>OY728145.1:1038437814-1040937814 GCA_963277665.1 Viscum album
TGGCTCCTAGAGCCCTCTATCCAGACCCACATGGTTTCACCAAACCGTGTGGCTTGGGTCACACGGTTTCTCCTAACCATGTGGCCAAGCTATTTTTCTCCAAAATTTGGGTTACGAGATTTGAACAACCCATGAACACCTCCGATATCCCCATGACCTCAAAGGGTATTCAAATTAGCCCATAAAAAATATTTTAATCCAGAATTAAAGGGATTATGTTGTAGAAAACCTGAGATCTTACATGGAACATCATGTATCAGATTGAGGTATGACTAATTATTACATGTCAAAAATGACTTATGGATCATTTTTATAAATTATGAAAATAATATAAATATGTTTTCTTGATTCTAAGTATGAAACCTTTCTTTTTTACTAAAATTAAAGTCAATTTTAAATAAAAAGAAACACTTTGAGTCATACTTGTCACACCATGTATCGAATTGAGGTTTGGTTTATTCTTACACGTCAAAAATGACGTATGTATCATTTTCTTAAAGTATCGAAACAATCCAAATGTGTTTACTTGGTTTTGAGTATGACACTTGTATTTTTTACTAAAATTAATGTCAATTTTAAATAAAAAGTCATACTTGGAGTCATACACCATGCATCATATTGAGGTGATGCTAATTCCTACATGTGACAAATGACTTATCGATCATTTTTCTAAAGTATCAAAACAATTTGAATGTGTTTTTGTTGGTTTTGAGTATGTCACTTGTGTTTTTACTAAAATATAATTTTACACTTGAAATACATACTTTGAGCCACACCGTTCACATCACGAGTTAGTTTGATATGAGACTGATTCCTATACATCAAAAACGACTTATGAATCATTTTCTAAAATTATCAATAAAATACAAACTTTTTTTCTTGGTTTTTAGTAAGTGACACACTTTTTGAACTAAATGTCAATTTTAAACTTATAACGGACACTTTGACTTATATCAGAAACACCATGTATCAAATTTAGGTAAGGATGATTCCTACACATCAAAAATATCTTATGGATCATTCTACTAAAGTATTAAAAGAATTTTAATTCATTTTCTCAGTTTTGAGTATGTCACTTGTATTTTCTACTAAAATCAATGTCAATTTCAAATAAAAATACACACTTGGATTCATACTAAGAATAACATATACCAGATTGAGGTTAGGATAATTAATACACATCACAAATGAAATATGGATTATTTTATTAATTTATAAAAATAATTCAAATTCATTTTCTTGGTTTTGATTATGTAACCTACATTTTTTACGAAAATTAATGTCAATTTTAAATGAAAAGACACACTTATAGTCATACTGGTCACATCGTACATCATATTGAGGTATGAATAATTACTACATGTCAAAAATGACTTATGGATCATTTTAATAAAGTTTAAAAACAATCTAAATGCATTTTCTCAGTTTTGAGTATGTCACTTGTGTTTTTACTAAATTTATCATCAATTTTAAATAAAAAGACACACTTGGAGTCATACCAGTCACAATGTGTATCCAATTGAGGTGAGGATGATTCCTACATGTCACAAATGACTTAAGGATAATTTTACTAAATTATTAAACAAATATTAATGTTTTTTTCTCAATTTTAATTTTGTGATGTGTGTTTTGAACTAAAATGTAAATTATTAACTAAAAACATATAGTTCAGGTCATACTAAGTATGTTATTCATCATATTCAGGTGCAAATGATTGGGGTGCGAATGATTGAGTATGTGATGTGTGATTTTAACTATATAAAAACAATACAAATAATTTTTCTCAATTTTGAGTTTGTTACTTATATTTTTACTAAAATTTCAATTTTAAACTCAAGCCATACAATTTGAGTAATACCGGTGAAACCATGTGTTAGATTGATGTGCAGTCAATTACTACATGTCAAAAATGAATTATGGATCATTTTCATAAAATTTCAAAATAATCTAATATCATTTTCTCAATTTTGGATATCATGACATGCATTTTAAACCAAAATAGAACATTTTTATTAATAACATGTTCTTTAGGTCATATCGACCATATATTTTATCGAATTTATATTTGGTCAATTAGTACACATGAAAAATAAATTATGGATTGTTTTACTAATGTTTGAAAACAATAGAAGCTCGTTTTCTTGGTTTTTACTGTGTGATGTATGTTTTAAACTAAAATGACACTTTTGTATTAAAAACACGTACTTATAGTCATAAAGACCATGTAAGGTGTCATATTGATGTGTTGTTAATTCCTACATGTGAAAAATGAATTATGGACCATTTTACTAAAGTTTTAAAATAATACAATCTCATTTTCTTTTTTGTGACTATTTGATGTATGTTTTAAACTAAAATAAAACTTTTATATTGAAAACACACACTTCAAGTCATATCAACCACATTGGGTGTTGGATTGACATAGATTCAATTTTTATATATAAAAAATTTATTATGGATTATTTCCTTAATTTTTAAAAACAATACGAGATCATTTGATCGATTTTGATCATGTGACATGTGATTTGAACTAATGTGTAAATTTAAAAAATATGTATCAGATAAAAATGATAAGGAAATTGACCAAAAAAATTAGATAAAATTATGATAAAATTAACTAAATAAGTTGTAGGAAGTCACCTATTCATGATATATGTATACATTCTGACACCATGTATTTGACCAATTCTTTTCTAAACAAATTTATTTCCTACATTATTGTTCTCCTTGAGAAACAGATCAAAAATAATATATAAGCATTCTGATACTAATGTTTTACACCTCAATTATATTTTTAAGGTCATAGACCATACTAGATCACAAACTTAGTCGGTAATCACCTAAATTTGATTTCAAAAAACCTACCAAAACCATGAATGCTTCCCACTAATATCTAGATAAATTTATTTCCTATTTTGAGTATGAAGGTTTTCATAAATCTTGGCAGTACTGAGAAAATATAGACAAACAAAAATATTAATAAATATTTTTAATGAAATCGTAATTACTTTTAGAAGTTACATATTCAGGGATAATAGTATTTCCATGTTTTAGGATATATTTCATAAATTTAAAAATATAATATCCACAATCATTATTGTTTTCTTTCTTTATACATTTAGATACATTGAAAAAAATAGCTATTTTTTTGAAATATATTTTTATAGTTAAATATTTCTATGTATACCTTAATCTGTTTCCATTTGAAGTGTTCTATAGGCCTCTTATATTTATTCACTTACATCATACCATGATTTAGCCTATATTTAGAGACTACCCTATTATAAAACAATTCTTATTAAAACAAAAATAAAAAATATATAATTCAAAGTTTATCTATAAAATGTCGATTATAATTTATTACAAATTCAAAATACACATAATTTCTAGTTAATTTGATGGATATCTATGCATTGGATCCAAAAAATAAATAATTGGGTATCTAGATTGATTAATATCAACATCTAGTGCTTCCTAAAAAAAATAAGAAATAAAAAAATAAAAATATATTTTACATGATTAGAATGCAGGGTTTTACCCCTATATCGTAGGAATAAAAAAGTGTTTGTCATATATTATTTTCTTCTCAAATGAATCATTTGGATCATATTTTTTTATATCAATTTCTTTCTACTCCAATTTAGTTTCTTCTATAGAAATGATATAGGGATTAATGAATCCAAATAATGATTTGAAGGGTTTTCCCTTTATGTAGTATTAATACAAAAACCTATAGAAAATATTAATAGTTGTTAACTTCAATGAATATATTCGATCCTTTTTGGGACAGTTGTATTATGAAAATGTACCTTATGTATGTATTCACAACTGAGACTCCCAACCATTCAAACTTGAGAATCTCATTTATACCCTCGAGATAAACTATGACTATAATGAAAGTTACAAATATTTATTCTTTATATAGAATGTAATAAATATTTACATCTTTAAATTTGATCTCTGTATGAAGTTTTAATGATAATAAATATTACAGTGGAATTGGTGGGGAGAAGTTACTCCCAAAAAGTCCGTTTGATTTCTCAGTCAATTCACTAGATTATCTTGAGCTGACCTTCTGTTTCCCCATAAATTTATCCATCTGTAATACCATACCTCACTTAAGAACTTTTTTTGATGAACTTTTATCAGTTTTTAAATTGAAAAAATTTTGTTAAATGAATACCTCATGTATCTTTATATGATTATATGGCCATGATACAAAAGTTCCAATAGCATCATTGACTTTTGTAATATTTGGATCATCAAGTGGAACGAGTAACTTAGCGGTCAGTTCTTGAGCTACCTCGATCCAAACTATCATGTGATATTTTGGGAGTTATTTATTTTTTATCTTGTATCTTGAGATATTATACAATATACCACTTGCAACAAGGCAGTACGTGGGTGTTGACAGATGGAATTCAAAAATAACTTTACCCTGTAGAGTTTTAGTAATATAAAGTTATGTGAAGTTGTTTGATTCAAACTTAGGATAAAGAGTAATGAAAAAATTGATTACATTGGGTAAGGTATGTGGTTTAGGGGAATGAATAGCCTCAAATCTAATGGGGTTATTTGGTTGTTCATGTGTGAATATTTGTTCCACCACCAGTTCGCTTTGATCCTTTATCATATATTGGTTTTCCAAACTAGACCAGATAATAATATCTTGAAAATTATATATTTGTTTCCTTAATCCTTTCATCATCTTATATGTATCTTCTTGTGGTTTTGTCTTCTCAAAATATGTTCCAGAAGACACTCCAAAAAGTAATCCTCTAACATGACCATATTGTTTTGGATTCTTCAAAGCTACTAAAAGTAGTTTTTCTTCCAGTACGGTTATTATTGATTCTTATGTCTAAACTATATAAAAAATATGAACATAAATATATATTTTTATATAATACTATTATAAAGAATAATGAATTACTATTATTTGACACTTACACATGTTTCCCATACTAATTTTGTATTTTTAACAACTAGTTTACCCTCTTTATTTAGGTGAGTATCCTTTCATATCACATGACGTGATATAGAAGTGGATTTAAATTTTTATTCATCAATTTTTATATAAAAAAAGGAACATATTTTTTTTTCATATCACATTAAACTTTTATTATTTAATACATACCAATTTCTCCCCATCCTTACTTTATGACAAGGGTACATTGATTTTGATACACGTCATTTATTTTTAGAACACATTTTATAATTCATAAATTAACAATTTTGAATAAAATTAGATAAAACAAATAATGTAAAATAATATATTATAAACTACAATACACCTAAAATGATTTCTCACCATGATGACTAATGAAAGCATTCCATGTTTTTTATTTTATAATGTGTGCATAAGTAACAGGTGGGTGGGAATTTACTTTCCCCTCAACAACCCTTAGATAAAATTTGGTAAGAAGAATCTGGAAGCATATATGGGATTTTCCAGTGTCTATTAAGACATATTTCTTATGGAAATCATCTAAAATAAACAAAATTTTTATGAGGAATAATTAAAATTAAATCAATATTTCATTATATAATTTTTTGGTAAAATAAAGAATGATTATCATAACATTACCTTTGTGTCTTCCCAAAGGGTTTCCTTCATTACAGGATGGACATAGTGCAATGACTCTATATCAATCAATACATTCATCCTTGATGTGACCCCAATATAACCAATGGACATTAAATTGTTAGGGTTAAAATGTTGGCTGTGTTGATTCCAACCAAACTCAAATTTTATACCCTTAATTCTTACTTGGATAATTTTTGTAAACACTGTGATGCTGTTTCATTATTATTTTTTTCATCAACATGCTGTTGACCCCCTAATAATTATGTTGTTTTAGCGTCAATCATCTGTTCTTCCCTAGGATTGGTAACATCATCATGTGCAGAAGACATTGTTTCCATGAGTAGTCAAACATTTAATTTAGATTACATTAATGCAGAATAGAACACATATTATTATGAGGAAAATCATAGTATATTAAAAAAACATTAACTTTATCATTGAACTCTATTTATTTTTTTAAAGGTTGAATGGATTTGGTTACTCTATCGAGTATCCAAATCCCCTCTCTGTGGTCCCCTCTAGTATACAATAAATTTTCTACATTGGGTCCACCATAAATTGATTATGATATCCCAATGAAATGGTCATCCTAGATTGAATTTTCATATAATCCTATAATTGTTTTAGTTTCTAGAAGGAAAATAGACTGATTATTGTTTTTTGGATCTAATGCATAAAATACTTACACTGCATGCAATTCCATTATAAATGACTCATCATTTTCCCCTTCCACATTGAAATTAACCTTCATGAAGCCCATTTCATCAACATTCATTACACTCTTGTTGTCAACCCATTTTCAATGGAAAAGAGACAATCAAAATGCTGTATAATACAAATCATATATCTATTAGATAATAAATAAATATAACATATTCACATAAATTGGATGTCTATCCTTGGAACCAAATATGTGCATTGATTCTAACATGAGAATAACTCCACTTTTTTGCATCGTATTGCAGTCATCATTTTATTTTGTATAGAATGTATAACCAATGATTACAAAACCTGTATAGAATATAAAATTTTCATTTGGTCCCCTGGATAGACATCAAAGTTGTTCAATGATTAAATTCATATTTTCATATAACTTCTTATAAATAAGATATTGAAACCATCCCTTAAAATTTTGAATATGTGTATTAGATATTCATACTTCATCCCTTGATGGATTCAAATTTCTAAGAATTGCTTTGTGGGCTTCAACATATGGATCAACATCTTCACTGTTATGCAAAATGAAAAGGTGTAATTTTTACTATTTTGTGATGGTAATTGTAAAAAAATATCTTCAGGAAATACCTTCTACCATATAGAATATGCTATGACATAACTTTGGGAGACTGATAATATAAATATATGATAAGTAATTAGCACAAAATTCAATAGATTCCTTAAAAATATATCATTTTGTAATACAACCTTACGGCCAAATTCATTTCTTGACATATGCTTTCAAAATCTTCATGTACCATTCAATGGGGTACACCCATCCATAATTGACAAGACCACATAGTTAAAACTCTCTAACCAAATGAACCATCAGGTGGACCATTATATCAAATAATGATGGTGGGAAGAACATCTCTAATTTACATAATATGACTATAACCTCCTTATTCCTGAATGGAAAATTCGTCGGGTCAATAACTTTACTGCATATGGATTTGAAAAAGAAGTAGAGTCTAGTAAATATATGCTGTACATTTTTAGGCTGAATTCAACATAAAGCGAAGAGTATCAAATCTTTTACAAAAACACGATAGTTGTGTGATTTTATTCCCATTAACTATAAATTAGTCATTGAAATGACATTGTTGATATTTTTTGAATACCCGTATAGAACTTTTACTCTATTAAGGAAAATGAAAAATTATAATTTTTCCTATCTGGATAGAGTGTAAGATACTGGAGGAAGAAAAGTATTCCCTTTACCCTTCATCAGTTTTAACTATTCCCTTATCCCCATGTCAATCATCTCCAACCAAGCCTTGATGACATATTTTTTAGGAACAATTAGTAACATTCTAATAAAACTATCAAATATTTTTTTCTACATTCATGAAATCAAAAAAATGTCTAATGTAAAAAAAATCTAATACATTAATTTAAAGAAAATTTATCACTTTTTACAACCTAATTTTGTATGTTTTTTTAAAATAGTTCACCAAAAAAACTGTTAATATATTTTTCTTTATTAAAAAGTTGATCACCTGTTAGTGGAGATAGTGTTTTGCCTATTTTTGTATTCTCATCAAATTATATCTTCTAGGATCAATATTTATTTCCTAGAGGAAAAAATTTCTAATGTTCTAAAAACATAGTATTTTAGGAATGTTTCAACCAAAATGAGTATGTGCATTCATCGCAAATGGGACACACTAATATTACTTTAATTATATAGCTTGACAAATTTCCATAAGCAGAAAAGTCATTTATCATCATATAAAACATGGTTCTCAATGTGAATTATTCAATTCTTTGAGCATCATACATTATAACACCTATATCCCACATAAATTTCATATCTTTGATCGACAGATCCAAATAGACATCAATATCATTACCAGGTTGTTTTGGTCCAGATATAAATTGATAAAACAAAGTGTATTTTCACTTCATGGATAATTATGGAGACAAGTTAAGATTTACCAATATTATTGGAAATGTACTATGAATACTACTCTGTACACAAAAAGGATTTATTTCATCTGTAGATAACACAAGATGGAATTTTCTCGGCTCATTTCCAAATTTAGTATACCTATAATCAATTTTATTCCACTAAGGAGAATCTAATGGATGATGTAGTTTCCCATATTTAATCTTGTATCTTTATTACATTTCAATTGTATCGTGGTTTCTTGAAATTTATATAGTCTTATAAATAATGAAATGATAGGCAAGTACCATAAATCATTCAAAGGTCTTGATTCATCTTTCTTGTATTGATTCATGCAACACTTAGGGAATTTTATGAGTGATTCATGGTCCTTACAAAAAAATATGTAATAATTTATATACACATGTATTTTTTATAGAACATTCCCATTGAATATCATCTTTGTTTACTATCATATTTTTGACAAGGAAGTTAATTTTATTTCGATATCATATCACATTCAAGAGACCAAGTAGTTTTGTAAAGCTGGTGTCGCTCCATCCACTGCTAGTTTCAAATTATATAACTTCAATACAGCCGAAAATGTTGTATATTTAGAACAGACAGTATAAAATGGTCTCTTAGCACAAATAATTAAATTCTTAAAAAACTTTGGAAAACCATGAAGGTTATATTCAATTTCTATGTTCATTTCTTCCATACGATCTCTATCATCATTTACATTGGTATTTATATCAAATGATCCATAAACAACAGTATCATCCCAATCAGTGTGCACACTCAATTTTCCCTATGTTAGTACATCATTTATAGATATGATATATTTCATGACAAATAAAATTTTCTTTAAACTCTTCCAGACTAATTTTTATTGAATTTCAATAATATAAACACAGAAAAAAGGATCTGAGAAGGGTCATATGCATGCTCTATTAAAAATTTTATGAACTCTTCAACTCAATCTTCATACTCTTTTATCATATGATTAGATTTAATCTATTTTAAATTCATATCCATTATATTAGGTTCATAAAATATTCATTTAAAAAATAAATAAATAAGTACACATAATACATTCATAACCAAAGGTGAAAGTTATAAATAATTCCAATAAGGGGAACCCAATATTTGACTGTTTCAAATAATTTTTGTATGATTTGAAGGAAATGGGTAATTGAATTTAATAAAATAATTGCTCCACTAGGGGTAGGTTTTATCCTATGAATTAAACCAAAACGATCATTGGTACTCGATATGGGATGACTACTACTCAGAGTAGTTCAAATAACATAGATGAATGCTTAAAAGATATGAGGCATGAGTCTCAAGGAAAAATGAAATAATAACTATTTAGAAGATAAAGAATATGTGAATTAGATTTTTATCCTTAAATCTAAATGTTCATAGGCTTAGAGTTTCTGAATTACTGAATAATATTTCTTTGTTTGTTACCTAAAGATGAAAAAAATAAGCAATAATATTTTTATCCCTATAAGGGGATCCTTGATTGGTGTGACCATGAGAAGGATCAACTAGATGATCTTACACACACTCATGCTGAGATAATCATTGTAGTTTCAACATTCAAAGATATCCTTAAAATCATTATTTCAAGTATAATTATAAAATATCTTATTAACAATATTAATAAAATAGATTTATTACTCAACTAAATTACTTACATATATATATATATATATATATTAATTTAATCATATCTAATAAATATTTTGGAAAACAAAATTTATTAAATTTTTTGAAGATGAATAATTAAATTTTATAGGATGTGGTTAAAATTATATAATATTAAAAGTATGTTATTTTTTCAAAGAACTATTTTTATTAAGTATTGTGGATATTAAACACAGTAAATTAAATTGATCAGTGAAGTTACCATGGATTGAAGTTATATTTTATTTAAATTGGTTTTCAATGTAAAGGAAAGTAAATGCGTTTTAAAGAAGGAATAAAGTTGAATTTGGAAGTCATTAGACATGCAATAGAGTAATTGTACTATGATGGAAAAGGAACGTGGAAGCGTTGGTTGCTAGGTGAGCATCCCTTCACATCAAATGACTGATGAGATAGTTTGTATGCTAAAGAAAAGTGTTGAAGGTTGGAGAACCATCTAGGATTCTAAAAATAATTTGGAAGATGATATAGTTTTTAAACTATTCTTAATAGCTTTTATAAGCTGTATTTGAAAAGGTTGAAAATGTTTTAATGATTAGGGGAAGATAGTCAAGTTTTAAGGAAACCTTTATTGAGTTACTTAGAATATTATCGACTAAAATCATAGATCAATATCTCTGGGATGAAGGTTCATTAAGGATGTAATGAGTGGAGGTAGTAAAGGATATTGAAATACTCTATCTTGAGTATTTAATATGCTAAAAAGGGAATTGGAATGAGCTAAAATGGATTTGGAATTATTTTGATAGTTACCAAAACTATTGGAAAATAATTTAATGTTAATTAAAGAGATTGAGATGGGTCAGAAATGATTTGATGTGTTTCTGAATTAATATAATGAATTATAGAATTTCTGATTTAGAAGTATGAGAAATGGAAAAGTCCTGAGCTATGTAAAAATGAATCCTGAGAAATGTTGGAATGAATTATAATATGTTTAAGGATGAATTAATCTATATATGCATAGATTCAATCTACATAAACATCATCCCTTATTTGTGTAAACATGACCTGGACCCATGTAAGGATGATTTTTGTTCTATGTAAGGATTACTGAGCTCATGTAAGCATCATCTGTGTGCACATCAACCTATGTAAGGATTATCCCCCATTTTTTAAGCATAAATTCCTATGTAATAATGAATTATTTACTACATAATCATGAATATTGAGTGCATAAGTATCATTCCTTTTACTATGTAATCATCAGAACATAGAAAAAATTGGAGAATTCTACAAAATATAAAGAGAGTCAACAATTTTAAAAACTGAAGAAGGGAATTAATTATGATGATTCCAAAGAAATTATTTTATATAAAAAACAACATTAATATTTTCTAATCCTTACTACAATAATGATTTTATAATGATGAAATGAGATGGAATATGAGGAATTCAATATTTTTTATATTTTTAATTTCAAATGAGTATATTTAAAATTGAATATTAGTGATCAAAATGTGAATTAAAAAATAGATGATTAACAAGATGATATTCAGTGTTTTAAATATCACAAAATATTTGTTTTTCTACCTAAATGAAAATAAAAATCGGATTGAGGTGCTGCTTCTTTGTAAAAATTCAAGATGAATCTATAAAAGTTTCATAGGAAGCTCTCATGCCATAATGAGGAATCCCTACACTGAAAGATGATAAAGATTTATATTTTATACAACCATAAAGAGTGAATTATTTTTGTATATTAGGGGAATATTTTGGGAAGAAACAAAACCTGAGCCTATTGTATAAAATTTGAAAGAACCATTCAATTGAGACAAGAATAAAGAAAAATAATTGAGATTGTGGGGATAAGACCATGTGATTTAGTTAACTTGGAACATCTCATGAATATGGTGGTCATGAAGAGATTACCTATTCACATATGATTATATTATTTGACATGCACATTATCTCATAAATTATTTCCATTTATGGAAATTTCTTATTACTTCATAAAAATAAAAATTAGTCACCAGTACTAAAATGTCAAGAGTTTCTGAAGACACAAGATTAAGAAATTGCATGCAGATGTGTGTGTTTTAGATGTGTGAGTGTTGAGAGAACCAGAGAGATATCAATGATAAAGAAGAAGGATATGGTGGTGATTACTATAGATTAGAAGAATTTAGAAACATAGAAAAAGTGACAATATAACATAATAAATAATCACTAATAAATAATACTTTGAATACAATTGATTTTGGGATAGCATAAACACCCTTTACATAGTCAAAATTTTTATAGTCACTTCATTAACAACTTTAAATATTCGACCTTTTATGGATGGTAATCTTAGAAATTAATCAAATTAGAAAAATCATATTTTATAGCAGTAAGAAAATTCTCAACAGTATAAAAACAATAACCATTTATCACATAATATAACATAGAAAACATATATAAATTCATAAGATGCACTTCCCCCTTTTAATTTTATCATCGTAGTTATTTATTTATTAGGTTAATTCATACCATTTAACCAATTAATGTTGTAGCATGATAATCCCACAATTTACACAAAGTAAAAGAGTATTCTTGAATCACCTAACTCAATGTGAAGATTCCATGACTTGCTGCACAGTGATTGAAAAATAAGAGGAAGATATGATTCCAGCCTAAAATTCCTATGGAAGGAACCCAAACCAATTGTAGGGAGATCATTGAACTTGATGGGTGAGGTTTTGATCATCTAGGTTTGTGAAATCAATAAGAGTTGTATGAGGAGTAGATAACCTAAACAAAAAACCCGTGAGAGCACCAAGATGATAAAACGCCACACTAATGCACACTACAGAACCTGAACAAGCAAGTAGTGAGAGAGGAGAACAAAAAAACTTACCCTAGATTTGAGGCTTGATTTGTCTACGAGAAAGTTTAGGGGGAGCTGTCATGACCCATCCTCAGGGCCCATGCCGTGACTACCCCAAGCCCACCTTCTATAGGACAAGGGCAGACGACTAGCACCAAAGGCGTAATTCCTGATAAAAGGGAAGGCATTTCCTTTATATAAGAAAACAAACACCACATAGTACGCAAGACGAAGTAAACACTAAGTAAACTGAGTACAAAAGTAAGTGCTGGAAGGTAAATGGGAAAGAATACAAACCCAACTAAAATCACAGTACAACTGAAAAGAAAGTACAATAGTAGTAAAGTAAATCAGCAACCACCGAGTCGTCCTCTGGCTATCCCACCTGAAGGGTGGGTACAGATGGTCTTCTAAGCTCCTCGGGTCCGGCCATCCGCTCCGTGTACGTCCTGCCTGATAGTCAACCTCTAGGTACCATCCCGCTCCACAAGCCTCAACCACGATCAGCGATATCCGTCATCTGCAACCAACACAACATAGTGTGGGCATGGCCCGTGCAAGGGTGAGTATACGATACTCAGTAGGGACCCTGAGACCCTCGAAGGTCTCCTAGAATCCACAAAGGATAAACTACAAAGGAAGGACACAAACACGAAGTATCAACTAACTCTACTTAGGTATATTCCCATACATATACCTAATTCATCATTTCCAGTTCGGCTCCAACTCATGAGCCCAAGTACAACCCAATCCACACAGGAAAACACAACCCAATCCACACAGGAAAACACAACCCAATCCACACAGGAAAACACAACACAATCCACACAGGATAGCAAGTCAATCATATCGTTGATAATGATTGAAATTCAAGACTCATCTCACATAGGTATAATACTCACGAAGAGGGGTGGAGATGATAGATGTAGAATCTGAATCATCTCCCCTGCCGAACCCACGTAGGATCCAAGTACAGAAGTCGTCGCTACCGAACCCATGTAGGATCCTAGTACAGTAAACATCACTTCCGAACCCACATAGGATCCAAGTATAGTCTTCCTCACTGTCGAACCCACATAGGATCCAAGTACAGTCATCCTCGCTGACGAACCCACGTAGGATCCAAGTACAGTCGCCATCGTTGTCGTAGTCACAGCCAGCTCTAGGGTTCCCGCACACAGCACACTCGATTCTGGGAGGGTCCGCTCCACGAGCCAAGGGGGTCGATACATCAACTTTCACGAAGTCCAGAGTTGATGTATCAAAAAGTTCCGTCTCATCAATAGAAACTCAATTCAACAAACGGTGCGTCAATCGGATGCCCGGTCTGAGTGTTATTGGCTTTTTCATCCCAGGGGCCTGGTTGGTTTTTAAGTTAAAACCAACCTGACCATACTCCAGCTGCATAAAAACCTCAAGAGTAGTAATCCAAAAGAACCGTCTCACTAAGAGGAATTCAACGTGATCGACGACATGTCATTCAGACGTCCGGTCTTTAAGTTATAAGCATTTCCGCTCCAAGGACCCGGTTGGTTTCGGGTTCGAACCAACCCATTCGTACAAAAAACATTAATGAAATCTTGAGTGTAATATACCAAAACGACCGTCTCGATCCAAGGATCCCAACGCAAATGAAAGTGTGTCGATCGAAGGTCCGTAGTCCAAGATATGAGCGTTTGAACGAACCTGGTCCGAAACTAGGGGGTTTGGGCCCAGTCCGACCCGACCCGATACCCCCTGGGTCGGCCCGAACCGGGTCGACCCGATCCGAGTCTGTGTCCGGCCCGATTAGGCGCGGCCCGGCCCGGCACTAGCGGCGTGGCCCAGTGCGGTCGGCCCGGCCACGGCTCGGCTCTCGGCTGAGCGGGGTGCGGGGGGGGGGGGGGGGGTGCCCCTATTTCCGAAACGGCCGACCTTGTGCAACCGTGGGACCTGAGGGGGGTCCTGCCTCTAGGTGGCGTCGGCGGCCGGCTCAGCCGGACGCCCCTTTGAAAAAACACCACGGACTTAAGCTGTGGCTTCTGTCCAACCGACATGGCGCGACGATGCCGCGCCCCTCCGCCGTTGCCTGCCCCCGCCGCGGCCCCCTCGAAGTTCCGGCGCGGCACGACGGTGCCGCCCCCCTCCGCTGCGGCCCACTCCTATCCGCAGCCTCCTTAAGTCTGACTGGCGCTGCATGGCGGCGCCGCGCACCTTCGCCGTGGACCGCTTCGGCCGCAATCCTCTTCGTTCCTGCGCGGTGCAACGTCACGACGCCGTCTTCGCCGCAATGATCAAAGAGGATCAACAAGAAAAGGGGAGGAGGATCGGCCGTGTTTGGGCGGTCTGATCTCCTCCCATTATGTTGATATCGAGTGGCCAAAATAATCTAATAAGAACGTTAAATTAAACTTGAACGAAGATAACCCCTACCTCGAAGGAATTTCACGGTTGTCAAGCGCCGTAGATAATGGCGTCGTTCCTATCGTCGTCGACATCTCCTCCCTTGTTGCGAAGGAATAAGAGGATGGAGAAAGCCAGAACCACCGAGTCGACATTCTTCATTGGGGAATTAGCATTCTTCATTGAAGTGGAGGCGTTCTTCGCAGGAAGATGAAGTTCTTCAAAAACTAGAGCTCTCTCTCCTCCAATCCCCGACACAACAAGCTAACCAAAATAAAATAAGGTTCTTTTTATTTTATTTTACTATTCCAAGCATTTCAAAATTTAAAATTTCAAAACACTAGATCAATTAATTGAAGGGGTGTGTTGGAAAGATTAAAGAGGAGAGAGGGAAGAGTTAGACAATTAAAAGACACCAAAAATTAATGTGGAGTTGCCATGTATTTATCATGGGATTTCAAAGGGGTTAAGGGTTATGGAATGTGAAAAGACGAGAGCTCGTGTGGGTCCCACATCCCTCATAACAACACATGGGAAGTTGGGTGGTTGTGGGCCCCACCAACAACTTCCCATGAGAGAGTTTAACTTCCAAGGATAATAAAATAAAGTTGTACACAATTTTATTTACTTCTCACTTAAACCCCAAAATTTAACTTCTTCTCCCGAGAAAACGCATCAATGGTAAAAGTAATCTTAAGTAAATACCAACGTCGCGAGTTCATCAGTGCCCTCAGATTTCAATTCCAAGAACCGGTTCAAAAGATAGAAAAACTCGCTCGTTTGTTCACTGAACGTACCCGAGCTAAACTTCGGAAAATTGATTCCAGGCACTCCGGGCCTTAGAATCAGGTGCTGTCAGAAACTACGTACTCATAAAATCCCAAAGAATTTAAGAAAAAAATTTCCTTGAAATTTATGGCTCTTTAAATTACTCCCACCTCAGGGATTTACATCCCCGTAAAGATACATCACAAACTAGGGGAACAAATGAGGGTACTGAGCACACATCTAAGCCTCCCGCTCCCATGTGCTCTCTTGGAGGTTCCCGCGCTGCCACCTGATACGCACTAGGGGAATTGACCATCCGCGTAGGACCCGCTCCTGTTGATCCTCGACCTCCACCGGGACCTCCGCAAAAGTCGCCCCGTCATTGACGTCCAGCTCCCCATGATCAATGATATGTGTCGGGTTATGCATGTATCTCCTCAGCTGAGATACGTGGAAGACGTCGTGCACTCGGTGCAACTGAGGTGTAAGAGCCAGACAATAAGCCACCTCGCCTATCCTACTGAGAACCTGGAATGGTCCGATGAAGCATGAAGATAACTTGCCACCCCGACCAAATATCCGTAATCCACATCGAGGTGAGACCCGTAAGAAAACATGGTTTCCATCCTTGAACTCTAGTGGTCTCCACCTCTTATCAAAATAGGACTTCTGTCGGCTCTGAGCAGTCCTCATCCGCTCCTAGGTGATCTGTACCTTCTCTATCGTATCCTGGACCATCTCTAGTTCTACAAGTGCTGACTCCCCAGGGTCTGTCCAACATAGAGGTGATCAGCAAGGTTGGTCGTACAATGCCCAGTATGGTGCCATACTAATGGTGGAGTGGTAGCTATTGTTTTACGCAAACTCCAATAAGGGTAGGTGATCCTCCTAGCTACGAAAAAAGTCAAGGACACATGCACAGAACATGTTCTCGAGAGTCTGAATGGTCCTCTCTGTCTGACCATCCATCTGAGGGTGAAAGGTGGTGCTTAGGTGTAGCTGCGTCCCAAATGCCTCCTGCAACCCCTTCCAAATCCGGGAAGTAAAGCAAGAATCTTGATCGGAGACGATAGATGATGGCACACCATGAAGCCATACAATCTTCTGAACATAGAGGCATCCCAAGCTCTCCACTGAGCCCTTCTCTCTAATGGGTAAGAAGTGGACCAACTTGGTGAGTTAGTCGAAAATCACCCAGATGGATTCATGTCATCTGGAATTACGTGGAAGTCCCGCCACAAAATCCATAGATATCCCATCCCAGTTCCACTCCGGGACCTCTAAGGGCTGTACCAAACCTGCTGGTACCTGGTGCTCCGCCTTCACCTGCTGGCAGGTGAGGCATCGTGAAACAAACTCTACCATGACCTTCTTCATACCTGGCCACCAATGCTGTCGTCTAAGATCTTGGTACATCTTCGCTACTCTTGGATGTACCGCTAATGGGGAAGTGTGAAACTCCCTCAGCACCTCCTCCTGTAACACAACTGGTACCATGGTACGTCCTTTGAAAAGGATGACGTGCTCCACTCCTACAGAAAATCCATTAGGTGCATGTCCTATGGATATCTAAGCACATCACGTCTCACAGTCAACGTCCCCACGCTGTGCCTCTATGACCCGCTGAAGTAGTGGATGAGTGACTTTGAGTGACTATAGAAAGGCTGCCCCATATCTATCCATGAAGGATATCTGCAAAGCAGCTAACTGCTCTGTCGCCTCTCCAAGTAGCTGAATGCCCATCCTCCTGCTGAGAGAATCAGCTACTACATTCCCCTTCCTAGGAGTATAGAATATCTCAAATTCATAGTCCTGGAGGAACTTGAGCCATCACCGTTGTCTTAGGTTCATGTGTTTCTACGAGAATATGTACCTGAGACTCTGGTGGTCTGAGTAGACTGTAAAGCGCTCACCCATCAGATAGTGCCACCTCATCTTCAAGGCCAATACCACTACTTCTAATTCCAGGACATGGGTAGTGTAGTTATGCTCATGCTACCTCAACTTTTGTGATCCATAGGCGATCACTGCCCGCTCCTGCATCTGGACACACCCGAGTCCGGTCCCTGATGCATCGCAGTAAACTACATACCCTACTCCCTCCTCTGGTAGCCTCAAGATGGGTGCACTGATCAATCTCTGCCTCAGCTCCTGGAAGCTCTGCTAACATCTATCTGACCATACGAAGGGTTTCCCCTTCTTCTTCAATGTTGGATGTGGTGCTACAACTCTGGAGAAGTCTGGCACAAATCTCTGATAGTACCCAGACAGGCCTAGGAAACTCCGCACCTCCGTCACGCTCCTGGGTGGCTTCCAAGCTAGCACTGCCTCAATATTCACATGATCCACCACAAATCCTGCCTCAGAGATGACATGCCCCAAGAAGTAGACCCCTCGAATCCAGAATTGACACTTCAAGAGCTTACCATAAAGCTGGTGCTCTCAGAGTGTCTCCAGTACAACCCGCAAGTGGTAGGCGTGCTCCTCCTCAGTAGTCGAGTAAATAAAAATGTCGTCGATGAAGACTATGAAAAACCGATCGAGGTAAGGCTAGAAGATCCTATTCATGAGACTCATGAACACTGCTGGAGCATTGGTTACGCCAAAAGGCATAACCAAGAACTCATAGTGGCCATACCGACACCTAAAGGCCGTCTTCTGCACATCCTTGTCTCGAACTCTGAGATGATAATAGCCTGACCTGAGGTCTATCTTTGAGAACCAGCATGCTCCCTTTATCTGATCAAAGAGGTCATCAATCCTTAGAAGTGGATAATTGTTCTTCATAGTCACCTGATTCAGGCGACGGTAGTCGACACACAGTCGCAAGCTCCCATCCGCCTTCTTGGCGAACAAAATCAGGGAAGCCCGGAGTGAAACACTGGGTCGGATGAATCCCTTGCCCTGCAAGCCCTCCAACTGTACCCATAACTCTCGAAGCTCAGCGGGAGCCATCCGATATGCTGGAGTATATATTGGGGATATCCTGGGGTACAAGTCAATATAGAAGTCTACCTCTCTGCGAGGAGGTAGTCCTGGAACGTCGTCAGGAAAAACATCCGCATACTGATCCACCACAACAGGAAAACTCGGACTCTGCACATAAACTACTCCTAGGATGAGACTAGCCAACTGATGAGTGATCGACTATCCTCTCCTTTATGTAAGTCCATCCTGTGCTATAAAGGCTCTCTTCTCCCCAGTGAAGGTGAACCTGCTCCCATCTGTGCGGACACACCGCACTTTGCGCCTATTACAGTTGATCTGAGCATGGACCGTAGATAACCAATCCATGCCCAAGATGACATCTTAAGCCCTCGACGCCGCTACAAGAAGATACCAGCTAAAGCTCTCACCACCTAGAGTAAGCTCACACTGCCGGCACCAGTGCATAATCGTCGAGTCTGCTTCTGTAGGATTCTCTAGCTGTAAGGATTGAGCCAACGGCTCCGTCGGAGTCTCCGAGCTCTGAACAAGGGCAGTGTCAATGAAAGAATGACTCGCTCTTGTGTCTATAAGAACTGCAGCAAGGGTGGAGTAGACACAGATAGTACCTTGAATCATATCAGGTGCGCTGTGGTCGTAGGCCTCCACTGCCTGAAGCTGAGCCTGCCTCTGCCCGCCAACTCCCTGTGGTTGGGGTGGACCTCCTGGTGGTGGTGGTGGTAGAGCCCTAAAGCATCGTGCACCACCTGATGCCCGGCCAGCTCCTCTGCCTCTTCCGCCTACTCCCTGCGGATCGCCACGGTCAAACCTCTGCCTCTGCCTGGGTGGTCCCTCAACCGTCTGCTACTCCTCTGTATGGTGGGTTGGGCAGTCACGAGCCATGTGGCCCTGCCCGCCGCATGCCTAGCACTGTCTGCCTCTCGTATGACTGGATCTGCTGCGTGTGCCCCGCACCTCCGAACCAGTATCCTGAGGTCATCCACCTAATGGTCTGGTCTGCTTGGACCTCTGCGACATCTGTCTACTACCGGCTACAGAAGACTCCACTACGTGCCGCCTTGCGGTATGTCTCGCTGCTGGTGAAGGCTCAGCAAGAAAGCTCTCCACAAGGAGTGCTCACTCCAGTACTTCTGCCTGCGTCGGTATGCTGAGGGAGATCATTAAAGCCCTGATCTAATGCCTCAATCCCTACTCAAAGGTCCGGGCCTGGAATAATAGGTCCCTTACCATGTCCATGGAGTAGCGCGAGAGATCGATAAACCTCACCGAGTACTGGGCTACTGTCATGCTGCCCTACCGCAGCTGTAGCAACTCCTAAATGCGCACCACACGGAGGGTGGTTGGAACGAACTTAGAGCGTAAGAGGATATCTAAGTCCAACCAAATAAGAGATGCCTCGTCGTGCACTTAGAACATCAGGATCCACCATCTACCTACTTCTGCATGCAGGAGACTCGCCGCAAGGATCACCATGAGGTCAGTTGGTGTCCCTACTAATCTGAAGACTCGAACAATAGCCTCTAGCCAATCCTCGGCTGCCTGAGGGTCCATGTCCTTACAGAACCTGGGCGGTCTCTAACGCTGAAACTCGTACAGTGCACTCTGGTGACATGCACTCTCAGCTGTTGGGGCTGGTGGCATCGGTGGCTCGGCAGGTAGAGGTACCGCTGGTGCCTCCGCTGTAATGGGGCCCTGCACCGAGGCCTCGTCACTCGGTGGGCTGCTGTCTCGCACAAATCTCAGAACCCTAGCTGGCTACCATCGCGGGGCCATCCTGAAAAGAAATAGGTGCGCCACGGTTAATACAGTATACCTAGTGAGATGACACAAAGTAATCACAAAGAAAACTTTTGTAACACGCATGCAATCAATGTTTTCGTGCATTGAGTTAGAAATCAGAAGTTAGAGTCCTGGTGTATGGATACATCGGCCGCCACACTGACACTGGACTCCCTAGACTGATAACCACACTCAATTCCCTAAACACTATTGCGTCACACATAAGAAATTATCAGAGTCCTGAGTTCTACGGTAGAACCGACTCCTCTGATACCAATTTGTCATGACCCGTCCTCGGGGCCCATGTCGTGACTACCCCAAGCCCACCTTCCATAGGCCAGGGGCTGGCGACTAGCACCAAAGGCATAATTCCTGATAAAAGGGAAGGAATTGCCTTTATATAAGAAAACAAACACCACCGTTTACGCAAGAAGAAGTAAACACTAAGTAAACTGAGTACAAAAGTAAGTGCTGGAAAGTAAATGAGCCAGAATACAAACCCAACTGAAAGTACAATACAATTGAAAAGAAAGTATAGCAGTAGTAAAGTAAATCAGCAACCACCGAGTCATCCTACGGTAATCCCACCTGAAGGGTGGGTACAGATGGTCTCCTCAGCTCCTCGGATCCGACCGTCCGCTCCGTGTACGTCCCACCTGATAGTCCGCCTCCGGGTACCATCCCGCTCCCCAAGCCTCAACCAAGATCAGGGCTGTCCATCGTCTGCAACCAACACAACGTAGTGCGGTCATGGACCATGCAGGGGTGAGTATACGATACTCAGTAGGGACCCTGAGACCCTTGAAGGTCTCCCAGAATCCACAAAGGATAAACCACAAAGGAAGGATACAAACACGAAGTATTAACCAACTCTACTTAGGTATATGAACATACATATACCTAAGTCATCATTTCCAGTTCGGCTCCAACTCACAAGCGTAAGTACAACTCAATCCACACAGGAAAACACAACCCAATCTACACAGGAAAACAAAATCCAATCCACATAGGAAAAACAACTCAATCCACACAGGAAATCAAGTCAATCATATCATTGATAATGATTGAAAGTCAAGACTCAGCTCACACAGGTATACTACTCATGAAGAGGGGTGGAGATGATAGATGTAGCTTCTGAATCATCTCCCCTGCCGAACCCACGTAGGATCCAAGTACAGAAGTCGTCGCTGTCGAACCCACGTAGGATCCTAGTACAGTAACCATCACTGCCGAACCCACGTAGGATCCAAGTACAGTCGTCCTAACTGTCAAACCCACGTAGGATCTAAGTACAGTCATCCTCGCTGCTGAACCCACATAGGATCCAAGTATATTCGCCATCGTCGTCGTAGTCTCAACCATCTCTAGGGTTCCCGCACAGAGCCTGCTCGATTCCGGGAGGGTCCGCTCCACGAGCCAAGGGGGTCGATACATCAACTGTCACGAAGTCCATAGTTGATGTATCAAAAAGTTCTATCTCATCAATAGGAACTCAACGCAACAGATGGTGCGTCAATCAGACCCCCGGTCTGAGAGTTATTGGTTTTTTCGTCCGAGGGGCCCGATTGGTTTTTAAATTAAAACCAACACAACTGTACTCCAGCTACATCCAAACCTCAAGCGGAGTAATCCAAAGGAACCGTCTCACTAAGAGGAATCCAACGTGATCAATGAAACATCATTCGGACGTCCGGTCGTTAAGTTATAAGCATTTCCGCTCCAAGGGCCCGGTTTGTTTCGTGTTCGAACCAACCTGGCCATACACAAACTTTACCAAAATCTTGAGTGTAATATACCAAAACAATCGTATTGATCCAAGAATCCCAATGCAACTGACAGTGTGTGGATCAGTGGTCCATATCCCATGATATGGGCATTTGAACAAACCTGGTCCGAAACTAGGGGGTTTGGGCCCGGTCCGACCCGGCTCGATACCCCCTAGGTCGGCCCGAAACGAGTCGACCTGACCCGGGCCTGGCCTGATTGGGTGCGGCCCAGCCCGGCTGGCACGACCCGACCCGGCGCTAGCGGCTAGGCCCAGTGCGGTCAGCCCGGCCCGGCGCGGGCGGCCCGGCCCGCGCGGCCTGTGGCCCTGCTCGGAAGCCGGCCACGACTCGGCTCTCGGCCGAGCGGGGTGAAAAGGGGAGGGGGGGGGGGGGGGGGCACTGCCCCCTTGTTTCTGAAACGGCCGACCTTGTGCAACCACGAGACCGAAGGGGGGTCCCACCTCAAGGTGGTGCTGGCAGCTGGCTTAGCAGGCCGCCCCTTTGAAAAACCGCCGTGACTTCTGTCCGACCGGCGTAGTGCGCCGGCACCGCGCCCCTCCGCTGTGGCCCGCCCCGGCCGTGGCCCCCTATAAGTTCCGGCGTGGCACGACGGAACCACGCCCCTCTGACATGGCCCGCTCCTGGCCGCGGCCTCCTTCGGTCTCACCGGCGCGACACGCCGGCGCCACGCACCTTCACCGCGGCCCGCTCCGGTCACGGTCCTCTTCGTTCTCGTGTGGTGAAACGGCACCGCGCTGCCTTCACCGCAATGATCAATGAGGATCAACAAGAAAAGGGGAGGAGGATCGACCCTTTTTGTGCGGTCTGATCTCCTCCCGTTATGTCAATATCAAGCAGCCAAAATAATCAACGAACAAAATTAAATTAAACTTGAATGAAGATAACCCCTACCTCGAAGGAAGTTCACGATTGTCAAGCACTACGGATAATGGCGTCATTCCCTTCATCATCGGAGTCTCCTCCCTTGTCGCGAAGGAAGAAGAGGATTGAGAAAACCGGAACCGCTGAGTCGACATTCTTCATTGGGGAATTAGCGTTCTTCTTTGAAGTGGAAACATTCTTCATGAGAATATGAAGTTCTTTAAAAACTAGAGCTCTCTCTCCTCCAATCCCCAACACAACAAGATAACCAAAATAAAATAAGGTTCTCTTTATTTTATTTTACTTTTCCAAGCGTTTCAAAATTTAAAATTTTAAAACACTAGAACAATTAATTGAAGAGGTGTCTTGGCAAGATTAAAGAGGAGAGATGGGAGATTTACACAATTAAAGGATACCAAAAATTAATGGGGAGTTTCCATGTAATTATCATTGGAGTTCAAAGGGGTTAAGGGTTATGGAATGTGAAAAGATGAGAGCTCGTGTGGGCCCCACCTACCTCATAACCACACATGGGAAGTTGGGTGGTTGTGGGCCCCACCAACAACTTCCCATGAGAGAGTTTAACTTCCAAGTATAATAAAATAAAATTATAGACAATTTTATTTACTTCTCACTTAAACCCCAAAATTTAACTTCTTCTCCCGAGAAAATGCATCAACGGTAAAAGTCATCTTAATCAAATACCGACACTGCGTGTTTATCAGTGCCCTCAGATTTCAATTCTGAGCACCGATTCAAAAGATAGAAAAACCCGCTCGTTTGTTTACTGAACGTACCCAAGCTAAACTTCAGAAAATTGATTCCAGAAACTCCGGGGCTCGGAATCAGGTTCCGTCAGAAACTGCGTACTCGTAAAATCCCAAAGAATTTAAGCAAAAAGTTTCCTTGAAATTTACAGATCTTTATAGGAGCAACGATGACAGTGGACTTCTGTAAAATCTTGAGAGGCATGACTAAAATCAGTTTGGTTAGGGTTCTTTTAAAAAGATTGGGGAGGGTTTTATCAACGCTTCCAAAAAGGCACTGATAAAGGTACCTTTTATTTGCACTAAAATAAAAAAATATAACTTTATTAGTGACAAAACTTTATCAGTGATAAAAGATTTATAATTATAATTATAAATAAATATATTTTTAAATATATTTATAAATATTTGTAAATATATTTATAAATATTTTTAAATATATTTATAAATATTTTCATATGATTATAAATGCATTTATATCATTATATATATTTATATAATTATATATATATTTAATAGATATATTAATTATATTTATTATTTAATGATATTTATTATAAATTTATAATTATTTAAATATATATATAATTAATTATTATTACATAAATAATTTTTAATATATATATATATATATATATATTTATAATTATAAATATATTTTTAAATATATTTACCTTTATTTATTTATAGTTATAAATATATTTATATCATTATATATATATATATATAACTATATATATATTTAATAAATACATTTACATATCAATATAAATATATTAAATATATTCATTTTAATTTAATAATTATAAATATATTTTTATAATTATATATATAATAAATAAATATAAATATAAATATAATATAATATAAATATAAATTTCGTAAATATATTCATTATTTAATTATATTAATTATATTTTTATAATTATTTAAATATATAATTATTTATTTATAATTATATATATATTTTAGAAAATAATATTTATATATTTATATCCTAATATATATATTTATATAATTATATATATATATTCAATAAATAAATATAAATATAAATATAAATATAAATATAAATATAAATATAAATATAAATATAAATATAAATATAAATATAAATATAAATATAAATATAAATATAAATATAAATATAAATATAAATATAAATATAAATATAAATATAAATATAAATATAAATATAAATATAAATATAAATATAAATATAAATATAAATATAAATATAAATATAAATATAAATATAAATATAAATATAAATATAAATATAAATATAAATATAGTAAATATACTAATTATTTAAATATATTTATTTTTATTTTAAAATTATCTAAATATATAATTATTTATTTATAATTATATAAGTGTTTTTTGTAAAAAATAATATTTATTTATTTATAATTATAAATAGAAAATTTTATAAATATAGTAAATATAGATTTATAAATATATTTATTTATAAATATTTATTATCAAATATATTTTTAACATTATTAATGAATATATAATATTAAATGCATACATGTTAAAAATGAGTGAAGTTGAATAATGAGTACACTTTAAAAATATTGAAAAAATGGAAAAGTTTTATTAATTAAATATAAATTATTAAAAAAATATGGATATATATTCAAATGAATATGAATACATATTGAGAAAAATTAAATTGTAGTAAATAAATATATATACAAAAAATATTAGAAAAATGATTAAATTCTAAAAAATTAAAAAAATAAAAAATATTAAAAATGAATAAATAATAACTAAATGTAATAATATTAAAATAAATTATTAAAATTTAACAATTAAAAACATAATATATTAAATGTATAATGTTACCAAATAAAATTCTTAAATGAATATTAAAATTTGAATAAATTACCTAAATATTAGGTGTATGTGTTTCTATATAAGATTTCATTAATTATGTAAATATTTTTCTGTGTTCATTGTACATAAAATGCATTAATTATAAATATGTATGTGTGAAATCAATGTGACACATGTTTGATATATGTTAAATTGAAAAATCAAACGCATTCAATCAATGTCCATTACACGATACAACTTGTGAATATTTTTAATTAATATATATTTTTAATTATAAACCATTCTTCATTAAATGTATGACTAATTTAATGTAAGAATAAATATTTGGTATTATATAAATCATATTTTAGGGAATATTATATATATATATATGAATATATTTCTATATTAAATGTATTAATGAATAATCATGTATAAAAACCATTAAGAATGAATAAGAAATTAACATGTTTTTAATTATTACATTTTATTCACTTTCTATATTTATATTTATTATATATTATTTATTATTATTTATAATATATATATATATATATTAAATTTTTTCATTTTTATAAAGAAAATTTTAGTAATATTCTTTTAATAATTTTGTTATTTATTAAAATTTTAATTTTTTTGTTCAATAAAATTTATTCATTTTTAATTTTTTTAATTATTAAAATTTATTAATTTTATATATCTATATTTAAAATATAATATTTATTAATATTTACAATTTATATATATGTATATTAAATTTATTCATTTTTATTAATAATTACTTAATTAATACAATTTTTAATATTTTTTTAAACTTGCTAATTTTTAATTTTTATTTGTTTAATTATTTTATTTTACATATCAGTATTTAATATATTCCATTTATTAATATTTATAATATATATACATATATATTAAATTTATTAATTAATTTTTATAAATATTTTTTAATCTTATTCATTTTTATTTTTTATTTTTATTTTTGTTTATTTTTAATACTTGTATTTTTTTATTGGTTTTATAATAAAAATTGGGGTATGGACCGGGCAAGGTCAGGTCGTGTAGGACCAGAATGAGTGTATAAAGGCAGGGCAAGGTCCATGGGAAGAAGATGGTGGGCCAAAGCTTGCATGGGCCGATGTAGGGCCCATATATATGTGTGCAATGTATGTATGAGCCCATCCTCGTAACATGATTCTGATATATGAATTCGGAAAAATGATATATAAAGAAATGGCCTCCCATGTTCTATTCTGATGTGGGACTCGTCGCGTGATCGAGACCTTTATCAGTGCTAAAAATAAATCATTAATAAAGGGTACCCATTATTAGTGATTTTTTTATTGTCGACAAAGGAAGTATTTATCTATGCTTTCACTTGTACTGATAAAGGATAGTGCTATATATTGCGCATTTTTTAGTAGTATGGGAGGAGAGAGAACCTTGCATGGAATTCTTCAGAGTGGCGGTGAGACCATATGGTGTTTTCCTCAGTATAGGCCGGTTCCCAACCATCCGTGTTTAGTTGTTTTCCACTAGTGAGTGTGGAAGTGCTTTTGTCTGGTTGGGAAGGAGTTTTCCTCCTTTGATAAGGATTTATACTAGGTACAGTAGAATGATATCATTTATAAGAGTCTATAACCGCTTTCTTATAAGTTGGATAATATTACCTTTGGAGTAGTGGATTATTTGAGCTTTTAGTTTTCATGGATGGTTGAAGAGTATGAGGGCGTCCTTCTTAAGGACATGCCAAATTTTACCTCTTCATTGAGAGTTTTTTTATACATGGAATTGCACAAGGGATGACACGATATCTGCTCTAGCATAATATATGGCCCCGTGTAGTTGTGAGAGTTGGAAGTGCTATTGGGGAGTCTTCATATCAGGGGATTCATAAGACCCACTGTGTTTTTACTAGGCAGCCCTGTGTTGTTCACCCAGGAGGCAGATAAGTGCTTGAGGTTGGTAGTGAGTTTGTGTCCCTTGAATCAAGTGATGTGAGAAAGGGTATCTAGTCACTTGAATCATTGAGTTCTTCAATTATTGGTTTGGTATGAAGCGGTTCTCATATTTTGACCTCGAGACAGGTTATCACCATCTTTGGTTTTGGAGAAGGATATACCAAAAGTGGATTTCAAAATCTAGTAGGATGTTTCGAGTTTGGGGTTATACCATTTGACAAGTTATATGACTTAGTATAATCATTAGACTTATGGAATCGATCCTTAACCCTTCTGGGATCAGTTGGAGGTAGTCTTCTTCATTGACATCCATGTGTGCTTGGCATCTGAGTTGGAAAAAGCAAGACACTTGAGTATGGTGAGTTTTACCTCCATTTGATAGTTGTTACCCATCCACTTCCTTAGAGATCCTATTAGGTACAACTCTGGAATATCGATTATGAGATGTTATGTGACTAGATATCCACTGGATACATTCCAAGTAGATTCTATAAAGGAGGTAATCTTATCATCTTTATCCAATGATGGACAATGACATCATTCACATTGTGAAAGTAGGTGATGAGGAGGTTGTTTTCCCTTAACAGTACATCCGGTTAAGTGGAGGATGTACCTGGATCTCTTGGAATTTGTTTGGCAGTCGTGGGAGTTATATTGAGTTTTCAAGTTAAACTTTTTGTTGTCTCACCTATCTATGGGTTATGAGAAACATAGCTTTGTGGAGAGTTTAAGACACTTGTGTGTGCAGGAGGTAGTCCAACTTCTTGGAATTCCCTTGAAGATCATATAAGACTATGATTATTACTTCATGAAATAATTGGGGAGAGGATGCGGGAAATGTTTGGGGACTCAGTTGCAGTTGAGTATAGTGTTTTACCACAGCTAGCTAATTGGGTAAAGTGAACCATTTAGGTTCTAGTGAACATGATTCAGGTTTTCATGTCAGTTTTGAGCCATGGTTGGGATGATCATCTTCTATATGTGGAGTTTGTGTATCATAGTTATTCCCACTCCACCACCAGTGTAGAGCCTTTTTGAGGCCATGTATTAGGGACCTTACGGGTTACTCTTAAAAAAGCTGAAGCTAGTGGGTGAAAACACTTGGGTATTAGTTTTTGTACTGGTGATGTTTCTAAGGGTGTAGTTAATCCAGGGGAAAATGTGGTCTTCCCAGAAACATTAGGAGTTATTTACATACCAATGAATAAGAAATTTGGAGTTTGAGAGTTATGATGTTTTAGCTAGGGCGTTAGGCTATCTTTGGGGATCTTAGGCCCTTTCATTTCCTATTTTTATGTCTGGTTAGAAATGTGGTGTACAACTTAACCCTGTGACCACAATAGTTTTAGTTTCTTAGTAATCTACACATTTCATAGTTGAGGATGTATCTACATGAATAATTGTATGATATCAACCTGGGTAAGCTGGTCAGTGAGAGCAGAGTTCCTTTTTTAAGAATCCAATGGTGTTAAGAACCGGTGGAGAAATATCCTTCATGGGAATGAATTTTCCTCAGGTGAATGTTTTTTGATTACACAAGAAACTATTGGGAGAGTTTGATAGAGTGGGAGACCCAATTGAGAGCTCATTATCCCCAACCTTTTTCTTAGTTAGTTCTTTTTATGGAAAAAAACCTCAAAGGAGGGAATAATTTAATATCCCAGTTTTTTCAATATAATAATTTTTAATATTTCTAGGAATATTTCTAGAGAGAGTAATTGAGACGACATGGGACTCTTAACACTACTACAAAACTGGCCTTTAATATCACTATAAATGGCCTTTATCAGCACAAGAGAAGTGCTGACAACGTGAGAAACGTTAAAAGATCAGGACTTTTATCAGCGCTGAAAAAGCACTGATAAAGGGGACATTTATCAGCACTAATAAAAGTGAAGATAAATGGGACCTTTATGAGTGATTTTAAAAATGGTGATAAAAGTACCATTTATCATCACTTTTATTTAGTTCCACTAAAGGAATCCTTTATTAGTGCTTTCATAAGCATTGATAAAGGGATTTTTATTAGCGCCGATAAAATATTCCCTTATCACTGCTTTTAGAAGCACTGATAAATGTTTCCATTATGAGTGCTTTTAAAAGCACTGATAAATGTGTTCTTTATTAGAATTTTTAAAAGTGATGATAATGGGCCATACTGAAGTATGCTGTAACATCACACTACAACACCATAAACACACCAGGAACACACCAAAAACACACCAGATATCAATAAGAAAGTATCAATACAAAATTTAAATAAAATGAAATTTATAACACATATACCAGAAAAAAACACTATATTATAAACATTTAAAACATTGGTTTACACAATTATATAAATAAAAATTATTACATACATTCAAAAACAATCATAGATGTTAATGTTACCATGATTTCTATATACTTTTTTTGTCGAACTGCGAACACTACATGAGCATCTTCAAACAATCCACATCAACTCAAAAAAAAAATCCACATGTATAATAAAAAAAATTATTATGAGTAATACTAAAAATAAATAAATTAAACATAAATATGAAATAATACATCAATTATATAGAAAATTATTTTACTATGCAAATATCAAGATTAATTTTGTAACTGAGCAATGGCAGCGGCGTTTCTCTTCCTTAAAATGCAATGGAGAGAAGTTGAAAGAAAGTGATAAATGAAACACTAGAGGTGTGAAAAGGTTCTGAGGGAGAAGAAACATGAAAGTTGGATAGAGAACCCCAACTAGAACAAAATAATCCACCTGTATAAGAAAAAAATTATTACGTAAGTAATACTAAAATAAAATAAAATAAACATAAATATGAAACAATTAATTAATTATATGTACAATGATTTTACTGTGAAAAAAACAAGATTACCTCTGTGATTGAGTAGAGACAGAATCATTTCTCTTCCTGCAAAGGCCTAACACATGGATAGAAATATTCTAAAATAAATGAACTTTGTAAGGAATAATGAAAATAAAATTAATTTTTAATTATATATTTTTTTGGTAAAATATAGAAAGTATATCGTAACATTACCTTTACATATTTCCAAAGTGTTTTTCTAGTACAAATATAATCTAACAATAAAACTAAGGATTCTCTGTGCACTTCACTTCTATTGGTTAACTACCACTTAGCATAACATCTAACTTGAACTTCATGCCCAATGTTCCCATGATTCTCTCATCCCACACATGCTCGCCACCATCTCTATCATATCACTATTCAACATTCACTTTTCCTTCTCTTCCGACACCCATTTACTCACATTAAAAAAACAAAACCATTTAAAATATGAAAGGATAATTTCATCAGACACTTATAATGAAAGAAAAACTTACAATAGCTATAAAAAAACCGAGGAAACTCTGAACGTCTTCACCACAACACAAAAGACAACAACTGAGCTAATGTGTTTATGCTTATTTCACAACAAATCATCCAAAAACAAATCCTCCCCAAACTTATAAAAATGGAAATCCTTATAAAAGAGGAATCTCTCCTTGATCTCTGGATGAAGACCCCCAAAGAAAAGAGAAGTTTTCAATAGATTTTGTGACACCACCTCTATACAAAAGGAAACCATCTCTTTGAGGTGTTCAACACAAGCCTTCACAATCCGCTGACCTATCTGGACACTCATGAGCTCTTCCTTTTTCTTTGTCTTCACCTCCTCAGGTATAAACCACTTGAAAAAGTGGGACATAAAATATTTCCATGTCATCCCAATTTTCATCGTTAGTGGAGAAAACAACTCCCATTCTTCCAAAGATAGACTCGCATGTAGACCCAGAATAGCACAAACTCTAAAAACTTTGGGATTTCCAAACACTCTTAAGAAATTATAAACTTTATCAAGCCACTTCACTACCTATAATAAACCTCGATTTCTATAGAAGATGGGAAATAACTAAGGAGAACCATAAATAGGGAGAGACACACTAGATACTTCAGGGACCTTTCTGGGAAGCATATTCTGAGTAACAAAAAAAATCATAAAATCAGGTTTAGAATCAATCTAAAACACAACCTAAAGGAATATCTTGTGCCAAAACAACTGGATCACAATCAAAATTTATTAACAAAAAAATAATTATCTCTTCGAAAACCACTATTTCAATTTCAATTTCAAACCAACTTCTTCTAAGGACACTTTTGACAACATAATAACCCACATTTTTAAAGAAAATCCAATTCCATAAATCATTTTACCCCTTTCCAAAATCCATTTCAGAAAACCAAGCCAAGATGATCCAGAAAATAGAGCATGAAAATTAGCCAAAAGGATGCGTAATGAGTCAAAAACCACACTAATATGACATTTCTCATGAAATACTTTGCATAGTAGTCATCAATCATCTATATTCATGCTTCCATGATGTTAAACTGCACAAATTCATCCTAGAAGAAAGATGTTAAACTGCATAGTGTCTCTCATCCTATTTTCTTGATGTTAATTTGCACAAATTCATCCTAGCAGTAAGGTGTTAAACTGCACACAATATCTCATCTTGGTTATAGGACGTTAAACTACAAAAATTCATTCTAGAAGAAATAAGTTAAACTTAACATCATCTCTTGTCTTGGTTGCATGACATTAAACTAAAAAAATTCATCATGACACTAGGAATTTAAATCACACAACATCTCTCATCCTAGTTGCATGAAGTTAAACTATAGATATTCGTCTTATTAAGAAGACATTAAAATTCATAGAGGAGTCATGCTGGCAGCTGTGAGGAGATGAGATGTAGGGTTCATCAAGGTTAAGAACAACACCAAAACACAAAAAACATAACCCAAAATATCAAACTATGATATTGGAAAAGTATAAAATAACATACATTGGATTCTATTCTTGATTCTTCTAATGGATCGTAGTGGACTCGCGCTGACATCAAAGGAGTTCTGTGAGAGGTTTAGAATCACGATGAGTGAGTACCAGTTAGGGTTATTTTAAATAGACCAGGAACACTTTAAACAAATATTTCAAAAAAGCACGGATAAAGATCCCTTTTATCAGTGTTAAATTGATAAGCGCTAATAAAAGAGATCTTTATTAGTCCTAAAAAAGCGTTGATAAATTTATATATTTATCAGCACTCAGAAAGTACTGATAAAAAACATCTTTATCTCCACTAATTTTTTTTGATGATAAAGGATTTATTTAAATAAATTTATTATAATTTTATAATTATTAAATATATATAATTATTTACTTATAATTATATGAATAATTTTTTTAAAAAATAATTATTTATTTATAATAATTATAAATATATAAATATATAAATATATAAATATATAAATATATAAATATATAAATATATAAATATAAATTTATAAATATATATTTAACATTATTAGTGGATATATAATCTTAAATACATGCATTTTAAAAATGAGTAAAATTGAATAATTCAAAATGGGTGCACTTTAAAAATATTGAAAAAATGGATAAGTTTTAGTAATTAAATATAAATTATTAAAAAATATGAATATATATATTGAATTAAAGATGAATACATATTGAAAATACTAAAACATAATAAATAAATAAATATAAATAAATAATAGAAAATGATCAAATTCAAAAATAAAAAATAAATTAAAAAAATATTAAAAATGAATTTTTTAATTATAATATTTTTAAAAATAAATAAATAAAATCAACTGATTAAAAACATAATATATTAAATGTATCATGTTAATAATGAAATTCTAAAATATACTGAAATTTAAAAAAATTACATAAATATTAGGTGTATGTGTTCTTATATATTACGTAAATATATTTGTGTGTATGCTTATATATAAGGTGCATTAATTACATATATATATGTACACACATATGTGAAATCAATGTAACACATGACGTTGGTGTATGTTAAATTGAAAAATTAAACAACATTAAAAATGAATAAGACATTAATATGTTTTTAATTAACATTTTATTCATTATATATATATTTATATTTAATATATATTATTTATTATTATTTATAATATATATATATATTATACTTATTCATTTTTATTAATATTTATTTCATTAATAAATTTTTAAATAATTACATTATTTATTCATTTTTAATTTTTTTAATTATATATTCATTTATATATCTACATTTAATATATACTATTTATCAATATTTATAATATATATATATATTAAATATATTCATTTTTATCAATAATTATTTAATTTATAAAATGCTTAATATTTTTCTTAATTTACTCATTTTAAATTTTTATTTGCTTAATTATTTCATTCTATTCATTTTACATATCTATATATTTAATATATAAAATTTATTAATTTTTAACATTTATATATATGTTTATTCATTTTTAACAATAATTTTTTAATTATTGAAATTGTTAATTTTTTTAATTTTATTTTCTGAACACTTATCAACTCTAATAAAGCATTGATAAACGTTACTATTTATTAGCGCTTTATTGTTAGCGCTCACAAAGGGTAACTTTTATTAGTGCTATAAATAAAGCACTGATAAAGATGGACTTTCATAGTGTATTTTTTAGAGCTGATAAATACCAGCATTGTTAAAGGTTGGTTTTATAGTAGTGAAGGCCCGATGAGCGTAGAATAAATTTTTGAAACATATTAAATATATTAAATGTTACTTGTGAACAATTTTCCTAAAAAAGTGGAACAACTACCAAAATGAATCTCAAATCATAAAAATGATATCACCATTGAGTTTATAACATGGGCTTTACTCTAGGAATGATATAATCTTTATCGGCGTCAGTAATGTAAAGACCCGTAAAATTCAAGGGAAATTTTTTCTTAATTTTCTTTGGAATTTTACAAGAGCGCGGTTTCTGACGGCACCTGATTCCGAGGCCCGGAGTGCCCGGAATCAATTTCCGAAGTTTGGCTCGGGTACGTTCAGTGAACGAATGAGCGGGAATTCCTAACTTTTGATCCAGTGCTCGGAATTGAAATCCGAGGACACCGATGAACTCGCAACGCCGATATTCGCTTAAGGAGACCTTTTCCGAAGTTGCGTTTATTGCGGGACGAAAGTTAGTTTTTGGGAGAATTATAAAAAGTTGAATAAAAAAATGTGGAACACATTTTTTTTTACTTTTGTTGGTTAACTTCTCTCAAAGGAAGTTAGGGGTGGGACCCACACCCACTTAACCTCCCTTGAGAGGATTAAGTGTGGTGGGAACCACACGAACCTAAACCTTCCATCTTCTCTCAAACTCCCTTTAACCCCTCTTTAAATGACATGACAAATTGTTATTTAATTTTGGAGTTATCTTATTTGAATTTCAAACCTTTGAAATTCAACTTGTTAAGTTTGTGAATAAAATAAGACTCTATCTTATTTTGTTGGGTTAGAACTCTTTAGCCATCTTGAGAGGATTTGAGAGCTTTTCTTTCTTCTTCAAACTTTGACGAAGAACGCTCAAGCTTTGACGAAGAACGCTCAAGCTCCGACGAAGAACGCCGCTCCTCTCTTCTTCGTCTTCCGTGTCAACGAAAGGGAACGCCGCTTCCTCCTCGGACTTCCTTCGTCGGCATACAAAGATTCGCCAACGACGTATCTCTTCGGACGTACCTCCTCGTCATCGGATTTGACGAACGATTACCGCGACGCCCGACCTCCGCGACGTTGTCTTCCGCGGGTCGTTGACAATCTTCGAACTTGAACCCAAGGTAGGGGTTGTTGTTATTTGTTTATTTATTTATTCTTGTTCGTGGTTCTAGCATGACTAACGTGAGGATTTTGGATATTTAAATATGTGTTATTGTTTAACGTGAGGGGGGGCCGGACCGCATGAACACGTCCGAACCCCCTCCTTTATTCTTGATAATTTATCCTGCGGTTGAAACAAGATGGCGTGGTGCCGTCGCACCACGCGGATATCCGCACGATTATATTGCGCGGCGCCGTCGCGCCGCGCCGTGGAAGGATCATCAAGAACGCGACGCCGTCGCGCCGCGTCGAAGGGAATCAAAGGCGCGGCGGAGGGGCGCGGTGCCGTCGCACCGCGCCGGACGACGAACACCGCGGCCGGTTCCGGGCCGCGGCGAGACGGGAAGACCGGCGACACGCCGGGCCGCCGGCGTCGGAAACCGGAAGGTGACCGGCTTGCCGGTCCCGTTGGAGAAAAACCGGCCGGCCAGGTGGCCAGCCGGAAGGTCAAGACCGGGGGAATAAATTCCCCCGGTCAAATCTCTAAAACCCCCCCATTTATGAGGGGGGGGGGGGTTTCCTTGAGGGGGGGCAGGCGGCCCCCCGGTTCTCTTCAATGCAGGCCCCCCACGAGGGGGGGGGGTTTCCTTGAGGGGGGGCAGGCGGCCCCCCGGTTTCTCCTCAAAGCAGGCCCCAGGAGGGGGGCCGTTGATTGGAAAAAAGGCGCGGCTTAGCCGCGCCGCCAATTATGAAGCGGGGGCTTGCCCCCCGCGCGTGGCGACAAACGGCGGCCGGCCGTGCCGCAGCCGGCCGGGCCGCGCCGCCGCGCCGGACCGCGCCGCCGCGCCGGTCCGCGCCGCCGCGCCGGTCCGCCGCCGGCCGGGCCGGGTCGGACCCGGGTCGACCCGGTTCGGGCCGACCCGGGGGGGGGGGGGGGGGGGGGGGCGTCGGGCCGGGTCGGCCCGGACCCGGACCCCCCGTTTTTTAGACAAATTCGGTCTTTTGACCATATCTTGAGCCACAGACCTCCGAATGATGAACCGTCTGAGGCAACGCGATCCTTGGATCGAGATGGCCGTTTCGGTATATCGCACTCAAAGTTTCGGAATACTTTGAGTTCGGTCGGGTTGGTTCGTTCACGAAACCAACCTGGCCTTCGGAGCGGAAACGCTCATATCTTGAGCTACGGACGTCCGATTGACGTGTCGTCAGCTTTGTTTTCTTCCTCTTAGTGAGAAAGATCTTTTGGCATACTCCGCCCGAGGTTTGGACGCAGGTGGAGCACGGTCGGGTTGGTTTTGCCTTAAAAACCAACCGGGCCCCGGGAACGAAAATGCCAATAGCTCTCAGACCGGGCGTCCGATCGACGCGCCGTCTGTTGCGTTGAGTTCCTGTTGACGATACAGAACTTTTGGATACATCAACTCTGGACTTTGTGACAGTTGATGTATCAGCCTCTCGGCTCGTGGAGCGGACCCTCCGAACGAGCTTGCTGTGTGCGGGAACCCTAGTGCTGGCTGCGACTGTTACTGTGACTACTACTGCTTCTGTGACTGCGACGACGACAGTACAGAGATCCTGTGTGGATTCGACGACGACGACTACAGCACTCAGCGATCCTACGTGGATCAATGCTACAGGTCCTGTGTGGGCCCGATCCTGTGTGGGTCCGATCCTGTGTGGGTCTTTGCGCTCAGCGGTCCTGTGTGAACCAGCGCCTACAGATCCTGTGTGGGTCCGATCCTGTGTGGGTCCTTGCGCTCAGCGGTCCTGTGTGAACCAGCGCCTACAGGTCCTGTGTGGGCCCGATCCTGTGTGGGTCTTTTGCGGGGGTTAGTTACCTATCAATCCTTCGTGGGTCCGACGACTTAGATGGATCAGAGATCATCTTTATCGTCCTTTGAAGAAGTATACCTGTGTGAGCTGAATCCTGTTGCTTTCCTGTGTGGAATGTGTTGTGCTATCCTGTGTGGATTACGTTTTGCTTCCTGTGTGGAATACGTTTACTTTCCTGTGTGGACTGAGTTGTACTTGGGCTCGGAGGTTGGAGCGTATTTGAAATTGATGACTTAAGTATATGTATGGGCATATACCTAAGCAGTGTCGGTTGTTACTTCGTGATTGTACCTTTCTTTGTGGTTTATCATTTGTGGATTTTGGGAGACCTTCAGGGGTCTCGGGGTCCCTACTGAGTAGCTTATACTCACCCCTGCACGGGCTATGCCCGCACTACGTTGTGTTGGTTGCAGATGACGGACAGCGTTGATATTGGCTGAGGCTTGCAGAGCAGGACGGTACCTGGAGGTGGACCACTGGGCGGGACGTGCTCGGAGCGGACGGCGGGACTCGAGGAGCAGTGGAGCTATCTGTACCCACCCTTCAGGTGGGATTTCCAGTGGACAGCTCGGTGTTGCAGCTTTTACTTTACAGTTGCTGTTTTCCCTTTCGAGTTGTACTTTACTTTCAGTTTGGGTTTGTATACTGGCCCATTTACTTTTCCGCACTTTCAGTTGCACTCTGCTTTTGCTTAGTGTTTACTTTCCGCTTTCTTACTCTGTGGTGTTTGTTTACTTTACAAAGGAAATGCCTTCCCTTTTTACCGGGATTTACGCCTTGGTGCTAGTCGCCAGCCCCTGGCCTATGGAAGGCGGACTTGGGGTAGTCACGGCACGGACCCCGAGGGCGGGTCGTGACAAATTGGTATCAGAGGAGTTCGGTTCTACCGCGAACTCTGATCTTTTCTATGTGAAGCAATAATGTTTAGCGTATTGAGTGTGGTTATCAGTCCAGGGAGTCCAGTGTTGGTGCGGCGGCCGACGTATCTGTACACCAGGACCCTGACTTCTGATTTCTGACTTAATGCACGAAAACATTGATTGCGTGTGTGTTTCAAAGTTTTCTTTGTGATTTCTTTGTGTCAGCTCACCAGGTATACTGTTTGACCGTGGCGCACCTGTTTTCTATTCAGGATGGCCCCACGACGGCAGCCAGCTAGGGTTCCGAGAGTCGAGTGTGACGACAGCCCACCGAGCGACGAGGCTTCGGTGCAGGGCCCTTTGTCAGTAGTGGCACCGGCGGTAGCTCTACCCGCCGAGCCCCCGATGCTTCCAGCACCAGCCGCTGACGATGCACGTCGCCTCAGCGCACTGCATGAGTTTCAACGCCAGCGACCACCCAGGTTTCGCGGGGAGACGGATCCCCAGGCAGCCGAGGACTGGCTGGAGGCAGTGGTACGTGTGTTTAGGCTAGTGAGGACACCAGCAGACCTCATGGTGATCCTCGCTGCGAGCCTACTACACGCAGCAGCAGGACGATGGTGGAGCTTGATGCTCCAGGTGCACGATGAGGCATCTCCTCTATGGACGGACTTTGAGAGCCTCTTTCGCTCGGAGTTCTTCCCAGGCACCCTTCGTGCGGTGCGTATCCAGGAGCTTCTTCAGCTGCGGCAGGGCAGCATGACGGTCGCTCAGTACTCGGCAAGATTTACCGATCTCTCGCGCTACTCGACCGACATGGTACGAGACCCATTCTTCTGGGCCCGGACCTTCGAGCAGGGTTTGAGACACGAGATCAGGGCATCGCTGATCTCCCTCAGCATACCGACTCAGACAGGAGTACTGAAGCGAGCCCTTCTGATCGAGAGCTTCCTTGCTGAGTCTACACCAGCGCAGCGACCCACCGCAGGGCGGCACGTGGCAGAGTCATCTGCAGCTGGCAGTCGACGGATGACTCAGGGGTCCAGACAGACCAGACCTTCAGGCAGACGACCTCAGGGCACTGGCTCAGCAGTGCAGGGCACACAGCGCGGAGCCAGTCTTTCGAGTGGAAGACAGTGCTATGCATGCGGCGGGCAAGGCCACATGGCTCGTGACTGCCCGACCCGCCATGCAGAGGAGCAGCAGACGGTTGAGGAACCACCTAGGCAGAGGAGCTGGTCGAGCAGCAGGTGGTGGGCGACGCTTTGAGGCTCTACCACCACCACCACCAGGAGGTCCACCCTGACCTCAGGGGAGAGCACAGCTTCAGGCAGCTGAAGATTACGATCATGGAGCTCCGGAAGCGGGTGGACTAGTGCGGGACTAGCTCCAGGCATAGAGGCCTTTGCCCATAATGCCTCTAGATTCGTAGTTTGTGTTGCTTTGTGATCTTGTTCTTTAAGTTAAAGTAATAAAAGACACTTGCCTTGGTGACTTTTGTTTTCTTGTCTTTTGTTTGTTTTTACTAAGAGGTGCCGGTTAAAAACTGTTGACTTGACCCTCATTTGCGAGATTCTTACTAGAGGAAACCCAGTGACCACACACTGATGCCGACAGTGTGACTCAACTCTTGGAGGCGAGAGTAACGGTTGGATCTCTTGGTAGCAGCGTCGAGGCCTTACGACGTCATCCATGCCATGAATTAACTAATCATGACGGGATTGACTGTTTTAGGCAAGGAATGTGGTTCATCCAGGGGATGAGACCAGATTTCACTTTTCGGCAAAGGAGAAATCTTTGCAGCTAGTCTCTTTGCAGATATCCTTCGTGGATAGAGATGGAGCAGCCTTCTTCCAGTCTCTCACAGTCACCCCTCCTCTACTACAGCAGGTCAGAGAGGCACAGCGTGAGGACGCTGACTGTGAGACACGGCGTGCACAGATATCCTCGGGACAGACACCTGATGGTTTCTCCCTTGGAGCATATCATGACATCCTTTTCAGAGGACGTACCATGGTACCAGTCGCTTTGTGAGAGGAGGTGCTGAGAGAGTTTCACACTTCTCCTTTGGCGGTACATCCTGTAGTGGCGAAGATGTACCAGGATCTCAGACGACAGCACTGGTGGCCGGGCATGAAGAAGGTTGTAGCAGAGTTCGTTTCTCGATGCCTCACCTGCCAACAGGTTAAAGCAGAGCATCAGGTACCAGCAGGCTTGGTACAACCCTTGGAGGTTTCGGAGTGGAAGTGGGACGACATATCTATGGACTTCGTGACTGGACTTCCACGCACTTCCAGAGGTCACGACTCCATCTGGGTGATTGTTGACCGACTCACCAAGTCGGCACACTTCTTACCCATCAGAGAGTAGGGCTCAGTGGAGAGCTTGGGACGTCTCTATGTTCAGGAGATTGTGAGGCTCCACGGTGTGCCATCATCTATCGTCTCCGATCGAGATGCTCGCTTTACTTCCCGGCTTTGGAAGGGGTTACAGGAGGCGTTCGGGACGCAGCTACGTCTGAGCACAGCCTTTCACCCTCAGACGGATGGTCAGACGGAGAGGACCATTCAGACTCTCGAGGACATGCTCCGCGCATGTGTCCTCGACTTTGGCCGTAGCTGGGAGGACCACCTACCCTTGGTGGAGTTTGAGTACAACAACAACTACCACTCCACCATCGGGATGGCACCATATGAGGTGTAGTACGGCCGACCTTGTAGATCTCCTTTGTGCTGGACAGACCCTGGGGAGTCAGCACTGGTGGGACCGGAGATGGTCCAGGCCACGACAGAGAAGGTCCAGGTCATCCAGGAGCAGATGAGGACAGCTCAGAGCCGGCAGAAGTCATATGCTGACAGGAGGCGGAGGCCACTGGAGTTCGAGGATGGCGACCACGACTTCTTGCGGGTCTCACCTCGATGTGGTATTCGGAGATTTGGCCGAGGCGACAAGTTATCTCCGCGCTTCATCGGACCCTTCCAGATCCTCAGCAGGATTGGCGAGGTGGCTTATCGCCTGGCTCTACCACCTCAGTTGCACCGGGTGCACGACGTCTTCCACGTATCTCAGCTGAGGAGATACATGCACGACCCGACGCACATCATTGACCATGGGAAGCTTGACGTTGACGATGGGGAGACTTTTACGGAGGTCCCGGTGGAGATAGAGGATCGACAGGAGCGGGTCCTACGTGGGCGATCGATTACTCTTGTGCGCTTCAGATGGAAGCACGGGAACCTCCAGGAGAGCACATGGGAGCGGGAGGCTCAGATGCGTGCTCAGTACCCTCATTTGTTTCCCTAGTTTCTGATGTATCTTTATGGGGACGTAAAGCCCTGAGGTGGGAGTAATGTAAAGACCCGTAAAATTCAAGGGAAATTTTTTCTTAATTTTCTTTGGAATTTTACAAGAGCGTGGTTTCTAACGGCACCTGATTCCGAGGCCCGAAGTGCCCAGAATCAATTTCCGAAGTTTGGCTCGGGTACGTTCAGTGAACGAACGAGCGGGAATTCCTAAATTTTGATCCGGTGCTCGGAATTGAAATCCGAGGACACCGATGAACTCGCAACGCCGATATTCGCTTAAGGAGACCTTTTCCGAAGTTGCGTTTATTGCGGGATGAAAGTTAGTTTTTGGGAGAATTATAAAAAGTTGAATAAAAAAATGTGGAACACATTTTTTTTTACTTTTGTTGGTTAACTTCTCTCAAAGGAAGTTAGGGGTGGGACCCACACCCACTTAACCTCCCTTGAGAGGATTAAGTGTGGTGGGACCCACACGAACCTAAACCTTCCATCTTCTCTCAAACTCCCTTTAACCCCTCTTTAAATGACATGACAAATTGTTATTTAATTTTGGAGTTATCTTATTTGAATTTCAAACCTTTGAAATTCAACTTGTTAAGTTTGTGAATAAAATAAGACTCTATCTTATTTTGTTGGGTTAGAACTCTTTAGCCATCTTGAGAGGATTTGAGAGCTTTTCTTTCTTCTTCAAACTTTGACGAAGAACGCTCAAGCTTTGACGAAGAACGCTCAAGCTCCGATGAAGAACGCCGCTCCTCTCTTCTTCGTCTTCCGTGTCAACGAAAGGGAACGCCGCTTCCTCCTCGGACTTCCTTCGTCGGCATACAAAGATTCGCCAACGACGTATCTCTTCGGACGTACCTCCTCGTCATCGGATTTGACGAACGATTACCGCGACGCCCGACCTCCGCGACGTTGTCTTCCGCGGGTCGTTGAGAATCTTCGAACTTGAACCCAATGTAGGGGTTGTTGTTATTTGTTTATTTATTTATTCTTGTTCGTGGTTCTAGCATGACTAACGTGAGGATTTTGGATATTTAAATATGTGTTATTGTTTAACGTGAGGGGGGGCCGGACCGCATGAACACGGCCGAACCCCCTCCTTTATTCTTGATAATTTATCCTACGGTTGAAACAAGATGGCGTGGTGCCGTCGCACCACGCGGATATCCGCACGATTATATTGCGCGGCGCCGTCGCGCCGCGCCGTGGAAGGATCATCAAGAACGCGACGCCGTCGCGCCGCGTCGAAGGGAATCAAAGGCGCGGCGGAGGGGCGCGGTGCCGTCGCACCACGCCGGACGACGAACACCGCGGCCGGTTCCGGGCCGCGGCGAGATGGGAAGACCGGCGACACACCGGGCCGCCGGCATCGGAAACCAGAAGGGGACCGGCTTGCCGGTCCCGTTGGAGAAAAACCGGCCGGCCAGGTGGCCGGCCGGAAGGTCAAGACCGGGGGAATAAATTCCCCCGGTCAACTCTCTAAACCCCCCCACCCCATTTATGAGGGGGGGCGGTTTCCTTGAGGGGGGGCAGGCGGCCCCCCGGTTCTCTTCAATGCAGGCCCCCCACGAGGGGGGGGCAGGCGGCCCCCCAGTTTCTCCTCAAAGAAGGTCCCCAGGAGGGGGGCTGTTGATTGGCAAAAAGGCGCGGCTTAGCCGCGCCGCCAATTATGAAGCGGGGGCTTGCCCCCCGCGCGTGGCGACAAACGACGGCAGGCCGCGCCGCCGTCGGCCGGGCCGCGCCGCCGTGCCGGACCGCGCCGCCGCGCCGGTCCGCGCCGCCGCGCCGGTCCGCCGCCGGCCGGGCCGGGTCGGACCCGGGTCGGGTCGACCCGGTTCGGGTCGACCCAGTTCGGGCCGACCCAGGGGGGGGGTCGGGCCGGGTCGGCTCGGACCCGGACCCCCCGTTTTTGAGACAAATTCGGTCTTTTGACCATATCTTGAGCCACGGACCTCCGAATGATGAACCGTCTGCGGCAACGCGATCCTTGGATCGAGCCGGTCATTTCGGTATATCGCACTCAAAGTTTCGGAATACTTTGAGTTCGGCCGGGTTGGTTCGTTCACGAAACCAACCGGGCCTTCGGAGCGGAAACGCTCATATCTTGAGCTACGGACGTCCGATTGACGTGCCGTCGGCTTTGTTGTGTTCCTCTTAGTGAGACGGATCTTTTGGCATACTCCGCCCGAGGTTTGGACGCAGGTGGAGCACGGTCGGGTTGGTTTTGCCTTAAAAACCAACCGGGCCCCGGGAACGAAAATGCCAATAACTCTCAGACCGGGCGTCCGATCGACGCGCCGTCTGTTGCGTTGAGTTCCTATTGACGATACGGAACTTTTGGATACATCAACTCTGGACATTGTGACAGTTGATGTATCAGCCTCTCGGCTCGTGGAGCGGACCCTCCGAACGAGCTTGCTGTGTGCGGGAACCCTAGTGCTGGCTACGACTGTTACTGTGACTACTACTGCTACTGTGACTGCGACGACGACAGTACAGAGATCATGTGTGGATTCGACGACGATGACTACAGCACTCAGCGATCCTACGTGGATCAGTGCTACAGGTCCTGTGTGGGCCCGATCCTGTGTGGGTCCGATCCTGTGTGGGTCTTTGCGCTCAGCGGTCCTGTGTGAACAAGCACCTACAGATCCTGTGTGGGTCCGATCCTGTGTGGGTCCTTGCGCTCAGCGGTCCTGTGTGAACCAGCGCCTACAGGTCCTGTGTGGGCCCGATCCTGTGTGGGTCTTTTGCGGGGGTTAGTTACCTATCGATCCTTCGTGGGTCCGACGACTTAGATGGATCAGAGATCGTCTTTATCGTCCTTTGAAGAAGTATACCTGTGTGAGCTGAATCCTATTGCTTTCCTATGTGGAATGTGTTGTGCTATCCTGTGTGGATTACGTTTTGGTTCCTGTGTGGAATACATTTACTTTCCTGTGTGGACTGATTTGTACTTGGGCTCGGAGGTTGGAGCGTATTTGAAATTGATGACTTAAGTATATGTATGGGCATATACCTAAGCAGTGTCGGTTGTTACTTCGTGATTGTACCTTTCTTTGTGGTTTATCCTTTGTGGATTTTGGGAGACCTTCAGGGGTCTCGGGGTCCCTACTGAGTAGCTTATACTCACCCCTGCACCGGCTATGCCCGCACTACGTTGTGTTGGTTGCAGATGACGGACAATGTTGATCTTGGCTGAGGCTTGCAGAGCAGGACGGTACCTGGAGGTGGACCACTGGGCGGGACGTGCTCGGAGCGGACGGCGGGACCCGAGGAGCAGTGGAGCTATCTGTACCCACCCTTCAGGTGGGATTTCCAGTGGACAGCTCGGTGTTGCAGCTTTTACTTTACAGTTGCTGTTTTCCCTTTCGAGTTGTACTTTACTTTCAGTTTGGGTTTGTATACTGGCCCATTTACTTTTCCGCACTTTCAGTTGTACTCTGCTTTTGCTTAGTGTTTACTTTCCGCTTGCTTACTCTGTGGTGTTTGTTTACTTTACAAAGGCAATGCCTTCCCTTTTTACCGGGATTTACGCCTTGGTGCTAGTCGCCAGCCCCTGGCCTATGGAAGGCGGGCTTGGGGTAGTCACGGCACGGACCCCGAGGGCGGGTCGTGACAAGCAATTTGGAAAAGTATTATCATGGGCGTAAATAATAAAATAAATATAGTTAATAATTTTTTTTTATTTCGATGTAGTGACCTGGAATCTTCTATTTAAACATGATTAAGCCTAATCCCTAAGGTTGTCCAGAAAACCTAGGGATTGAGAAAATCCATTGGAGATGCACTGTTGGAGGATCATTGACAGACAACATCAGATCCAGATCTGGTTGAGGATCATATGCCAATGTAGCTTATGGATCTCATGAATGAAAATGATGTATTGTCATTCTTCATCAGTGATTGTTCTAAATTGAGGTAGGATTTTTTTGTGAATTAATCACTTTTTTCTTATCCCATGATGAATCGAATCAATCAACTAATGTATTGATTTGTGGATCAATCATTTTTACAGGTATGGGTTTGTTTATCTAGGATTTGGGGTATTTTTTTTTACTTTTTATCATTGGATGTTTGTTCATCATTATATAGACAATATATTGAGGCCAACCTGAACAATGACCATGTTTTGTTACTGATCTTGTGTTTTTTTGGTTTTCTCTCCCCATTCTAGATGCGTTTATCATTGGCATTTACTTTGGCATGTGATTCGACAGATACTCGGTGAACAATTGTTGAACATTCAACATTTGGTGAAACAGATCTATTCCACAAGTTTAGAATGGAGGCATGACATAAAAATTATGGTATACGACTATGGAAGTAGATCCATAGATGGATTGAGAGATTTTATTCATGTTTTTGTTTTGTGACACCAATGAGGCACAACGATAGGTGTTTCCTGAGCACCAGATATTTCCAAAATCCAGCTAATGATGGTGAGAGGGTTTGGTCAACCCCATATTCATGTTGTGTGGTTCTATTCCAGATGGAATTGGTTTCTACAGACAGCTTGGGTGAATATGTGTGAACATTTTAGAAATTCTATAAAATTCCCAACTACATGGTGTGTAGTCCTATGAACACATGCCATGTAGCCCTTTCTATGTGGATATAGGGTTTCCACATAGAGATTAGAATCACACATCATGGGACATGTGTCATATGGAATGTGGACCTTAGACAACTAGTTAAGTGTGTACAGGAAGTACATGCCTAGAAGATTGTGTCTTTCTACACGTTGTGTGTAGAGGGATGGACATCATGTACTTAGGAAATTACATGGGAATGTGTAGGCTACACACTGAGTTCTAGCATAACACCTAGACGGCATGTACCTCATGACACACTATGTATTGTATAAAATTTCATGTCATTTTAGTACGAGACACGAGAAGCGTCAGGCTTAGTGAAACATGCCATTACCCCTTGGGATACGTTGTGTACTACTTTAAAGAAGGTTTGGATTCCTCTTTCTTCTCATCTTAGATTCGCTGTGATCTTGTGTGATATTTCTTAGATCTATATCGATTAAGTGTGTTCCCTTGGTTTATTCCTATGGGGGTTCGGTACAGAATAACATTACCGTAATAGAGAGTGACCCCTATACAGTTTCCTGATGGTCAGTACAGCATGGGCGAGATCCCTTATTCTAGAGTGAGTTGTCTGTGTCTTCTTCAACATATACCTTAGTGGTCTGGAGATTGTATCCCTTCGAGAGGCCCAAAGAAATCCTCATGTCCTTCATGTTTCCTTAGATATGAATTATTTGGATTAGCATGACTAATATTTACAAGGGTGTTGATCCCCTATCTAGGAGGATGTTTATAGTGGGTCATAGTGTCCCTTAGTGAGCCCTAGGAATTGACTTCATGTCTATGCAACAAGATATGATCTTTCTGCAGGGGTATTAATTCGATTGAGTGTGTATCTCAGATAAAACCTCTTAGTTTTACTATGTGATTATTCTTTGATAGACTTAACAAGCATGACCTACAGGATGAGTGTCGTGAGTAGTAGTATAGCTCAGGGAGCAGTTCCTCCCAGGTGAGCATTACCTTAAAACCATGTAGTTGAAGTATGGATGGTAGTGGTTGATAACTTTGAGACTCAAAGTATTTTTTTGAGTATATCTGGATGTTTTATTGCATGTCACACATCATTATTGACATATATTGTGATGAGATAACTATTCTTGATGCTTTATTCTTAGTGATTTCGGGGTCTCCTACTGGGTATTGTTATACTCACCCCCTTATGGGTTCTTCATGCACATTTCATGTATTATTCATATGAAAGATATTTTATAGAGTCCTTGGAGGACTAGGATCTGGTTGAGATTAGTATGGGCTTGACAGACCTACGTGTATACCAGTGTTTCATTTACAGTAGTCCCCTCATTCTGAGTAGGTCAAACTTTATTTTTAGTTTTGGGTAGGCTTGTATTGGCCCCCTTTTATGCTTCCCAATACTTTATGTCATACTCTGATTGTGGTATTATAGATGTATGCATGCATTATTATCATTTATTTTACATATCAGTATTATATGGGCTTGGAGATGTGTGTATACACACATATAATTTAGGATAATTCCTCTCATGTGTGTGATATTCCTTCTTTGCGTAATTCCTCATCCCCTGGGCTATAAAAGGCCGGCTTGGGGTAGTTGTGGCTCAGACTCTAGCGGGTCGGGTCGTGAAAATAATATTTATTTATTATGTTTTAATATTTTTAATATGTTTTTAATTTATATAATCAATTAATTGAAATGAATTTTTTTTTGTAATTTAAATAGTTAATGTAGTTAATTTTTAATAATTCAATTATTTATATAATTAATATTATTTATATATTCATTTTTTTCATTTTTTAATATTTTTTTTAGTTCTAGTTTAAGTGCTGATAAAATTATATTTTATCAGTGCTAAAACATAAGTGATGAGAAATACCACTTTTATCAGTAATTTTTTAGTGATGATAAAAGTGATGATTTATCAGTGCTAAGAAAGTACAGAGAAAAGTGATATTTGATAGTGCTTATGTTTTTTGATTAGTTAAAACACACTTTTATGAGCACTTTTTAGCAACCACTAATAACACACTTTAAAAAAGAACCATAGCAGATCACTTTTTCCTCACCCCTTATTCAAGATATCGTAGAACCAAATATCTACTACAACCATATTCAATTTCTTTGGACAAATTGAACCCAAAAACCAAAGGTATGAAGTTACGAACTTGTTTTTAAGGAATCAAAGTCAATCTTTCATGTTTTTTTCATGATTTTTTTAGTTTATCTTCCCTTTCGCATTAATAAGTAGCATCCAACCTCTTTCTAAAAAAATTATCAAGTGAGACTAAAATGGAGTTCTTCAATTGCCTATTTTCATGTAGTAGATGAACTCATTTATCTTCCCTTTCTCATCTTCATGCATGTTTTTTTTGAAATCCATGAAGTAACTAAATATTTTTAGACCACATTTTTTCATATATTTATATCATAATAAATGCACAAAAAATAGCCAATTTTGGTTCTTTTGTTCGATTTTTTGAATTATTATATTTTTTGTAAATATTTTTTTCGTCTAATTTATTTTTACTAATAATTATTTAATAGAAAATCATATATTTTTTTATGTTTTGATGTTGAATATGGAGGAAAAATGATAAAAACATATCTATACAATTTTGAATATAAAAATATGTCCATGAATATTTTATTTTTATATCATGTATTTTTTTGCAAGAATGTAAATATATGAAGCCATGTTTATAAAAAGAGGAATAAGTTGTGCTGGATGAATTGACTAAAGAAGAAAACATGCATTGCAGATGTATACATTTTAATGAAGATTGTTAGGAAATAAATTTATAAAAAAGTGAATTGATGTTTGATGATCCATAGTGACAGTAATTTATAAAATATAATGTTAAAACATACCAAAAATAATTATGATAAAAATGAGTATAATACTTTTTTACTAATTGTTGTTCAAGAGGAAACAATATTTTTCCCTATAAGAAATTGGAACTTGTTTAGAAAGCTATTAATGATCTAGAATCAATTTCGATATAAAATTGAATAATGTATTATTCCATTATATTTTACATTATGGTATTTATAGAATCATGATTTGAAATAAAAGATAATATAAACAAGACATGATGAATTTAATAATTTTATTTTAAACATATATTTAGATATGTAAATTTATATGTTTATGATCTATGCGATGACTCGTGGGGATATTTATTGATTTAAGTCAACCATAATATTGAAAAATTGACCCCACCATGATTTTTGATATATAATTTTAAAATAAATTTATATATCCCCTATGAATAGAGAAAATATCAATGAATATATGATTTTTTATATTTATATTTACTTGAAATATTATAAAATATTTTAATGATGATAACCCTTGGGGAAATCCTTGAAAAAAATGCAGATATAATGATATGGTAGTAACACATGCTATGTCATATAGATTATAGGATGATTAAAGAATGATATTAAATAATAAATTTAAATAACTATAACTTTAAATATTTATAAAGAATGAAAAATAATTAGAACATTTTACTTTTAAGTGAAATTAAAAAAAATATATTTTATTTGAGATGAAAAAATGATTAAAATTATTATTTTTGTGATTAAATACATCCTCTTCATGGTTTTGAAATATAAAAATTTGCATTATTTTGGTTAAAGAATTCACTTTCCTGATTTACCCACAATCTTGACTATTTTTAAAATCTCAAGGCATATTGAAATTGTTATTTTGATTATTATAAAATTAAAAATTTAAATATTATATATTTCACAAATTTACAAATGTAATAACCATAATCGATGCGATTAATTTGTTTCAAACACCTTATAGAATTTGTAAAAATAAGTAATTTGTTTTGATATTTTTTTGATTGTGAAATATTATTATATATACCCTAATACTTACCCAAGTGTAGAAATTCATAGGTTTCTTTTGAGCGTTGATATTGACATGGAGTGAATCAACTCCCTTGTTAATATATTTAAAACAATTATGATTTATGATATGTGAATTCTTACAGTAAAAACAGTGTTATAATACTTTAAATTCATATAATTATTTCTCTTTATATGTTCTAAGAATTTGTTGATTCAATGAGAATTTATATCAAATAGGATGACTATATGTGTATTTGTATAAAGAATAGCCTTTTAGGTTTCTATGCTCATACCTTACATTTATTTATTTATTTTGTTTAATATGAATATTACTAAATCAAATAGGATGGATAAGAATTAAAAATGGATAGATGCTAATCATATGATAAAAGAGTATAAGGATGAGGTGAAAGAGTTTATCAAGTTTTCAAAAGATCATGTATATTACCATTCTCAAATCCTTTTTTTTGCGTTTACATTTTTTTATTCAAGACTAATTAGTCCAGAGGATTTGGAAGAACACTTGATCTATGATGGAATAAATCATAGTTATAAATTTTGGATTAAACACAGAGAAGAACTGAATGCAGCTAGTGACTGGGATAAAACTGCATTTTATGGATCATTTGATATGATTACAAGTGTAAACAATGATGAAGACTGTATCAAGAATATGATTACAGGTGTGATTGATGGTGAAGATCATATTAAGAAAAAGATATTGATAGTTGAAGATAAACTACATGATTGTCCAAATCTATTTTAGAAGTTAAAGAGTTTTGCAAAGATTCTAGTATATGCCTGTTATACTAAATATACAACATTCTCAACTATATTGAAGCTATATAATGTAAAATATGTCAATGGATGGAGTGAAAACAACTTTATTGAACTAAAACTATAGAAAAAAGGTTATTTGCGATGGGCTCATCACCCATCACAAATAGTCCCTCGATAAAGACTATTTGCGACGAAAAATTAATCCCACTGTAAATAGTTTTTTAAAATAAATTATTTCACAAATACCTTTGGCATGCACTACATGCCAAACCATAGGAAAAATATTTATGATGGGAATATACCCCCATCGGAAATACCCTCGTGTCGTTTTTTTCATTTTCAATGGGAGTTAACTCCCATCGCAAATAAACAGTCGGTTGGAAAGTATTTATGATGGGACCAGTCAAAAAATAATTTCTTTCATTATTTGTTATTTGGGATGAGATTATCTCCCATCACAAATAAACATTCAGCAGAGAGTATTTGCAATGAACCCTATCTCAAATAATCTTTTTTACCATGTCTGTAATTATTATCAGCGACTTCTATTCAAGAGAGGGCCCGTCGTAAATAATACTATTTGCGATGGGTATCCTATTGCAAATTGTACCGTGACAAATTATCTAACCAATATATATGCACCTCCCAAATTTATTTCATTAAAGTATTCTCTGAAATTCTATCTCTTTCTCTTCTCTCATATTCTCATAATTAAAATTTTTTATGTTTTGAATTTTACAGGGAGAAACATTTTGGCTTTGCATCCGCTGAAAGATTTAGTTTTAGGGTATTTATTTAATGTTTTTATTATTTATTTATTTTATTTTTATTATCTATAATTATTATTAATTAGTTGTAATCATATTTAATTATAATTATTTAGTTTAATTTTTCATTAATTATTTATAAGTAATAGTAATAATTTTTAATTACAAGTATTTTGTTTTAATTATTAATAATTATTTTTAATCAGAACTATTTAGTAGTAATTACTTATAAATAGTAGTACTTAGTGATAATTAGTAACACTTTGTAACAATTAGTAAAATTTAAGTATATTTAGTGATAATTAGTAATAATTTGCGGTAATTAGTAACAAATTGTTATAAATTAATAAAAATTAGTAATAATAAGTGATAACTAGTAGTAATTAGTAACAATTAACAATATATACTAATAATTAGTGGTAATTAGTAATAATTAGAAGTAATTAGTTTCACTTAGTAATAAATTGTTATAAACATAATATATTTTTTTTATAAATTACTTGAAAATTGAAAATGAAATACGTCGTCAATGTTCTGGTGAAGAGCAATGAAAATTTTGAACATGGCTAGCATAAATTGGTTTCCTCCCTTGGAGATTATAAAATATTGGACGAATTTGTGCCAATCATGTACAAAGTTTTCATTAGGTCGACAAAATTGGGGCAGAATAGATGTGACGCATCAATGACAGTAGGATGAGGATGAGGTGATGCGTCAATGGCAGAAGAAACAACACGATCAGATGATAAAGTACATGCGATAGTTATTGTAAATTAATTTTTTTTGTTTTAATTCATAATAATGTTTCTAATTAAAAGTAAATAGTTTTAATTTGTTGTAATTATCACTAAGTGGGTGTTACTAATCGAAATTACTTATAATTTAAAAATAAACTGTATTAATTAATAGAACTTAGCAATAATGTACAGATCTTAGTAATAAGTAATAATAATTTATAGTATTTTTTAATAAATTACAATAATTAGTAAAAACAAATGTTATACCACTATAATTAATAAAAATTAATGATAAGTCCCTATAATTTTTAAAAATTTTCATTAGTTTTAAAAATTAGCATCAATTAGTAAAAATTAACCTTGTATGTAAAAATCACCACAATTTTTAAAAATTAGCATAATTAGTAAAAATTAGTAAAAATTAGTTGTGATTAGTAAATTTAGTAGAAATGAGTGGAAATGGATAAAATGTAGTAAATCTTAGCAAACAATTAGTGGTAATTAGTAAATATTAGTAAAAAAGAATATTAAGATACTATAATTAGTAAAACTTAACATTAATTAGTAAATATTAGAGGAAATTAGTAAAAACTTGTAGTAATTTGTAAAAATTAGTGATAAATCACAATAATGATTAAAATTAATGGTGATTAGTAAAAATTAGTAGAAATTAGCAGTAAATCATTATAATTAATAAAATTTAATTGTAATTAGTAAACATTAGTAAAATTTGCTGGTAAATTAGTAAAAACCAATGTTTAATTACTATAATTAGTGAAAATTAGTAGTAATTAGTAAAAATTAACAGAAAATCACTATAATTATTAATAATTACTGTAAAATAGCATCAATTAGTAAAAATTAATGCAAAATTACTATAATTATTAAAAAATAGTGGTTATTAGAAAATATTAGTAAATATTAGTGGTAATTAGTAAAGATTAGTAAAAAAGAACGTTGAATCACTATAATTAGTAAAAATTATCGGTAATTAGTAAAAATTAGTGGTAATTGGTAAAAATTTGCAATATTTAGTAAATATTTTCAATAATTATTAAAAATTAGTGATAAATGAGTACAAATATTAAAAACCAGAGGTAATTAGTAAAAATTAGTAAAAATTATCGGTAAATCACTATAATTAAAAAAAATTAGTGGTAATTGTTATAATTTAGTAAAAATTATCAGTAAATTAATAAAAATTAATATTTAATCACTATAATATGTTAAAATTAGCATTAATCAGGAAAAATTAACAGTAAATGACTATAATTATTATAAATTAGTAGCAATTAGTAAAAATTTATAATAATTAGCGGTACTTAGTAAATATTAGTAAAAAAGAACACTAAATGACTATAATTAGTAAAAATTAACTCTAATTAGTAAAAATTGGTGGCAATTAGTAAATATTTGTGGTAATTAGTAAAAATTAGTTAAAATTAAAAGTAAATCAGTATAATTAATAATTTTTTTGGTAATTAGTAAAAATTAGTAAAAATTACTGGTAAATTAGTAAAAATTAATGTTTAATCACTATAATTTGTGAAAATTAGTAGTAATTAGGAATAATTAATGGTAAATCTCTATAATTATTAAAAATTAGTGGCAAATAGGGAAAATTAGTAATAATCAGTTATAATTAGTAAATATTAATAAAAATAGACATTAATTACTATAATAAGTAAAATATTAATGGAAAATAGTAAACATTAGTGATAAATCACTATAATTATTAAAAATTACTACAAAGTAGGATTAATTATTGAAAATTGATTATAAATCACTATAATTATTAAACATTTGTAGTAATTAGAAAAAAATAGTAGAAATTATCCATAATCAATAAAGATTAGTAAAAATGAACATTAAATCACTATAATTAGTAAAATTTAATAGTAATTATTAAAAATTAGAGGTAATTAGTAAAAATAAGCGGTAAATAGGTAAAATTGACAATATTTACATGTAAATTATAATTTTTTAATTTTATACTATGTTTTGGATCATCTTTTTCTTATATCAAATAAATAATAAAATAATTCATTTATTTTATTTTTTAGAGAAATATGGAACAAAGAAGTCGATAATAATAATAAGCAGTAAATTGATAAAATTGAAAATATTTATAAATAAATTATAAATTTTTAATTTTTTACTATTTTTTGGATCTTATTTTTCTTTTATCAAATTAGTGATAAACAATTTATTTATTTTATATTTTTTATAGAAACATGGAACAGGGAAGTAAAAAATAACAATAAGTATCAAATAGATAAATTTGGCAATATTTACAAGCAAATTATAATTTTTCAATTTTCTACTCTTTTTTGGATGGTCTTTTTCTTATATAAAATTTATCACAAACAATTTATTTATTTTTTATTTTTTAGATAAATATGGAATAAGAAAGTTGATAATAATATTTATTGCCTAATCATGATTAGATAAATCATTATAGGAATACAAATGGTTCTGGTATAAATCCTATATATATTGAGGGTGTTAAAGCTTTTTTATCATTTGCATCATAAAAAACATATGTTGTTTCAGAAGGGAAAATTAAGTGTCCATGTAAGAAATGTGATCTGAGGAGGTTTGACACATTTGACAATATCATTGGTCGTATATTGTGTTTTGGTTATTAAAAACATTATGTTTTTTAGCATCAACACGGTGAACACAGTTCTTAAAAAGATACTAATAATTTAGTTCCAGAACAATCATGTTTTTAAAATTTAGTGCATGATGTGTCTGGTCCATCATTTCAACAAACTAAAAATTTGGATGATATTGATTTAACTCTTGAGTTGGAACCATCTCAATATTATATGCTTTTAAAGTCTGATGAGGATACCTTATATCTTGGTTGCAAGATAAGAAAATTTAATGCAGTTACAAAATTTATGGATATTAAATCAGATAATGGAATGTCAAATAATTATTTTCATAAGATATTATATTTGGATAAATCACTGTTACTTAAAAGAAATGTGTTACCTATAAATTTAAATAAGATCAAGAGATTGGTTATTAATTTGGGTATTGGTTATTAGAATATTCATGCATGTTCAAATGACTGCATCTTATATTATGGTGAAAATGATTCATTTGTTAGTTGTCCTACATGTGAATAATTTAGGTACAAAGAGGCTATACTAGGTAATTCTGTATTAATTCCTATAAATTAGTTGAGGTATTTTCCACTTACACCCATATTTTAGCATTTATCTTTGTCTTAGAACACAGTATCATGGATTTCATGACACAAAACCATTATTTCATCTAATAAAATATTAACTAATCTTTGTGATGATGATTCATCAAAACATTTTGACTAATTACATCCATCTTTTTCTTTATAATCTTAAAATGTGTAATTGGGTTTTTTTACTCACGGTTTTGTCCATTTCATTCTTACGATAATCAATATTATTGTTGGCCCAACTTTATAATTCCATTAAATTAAACTCCTTGGATATTGATAAATGATCTATATATATTTTTGAACTTATTAATTCTATAACATCAAAAATATAATATCTATGTTTATCTGAAGCTATTAATTGATGAGTTAAATTTATTATGGAGTAATGGTGTTATTATATATGATGTTTCTATGAAACAAAATTTCATAATGAAAGATACATTGACATGGACAATTAGTGACTTCCCAACATATAGAATGTTATCTGGATAGAGTACACATGATCCAAAATCATGTTTGTATTATATGAGACAAAAAAATCATTTATTCTCATTAATGGAAGAAAACCTTGTTTTTTTTTCATCAAATATTTATTCCACCAATCATCATTTTTTTATAGAAAAAATATCATTTTAGAAAAGGTACAATTGAAATAGATAGAACTCTAACAATGATCTTACATATTGAGTTAAAATAAATTGTCTCTTTATTACCTCCTATCAACTTTGGACCAACTATAAACCAATAAAAAATAGATGGATTTGGAAAAGAACACAATTGGATAAAACATATTATTTTTTAGGATCTTCCATCTTTTTCTACTTTTTTGGTCCATAACATGTTGGATGTCATGTATATTATGAAGAAATGTTTTGATAATATATTTTATATAGTTTTGGACACACCTGGTAAGACCAAAGAAAATGTAAAAGCATGATTAGATCTTTCCCATATTTATAAGTGACCAGAATTTGAACTTTTTGAAAATGATAGATCACATAAGTCAATGAATCAGAAATTGTCTTATATATTTCCCAAATAAAATTCATTTATTATTTTTTCAGTGGATTATGGATTTGAGGTTTCTAGATGGTTATGTTTCCAATTTGGAAAGATGTGTAAAAAATAGTCATATTACCAGATTAAAAAGTCATTACTATCTTGTTATAATGGAAATAATTTTAATGATTAGATTTAGTAGTTTTTTGAATTATAAGATTTGGGATATGCAAATAGAAATATCATATTTTTTATGATACATTTTTTTAGTGAAAAAAAACTACAATACACTAAGTAGAGTGAAAAAATATTTTGTTTAAATTTTATGTAAATTGGAAAAAAAATTCCTGCCATATTTATTTGATTCAATGGAACATTTGATATTAATTTTTCCACATGAAGTAAAATGTATAGGGCTGGTACAATTCTAATGGATATACCTATATGAAATATTCATTAAAAAATTGAAGAAAAAGAAATGTAACAAAGAATCAGTTCTAGGATCAATTTTAAGAAGATTATTATCAAGAGGAAATTATTTTTTTATTCTCTAATTATTTTCAATCTAAATATCCCTAAAAGAATAACCACATGAGCTGTAATGAGGGAAATTTTGATGATAAAATGAAAAATAAATCATCATTTTTTAATCACTCTGAACTTGGATTTGGTGGAGTTCATGAAAAATGGCTTTTAGATTATGAAATTTAAAGGGATTATACATATTTTCTACTCAACTATAAGGAAATGACACCATTTTTATTCTGAGTGCTCCTATAACTTATTTTATAATTTTTTTTAAAATTAAATTAATACTGTTTTTTTAGATTATATGATAATAATATCAAGAAATGTTTTCCAAAAATTACAGTATCTACTCTTGAATAAATTTAAAAAAATAATTGTTTCCTACTAGTTTAAAAAACTGGAAACCTAATTTTTTTACGGTTTAACATATAAAATTAATTTATTACATTTTTTATTAATAATTTTTTTTTCAAATTTTCATATATCTCAACATGCTGATAAAATTGATAATAAATTATGTGTATTGAGTAACCCACCATCCAAATGGTTAAATATTATATGGAATACATGGTGAATGGTTTTCGATTTTAAACACATGAATATGGGTAATCAAAAAAAATAAAATAAAATAAACAATGATATTTTCTTGAGAGGATCACATCATAGAGAATGTGAAGTTGAATTTTTGACATGTTATAAGAAATAATTGAATTGTGTTATCTGCGATAGAATTAAATAATTATGCTTAAATGTCATTGGTTGGATACTGATAGAGGATTTAATGTTAATTAAAACCATATAATTGTTGATATTAAATTTTATAGCCTTCTTACAATAAATGAAACACCTTTTCATCTCATCAGGCATAAAAAATTTATTATGAAAATTATTATGATGCTTCAAGAGAGTTAAGTGATATATGAAGCATAATAAAAATTAAATCTTATGAAAATTAGTTTATCAAAATTTAATTTGGTTCCAATTTATTATAGGGAATTTAAATTTTTCTAGAGGCTACTCCAAATCCATATTTTTCATAAAGAGACATGGATATCGATGATGAAACCCCACAATTATGGGTCGATGTTGGAGATGATGTTATTGATGTAAAAAATTAATTTGAAGTAGAAATAGATTATGAAGTTGAAAATTTTATGGAAACTGATGATACTGAGAAGGAATATGAAGATATTGACACCATAATATACAAATATGAGGATGAATATGAAGATTGACATAATTAAATACTAGTTATAATCATATATAATATATATCTATATATAATACTTGTTTTCAATTATTTATTGAAAAAATTAATTTCATGTTTTAGATGGAGAACAACTATTTATCTGATCTATTTTGTGAGTTGGATGAGGATGCACTACTTGGTGATGATATTGATGCTACATTATCTGACCCTCATATTTCTAGCAGTTTAACGACAACTTGGAAGGTTCATATCCTTGCAAGATTTATGATTCATGGCCCTATCCCTGAGCAATGTCCATGTCATGGGGAGGGGAAATTCTAGCCGATCAGTAATGCAAGGTGGGGAGCTAAGGAGATCAATGATGCAAGATGCTGGGGAGGGGAAATTCTAGTTGGATGGGCCTACGGGTCATGTAATGGTCATGGTAAGCCTCTCGGCCTTCGGGTCATGTATTGTGGGTCATGTCGGGCCTTGTGCCTTGGGTCTATGGGTCATGTACGGGTTCCCCTTCAACTCTTAAAAGGGGGATTATCTATAATAAAATAAAAAAGAAGGCCTTCATGCCATTCAGACTATATTAATAATTATTTGTAGGTTTTATGGTATCTCGTCGATGATAGCATGTGATACTCTAACTTGGAGGAATGAGAGGCCTATATTAATGATCATTACTATCAGTTTTTGCACAATCTAAGGAAAACAACCACCCAGATAGTAGGAGTCATGGATTTGGATCAGTCTTGTTGTGTCCACTAACCATATTATATCTCATCTCAGGTTTGGGATGGATTATGTTCATACAGGATGAGAGATAGTTTTCAGAGGAGAGAATCATTAGGTTGATATAACTAGGGGTGGTTGGAGGTGACACATCGAGCTAGTAGTCATACATTCAGTACACATCGACACCATATGGTCAGAATTTTTTTAATAATTTACATAACTTTTAATAAAAACTACTTATTTTATACTCATATAGGCATTCAAACATATCTATATTATATATTTATATGTTTATAAGAGTATGTACAATTATCCTTTCATTGGAGAGATTACAGGTGTTCTCTAGTATCATATCGTGGTTAGTATAATATTTTTTTAGTATTAAAATTAACTAAAAATTATATTTTAACTATTTTGATTTTAAATTTAAATTGAAGGAGTCATATGAGGTTGAGACTTATCAAAAAAAGCATGATATTCTGGTCGATACCGAGGATTAGACCACCATTACAGTAGGATTTGATGATGCAGCATGGATGTAAGATAATTAGTATGCCTCTGAGAAAGACCGAGTTGTTGGTATCAGCTCTCGATTGATGCATTAGAGTTATTATCGTACCACTGTGATGTCATCATCCATCTCAAGGGGTGTTAATGGAGAGTCATCATCATCTACTGCACAGTATGAGGAGCAACTGTGAGATTATGGTGAGATTATAGAGACCATTCATAGGGACCAAGAAGAGTTCTATCAACAACATCTGAAGCAATAGTAGGGGATGCGTAGATGACAGGAGAAGCAACACGAGCAGATGATGGAGTACATGTGATGTATGAATCATGGTTTAGGGATAGAGTTCCACCCACATCCTCTAGATGACCCCTTTAGCGATTTATGTATTTTTTTGATAAAGATTTGAATATACATATTTTCTGCAATATTTTTATTAATTCATATGTTTATAGTTATATATAGTGAATTTTTTTATATTGTCGCACATATTATTTATTTATATTTTATTATTATTATTATTATTATTATTATTTAATTATTATTATTTTTTTACTTATTTATAATGGGACAATCCACCCTTCGCAAATACTTATTTGTGATGGGTGTATCCTCCCATCGCAAAATACTTTTTTATATACTAAAAAAGATTATTTGTGATGGGATACCTAATTGTTGGAAATAGTTTTATTGTGATGATTCATCACAAAAAAATAACTATTTTCAATGTCGTTTTCTACAATGCGTCATTTGTGACGGGGTCCCATCGCAAATGACTGATCAAAAATACTTTAATTTTCAATTTTGTACTATCTATCTTGAATGATTAGATACTATAAGATAATGATATTCCTTACTGAACATATGATACTAAAAAGATTCTATGTTCAATGGGTATGATCACTGAAAGAATACATGCATGTCCAAATGACTGTATATTGTTTCTCAAGGACCATGAATCACTTAAATTACAAAAGTGTGGTGCATCTCAATAAAATAAAAATGATTCAAGTCCATCGAAAGTTTTATTATACTTTCCAATCATTTTAAGGTTTAGACACCAATATGGAAGTGTGGTAAATATAAGGAAATTGATGTGGCATATAGATACAAGAGATCTAGATGGGAAAATTAATCACCCAAAAGACTCTCCTTAGTAAAAGAAAATTGATCATGAGTATCTTGAATTTTTAAAAGAGTTGATAAACCTTCACCCTTTTCTATCTATAGATAGAGTGAATATATTTGGTTTATAAAGAAGAAATCATAATACACAGATGTTCCTAGAGGATTTCATGACAGGTGGGAAACTAATGGAATGTGAACCAACTAGAGGAACATGATAGATCTTCCACTTAGTACCCAGTTTCCAAGGACCAACAAGGAAATGTGGCATATGATCAAACAAGACAAGTCTACCCATAAAGAATAACCATACATACCATCACCCCTAACATCTAATAATGTGAAGCCCTATTTCCACATGTAGCATGAACTAAACGCACAACATACCCATTCCGACATAATTTGATAAAATAAGAATCTATTAGTAATAAAAAACCCATAAAAGGGGTAAAAAAGCAAGGGGAAATGAAGGGGTTCCATCCACATACACTATTTAAAAACCAAATTTCCAAATGGTACTTTAATACAAAATCACGAATCATAATGTGAAAAAAAAATTCTCATTCCAAAAATACTTTCAAAAAACCATTTAGAAAACAATAGAAAACAACCAAACATTTAAAACATTTCAAAGTCACCCTACACAAGGGATCACTTATTTGAAAATCCAAAACATGTCCAAGGGCCTTCACTTCTAACTCACTATTCATAAAACACCACTCAAAACATTTTGATACGTTCAATGAAATTACCCATTTCTTTTAAAAAAAATTCAAAGCTACCCTTCAACAAGGGTCTTCATCTTTGAAAACCAAAACAAAGCCAAAAGGCCAACCAAGTCCCATAAAACCATTTAAAATAAGGCACCATGGTATTTCAAAAGGGTTGGGGTGGGGTGGGGTAAACCACACACACATTTAAAATCATCATTTTAAATCCACAAGATAACCCAATTTTCAAACCATTTTGAGGTCAAAACTTTACTTTGAAGATAAATTCCCTTTAAAACATAGTTTTCAATCCTTGAAAACTAAAAGTAGATTATAATCCCACAATATCTCTTTAAAACCATTTAAAATATAAATATGCATTTCACAAAAAAATGTATCATAATTAGTCATTCCATTTCACACATTTAAAAAAGAAAATGTTATAATAAACCATTTATCCAAAGCTCCAAAACACAATGATTTTTTTAAAAATACCATAAGGATATCACATATAATCCTAATTACATAAAAATTGAATTTTTAAAGTGAAATCATGATTATAATTCAAAAATTAAACAACTTCATAGTAACACTACATAAAAGAGAATAAAACTTAGAAAAAAAAAATCAAAACATGTTTCAATTAATGAAGACCACACCCACATGAATTAGAACAATGGCTACTATCCCTAGACACCAAAATAACCATTATTAGATCCAACCAGTACCCTAAATTTGAGACACATGATATCTAGGGTTTATGGGGGAAACTAAATCCATGAGTGAAGAGAGGGATGAAGGAAGAAGAGAGAAAGATAGGAAGGATTCACCTCAAACATCTTGGAAATCATCAAAGGAATGGAGATTTGCAGAAGGAGGAAGGACATAAAGCTTCTCCTTGGCTCCCAAGGGTAATTTGACTTAAGAGGAGGGTAATGGGGGTGAAACCCCTTAAAAACAGAGATGGAAATTTTGGAAAATTACCTATTTTTTAACACTTGGATGGGGCACATTATTTGTCCACATGGTTTGAAAAATCATGAAATGATCATGTATTAGACACTACCTAGGCCAAGAACCCCGTCACATGGTTATTCCTAGGAACTACATGGTTGAAAAAAACCTGCTCAAACTATGACACCTAGAACTATAAAAAATTATAGATCCCACTACACACTTTACATATGGTTTCTTTAACCATACATAGACTGTACACCACACCCCAGATACACCAAGTACCCTAAAATGTTCTCCTAGCGGTCATATGGTTTATACAAACCATGCATATCCCATGATTAAAAACCATGCTTAGTTAAAAATGAACTAAAAAGTACCATCTTGAAGGGATTACACATGGTTTCCCTCTAACCATTCACCTTAACCATGCATAAAAGTAAAACCCTCACAATTTTCCATGTTCCAAGCCAAAAATCCAAGGAAAATCAAATTGTGCCTCCACTTCACCAAAGAACACCAAAGGAACAACACCATAGCATGATTGGTGTCACAAAATCCCCACCATTCCAATTTCTACCTCCAGAATTTATATGGTAAAAAAAAGGTAAGGAAAATGGAAGATCCTAAAATGGACTTAGCCAAGGAACCACTCAATAGGGCTTAACCTCGATGAAAACAACCAATATTCTCAAAACGATCAAACTAATAAACCATAAAATTTTAAATTTCTCCAAACACAACCATCATAGGAATCTAAAATGGTAAGTATTATGAAACATGAGAGACCTAACATTATAACGACCCATAATTTATATACATTTTTAGTACTTCGAAATTGAATTGCACTTATTACAACATATAACAATACCATGAAAGGACCGTATAGGTATAGTGTCTTTAGAAACAGGGAAACACAAACAACTGGTTCATAAATCGTCTACACTATCTCCCATTTATTTCATCAAATCTATAGTCCCTTTTGGCATATATTACTTAATAACCTTCTTCCTGACCCAAGGAAATAAAACATACAAAAGGGTGAGCTCAAATTCTCAGTATGGTTAAACAAAAGAAATATCAATCACATCATATTCATAAGAACATAACATTTTGGAAATCTTACCCTGCAAAAGAGATCATAATTTCATAACATGGGATAAATCATGGTAGTGAAATGTAATCACAATAATCATAACTTAAAACATTAAGCTTTGTGGAATACACACATAATCATATATAATCATTTCTTATTATTCAAGACTCATTGCCAAGACTATCTTAGTGGACAAAGTCCATTTCTGAACCGAGTTCATTCCTCATTTCAGTCTTGTTTCACTGAACCGGTTTAACCTGCCGTTCCAGCCATGTCTATCTCATGAGATATAAAATCTATACCCAATGCATTGGATGGAGATATAGGTCTCACCCATTACATAATGATACCATTCTTATGTGTGCCACAAAATCATAAACCATACATCGTAGCATAACCCATGTAATAAAAATGGGATTCTTAAACATCGTGACATCATAAAACAATTCATATAAGATAAAGGAATTCATAAAAATAATTCCATCATAACATAATCAAATCAATGTAATAATAGGGATAGAAACATAACCCTTTATTATCTTATATGGAAAATAATTTTGATAAAACACTTGAACTCCATTCTTGAGGAAAATATCCTTTCTACATCAAAAACACTTTTCCTTTCTTAAAATGTCATACAATTCTAAACTAAAAGAAGTTGATTAAAAATAAACTTGAAAAATTGTAAAAGAAGCTTCTTGGAAATAATTTTTTAAAAATCCATTCATGCCGTATAAGTTAAAAAAACATGTTTCTCGTACTTTTGTCGGAAAAGTCAAAAAGTACCTCGTACGAAAAACGACAAAAGATTCCTTTCATATCTTTTACTAAAAACTCACCGAAGGGTAAAATTGGATTTAAACAATTGTAGGTGGATGGAAATAATATTACAAATTGAGGAAACATGGATGTGGATGATAAAATACACCCTAGTAAATGCCAAAGTATAAACAATCTCGGATAAAAATGAGATTGTGATATTTCCCTTACCTTAGGTCTGATTTGCTTCGTAAGTGTCCGAACCTCCTGTATAATGATTCAAATAATGTAATTGACTTATTCCAGAATCATACTCATTGTTATGATATCATATATGGTCATATTCTTAGCTTATTATTAGTAATATTTCATTGCTACTTGTTATTCGGGTGTTTTTTACTTTTTGTTCTTAGGCGTGTTTTGTCGAATAAATTCTTATTCTTCTTTTTAGGTTATAGATACCTCATTTACAGAATTGTATTAGTGTAATATATATCATATTTATTCACTCAATTCATTTATGTAATCATTATGCAATGAAAATCATGTAGAACGAGTCACATCACATCGTGGAGACGGAATTCCGTACGTACGCACGAGCGATGGTATCGTTCCCATGATCGTGGAATTATATTGGAGTGTATGTATACTATTTAAGAATCAATATCACTTTTAAATAATCATATATATTCATTCTTTACACCATTATACCCATCCAAGTAAGGTGGTGGTGGAAAATAGATTACACCACGGCGTGGAGACGGTATTCCGTACGTACGCACACGCGGTGATTTCGTTTTCTGTAGGATGGATAGATGGTGAAATAGGGGTGTTTCATACATATAATAAATAATATCAGTATATGAGTGATAATGATGTTATTACTTCATAATTAAACAACTAAAGAAGAAGAAGTGGAATAAGAAATAAAGTTGAAACAATCGGTATCGGACATTACCTCTTCTTTGAAGCGCGTCTTTGAGACCTCCTTTTAGGGCACTAAAATTGGTCTTTGAAGAAGACCAGGACCTCTAGGATGTTTCTAGTTAAGTGGAGAGGAGAAATTGGCAGGGTTTGGCCGAGCTTGAAGGCTCAAAGTGGTGTGAGGAAAAGAGGGAGGAGGTTCCCTTTTATAAGGGAGGAGAGGGGCACCTTTGGAAAAACTAAAAATATTATTTTATTATAAAGTCATATTCGGTTTTAAATAGCTCCAAATTGATTTATTTAGAATCTAAGGTAGGGATGGGTCGAAATAATCTCATCCAATAGAATTTAGACAAGTTTAGGTTCCTATTTTAACCTTATCATTTAGATTTAACTTTAAGTTAAATAATTTTACTTTTACCGTGTCTTCTTGTGTTCTTACAATATAAGGTTAATAAACTTACTATAACAAGCCAAACGAACCCCAAGTTGTTTATTATTAATATATATAACCTTATCTAAGTCATTTGGCCGAACCTTATATTTTTAGGAATAAAATAACAAATAATAATATAATATTTGTTTTAAAAACTATTTTATGTCAATTTTGACACTATTTAGTAATTGATTTTTGTGAAAATAATAACAGAATGATTAGTTCTAAAAAAGTTAATTAAATCAATACTAACATGTCATATTAACATATAAAATTAGTGGAATTCATAAAAAGTCTCAAATTACATTTATTTGGGTATTTATAACATCAATTATGTCAATATTTCATTAATAAGATAATTACTGCATCATCTTTGTGTCATAAATAAATTAAATTATTTAATGTCTAAAAATTACAAATAAAATACCATTATGTATGAAATCTTTTTATATTTCTAAGGAATATTTATAGTCGAATTTATCTTATGTATAACCCTATATTAAAAATTATTTACTTATTAAACTTTGATTTTAACTATTTTAACCCTTCTTTAAATAAATTAATAATAAATGTCCAAATCTAATCTAAGTGGGCCTAAATGGTCATAGTTTATTCCTAAGGTTGTTTTTGGTCGAATTACACTTATACAATAGAATTAGGACATGTGTTAGGGTAATAATAATATCATTTTTACCCGAAATTACCCTATTTACTTTTAACCGTGGTAAAAAAAGTAAAAAGTTACTATTCACCAAAAATTATTTTCATCTCATTGAACCACATTTTACTTACTGACATCAACCGTGTCTCTTGGATTTTTGAAATTCCACTCACAGAAGTGGTAAAATTAAGTTTTATGTAAATTTGCAAATTTTCCATGGAGGTGGGTAAAAGACGGTGAAAAGTTCAATAAAATTTTTATATATCTAAAATTATTATAAAATTACTACAATGAATTATATTGAACTTATATAGGTATTATGTATCAATTTTGACCTTAAATAAATTTAAATAAAATAAATAATTATTTAAATAAAAAGTCGGTTTTTAAATAGTAACCGAGTGTTTTCACTATTCATCAAAAATTGAAAGTTTCCAGAAAAATACCAAAATTTCACCCTAGGATAATTTTGATATTACGAATCCAAAAATGAAGTCAATTTTGAAAAATAAAATTTACAAAATTTCAAAAAGTGGGTATTACTATTCATAACGGCTAGTTTTAATAATATTTTAATAGAATATCGTTGTTTAGTGAAACTCGGTATTGCGTACAACGCAAGCTATCGAGGAAGGTCGTGATTGCGTGTAAAGCAATACAATCTAGTGTTGTGTGTAGTGAAATATTCCTTTGATGATTTATATAACATAAAAAACAAAATATTTCTCATAAAAGTATCGGGTGTTACAAACATAGTCTCCCCACCATTTATAATTCCTATAACATGGTGAAACTAAAGAAATTATACTGAGAAACAGATCCTAAAATAAAAAACAACCCTGACAGAAATACACCTTCAAGTAAAATCACTTCCAAGCCCAAATTAAGGAAGGGAAAACCAAAAAATGCCTCAAAATAATAAAAATATCTATCACCTTGGGTCCTGAAAAATGTGGAAAACCTTGGGTCAAAACTAGATCACCCTCACATGGTGCATCCAAAATGGCCAAAGCCAAACACCATCTAGTATACCAAACTCAATTGGTAAACTAAACACCCTAGAAACCCAATTATGAACCCAAGGCCCCTCTCATGTCTATAAAATGATCTTGTTGAAGGCTCAACCCAAGGATAAAAATTAATATAAATCTCTATAAAGGTCTTCCCAAACAATAAGGATCAACAAAATGACACTCCCATCCAACCACAAGTTTGAGGCACCAAAGAAACAACCTCAAAAGAAACACCCCACAAGTAAATCCATAAGAAACGTCCAAAATAGAAAAAAATACACAAAATCCAACCACAATAACCAAAACTCCAAGTCTAAGATCACAACCATCGAGGAAAAAGTTTTCCAATATGAATCTGATGAATCATCCTCAAAGAATCAAACCCAATATCTCTTACAAAAAACTCATCTTATAAAACTTATAAAGATGACACAAATGACACAAAAAAAACCTCAGGAAATAACCACTAGATTAATTCCTCCTTAAAAACTTCCAAAACAAACACTCACACAACAGAGGAGGGACTAAATACTCCCATAAACTCAGCTAAAACCAATTATCAAGTTCTCAAAATATCTTGTATATAAAGATTCACAAATCCTAATAGAATTTAGGATCACCTAAATCTCTTCCAACCAATTCTTTACCTCCAATATTAATGAAGGTTCCATATACAACACTCCATTGGGAGTCTGGGTTGGCACCAGAACTCAGAACCATTTTGACCATTCTAGGGGACATCAGTAAAAGAGACATAAACCTACTCATTTTATGTATCAAAACAAAACCCAAGTGATTCCTTAACATGTAAGGAATCAAATCCACAACAATAATCCGTCAAACTAGGCACACCATATCCATGTGAAAATAAACATTTATTTTCAAAAACCCCATTTCACCAAGGAATTTTGAAATCACCCTCAACTAAGGTTTGAATTCAAAAACCAATCCAAAAAAATATTTAAAGAAAAAAAAACATCAGTAGAACATACAAAATTTCTAATAAAGGAAAGTCATAGAATTAAATTCAAAATCACTATTCACTTTAAAAAACAAGAATATAAAAAGTTTATCAAAACAAATTTCACCATTTTAAAACACTTTATAAACCTATTTAAAAAAAGATCTCTTTTTGAAATGATATCATTTTTCAAATAGCCTATGGGGAAAAAAATTTCACCAACATCACACAAATCCAAGTTTAAAAATAAATGTTTTTATAAAAACACTTTATTTCCCAAAACAAGGTTTTAAAATCCAAGCATAAATAAAGAACTACACAAGAATCCCAGCAAGGATCACTAGAAACACTTCCCAAAAGTGAAAAAAATACTCATCATTCCACCTAAAACATGTGAGAACCACTTTTAGAGAAATATAGAATCAATAGGGTTTATAAATAGGCTAAAAAACGAGAAACAATGTGATTAATGACTTAACCACCACATTTTGGGAATCTGGGTATCAACCATGCAATAAACCTTACAAATAAGGATGACTCATCCACATGAGAACCACATGGTTTACCAGGCTTTGTGATCCAACTCTGTGGCTCGAGTTTCCTTCCACTTCATTTTGAAGATAATAAATTATCCCTAATATCACATACACACTCAAAGGATATCAAACAACATTAATCACATCAGAACAACCAAAGTAACCTGAATTCCTGGTTCGAAACCCAACTTTGACTAGAAACTCGAGGTTTAGGATAAGAAAGAGCTAGCTAGAATCTACCCACCCATATCTCTTAATATTCAAAAACCTTAACATCCTTTATACCAGGACATTCCCAAGTAATAAGGGATAAAAAAACACTAAGATCATATTAAAGGATACTTAAAGCTTTTATACCATTTTGCAATGAACCAACGTGGGATTCCATCCCACTCAACAACTGACTAGGCACGTCCTAAGGATTGAAGGGCATTACCAATCCCTATGGGTTGGTGACAAGCAATTGGTCATCACAAGAACTCATTTGGGAATTATTTTTCCTATATCTTAGATACAACAACAAAATAAATAAAAGATCAAAAATAAATATACATGTCAAAAATTTCATTAACAATTACCATTATCCAACCCATTTTCATATACAAGATCGACATTTTAAAATAGAAATATATATCCTGGAAGGATAAAAAACAATAACCAAAGAAACAACAACAGTAAACCAATTCGGTCTAAGCCTGAACCAATCCATGAAACCTCTATTTTATCACCACCACCCAACTCACCCCATGTGGGAAACGATGAACAAGAAGGATCCATATGAGAACCTATAACCTAAAATATATAGGCATGAGTTAAAAAGGCTATAAGGTTACCACAACCCACTGAAACTATACAATTTGATTCACAAGGAAATTCATATATTCTAGTTTGAACACAAATATAAAAAGTATTTTTTATATAATATAACATATGGAAATCAAAACAATTCAATAATCCACTTTAAAAACATTTTCCCTTTATTTACTAAAATCGAACACACATAATTTGAAAACAAAGCCACCATCTCAAGCCATTCCAAAACCAAACACACCATTAACATTTATTAAAATAATACACACTTGTTTTATCTAAATTAAAATGGTTTCTTTAGATCATTTCACTATCCAAAGCTATGTTTAAAAGAAACCCATTTTGAAATTTTGTTAAAATCACTCATACAAGAGTCTTTAAAATTTTAAAATAGGTTTTAACAAATATATTAAAAAAATAATTTTTAAAGGAAATAACCAAATACCCACACAGGTGAATCAGAATAAGAAGGAACTATATACCCAAGGCATATATCAAGATAAGAAAATGAATGATTCCATAATAATTAACGTATGGGTAATGATACAAACAAGCACTAGATAAAAGTCCCCTCAACCACTATCCAAACAATAAAATGTGTCATGGTTCTACCTAAGGTACCTAATATGCTAATAATCTAACCGTACAATAGTGTACCATACAAAAAATAGTTAACAAAATTTACTGAAGTCCAAACCACAAGTCATACAATTATCCCACACAATCCTCATTTCAATGAAAAACCCCACCAAGCCCTTATTCCTATCATGATTGGTGGGAAAATATTGACTATTAAACCAACTAGAGAAACAAGATATATCTTCCACTTAGTACCTAGTTTCCCATGACCAATAAGGAAGTTATGAATAGGATCAAACAATCCATGTCTAGTGACAAGGAATAACTATAACTACCTTCACCCTTAACACCCAATAATGTGAAGCCCCATTTTCACAAGTGGCATGCACTAAAGGCATAATAAGTACATTACCACACAAGGGGAGAAACCAAGAATCACATGGTGAGAAAAAACCCATACAAGGGGAAAGTAATAAAGATTAAATCAAGGGATTTAATCCACATAAACCATTTAAAAACCAAAGTTATAAATAGTCCTTTAACACCAAAGAATAACTCAAAATGATAATCCCTTTTTATCATTATAAACATACATTCCAAAAACTATTTGGAAAATTATTTAAAACATCCAATAATTTAAAACATTTCAAAGTAACCCTTACACAAGGTCTCTATGCTTTTAAAATCAAAACATGGATAATGGCCTTCACTTCCATCACACTCTTTATAAAACACCACTCAAAATATATTAATAGGTTCAATGAAATTACCAATTTGTTTTTAAAATGTTTGAAATCTACCATTCAAAAAGGGTATTCCTCTTTCAACGCTAAAGCAAGGCCAAAAAGACAACCAATTTCCATAAAACTATTTAAAACAATCCACCATGGAATTTTAAATGGGGGAAACCACAAACATATTTCAAATAATGATTTTAAATCCACAAGATAACCCATTTTCCAAACCATTTTGAGGTCTACACCTCACTTTAAAACTTAATTCCATTTAAAACATAGTTTTCACTCCTTGAAAAAAAATGAGGTCAAAATACCACACTATCTCTTAACCATTTAAAAGTTGAGTAAGGATTTCAAAAAAAAACTTAGCATAATTATCCATTCAATTTCACACATGAAAACATGGAATTTATATAATAAACCATTTAAGCCAAGATCTAAAACAAAATGAAATGGTTTTAAAATACCATAAGGTTATCACATATAATTATAATTTGATAAAGTGAATTTAGATAGCATAACAATTCTTATAATTCCAAAATGAACAAACTATATAGTAATACTTACCTCAAAGAGAATAAAACCAAGACGAAACGCTTCGAAACACATCAACTTTAATGACGACCAAAACCACATGAATAAGAATGGTGTCTACCAACCATATACACCAAAATCCCCATCATTATATTCACTCATGACCCTAAAATCAATCCACATGACATCTAGGGTTTATGGGGAAATCAAATCCAAGAGAGAAGAGATGGAGTAAGGAAGAAGAGATAATGAGAGGAATAAATCACCTCAAATATATTATAAATCATTAAAAGGAGAAAAAGTATCAAAAGGTGGAAGGTGGTGGAGATACTCATTGGATCTCAGGGGTTGATGGAGTAAGAGGAGGGCAATGGAAGTAAAACCCCTTAAGAATAGAGATAGATTCATTTTAAGAAATTCCAAATTTTTAAACACCTAAAAATGGTGCACAGTTTTGCCACATGGTTTTTCAAACCATGCACTGACCATTTCCTAGGACAAGAATCCCATTGCAAGGTTATCCCTATGCACAACATGGTTGAGAAAATAATTCTCAAACCGTGCCACCTGACACTGTCAAAAATTACATATCCCACCGTATACTTGCAGCATATTTTCTTTAAACACGTGTAGGCCATTCACCACACCCCAAACACACCAAGGACCCACAAAATTTCTCCTAGGGGCCGTATGGTTTGGGCCTAACCATGCACAAACCATTTTAAAAAACCATGAATGGTTAAAAATAAACTAAAAAGGATACTCATGAATGGAGGATACATCTTTCCCTATAATCGCACAAATTTAATATGAATAAAAGGAAACCGTAAAATATTTTAATGTTTCGAGCTGGAATGCCATGGAAATGAAAACCAGGCGTCCACTTCACTAAAGAACACCAAAAGAACAAAATCGTGACGTGGGGGTTTCACATAAATGATGATAATTGACTTTCCGACTTATGAAATTTTGTAATGATATATAATTAAAGTAACTCAATTGTTTCCCATTTTTGAACAACTTATACACTGAGTCAAGATAAATCATTCATTTAATACTATGTTTCTAGGACATCACATATTTCTATCCTGATGACATAAATACCAATCTTAAACAAATTAATTCGATGAAAAATTAGAAGAAGGTATAATACTTTATCCACTAACATGTGATGAAATTTTTTAGAAATTAAATTATTTGGCCACCACTTTTGGTAAAACTTTTAAAAATATCACGAAAATTGGTTGAGAAAAGTTATTGGTTTTTTTGAATTACTATACTGGAATTGTTTTTTGTTATAAATTTTCTTGATTTCATACATGTGGAAAAAATGAATGTGATGGTGTCATTTGAACATTAATAAATACACCATGAAAAATAAAGTATGATATTTAGGCATGGTTAGACATTATTTACATGGGGATACAGGAAGAGTTGGTTTCATTAAAGGGTTAAAGATGACATTTTATTTCACTATATTCCTACACTCTTTCTAGGAAATATAAATATCATTTTTGAAACTTCTTAAATGATGTAAAATTTACATAGTGGTATTCATCAAATAAAAAAAATATTATGACAATGAATGATTTAAGGATTGAGGTCCTGAAATCACATGACTACCATGCTTTGATGCAATATCTAATGCTTGTAAATTTACTTTGAATTTTTTCAAACAATTTTTATCATAAATTAATAAAGACTTTTTTCTTTTTAAAATATATATGTAGTAATGTTATAGACCTAGTGAAATTACTGATTATAAAAAATGAAATTATTTTCATATTATGTGAATTAGAGATTTTCTTCCCTCCATCATTCATTGATATGATGGTTCACTTGATGATACACTTGATCAGAGAAATCTAGAAATGTGGTCCTATAAATTATAGATGGATATACCCCATTGAATTATATATGAATATTTTGAAAGGGTAATTAAAAAATCAAGGTCATCCAGAAGGTTCTATCACAGAGCGATATATTATTGAGGAAGCTGTTGAATTATGTACCAAATACCTATCCAATGTGTAAAGAATTAGTCTATGAAAATATCATCACACTGAGAGACTTGTGGGTAAATGAATTTATTGAATAAATGGTTTCAAAATTACTATTATAGAGTAGGAGTTGGATCACCTTTACATTTTACATAATCATTTAGAGGTTTCATATACATTGACAAACATAATGTAATTCTTAGGCATTTGAATCCATAAAGGGATGAAATATAGATATGAAATATAGATAATTGACTATTTATAGGATGGTATAAATATCATATTTTAAGGATTCAACTAAAAATCAGAATTCAATTTCAAAATGACTTTGATGGTTATGTAGACGAACATGTGTGAATGTATTATCTTATAATGGTTAGGTAATTAATAGTTATACATTTTATACAATAGAACATTATGATTGGAGTACCGTGAAAAATATTTGAGTTACACTTGTGGATGAAGCGATGCATGTATCTGGTACCAAGGACATAAATATAATTTATGAGAATATGTCATACTTTGGAATCATCGAAAAAATATGGAAGTGGGACTATAAAAAATTCCATGTGAAGATTTTTTAATGCAAGTGTCTTGATAATAAGAGTGTAGTTAAAATCAATGAATTGGAATTCATTAAAGTAGATTTTAGTAAGGAAGGGTGAAATAATGAACCATTCATAATGGAATCATGGGTGATAAAAGTATTTTATATCTCAGATCTTGAAAATAGAAAGTGGCAAATTATTATGTTATCAACCAAAACCACTGAAGGGTCAGATGTCAATTAAACCAAAGATAAACCTTTAATTAGTATATCTTAATAATTTCACGGTTGTCCCAATATAAACTGAATATTTTATGTCATAGGAGACCATAATGAGGGGATTTTGATACTTGATATAGGGATACAATCCATTCAACCTTTAAAAATAAAATAAAAAAGAGAGTTTAATAATCAAGTTATATATTTTTTGTAATATACATTTCATTAAATCATATTATTATCTATTCACTACTGAATTTATGTAATCTAAATTAAAGATTCAACCACTTATATAGACAATGGATTTTATACATGATGATGTTCTCAATCCTAAGGAATAATAGGTTTCTCAACATTTTGATGCTCCCAATGCATAGGAACAATAAGTTTCACTACATGTCGATGCTACCAATCCATAGTAGCAACATATTTATAATGTTGAAGTCAAATAAATGGTATAAGGTGAACAAACCATGTTTTAGAAAATAAAGGGGTATCATAAAATGATGGTGTTAACAAAAATTATTAAGAAGAGAAACAGAGGATTCAAATTTTAGGTTGGATGTAATTCACACAACTAAAAGTTTAACACCAAAATTAAATTTTTATTAGTCACATCGGGGTCACAAGTTGAATACATATGCTGATTTATGTAGATACATGATACAATGATGTACCTATAGTTAATGAACTAATTTGGGAAGATATTAGAGTAACATTGTGATATACTTTTTTTATTTTACTAAAAAATTAAAATAATGAAACATTTATTTTCTCTTCATTATCCATTTCAGAGTATACTTTCACTAGATGATTACTAAATGAAATTTGTATTCATGGTCACTTTAAAGGATCATAGAGGATTTCTAAAAATTCTTATGAAGCATAACCTTAGGGATGATTAAGGGAAATTAAACCCACACCCACCATAGATGTATGAACATGTAATAAACCATGAAACATGGAATGAATTTATAAGTCATCACATGGAGTCATATTTTCAGGTATATTGTGACTGTTAATACATTACTTAAAAATGCACGCATTTATCACTTTAATTAAGAATTTTTTATTTAGGAAACATTAACTGATTGATGAAAATAATAATCATATATCCAAAACAAATAACCCTACCCTAGTGAAGGGATGAAGTATTATTCACTAGAAAAATGTTATGTATTTTAAATCCACCACAATACTTTTATATAACATGAAAAAACAATGAAATTATTTTCCTTTGTTTATATAAAGAATAAAAATCTAAAGCGACTTCCATCCCACATCAGGTGTTATGAAAGGATACACATGTAAATAAAAAAGGAATACTATTAAATTAAATCCCACAAAAAGTTTGGGAATCATGTTCAAGTATGACATAAAAAAATCTAGTTTAAATTGGTATTACATAACAATGATTACTTATCTTCCTATATTTTTTATCTGGTTTAGACAAAATATTCATCATCAGCTATACCTGATGAATGGCTACTTTAGTGGTCTTGAAGTGGCTAGAAAAATATGGCCACATCATAGGTGAGGGTTTTAGAGTGTCATCCTAAAAATATTTTGAGAAAATAAATGACCAAGGGGATAAACATAAGAAGAAATTGGAGATGGAAATATGAATATCTGATATATAAGAAATTCTTAATTGATAGTCTAAGTTGTTAGAGAATGTTATGGGAAGGCATAAAATATTAGAGAAAACCCAACAAAAACTATTATATGGAGGTCCATCCCTTATATTTGAGGTGATCCATTACCTTAAAATTTCTTCCATACCTAAGGTAATAAATGTTTTCATAACTATTTCTATGAAATGGGAATCATGAAAACATCGATACCATTCATTTATTAATATTATATAAGGTGAAAATGGATATAATTTATATCTATCAACACCCACCCATCACATTGTTGTGAGGGGTACAACGTATAACATAAAAGGAGACATTCTAAAAAAACAACTTCCAAAAGGTCATGTTATAATGGGGATTCAGGTATCTCACGATCGAAGAACCGAACTACCCATTCCCCTTAACGATCTGGATGTTCACATGGTTGAACTTTCTATTGGAAAATTCATAGCATGTTTGTTTGATATTGTAAAAGTAGATGCCATAAAAGAGGTATTCCTTTCCAATTTATTTTTTTATGAAAAAAGATTAACAATTATTGAAAAAAGGTATGAACTAAATAATGTTATTATATATAAGGAAAAGGAATGAGAAATAAAATGTCGAATAAAAAAAATATAAAGGATCACCCAATCTATTGAAAATACCTTCATAAAGTACCTTTACCCCACTAGTTAAACTTATACATTTACTAATATTACATGTTAATGTGGATACAATGATCAAATTTGGTGATACGACTATCAATAACTTTGAAAAACAATTGTATGAAGAGTCTATTATAGAATTTCTTATTCTTGAGAATATAGATAAAATTATCAAGCATAGATGGCTAGGAGCCTCAACTGTAAATGTATACATGAGGCTTGTTTTCATAATTTGATTTCATAATAGATGATATACTATATTAATTACAGTTAAATACTATGATTTTTTTTAAGGAATATATATCAGTACTATTATATGGGAAAACCTTTTGAATTATTTTAGACTCATTAGTCCTCAAAAAACCATATCATTATTATTTTAAGCATGAAAAATATGTTTTAATCAGTTATATACACTAAATTTAACTAATTAATTAAAATTACCAAGACTAACTGATGATAAATCCAAAAACCATATCAAACTAAACTGATCTATTTATATCAAATCTAACTTGTTTTAGGAAAATAAATGTTGGATAAACAATAAAACCCAGGTAAAATTAATTAATTCATGTTATTTATAATTCATCCCAAACAAAAAATACTACTATACTTTACGACATCAAAATATTTTTTTTAATAAATATACATTACTGTAGATATAGGCTTAAAAATACTCGAAACTCCAACAACACAAAAAAATCATTGATGTTTTAAGAAACTTTAAAACATGGAGAATTATATCATTGATAAAAATAGAACTGATAAAAGGGTCATTAATCAGTACTAAAAAAGAACTAATAAAGGGGTTCCTTTATCAGTGCTAGTTTATCATTAGTAAAGGGGCCATTTTATCATCAATTTTTTATAGCTCTAATAAAAACCATGTTACAATAGTGTGATGCTAAAATAAGAACATACTATAGCATCAATTTTTTTTAATTTCAGTTAAATTTATATAAAAAATAAAATAAACAAAACAATATATTTTAAAATTTTCATAAATTGGTTTGTATAATTACATTTGTACGTACAATTTATCAAAAACATCAACAAATTCAAAAAAATTAATGTTTTGTTGTCTTTAGACCCAAACCTCTCTCAAAAGAGATTGATAAAGATACCAATTGATGAAAAACCACCCCAGATCGGGGATAAGAGTGTAACTATATAAAAAAATTCTTATGTTAGTAATACTACATAGAAATAAACTAAACATAAATATGAAACAATGCATTAATAAAATGTCTCTTTCGAACTAAAAACATATACTTTGAGTCATAATAGGCACACCATGTGTTAGATTAATTTTTTGTTTGATTCCTATTTGTCAAAAATGATTTATGGATCATTATATTAAAGTATCAAAAAAATACAATTTTAATTTATTGGTTTTAAGTATACGATGTGTGTTTTTAACTAAAAGGTTAATTTTAAATAAAAACATAAACTTTTATCCATACTGGCCACACCATGTGTTGGATTTACATGAAACTGATTATTATACATCAAAAATGATTTATACATAATTTCCATAAAATATCAAGACAAATTGAGTGTGTTTTATTGGTTTTTAGTGAGTGAAAGATGTTTTTTTCTCTCTAAAATTTCATTTTTAAAGTGAAAACATGTACTTTGAGTCATACCGGTCACAACATATATTTTATTAACATGAAGCCAATTCCAACAAATCAAATATGACTTATGGATCATTTTCTTAAAGTATCAAGATAATAAAAATGATTTTTTTGAGTTTTCAATTAATGAAACATGTTTTTAACTAAATTGTCATTTTAAAATAAAAACACACATTTCGAGTCATATTGGTCACACCGTTTATTAGATTGAGGTGTGTATATTTACTATATGTCAAAAATGGATTATGGATCATTTTTCTAAAGTGTTAAAACAATATGAATGTGTTTCTTCAATTTTCAGTATTTCACACCTATTTTGAACTAAAATGTCAATTTTAAATAAAAGAACACACTTAGATTCATATCAGTCACACCATGTATTGGATTGATATGCAGTTAATTCATACACATCAAAAATTAATTATGGATCATTTTCCTAAAATCTGAATAACATTTGAGAAAATTTTCTCAGTTTTGAGTATGTGAAACGTATTTTGAACTAAAATGTAAATTTTAAATAAAAACATATACTTTGAGTCATACAAGACATGCCATGTGCCAAATCGACTTGTGGTTGATTCTTACACATCAAAAATACTCTATTGTTTTTTGACTAAATTATTTAGTCAATTCAAGTTTTTTACTTGGTTTTTAGTGTGTGAAACACATTTTTAACTAAAATGTTATTTTTAAATTGGAAACATGGACTTTGAGTCATACTAGTCACAAAATGTGTCAGATTGATTTGTGACTGATTCCTACTCATCAAAAATGTCTAATGGATCATTTTACAAAATTATTAAGATAATATGAGTTTATTTTATTATTTTTCAGCGAGTGAAACATGTTTTTTACTAAAATGATATTTTTTAACTGAAAACATGCACTTTAATTCCCACCTATAAAACCATTTGTAAGATTGGTGTGTGACTGATTAATAAATGTTATAAATTATATATATATATATATATATATATATATATATATATTTGAAAGTATCAGGACCATACAAGTGTGTTTTCTTGGTTTTTGGTGAGTGACACATGTTTTTAACTAAAAAGTCATTTTTAAACTAAAAACACACATTCCAAGTCATAAAAATCACACCATTTATCATATTGAGGTGAAACAGATTCTTATATGTCAAAAATGACTTATAGATCATCTTACTAATGTATAAAAATAGTCTGAATGTGTTTTCTCAATTTTTAATATGTCATGAATCCTTTGAACTATAACATAAATTTTAAATAAAAACACACACTTTGAGTCATATTGGCCACACCATGTGTTAGATTGATGTGTAGTTGATTCCTATACGTCACAAATGAATTATAGATCATTATCCTAAAGTATCAATAAAATCCAAATGAATTTTATTTATTTTGAGTACATGACATGTGTTTTGAACTAAAATATCAATTTTAAATAAAAACATGTACTTTGAGTCATACCAGCCACAATGTGTATTAGATTAATGTGAAGTTCATTCTTAAATGATAAAAAATGACTTATAGATAATTTTATCAAATTTTTAAGACAATATGAGTGTTTTTTGTTGATTTTTAGTGAGTAAAACTCATTTTTAACTAAAATGTAATTTTTAAAATGAAAACATTCACTTTGATTCATATCGGTCATACCATGTGTCTGATTGATGTTTGGATTATTCCTAAACATGAATAATGACTTATATATAATTTTAAAAAATCATCCTGACAATCTGTGTGTGTTTGATCAATTTTCAGCAAGTAACACTTTTATTTAACTAAAAGGTCATTTTAAACTAAAAATAGGCACTTTGAGTCACACTAGTCACACCATGTGACTTATTTACATGAGTCCAATTCAATCAAAACAAAAATTATTTATGGATAATTGTACAAAAGTATCATGAAAATATGAATTTAGTTTCTTTTTTTATCGATTGACACATTTTTTAGATAAAATGTCATTTTAAACCGAAATCACACACTTCGAGTCATATCCGTCACACCATGTATCAGATTTATATGCAATTGATTCCAATATATCATAAATGAATTATGGATAATTTTCATAAATTTCCCAAACAACGTGAGTGTGTTATCTCTTTTTTTTGAGTGACATAGGTTTTTTAACTGAAATTCTATTTTAACTGAAAACACTCACTTTGATTCAAAAAAGTCACACCATGTGTAGGATTGATGTTTGGATGATTCCTACATGTAACTGAGAACATATTGATCATTTTCCTAAAGTATAAAAATAATTTGGATTTTTTCTTGGTTTTGAGTATGTTACATTTATTTTGAAATAAAATTTCAATTTTAAAGAAAAACACACACTCTAAGTCATACTGACTACACCGTGTATCATACCGACATGGAGTTGATTCTTACACATCAATTTTTTTATATATTATTATCTTAAAGTATCAATACAATATGATAAAATTTTCTTGATTTTTAGTATGTGACATGTGATTGAACTAAAATTCCAATTTTAAATAAAAATATACACTTTGAGTCATATCGTACACAATATGTGTTGTATTCATGTGCGGTTGATTCTTACACATGGAAAATGAATTATCGGTAATTTTCCTAAATTATCAATAAAATATAAGTTTTTTTTTAATTTTTTTTAGTTAGTGACACATGTTATTAACTAAAATGTCAATTTAAACTAGAAACACACACTTTGAGTCACTTTTACACTAAAAACACAAACCACTGAATATAAACAGATCAAATAAATAACAAATAGATCTATAAAGATAACAAATAGTATATGAGTCAATAATTATTATTGAATACTTTTCTGAGATTGATTTTTCTTTGATCATTTTTTACACTTTATAGACCAACAAATTTTCAATAACAAAATACACTGATGTCATTTCTTTATGATCTATATGAAAATTAACTTAATAAGTATTAGATAAAAATGATAAAGAAGTTAACTAAAAAATTAGACAAAATGATGATAAAATTAACTAAATAAGTAGTAGGAAGTCACCTCTTCATGATTTCTTCATATATTCTGACACCATGTGTTCTTACATTCATTTCTAAAAGTATATATTTCCTCTTTTAAATACATAGACCATCAAAATACCCTATAGTACTAGAAAAATTTAAATAAACAAAGGATTAATAAATATTTTAAATGAAATTATAATGATCATTAGAAATATATATTTCAGGATACTAGTTTGTTGATGGAATAAAATATCTTTCACAAATTTGAAAACATAATAACCATAATATTTTCAATTATTTTATTTTAAAAACTCTAGAAAAATTGAGAAAAATATGTAATTATTTTTAATTTATGTTTTGATTGTTAAATATTATTATATATGTAACCTAATAATTATTCACTTATAGAATTTGATAGACTTATTATGATCATGGACTATCCACATCCCACAAATATGATAATATTTAAACACCTACCTATCATAATTTTTTTCATTAAAGAATAATATAAAATGTATAACGTTAATTTTATTTATATAATTTTTCATGTAGTGTATTAAAAATTGAAAAATATAATTATGTGTGGTCAATGTTTTGGGTATCCATGCATTGAGTCCATGAAATAAATATTTTGAGTATCCAAATTGATTTTAATGAGAAACCAATGCTCCCTAAAAATAAAAAGAATAATTAATGAAAGGAATAAAAATATATTTCATATGATTAAATAGTAGAGTTTTAACCATTAATTATAGGTATTAAGAAGAGTATGTCATCTATAAGTTTTTTTCTAACATTGCAATGAGTTTTTCTACTATTACTGAACATCCTTCTTCTTACAATGATCCTTTTCATGTAGAAGTGACGTGGGGACTAATGAGTCCAAATTCATATTCATAGTGTTTTCCTTTCAAATAATAATGATATATATACCTAAAAAATTATTAATTGTATTTAAATATAATTAATATAGTAGATCATCTATTTGATAAAAAAATTATGAAAATACACCGCATTTATTCATTTACAAATGAGTTTTATTTCCATTCATGCTTGAAGATTTCATCTATATTATGAATACCAATAAAGTCTGTAATGGATTCTACATACAATTTTTCTTAAAAATATATGATGTTCATATCACCCTATTTGAACATTGTATCCAAATGAATTTGTAATATTTGTAAATGTGGAAGTTGAACTGGAGGGTAAAGTTACCTTCTGAAGGTATTTTTAATCAACTAGTTAATCCTTTTAATTGTTTTGATCCAACCTTCTATTTTTAATTATTTTTCTCCATTTTTAATAACATTCTCCCATTGTGGAATTTTTTCATTTATTATTAAATTATTTGAATAAAAAATAAATTAAAAAGGAATACCTCCTGATATATATATATATTTTTTACAAGATCTAACAAACTTTATATGAAAATTATAATAACAAGTTTGATTGTGTGAATATCCTGATTATCAATGGAATCAAGTAGTTCATCACTCAGTTCATGAGATACTTGAATCCCCACTCCCATATGACCTTTTGGAAGTTGTTTTTTATGTAGAATATCACCTTGGATATTGTACACTATACCCCTCACAACAAGGCAATGGGTGGGAACTGATAGATATAATTCACAATCATTTTCAAATTGTAGAATATTTGTAAAGGATATGTATCAGTGTGTTCCTGATTCACCTCTGAGAAAAATAGTTATAAAAAAAATGATTAACTCTATTAAGGTAAGCCTTTGAGGGTAATTTCTCATCACAAATCTAGGGGGTTCTTCATATAGTGGGTTGTACTGTGTTATTTATTATATTAATTCCTTACCATAACATTATTGGAAAACACTGACTACCAATTATGTTTTTATTATAGAGAAATTATTTGTGTTTGTATCTCCTCTATTTTCTTATCTTTACCCCTTGTGCATTTCTTTTCTAAAAATATGTTTGGGGTTAAAATCTAAAACCCACACCTCTAAAGAGAGTATATTTTTATAGCCGGTTTAAGGCCACTGAAAGTAGTTGTTCATTTGGTACAACCTATGATGATTCTTATATACAGAATGGATAAAAAATATAATAAAATAAATAATCATTATTATGTAATACTGATTTAAATCATAATTTTTTTTTTCATACTTACACTTGATTCCTTTTTTATGTGTTTTTATATATTAGTATTCCATATTTATTGACATAAACCTCCTTCTATATCATATGACATAGGGTGGAAGTGGATTTTTTTATTCATTAATAATCATATAAAAAAAGAACATAATTAAGTTATTATTTCATGAAAAAAAACTTTACTATAAGTTTAAAATATATAAATTTTTTTTCAAGTGAAGCATACCCCATCCTTTCTTTATGGTAGGGGTACGTTAGTTTTATGCATGCTTATTATTTTCAGAAATTGGTTTCTATTTTATAAATTAAAAATTATTAATCAAAATGATTCATACATGTATTTTCATGTAATGTATTACCAATCACAATTTACCTGAAAACATGCCTCATCATGATGACCAATAAATAAATTTCACATTTTTTAGTTTATCATGTGCGTATACATTTGTGATGAGTTTGGGTTTAATTTCACTTCATAATACCTGAGACGATGCTTCATAAAAATTATATGAAAGCTTCTATGAGCCTTTATATAAACCATTAACATAAATTTATTTTGATTATCATCTAGTATAAATTAACTCTACAAGGGATAATGAATAGTGAATCAATATTTCATTGTATTATTTTTTTAGTAAAATAAATAATTTATATCATAATTTTACCCTAATCTCTTCCCAAATTATTGCCTTAACTGAAAGCACAACATTATTACATGTATCTGAATCAATCAAAACTTGAATTCAAGTGGTGACCGTAATGTAAATAATGTAAATATAATTTTTAGAGTTAAAAATTTATCCATGTACATTCCATACAAAATTAAATTTGATGCTTATTCTTCTTGCCTTAATAATATTTTTGAACACTATCACACTAAAACAATATTTCTTTTTCTGGGATATAGGTTGTTAACATTCTACCATTTCCTCAGTGTTAACATCAAAAATATTTTGTTCCATATGATTGGCAGGATAAGCATGTGGAGAAAATTATTTTTCCCCTTTATTTGGAGAATCAAAACATTGGGAAACCCTTTATTCCATAGGATTGAGAACATCAAAATGTGTAGACGCCATATCTACAGAATTGGTTGAACATTTAACTTATATTATTTAAATATAGGAGTGACTAGATAATAATATGAGGCTACATAATGTATATTTAAAAAATATATTACATGTTTATTGAACTCTTTTTTTTCTTTAAAGGTTGAATGGATTTTAAGCCTTTATCAAGTATCTAAATCCTCTCATTGGTCTCATATAACATAAAAGACCCTATTTACATTGGGATTTATTTGAAATAATTGTGACATCCTAATAAAAGGTTGATCCTTAGTTGAATTGAAATGTGAACATCCAATGGTTTTGGTTGATAAGATAACAATTAACCACTTTCTATTTATAGGATCTGGGACATAAAATATTTGTACTGACTATGATTCCATTATGACTGGTTCATTCTTGTACCCTTCCTTTGTAACGAACCAATGTTTTATCCATGGAATTACCTTCTTATAATTATGTATTATAGTATAATAAAATAATATTACTTATATAACACAATAAAAACCTTATAAATGAGTAATGTGTGAAATAAAAGGTATCTCGAGAAGTTAAGGAACTTATACTGATAAAATAGTAACTTGACATTTGGAATAGTAATGTGACTCTTATAAATAATAAACTAACCAATGTAATAGTAAAAATACCAATTAAAGTATAAATAAAATTTATCAATCTTATAAGTGACAATATGGAATAATTATATCTTAGTATAAGTAAATAAATATTTTAAAAATTATAGATTAAGTGTTGGTATTTTTGTAGGTCATGTATATTTCATTAAAATTTTGTGATTAATTTAATAAATTAAATCAAAATTTATTTTCATAAAATTAATTCATAAATTATTATTTTGATTTCTTATGATCATAATATAATTTATGATACCTTAATTAATTTCTCAAATTGTTAGAAAATCAATTTTAATTTTAAAAATTTTATTTTTCAAGTAAATTATGATTTTAATTAAAAATAAAATTTCTCATATTTAGAAAATTATTTTTAAAAAATGGATTTCTTTTTTGGATTATACATATCTAAAAATAGTTAGGGTGATTTTGTGGGATTTTTCTGAAATACATGAATTTTTGATGAATAGTGAAATACGATAATTTACCATATATATACACTATTAGTTAAATACACTATTACTAGAATCATTTTTGATGTAATAACCCTTATTTTGAAATCACATGATCTATTTACTATTTTCAGTCTCAAATATTCTTGAGAAAAAATATTAAACTAATGATTAAAATAACGAGAAACCCCTCTTCTCCTCTACTAAAAAAACCACCCACCCCCTCTTCTCTTTACTCCTCTCAAGCCTTGTACCTTGTATAAATTCTACGAAAATTTTCACCCAATCTCCTACCCACTTAAATTATCCCTTTATCTTTTCAAAAGTCCAAAACATGTCTCCTAAAGCGGCTCTTAAGGAAGATATATTCAAGAGGTAAATTCCTCTTTTCATTTCTTTTATTTTATTTAAAGTTCCTTCTTTCTTTTTTATTTCCTCACCTCCTTTCATAAAAATGTTATGATAACTATAGCGCCTTAAATTTATAGGAATTTTTTTTGATAATTGAATTATTCATCATCATCTCTACTTTCTTCTCTTTTATACTATAAATAAAAAACACCATCTGAGATATGTTAATTTATCACATTTATGGATGACGGGTTTTTAATTTATATTACCATCTTCAATTATGGTAATGAAACAATTTTTATGGTCAAACCAGAATATTAAATATTTATTATATATTATTTAAGGTTTGGAAATATTTTTTACACATGATATTAATTTATAAAGAAAAATGTGTTCGTTGTGATTAAAAACCACCAATTAACCAAAATGATTATCATTAAAATTTTATATAATGATTCATCTTCACTCCAAATAACCAAATAAATTTTGTAAACAAGTAATCTTATATATGTTAAATAATAACGCATAACTTCAATTATTTAAAAACATTCTCATCTTACATGTTTATCCTCACATGTATATAAGTAAACCAATCATGAAAACCAAGGAAACAGACGCTCCTAAAAAATGAAATTTAACCTCTTAACCCATAAAAAAGGTCTCAAATGAACTTAATAAGGATATAATAAATAAATTACATGAAGAATATTTTATTTATATACTAGATAATGAATTTAATTTGGCTATCCAGTATATTAAGATCAAGTGAAGGACACCTTTAAACTTAAGGTAATGGATTCTACCTAAACCTCCTTTATTCCTTTGGGTTGCTCTATCATTCTTTTTACCCAAATTAAGTTATCTTTTATTTTTTATGTACATCTTATAAATTATATGTATATTCTCTAAAATCATGTATTAGGATCCATTCATAGTTTTATTTCAGGTATATAATTTTTTTGAGTGATTCTCTCCTCAATTCTTCTCGATAAGCAAGCCCGTTTTAAGGGAACTTTCTAAATTTTTACCCATTTTCATGTAAAATATATAATATATTTTTAATAAACCATTTTTTTAATAAAAACTATATTTTTGTTATGAAAACTTTCTTGGTTTACTTCTGGTTTTATATAAAATATTATTCCCTTTTTTGTTTTAAATGAACTTTGATATTTTCCTTCAATCGCACTAAAATGTTTTAATTCTAAAGTTTCTTATGTACTATTTTTACATGTTATTACTTAATGTTGACATAAATTTTCATATTATATGACTATTATACCATATGATTCTCCATGCATAATATAATTCTTGTTCATGGAAATTTTTATTATACTCCCATTTGTTATGATTTATGACATGATTATGATACCCAATTCTTACCATGGGTAACCCTTATTTTAATGTATGATTGGTTATGTATGATTATACATTTGGAAATAATATTCATGAACATGTTATGATGGGTGTGACCAGATATCACTGTAATTCATTGGGTAATGTTGAGTCTCATGAGAGGTTATGTGTAACGGTCTTGGCGGTTAGCCTTGACCTGTGCTTCCATGTGCAAAGGTCTTGGTGGTTAACCTTGACTTGTGGTACTCTATGTGAAACGAGCCTTGAATCATGCTAATGTCATATTTTATATTTCTACCACATGACTATGAATCCATGTTTCTTTGATCCCATGTTTATATGTTATGATTCCATATGTTCTATGCCTTTTTATATCATTATGTCATGCCTTCTAACCCATGTGCTAAAGATTTGTTCTTATATTTATTACCTTACAAGGATTTTTATCTCATACCTTTGTCCATGTTATCCCCAGGTTATCCTATGAAGATGTATGAGAACAATGTAAGTTAGGATTTCTTTATTAAGATTAAGTAAAGAAATGTTTTATTTAGTCCCATGTTTTTAGTTTTATTTTTCCAGTCTTCCAAGACACCAGACTTTACAATCATAGGCTTGTAATATGATGTTTTATTATTCTTAAAATCATGAAATGATATGTGTAAAAGGATATGGTTTATATAGTTGGTATCATATGAATTTATAGTTATTCTTGGAGATTAGAAATATAGGACACCTTAGGTATAAAACTAAGTATAAGAAAACATCCGTAAATTTTGTTATGTATCGAGTAAGTGGTTTATCAAGAAAATACATCCCTATATGGATACAAACAAGTGGATATGGCTATGAAATAAATGTATCTAGGGGTAAAACCCAAAAACACCACTTTGATCTAGACTCGAATAGGAACTGGTGCATAACAATGGTCCTTTCTTCACTCCTAGTTTGACACTCCCAGGGGATATGATTTGGTAAATTCATAAGCTTATTATAAACCATTATTAATGGAAATAAAAGAAACCCATAAGAATAAATGTGAAGAAACAAATCATGGGTAACCTAGATTGAAACCTATGGGATCACAAGTTAAGATATAATTTTTCTTTAAGATTTTATCCTTTTATATTTACAGTTTATTTTTTTTATGATTATTTGATAAGTATTAAAGCCGCATAATTGTAAGTTATGTTTCCTAGTTAATGGAGGGAAATAAAATAACACGTGCCAAAAATAAATGTGATAGGAAATGAGATGATTTCTCTAATGATATGAAAAATATGCTGGGAATGTATGCTAAAAAATTCATGATAGTACTTGCTCAGCTGTCTCAAGTTATGATTAATAACTTGAATCATGTGGAATTACCTCATCCTCGAAAAAAAGAACATGTTGTCGTCAAATCCTTCATGAGACAATGGCCTCCCATGTTTACTGAATCTCTCGATCCCCTACTTACGGAATAATGGATTAACTCCATTGAAAAGATATTTTCTATCCTCCAGTGCCCAGAAGAAGAGAAAGTCATGTTGGAGGTATATCGTTTTGATGAGGAAGCTAATCAGTGGTGGAAAATGATCAAGAATACGAAGTACCAGGAGGAAATTAATTCCATGGATTGGGAGGAATTCAATAAAATGTTTTTCAATAAATATTTTCCTCAAACCCTCCATCTCAAGATAGAAAGAGATTTAATCAGACTAAAGTAGAAGGAAGATGAGTCCATCAGGGCATATGAAGGAAAATTAACAATTATTTCAAGATACACCTTCAAATTTGTCAAGAACACCAAAATCAAGGTGGATCACTTATTTAGTAGACTAAGGTAGGGTCTATAAAGATTGTTGGCAATTCGTGAATTTGGAAGTTATGAAGAGATTGTCTATCATGACCACAAGGTTGAAATGGAGATCAAAGAATCTCAATGGTCTCATGGGACCAGTGAAAAAAATAAAAATATGGAGTCTAATATGGGTGGTTTGAAAGATAAATCCCATTATGGAAAGAAGTTTGAACATCCCATGTGTCAAAATTTTGGGAGGAATCATCCTGGGAACTGTATAAAGGAAACCATGAATTTCTTCAAATGTGTAAAGATGAGACATAAAGAAAATAACTACCGAAGGGATATGAATAATTCCACTAATGTGAAAGAATAAAGGAAGGTTCATATCAATGCTCACTTAGTAGTGCAGTGTTTCAACAGTAAGGAACATGGGAATTATGTGAACAATTTCCCTAATCCAAGGGTTGTAAGAGGAAATCAGCAATAACCTCCAAGGAAACAAGGAAGGGATTATGCTATCACAACTGCTGAGGTGGAGATGGAAAATGTTATGGCGACATGTATGATAGTTATTCATTCAAGAATAGTGAACTTACTATTTGATTCTGGTACTGCACATTCTTTCATATCTTGCAAGTTAAGTAGAACCATTCAAACACCACCTAAAAATTTGGAGATTAAGTTATATGTAAGAATAGAAAATGAGGCAATTATTGCATCCAAAGTATATAACTCCTCCCCAGTTGACATTTGTGGACTAAAAATCCTATAAATTCTTGTTATACTTTCTTTAGTGGAGTTTGAAATTATCTTGGGAATGGATTGGCTATCTTTATACAAATCCAACATCAACTGTTAGTAAAGTGAGATCACTCTTCACATCTTAAATAATCCTCCAATTATTTACAAGTTTAAGGATGAATATGAATCTCTTTTAGAATAATTGTCTCAAGTATGGATATTACTTTCTTATAAGCAATAATGTCTAGCTCAAATGATTAAGACAAATGAGAGAATCATGATCGAAGACATTCCCATTCTAAGGGACTAAATTTTCTGTATTTACCAAATAATTTCCTAGTCTTCCACTCGATCAATTGGTTGAGTTCTCAATTTAATTTTTTCCTGGATCTCTATCTATATAAAGGAAACCTTATAGAATGGCCTCTTTATAGTTGGAAGAACTGAAGAAGCAGTTATAGGAGAATCTATACAAGGGTTTTATACTCCTGAGTGCTTCACCTTAGGGAGATCCAATCCTCTTTGTCAAGAAGAAGGATAGTTCAATGCGCCTCTACATTGATTATACTAAGCTCAATAAAATAATGATAAAGAACAAGTATCCTCTACCTCAAATAGATGAATTTTTCGATCAACTTCATGGGGACAATTATTTCTCTAAGGTGGACCTTTGGTCCAGATATAAAAAATTAAAGGTGTATAAGGAAGATACTCCCAAGAATGTCTTTCGAAAAAGGTATGGACACTATCAGTTTATAGTGATCCCCTTCAGACTCACTAATGCTCCAGAAATTTTCATGGATCTAATGAATAGAGTCTTTAGATATTACCTAGACAAATTTGTGGTAGTCTTTATCAATGATATTATAATACACTCCAAGAGAAAAGAGGAACACGAGGAGAATTTGAATACTGTTATATAGAATTTGTGAATAGAGAAACTATATGAAATGTAAAATAAATGTGAGTTCTGAATAGAGGAAGTATCATTCTTGGGGGATTTTACCACCAGTAAAGGGATATATATAAACCTTTCTAAGATAATGGAAATCGAAGAAAGGACCAGACCAACATCTGTAATAGAGATCTGTAGCTTCCTTGGTCTAGTTGGGTGTTAATGATGATTTGTAGATAAATTTTCATGATTTTAAAATCCAATGACCAAGCTAACATAGAAGAGGGTGATGTTTTCCTGGACTCATGAATGTGAGGAAAGATTTATGGATCTCAAAATGTGGCTTATCACTGTGCCAATATTCACAATTAAAAATAAGTGGAAATATATTTTTGGTGTACTGTAAGGATTCAAATAATGGATTAGGTTGTGTAATAATTAAAAATGATAAAGTTATATTCTATGCCTTAAGAAAGATGAAAATAAGTGAGAAAAACTATCCCACACATGATCTGGAGTTGGCGGCTGTGATCTTTGTGTTGAAAATATGGTGGAATTATCTCTATGGGGAGAAGTGTGAGATATATACTAATCAAAAGAGTCTCAAATATATATATTCACAAAGAAAGATATTAATATTCACCATTGAATATGGTTATATATCATCAAATATTATGACTGCTCAATCCATTACTATCCTGGTAATGAAAATAAGGTGGTAGATGCACTAAGTAGAAAGGATCCTGCATCTTTATCAATGATGATAATTGAAAAGGATCCAATCATGTTAGAGTTTCAAAGGATGGACATGGGAATCATTAAGAAAGGAACATCATAAATCCTTTCTCAAATGGATTCTTAACCACCCCTCATGGAGAAAATTAAGGATTCTTAAAGAAAAAATTTGGAAATTTCAAAAAGGGTGGAAGATATTAGAAATGGGAAATCCTCTGAGTCCAAGATTGATGAGGAATAAGTTGTAATATTTGGGTCACAGTTATGTGTACCGTCTGATCTAGAGGTAAAGAAGGATATTTTGAATGATGCACATAGATCAACCTTCTCTATTCAGCCAGGGAACACAAAGATGTATGGAGATCTCAGAGTGAACTTTGGTAGGACAATATGAAGAAGAATATTTTTAAATATACATCAAAGTGTATGGTATGCTAACAAATGAAGTATGGAAGACACAAGTCTAAGGGGATGATTCAACCACTATCCATACTAACATTGAATTGGGAGAACATTTCCATGGGATTTGTCACTAGACTTCCAAGGACATCCAGAGGAAGCAATGATATATGGGTCATTATGGATCGTCTTAGAAAGACATATCTCTTTATCGTAGTTTGAGAGGACTTCCCATTGGATCAAGTTGCACAAATATATATCAAATAGGTGGTATGGTATCATGGAGTACCACTATTTATTTTATCTGATAGATATTTGAGATTTACCTCAAATTTCTAAAAAAGTATGCTACATGCTCTAAGAACTAAACTAAACTTCAATATGGACTATCATCCTCAAACTGATGGAAAATCTGAGCAAACTATTCAGATACTAGAAGACATGTTGAGAGTGTTTTTTATGGACTTCAAAGGAGGATGGGACCAACATCTTCCACTGGTTGAATTATCCTTCAACAACAGTTTCCACTCCACCATAAAAATGACACCATATGAATACCTTTACAGAAAAATGTGAAGAACACTAGAATGTTGGGATGTATTCAGTGAGCATAAGCTACTAGGATCTAAAATGGTCATATAAATGGCGGATAAGGTAAAAACCATTTAGCAGCACATTAAGGAAGCCCAAAGTTAAAAAAAGATCTATGCTGATAATCATCGATGAGACCTTGAGTTTAATATTGGAGACATGGTATTCCTCCACATATCTCTATGGAAGAAGGTCATGGGGTTTGATAAGAAATGAAAGCTAAGTCCCAGGTGCATCATCCCCTTCTAGATTCTAGATTGTTTCAGAGCCATGGCCTATCTAATAGCACTTCCACCTACCATGTCTCAAGTACACAATGTCTTCCATGCATCCCTCTTAAGAAAGTATATACCAGATCCTTCAAAATCACTATCTTCAGATGTGTTATAGTTGATGAATTATCTTTCTTACGAGGAGAATCCAGTGAAGATCTAAAATCATAGAGATAAATTTCTACGCAACAAGACTACTCACCCGGTCAAAGTACTATGGTGGAAACATAAGTACAAATAGGAAACATGAGAACTGGAGGAGACAATGAAGGAAAATTACCCACACCAATTTACAGCTTATAATGTAATACAAAATTTCAAGTGTGAGATTTCATAAGGGGGAAGAATGTAATGACCTAATAGTTTATAAATGGAATTACCTTCTAATAATTATGTATTATAGTATAATTACATAATATTACTTATATAACATAATAAAAATCATATAAATTAATAATGAGTGCAATAAAATGTATCTCTTGAAGTTAAGGAACTTATACTGATGAAATAGTAACTTGACCTTTGGAATAGTAATGTGTCCCTTATGAATAGTAAACCAACCAATGTAATAGTAAACTCACCAATTAAAGTATAAATAAAATTTATCTATATTATAAGTGACAATATTTTATAATTGTATCTTTTTATAAGTAAATAAATATTTTAAAAATTATTGATTAAGTGTTGGTATTTTTGTAAGTCATGTAGAGTTAATTACATATTGTGATTAATTTAATAAATTAAAAGAAAATTTATTTTCCTAAAATTAATCCATAAATTATTATTTTTATGTCTTATGATAATAAGATAATTTTATGGGACCTTAATTAAATTTTTAAAGTGTTATAAAATCCATTTTAATTTTAAAATTTGTATTTTTCAAGTAAATTATGATTTTAATTAAAAATTTATTTTCTCATATTAATTTTTTTTTGAAAAAATGGAGTTCATTTTTGGATTATAAACATTGATAAATGGTTAGGATAACGTTTTGGGATTTTCCTGAAATATTTGTTTTTTTGATGAATAGTGAAATATAGTAATTTACCATATATATACATTATGAGTTAAATACACTATTCCTAGAATAACTGTTGATGTAAGAACCCTTGGTTCAAACTCACATGCTATTTTTACTTTTTTTTGTCATAAGAATCAAGACTATTCATATTCTTGGGAAAATATATTGAACTAATGATTAAAATAATGGGAAACCCCTCCTCTCCTCCACTATAAAAACCACCCTCACCCCTCTTCTATTCACTCATCTCAAGCCTTGTTTATTGTCTAAATTTTGATAAAATATCCTACCCATATCCTCCCCATGTCTATAAACCCTTGGTATCTTCAAAATTCCAAAATTTCTCCCCTAAATAGGCTCTCAAGTAAGATATATTCAAGTGGTAAATTCCTCTTTTCATTTCTTTTATTCTATTTCATGTTCCTTTCTTTCTTTTTATATCCACACCTCCTTTCAAAAAAAATTTATTTTAACTCTAGTGACTTACATGTACTATAATTTTGTTATGATAATATAACAATTCATCATCATCTCCCCTTTCTCCTCCTTTTATACTAGAAATGAAAACACCATCCGAGATGTGTTAATCTATCACATTCAAGGATGAAATGTTTTCAATTTTTGTTACCGTCTTCAATTATGGTCATGAAAACATTTTTATAGTGGAACCAGAATATAATATATTTATTATATCCTATGGAATTTTTGGAATATTTTTTACACATGATATTAATTTATAAATAAAAACATGTTCGTTCTGATTAAAAACCTCCAATTAACCAAAAAAATTATCATTAAAGTTTTATATAATGATTCATCTTCACTCCAAATAACCAAATGAATTTTATAAACATGTAATCTTCTGGGCGTTAAATAATAACATATAACTCCAATTCTAGACAACCATTCTCATCTTACATGTTTATCCTCACATGTATATGTTGACACCAGAAAACTCATCCCAAAATGTTTGAAAATTCACCCATAAATGATCCAAGAGTGTAACCTATTTCAAAAGCTTTGATTTGGTAGGTCGTAGGGCCCGAACGAAGTTATGGATTAGGAGTTATGGAAATTTGAAGTTGGGCTGGAAAACTGGTTCGCGAAGCCCCCCTCCGTGATCGCGGAGCCCCACTACGAAGCAAGGAGGCATGACAGCCCTGGGAGGCCCTTTTACATTCGTGACCCACCATGAAGACCCACCACGAAGACTTGTCACGAAGCAAGGAGGCGGGACAGATCTTCGAGGCCCTTTGACGTTCACGAACCCGCCGTGGAGCAAGCTCCATTTTCGCACTGAGTGATATCTGCTTCGCGACACCCTTGCCTATAAATACATAGCTCACCCATCTTATCCATATGGCCACTCCGCCCCTTGGCCGGCTGATCTCCTGGATCACAGAGCTCCGATTTCCTTTGCGAAGTGGCTCTATGAGAACATGCTCTGCGAGAAGCTTTCATCGCGAAGCGGATCTGCGAGCCCATGCTCTACGAGCATCTTCCTTCCCGAAGCGGCTCCACGAGCCCATGCTCTGCGAGCAGCTTCCTTCGAATTGCTACTCCGCGAGCCCATGCTCTTCGAGTCCATGATCTACGAGAACCCATTTTCCACGAGCCCCTTTACTCCGTGAAGCTACTTTGAGAAGACCTATCCTTTGTGAGGCTCCTACATTCGCGCCCGCCAGTCCATACCATGGGGGCTGGGCCCCCACACCCCCACTAGGCGCCTTATGCCTAATAGTCCTATCTAGATGACTTTAAACTGTAGTGAACCCTATATGAAAAATAAAGGATGCCTCTTACTCAATATAAGCGATTCCTTGTGCGCCAAGCATAATATGACAATAGTCCTCTCTACACAACTATAAACTGTAGTACTCCCAATATTCCAAACATAGGATGCCTCTTTCTCCAAGTAAGAGATTCCTTATGATCTAAGAATGATATGCCATTAGTCCTCTCTACACGACTATAAAATATAGTACTCCCTATGTTCCAGACATAGGAAGCCTCTTTCTCCAAGTAAAAGATGCCTTATGATCCAAGAATGAGATGTCAGCAGTCCTCTCAACATGACTACAAACTGTAGTACACCATATATTCCAAACATAGGATGCCTCTTACTCTAAACAAGAGATGCCTTATGCTCCAAGAATAGGATGCCTAATTCCATGATTATAGTGGCATAATTCCAAGAGCATTGGAATCTGTTCAAACATTCCATCACTCCACCTCACACTTTGCATGTCCTTCATTCGGATCATCATCCACTTCCATGTCTTAAGGGACTCCCTAATAGCCTGGTCCCATGCCGCATTGGCTCACCTACCGTCCTGGGACAACGCCCTAAAAGACTTTGGATGAAACTTTGAGTCAAGTACTGTGTTTCGAACACGGTAAACAATAAACCCTCATTTGTTTGTCCCCATTTTAGGCTAATGCAATATGTATGATGTGTTTCGAACATGATCAACAGTTATCCTCCATCTTCATGCTACCCTCATTACATTCCGAATGTTGGCCATGTGATTCACACATTCCATTGCCCTTTGTTCAGATTGATTCCAACGCCCTTGGCATTATCCCTCTTGTGTACTAGTGCAAAGGCGAAGGCCTCAACCCACCAATGGGGTGGGATTCCCTCATGGACAGACATGAGGAAGACATTATGGGCAACTTCCTATCATAATCCTCATCCACTATTGTTGCTCCATAACGGCACCTGAGAAACTTCCTTGCATAAGACCCATCCATGATTGCCACTCCATAATGGCACCTAGGAAGCTTCCTTGCGTAAGCCCCATGCACCATTGTCGCTCCATAGTGGCACCTAGGCGACTTCCTTGTGTAATACCCATTTACCACCCTTCATGGACGCACCTTTGCACCGTGATTGTCAAGTCCTTTCTAACTCTTTTTTCTCACACCGATAATGACTCACACGGGCTTTGAGCAAGCACCGACCATGATATCTTCTTTGGGCAACCTAGAGTGTAAGCCCCATGCCACCACATGAACTAAGAGGTATTTGATCCTTGATAAGGCAAGGTATGTAGGAAGCCTCCATGAGGTTCAAGCCCACCATCCATTGGTTGTTCCGACCCCATTCACGTCAGTTCACCAAAAACCTGGGCATCCTAGAGTATAAGCCCCACACCATCCGAACTACGAGGTCTTTGTTCCTTGCTAAGGCAAGGTATGTAGGAAGCCTCCACGAGGTTCAAGCCCACCACCCTAGTCATTCCGACCATCTCCATGTCGGTTCACCAACACCATGGGCAGCCTAGAAAGTAAGTCCCACACCCATCCTGAACTAAGCGCTCTTTGATCCTTGCCAAGTCAGGGTACGTAGAAAGCCTCCATGAGGTTCAATCCCACAACCTCGGTCATTCCAACCATCTTCACGTCAGTTCACCAATACCTTGGGTAGCCTAGAGTGTATTCCCCACACCCCATCTTAACTATGTGGTCTTTGATCCATGCCAAGGAGAGGTACGTAGGAAGCCTCCCTGAGGTTCAAGCCCAACACCCCATTGGTTCCGACCCGCTTCACGTCGATTACCACACCTTCCAGAACTACGTGGTATTTGATCCTTGCCATGGAAAGGTATGTAGGAAGCCTCCCTGATGTTCAATCCCACCATCTATCTGGGCCCCAGGTCCTCTTTCATGTCGGTTCACCCCCGTCCTGCATGATGTTAAACCGTGGACCTCAATCAGCGGTAAGACATTGTTTCCCCATTCAGCGGTAAGCCGTTGTCAACCTCATTATACGGTAAGCCATTGAAGTCCCCAATCGACGGTAAGAAGTCATCAGATAAACTATGAGGACTTTGATTCCCTTCCATAGGGATACGTAGGAAGCCTCCATGTGGCTTAATCCCAACACCCATGTCTCATCCTGATCTATCCCTCAATCCCATGTGTTCTGGTAAGATCATTCCCCAACCCAGAGGTTCTACTTCCTCCGGGTCCAATCCATGCATCCATTCTCACGGACCGCCTCCTCAAGTGTCCCATCATCCCACCGAACTATGTAGACTTTGATTCCCTACTACGAGGATATATAGGAAGTCTCTTTGAGGCTCAAGACCAATACTACCATCACCTTCACAACGGTCCCATATCATTCCCCCCTCCACCCCATTCAACTCTCCATCATCCATCTTGATTCTCACCCAGGACACCACATCCCGGTGGGATCATGTCATCTACTTTCTTCACTGCTCCTAACAGTACCTGGGCCGCTATCCATGCATAATCCCCAACATGCATTTGGGTTGTTGTCCTCTATGTACACCAAAATTCATCAACCCTTTGAATTACATGGGTTTTGATCTCTATCGTCTACACAAGGTATGTAGGAAACCTCCCTGAGGTTCAATCCCACCCAATAGTAAACCTTGGTGTCCCCGATTCTAGGGTGCACACTCCCCGATCTGCCCTTAGTGGTGTCCAGATCAGCTTTCACGGTGTGACATCTCCTCTCTACATGACACACCACCTCTGATCCATCTCTTTGGGAAATTATGATCACCCTCATTCCGTATCTTCTAGACGTTAAACTCACGACCTACCTCATGTAAAACATGAGATGCTTGAGGAAAGCCTCAGAAGACATGCCTTTGGAATAACCATCTCAGTTGGACGTTAAACTTGCGACATACCCCGTGTTAAACATGAGAAGCTGAGGAAAACCTCAGAGACATGCCTCTGGCATAAGATACCCCACGAATGACTTGGGATTCCTCGGGTTCTATGCCCTTGAGATGCCCTCTTATGAAGAAGAATACAGATCCCCCAATGTCCATGCATCCAAAGATGCCCCGACATGCCTGATGTTGTCATCTACTATGACTAAAAGTTTCTACCCTATCAAGACCCCATGGAATGTCCTGACAGAAGTAGTGTAATTAACCGACGTCCTCAAAGATTTGGCACTGGGAACGAGATTCACGAACTATGACTTAATCTATAAGGGAGACCCGGACTAGGTGACGAGTTCTAAGGAGGAATCCACGAAAGGAAGAACTGACATCCCATCATCCCGTTTTGATCAAGGAGCAAACATCCCTAAATAAGGAACGGATGCTGCCCGCCTTTGGAAAGTAGGTTTGCGGGGAAACAGCTGTTCATCCTCATATATATATGCGCATGCCCCGGAGAAAGCGTCGGAAACAGTATATAAGTAAACTTATCATGAAAACTAGGGAAACAAACACTCCCAAACAATGAAATTGAACCTCTTAACCCATAAAAAAGTTCATGAATGAACTTAATAAGGCTATAATAAATCAATTACATGAATAATAGGTTCTGGAAATACTAAATAATTGTTGTAATTTTGTTATCCAGGACATTAAGATCAATTTAAGTACACCTTCAGACTTAAGGTAATGGATTCTACCCGAACCTCCTTTATTCCTTGGGGTTGCTGTATCATTATTTTTACCCAAATAAAGTTATCTTTTATTTTTTATGTACATCTTCTAAATTATTTTTATATTCTTTAAACTCATGTATCATGATCCATTCATTATTCTATTTTCGGGATATAAATGTTTTTATATGATTCCATCCTCAATTCTTCCTGATAAGCAAGTCCGTTTTAAGGTAACTTTCTTAAATCTTACCCATTTTCAAGTACAATATATATTCTGTTTTTAACCCAACATTATTTTTACAAACAAAAATTTTTATTATGAAAACTTTCTTGGTTCACTTATGGTTTTATATAAAATATTATTTTCTTTTATGTTTTAAATGACCCTTGATATTTTCCTTTAACTACACTAAAATGTTTTAATTCTAAAGTTTTTTAAGTACTCTTTTTACATGTTATTAATTCAATTTGAAATAAATTTTCAAGTTAGATTACAATTATAACCTATTATTCTTCATTCATGATATAATTCCCTTCCTTAATGAATTTTTTTATGATACTCCCATTTGTTATGTTTTATGACATGATTATGATACCGAATTCTTACCATGGGTAAAATTTATGTTTATGTATGATTGGTTATGTATGATTATACACGTGGAAAGAAAATTTATGAACATGTTATGATGTTTATACCTAGATAACGCTCCAATTCATTGGGTAATGTTGAGTCTCATGAGACATTATGTGCAACAGGCTTAGCGGTTAGCCTTGACTTGTGCTGCCATGTGCGACAGTCTTGTTGGTTAACCCCTTGAATCATGATAAATTCATGTTTTATGTTGGTTAATAATTACTATGACTCCATGTTTATATGATCCCATGTTTATATTTTATGGCTCCGTATGTTCCATGCCTTTTTATATCATTATGTCATGCCTTCTAACGCATGTGCTAAAGCTTTATTCTTATATTTATTACCTAAGTATTATTTTCAGCTCACCCCTTTGTTCATGTTATCCCTAGGTTATCCTATGAATACGTGTGAGAATAATGGAAGTTAGGAGATCTTTATTAATATTAAATAAATAAATGTTTTATTTATTCTCTTGTTTTCATTTTTTTGTACCTAGTCTTCTAAGATACTAGACTTTACGATCCTTGGATTGTAATATGATGTTTTATTATACTTAAAATCATGTACTAATATGTGTAAAAGTCTAGGGTCACTATATCATTACTAAAATACACATTCATGGATCCCAATTAATCAATTTTAACTTTACTCTTATTATTATCCGACATGCATTAAAAAATCAGTATATGGATTGTTATATAATCCAACTCTCATATTTATTCGATGATGTAAAGTTATGACATATTTATATAAATTGGATTTATATCCTTGGTACCAGATACATGAATCACTTTAGTCACAAGTTCCACTATAATATTTTTCATGGTACTATATTAATCATGTTACTTTATATAGAATATATATCCATTAAATATATAACCATTATAAGATCATACATACACACTTGGTCCTTTGGCTAGCCATCAACATCGTTATGAAATTGAATTCAAATTTGTGGTTGACTCCTTAAAAATATGGTCTCAAAACTATCCTTATGTAATATATTTGTTTTTTATATGTAAATATTTTGAATATATCTAATAATATTTTTTAATTAGGCATTGTGATAGCAGGAGATTCTGAGGCCCAGTGTGTCTGGGAATGATATAATAAAAATGGTAAATATATTAATATCACACATGCATAGTTTTCTTGAAATAATGGAATAACACCTATAAGGGAACTTATAAGGTAAATAAAATACCACATTTTATTCCTTAATATGGGTTTTACCCTAGTCCCATGATAACCATGGAGCACGTTGGGCACTTTGGATGAGCGCCACCATAAGTGGAATAATAATTAAATAAATAAATAAATTTATTTATTTGAATAGTTAAGCCTAAACTTAACCCTCTACTTATTTTAAAAACAGTTATATCCAATTCTTAGGGTTATCTTTATAACCTTGAGGATTGAGAGAGAGACTGTTGGAGGAGATCTTGGTGAATGATAATAGAAGATTGAGGATCATTTTTGCCAATGCAGTTCCATGATCACACTAATGACTATAATGATGGATCCTTCTACATCTATATCACTCAAATCCCAAGGAATTTAATCTTATTTATTTTTATTTATCCCATTTTTTTATCCCATGTCAATCATGAAAAAATTTACCAAACAAAACATAGTTCTCAAATCGATGGTTGATTTTCGGATGATGATTTATTTTCCTATGGATTATGAATTTATTTATTTGATAATCCTCTTCATTATTCACCTTATTGAAAAAATATTGAGGCCAATGTATACATTGGATAAGGTTTTTTCCTGATGTTTTTATTACATGAAATTATCTCCCCTTTATACATATGATCATCTTCAGTATTTTATTTGGCTGGTGATTCAACAAATACTCAGCGAACGATCCTTATACAATAGATCATTATCACAATGAATTGTTACCATTGTTTTAGTATTGAGATCAATTTCATTTTTTTAAAGTATAAAATGAGGATTGGTTTAGATTTTATAGATTCACAATTTTTTTTGGTGTGTGGTGACCATAAAATAAAACATAGGCAATTCCTGTTCAAATTTGACAACAAAATTCCATACGATGGTGATGGAAAATCTCGAATGACCCAGATCCTTGAGTTCTAAGTATGATTATAAGTGGAATATATGATATCAGTGGTGTGATAAAAGACATTAATATTCTATAATTTCTGAGAAATTTTTGACTACATGATGTGTAGTCTGAAGAACACAAGTCGTGTAGTATATCTTCTATGGTGCTTGGGTTTATGAAGTGAGAAAAGTTTCACACATTGTGTAACACATTTCACAAACCATGGGAACCTATGTTGGAGTCTTGTATTGTACCTTAGAGGGTAAATGGGCATAAATATGAAAAAAACATGGGCATAGGTAGAGTACACATGCACAACTCGGTACTTGGACAAGGCCAAGTACACATGCACGACCATAGTACATGACCACAACCAGAAGTAAATAGGTATGGCCAGGTGTACACAGGCACATGATGGATGAATTATGAGATTTGGAACAATGTATATATTGCTTATATCCCTCAATGATACTCCATTTATATGGAGGTTTACATACCGTGTGAGGCAGTGAGACACAAGCAGACCCAGGGTTGGTAAGACATGCCGCGTACCCCCAGTACATGCTATGTAATTCCCCCTAAGGTAGTTAAGAGACCTTTATTTCATCAGTATATATTAGGTTCAATTGATTATGATTCCTTGTCCCATCCATACGAGCATAAATTGTGGAATTAAATCCTTGGAATATGATTTCGATCCCCTCTATGAGTTCACTTTTAGATAGAGTTTGTTGTATCCCTCCGTGAGGCATGGGTTGAGATCCTCTATCATATTGAATTTCCTAGGCAAGATTTATGGTATTGAAATGAAAACTATGCATAGTTAATCAATCCAATATCTATAATATTGATTGAGTATGGTCAGTGGTGTCCCCCAATGGTTTAGGGTGTGATCCCCTATCTAGGCAGTGTGATCTTTGGAGATCTGACTAGTACGTCTTGGTGAGGAAAGATGAGCATGAATTCTTAAATGATTGTCATCATGGAAAAAATGGATCATGGAGAGAGATATCCTAGAAGTTCATTGCCTAGAATCCCCAAGATGAATCCAATTGCTGGTAGTACTGGTTGATATATGTTGAGATCATTTTTCTGTTATGAGTATATACGGGTTTTCTTATTTACTGTTATGCCTCATATATTGATCACATACCTATGTGTTGTTGAGTTGAATACTATTTATTCCTTATGTTTGGTTATTTTGGGATTTCTTACTGGGTATTGTTATACTCACCCCTGTATGGGCTATTCCCACACATGTCATGTCTTATCCAGATGGCAGGGCTTTTGATGGTGTCACGGGAGTATCAGGAGTAGGTGGAGCATAGTTCTAGTTTATACAGATAAAGTTTCTCATCAGTTTTTTTTGACAATAGTACCCTCCTATTGAATAGGTTGGACTCTCTAAAAATTTTGGTGGGATTTTATTTGATCCCTTTATTTATTTTAGAACTTTTATTGTACACTAGTTTTTGGATATAGAGGTATTCATGAATTGGTATTATTTTTACTTTACTTTCAGCATTGTATAGGCTTGGAGAGGTCTGTGTGTGTGTGTCTAGTTACTTTGGACAATTCCTCAACTATTTGGGATATTCCTTCCTGACACTAGTCACCAGCCCCTAGCCTATTTGAGGTGGGCCTCAGGTGGTCACACTTGAATTACCATCAGCCAAGGGTTCCCCCATGGGTTGGGTTGTGATAGAGTGGCATCAAAGGGATGTTATAAATTAGGACCAAATTTCTGAGATTATGTAGTTTTTAGTTTGGTTTGGGATTTTTATAAACACTATTAAAGTGTTTTGAGTTAATATTTCAGGATAGGGACTCTGGTGTTGGTGTTGTGTCTGATGTATCCATTCATTAGAACTCTAATATCCTTCTTATTGACTTGGTACATGAAGATGCTGGTTTTAGGGAAAACATTAGTATATACATCATATAAAAATGGGTTGTGGTTTCCATGTGCTTATTGAGTAATATCCCTAGATATACTCATTTTCGTGGCATGTATTGTTTATTTCATGATGTCTCCATGAAGAAAGATAGCTAGGATTACTTTGTAAGATCATGAGGATTATTTTCTGAGTTATTAGGATTTAGTATAGGGTTTGGTATAGTAGGTGGTACCTTCATATGGTTTTCTAGTTCTGATACCATCTATTTAGTAGTATATTGTGATGGAATTATCGGATGATGATGTGAGAAAATTGGTCACACTCTATGAGTTTCATATTAAGTTACCTCCCATGTTTCAGGGTGATCCAGAACCCTAGGTAGTTAAGGAATGGATTGAGGTAGTCACCTGAGTTTTTTACCTTGTGAGTACACTTGTTGATCATATGTGATCCTAGCAGCGATTCTACTATAGGGATTTTCTGGGCAATGGTGGAGTCTAGTGAATCACTCACACAATGAGACATCTCTCTCCTGGTTATATTTTGAGTCTCTTAAGAGAGAAGTTTTCTCTGGACACATTGTGATATTTGTGTATTCAGGAACTTCCATAGTTGTAGTAGGGAAGAATGATGGTTGTAGAATATTTAGTGAGTTTTATTGAACTTTTTCAATACTCTTTGGAAATGGTTCAAGATTTTTTCATCAAATCAAAAACCATTTAGTGTGGATTATGTTAATATATGATGGATGAAGTGGTATATATTTTCATTCCAATCTATTATGAAGTACTTGAGAAGGACTTAGCATTGGAGAGATTCTTGGAAGAGAGGATGCCGAAAACAGGTGTGGTATTGGGAACACAAGGGCCTCGTTAGATGGTAGACAATGAGAGTCACAAGGTTTTGGGAGTGGGTGATTCTTAAGGAGACAATACCAAGACAACATATCAGTGGTTTATGGATATCATTATAGATCAAGTTAGCCTATATAGAGGTGGTGTTTCTCTTGAAACGGTCAGTGACATATCACTCAAGATTTTCCAACCCATCATACAGCTGACATAGAGATGGTAGATGGACTGCCCAGGTAGGTATAATGGTTGGAACAGGGAGGTTCATAAGGTGGTCGACGTGGTAGATGAGAGAGGAGAGTAGATAGAGGTGGAAAAATTTGACTTATTTTCACCACCACCCCAGGTGATTTTCATAAGGCTCAGGGAGCTAGTGGCTAAGGTTAGAATAACAATAGGTAGTGGTGGAATACAAACTTGAGGCTCCTAGAATGATTATAGGTATGATATATTTTATCTATACTTTATATGTTGTATTGATAGAAATGGTTGAGATCCACTCTTTTCTTTACACTTCTCTGGTTTGAGACATAGAGATTCTATTTGGGACCTTGTATCGACCCTTGCACTCATAGACTTCTACTAAAGGTGGTTAATCAATCACACACTTCTTCAAAATGTTTGACCTAACTCTTGGAGGTGATAGATTATTATAAGATATCTTTTTTGAAGCAGTATGGACCTATGATTTCATTTTTGGTAGGTACTAACTATCCATTGTTCATTCCCAAATTGACTATTTTAGGTAGAGGATGTGGTGTATCTATGGTGACAGATTGATATTTTCCTTCGTGGTTGGGAAGGAAACCTAGGCAGATTAAGGTGGGATCATACATAGAAGGATATGGTTTATTACTCCCCATTTGGATAGTATTACCCTTATAAAAGTGGATGTTGTGGGATTTCAGCTTACTGTAGTGGTGGAAGAGTACAATGACATATTTCTTGAGGATGTTATGGGTTTACTTTCACTATAATAGATTTAATTCAACATATATTTTTATCCTAGGACTACGAAGATATCTACACCAACATATAAGATAGCTCCAGTAGATCTTATTTAGTTGAGGCTTTAGTTAGAGTACTTGTAGAGGAAGGGTTTTGTTATATATAGTGTTTCCCCCTTGGAATACCTAGTGTTATTTTCTAAGAAGTCAAATGAGAGATTTTGGTTATGTGAATATTATTAGTGCCTGAACTAGGTGATCATGAAGAATAAGTATCCACTACTGAGGATCGATAATCACTTCAACTAGTTGAGAGGGGAATAATAGTTCTCAAAGGATGACCTTCGATTAGGCTATCATCAGCTTCATGTACAAGAAGAGGATATACTAAATATGAAATTTTGATGTCATTATAGTCTATATGATTACTCAGATATGCCTTTCAATGTGATTAATACCCCAAAAGTGTTTATGGGACTCATGAACTGGACCTTTCATCCTTTTATATATTTTTTTGTGGTGGTCTTCATTGATGAAATCCTAGTGTACACAAAGTTTTATGAGAAGAACACAAGACACTTTAGAATGGTACTGGACATACTATGAGAGAACATGATATATGGGAATCCCTAAATGTGTCAGTTATGGATTCTTAAGGTCCACTCTCAGGTGAATGCCATCTCATCTGATGGTGTGGAAATGGAACCAGAAAAGGTCGAGGTAGTGTTATATTAGGATCCACCCAAGAGCATGATAAAGATGTAGAGCTTCCTAGAGTTGATAAGATATTATATGATATTCATACCCAATTTCTCTAGGATATCAAAAAAATTTACAGACTTGAACCAGTAGGAGAATCTTTTTTTTAGAAGAATAAGTTCCAGAAGGAATTTCAGGAGTTGCGGTAAAGATTTATGAGAACCCCATCTTGATATTTCTAGAGGAGGGTGTTAAGTATATAGTGTTTTGTGATGCATCACGGGCCAAACTTGGTTGTGTTCTGATGCAGTGGAAGGCATTGATTGCTTATGGGTCCTGACTGTTGATACCATACAAACATTACTACGTGACCCATGATATTGAGTTGGTAGCATTAGTCTTTTCCCTAAAGATATGGGAACACTACCTTATGGGTGTTTATCATATATTTTGACCATAAGAGTATCAAGTATATCTTCTATTAGAATGATCTTAACTTTAGATATATGTGGTGGCTAGATTTCTTCCTAGATTGTGACTTCAAACTAGTTTATACTCCTGGGAAGGGGAATGTAGTGGAATATTCTCTCTGTAGGAGATGTTTTTTATGGTTGTTGACCAAGGTTTCAGATTAGTTAGCCTCATTACAACTGTACTTAGTGGAAAATTGTGATGAATTATATCTACAGTTTATGGTTTTACCCCACCACTTATACAGTATGTTAGGGAGGCTCGACATGGAGAGATATAATGTGAGACCTTACATGCTCAGATATCCATCAGACATTCTACGGATGTATTTTATGAAGGTGGGGAGCACATAATTCATTTCAGAGGATGTATGATGGTACCAATGATGTTATGTGAGGAGGTGATGAGGGTTTTTTATACATCCCCTTCATCAGGACATCCATGAGTGGAAAAGATATACTAGGTACTCCAACATTAGTCTTGGTGTCCAAGTATAAAGACTTGTATGACACAGTTTTTCACTTGATGCCTCAATTTTCAGTAGTTTAAGGGTGATCACCATGTTTTAATGGGTTTATCAAAACCCCTTGAAGTGCTTTAGTGGAAGTGGGATAATATATCTATAGATTTTTTGAAGGGGTTTACACATATGTCTAGAGGAAATGATGCCATATGGGTGATCTTATACCAACTCCTCAAGTCAACCCACTTACTAGCTATATGAGATAATATTTTAATAGAGATCTTAGGACTCCTTTACATTCAAGAAATAGTTTTTCTCTATATGGTTCCCTCAATGATCATTTTAGAATGTGATGATTGCTATAAATTGTAATTATGGAGAGGAATGTAGGAACCCTTTGAGACTAAGTTGTGCTTAAGCACGTCGTTTCACCCCCAAACTAACGAATAGAATGAATTAACCATTTAGGTTCTAGAGGAAATGATTTAGGCCTTCCTAATGGCCTTTGGCCATAGTTGGGAGGATCCCCTACCTTGGTGGAGTTTGGGTACAACAACAACTACCATTTCACCATTTGTATGTCACTATTTGAGTCTTTTTATGGGAGAGCCTATTGGTCACCACTATGCTGGAGTGATCAAACTGAGTCAGTACTCATGGGACCATAGTTGGTACGAGCTATAATAGAGAAGGTGTAGATCATATTGAAGTAGACGAGGATTACATAGATCTATCAGAATCCTCATATAGATAAAAAATGGCGGTCTTTGGAGTTTGATGAGGGATACCATGTTTTATCAAGGGAATCACCTTTATGTGGATTATGAAGATGTTTTTGGGGTTTCAAGTTGTCTATAAGGATCATTGGATCGCATGAGGCTCAACCCAGTTGGTGAGGTATCCTTAAGTTCATCCACAAGACCCAGGTTCAAAACCAGGTAGATGCATATTTCTGGGTACTATAGCAGTGCTGTAGTAGGTATTGTAGTAGAGCTATACACTATGTGGGTACTGTAGCAAAACTGTATACTGTACAGGTACTGTAGTAGACTGTACACTATGTGGGTACTGTAGCAGGCACTGTAGTAGGTACTGTTCAATACTGTAGCAGTTGGAACTATTCACCTTGGGCCACCGATTTGGGCTTGGAGTCCTAAAGGCTTTCGGGCCACCCATTCCTTCAGGTCAGTAGGGATTTTGGGCTACCTTTAAGGCCTTCGGGCTACCTCAAGGCCTTCGGGCCACATGCAGTTGCCCAAGATACACTACAAAAAAAAAATCAGCCCCAGAAGAGGATTCAGAGCATGTGCACTCACCAGAGCAGAACCAAATGGATTTTTCATAATGAGAGGGTATGACTATGCCATCGGGACCAGCCTGTGCTTGAACATGATGCCTAGACAGATGGACATGAAAAGGTGGAGAGCTACTATCATGATACAGAAGCTAGGGTGGGGCAGTTCATTATAGATAGTCTGATTTAATTCCCTAAGACCTTTGGGTCATGTAATATCCTAAGCCAACGGGCCATGTAATCTCTGAGCCTATGGGCCTTGTAAGGGTTCCCCCTCATCCCTTGAAAGGGGGGTTATTAATAATCAATAAAAATGAAGGCCTTAGGGCCATTAGAGCTAAGGATCATTGGACCTTTCCAGATACTATATAGGTTTGGTAAGGTGGTGTACCTCTTAGCCCTACCACTAGAGTTAAACTAGGTACATGAAGTCTTCCACATGTCGCGGATGGGGTGGTATTTGTATAACCCATCATATGTTATTGATTGAGGTGATCTAGACATCAAGGATATATATAGATTTTTTGATTACCTAAAGGAGATTTAATATGAATAGGAGAAGATCCTCCATGGGAAAGTGACTCCCTTGGTGCATGTCTGCTGGTAGCACGAGAATCCTAAAAAGAGCACCTAGGAGTAGGAGACCTAGATGTGAGATCAACACCCATATTTTTGTGTTTGGTATTTTTTTATTTTTGGGACAAAAATAACTAATGTGGGGATAATGTAATGCCTCTGTTTCCATGTAATTTTTTGAAATATATCTAATAATATTTTTAGATTCAAGTAGTAAGACATCAGGAGATTATAAATCCCGGTGAGTATGAAAATGATATAATAAAAATATTAAATATATTAATATCAACTACATGAGTAATTCCAAAAATATTGGAATAACTCTTGAATGGGGACTCAGATGGTAAATATGAGACAACTATTCCTCATGAAACATGGGTTTTACCCTAGGTGTGATATAACTTTGGAGCACGTCGGGTGCTTGAGATGAGTGCCATCATAGGCAGAATAATAATTAAATAAATCAATACGTTTATTTAATTGATAAATTAAGCCTAAACATAACCCTATCACTATTTAAACATGTTTATATCCAATTCTTAGGGTTGGATGTATATCCCTAAGGATTGAGAGAGACTCTGTGGGAGGAGATATTAGTGACTTAGAATGGAAGACCAAGGATCATTTTTCCCAATGGAGTTAAAGGATCTTGCTAATGAATACGACCTAGATTCATTCTTATTGAGTGATAAATTGAAAACCCAAGGTAGGATTTTTTCTTAATTTGGATTAAACCTATTTTTTATCCCATATCAAACATGAACCAATTTACCTAAAAAAGGTTATGGATTTATGGTTGATTTTCAGTGGATGACTTATTTTCATATGGATTATGAATTGATTTATTTGGAAATTATATTTGTTTTTCACCTTTTAAAAAATTAATTGTGGCCAACATAAACATTAGAAAAGATTCATTTCTAATTTTTTGTGTTTTATAAATTTCTAACACAACTATACATGTGACTATCATCACCATTTCATTTGGACGATGATTTGAAAAATACCTAGTGAACGATCATTGCACAATTGATCTTTAGAACAACAGATCATTAATATATGTTTGGGATGGAGATCAATAGAATTTTTTTTATGTGAAGCTAAAATATGATATTATGTTTGGAATTTGGATATTCAAATTTCATGTTTTGGAAAGAAATGAAATTATGATGCAATGGAGGTGATTTATGATCAGATTCAATAGCTGGATTCCACCGATGATGGCAACCAAGATCATACAACCAATATCCTTTAGTTTCAAGTGTGATTAGTAGAAAAATTGGTAGTTATGAAGGTGTGGGTGAGATTATTAACAACATATAATTTCTAATAAATTCCATATTACTTGGAATGGAGTCTAAATAATGCACTTCGTGTAGTCTCTATTCTGTGGCACTAGGGTTCATGTGCTAAGAAAAGTATCTCACATTGCGTGACATGTATCACATGCTATGTGACCGTAAGCTAGTTTATTAGTGTGTACCCCAAAGGGTACATGAGCATGTACATGTCTATACCCATGGGAATGAGTAGAGTGTAAGGGAAAAATTCTATAAATAGACATATAAAGGTACACAAGAATGGCTACAATACACATGAATGACTCAAAATACAAGGACATGGCTAGATATACATGAGAACATAATGGTGGCATGCCAAGTTCTAACCTGAACTCTATACGCTGTGCAACCCTCAAGGACACATCATGTAATAGAGGTTTACATGTTGTGTGATATTAAAAGACATGGGTTGGCCCGGGGTTGTTAAGACACACCTTGTACCCCCAGTGCATGTTGTGAACTTCCCTTGAGGCAGTTTGGAACCCTTTGTTTCTTCAGTATAGACCAGGTTTAGTTGAGTGTCATTTCTTGGTTCATAACTATGAGGGTACAATGTGGAATTACATCCTCAATATAGGATTGTGATCCCTTCTATGGGTTCTCCTTCAGATAGAGTTCATGGTATCCCTCCATGAGGCTTGCGGTGGGATCCTCTATCATATAATTTTACCTAGGTGGGTTTCAGGATATCAACATGATCACCATACATAGGGCATCCATCCAACACCTATAAGATTGATCCAATATGGTTGGTGGTGTCCCCCAACTATCTTGAGTGTGATCTCCTATATGGGAATCCTTATCTTTGGAGATCCGCTGAGTATATATTGGTGGGGCCAGACAAGAGAGACCTCTCAAATGAGTTTTTTCAATGATATTATGACACATGGAGTGAGGCCTCTGAGATTTGTGTCACCTAAAAGACTCAAGGTGAATCCAATGGTTGTCATTATTGGTTGAGACCTACTCAGATCACTTTTCTATTATGAGTATATCTTTTTTTTCTTTTTTACTTTCATGTATCATATCTAGATTAACATACCTGTGTATTGATGAGATGAATACTATTTATACCTTATGTTTGATTATTTTGGGGGGTCTTACTAGGTATTTTTATAATCACCCCTGTATGATATCTTCCTACACTAGTCATGTATTATAAAGATGACATCCCTTTTGATGATGTTATAAGAGGACCAGGATCATGTGGAGCATAGTTATAGGCTAGATAGAATGAGGCTCATACTAGTGTTTCATTTGAAAATGGTCCCCTCCTTCTAAGTATGTTGGAATCTTTGCAGTTTCTAGGATTTTATTTGGCCCCTTTATCACTTTCAGTATTTTTTTCATACTCTATTTGTATTATATAGATTTATTCATTCATTAATATTAGATTTATTTTAATTTCATCATTTTATATTCTTGGAGATCTGTGTGTATGTATAGGTACTTAGGATAATGCCTTCCATATGTGGGATATTATTTCTTAGCATTAGTTTCCAGCACCAGGACTATTAGAGGAGGGATTGGGGTGGTCACACTCAGCTTACCACTAGATAGCAGGGCCTTAGTGGTTTGGGTGGTGACACTATAAGCTATCAATTATATATAATCTATATCAATCTTTCATCCCCCGATAGATTAATGTTGGGACCATTTTTTTGGAACTATTTTGAATATGTTTAAGGTGTTGTTTTTTGTTGATCAACAATTTTTGGTTTACTTTGTTGAGTATATAAATAAATTTACAATATAAAATTATTTTTTAATTGGTTATAAGTTCAAAGAACTTGTTTAAATTGTGAAACATTTTTTAAAACAATAAATAATTATGATCTGAAGAAGTTCATGTATTATTTCTCTATTGAATAAGAACGATGACAAAGCAAACATGAAGAACATTCAGATTATTATTTTCAAGGAAAAGCCTTTGAAGAGTAAAATGAAAAATATTTTTTGAGGAGAAAAATGAAATATTGTTAGATGTATTTACTTTTGAAGTTGTATTCGATTCATTAATTAGATATATAAGTATTTATAATGGAATATTTTATTAAAAAATATGGCCAACCACAATTAGTAACCACTTAAACCTTAATCAAGGCTTATTTAGGACCCATGGGTCAACCATTCCCATGGGAGGTTAGATCATACCACCTATAATGTGGAAAATGAGGGAAGGAATAGTACTTGTGAAGTGAATGTAGGCTCATGTATAAGTCCCATGGAGTGCACTACCGAGGGCACACATAGATTGGGACAGAATCCTAGAAGAATCATGTGGAACACATGTGTCACGACCCATATGGGTGTGAGGTGAAATTTTATATAGGTACCAAACCTGATACCATGTCAAGTGACTTCAGACACACTTTAATTTAAAAGGTAGCATTCGATGGAGGCTAGAATTGATGTGGTAAAAATATGTGGGTTACTATTCCCACATTTAAAAAACTTATAGACATATCATGTCCATCTAATTCGAGAAAATCCAAAAACCACCACTCACCCATAGAGTCATCATCTTCCTCCCGATGTGAGGGCTACTCAATTCAATCCCTTTGATAATTTGCCACCACCAAAGACAAAACTATTCATCAAGAATCAATCCCAGTGATTAAAATGATTATGATCAATATTGTTTTATAGATCAATATATATGCATTATTTTCTTTACATGTAAGTGTTTTTTGAGGATGTTACACTATCAAATGAATATGAAAATGTATATATGAATCAAGTTTGGTTGAATAGTTCATTTCTATGAAGGAGAATACAATTTCACAAAGTAAATATGCCATGTTTTTTTAGTATACATCATTTTAGATTCCCACGTTTTAATAATTAAAATTATGATATATTCGGCTCATTGATGTGGTCTTCACATGAAATTTTTTCCAGTGGTTTGATGTAGAATTAAAAATAGAAGGAGTTGATGAAAAATGGTTCTCTAAGTCTATAAAAAGAGAGATACCTTGACTGAGTGGGGTTCTGTTATTCATATTTTATGAGATATTGTTAAAAAAGTATCTCTATAAAATTTAACTATGAAAATGGAAAAGTTGATCTGCAAAGAATTTATCTTTCGAAAAAGAGGATTTCGTGAGCATTAAACTTTTATAAATAACACTTGAATTGTTTTGAAAATAAAAGATTTATATGAATCCATTAAGGAGTGTGATATTATTACATGCATCTTCTTGGTTGATCACAAACATGATAAAAAAATCCATCTAGCATATATTTATTTTTCATGATGAAGAAGGGGGAAGTGGTTGTGAAGTGTGAAATAATTTCATAAACAGTGTAAGAAGCCCATGTATACAGTATACATGTTGGTAAAATAATATCATGGATACTCTTGCGTGAATAAGGTTTATTGGTCATCACATGTATTTGTACATGACTATGTGGAGATTAGAGAATTTTCATGTGATCATCCATCACATGCACATTCAAAGAAACATATGAGAAAACCCCAAACATAATATAAATTGAACATAAAATAATAAAATAATACATATATATTTACTAGAATGGGTTCATGAAGTTATAAGAGTAATGTAAGTTCTTGAATACTGTTTTTCAAGAAAGATAAAGAATAAAGAAGGAATTTCTTAAATAGAAAGTGTGAATAAGTACATACTGCACAATAAAAACTTATAGAATTTTATCAGTAAAGAGTCTACAGTTTTTTTAAAAATATTTGTTACACCATTTACTTATGCAAGTATAAGATGTACTATTTATTGATCAAAGTTCATCTCAATTTTAGGGGTAGATCATAATTTTTGTAAAAAACATAAAGGATTTGTTTCTAGTGGTTTTTGTGGTTTGGATCATCTCAAAACCATTCTAAGGAATTTATACTATTATTGAGTAGTGAAAATTTTAATTTCTTGTGTTCCTGTGGTTGGGCTTGTGTGCTTATTTTTTTTCAAATTAATATCTCTTTAATAGGAGGCAAAAGATATTTCTTCTGGAATAAATTTAAAAGGGATCACTGATTCACTCCCTCCCCCGCTCAGTGATCACACAGATCCTGTTTGGGGATTTCAATTGGAATTAGAGCATAGGTTCCCTTTATAGACTCTTTATTGATATTTTTTAACAAGAAGATGTTATGGACATTCATAAATCTATGAACAATAAGGGTATTCTTATCTTCAATGGGAAGAAATATCATATTTACAAAGATATAATGTTTCCTTACCTTATTTTCATTGGTTTTGAAGTTCTTTATGTTGTTATAGATAATTTTTCTCCTTATAATGAAGTTGTTACATTGACAGTCAATGAGATAAGAAATTTGGATAATGATCATCGATCCAAAAATATAATACTTTTCTCACTATCTAAGAGTGGTTTTCTTAGATTAAAATTTAAATTAATGAAAAAAATCATATTGGATAATTTGAAAAACATCTATGAAAAAAAGTTTAAGAAATCTATGTTACAAATATAGATATTAAAGTATGAATATATTAATATGGGTGATAATGTATTTGTGGGTGACTCTTTTGCAAGGGTAAATGAAATTGTTATCAAAATAATATGTTTCAGTGATAAGTTAGATGGTTCAAATGTTTTTTAAAATATTATATGAATTATCCTTGATAAATTTGATTCTAAAGTTTCATCTATGGAAGATAGAGATCCTAAGACCCTATATCTGTATGATCTTCTTAGCACTCTCACTATGTATGAGATGAGAAGAGAAATGGTGATAAATAACAAATAAAAAGTTTATTGAGAAATTGATTTAAAAGATTCCATGAAAGGAAACTCTATGAAAGATTTCGAAGAAGAATCCAGTGACATTGAAACTGAAGATGAGGTTAGTAATTTTTTTTGTTGAAATTATGTCTTTGTTTTAAAAAATTGTTCAATAGGTATAGGAAAGTAAAAAGTAAATTTACCTTTTAAGTGTTTTTATTTTGGAGATATTGAAAGTTTTAAAGAAAATTTTCCTTAATGAAAGGAATATGATGATAGTGACAAAGATGATAAAAAATCAAGAATATCCTTCAATAATAAGGTAGAAAAATACAAATCCTATTCTAAGGGAAAGGATAACAAGTTCTCTAAATATAAAAGTAAAAAATATCTGTCTAAGTGTGATGAAGTTGATTATAATGAAGAATAAATTGATAACTTTAGTGATATTTCTACAGAAAAGATTCTAATTTCCAAAGTAAATGATAAAAAATTTACCAGTAATGAAAGTAGTAGCTTAGAAGAATAAGAGATTCAGATGGAATTTATGCTGAAAAGATAGCTGAAATAATTTCTTACAAAAACCATAAGACATGAATGGTAAAACAAGAAGTTGATAAAGGTAAATATTTCAAAAAAAATAAATAATATTTTCTTGAAGAATATCCAAGTTTCTAAAAGAGATTGATTGTTTTAAAATTTTGGTTGATGAAAATAATAACATCAATATTAAGCTTAAAGAAAAGTTAAAATCTAAGGAAGAAGAGTTAGAGATTTATCAAAAGAAAAATTTTAAAGCTGATAAAGGGATTAAAAAAATTCAAAAATAAGTTATAGAAGTCGGTGAAAGATCAGAGATGTGTACACCTAATAAAGATATAGATGATCATAAGAAAAAATAGGATAAGAAGAGCATGCATATAGATAAAATAATCATAGATTAAAAATCGGAATATTCTATGGTTTCAAAGATTGAATAAAAAATTTCTAGAAATTTTGTTAGGGGTGAGAAGAAATCTAAACCGAAGAAGAAAATGTCAATTGATGACCAACACTTTAGGGTGCAACAAATTTCTAAAGTAATAAATAATAAATTTGATGAAAAGTAGGTACACAAATCTGAACAATGTATAAGATACCGAGGGAAATATACTTTATATGGTTATTTCTAGAATTGTGGAGGATTTAGTCATAAATAATACATGTATTGGTTTTATAATCAATATTAAAAATAATCTAGGAGAATTTGGAGGAACATTTTGAGTGGGAGTCAACTCGCTTAAAGAAGACAACTTGAGAAAGTTATTCTGAAGAATAAAAATAGATTCCAACCCTTAAAATATATTTTTAAAAGATGTAATTAACTTAGAAATATTTAAAACGGATTTATTGTTGTGATACAAACAAAATAAAGGTTATACAGTGAATATCTAAAACTACATGAGAAGAAATAAAAAATCAAAGAAAAATCCTCATTTATTGAAAATTATCTCAAAGAAAAAAAAGGAGAACAATCCAATATCTTGGATAGTTGGTGATCTTCCCACATGGAAGGAGATTTAATTTTTATAAATATTTTTAATGAACATAAATAAGGTGAATTACCTTTTGTAAATGATGATTCACTTAGAATCAGAGGCATTTGATCTGCTATCATCATTTAAGAACAATTAAAATTAAAAAGAGCCTTGTTTGTTGATGTAATTAAATACAATTTTTTGAGTGTTTCAAAATTTTGTGATGAAGGTAAAAAATTGGGTTTCAGTTAATATGCTTTTATAGTTAAGATAATTGAAAATGAGAAATTTCTTTATGATAGGTCAATAAACTAAGGGAAGCTTGTTCCAAGTTGGTGATGTAGAAAGTTCATGCTATATGAGTATGATGGAAGAAAATAAACTATGACATAAAAGGTTGGGGAATATGTTTTATAGGAATATGATAATGTTTACAATGATAATAAGTAGTCATTAAATTCTTGACATGAAAAAACAATATATTGGTGTTTTCTATATTATAGAAAGAGAATATTACAAACTTAGTTCATATGAAAGCTGAGGTACATTTAACTTGTCCCTTAGAGATGATTCACTCTGACATTTATGGGATAATGAGTATAAATTCAAAAAATATAGAAAAGTAAATTATTTATTTTATTTATTATATTACTCATATTACATGTATTATGTTCTTAAAATATAAATCATAAGCTCTCAAATTGTTTAAGAATTATAGGAAATGTTTAGAAATAGAATGTGGATACTTTTTGAAAAAGATTAAAACTGATAATAGTGGAGAATATACTAGAGAATAATTAATATATTATTATTAAAATCATGGAATTAATCAATAATTCAGTGAATCATACACACCACAACATAATTATGTTTCTTAAATAATAAATAAAGGTTTGTTGGAGATGGAACAAGCAATTTTTATTGAGAATAATAATTCCTGATATGTTTTTGTGGAAAGATATTGGAGTAGAAGTATATATTCATAACCAATGTTTTTATTGACTGGGCTATGATATGATTTATTATGAGATGTATAATAAAGAAACCCTATTTTTTAAACACCTAAATGTGTTTGGTAGTACTTTCATTATAAATGTGAAGGGTGAGAATCTTGGGAAAATTGAGCAGAGAGGTGTTGATGAAATCTTTCTAAGATACCCTCTTAATAGTAAAGGATATAGGTTTTATAAAAAAGAATCATGAAGTATTTTTGATTATGTATATATTAAATTCCTTGAATAAGTTGATAATAAATATTTACATACAAATACAGATGTGGTAGAAAAGGAAAATGAGGTGGTTGCAGTTGAGCAATGTGAAAAGGTTTTTAACGATAGTAATAATGGAGAAGCTTCTTAAAATGAGGATTATAACTCATAGATATAAAGTGATAGATAAAAAATTCTCTCATCCCTTCCTTGGATGAGTAAATAAGTGGAAGTTCAAAATATTCTTGGTGATCAATGACAACAATTTCAAACCAAAATAACTTCAAGGTTAGTTTCAAATACTTATGTGTATTCAAAATTTTATCCAAAAAAAATTAATGAATATTTTGAGCATCAAGAGTGGATTAATTCTATGAATGTAGAGAATGATCAGATTGAGAATAATAACACTTGATAACTTGTTCCTAAACCAAAAAATAATAATGTTATTGGTACAAAGTGGGTGTTTGGAAATAAATCAAATAAGGAAGGTGAAGTGATTAGAAAAATGGAACAACTTGTTTGATAAGGTCACTCACAAATTAAAGGCATTGAATTTCATGAGACCTTTTATCTTGTAGAAATATTATAATCTATCAGAATATTTCTTGGTATTTCTTCTTAGTGAATCTATAAAGTTTTCCAAAGGGATGTCAAGTTATCTTTTATCAACATAGATTTTGATTAAGAAGTTTTTTATGAACAACCATGTGGCTTCACAATAGGTAAATATTAAATTCATGTATGTGTGTTGAATAAGGATTTTTATGGATTGAAATAAGTTCCAAGGGCTTGGTATACCAAATTGGATACCTGCTTAAGGAATTTTAACTTCAGGAAAGAAAGAGTTGATAAAATAAATGCATAAAATAAAATCAAGATGTATATTTAATTTCCATTGTTTATGTCAATGAAATAATATTTATAGGAAATGATGAGTAAACTTGTGAGAAGTTTTCTAAGGAGATGATGAATCTTTCTAAGATGTACATTCTAGAAGAAATGAAATATTTTCTTGTCTTACAAATCTTGAAAAATAAGAAATATATTTTTCTATCTCAATAGAAGTATGATAAGAAAATTCTAAATAATTTTTTCATGGATTATTCAAAGCTATTTTCCACACTAATTACCATGGGAATGAAATAGTCAGAATATAGGGAATGAAAGGAGATAGATCATAGCCAACAAGATCGTACCTGAGTGGTAAGGGCTGCTACTTTCCATCCAAGATACCTAGGTTCAAAACTTAGTGGAGGTGAATTTCTAGGTTACTGTAGCACTACTATAACGGGCACTGTTCGGTACTGTAGAAGCCTGAACTATTCACCCAATTTGGGCCTTTGGACCACCGGTTTGGGCCTATAAATCTTAAGGGACTTTGGGTCATCAAGGGATTCGGGCCACAGGGCCTTCAAGACACAAGAGACCATTGAGTATCCTAGTTCACATCGAGAAGGCCCCAGAAGATGATCAAGAGAAACAAGAGTAGCAATCACCAGAAGCAGAGCAAACGGGATTAGAAGAATGAGAGGGTATGGAAACCACCATCGGGACCAATAACCATGTAGCTTTGTATGGGGAAATTCTAGCTGACCAGCAATGCAATATAGGGAGATAGGCAATCAATGAAGCAAAAGGTGGGGAAGGGGAAGTTCTAGTGGGTTGGTCCTATGATTCATGTAATGGGAATATATGCCTCTGGGCCTTCGGGTCATGTATTTCGGGTCATGTTAGGCTTTGTGACTTGGGCCTACGGGTTATTTACGGGTTCCCCTTCAACCCTTAAAATGGGGATTATCCATAATAAAATAAAAAGAAGGCCTTCGGGCCATTCGGGAAAAGGAGGTAGATCCTAAAGAGTTTAGAAATTTTTTAGAAGTATATTATATCCAATGGATTCTAGACCAGACATAGTGTATGCTCTTGAACTATGTTCTAGGAATTAAAGTGCCCCAAAAGAATCACATATCAAGGATGGAAAAATAATTATTAGATATATCAAAGGCACAACTAATTTCAGGATGAAATATTATAGCACAAGAAATATTGATTTATTTGGATATTCATATGTAGATTGGTAAGGAAGTGTAGATGATAGAAAATACACATCTGGTGGAGTGTTTATGGTAAGGAATTTGTGTTAGTTGTCATAAAAATAAATATAATTCAGTGAATATCAATAAAAAAAATTTGAGTATGTTGCTGCCACTCATGCTACAACCTAACTTTTATGGAAGAAGACATATTTGTAAGATCTGTTTGCTAATATGAAGTTTCACTTACTCTTAGGATGTGATAATTTAAGTGCTATAAATATTACTAAAAATCCATTGCAGAATTATCTATATAAAAATATTGATATCAAATATCACTTCAATAAAGAGCATTTGCAAAAGAATGAATTGATGTTGGATTTTTTTCCCAAAAATGAAGCAATTTTATAATATTTTCACCAATCCACTTTCAAAGGTAACATTTCATAGTATGAGGCTGAACATGGGTGTTAAAACTTACCCGCTTCAAGGATAAGGTATGTGTTTTCCCCCCTCTCCATCTTATCTTTGGGTAGTGTTGTCAAGGGGGATAATTTTTTTGTAACATAAAACTATCCATTGGTATGTGTTTTACCTTTCAAGGAAAAGCATGTGTTTAGGGGGAGTTATTAAAAGGGTAAACTGTGATTTTAGAAAGTTTGAACTATTTTTACTATTTTTTAAAGTGGATTCAGAAAAAGTTGTGCTTGTAGGATGAATTTCTTTTTGTGAAGTGGAGAAGAAAGGTTTCTTGGGTGGTGTATGAAACAATTTTTTAAATCACTTAGAATGGAGATCATGGTATTATTATTCAATTATCTTTGTTTCCTACACCAATTATCCTCATGTAGGATTAAAATTATTGGAAAAATAATATTTTTCACAAGTTTCAAAATTTTAGTGATTTATGTTCCTTGGATGACAATAAAATCAAAAGGGGGATATCATTTAGACCAAGTTTGTTGGAACTATTTGAAGATGTTTAAGGTGTTGTATTTGGTTGATCAAAAATTATTGGTTTACGTTTTTGAGTAGATAAATCACTTTACAATATTTTCTAAATGTTAAAATCATTCTATGTCCAAAGACCATGTGTTAATGGTGAAAAATTGTTTACAACAACGAAGAAGGATGATTTGAAGAAGGTCATGTAATATTCTCTATTTCATGAGAACCGTGAAAGGGATAACTTAAAGAACATTCATATTCTGATTTACATGGAAAATTATTTGAATAAGATAATGAAAAATATTATTAAAGGAGGAAAATGAAATATTATTTGACATATTTATATTTGAAGTTGGATTCCATTATTTTTTTAAATATCTAAGTATTTATAATGGAGGATTTTATTAACAAATATGTCAAACCACACCTAGTATCCAATCCATGATCAACCAAGGATTATGTGGGACCCAAGGGTCAATGATTCCCTTGGGAGGTCAGCACATGCCACCTTGAAGGTGGAAAGGATGGGATACATAATGTACACAAAGTGCATGTAAGCCCATGTATAAGGCCCATAGAGTACACGGCTAAGGATACATATAACTTAGCCGAGAAGCCCATGGACCATGTGTTCCGTGGACTATGTGGGTGTGAGGTGTAGTGTTATCTAGGTGGAAACCCCACTGCTGGCTCAAAAGGTTGCAGACATTCTATGATTTAAAAGGAAATTCTCAATAGAGTCTAGAATCAATGTGGGATAGATATGCAGGTTATTTATCCTGCATTTAGAAAACTTATGGACATATCATGTTCATCCAATCCGAGCTAACCCAATTACCAACATTCTTCCATAGAGTTATTTCCATCCTCCTTATGCGAGGGCTAATCAACTCCAGACCTTCGATGATCGTCCACCACCTACGATCAAACTATGCACTGATCATCAAGCCCAGTGATTGAAATGAGTATGATCAATCTTTTTTATGGATCGAGATGCATGTGTGACCACTTTTTATGAAAATGTTTTTTCGAGGATGTTTCACTACCGAATGAAGATGATAATGTATAGATGAATCAAGGTAGGTTAGATGTTTGTTTTTCACAGTGGATAATCAGAGTTCATGAAGAAAATAAACCATGTTCTTCAGCATACATCATTTCAGATAACCATTTTTGAATAATTAAAATGATGATATGTTTATCTCATTGAGGCGGTCTCCAAATGGAATTATTTTAAGAGGTTTGATGCAACATTAAACATAAAAGAATGAGTCAATTCAAGGTGATTCAATTTTCTTATAGAAGGAGAGATCCCTCATCAGAGAGGGGTTCTATTGTTCATCTTTTGTGAGAGATCATGAAACAGAGTCTCTCCATGCACTATTACTATGTAAAGGGTAGAGTGGATATAAAAAGCATTTAGCTTTCATGGAGGAGGATTCCATGAGTATTACACTTATGCAAAAAACACTTGAATAGATTCCTGAAGAACAAAGTTCTTTGAATCTGTTTGAGAGCATGATATTATTATATGAATATTCTTGGTTTATCACAAAAATGATTAGAAATCCATCCATCATATATTTCCCATTTCATGATTAAGAAGGGAGACATGGCTGTGCAATGCGCGATAATTTCATACACATTATAAGAAGTCTGTGTATATAGTATACACATTGGTACAATAATATTGTACATATCCTTGTGTGAATTAGGAATCTTGGTCATTTCATTAATTTGTGCATGCCTGAGTAGAGATTAGATAATTTTCATCTGACCATCAATCACATGCACATGTGAAGAACCATTTGAGAAAACCCTGACCAAAATATGAAGTTCACATAAAATAACAAACACAAATATATATGGTATATACTAGGTTAGTGAACTTATCAGTGTAATTGAAATTATTGAGTGATTCTCGTCAATAAAGAGAAATAAGAAAGAAGTAATTTCATAAAATGAATGTTTGAATAAATATACATAGTACGATGATAGCTTATAGAATTTTGTTGGTGAAGATTCTACAGTTGTTCTCAAAATCTTTGTTACAGCATTTACTTATGAAGAACATATGAATTGTTGATTAGTTGAAGTGCATAAAAATTTTAAGGGTACATCATACTTTTTGAAACCACACTTAAAGGATTTATTTCTAGTTGTTTGTGTGGTTTGGATCATCTCCAAATCATATAAAAGACTAGTTACTCTTATTGAGTAGCATACCTTGTAATTTTTTGTGATCCTGTGGTTGTTCTTGTGTGCTTGTTTTTCAGAGAAGTCATATCTATTTAATAAGAGTTGAAGGTTTTTTCTTAGGGAATGAATTTAAAATGGGTCACTGATTCACCCCTCCCCTTATCAAGGATGACACATATCCTCTTTGGGAATTTCAATTCAAATAATTAATAATTAATATACAGGTTTCAAAATATCACACAACCTATAAAATATTATGAAAAACATAAAGGTGGGCCTACTACCAATCTATATTAAGAATTGTGACAACATATATTCTATAAAATCCTTCACCCATAAGTATATTGGTGTGATGAGTTTTTGGTAGACCAGTTCTTTCCACATTAGATGGGTAGTCGGTATAGAATCCAATGAATTTATCAATAATATATCAGTTCAAAATATAAACTACTGGATTACTTTAATTTTTGATATACACTTTCAATATATTTATTTACCATTAAATGGGGTTATATACATCTATAATATATAGGAACACATTGTTATATCTCTATAACTAGGTGAACCATAAATTGAAGCTTCATACTAAAGAATCATGATGGGAAGAAAATCTCTAATTCATAAAATATGACATAAATTTTCTTTTCCATAGTTTTTTATTTCTCTAAGTTTAGAACTTTACGACATATATCTTCGAAAAAGAAACAAATATTGGTTAATATATGTTGGAAATTCTTGGAAAAAATGTAATGTATTGCTATAAACATTAGATATTGCATCAAAAAATGACAGTCATGTGATTTTAATCCCTTTAAAATTAAATCATTCATTGACATGAAATTATTGATATTTGATGAATACCCCTATGAAAAATTTACATTATTCAAGAAGTTTCATAACTTATATAACTCTTTAATGGAAATAGTGTAAATAGTTAGTGGAAGAAAATTCCATCTTTCATCCTTCATCGAAACCAACTCTTCTTATACCCCCATGTCAATCATATCCATCCTAGCCTTAATCCCATACTTTGTTTTTAGGGAGAATTTAGTAATAATATAATGGAAATATCACATATTTTTTTTAACATACATAAAATCAAGAAAATTTATGATGCACATACAATTACAATTTAGTAATTCAAAAAGAATTCCAATCTCTTTTTCAATTTGGTTTACATAAGGTTTTTTGAAGAAGGTTTACCAAAAGCAGTGGCTATATCCATTACTTTCTCATGTAGTTTATCACCTATTAATTGATAAGATGTTAAAGCTTCTTCTGAATTCACATCGAATAATTTCACACAAGGTTGATATTTATTTCATCAGGGTATAAATCTATGATGTACCAGAAATACAGTATTCTGTTAATGTTTTAAACTACCTCAGTGTGTTCCTTCTTCAAAAATGGGACACCTTTATGTTCCTTTAATGCAATATCCTGAAAAAAATTCCATATGCAATAAAGTAATTTATCATACCATACAACATGATTCTTAATGTGAAATCTTGATTTATTTAATCGTCATAAAACATAAAACTTGAATCCCATATTATTTTCAAATATTTGAAAAAATGGTCCAAATAAACATCAATATCATTACCTGATTGTTTTGGTCCTGATGTAAGTAGATAAAAAATATTTAATTTTCACTTCATGCACAACCATAGTGGAGTGTTATAATTTACCAGCAGAACCGGCCATGTACTAAGAGTGTTGCTTTTTAAATCAAAAAGGATTCACTCCATTTGTATAAAGTGAAAGATAAAGGTTTCTCAAATCGTTTCCAAATTCAGGATACTCATGATTAATTTTCTTTCATTAAAGAGATTTTACTGGGTGATGATGTTTCCTATATTGATTTATTATATCTGTATTCTATGTCAAATACCTTACAATATTCTCATTTCTATATAGGTGAATAAATCTTGGATTGATTTGAAAGTACCATACAAATTTTGAAGGGCTTGATTCCTATTTCTTGTATCAAGAAGCACCACACTTTTGGAAATTTTTATGTGATTTATAGTCCTTGATAAATATTTTTCAGTCATTTAGACATATATTTATTCTTCTAGAGATCATAACCACTGAATATATTCATTTAGTATTATATGTTTGACAAGGAAGCTCATTATCTTCTGGTGTCAAATCATTCAAGAGAGAAAGTAGTTCAACAAAGATGATGTCACTCCATCCATTTCTATATTTTACATTATATAACTTTAGTATGGTAGAAAATGTTGTATATTTAGAATAACCAGCATAAAATGTAATCTTTGAAAAACTCTATAACTTTTGAAATAGTTTTGGACAATCAAAAAGTTTATCTGCGACTATCACTACCATTTCCTCAGTTTAATCTTCATCATAATTCACACCTATAATCATATCCTTGATATGGTCTTTACCATTTTCACCCTTGTAATCATATCAGATGATCTATAAAACATAATGTTCTCCCAGTCACTAGCCACATTCAGTTTTTCATCACGTTTTTTATAGCATTTATAACTTGAATATATTCCATGATAGATCAATTGTTCTTCAAAATCCTCTAGATTAATTAGTCTTAAATAAAAAAATTCCAAACAAAGAAAAAGGATTTGAGAAGGATTATATGCATGATATTTTGTAAACTTTATGAACTATTTTACCCCATACTCATATTATTGCATCATACGATTAGAATCCATCCATTTTTAATTCAAATCCTTCCTATTTGATTATGTGATATTCATATTTAACAAAATTAATAAATATAAAGAAGGTATAATCTTAAAACCCTAAAAGTCTATTCTTTATATATACTCACACATATTAATCTTATTTTATATAAATTTTCATTGCATCAACAACTTGTTAAAACATATAAAAACCAATAATTATATGAATCTAATGTATTATAACAGTTATTTTTATTATAAGAAGTCACATATCATAAATCATTATTTTTTTTAAAATGGATTCATTAGGGGAGATAATTTACTCCTTTTAACTATGAATGTTCACAAGAAACCTATTTATTTCTACAATTAGATAAATATTAGGGTATATATAATACGATTTCATTATTAAAGCATATTTCCAAAAAAAATAGTTATTTTTCAAAATGCTTCCGTAGTTTTTGAAACAAAGTAGTCACATCGATTATGGTTATTACATTTATAAATTTATTGAAGATATCATATTCGAATTATTCATTTGGTGATAATCAAATTAATTTTTTTAATATTCCATGATATTTTGAAAATAATTAACAAGGGATAAATCATGATGTTATTTTATTCTAAAAAATCATTCAGTGGGAACCATTTTGTTGGACCATTTTACCCTGTTAGATTGAATAATCAAGTCTATTGAAATCAAACTAAAAAATTTCATGGCTAATATAACCAGTAAAAGTGAATGAAATAATTTTAATTTGCTTTATTCAGCTTTCAATGAGTATTGGGTAATATATAGAGCATTCAAAGGACAATTAATTAGTATACCTGAATCAATAACACACTTATCATTATTATTTTTGTTTTGGATCATTCCACTACCACGTCCTGTGTTTGCAACCTTTAGAAATGCATATACCCAATATTTTGATAAGATGTTTCAAAATATATATTATTTTAGGCCTTATAATGAAAATTATCCTTCAATCACTCCTAATAAGAGTGGTTCATTGGTTTTTATACTAGTATCCATGTTCTTTTTCATCTCAAATAATATATATGTTTTAATTTTAATTTCATTTTAAAGTAAAATATTATAATTATTTCTTTCTTTACAAATATTGAAAGTTCTAGATATTTATAGGGTAAATAGTCATTTGCTCCTCAACAATAGTTAGTAACAATGTATTACAATATTTTTTATCATAATTTTTTTAGGAATGTCTTAAAATTATATTTTATAAATTACTATCACTAGGGAGCATCAAACATATGTTCACTTTTTTGATAAATGGATTTCCTAAAAATATTCATTAAAATGTATAAATAAAAAATTCACCCTTTCTTCTCCAATAAATTCATCAAGAAAAAAAATCAAATATATGATTTTGTTTTAGAATTTTATTAGGAAACTGATATTAGAAAAAAAAATATTCACAAAATTTAAAAGGGTTTGAAAAATCAAACAAAAGAACCAAAACTAGCTATTTGTTGTACAATTATTGTGATGTAAACCTATGACACAATGTGGTCTAAAAAACAGTTAGTTTCTTAATGGATTTCAAAAAGAAAACCGACCATGAAGATGAGAAAGGGACGATAAATGAGTTCAATTACAACATGAAGTCGAGTAAGGGAAGAACTCCATTTTAGTCTAACTTGAAAATTAAAAAAAAACAAGTTTAACTACTACATGAAGATGAGAAATGGAAGATAAACTCAAAACCATCATGCAGAATACATGGAAATCAATTGAGATTCATTAAAAACAAGTTCGAAATTTCATACCTTCAGTTTTTATTTTTCCAAAGCAATCAAATTTGGCTGCAGTAGAGATTCAGCTCCGCACGAGCTTGAATGCGGCATGAGGAAGAAACCATCTTCTAGGTTTCCTTTTTTAAAAGGGGGAAATGTTTTATCAACGCTTAATGAAAAGAATTAATAAAAGTGAATTTTATCAGCGCTAAAAACATAAGCGCTGAGAAATACAACTTTTGTCAGTGTTTATGTTTTAATGGGGCTAAAATAAACTTTTATCAGCACTTAAACTAGCATCGAAAAAATGTAAAAAAAATAAAAAAAAATAAATGAATAATATTAATTATATAAATAATAAAATTATTAAAAATAAACCATAAAAAATATTTAAATTAAAAAATATTAAAATATTCAGTTAAATATATTAATGATATTAACTAAAAAAATTTAAAAAATTAAAAATTAATAAATATTAAAAATTAATAAATAATATTAAATGAATTAATATTAAGAATGAATAAATTTTTTGAATAAATTACAAAAAATATTAAAAAAAATGAATTCATAACAATAATTACACAAATTATAAACACATAAAAAGTGAATAAAAACGAATAAATAAGTAATATCAATTATATAAATGACAAACGTATGAAAAATTAATAATATCAACTATTTAAAAGACAAAATATTAAAAAAATAAATTTTAATAAACTAATTATATAAATTTTATCCATACTTAAAATAATAAAAATTAATAATTATTAAAAATTAATAAATAATATTCAACGAATGAATATTAAAAATGAATAAATAAATTTTAATAAATCTAAAAAATATTTTAAAAAGTGAATTCAAAACATTAATTACATAAATTACAACCATATAAAAATTGAATAAAAACAAAAAACAAGAAATATTAATTATATAAGCAACAAAATTAGTAAAAATGAATAATATAAGAAATCTAAATTACAAAAAATATTAAAAAATACATTTAATTAAATAAATTTTATAAATTTCAAACATATTAAAAATATTAAAATTTAATAAACAAAAATGAATAAATATTATTCACATAAATTACAAACATATTGAAAATATTAAAACAAAGTAAATGAATATATATAAATAAATATTAAAAAATAATTAAATTCTAAAAAATATAAAATTAATAAATATTAAAGTTGAATGAAAAATTTTAAACAAAAGATTATTAAATTTGAATAAATAAAAATTAAGAGATTACAAAACTATTTAAAAAATAAAATCATATGATTAATTTCATAAATTTTAAACACATAAAAAATGAAGAATAATGAAAAAAGAAATATTATAAATTAAAAAAATAAAAAAATAATTAAAAATAAATATTATTAACTATTTAAATTACAATAATATTAAAAAATGGATTTTAATAAATTACTTATGTAAATTTCAAACATTTTTAAAACATTACAACTAATTAAATACAATTGAATAATTATTAATTATATTAATTGAAAACATATTGAAATTATTAAAACTTAGTAAATAAATATATTTAAATAATTATTAAAAAATAAAAAATTCCAAATATATTAAAAATTAATAAATATTTAAATCTATTAAATAATATTGAATGGACGAATATTAAAAATGAATAATTAAAATTTAATAAATTTAAAAGATATTTAAAAAAGTGAATTCTTAACATTATTTACATGAATTAAAAACATATAAAAAAATAATAAAAAAGAATAAATAAATAATATTACTTATATAAAAAAAATCATTAAAAATGAATTATATTGAATATACAAAAACATTAAAATTGAAATACATTTATTGAAATAAATTTTATAAAATTCAAACGCATTAAAAATATTAAAACTTAATAAATAAAAAGAAATAAATATTAATAATATAAATAATAAACATATTGAAAATATTAAAACATTGTTAATATATATTTATAAATTTTAAAAAATTAATAAATTCAAACAAATATTAAAAAATTAAAAAATAACATAAAATGAAAGAATATTAAAAATGAATAAATAAAATTGAATAAATTACAAAAAATATTTAAAAAAAAGTGATTTCATAGCATTAATTACATTAATTGCAAACATGTAAAAAATGAAAAGATAAATAATAATATTATCACTAATTATTTCTGTATGTATTGTAATGATTGTATATAAAAAATATAATTAATTATTAACCTTTAGAATTTTTAAAAATAATTGAAAATATTAATATTTAATTGAATGTATAAATATTTTAAACGGTACAAATAACTATCAAATTGAATATATTAGAAAAATATTTAATTAAAATATATTAAAAATTAATAAATATTCAAATTGCATAAATTATAGAAATTACTAAAAAGGAAGGAATATTAAAAATTAATAAATAATATTGAATGAATAAACAATCATACACATAGAAATACATATACACATACATACACGTACAAATACACATACACATATAGATACAAATACACATACACGTACACATGTGCACGCACGCACACATACACACACAAACATACACATAGATGCATATACATACACATACCCGCATGTATACATTCCCATACATATAATTACAAACATGTGCATGCACATACATACAAATACTTATGCATACATACACCTACTACATAAATATAAATACTCATGCATATAAACATACCCACATACATATGCATAGACTTACATGTTCACATAGACACACATACAGATACACATATACAAACACAAACACAAACACAAACACATACACATACAAATTCACATACGCATATGCATACACCTACGCATATGCCTACGCATACACCTACGCCTATGCTTACACCTATGCCTACGCCTACGCTTACGCCTACGCTTACGCCTACGCCTACGCCTACTCACACCCATACACATACACATACACATACCCAAACACATACACATACAAATACAAATACACATACACATACCCAAACATATACACATACGCATACCCATACCCATACCTCAACACATACACATACACATACGCATACACATACACATACACATAGGCATACAAATACCCATACACATACGCATACACATACACATACACATACACATACCCATACACATACACATACCCATACACATACACATACAGATACACATACACATACACATACCAATACCCATACCCATACACATACACATACACATACACATACACATACACATACACATACACATACACATACACATACACATACACATACACATACACATACACATACACATACACATACACATACACATACACATACACATACACATACACATACACATACACATACACATACACATACACATACACATACACATGCACATAGACATAGACATACACATACACATAGACATAGACATACACATACACATACACATGCACATACACATGCACATACACATACACATACACATACACATACACATCCACATACACATACACATCCAGATACACATACACATACACATACACATACACATACAGATACACATACACATACACATACACATACACATACACATACACATACACATACACATACACATACACATACACATCCACATACACATACACATACACATACGCATACACATACACATACACATACACATCCACATACACATACACATACGCATACACATACACATACACATGCACATTGTAATGCCCCGATCCCAGCTACCCAGAGTCGGTGCATTACTTCGTAACATTAGCATGATCACAAAAGATCAAGTCTCGAAAGACCGATTAGTTTAGTAACCTTGGAAACACTAGATACATTCATAAGTCTTACATTACATCATAAAGTGAAAAACTAATAACAAAGTCTTCATAGTCCACACTCATATCCTCTTCTGACTATCCCTACAGGTCATTCATAAAATACTTCTTCACATCCAGGAAAATATTAAAACATTGAAAGGGGTGTGCTCAGATGCTCAGTAAGGGTAATAATATTGCGGAAGCTTTCATAAATAAACATAAACATTTAAGGCAATGTATGACTAAAACAAAATCCTTTTAAACTTGAACATCAACATAATATGGCAAAAGTAAAATGAGATAATTACATTTACTTCTTCACATGGATATTCTACTGGTCGAATAATCACATGAAATATCAATAACCACTTTCATAATTATGGAATGCATAATGCCAGACTATCATAACCATGTAGTCAAGGCCTCGTGCCAAGACCACAAATAAGATTTTGTCAAGGCCTCGTGCCAAGACACGAGTTTGTCTCATGAGACCTGCCGATGCATCGAGGAGATATAGCGGGCTCCACCCGTCACTTATTAAGTCCAATGCATTCCTCATATGAATAGTTTTAAACATATCATAAACCATAACATAATCGTATCACATAAAACATTCATAAAGGAAACAAAACATTTCCACATTTCAATCACAAGATATCAATACAACACGTTGATATAATAAAAACTCTTTAAAAACCATTTTCAATACCAAAATAAAAGAAATTTAAAACTTCGTATTTATTTTTCATTAAAAAAAAGATGGCTTGTAGAGGAAGCTGAAACTCAAATAATGGTCACGGCGGCGGAGAAGTCGTTGTCGCCGCATATGTACGGAAAGAAAAAAATTCCCTTTTTGTCGTTTAGTTAAACGCTTCGTATAAAAAGATTCCTTTTGAATAAACTTAAAAGTCAAAGGGGTTTATACACCGTATAAAAGAAAGTTGTGTATACAACCAAATATGCCTCAATAAAAGGAGATTGAGACGAAGTCCTTAAAAAGATCATTTTTAAATTAAAATAGATCTATTTTGTGTATTCACTATAGGTACACATAAATAAAGTAAAAATACAAAATAGGACATAATAACATCATGACATAATTTGAAATTAGGAGATTAACCCAAAGAATGGAAGTTGGGTTAAGAAGTTCCATTACCTTGCGTCCTGTCCTGACTCGACCGTTCTTTAACCTCCTGAATAATAAACTAGAGTTAATTTCTATTTACTTAAGAAAATTTTTCATGTTAATTATTCCTTTTATATCCCTTATTACCATGTTATGAACATTATGTAATTATTTATGTTTATAACGGTCATTTTTTCGATCTTAGGTACTTGAGTCAAAAATAAAATTCTTATAATTACAAGTTGTTCATGTGGTGATATATCCATTATATCCAGAATTATGTTCATGATGTAGATATCATATATATCATATATATCCAGTATATACATGTATTTATAATATTACATAACATTTAGAGGTAAGAAATGAAATTCACCGTTCATGGAGACGGTAAGCTGTACATACGCATGAACACTACTTTCATTTCTATTTCATATTTAATGGAATGAAATCATAATTATATAAAGGTATAATATATTTCCAGTATAATATCATATATAATATCATTTAATCCATCCTTTATACATCCCACATATGGCATTAACGATTCACATCACTTTGAGGGGGCGGTAGTCCGCACTTCCTAAAATGAAATTATCGCGTTTACCCATAATGGAAATCATAAGGTATGCCATAAATGAGAAATACAGAAGTATAAGTAAAACATAAAAATATTATATATCCTATATAAATATAGTGACATCTTAATGGCAACCTTTGAAGGTGTTATATGAGTGTTGAACAATCATCGTTTCGTGAGGCAGAAATTCGCTATCCGTAGAAACTGTATGTTCTTTAACCATTAGATGTAGGTGTGTGTAAGTGTAGCTCGAATAATTATTATAAAAACATCCTAGTATATTTAGGATACTGGTGTTGTTACAAAATAAATGAATAAAAAGAGTTTAGGGGGTTGGAGAAGAAAAATAAAGCAAAACAACATTAGAGAAGTCATTACCTCAAAATCGGGTAACTCTTTTTGATTTGAGCCAAAGGCTTCCTTGGGAAGAGTTCTGACCAAAGTGAGGCTTCTAGGAGTAAGAGAGGGAAGTTGGGAGAGTATTTTGGCAGAGGTTGGCCGAGCCAAATGGTTTGAAAGTGTGAATGATGTGGTAGAGTTGGGGGCCTTTTATAAGAGGAGAGGAGGGGCACTCTTGGAAAGTAAGGAAAAGTCACTTTATTATAAAATGAGTTTCGGATTTTAGAGGTCCAACACTTATATAATTCGAGGGTAAGGTGATAAGGGTTTGAAATATACTCATCCAATAGGTTTTTGACAAGTGTAAGCCTTGGATTGTACAATATATTTTCATTTTATTAAAATCGTTAAATAATGAGGTAATCGCTGCATCATAATGATGTCATATATAATTTAATTTATTTAATGTATAAAAATTATAAAAAAACTACTATGATATAGAAATCTTTTTAGATTTCCAATGACTATTTATAGTCAAAAATATGACCTGTATAACCCCATGTAAAAATTGTTTTAGTAAAACATTTCATGTTTGTGTCATTTTTTACTTTAACATTAAATAAAAAGTATTTATGTCATTTTCCAACTAAAGTGGCTCCATGGGGTCCCCAAGTTGACCCATGGATTGTCTTGGTCGGCCATGGCACATCCAATGAGGGTAGGACATGTGTCAAGCTCATCTCATATTATTAAAACATTATTTTTACCTTAAACTACACTAATTACCTCTAATCGCGATTAAGAACTTAAAAGTTACTATTCACCAAAAATTATTTTAATCTCATTGAACCACATTTTACTTCTTAATGACAACCATGTATATCGTATTTTTGAAAATCAAATCACAGAAGTGGTAATATTTCATTGAAACGAAAAATCAATTATTTAACTACCACTTAGTGGTTTCACTATTTATCAAAAATTGAAGTTTTTCAGAACAATGCCAAAATTTCACCCTAAGCTATAATTGATATTCCAAATTCAAAAATTATGTCTATTTTACAAAATTCCAAACATATAAGTTGCATTAATTAATTTTATAATTAATTCCCGCTGTCACAACAAATAGCGTGTTTTTAAGAAACAATTTATATCAAAAGATTGGTAATTGTTTATGTCCAATTTCAATGTTAAATTAATTCTAATGACCACCATTGGATAAAATGGTAAAAATATATTCTAATTATACTTTTAAACCACTAAATATTATAATTTATCACTATAAATTATTTTGATTAAAAAATTTGTTTTTAAGTATTTTTCACTATTCATAAAAAATTAGAAGTTCTCAGAAAAATACCAAAAATTCAACATAGGCTAATTTTGATATTCCGAATCCAAAAATGAAGTCCATTTTGAAATATAAAATTTCTATAATTTTAAAAAGTGGTTATTACTATTCATAACAGCTACTTTGATTAGTCGCGGTGTTTTAGAACTCGAAGTTGCGTACAATGCAAGCTATTGCATTATTGAATGAGAAGCGTATTGTGGAACCTTGGGGTGTTACATTCTCCCCTCCTTCAATAAATTGCGTCCTCGCAATTTGAAATTTTTCTTGGAAAATAAAAGGTTGAAAATAGAAAATACCTTTGTTGAAAACCCACATCGGAAATAAGATTAATAAAATTTAGCCTTAATAAGAGGGAAAGGGAAATGAAAAAGTCACCACCCAATTATGATATTGATTAAGAGAAAATTGGTGGAAATTAGAGACATATAATTAGAGGAAAAACGTAAATATTTGTAGGGAGTGATTGAGGTCATCAATCACAATCAACTGTCAAATTGAGGGCCTCAAAGCCTTCAATCTATGTTGATTTAAAATATCATCAGTTCAACCAGACATAAGGTATTAGGATAACACATTTTTTTGTTTTAATATCCCTTTACTAAAGTTTAAGAATTAATTTATTAACTGAATAAGAGATAGGTATATATATATATTTATGCTTGACAATTAGAGTTTCAACCTTCAACTCATCTTTCACTAAAAAAGATAATAGATCTCAAAAATATTATACTTATCCTAATTGTATAAGGTTCCAAATGTTAACACATACCATTTAGATTAGTAAAATTATTTTGTAATAACCAGGGACTTCCAGTAGGCTAGTGGTAGGAAATAAAGGCATGTCGCACTATGGTTGTGGGTTCGATTCCTGCAGCTTTTTCCGACGTGACGGGTTATGACCCACCCTGCAGGTTGTCCTTTTCCTAAAACTATAGTAGTATAATATTCCAAAAATAATATTCATAAATTTTTTAACCTTAAATAATACTATCCAAAGATCAACTTAATCCACTCCAACCTTTATAGTTATCCAAAATACCTCTGTCCAGACTTTCTCTAAAAGGTCTCTTAATTCCAAAATCAATTTATCAGATTCCCCAAACAAAGTAAAGTTTCTCTTATTGTCACATACTAAAAATATGATTACCTTAATCATATTAAAACCTTACTGAAACAACAAGTACTGTAGTACAATCCTTATATATATATCACATTATTCTAATAACCAGAATATAATCCATGAGTCCAAAAGCACCAATACATTAATTATTCCGCTTCAACTGTAGTAACATCATAAGATTGTCCTTGATCCCTTGGCATTTTCTGAGGTAAGTTTCTCTGACGCTTAGGACATTCATTTTCATAATGCCCCATTTCCCTACAATTGTAGCATTCAACATTGATAGCCTCTTTCTTTCCCTTGCAATCACGCGCCTGGTGACCTTTTTCTCCACATTTATAAAAAACTCCCATTCCTTTTAGGAAAGTACCAGGGTAATTCTTCCCACAATTATCACATAATGGAAAATCCTTCTTTCCCTTTTCCCATCCTTCTTTCCCTTTTCCCTTTATCTGTCTCTTGTTCCACCATTCTCTTCTTCTCTTGCTTTACTTTGTTGTCATAAGACTTAGAGAATTCCTTTTCTGTCTTGATAGCACATGAGACAATATCTTCGTATGTTGAGAAATATTGTGATACTAAAGCTCTACAGAGAAATGGTTTTAACCCATCAAAGAAACGATCAATCTTACCTCTTGGGTTACGTATATAATCTGCAGCATACCTCGCCAACCTTGTAAAGTTGGCCTCATACTTTGCGACATTCGCATCCTCCTTTTGTCTCAGACTCAGAAATTGCCTTTCCATATCTGCTCGATGGTCATGAGGAAAGTATTTTTCTAAGAAAAGATCTTTGAACTCCATCCATTCCATATTTGATACGTCATCATCTTCCTTTGTATTTTGAATCAATGACCACCATTGATCGACATCTCCAGTGAGGCGGTAAACTGCCATGATAACCTTCTCCCTTTCGCTACTCCCCAAGGCGTGGAATATTTTCTCTAAGGAGTTTATCCATTGCTCAGCTACTAACGGATTTGTACCCCCATTAAATGTTGGTGGTTGTTTCCTCATGAAGCGGTCTAACATTGATCCTCCACGTTGCGGATCGGGGTGCTCCATACGAGTAAGGTTATTATTCATAACCTGAGTGAGTTGTCCCAGTATGGTAATAAGTTGATCAGCACCAGTTGTATCTCCAGATCCACAATAATTATCTTGAGCAGGAGGGCAATCCCTACACGGAGTGTGTGCATTGATACGGTTTCCATTCCTTCCACTAGGCGCCATTTCTAAACAATGGCATAAACTAGATTATTTTATGAATTAAAATACATAATTCCATATTTGTAAAACACTTTACATAAATTGAACTATTTATGGATATAATCCATAATCATAAAAAGGAATGTTTTCTTTGAGGAAGTATATAATCATAACCCTTCATAGTGGTTTGTAAAGAAAATGAGAATTATCCTAAGCATATCCCCCGAGAGTGTCGTAACCAAGAGTGCAGCAAGGCCCGTTGTCATGCACCAGTTCCCGTTCGAGTCTAGCTCAAAGCGGTGTTTTCGGGTTTTACCCTTAGGTACATCTGTGCCAGAGCCGCCTCTACCTGCTCGTATCCAGACAGGGATGTATTGCTTGGAAAACTCACAAAATCTCTCTAATACCAAAATTCTAGTAAGGTTATTCTATACTAATCCTTAAAGTCTATCTTCGGGCTATGTGCTCTAATCAGAGTTTATCTAAATCTAGCTTCCAAGGTTAGTACTAAACTGCCTCTAATACCAACTGTAACGCCCCGACCCCAGCTACCCAGAGTCGGTGCATTACTTCGTAACATTGGCATGATCACAAAAGATCAAGTCTCGAAAGACCGATTAATTTAGTAGCATTGGAAACACTAGATACATTCATAAGTCTTACATTACATCATAAAGTGAAAAACTAATAACAAAGTCTTAATAGTCCACACTCATATCCTCTTCTGACTATCCCTGTAGGTCATTCATAAAATACTTCTTCACATCCTGGAAAATATTAAAACATTAAAAGGGGTGAGCTCAGATGCTCAGTAAGGATAACAATATTGCGGAAGCTTTCATAAATAAACATAAACATTTAAGGCAATGTATGACTAAAACAAAATCCTTTTAAACTTGAACATCAACATAATATGGCAAAAGTAAAATGAGATAATTCCATTTACTTCTTCACATGGATATTCTACTAGTCGAATAATCACATGCAATATCAATAACCACTTTCATAATGATGGAATGCATAATGCCAGACTATCATAACCACGTAGTCAAGGCCTCGTGCCAAGACCACAAATAAGATTTTGTCAAGGCCTCGTGCCAAGACACTAGTTTGTCTCATGAGACCTGCCGATGCATCGAGGAGCTATAGCGGGCTCCACCCGTCACTTATTAAGTCCAATGCATTCCTCATATGAATAGTTTTAAACATATCATAAACCATAACATAATCGTATCACATAAAACATGCATAAAGGAAACATAACATTTCCACATTTCAATCACAAGATATCAATACAACACGTTGATATAATAAAAACTCTTTAAAAACCATTTTCAATACCAAAATAAAAGAAAGTTAAAACTTTGTATTTATTTTTCATTAAAAAAAAGATGGCTTGTAGAGGAAGACGAAACTCAAATAATGGTCACAGCGGCGGAGAAGTCGTTGTCTCCGCATATGTACAGAAAGAAAAACATTCCCTTTTTGTTGTTTAGTAAAACGCTTCGTATAAAAAGATTCCTTTTGAATAAACTTAAAAGTCAAAGGGGTTTATACACCGTATAAAAGAAAGTTGTGTATAAAACCAAATATGCCTCAATGAAAGGAGATTGAGACGAAGTCCTTATAAAGATCATTTTTAAAATAAAATAGATCTATTATGTGTATTCACTATAGGTACACATAAAGAAAGTAAAAATACAAAATAGGACATAATAACATCATGACATAATTTGAAAGTAGGAGATTAACCCAAAGAATGGAAGTTGGGTTAAGAAGTTCCCTTACCTTGCGTCCTGTCCTAACTCGACCGTTCTTTAACCTCTTGAATAATAAACTAGAGTTAATTTATATTTACTTAAGAACCTTTTTCATGTTCATTATTCCTTTTATATCCCTTATTACCATGTTATGAACATTATGTAATTATTTAAGTTTATAACGGTCATTTTGTCGATCTTAGGTACTTGAGTCAAAAATAAAATTCTTATAATTACAAGTTGTTCATGTGGTGATATATCCATTATATCCAGAATTATGTTCATGATGTAGATATCATATATATCATATATATCCAGTATATACATGTATTTATAATATTACATAACATTTAGAGGTAAGAAATGAAATTCACCGTTCATGGAGACGGTAAGCCGTACGTACGCATGAACACTACTTTCATTTCTATTTAGTATTTAATGGAATAAAATCATAATTATATAAAGGTATAATATAGTTCCAGTATAATATCATATATAATATCATTTACTCCATCCTTTATACATCCCACATATGGCATTAACGATTCACATCACTTTGAGGGGGCGGTAGTCCGCACTTCCTAAAATTAAATTATCGCGTTTACCCATAATGGAAATCATAAGGTATGCCATAAATGAGAAATACAGAAGCATAAGTAAAACATAAACATATTATATATCTTATATAAATATAGTGACATCTTAATGGCCACCTTTGAAGGTGTTATATGAGTGTTGAACAATCATCGTTTCGTGAGGCAGAAATTCGCCATCCGCAGAAACCGTATGTTATTTAACCATTAGATGTAGGTGTGTGTAAGTGTAGCTCTAATCCTTCTTATAAAAACATCATAGTATATTGAGGATACTGGTGTTGTTACAAAATAAATGAATAAAAAGAGTTTAGGGGGTTGGAGAAGAAAAATAAAACAAAACAACATTAGAGAAGACATTACCTCAAAATCGGGTAACTCTTTTTGATTTGAGCCAAAGGCTTCCTTGGGAAGCGTTCTGCCCAAAGTGAGGCTTCTAGGAGTAAGAGGGGGAAGTTGGGAGAGTATTTGGGCAGAGGTTGGCCGAGCCAAATGGTTTGAAAGTGTGAATGAGGTGGTAGAGGTGGGGGCCTTTTATAAGAGGAGAGGAGGGGCACTCTTGGAAAGTAAGGAAAAGTCACTTTATTATAAAATGACTTTCGAATTTTAGAGGTCCCAAACTTATATAATTCGAGGGTAAGGTGATAAGGGTTCGAAATCTACTCATCCAATAGGTTTTTGACAAGTGTAAGCCTTGTATTGTACATTATCTTTTCATTTTATTAAAATCGTTAAATAATGAGGTCATCGCTGCATCATAATGATGTCATAAATAATTTAATTTATTTAATGTCTAAAAATTATAAAAAAAATACTATGATGTAGGAAATCTTTTTAGCTTTCCAATTACTATTTATAGTCAAAACTATGACTTGTATAACCCCATGTAAAAATTGTTTTAGTAAAACATTTCATGTTTGTGTCATTTTTTACTTTAACATTAAATAAAAAGTATTTATGTCATTTTCCAACTAAAGTGGCTCCATGGGGTCCCCAAGTTGACCCATGGATTGTCTTGGTCGGCCATGGCACATCCAATGAGGGTAGGACATGTGTCAAGCTCATCTCATATTATTAAAACATTATTTTTACCTTAAACTATACTAATTACCTCTAATCGCGATTAAGAACTTAAAAGTTACTATTCACCAAAAATTATTTTAATCTCATTGAACCACATTTTACTTCTTAATGACAACCATGTATGTCGGATTTTTGAAAATCAAATCACAGAAGTGGTAATATTTCATTTAAACGAAAAATCAGTTATTTAACTACCACTTAGTGGTTTCACTATTCATCAAAAATTAAAGTTTTTCAGAACAATGCCAAAATTTCACCCTAAGCTATAATTGATATTCCGAATTCAAAAATGATGTCTATTTTAAAAAATTTCAAACATATAAGTTGCATTAATTAATTTTATAATTAATTCCGCTGTCACAACAAATAGCGTGTTTTTAAGAAACAATTTATATCAAAAGATTGGCAATTGTTTATGTCCAATTTCAATGTTAAATTAATTCTAATGACCACCATTGGATAAAATGGTAAAAATATATTCTAATTATACTTTAAAACCACTAAATAGTATAATTTATCACTATAAATTATTTTGATTAAAAAAGTTGTTTTTAAGTATTTTTCACTATTCATAAAAAATTAGAAGTTCTCAGAAAAATACCAAAAATTCAACATAGGCTAATTTTGATATTCCGAATCCAAAAATGAAGTCCATTTTGAAATATAAAATTTCTATAATTTAAAAAAGTGGTTATTACTATTCATAACGGCTACTTTGATTAGTCGCGGTGTTTTAGAACTCGAAGTTGCGTACAATGCAAGCTATTGCATTATTGAATGAGAAGCGTATTGTGGAATCTCGGGGTGTTACACACATAGACATAGAAATACACATACACATAGACATACACATACACATACACATACACATGCACATGCACATACACATGCACATACACATACACATACACATACACATACACATCCACATACACATACACATCCAGATACACATACACATACACATACACATACACATACACATACACATACACATACACATACACATACACATACACATACACATACACATACACATACACATACACATACACATACACATACACATACACATACACATACACATACACATACACACATACACATACACATACACATACACATACACATACACATACACATACACATACACATACACATACACATACACATAAACATACACAGACATACACATACACATACACATACACATACACATACACATACACATACACATACACATACACATACACATACACATACACATACACATACACATGCACATAGACATAGAAATACACATACACATAGAAATCCACATACAGATACAGATACAGATACAGATACACATACACATACACATACACATACACATACACATACACATGCACATACACATACACATGCACATACATATACACATACACATATACATACACATATACATACATACACACATAAATACAATTACATACATGTGCATACACATACACACACGCATACATACACAAAAAAATGTCATATAAATACATACATGTACATGCATACACATACACCTACACATATGCATACATACATGCACATACACATACATACACATGCACGTAAATATCCACATGCATATACTTACGCATACACATACATACATGTACATATGGACATACATATGCACATATACATACATATACACATACACATAAATATACACATACATAAAACACACACACAACACAACACAACAGAACAGAACAGAACAGAACAGAACACAACACAACACAACACTACACAACACAACACAACACAACACAACACAACACAACACAACACAACAAAACACAACACAACACAACACAACACAACACAACACAACACAACACAACACAACACAAGACAACACAACACAACACAACACAACACAACACAACACAACACAACACAACACAACACAACACAACACAACACAACACAACACAACACAACACAACACAACACAACAGAACACAACACAACACAACACAACACAACACAACACAACACAACACAACACAACACAACACAACACAACACAACACAACACAACACAACACAACACAACACAACACAACACAACACAACACAACACAACACAACACAACAGAACACAACACAACAGAACACAACAGAACACAACACAACACAACACAACACAACAGAACACAACACAACACAACACAACACAACACAACACAACACAACACAACACAACACAACACAACACAACACAACACAACACAACACAACACAACACAACACAACACAACACAACACAACACAACACAACACAACACAACACAACACAACACAACACAACACAACAGAACACAACAGAACACAACAGAACACAACACAACAGAACACAACACAACAGAACACAACACAACACAACACAACACAACAGAACACAACACAACACAACACAACACAACACAACACAACACAACACAACACAACACAACACAACACAACACAACACAACACAACACAACACAACACAACACAACACAACACAACACAACACAACACAACACAACACAACACAACACAACACAACACAACACAACACAACACAACACAACACAACACAACACAACACAACACAACACAACACAACACAACACAACACAACACAACACAACACAACACAACACAACACAACACAACACAACACAACACAACACAACACAACACAACACAACACAACAAAACACAACACAACACAACACAACACAACACAACACAACACAACACAACACAACACAACACAACACAACACAACACAACACAACACAACACAACACAACACAACACAACACAACACAACACAACACAACACAACACAACACAACACAACACAACACAACACAACACAACACAACACAACACAACACAACACAACACAACACAACACAACACAACACAACACAACACAACACAACACAACACAACACAACACAACACAACACAACACAACACAACACAACACAACACAACACAACACAACACAACACAACACAACACAACACAACACAACACAACACAACACAACAAAACACTACACAACACAACACAACACAACAGTACACAACACTACACAACACTACACAACACAACACAACACAACACAACACAACACAACACAACACAACACAACACAACACAACACAACACAACACAACACAACACAACACAACACAACACAACACAACACAACACAACACAACACAACACAACACGACACAACACAACACAACACGACACCACACGACACCACACGACACCACACCACACGACACCACACGACACCACACGACACCACACGACACCACACGACACCACACGACACCACACGACACCACACGACACCACACAACACCACACAACACTACACAACACAACACAACACAACACAACACAACACAACACAACACAACACAACACAACACAACACAACACAACACAACACAACACAACACAACACAACACAACACAACACAACACAACACAACACAACACAACACAACACAACACAACACAAGACAAGGCAAGACAACACAACACAACACAACACAACACAACACAACACAACACAACACAACACAACACAACACAACACAACACAACACAACACAACACAACACAACACAACACAACACAACACAACACAACACAACACAACACAACACAACACAACACAACACAACAAATATATATACATACTACACATACATACATGCAGATATAGACGTACACAAACATTGATAAACATACACATGCATACACATAAATAAAAATACTTGTACGTACATTTTTATTTATTTAATATGAATATGAATATTTAAATTCAAATATGAATTGCATATTTAAATTAAAATATTCATTTATATATTTATATAAATATTTAAATAAGTATTAATACATCATATTTATATTTATATATAAATTTTGTAATTAATGTATATATAAATATACTATTAAACATTTTTATTGATTAATATAAATTCGATAATTCTATATATATAAAATTATGAAAAAAATATTGATAGTAAATTTTAATTATAATATATTTATATAAACCATATTTATATATTATATTTACATATATATACTTATTGTTATATAAATATTATATAAAAAAAATATAAATATGTATATATAATTTAAATTATTAATTATTATCTTTATTAGTACTAAAAAAGATTAAATAAAATGTCACAATTATTCGCGCTAAAAAGTTCTGAAAAAAGGTACCCTTTTATCATCCCTTTTTAGCACTCATAAAGGCCACTTTTATTGGTTCTTTTAGCTAGAACTGATAAAAATACCCACTTTATTAGTGTTTTTTATTTAGTGATGATAAAGTTTAGTGCTTAATATCATACGATATGTAGTATTGTGTAATTCTTGATCATTGGGATATCATAGGATGACCACAATAGTGACAGTCTCGACCATCCTTTCTGAAGAGAATTACCAAGTCCTTGGTGAAGGCATGGGGTTTGCGAGAATACTCTTCTTATTTTCTTCATTATGTGTTGTAATATTATTTCGTCCTTCCTCCTTGGGTGTGTGTTAGAGTCCATCTAGGATTCCTGTATATGTTTCATCAACAGATTGATTTCATCAAATGTTTTAAATATGTAATAACTTGATTCTAAAGTAGTTTCTATAGTCCACTTCTTCTCTATTTCTTCTTGTATCTTTCTATTTTTGTTTTCATAGTAATAATTATGTGATTGGTGTTCTTTCTAGGAATGTAGGCTTAAAGTAGGCCAAATAATGTTGAATAATCATGTATCTTACTACTTTTATTTTATTTTTCATTTGTTTTATTCCTTTTTCTTCTTCATTCATATATTTTACCTTCAGGTTTTCTTTTTCTTTTTAAATAAAATCTATAAAATCAAACTCATTTCACCTCTATTAATGGGGTATTCTATCTATAATATATTTAATCCCCAAAAATTGGTATCTAATCTTGATATTGAGTTTAAAAATGTCATTCCCAAATATTAAAGTCCAGATATTCAACAAATAGAATGATTTCAATTTTTCATGAATTAATTTTTTTCACTGATTTCAATTAATAGACTCACAAATTCTTTATACAGTGCTAAGAAAATGACCAACACTATGTCCTTTGAGAAAAAGACCCCCACCTATTACATTTATATTGACCATGGTGATTTTAAAAAGGGACACTTCTAGTTATCATTAAATATAAGTGATAAATTCTTGAAAAATACATCTCCAGACTCTTCTTTTTATTTTTTATGGTTAAAATTAGAGTCTTTTTATATGAATAAATATTATTTTGGTAGAATGTCTAAGAAGATACAACATTAAAATTTTAAAATGATTCCTAGAACCTTTTTCTGGGTTCATTTAGATGAATTTAATAAGGTCCAGATTGATTTAGACAATATAAATGTGAACATAGGTGATGAAGACTAGGGGAATGTTTTATTGACCCCCTAGATGATTTATATACTTATTTTAAATCCTTAATGATTTATAGAAAGGTTTCAATTACTCTATAGGATGTGATAAATTCTTTTTTATCTAGGGATCTTTAGACCTATGGTATGAAGGTATAGGGTAAGGGGGTGAAATTATATTCCAAGTTGATGAGTGTGAAGGGTCAACCAAAATATAATAGAAAGGAAAATAAAAATTGAAATCATTTTAAATACATTAAGTGCTATCAGTGTGGTAAGACTGACTACATTAATAGGTATTATCCTAAGAGTATGTTTTGGGATGGTGGATATTTGTTGAATGTGGTTAAATACCAAGAATCTAATAGTTTGGATTCTTTATAGAGTCTGTTGATCCCATTAGTATAGAGTTAGAGTATAACTCTAGGTTTTATTTCTTCTATGATCCTTGGATAGGATCAACATGTGATATTTAGGGGCCCCTGATTGGAAGTAATAATGCGTAAGGTTCTATATTTCAAGGTCCTTTTAGAAATAGGTATATATTATCTACTCTTATAATCTTGTTTTTTTTCTATATATTTTTATATTTCTTAAAGTGATTGTAATTTTAAGATTTAATATATCCTTTTTATTTTCTAATTTTTTTTATGTTAATGAAAATGGATACATATTTTCTTGGTTGATGGTTTTTAGGCATCAATTGAGTTTATGGAAGATCCAATGCCACTGTAAAGTAGAGAATTTGACTTGGTACTACAGGGTTAAGAAATGTGTATGTGGGTAAGCTCATTTATTTTTTATTTTTTTTATTTTTTATTTTATAAGAATGTTTAAAAGTAGGTTTAGATTAATTGGTACAATATAAAACATGTCACTGTAGCACTTTCTAAGTTCAGGATCAAACTGAGTTGATTGATGTCGTAATTAGGATATTCTACTAGAATGAAAATTTTATGAACCAAATATTTTTTTAAAGTAGAGTAGAAAAAATCACCCTATTCATTTACAATTTATTTTATAATGTGGATATTTTTTTTAATTTGGAATGATTTATTTATCTTACAAATTAAATTTTATCTTGATTTTTTAACTCTATATGCTAATGTTTCTCAGTACATGTGATTAAAAATTTTTGATGCATAATTGTTATCACTTACTTTATTAATAAATCATTTTTTATGGTTGGAATTTGTTTCCATTAGTGGATTTGTTTGTCTAGTCCTATTTGGTGGAACTAATCATTGGTCTGTATTCTTCTTTTGGGAACCTTTCACTAGTCCATCTTCAAAAATCCATAATTTTTATTGATTTTTTATGATCCTCTAGATTTTCATTAGGGTGATCTCATCCATTTATGTGGAAGATATAATGGATGTCATAGGGCCTCAGTGTATTTACTCCTATATTTGTTTAGCCTCTGGAATCCATGTGATCCTCATCCATGAGTTAGTATCTAATGGATCCTTTTTATGTGTCTCTCGAGTTGTTTATATTTGTCACAATCACCTTGCTACATGATCCTTTCACCCACCTTCATCTAAACACATGTCCTACCACCTTCCACTATGTCTCCTTATGGTTTATTTGTAGTCAAGATTATTTTATATTTACTTCTTATGTCCTTGAACCAATATATAATTTTAATAAAACAAGAGACATACAAACTAAAACTACTAGATATTATAGGAATTCAAGCCCTGAGGTTTAACCCATAGAGGCAAGGTGAAAAAAAAACTCAATGATTAATACTTATAACTTAACTGAGAAGAAATAACTACCTATCCTTAAAAACTACCAAAGGATATGAGTGTATCAGGTAGATTCAAATTCAATTTCACGAAATATGTAAGAAAAAATATATATTATAAATACTCATGATGTTGTTTAAATAGATTCCAATTGGATCCCTTAGTATGGGTATACACTCTCAAATCACTAATATTCTATTTTCTCATAGTTAGGTACTTAAACTCACTCAGAGATCAAATTACCAGAAACCATGCTTAAAAATATATTGTCAAATAAACCAATGGTCAAGGTGGAAGTCACACTCTAGTAATTACACCCGGAATTACTCCCTCAAACTAATGAAATGGTCATGAATTATAAATATAAAGAGAGATATAAAAAAGTGAATGAGTTTATTACCCAACAAGAAAACCATAAAACTAAATTAGTGTATTGAACAATTCCCTTACATCATTAGACACCACAATAAACTACTAACATCTCATATAAGACATGAGAGGGAATACAAAAATAAAAATAAGACAAAAAACTCATAAAGACCCCTTTAACAACCTCCCAAAGTTGGTAGTTGAAGTAGACATCTATAATTTGATTCCTTTTTAGAGTGTATCACCGATATGTATTTATAGACACAATCTCTCTATCATTATCTCATAATTTTTCTTTTATATCTATGCTTCATCCAAATTATAAGTAACTCTCAAAATCTCTTAGATAATATCCAAGTACCCAAATAAAATTATCCTCTCAAATTCTCTATAATATATCTAAAATTATCCATGAGAGAGGGACGGACCATATATGTTATCTGCTTTATATCTATAGTTCATGACATGAATAATAGATTTTCTGAACAAACCTATCTTCAAATCACATTGTCATTGTATATCCATTACTAAATCATGAAGCAAACTATTATCTTCATGACATGAAAAAAAATCCTCCAACTTGAAGTGCTGCTACCTGTATGCATGTGGCACAAACCCAAACCTCCATAGTAAGAATTACCCACCCTAAAACTTGATACTTATCCTAATTTTATTTTCCCAACATTACATAAGTATGTGCATCAAAAATCCATTATCTAAATATTATAAAAGGTATGACACTCATTCCCTCACCACGATATTTACAAAACCTTATCTGATACTTAAGCAGCTGCCTAATGAGACCTACAAACTGCCTTTACACCATAAACACATACACCATGACGTGAATTACATTATCTTCTTCACTATGGAAGAAAGGATACTCAAACTGTCACTATAGTGATTCCAACATGAATTTAACATTCCAAAATTTACAATATTAAGTACAAAATTAAAATTCACCATTCTATAGTACCGTATAAAAACGGGGACCTGATGACATCATATTCACCCTATATTTTTTAATATGGTCATCTAGATTGGTCTTGTTAGGCACCACCAGTTTCCCAAAAAACACATGTTGTTCCCCCTAGGGACAACCCATATTTTTGAATGAATCATAAAAATATGAATACAACTATATTTAAAAAAATGTTATTTTGTTGTGATTTATCCTCTCACACGCACACCCTAGGAAAATTCATATGAGGTCACCCATCGCGACAAAAATTTGTGAAAAGATTTATTAATCATATAGTTCTAATTAGGTAGGCTCTAAAAAGAATGGTTAACCTCATTGAAATTGATAATAGCATTTATCATTTTAACACTTTAACTTTATGGGGGTGTTATATTATCCCCCACTTTATATCACAATTGCAAGTTCCTGTATTTTGGACCAGGTTGAAAATTTCAAGAAAATTTAAAATTCTTATTATTGGATGGGATGAATCTTTAATTGAATATCAAAATGAAAATACAACCATTGGAACACTTAAAAGTTTTTTTGGATGAGTTTTAAGGATTGAGAAGTGTCTTGTGATTCAGATTATTTTTAGTGGCATTAGGCTTCGAAAACTCAGTTTTGGGAGATATAGTCCTTGGTGTATGGTTGGAACATGGTTAGTACTAACTGTGTAGGTCAGTCATGCGAACCATTTTATTTAGTTAAATGTTTTTTAAACCATGAGACCCTATAATAGAAACTAAATTACCCTATAGTTTTTCAAACTATGCATCTGGGGCCACAAGACTGTGCGGGGTGTCTACAGAAAACCATAGAGGGGAGCACATGGGATTCACATAGTTTGGATAATTGTGTGCCTAGCCCACATGTTTTGTGAAACTTAACTAGTATAGGTAGACATTTAGACACATATATTGTAATTTTTTTTTTAAAAATGTTCTCTTTTTTAAAATGTGTGATTTTATAGTTTTCCATTTTAAAAATTAACTTTCCTTCTCCCTTTCCCTCCCTCATTTATCCCACGCTAGATAGCCGCTCGAGCTCCCCTTTTCTCCTGTCCCATAATTCCACGGATATACTTCCTTATTGGTCCTAATAAAATGTCTTTGGGTGTGTTGTAATCATACCAGTAATCTCTTAAATCCTATTCCTTCTTTCCTATATTTATCTCTCCATATTGAATGTTATTTCAATGCGAGATCATATGCCCAATTTTTAGGAAATTTTTCAAATCTTCCAATTTCTCTTGTTCTAACTCAAATAAAAGACTAATATTAGATGAGTGGACCATAATAATCATGGGATAAGAGGTTTATGTGATTTTACTTTAAATTGGAGTTGCTTATATAATGTGTTGTTGTGCCGTGAATCAGAATTTTTTGGTGTCACTCCTAATTTATGATACTTAAATTAAATGCATATACCTTATAATTGATATTCCCTTGACCCCCATGACATGGCTAGTGGTTTTATCCACAACTAAGACAACCCCTTTGGGTGTTTCTGATTATTTTCATTATAATCCACCAATTGTAATCAACCAAATACTTCTTAGGTATGTTTGGATGGACTCATAAGAAAATGAAATTGATTTAATGTTAGAAAACCTATTATTTTAATTATAATAGGTCATGTATACTCACATGCACTTTTATCACTCTTGAACAAGAATACTAATGTGGTGATTTATTTTATAAATGTATGGATACTTTCTTACCTCTGGTAAGTGGAAGATGAAATTGAATTAAATGAATTGTTAGTGGTTGAATAATACTACCTGACATCATTATCTTTTATAAATGAAATTATAAAAGGATTAAATGAAATTGATTGGTGAATTGGTATGAATGTTTTCCATAGACTATTATTATTTATTTAATTCATGGAACATTATACTTTTAGACATTTTTACAGTAAAATGATTTTTCAAAATTGATTCAGCATTGGATTCCTATAGGAATGACTTAAGAACTTAGAGGAAACCACCCAAATTCATTGGTTTTGTAACTGGGTGAGATGCCACACTAGGTTTCAGTCAATGCCTTATATATATATGAATTCCTCAGTATAGTAATGATGATTCACACAATTTATATTCAAAAATTATAATGCCTTGGATTATCTCCTTGGATTCTACTTTATTTCCTCAGACACGTGATACTAAGGATTACCTCCTTAGGCTCCAAATCATGCTTAGCCTAAGATTAGTTGGGACATGAATCCCTAAGATAAATTATAAAAGTTTACAGTAGAATTATAAGGATTTATCCTATATATTACACCCATAACCTATATCTCAACTACATGAGTTAATACTATGAGTTGGTTTGACCATCATATTTAATGGATGTCTTGGTTACACCTTTGTTCATTATTTATTATTATATCTTTCATGATGTTTCTTATTTAATGAATGATAACCCTAACATATCTATTCACTATTTGGATGCTCGAACTATAAGATTTGTGTCCTCATTGGTGCCTATATTTCTTTACATATGTATCCTATTACATGTATGAAAATATATACATGATGACATGTTTATAGAAATTTCAGCTTAGGCTGAAGCAGGTATGGTCAGTCAGGTGTCCTTGAGCAACCTGATCCAACTTGTTTATATTTAATATTTTTTTTAATTTATTAAACCCACACACTAATTTATATTTTACTCTTATACTAGATCATATTAGATTCCATTGGTGGAGGCCTATTGAGTATATCTCACATACTTTTCTGGCTATCGATTGGTACCTAAAAAGAGATCATGGTTACAGGTTAGAATCTGGACTATGATCAATACTGTTTTACTCTTTGGATTAAATCTATACATGAGAGCTTAAGAGAAGTGATTGAGAATGTACTCATGTTGTCTTCTAAATTTGGGTATTTTTATTTATTTACCCATTTTAGTTAGTCTTATTGTATCTTTTTCTATATTTTTTACTTCCTATACATTGTAACATTTTCATGCATGGTTATTCATTCATTTATTATTGACTGCTAGATGACATTTATCTTACACTACTTATTCTTCTATTTATTGATTATTTCTTCCACAATACTTATTACTAATCTAGAGGGTATAGTATCTCACTATACCCCCTTTATACCCTCACTTCTAGTCGGAAGCCTTCGGTGTATGGGGAGGCGCACTTGAGTCCATATGATCAACCAACGCAGGGTGCCATTTTAATGGATCTTGGGTCGAAAAACTACAAAGTGGTATCTAAGCTTATTTTACTTTTGTATTAATATTTTGGGATGATATAAAGGATAGTGGGGATATTTTGACACTTTTTAAATAGATTTTTTCTAGGTCTAGCCAACCCACACATGAGGAAAAGATCAAGTTTCCATGGATGGTATTACTTATGCAATTGATTATTGTTGTTGATTATTATTTCACCTTGGGTGAAGGTTGTACTTCCGCTGGTTATCAATTTTTTTTATTGATGATATTTACCTCTTATCCTGATATGGAGAGATATGAGGTGTGTTCATGCATCATTATAGGCATATAGAGATTCAAATTCCATGCATATTCCATTCCATGTAGATTTCATTGTATATTTATTGATGAAAGATGATATGTATACCATGCAGTGTGATTATTTAGCATGCTTACATGTGAAATATGCTTATGTGATTGCTTTATTTTATGCCTGTATTCATTGACTATGATAACATGCCATGTTATAATTATGATAGATGATTGGTTATTAAATTGTTTTCATCAACCTAAATAGTTTTTTTCCTGTATAGTTTGCTAGTGAAACCTTAACTAACCAATCATGGTATGTTTGAGCCATGAACCATTGGTTTCATGGGATGAAACATCAATGGTTATAATTTAATGGGATCCAATTTCTTAATTTATAAATTTTATGGGCCATTATAAATTTTATAATGGTATCCCATATAATTGAACCATCATATATTGACTTTTATAACTTGAGACCGAAGGTGAAAACCTAGTAGTAGTCACATGAATGCTAATTATAACTTATTAAGGAAAGTACCTTTATAACTTGTAAATGGTTATTCGTATAATTTAACCAAAAGGATTATATATATGTATTCTAAATTGAAATTATTATAGAAAATGATTTCCTTTATTAAGGCTAGTACCTCTATAATTTAGGGCATGGTAATCCATATGACTAAATTCCAAAATACACAACTTGAACTAAGTTGGTTAGTTGGAGAATGTTGCTTATGAGATATGATGGAATCATCCCAAGTAGGTTGGTCTTGACATGATATGATTATGTGAATTATCCCATTGTTGGAACTCCATTTTTTATAATGGATAAAAATATTTAAGTAGAACAATCTAAGGATTAGAGAGGTGAAGAGCCCAAACAAGGATTAATGAAACATGCCTAAATGTGGCATGCAATCACCAAGCTTGCACACTAGAAGGCTCACATAGCCCCCCTACATGGCACTGAAGGAATGAACAACCCTTCATGTGGTACTTGTGTTAGGAACCTATGTAGGGTAAATTCTTTGACAAGGGTCCCATTTTTGACTATAAATAAGACCCTGGGGCTCCTCATTTGAAAGAATGAAAAAAATGAAAGATGCCTCCAAGATCTGGTCACACAACCCCTTCACCCAGGTCCTCTAAAACCCCTCAACTAGATCTCCAAAACATGAGAGAAGAAGTAATTAAGGGGGATAGTGATATCAAAGTCCCTACTGGTTCTAAAACACTAGACACCTTCATGATTTACCATTTCCCATAGTTTACAAGAACTATCATGATGGTCCCATGCCTAACTCGGGATGTGCATGAGACCTTTCTAGGAACACATGAGGATACCCTTGGTTCCTAGAGCAAGGCCTCAAAAAAATTTTGTATACTAGGTGAGCCATCACCCAAGGCACCTCCACATCATGCAGTAATACCCCCATCATGAAGCAGTTCTAGATCCTCTTAGGTCCTACGAGAAGAACCTCCTAATCACCAATACTTGACCTATGCGAGACACCTTCCAATAACTTTTTCATGCTACTAATGGTAAAGATCACCTTATTTTTTATCCTTTATATAAGTGGGACCATGTTGAAGTCTCCATCAAATACTTTATACTTTAAAACCCATGGAAATAGACACATCACCATGTCTACCATTCAGATATGCATTCAATTGGTTAGAGGCGTCCTATAGTTGTCATTCCTAATGGGTAGGGTCCTAAGGGTGAATGTAGATATGAATCCCATAGGTCACGAGGACTCCGACCCTGGGGGTACTGTTAGAGATTTCCTAGTCTCTAATGTGAGGGATATGACCATTTACTTCCCTCATCATCTCTATTATTCGGTACCTCTAGTTACTAGTGGTGAGAGAGATGACCACACTTTCCTTTCCCTTTGAGGTGTAGTGTCTTATCCTCCACTCTTCCCTAGGAACAAGTCCAAGGGAATCCCTCCTAGAGTAATCCCCTAATATCTCTCACATGAAATATCCTACTTCATTATTTCCCCTTTATCCAAACCCATGGGATGTATCTAGATGTGTAGTTGGATGTGAATATCCATGGTACAATGATGGGAGGAGATGATCACTTCAATTCCCTTTATTCTTCTCTCATAGCCCCAACCTCTTCAACCAGCAAAAGAAGGATTCTGAAGTTTTCCAGATCTTCCACTTACTCTTTTTTCTCAAATTTTAGAATGACCCATGTGAGATTAGAGGTTAGCTACAATCATGAAACCCACATGGCCAGATGCATGTCATAGTATAGAATATTTTTTCTAGGTCTTCTATTTCCTTCCTTCAGAGGGCCTCCATAGGCGTGGGTCCCCAAAGCCATGTATCCAACAAATGGGCATCCTATATAGTATAATTCCCAACTATAATCAATCAAATGGGAGTGATCTAAATTGTAATCACCAACTAAACATCCTAATCACATGGGCACCCTATGAAGTGTAATCCATAACCAAACCTCCAAATTACTATGAATCGAGACATTCTTCATGGTTCTAGAAATAATGGGCCTCCTTTTTGGTATAAGACTAAACCACACATAAACTAATATGGGCCTCCAATATGGCATAAGACCCAACCATACTCATTCAAACGATCCTCCTACATAGGTACAATCCCCCACCTATGTGAATCCTATTTAGGTGTAAGTCCTGTTCAAATAGAACTATATGGGATTTAATTCCTGATCAATTGGGATATATAGGAAGCCTCCCTGAGGTCCAAGAACAATACACCAAATCTACCTTGATATTCTATGGGCCATATCTCTAGTAGGGTCACATATAACTTGGAGGTCCATATTCCCTTTGATCCGCTTTCATCACCATCCTTATTGGTCCATATTCCTACTGAGATCATACCTTACCTGGGAGACCAAACTATGTCCAGGAACTTTGGGTCGCATTGGCGTAAGTACCACACCAACCTTTGAATTTTCATATTACACTTATAATTACTTTCCACATGATGTTAAAATACATTATTTAGTCCTTTTAACATGACCTTAAAAGGTATGATGTGTCCCATTAAGTGTAATCGATCAACATGGGTTCTAATTCATTTCACAATGATACATAGAAAGACTATCTTATGGGATCAATCCCGACATCAAAACAACTCCAATATCCCTAGATGAAAAGACACTCCATAGAGCCCCACTATTTGGATAAAAATCATTATCTTGGTAATAAATGATAAAATAATATCTAATCCATTCATATAAGGGTACAATTGATGGAGAACCTCTGATAGATATAGATATCTCCATCAATTAAGAACTTCGAATACATACAGTTGATTCTGAATTCTATGCATGAAAATAATTGATTGTTAATTCAAGGGTGACCTATGTCATAATTTCGTATTAATGAATGATTCAGAGGCATATCTTAAATCTATAATAGTGTCCCAAAGTAGGAAATAATTTTCCTCCAAAAGGGTTTGATGAACCTGAACTCCCATCCTATTGACCAATGTCAGTTGTTAAGTATTGTAGTCCAAGTTCCCCAATGACAACTTACCATTGGAAAGAAGGTCCATGAGTCATCACATATATGAGAACCATTCAGTGTTTTTGATTCCATGAACAAACCCCATTGGAAACCACCTGGAAGGGACATGGGTATATGTTTTGGATGTGAAGATTATCCCACCAACACAAAAAATACCATTCCATCCCCACATGGAATTCAAGGAAGAAATAAAAAATGGTGAACTTAACATGAATCCTTAACCAATATGATGGTTTCACCAACTTATCATGTAACGCCCCGACCCCTGCTACCCAGAGTCGGTGCATTACTTCGTAACATTGGCATGATCACAGAAGACCAAGTCTCGAAAGACCGATTAGTTTAGTAGCCTTGGAAACACTAGATACATTCATAAGTGTTACATTACATCATAAAGTGAAAAACTAATAACAAAGTCTTCATAGTCCACACTCTTATCCTCTTCTGACTATCCCTGCAGGTCGTTCATAAAATACTTCTTCACATCCTGGAGAATATTAAAACACTGAAAGGGGTGAGCTCAGATGCTCAGTAAGGATAACAATATTGCGGAAGCTTTCATAAACAAACATAAAAATTTAAGGCAATGTATAACTAAAACAAAAGCCTTTTAAACTTTAAAATCAACATAATATGGAAAAAGTAAAATGAGATAATGCCATTCACTTCTTCACATGGATATTCTACTGGTCGAATAATCACATGCAATATCAATAACCACTTTCATAATGATGGAATGCATAATGCCAGACTATCATAACCACGTAGCCAAGGCCTCGTGCCAAGACCACAAATTAGATTTTGTCAAGGCCTCATGCCAAGACACTAGTTTGTCTCATGAGACCTGCCGATGCATCGAGGAGCTATATCGGGCTCCACCCGTCACTTATTAAGTCCAATGCATTCCTCATATGAATAGGTTTAAACATATCATAAACCATAACATAATCGTATCACATAAAACATGCATAAAGGAAACATACCATTTCCACATTTCAATCACAAGATATCAATACAACACATTGATATAATAAAAATGCTTCCAAAACCATTTTCAATACCAAAATAAAAGAAAGTTAAAACTTTGTAATTATTTTTCATTAAAAAAAATGATGGCTTGTAGAGGAAGCCGAAACTCAAATAATGGTCACGGCGGCGGAGAAGTCATTGTTTCCGCATATGTATGGAAAGAAAAAAATTCCCTTTTTGTCGTTTAGTAAAACGCTTCGTATAAAAAAGGATTCCTTTTGAATAAAAGTAAAAGTCAAAGGGGTTTATACACCGTATAAAAGAAAGTTGTGTATAAAACCAAATATGCCTCAATGAAAGGAGATTGAGACGAAGTCCTTAAAAATACCATTTTTAAGATAAAATAGATCTATTATGTGTATTAACTATAGGTACACATAAAGAAAGTAAAAATACAAAATAATACATAATAATATCATAACATAATTTGAAAGTATGAGATTAACCCAGAGAATGGAAGTTGGGTTAAGAAGTTCCCTTACCTTGCGTCTTGTCCTGACTCGACTGTTCTTTAACCTCCTGAATAATAAACTAGAGTTAATTTCTATTTAATTAAGAACCTTTTTCATGTTCATTATTCCTTTTATATCCCTTATTACCATGTTATGAACATTATGTAATTATTTAATTTAATAATGGTCGTTTTGTCGATCTTTGGTACTTGAGTCAAAAATAAACTTCTTATAATTACAAGTTGTTCATGTGGTGAAATATCCATTATATCCAGAATTATATTCATGATGTAGATATCATATATATCATATATATACAGTATATACATTCATTCATAATGTCACGTAACATTTAGAGGTAAGAAATGAAATGCACCGTTCATGGAGACGGTAAGCCGTACGTACGCATGAACGCTACTTTCATTTCTATTTCATATTTAATGGAATGGAATCATAATGATATAAATGTATAATATAATTCCAGTATAATATAGTGTATAATACAATTTACTCCATGCTTTATACATCCCACATATGGCATTAACGATTCAAATCACTTTGAGGGGGCGGTAGTCCGCACTTCCTAAAATGAAATTATCGCGTTTTACCCATAATGGAAATCATAAAGTATGCCATAAATGAGAAATACGGAAGCATAAGTAAAACATAAACATATTATATATCATATATAAATATAGTGACATCTCAATGACCACCTTTGAAGGTGTTATATGAGTGTTGAACAATCATCGTTTCGTGAGGCAGAAATTCGCCATCCACCGAAACCGTATGTTCTTTAACCATTAGATGTAGGTGTGTGTAAGTGTAGCTCGAATTCTTCTTATAACAACATCCTAGTATATTGAAAATACTGGTGTTGTTACAAAAGAAATGAATAAAAAGAGTTTAGGGGGTTGGAGAAGAAAAATAAAACAAAACAACACTAGAGAAGACATTACCTCAAAATCGGGTAACTCTTTTTGATTTGAGCCAAAGGCTTCCTTGGGAAGAGTTCTGCCCAAATTGAGGCTTCTAGGAGTAAGAGGGGGAAGTTGGGAGAGTATTTGGGAAGAGGTTGTCCGAGCCAAATGGCTTGAAGGTGTGAATAAGGTGGGAGAGGTGGGGGCCTTTTATAAGTGGAGAGGAGGGGCTCTTTTGGAAAGATTGAAATGTTACATTATTACACAATGATTTTCGGATTCTAAAGGTCCCACACTTATATAATTCGAGGCTAAGGTGATAAGGGTTTGAAATCTACCCATCCAACAGTCTTTGGACAAGTTTAAGCCTTGGATTTTACATTATCTTTTCATTTTATTAAAATCGTTAAATAATGAGGTCATCGCTGCATCATAATTATGTCATAAATAATTTAATTTATTTAATGTATAAAAATTATAAAAAAAATACTATGATGTAGGAAATAATTTTAGATTTCTAATGAATATTTATAGTCAAAATATGTACTTTTGTAACCCCACTTAAAAACTATTTTAGTAAAACAACTCATGTTTGTGTCAATTTAATTTTAACATTAAATAAATATATATTAATGTCATTTTCCAACCAAAGTGGCTCCATGGGGTCCCCAAGTTGACCCATGGGTTGTCTTGGTCGGCCATGACTCATCAAATAGGAGTAGGACAAGTGTCAAGCTCATCTCATATTATTGAAACATTATTTTTACCTTAAACTACACTAATTACCTCTAATCGCGATTAAGAACTTAAAAGTTACTATTCAACAAAAAATTATTTTAATCTCATTGAACCACATTTTACTTCTTAATGACAACCATGTATGTCGGATTTTTGAAAATCAAATCACAGAAGTGGTAATATTTCATTTTAACGAAAAATCAGTTTTTAACAACCACTTAGTGGTTTCACTATTCATCAAAAATTGAAGTTTTTCAGAATAAGGCCAAAATTTTACCCTAAGCTATAATTGATATTCCGAATTCAAAAATGATGTATATTTTACAAAATTCCAAACATATAAGTTGAATTAATTAATTTTATAATTAATTCCTACTGTTACAACAAATAGCGTGTTTTTAAGAAACAATTTATATCAAAAGATTGGCAATTGTTTATGTCCAATTTCAATGTTAAATTAATTCTAATGACCACCATTGGATAAAATGGTAAAAATATATTCTAATTATACTTTAAAACCACCCAATAGTATAACTTATCACTATAAATTATTTTGATTAAAAAAGTTGTTTTAAGTATTTTTCACTATTCATAAAAAATAGAAGTTCTCAGAAAAATACCAAAAATTCAACATAGGCTAATTTCGATATTCCGAATCCAAAAATGAAGTCCATTTTGATAAATAAAATTTATAAAATTTCAAAAAGTAGGTATTACTATTCACAATGGCTAGTTTAATTCGTTGTGGTGTGTGTTAGAGCTCGAGGTTGCGTACAACACACGCTATTGCATTATTCGAAGTGAAACGTACCATGGAAGCTTGGGGTGTTACATTCTCCCCTCCTTCAATAAATTGCGTCCTCGCAATTTGAAATTTTTCTTTGAAAATAAAAGGATGAAAATAGAAAATACCTTTGAGGAAAACCCACATCGGAAATAAGATTAATAAAATTTAGCCTTAATAAGAGGAAAAGGGGAAATGAAAAAGTCACCACCCAATTATGATCTCGATTAGGAGAACATTGGTGGAAATTAGAGACATATAATTGGAGGAAAAACGTAAATATTCGTAGGGAGTGATTGAGATCATCAATCACAATCAACTGTCAAATTGAGGGCCTCAAAGCCTTCAATCTATGTTGATTTAAAATATCATTAGTTCAACAAGACATAAGGTATTAGGATAACACATTTTTTTTTGTTTTAATATCCCTTTACTAAAGTTTAAGAATTAATTTATTCATTGAATAACAGATAGGTATATATATTTTTATGCTTGAAAATTAGAGTTTCAACCTTCAACTCACCTTTCACTCAAAAAGATAATAGAACCCAAAAATATTATACTTATCCTAATTGTATAAGGTTCCAAATGTTAACACATACCATTTAGATTAGTAATAACCAGGGACTTCCTGTAGGCTAGTGGTAGGAAATAAAGGCCTGTCGCACTATGGTTGTGGGTTCGATTCCTGCAGCTTTGTCCGAAGCGACGGGTTATGCCCCACCCTGCAGGTTGTCCTTTTCCTAAAACTATAGTATCATAATATTCCAAAAATAATCTTCATAAATTTTTTAACCTTAAACAATACTATCCAAAGATCAACTTAATCCATTCCAACCTTTATAGTTATCCAAAATACTTCTGTCCAACTCACAGTCCAAATTTTATAAGGAAGGTAAACATAATGAAGATCCTTTTTTCCATGTAACAACATGTGGACACCTTCATCATGTATTATTTTTAAACATATTGAATTACCATGATCCCTTATTCCTTATAGAATACTAGATATACTCCTTCTATCCAAAAAATGTATACAAATCATCAATCAGTTTCAAGGAAGTTAAGAATATCCAATATAATTTATCCAAATCAATCACGTCTTATTCCAAAATTACTATCTTGGTATCAGAACCATATTATGGTTTATCTTTCTCTCAACCATATATTTTCCAAAAATTTAACCTACTATGGAGTCACTTTTCTTGGTTCCACAAAATCTCAAGTCCTTGATGAAATAGTACCGCAGTACAATCCTTATATACTCCATAATTATTATAACCAGTACATCATTGATACAACACTCAAATTACAAAATTCTTTAATAACAACATAAGAACTCTAATCATTACTCCTCATCTGTGGTAGTATCATAACTTGATTATTGTCCAATAACATCATTTGGGGCATACTCTGATGATTTGGACATTGGTTTGCATAGTGTCCCCAATCCTTGCAGAAGAAGCATTGTACATTTGAAACCATTTTCTTACCCTTGCAGTCACGCACTTTGTGTCCTTTTTCTCTACACTTATAACAAACTCCCATTCCCTTTAGGCAAGTTCCATGATGTTTCTTCCCACAATTACCACATATTGGAAAATTCTTCTTTCCCCTCATCCCTTTATCCATCATTCTCTCTTCCATCCCTTTCATCTCTTGCTTCGCTTCAAAGCCATAGGACTCAGAGAATTATTTACTTATCTTATTAACACATGATACTATTTCTTCATATGTTGAGAACACATGGGAGACTATTTCCCTTCGAAATGTTGGCTTAATACCGTGAAAGATATGATCCTTCTTACTCTTTGGATCATACGTATTGCTGGAGTTCACATTCCTTCTACTGAGCTCCATTTCTATACAATGGCATAAACTAGATTAGTTTATGAATCAAAATACATAATTCCATACTTATAAAATACATAACATAAATTGAACTATTTATGGATATAATCCATAAAAATGTTTTCTTTGAGGAAGTATATACTCATAACCCTTCATAGTGTTTTGTAAAGAAAATGAGAATTATCCTAAGCATATCCCCCGGGAGTGTCGTAACTAAGAGTGAAGCAAGGCCCGTTGTCGTGCACCAGTTTCCGTTCGAGTCTAGCTCAAAGTGGTGTTTTTGGGTTTTACCCCTAGGTACATTTGTGCCAGAGCCGCCTCTACCTGCTCGTATCCAGACAGGGATGTATTTCTCGGAAAACTCATAACATCTCTATAATACCAAAATTCTAGGAAGTTCTTCTATACTAATCCTCAAAGTCTATCTTTGGGCTATGTGCTCTAATCAGAGTTTATCTACATCTAGCTTCCAAGGTTAGTACTAAACTGCCTCTGATACCAACTGTAACGCCCCGACCCCAGCTACCTAGAGTCGGTGCATTACTTCGTAACATTGGCATGATCACAGAAGACCAAGTCTCGAAAGACCGATTAGTTTAGTAGCCTTGGAAACACTAGATACATTCATAAGTGTTACATTACATCATAAAGTGAAAAACTAATAACAAAGTCTTCATAGTCCACACTCTTATCCTCTTCTGACTATCCCTGCAGGTCGTTCATAAAATACTTCTTCACATCCTGGAGAATATTAAAACATTGAAAGGGGTGAGCTCAGATGCTCAGTAAGGATAACAATATTGCGGAAGCTTTCATAAAAAAAACATAAAAATTTAAGGCAATGTATAACTAAAACAAAAGCCTTTTAAACTTTAACATCAACATAATATGGAAAAAGTAAAATGAGATAATGCCATTCACTTCTTCACATGGATATTCTACTGGTCGAATAATCACATGAAATATCAATAACCACTTTCATAATGATGGAATGCATAATGCCAGACTATCATAACCACGTAGCCAAGGCCTCGTGCCAAGACCACAAATTAGATTTTGTCAAGGCCTCGTGCCAAGACACTAGTTTGTCTCATGAGACCTGCCGATGCATCGAGGAGATATAGCGGGCTCCACCCGTCACTTATTAAGTCCAATGCATTCTTTATATGAATAGGTTTAAACATATCATAAACCATAACATATCCGTATCACATAAAACATGCATAAAGGAAACATACCATTTCCACATTTCAATCACAAGATATCAATACAACACATTGATATAATAAAAACGCTTTCAAAACCATTTTCTATACCAAAATAAAAGAAAGTTAAAACTTTGTAATTATTTTTCATTAAAAAAATGATGGCTTGTAGAGGAAGCCGAAACTCAAATAATGGTCACAGCGGCGGAGAAGTCGTTGTTGCCGCATATGTACGGAAAGAAAAACATTCCATTTTTGTAGTTTAGTAAAACGCTTCGTATAAAAAAGATTCCTTTTGAATAAACGTAAAAGTGAAAGGGGTTTATACACCGTATAAAAGAAAGTTGTGTATAAAACCAAATATGCCTCAATGAAAGGAGATTGAGACGAAGTCCTTAAAAATATAATTTTTAAAATAAAATAGATCTATTATGTGTATTCACTATAGGTACACATAAAGAAAGTAAAAATACAAAATAATACATAATAATATCATGACATAATTTGAAAGTAGGAGATTAACCCAGAGAATGGAAGTTGGGTTAAGAAGTTCCCTTACCTTGCGTCTTGTCCTGACTCGACCGTTCTTTAACCTCCTGAATAATAAACTAGAGTTAATTTCTATTTACTTAAGAACCTTTTTCATGTTCATTATTCCTTTTATATCCCTTATTACCGTGTTATGAACATTATGTAATTATTTAAGTTAATAACAGTCGTTTTGTCGATCTTTGGTACTTGAGTCAAAAATAAACTTCTTATAATTACAAGTTGTTCATGTGGTGAAATATCCATTATATCCAGAATTATATTCATGATGTAGATATCATATATATCATATATATACAGTATATACATTCATTCATAATGTCATGTAACACTTAGAGGTAAGAAATGAAATGCACCGTTCATGGAGACGGTAAGCCGTACGTACGCATGAACGCTACTTTCATTTCTATTTCGTATTTAATGGAATGGAATCATAATGATATAAATGTATAATATAATTCCTGTATAATATAGTGTATAATAAAATTTACTCCATGCTTTATACATCCCACATATGGCATTAACGATTCAAATAACTTTGAGGGGGCGGTAGTCCGCACTTCCTAAAATGAAATTATCGCGTTTTACCCATAATGGAAATCATAAAGTATGCCATAAATTAGAAATACGGAAGCATAAGTAAAACATAAACATATTATATATTATATATAAATATAGTGACATCTAAATGACCACCTTTGAATGTGTTATATGAGTGTTGAACAATCATCGTTTCATGAGGCAGAAATTCGCCATCCACAGAAACCGTATGTTCTTTAACCATTAGATATAGGTGTGTGTAAGTGTAGCTCGAATCCTTCTTATAACAACATCATAGTATATTGAGGATACTGGTGTTGTTACAATAGAAATGAATAAAAAGAGTTTAGGGGGTTGGAGAAGAAAAATAAAACAAAACAACACTAGAGAAGACATTACCTTAAAATCGGGTAACTCTTTTTGATTTGAGCCAAAGGCTTCCTTGGGAAGAGTTCTGCCCAAATTGAGTCTTCTAGGAGTAAGAGGGGGAAGTTGGGAGAGTATTTGGGCAGAGGTTGGCCGAGCCAAATGGCTTGAAGGTGTGAATAAGGTGGGAGAGGTGGGGGCCTTTTATAAGTGGAGAGGAGGGGCTCTTTTGGAAAGATTGAAATGTTACATTATTACACAATGCTTTTCGGATTCTAAAGGTCCCACACTTATATAATTCTAGGATAAGGTGATAAGGGTTCGAAATATACCCATCCAATAGTCTTTGGACAAGTTTAAGCCTTGGATTTTACATTATCTTTTCATTTTATTAAAATCGTTAAATAATGAGGTCATCGCTGCATCATAATGATGTCATAAATAATTTAATTTATTTAATGTCTAAAAATTATAAAAAAATACTATGATATTGGAAATCTTTTTAGCTTTCTAATGAATATTTATAGTCAAAATTTGTACTTTTGTAACCCCACTTAAAAACTATTTTAGTAAAACAACTCATGTTTGTGTAAATTTAATTTTAACATTAAATAAATATATATTAATGTCATTTTCCAACCAAAGTGGCTCCATGGGGTCCCCAAGTTGACCCATGGGGTTTCTTGGTCGGCCATGACTCATCCAATAGGAGTAGGACAAGTGTCAAGCTCATCTCATATTATTGAAACATTATTTTTACCTTAAACTACACTAATTACCTCTAATCGCGATTAAGAACTTAAAAGTTACTATTCACCAAAAAATTATTTTAATCTCATTGAACCACATTTTACTTCTCAATGACAACCATGTATGTCGGATTTTTGAAAATCAAATCACAGAAGTGGTAATATTTCATTTTAACGAAAAATCAGTTTTTAACAACCACTTAGTGGTTTCACTATTCATCAAAAATTGAAGTTTTTCAGAATAAGGCCAAAATTTCACCCTAAGCTATAATTGATATTCCGAATTCAAAAATGATGTCTATTTTAAAAAATTCCAAACATATAAGTTGCATTAATTAATTTTATAATTAATTCCCGCTGTTACAACAAATAGCGTGTTTTTAAGAAACAATTTATATCAAAAGATTGGCAATTGTTTATGTCCAATTTCAATGTTAAATTAATTCTAATGACCACCATTGGATAAAATGGTAAAAATATATTCTAATTATACTTTAGAAACACCCAGTAGTATAACTTATCACTATAAATTATTTTGATTAAAAAAGTTGTTTTATGTATTTTTCACTATTCATAAAAAATAGAAGTTCTCAGAAAAATACCAAAAATTCAACATAGGCTAATTTCGATATTCCGAATCCAAAAATGAAGTCCATTTTGATAAATAAAATTTATAAAATTTCAAAAAGTAGGTATTACTATTCACAACGGCTAGTTTAATTCGTTGTGGTGTGTGTTAGAGCTCGAGGTTGCGTACAACACACGCTATTGCATTATTCGAAGTGAAACATACCGTGGAAGCTTGGGGTGTTACATATCAGTCCCATTTCACTCCCATAATGATTGAGTTCCAAACAAGAAAATAAATTTTCCATGTGTTCATTTATCGATATGTTTCTTTGAAAGGGTATACTTATTTTTTTCACCTATATTTCATGAAATTTCAAAAATTTATCCCTTTAATCCAAATTACATGACACCAGCATGAGGAGATGTATCCCATGAATACTGTTCATGCTGGGTCCTCGTCCAAGAAAAGGACATTGTCACCAACCCAACATATTCAATGATGGGTATCAAATTCATTGGTCTTCCATCCTGACCCTGAAGGTTGCTTCAATAGCCCTCCAACTCATAAGGCCTTTCCATCCATCCACTCAGTGACGACTGACGATCTAGAAGTGGATGACACTAATCACCATCTCCAACCATTTTATGAGATTATCCCTAGAATACAATAGTCATCTCCTCCCTTATCTATGGTAGGTAGATCAAGACACCATAGATGACCTCACCCATACTATAGAGGGTTTATTTCAAAGGGATCCTTTTAGTAATCGACACCACCAATGCCATGTGGCAGTAAATCCTTTCCATGATGGTGGTGACATCCTTGGGAGTCTATCCTAGGTCATCCAGAACCAAACACACAATATAAACTACTGAGGGAAGAAATCGGTCAATAGAGAATACAACTACACCTCTTTACCTTCTGGAGAAGCCCACTAAAAAAATTCAGTGGCAAACTATGAGAATGTACAAGCACCTAACTACACTAATCAAGTGGGTCAGTAGACTCTCCTGGAAGCATCCATATATTCCCACAAAAAATATGATAGAAAGTAGAGAGAAGGAAAAAATACCTTCCTATACCAACCAAGCCTACCAATAGTCTCATATGGATGTATCCGAAGAATTCAACTGAAAATTCCTAGTGATAAACATGGGGAAGACCCAAATATCACTACCAAAAAACTGGGCAAGGCAGGAGCCTGCCTTTATCAGCGCTAATAGAAAAGCGCTGATAAAGGGGTAGGACTTTATCAGTTCTAGATAAAATAACTGATAAATGTACCCTTTATTAGCGCTAAAACAAGCACTGATAAAGGTGTACACTTTATCAGTTCTTTTTTATCACTGATAAATGATACATTTATCAGCGCTTTAATTATCCCTTTATTAACACTTTTCTTAGCGCTGATAAAGGTTACAATTATCAGCACTTTACTTTATATGAAATTATTATATTTATATTCAAAAATAATGTTTATTTTATAAATTAAATAAAAAACACATGTTATAACTAAATATTTATATATATAATTAAATAATTATAAGATTAATAATAAATATATTTATTATATTTGTAATATTTATTAGATTTATTAGTTCATTTTATTTATTAGATCTATTAATTCATTTTATTTAATATATATATTTATTATATTTGTTTATATTTAATGTATTTTTTTATTTATAAATATATAATACTTTTTAATATATATGTATAATTAAAATTATTGAATATATATGTGTTTTCCAATGAATTGGGGTCAATGAATATATCATGCGTATATATTATGTGATCATATATGTGCATGAATAATATTAATTTATAGATTATAATTACATATCACGTTGATGTGTTATTAATTTATAATTCATTATGTTACCCATATAATATATATGTTCTAAAAAATGTACACTTATAATTAAAATTACATTATATTTAAAAAATAAATATACATTTTATTATATTTTCAATGATATATATATAAATATACCTTTCAAATACATTTGTAATTATAATTATAATTAACTATATATAATTAATATATTTATAATATTTTAAATATATATAATTAATATATTTATTTTATATATTTATATGATTATAAATATAATAACTATATTTCTTATAATTTTATAAGTATAAATAAAGATATATTTATTTAGAGTTATAATTATTTATATATATATATATATCATAAATATCATTTTAAATAAATATATAATAATATAAACAAATTATTAAATTTATACATTTATCAGTGATTTTATTAGCACTGATAAAGGGGGTATTTATCAACGCAATTCATTTTAGCACTGATAAAGACCCCCTTTATCAGTGCTTTTTACTAGCGCTAATAAAGGTCCCCGTGGGATTTATAAATGCCATTGGGTCCTCCTCCTCCTCCCCTCACCTTGTAAAGCTCTCGCAGAAGCCCTACTCTACGCCTACGCCACTGCCTCCTCTCTGCCACTGCCTCTTTCTCCTCCTCCTCTGTCGTGGCCGCTACCTCATTCTCCTCCTACGACACCTACTTCTCCTCCTCCTTCTCTTGACACTACTCCTCCTCCCCACACCCTATCAAGATCTCACGGAAGCCCTACCCTGCGCCTTCGCCACTGCCTCCTCTCTGCCGCTGCCTCCTCTCCAATGCTGCCTCCTCCTCCTCCTCCTCTGCCTTGGCCACAACCTCATTCTCCTCCTCCAGTGCCTACTTCTCCTCCTCCTCCTATTGCAGCGACTCCTACTCCTACTCCTCCTCCACCGCGGCTCCTCCTCCTCCTCCACCTACTCCACTGCCTCCGCTGCCTCCACTACCCCCGAGCTGCCTCCGCTGCCTCCGTTACCTCTGCTTCCTCCGCTGTCGACGCCTCCTCCTACTCCGCCACCAGGTCCTCCTCCTTAAGGTGAGTAAAATTTAATTTTCATGAATTAATTATGTTTGCATTTATTGTCAATATTGAGATTAATTATTATTTGCTGTGATTCTTGTGTGTGATGCTTGTGTGTGTGACACATGTATATGTGGTTGGTTACTTGTTTGATCTTGATTATCTCTCCCCACTATAGCCTTGTGATAGAAACCCGAATAGAGAGAGTATTTTTTGTGAAATGTTGTTACACTAGATTAGGATTTCACTCCATCTAGTGGCCCTTAGTATGGATCTTTTTATGATTTTGGATACTACCCCATAGTTAGGCCAGGTAGGGTTTGAACCATCCATGTTGGTGAATTCATGTCATCAGGTGAGGCATGCCAACGGGATGAGACATATGTTTAGTATCTTCTATATTGTACACTATATTGTACACTATTCTTCTTGGGTTTGAAAAAAATGAACCTTAATAGGGTTTCTACCAATTCCTGCCCACTACCCACTCTCTCTGGGTTGGGTCATATACCAATTTAAATATCACATCCTTTATTATAACATAACAGTGCCACCAACCTCTCACATTGGGTGTGATTCACATATCCTCTAATTCCACAACATAGTAGCTGCTCCCCTCTCACTTACGGTGGGAATCACCATCACATCACATAAAAAACAATTTGAGGAGGGAATCTCTATATACAACCTCTCACAAAACTACTCCAAACCAATACTAAGTGATCCTCATTTCTACATCTCACATCATATTATCATATAAAAATTGATCTAAGGAGGGAATCACAATATCCAACATCTATCACAAGTCAAAATGCACCACCAATAGGTGGATCCCATGGAATTCACACACCAATCCCCTTTGACCAATGCCTTCTCACTCAAAGTAGGGTCCTACCAATACCTTATCACTTCAATAAAGGCTATCCATCTTGTATCATGCCACAAAACATATAAATAGTAATCTAAGGAGGGTATCTATATAGCCAACCTCTCGTACTAGTTAAACCACATCATCAATAGGTGGGCCCCATGGATGATCATACTTCAACTAGGTTAAAGTCATATGAAGTCCCAATATCTTAGTTAATCTAACCATAAATGATAAAAGTCACCATCCATTTATCCTTGCATAATAATCTCCTTAAAACCATCTTGGTTATACATGAAAATTATTCCCAACCTATCAACATTCTAATTTCACCTATAAGGGAATATACTTGGTTCTAAAAACCTAACCCATATCTACTCATTGATACCAACACACACTCATCTCTACATGGTAATGTCACAACCCAAATTCTATACTTGATCTAGGCCTCGATAGTCTAGTCTATATCATCTCCTAATTCCCACATTAAAACTCATTAAAACTAAATAATGACCATCCTAATAAACTCACACTAAGATCCTTATATACCCTGTGCTAAGTCATCCAAACTATTACCATGACCCTCACTTAGGTACCATATAAAATCCCCCCTTGGAGATCTTTTAATCCAATTATAAGGAGGAAATACTCTATGTCACACTTCACCAATCCCTATATGGAATATCCTACTCATTACACACACTGTGACTCTTATATATCCTTAAGAGGGTGTTCCCCATCATACATGAGATATAAAACTATATTATCCATCTTCTTTGGGCCTAAGACTCTAATACCTACTCAAATAGCCTTAGAAAACCTAACTAGGCTCTAAAAATATCATACCAAACCCGATCCTCTCATAAACACAACTAGAAACATCACCTCCATGGATACATAATCTCTGGATGATCATAAAATCACAAACATTCAATAGAACCCTCACTCTATCTCTTGGTGGATCCAAAACACCCTCTTTATTTACCTAGGTTTCTCTTGATTTCTATCCCTTTCAATGGAACACATATACTCATTCTTGAATGCACAATCATGCATAAATTAGAACATGGTTTTGTATTATAGGGTCCACCTACCTTAAAAAATGGAGTAACCCCCTAACTAAGATCAACTCATCATCAACCAAGACTATACATGCCTTATCTAATCTTGTACCAATGATTGTGACCCAATATCAAGGAACAATTCCCAAATAATTATTTATTGAAACTTATAATTAATTATTAACCTTAATATAATTAGGAATAATCTTTTAAAAACTCACTGGAAAAAACAACACCACCTAAACCACACAAAACATGGTTCACTCATCATACGAGGATAACCTCTATCCAATACAAACAAAATCTACATCATCGGAATTTATTTGAAGATGATATAGTAAAATCATCACACAAATCCTAGTTAAAATCATCCCAAATCATAGAAAAATAAAGGATAATAGTAATAGAGTAAGTATGATGGAATAAATCACTAACGCACCATAAAAAACTCCCAAGAACCACCCCTCATCAGGGGGGATTGAAGAGAGGAAAAGAATGGATGAATCCTAAGAACCACTCAAGATTTTCTATTAATGAGAACGCCCCCACCATTTTTGAAGTATCTAGTTTTTATCTAAATTATACTCATATTCCTTCTCCCCTAACCTATATAACCATCCTTTGGATTTCAAATAGGATGAATATAAATAAACAATAGATGAATGCCAATCGGTTGAAAAAAGAGTAGGAAGAAGGCGTGAAAGAGTTTATAAAGTTTGCAAAAGATCATGCATATGAACCTTCTCAAATCCTTTGTCCATGTTTACTTTGTTGTAATTCAAAACAAATTATCCCATTGGAGTTGTAAGAACACTCGATCTGTCATGGAATATATTAGAGTTATACATGTTGGAATAAACATGGGGAAACAACGAATGTAGGTAGTGGCTGGGATAACACTACATTTTATGGATCATCTGATATAATTACAAGAATGAAAAATGAAGATGACCGTATGGAGAATGTGATTATAGATGTGAATGATGATGGAGATCGTATTGAGGAAATGATAAGGACCATCGAAGATGAACTTCATGATTTCCTAAAATTGTTTGAGAAGTTAAAAAGTTTTACAAAGACACTATTGTATACTGGTTGCACTAAATATACAGCACTGTCAGCCGTACTGAAGCTGTATAATTTGAAAGTAGACAAAAGGTGGAGTGACGCCAATTTTATGGAACTAATTTCTCTCCTGAATGACATGCTCCCAGAAGATAATGATCTCCCGAGCCAAACATACGACGCCAAATGAATGCTACGATCGATGGGTATGATCTCTGAAAGAACACACACATGCCCAAATGACTGCATACTATTTCTAAAGGACCACAAATCACTTAAATAATTCCCAAATTGTGGTGCTTCTCTATACGAGAAAGATGAATCCAGTCCTACTAAAGTTGTATGGTACTTTCCAATCATTATAAGGTTTAGGAGCCTATATGGAAGTGAGGAGACTGCAGGACAATTGAATTGGCATACAGATACAAGAATTAAAGATGGGATACTACGTCACCTAGTAGACTCTCCTCAGTGGAAGAGAATTGATCATGAGTATCCTGAATTTGGAAATGAGTCGAGAAACCTTCATCTTGCATTATCTACAGATGGAGTGAATCCTTTTGGTTTTCAAAGAAACAGTCACAGTACATGGTCGGTTATGTTGGTAAATTATAACTTACCATTGTGGTTATGTATGAAACGAAAATACATCATGTTATCTATGATTATATTAGGACCAAAACAACCGGTTAATGATATTGATGTTTATTTAGCTCCATTAATCGAAGATTTGAAATTATTGCGGGATTCAGGTGTTACATTGTATGATGCTTACAAAAAGGAAGATTTCAATTTGAGATCCATATTGTATGAGACGATAAATGACTTCCCTGCTTATGAAAATTTTACAGGATATAGCATTAAAGGAACTTAAGGGTTTCCCATTTGCGGACAAGGTACACAATCAATTTGGTTGAAACATTCATTGAAAACAGTGTTTCTAGGACATCGTAGATTTATACCCCAACGACATAAGTACCAATCCTAGATGACATCATTCTATGGAAGTTAAGAAGAATGTACAAAACCATATCCACTAATAGGCGATCAATTTTTTGTGAAATTTAAAAACGTGTACACTATTTTTGGTAAATTGGCTTTGAAAAACCTTACGAAAATTGGTTGTAAAAAGTGATCAATTTTTTTGAATTACAATACTGGAATTGTCTATATGTCAGACATTTTCTTGATGTTATGCATGTAAAAAAAATGTATTTGATAATTTCATCGGCACGTTGCTAAATATATCTGAAAAAACAAAATATGGAATTAAGGCTAGGTTGGACATGGTTGAGATGAGAATATGAGAAGAGTTGGCACCAGTGAAGGGTGAAAAATGAACATTTCTTCCTCTAGCTGCTTACACTCTTTCCAGGCCGGAGAGATATCAGTTTTTCAACTTCTTGAATGACGTAAAGGTTCCAGAGAGGCATTCATCAAATATCAGGAACCTCATGTCAATGAGAGATTCGAAGTTAAAAGGTATGAAATCACATGAATGCCGTGTTTTGATGCAAGATCTCATTCCTATTGCTTTACGTTGCATTTTTCTCAATAATGTCCACCATACATTAACAAAAATGTGTTTCTTCTTCCAAGATATATGTAGCAAAGTTATAGACCCGATGAAATTGCCAACTATAGAAAGAGAAATTTCCACCATATTATGTGAATTAGAAATGTTCTTCCCACCTTCATTTTTTGATATGATGGTTCATTTAATGGTCCACTTGGTGAGAGAGATTCAACTATGTGGTCCTGTATATTACAGATAGATGTACCCCATTGAACGATATATGAAGATTTTGAAAGGGTATGTCAAAAATCGAAGTCGGCCAGGGGGTTGTATTGCGGAGCGATATATTGTTGAGGAATCCATTGAATTCTGTACCGAATACCTGTCTGGTGTGGAAAGCAATGGCCTACTGAAATCTCGTCACACTAGGCGGCTTGAGGGTGAAGGAATTTTTAGAAGACAGGTTGTCACAATCAATATTATAGATTGAGAGTAGGCCCACCTTTATGTTTTGCGTAACAGTTTCGATGTTGAACCATATGTTGAAACCCACAAAAAAACTCTAAGGCATTTGAATCCATCTAGGGATGAAAATGGATATCAGATACACATAATCAACAGTTTATAGGATGGTTTCATGACCATATTTTTAAGAAGTCAGATGAAAATCCAGAGTCAATTTCAGAATGACTTCATTGGCTAGCCAGAGGACTAAGTGTGTATGTATTATCTTACAATGCTTATGTAGTTAATGGTTATACATTTTATACTAATAAACATGATGAATAAAGTACCATGCATAATAGTGACATTACACTTGTGGTATAAGCGATGCATGTTTCCAGTGCTAAGGACAAAAATCTAATTTATGCGAATATGTCATACTTTGGCATCATCAAACAAATATGGGAGTTGGATTATACGGAATTCCAAGTTATGATTTTTCAATGAAAGTGGGTTGATAACAGGAGTGATGTTAAAATAGATTAATTAGGATTCATGAAAGTTGATTTCAGTAAGGAAGGGGATAAAGACGAACCGTTTATAATGGCATCACAGGAAGTGCAAGTATTTTATGTTCCAGATCCCACAAACCGAAACTGGTCAATTATTCTGTTATCGACCAAAAAAATGAAGGGTCAGATGAAAATTCAATGAAGGATGACCCTTTCATTGGGAATTTTAAATCATTTCATAGTGGTCCCAATGCAGACGACGTTTTGTATGTCAGATGATACCACAATGAAGAGATATGGATAGTCTATAGAGGGGTCAAATCCCTTCAGCCTTAAAAAAAGAGAGTTCAATAATCAGGTTATTTTTTTAATGTAATATAGATTGTGTTACATTATGTTATTATGTGTTCACTACTTCTTTTATGTGATCTAAATTAAATGTTAAACCACTTCTACAGATAATGACTTCTGCACCTACTGATGCACCCAATCCCGAGACACAATAGGTTTCTCAATCTGTTGTAGTTGGTCCCACTGCTGAGGTACAACAGGTCTCTCAACCTGTTGTAGCTGGTCCCACTGTTGAGGTACAAAATGTTTCTCAACCTATTGTTGTTGGTCCCACTGCTGAGGTACAACAGGTTTCTCAACCTGTTGTTGCTGGTCCCAATGTTGTTGCTAGCACTTTAGAGGAACATAATGATGATGCAGAAACCAAAGAAATGGTAGCCAATGAAACTCAGCGGCATAAAAAAATAGGTGCACCATAGTTTGACAGTTTTAGCCAAAATAATTAAGGCAAAATCAAAAGGCATCAAATATGATGTGGGATGGAAAAACCAAGGCCATCATGTAAACCCCAACAAATCTATGTTTTGTAGCTACATTGGAATCATCACTCGGCAACGCGTGCCGATTGATGTAGAGTCATGGAACCATGTTGTCAGCGGGATGAAGACATTAATGTGTGAAGAGATTATGGTAACATTATGATATCATTTATTTAATTTATTAAAATAAAATAATATAAAATACTGAAATATTGACTAACTCTTCATCATCTCTTGCTGAGTGAATTTATAGAAGATTTCTCGCACAAAGAATATGTATTAAGACTAGCAGGATGGGTTTATAGATGATTTCACACCATTTTAATGAAATTTCATCTGAAAGATACTGAAGGGAAAATAAATCTGCACCCACCTCCTCTTTATGCACACTTGATATCCCAAGGAGTGTGGGATGCGTTTTGCAACTGTTGTACAGAGTAGACTTTTTAGGTACATTGTGTTTGGTAACACGTTGTTTAAAGTTTCTTGTATTCATCACTTTGATTGATAGTTTTTTATTTATGAAATAACAACTGAGTACTGAAAATAAAGAACGGGCAGCAAAACCAGCATACCCCTACCGTAAAGCAAGGTTGGGGTACGATTCAATTAAAAAACAATTGAAACGTATTTTAAAAGTGCTGTAATACTTTTATGTGACATAAAACAAAACTGTAACCATGTTTATCTATTTATATAAAGATTGATGAATCAAAATCCCAAGCCACTTCCATCCCATTCCATGTTCTATGGAAGGAGGCTCGTGTTAATAAAGAGGAGAAACTGGTAGTTGAAAGCACACAAAAAGTGTGGGAAACATGTGTAAGTATGACATAATATAATTTTTTTTCTTTAAATAACTATTACATAACTATGATTACTTATTTTCCCATATTTTCTATTTGAACTAGTCACAGGAATCAACAAGACCTGTACCAGATGCAGACATACTTTCAGCGGCCTTGAAACAGCCAGAACAGTATGGTCGCATCAGAGGTGCGGGTTTTGGGGTGACACCCCGAATATATTTTCAGAAAAAAACAAGAGGAGGAACAAATTAAACAAATGAAAATGATGAGATATAGACTATATACCCTTGAAGAAAAATTCCAAAGTCAGGGAGAGTTGCTAGAAACTTTGATGGGGGAGAGGCGAAGAGAAGAAACAACTCAAGAACAACCCAGGCGAGAAGATCATGCCCCACCCCCACCAGCTTTGAGGCGATCCATTCCCCTAAAAGACTTGAATTAACCAAGGTAATAAATGTTCTAATATTTGTTTCTGTGAAATGTAAATCACAAAGACACTGATACATTTCTTGTAATGATATTATACAGGGTGAAAATGACTGTGATTTATATCTATCAACTCCCACCCATCATCTTGTAGTGAGGGCTACGATGTTCAATATACAGAATGACATGCTACACTCCATAACACTTCAAACTGGTCATGTAAAAGTGTTTATTAACGCAGATCATGAGCTAATCACTGAGATACCCATGCCAAATGATGATGAAGACATTCATACAGTGGAAAAATCTATTGGAACATTCGTTGCATGGCCGTCGAATCTTGTAAAAAAACATGTCGACCTGGAGGTATTCATTTCCAATTCATTTTTTAAGTAGAACCTTTAACATTTAATTAGAAAAGGGCTGAACTGATGAATGTTATTACAGAAGGACAAAAGGAAAGAGCTAAAATGAAAGAGCAGCTCAAAAGGATCAACCAACCAATCAAAACGATCTACTGAGATAACCTTCACCCCACCCTTTCTATATCCACATTTAATATCATTGCAAGCTCATGTGGATACAAAAATGAAATGAGGGAATAATCACACAATTGTTTGTGAAAAAGATATGTATGGAGAGGAAACATTATACTTCTTTAGTGCTGACGCTGTAGATGAAATCATCACATATGACTGGCTAGGCACCTCAGTTATAAATGTGTACATGAGGTATGTTTTCATGATTTGATTTTACAAAAGCTGATATACTATGATAATTATGGATAAATACATTTCATATTTTTCACAAGCGTATATATGAAAAACAATTGAAGGGATTTTCTCATGAATATAAATTTGGACTTGTTAGTCCTCACACCATGTCTACAAAACAAAAAGAAATAGATTCCGATTTTTAGGCTAAATTAATGTCAAACCTGTTTAGAACGTTTCAATGAAAAATTATGACTAACTGGCTCTTTTTAATACCAACATTTCAGGGGTAAAAATCTAAATTTTAATCATATCAATTATATTTTTATTTCTATTATTAATTATTATTTTTTGTGTTCTTAGGCAGCATTGGATGCTCATTGCAGTCAATTTGGATACTCCAACGATTTATTTTCTGGATTCACTGCATGGATATCCAACAAACCGACCACACATGATGGCGATTGTCAATTTGTAATACACTAGATCCAACATTTTAGAACTAAATATCTAGTTATATAATTTATATTATCTTTTAATGAGGATTCTGATATGATAGGGCGATGTATGAATATTTTCTAAAGGCTAAAATGAATCCAGGGCCTAAGGACGACAAGGTGCACGAGATCTACAAATAGAAAAGTATCAGGGTATATATAATTATATTGCACTATCCAAATACATATCAAAATAGATTACTTATTTTTCTCGATGTTTCTACAGTGTCCGAAACAAACGAACAGAAATGACTGCGGTTATTATGTTTGTAAATTTATGAAAGAGATCATATTTCATGAACAAACTAGCATCCCTGAAGAGGTATTTTTCAAAATAATTACTAGTTCATTTAAAATAATTATTAATACTTTGTGTATTTATATTTTTTCAGTACTAATATGACTGTAAAAAAACTCATATTCACGAGATGATATAGATGTGTTTAGAAATGAATGGGCAATATACCTGATGGAAGAATGTAAAAAAATAGGATAGTGAAGGTGAATTCTTAATACTTATGTTATCTTTATATGATCATTGATATCTCCCTTTTTTACACTTATTGAGAATATATGATCACCTTTTCTTATGTTTCATATCTTCAGATTATGAATAATGGTTTTAGAAATGATTTGAGTTTCTAGTAAAGAATAACTTAATGAGAGACTCTTATGAAGTTATGACATATGGAATACTGAGAAAACACATTCGTATTGTTTTGATACATTAGGAAAATGATCCATGAGTCATTTTTGACATGTAAGAATCAACCGTACCTCAATCTGATGTGCAGTGTGAACGGTATGGCTAAAAGTGTTTGATATCAGTTTGAAATTGACATTAACTTTTGAAAACAACACAAGTGACATACGACAAACTGAGAAAATGCATTCAGATTGTTTTGATAATTTAGGACAATGATGCATGAATCATTTGTGACATGTAAGATTTAAATGCACCTCAATCCGATGCACGGTGTGACTGGTATGGCTAAAAGTGTCTGATATCAGTTTGAAATTGACATTAACTTTAGAAAACAACACAAGTGACATACGAAAAATCAAGAAAATGCATTCGGATTGTTTTGATACTTTAGTAAAATGATCCATGAGTCATTTGCAATGTGTAATAATCAACCGAACCTCAATCTGACGCACGGTGTGACCGATATTGATAAAAGTGTCTGATATCAGTTTGAAATTGACATTAAATTTAAAAAAAACACAAGTATATTACAGAAAACTAAGAAAACACATTAGGATTGTTTTAATAATTTAGGAAAATGATCCAAGAGTCATTTTTGACGTGTAAGAATAAACCTCACCTCAATCCAACGCACGGTGTGACCGGTATTGCTAAAATTGTATGATATGAGTTTGAAATTGTCATTAACTTTAGAAAACTGCACAAGTGACATATGAAAAACCGATCAAATGCATTCAGATTGTTTTAATACCTTAGTACAATTATCCATTAGTCATTTGTGACATTTAATAATCAAACGCACCTCAATCCGACGCACGGTGTGACCGGTATGGCTAAAAGTGTCTGATATCAGTTTGAAATTGGCATTAACTTTAGAAAAAAACACTATTGACATACGGTAAATCGAGAAAACACATTCGGATAGTTTTGATACTTTAGGAAAACAATCCATGAGTGATTTGTGACATGTAAAAATCAATCAAACCTCAATCTGACACATGGTGTGACCGGTATGGCTAAAAGTGTCTGATATCAGTTTCAAATTGACATTAACTTTAGAAAACAACAAAAGTGACATACGACAAACTGAGAAAACACGTTTGGATTGTTTTGATACTTTAGGAAAACGATCCATGAGTCATTTTTGACATGTAAGAATTAACCAAACCTCAATCCGACACATGGTGTGACTAGTATGGCTAAAAGTGTCTGATATCAGTTTCAAATTGACATTAACTTTAGAAAACAACACAAGTGACATACGAAAAACTGAGAAAACACATTTGTATTGTTTTGATACTTTAGTAAAATAATTCATGAGTCATTTGTGATGTGTAAGAATCAACCACACCACAATCTGATGCACGGTGTGATTGGTATGGCTAAAAGTGTCTGATATCAGTTTCAAATTGACATTAAGTTTAGAAAACAACACAAGTGACATACTGAAAACCGAGCAAACGCGTCCAGATTGTTTTGATACTTTATGAAAACAATCAATGAGTCATTTGTGATGTATAAGAATCAACCAAACCTCAATCCGACACATGGTATGACCGATATGGCTAAAAGTGTCTGATATCAGTTTCAAATTGATATTAACTTCAGAAAACAACACAAGTGACATACGGAAAACCGAGTAAACGTGTTTTTATTTTTTGATACTTTAAGGAAATGATCCATGAGTCATTTGTGACATATAAAAATCAACCGCATCTCAATCAGATGCACGGTGTAACCAGTATGGCTAAAAGTGTATGATACCAGTTTAAAATGGACTTTAACTTTAGAAGACAACACAAGTGACATACAAAAAACCAAGCAAATGCATTTTTTTGATAATTTAGGACAATGATCCATGAGTCATTTTTGACGTTTATGAAACAAATACACCTCAATCTTATGCATGGTGTGACTGATATGGCTAAAAGTGTCTGATATCAGTTTGAAATTGATATTAACTTTATAAAACAACACAAGTGACATACGGAAAACTAAGAAAACATGTTAGGATTGTTTTTATACTTTAATACAATAATCCATGAGTCATTTTTGATGTGTAAGAATCAATAGAACCTCAATCTAATGCACTGTGTGACCGATATGGATAAAAGTGTCTGATATCAGTTTCAAATTGACATTAAATTTAGAAAACAACACAAGTGACATACAGAAAACAAAGAAAACACATTCATATTGTTTTGATACTTTAGGAAAATGATCCATGAGTCATTTGTGATGTGTATGAATCAAACACACCTCAATCTGATGCACAATGTGACTGGTATGGATAAAAGTGTCTGATATCAGTTTCAAATTGACATTAAATTTATAAAACAACACAAGTGACATACAGAAAACCAATAAAAAATGTTCAGATTATTTTGATACTTTATAGAAATGATACATGATTCATTTGTGATGTTTACGAATCAACAATACCTCAATCCGATGCTTAGTGTGACCGGTATAGCTAAAAGTGTCTGGTATCAGTTTCAAATTGACATTAACTTTAGAAAACAACACAAGTGACATATGGAAAACTAAGAAAATGCATTCTGATTGTTTTGATACTTTAGGAAAACAACCTATGAGTCATTTTTGATGTTTACGAATCAACCTCACCTCAATCCGATGCACAGTGTGACCGGTATGGCTAAAAGTGTCTGATATCAATTTCAAATTGACATTAACTTTAGAAAACAACACAAGTGACATACGGAAAACTGAGCAAACACATTTGGATTGTTTTGATACTTTAAGACAATGATCCATGAGTCATTTTTGTCATGTAAGAATCAACTGCACCTCAATCCGAAGCACGATGTGACCGGTAAAGCTTTTCATTAGATAAAGAATCAGTATTTATTAAATGAGATAAATCATCCAAAAACATATTGATTTTACATTATTCCCTTTGATTGTTATCATAATGAAAACATTTGAGTTTATCATTTCCATATTTTAGTTTCACATTTCCATATTAATTTATTCTTTCATATTAATGTTTTAATTTATTTCATTATTATATTACTAACATAATATTTGTATTCTTATATAGGTGAATTTTTTTCCTTGAGTTCAGATACTTTGTTCAGCATAAAATACTGTGGATAAAAATTATTGAGAGGGGATCATGAATATCAAAGGATGAAACATTAATGTTTATAACTATTTTTGGATAACTGTAATCGTAACCATGTAAAACATTGTTTGAAATGTATATAGTAGTGTTTTTTTGTATTCATTATGTTAAGTAAATTTATATAGCATTGTTTGTCAAAATATTGTGTGCGATGTGCCATCTTTTGTTTTTTGGTTCATGTGCAGGTGCTATTTTGTGCTGGTGTGCAGGTGCTGGTTGTGCAGGTGCAGGGGCAGGTGCCTTTATTATTGCTTTTTTGAGCGTCGATAAAGTATTCCTCTAACATTACTAAAAGAGAACTGATAAAGGGCCCCATTATCAGCGCTCAAGATAGCACTGATAAAGTCCCCCCTTTATCAGTGCTAAAAAAAGCACTTATAAAGGACCCCCTTTATTAGTGATTTTTTAGCACTGATAAGGGTGTCCTTTATTAGCGCTTTTCAGAGCATTGATAAAGGGGACCCCCTTTATCTACGCCAGCATTAACAGTGCTTTTCTAGCGCTATTAATGTCAGTTTTTAGTGCTGATAAAAGGCCAAGTTGTAGTAGTGTCAATACCCCTAGATCCGAGTAATATCAGTATACACTAGCTGGAAGTGGAGGACAAGAGCATGCACACACCCCTACTCCATCCATGGAAAGTGTATATATCCCTATCCCAACTTCTGAAGTGACCAAGAACATCCTAATAATGGTGAAAGGGTAGGCACAAATGCCTACCCACATCCTAAAAACTTACTAGGAAATCATTGCAGAAACTACAGTGGTAGAGGAAAGGATAAAAAACTCCATCCCCACAACTATGGTGACTCTTCAACATGTCATCCCAATGTAGACAAACACCTATGATACCATCAAAGAGGGTCATGGGGTAAACTCCCTCATGATATATAGAAAAATGGATCTATTCCATACCCTTGTTCCAACTAGAGGTAATTAGCCTATTCCAATGGTCACTCTGAAGTACGCACAAAACCCTAAAAAAAGTCCAAAAAACATCCAAACAATTTTGATAGTGACATGAGAGATAGCCAAAAAAGATTCCATAGATGAAAACCACTTTCCCCAATAAGCGATCTCAAATTATTTCAAAAGGGAATCCAAAAATAAGCATCACCAGAAATAACTATAAAAAGAAGAGATGATCTAAAATCATGCTATACTTCATACTAGAATTCATGAATCCCTTAGAAATTAATCTATGGTAGCTCAATATCTAAATATATTGTTACCAAATTACAAGAACAATAGAAATAATTTAAAATTTCATCTCTAGAAATTACACCATGAAGGATTTATTCATGTCCATAATCTGATCGATCTCGAGATTCCATATCTTAATGAGTGTCACGACAAACCTTTGTATGTCCAGAAGATCAAACAGAAATAATGTCCTCTATTTTTTGTTGTACGCCATGAAGGTCCTCCCTGGGGTATATACTGAAAAAATTATCCTTATAGTTGGATGTTGAGCTATAATGGTAGTCCTCCTTATAATGGTATTTTATGCAATATTTATCACCGCAATAGCATTTCAATTTTTCAACAGGGTCATCCCCTTAAAGATTTAACGATGATAAAGACATCCTACCATGAGGCACCTAGGTAAATGAGGCTATTCATGTTTTATACCTTTTTACTGAAAAGTGAAATCCTCTCTCATACAGAATATAGACAAAGGAAAAGACCATTCTCTAAACCACCCTTAGATCGTCTGCTTTCCAATATGATAGAAGAAGTCCCTACCAATATTTTCATTTATAATAAAGCTTCAAAGAATCATCCACTTAGGTTAGACTAGGTTGAGGAAACTTTGGAAAAATACAAAGAAGATATGTTGAACATGAGGAAATAACAAGCTAGAGATGACATACCAGCCATGTTATAGCATTTATTCACTCCCTAATAAAGTATTCTAGAGGAATTTTTAGAATATTGAGTGCATAAAATCCACTTAAATATATGGAAAACTCTTCCTCACTTAATAGAAAAGGTATTACCCTATGATGATTATAAAATTAACATCAAGGTAATATAAGGGATACATTTCCAAATATACTTGGCAGCTCTTTTGGCTGCACGACATCCAAAATTGGGGAAATAACAAGGATCCATTCAATGAACATGTCTCAGTGAGTTAAAATAATTTCATTAGCTAATCGAAGATTCCCCATCTAGTTTTCATATTAGAGAATGGGGTGAACAGGGAGAACTACACTTCATCATGCTCCCCAATAAGTAAATTATGCCAAATATGACATCATGCGATGTCATATATTTGGGATGGATTCAAAAAATAGACTCTGTTCACAACCAATTATATTCTAAAAAACATGAATTGAATGAATCTCACCAACTTAAATCTAGAAGAGATAAATACCTTGAATGAATTTTGTATCAGGAATCTGAAAATATTGAGTAGGGATTCAATTTAAGGGAATCCAATCATTACATAGAAAAAATGTCATAGATAACACAACTATATTCAGAAGAAGGCAGATTCGGTGAATAATTAATGATGCACCCAACCTATGTTTGAACACAACTCCGTAAAATCAAGAAAAAGCTGTAGCAGTAGCAGCTACAACAATCCAATAGCAACCCTAGCCTATAGTGCCGAGTTTTTTTAATAAATCCTTTAAGGTTATAAAAATAAGATAAAAGTTTTGTGGAAGTGGAATGGGAATATCTCTAGTCCTCAAGGATATGGGATTTTTTTACATGAACAACCTCCTCCTTAGTAGAAGACAGTATTATCCTGATTATAAGGAACACCGCAGAATGATTCCTCCCAATTCATCCCATCCTATGACCCAGTATCCTCATTGGTAACATGGATGACCAAACTTTCTATAGATTCCATTCATATTACCATCCATTAAATGACTCCAAAATAACCAGGTATGGGGAGGAAATAGGCTCATGGAGGGAATAAATAAAGGTAGTCTCATAAAGAGACTGATAAAGTTCCTGCAATTTATTAATCATTAGTGAATTTCATTAACCACACCCACTCAGACCCTATAAAACATGAGAACTATCCAGATGAGATGGAGGAGGATGTTTTGGTTCATAATATAGTAAATATCAAAATGATTGATGGAGGTCTGAATACCCAAAACTAGATGCTTTCTCTAAATTTGTGCATTCCCTCAACCACCATATTATTACCTCATCAAAGAGAATTCAAAAAAGAAAATGGTAAAGGTAAGGTTTTGCCTCACCTACCCCATGAATTGGCTGAACCCCTTACAGTTGAGGAAATATTTTCTCAGTAATAGGAAGAGATTAATGAATTGAGAAATTTTAATGTATAACTATTCTAAGGAAGTATTATTATTGGATATGTTCTACAAAAATAACCTCAAATCGTACTCCTAACTACCATACCTGGACAAAGAGGGTTTGCTGCAACAATCGAGATAGAGCCAGAACATCCACTCAATGTGGGGTAGAGACAACCAATATACTTTTATCTCACAAAAGAAGACCAATACTTAACTCCATTGGGTAAATTACCAAAACAAGGCTAGAATCATCTTTAAAGACCTTCCCCTATAGGTTTCCCTCAACATATACTAGTAGGCCGCCATTGTTGGCCCTACCTACCGCTTCCCCAAATCATGATTATTCTCATCCAAACATTCCTCAAGGTATCATCAAATCTATTGAGTCACTAATAGATTTATTGGAAGCTATGGAGGAACGTTGTGTGCTAGTATAACCAAAAAAGAGTCCTTACCCTAAATGGGTTGATCCGATCCTTCCCCCACCAAACTTTGGGAACCCTATTTTCCAATTCTCAATGGCTCACGGGAGCTAGAGAAGAATTTGACACATCTTGTGTCCCTTTTTGATCCAATGATGGGGAACACCATGAAAAAATAAGTAGTAAAACTCAGGGTCTTTGTGCAATCACTACAAGGTTTATCTTTTTTACGATATACTAGTTTTCTTATTAATCTATTATAGGGTGGGAAGATCTCTGTCGGAATTTTCACTTACAATTAATCACAACACTATAGAAGACAAAAATCCTCGACATCTCAAACTATAAATAGTGGTATAATGATAGGGTCTCATATTTTATTTCTCAAGGGAAAGGGTTGACATATACTTTAATCTTATAACTTCCTCAAGAAGGCTTGTTGTCCATATGTAATGTGAATTTTCATAATGAGTTGTACAAACTACTTATCCTTGTTAAATATATAGGAGGTTTTCAGGATATTTCCACAATTTATAAAAGAATGGAAGACTCCATTTCCTAAACCAAGGCTAAGTCTTGAGTAATTCTATCAACCCAAGGAAATAGAATAGGGAAAGCAGTGGATGCCACTATTACACTTAGGCCAACCCCTACACCAGCTCCAGCTCCAAATACCATTCCATATCATGAACTATCCCCTCCCAATAATCTATATAAAATACCACCTCATTCGAATAAGAAAATGGATAAGAGGTGAATATATTTTTAGGAGGTGAAGAAAAAAGTTTATTCTTTTTGAAAGGACCAAGTCATTGGACACTTCATCATGGAATTGGAGAACAACTTGATCAAGATTCCAAATCCCAAGAAGACCAACCAGAATAGTTTCGACGATCTCTTAAAATATTTTCCCTTCTATTGATAATTAGTGTACACTATCTAGAAATGTTTTATTTTAAATGATATCCTACAAAAGATGGTGGACTCTGGGAAAGTGATGTTGGGATATCCACCTACACAAGTATCATGAATTTATGCTTCCAATCTAGAGGAGGAGAATAAATGGAAAGAAGTTAAAAGTAATGGTATGTTGAAGTTAAGTGAATGGATAGCCATAAATAGGATCAAATATACTAATTCTATCCTCCAACCATAGTTGAAACAACTGACTATGTCCTTGAACACTTTCTCTATGAAAAAAATGACTCGATTAGTGCCACAATCTTCCAAAATCAAGCCTTCAAAGAAATTAAATGGCTAGAAGATTAGGAAGAAAACATATAAAGATGAACCTATAAAAAGGATGAAGTTGGATTTTACTCTCTATGACTTCATTTCCATAGACCCAGAAGCACAGGCGCTGCACCACCAAATGATACAATAAGAATCGACTCACCAGATGGAGTTCTCATCAGACAAGGAATTGATCTTCGGATCTTTTAATGTTATTCACTTATTGGATAAATTTTTAAATGATGAGTGTGAATATGAACTTTAATTACCTTCATAATATTAGGGAATTATGGGAATGAGTTTCTAGAGTCGAAGATATAGTGGAATACAAAGTCATTCTAAGAGCCAATACTCTAACCACATCCCCGCTTAGACCATCTCCATGGATGAAACTCACAGGAGATACCTCCAGTGATCTCAGTAGGAGAAAGAAATTTCCCACACACATTACAGGGTTTTCCATGAATTAATCATTATTAAAGATCATTAAGAGGAGACACCCTCACCAAATTAGCCTCAATTTTCATGCATACCTAGTCTATCTAATCCACCAAGGAAATAATTGCCTTCAACTCCTAGGTATGTTCTGCCTACATAAAGTACTTCAGTTCCTAAAGTGACTACATAATAACTTTTTTATGTATGTATCATGATTAATGATGTTGATATCTGATGATCCTTTATTGAAAATTGTTCAAGAGTCAACCTGTTTCCAATCTAAGCACTTCTTCAAATAGGTTACAATGAGTCCCATTTTTCCACCTTCACTATATCGCTAAAGGGTTATGACAAGAGTGGTAAAAAGACCCTAAATGAGATAAATCATAGGATTGAGTTTGGTGATATTGTATATAAATCATAATTACAAGTTGTTTAACAGGGCACTACCTTCAACATTATGATAGGAAGGCCTTTGTTACATCAACATACTGCTATCCCCTCATCATACCACTAATGCCTCAAATATAGAAATAATGGTAAAATTGGCACATTTAATGGTGATAAATTACCATTTAAATACCTTGAATCATAATATATTGATGTAGCGTTATATCATAGGTAAGGAAAGATGCCTATGATTGATGATGTTGCTCAAATCAATACCCCAAATGGTCTGGAAATAACTCCAACTACTCCATTCAAGCTTCTAAATACAAATTATGTGATGACCATAAATCATATTAAAGGTATAGTAACAAGTTAGAGAACATATTCAGTGAATTCCATAATATCATACATGACAAATGAACCCATAAGCGTTGGAAAATTCATCGAATCTCCAGATAGTGACATAAAGCTTGTGAGAAAATGCCTTCATTCCACCCCCTACACTTCAACAAATCCCGGACACATCAGCTGGGTCCAAAGTGGTTTCCAAATCATAGATAGAAGACTAATATGCTCATTATTTATCCATAATATCCTATATAGATATTCAAATGGGTGCATGTCATTAGTCAGGATAGAAGTAGTTACTGCATCTTCTGAATTTCATCAAAATATCGACTCCACTCCTAAATATGGAGACATCCCATTATTACATACTTCTCCTTAGAATAAATAGGAGAAAGAGGAAGTGAAAGAGGAGTAAAAACCTAGTTATTACCCTCTATTGTTTAAATAAGGTGTCTATACCATCATAGAAAAACTCAAAGAAATAAATCTGGGAATAGAAGAATACCCACATCCCACTTTGATTAGTGTGACTTTGACTTAAGAATAACAATAGGTATATACCTACTTTTTGAAATAGAATCATGATTTGTTTTCAAGGAATTATATATAGATTCCTGATATTTATTTTGAGGTGGACACTCATCAATTGAAATTGTCTAAAAAAATATGGGATATAAATTGGAAGCCCGGATGATGCACCCGACTCACGCCACCAAAATTGCAGTTGAAGTGGAAAAGATTATCAAGTCTGAATTTATTCAGGAAGTTTAATATTCAAAATGGAATTACAAAACCATCATGGTTAAGAAGAATAATGTTGAAATTAGGGTTTACATCAAACTTCCCTTCAGATTGAAGAATACCAACACCACATACCAATGTGCCTTGCATCGCATATTTGAACCTTTCTAGGGGAAATTTTTCAATTTAGACATTAATGATCTTGTGATCCTAATAGTTTTTAGACCACCTAAATTATATAGAGACCATATTCAACAAAACATGACAACATATCTTAAATATGAACCCCTTGAAATGTTCTTTTGGTTGACCTTAGTAAAATTTCTAAGCTTCTTTGTATGCCATCATCGAATCGAAGTCGACCCTTAGAAGATAAATGCTATCCTCAATATTTCACCACCCCAAAACCTATAAGATTTGATATGTTTATAGGTACAAATTTCTTACATCCAGTTAGTTTTATACAACCTTAAAAGAAAGTTTTTTCCCTTAACTAGGTTGATGAATAAGGGAGTCACATATCAGTGGACTAATGACAATAAAGAAGCATTTGAAAACCTTAAGAAGTACCTCCGGTGCCTACCAGTTCTAATGACAACTGTTGATTGTAATACACTCATTTTGTATGTGATAGTCCTAGAGCAGTTATTGGGAACTTTCCTCATAAAAATAATGACTTAATCAATGAAAAAACACTTATTTTCTCATTCAAACCATGATTTACATCGAGACTTGTTATTAGGATATCGAGAAGAGCTATATCACATTAATATTTGAAATTTAGAAACTGGGGAAGTTCCTACAGCACCATCAGGTCCATTTGGTCTCTCATAATAACCTTCTCAAATATATCCCTTTCCATCCTATGTTTACAGAATGTTTGGCATGGTTGAAAGTTATCCTACCGCAATTTGACATATAGTTCGTGCATTAGAAAGTCGTGAAAGGCTAGGATTTAGTATATTTTCTTGCTGAACAACCATTTGATGAAATAACATTATTAAATAATAAATTTCTATATGAAGAGATTTTTTCTATTCAATATGGACCCAGATATGGGAAATTTATTTTTACGGCACCTCTAGAAGCCCTAAGGGAAGATAATGTAAGACCCCAAGACTAAAAAGGTAGGGCTGGGATTTGTGTTCATTTCTCTAGAAAAGGATGTTTTAAATTACTCCTTCCTCTTGTCAGAAGGCTATAAAAATAATGAAGTAGAATATTAGGCCCTCATTAAAGGCCCAAAACTGGAACATCATATACCAGTTGTCCACCTAGAGGTTAAAGGAAATTTAGAGTTAGTAATCAAATAAATCAATGAGAATTATTCCATAATAAAAGAAGAGATAATCATCATTCTTGACTATGTATGATGGTTATTCGAATAATTCTCCCTATATCCAACATTGAATTATATCCCATGATCACTAAATAATAAGGAAAATGCATTGGAAAACACAACTATGACTTTGGAGGTTCCAAACTGAGATGAAATGGTCATAAACATTGCACATCACCAAATGGCCTCACATTTTTCTCATGTTAGAATGGAATAGGTCAATAAATTCAGCCCCATTCCTGAATTAGATAGTCATATTGCTGGTTGGATGATACCTATCATGGACTACCTTCAAGATAGAGTTATCTCATCATATAGATCCATAAAGGACCAAATATGATGGAGAGAAACGAACATAACTCTTTATGATGTCCCACACCACCCGAAGGTACTTTATAAACGAGGATTTGATGGATACCTTCTCAGATGTATTGAAATAGAATATATTGTTGATGTCATGAAAAAATTACATGTCGGAGAATGCGGTGCCCACTGGTTAGGATGTAATATTTTCAATCAAATATGAAGGCTCAGATACTTTTGGTATTCAATGATGCAATATTGTATAAAATTCATCAGGAAATATAAATCCTACCAAGTGCATTCTATCTTCATCCATTAACCCCCAAAATTTCAATATATATCCAAATACTCCTCAATGTTTACTGCATGGGGAATGGACATCATAAGACTATATCCTCCCTCTAAATCCAATATGTTCAAATATATTCTCACTTAAATCAATTTATGTTTTAAGTGGGTCAAAGATATAACCCTAAAAGAAGTTGGGACAAGGAAAATTGTTAGCTTTGTGAGATCCAACATTATTACTAGGTTTGGTTTCCCTCATAAAATACTGTTAAAAATTGGTACAAATTTCAATTCTACAGAGTTAGAGAATCTATATCAGGAGTATAATATCATGTCTAACCATTCATCTTGATATCATGTAATGAAAAATGGAAAGATAAAGTACTTAAACAAGGACTTATAAAATATACTTCAAAAGATTGTATAAGAGAATAAAAAGTCTTGTATGGATACGCTCCTACATTTCTTGTGGGATTACCAAGATACAAACCAAACTTCTACACAAGAAACCCCATAATAGTTGGTATATGGGATAGATTCAGTCCTTCCCATCGATATTCAATTTCTCTCATTCTATGTTTTCATTTGTGACCAACTATCTGTACATGAGAAACCCCAAAATGGTTGGATGAATTAGTGTGGATGGATGAGAATAGATTTCATACCTTGCATCACTTAGATGCCCATAAAAATCTTATAGTGTGTGATTTTAACAAGAGGGACTTCCTCTATTTGTTCCTCTACAGATAATTGGTTCTGGTCCTTAGGACTCCATTGATATGAGGGAAGAAGCCTCCAAAGCCTAAGTCAAAGTGGGAGGGACCTAATTCCATACATAAGGTCAACTCTAATGGAGATTATTCCACAATCTCTATAGATGGAGATATCACTACAGCCCATACCAATGAATGGTTCCTCAAAAACTACTTTGTGTGAAAAAACAGAAACACATCTCTATTGCATGATGTTAAATTGTGTAGTCGGTATTTTTCACATGATGTTAAAAAGCATGAAATTTCGACGATGTTGCAAGAAAATAAATTACATGACACCAACATCATTAATGTATGACATTAAACTAAATAACATCATGGTCCTGCGTACATAACATTAAAAGGATAACCATATGGTCTTAGTCATATGACCCAAAACTACAAGTCATCATAGTATGAGCTATGAGAATTTAAACTACATAGCCTAATATCAATGTCCCAAAATGTTAAACTATACAACAACATTTTTTTCAAATAATGTTAGACTACATGGTTCACATCCTTGTTTCATGATGTAATACTTCATAAAATTTCAATCTGTGTTTGAGTAGATCATAATATTTGGTGCTGGTACCCTAACAAACCTTTGGTCAATAACTACTTGTGTCTCTATTCTCAATCTGATGAGATATATAGATATGATTGGATCTCTAATAACGGGTCTATCCATAGTAAAAAAAATTCCCCCTCCCTGTGTATGAGTCATACTTGCATAGGGATCCCTTAAAGAACTACATTTGACTTGATTCTCATTCTAAATGATATACATAGATTTGAATGTAGACTACATTTGTGTCCAACCACCACAAAATCTAAATTCCCATCACCTTCACTTGTATCTCCTTTGTGTGGTGCAAGAAACCTTTTCCACTACTTGTTTTTCACACTGATAATATATCACGTGGGATTAAGAGTTTTAGTAAAAAATTTCCATGCATAAGTAAGACATATCGATTCACATCGTGGTTATCATGGTCATGGTTGCAAGACCTTAAAAGTTTCACCATATGTATTTGAACTAATGAATTTAAACTACATGGTTCCTTATGAACTATGTATGGATTGGTTATCATTCCCATGAGATACTTAGTGACACAAAAATCCTACATCCTAGTCCAACCAAAATATGGGAAACTCCCCCACTCTCTTATTTATGAGTCATATCAGTATAAGATGATCCAATATAAATTATCACCCCATGTGTGAGACCATATTAAAAGAAACCCTTTCTCTATATATGAATTCATTCAATATGGGTAATCTTTTATAGAAATATTTTTGGATTGATTATCACTCTAATGAGATACATAGTGATGTTTGAGTCCTATAACCGAGTCCAACTGCAACATTCCTTTTTTCACGATAAGTCATCAATGTCCTTACAATATTATGTTAAACTAAATGGCCCATGTCCTCACCGTATGATTTTAAATTGCATGGTTCCTCAATAATTATGTATGGCTTGATTCTCCTTTAAATGAGATACGCAGTGATGCCTAGACCTCATGTCCTATTCCCAGCCACGATGTAAAGAAAAATTCCCCTCCCCTAAATTAAAATAAAAATTCTTTACAAGAGATCTTAGTTTGGTTTCCCTCTTTTAGGGGTCCATCACGGAAACATAGATGTCCCCTTCTATATATGAGTCAGATCTATGAAAGGTACTCTTCACTTCATGGAAAATTTCAGTCCAAATTCTTCTGTTATGATCAGAAATATTCCTTCCACACATCATACTCCTAAAATTGGAAAATGTCATATCTTCATAATCTTTATCCAGCTGCCAATGATTGAATGTATGATTCCTGAAGTCTCCTTTTTCTTACTATATAGTAACATGCCCTAGATGTATTTGCATATGTCACCCACCAAAAGGTCCTATCATCCAAAGGATTCCACTGTTTGACTATGTAGTAACATGCTATAGTTGTCTCTGCGTAAAGTCACACACAAAATGGGTTTTCCAACCAATGATACATTCGTCCTTAGTAGAATCCCTGTCTATCTTCATAAGTCCTAAAGACATCATTATAAAACCCACTATTTAGCCATGGTCTATATTCATCCCTCATATTCTTGTACTAGGTCACTTATCTTAATTCGATAACCCCTAATATATTGGTTTATAATTTACTCCCTCATGTTCAATTTATGCGAGAACAATCTTGGTTCAGTATGACTCATATTACTCATCATTTCCCTAATAAAATGGTCTTATTAATATGAACTGAAACTATAGACATCATATCACTCTTGTCAAATGATGTTAAAATACAGGATACGTATTGACAACAAGAATTTAAACTACATGGTTTTCCAAAACTATGTATGGCATCATTCTCATTAAAATGAGATACATAGTGACATCTCGACCCTGTGTTTCAGGCATACTGAATCCCCCTCTTTTCCTATGTTTAGTTCATACCAACATAAGAAAAATTTCCCTCCATTATTTGGGAAATATTACTTGAAATTATCCTTTTCATATTTAGGTACATACCTTCCACAAACCAGACTCTCTGTCTGGGGAAACCCAAATCTCAATAAACTTCATTCAACCATCAAAAATATAATATTGGAATTACTAGGAAATTATTTATCTAAATATGCAGTAACATTCCCTAGTTGGATTTTCATAGTTTTCCCATCAAAGGGAAAGTCATCTAGATGATGAAACTATTTGACTATGTAGTAACACACCCTAGTTGGATTTGCATAAAGTCACCCAAAAAATGGGTTTTTAACTAATTTTAAATTATTCCTCATGAGATACCTCCTCTAACTCTATAAGACCTGACCCCATACCACTTTTTAGATCTAGAGGTCCCCAAATTACATCTTGTAACCTTTATCCATCACCTGAAAATGATAGAACATTCTTGGAAAAATTTCTGTAAATTAGATAATCATTAATATTTTGGTTAGAGATAAAGGACCTTAAATTATAAACCCCAATTTCATTTATATTTGAAATTAAACTACATAGAATAATGTTCTAGTAATAATATGTTAAAGTATACAATAACTTCCTCAACATAAAATGTTAAACTACACCATCCATGTCCTGGTTACTCGATATTAATCTAGATGATGCTTCAACCCTTGTTAGATAGGGGCCTTCCCCCTGATTCCATTCATTTAATGGAATGTACCCTCTTTAATAGAATACAATTTCATGTAAGTGTAGTTTTACATTTATGGAAAATTCTAATATAGATTCTCTCTTCATTCTTAGACACGTTCCCTTGTCAAACCACCCTTCATGGTCATGAGAAGTCAGGATCTTCGAAAACTTCCTGAATATGGGTAGTACAATTTCCGAATTACTGAGGATACCTTTGTTTGAATATTAAGTAATACACCCTATTTATATTTTCATAAGTCTCCCACCAAATTTCACAGCCTATATTTTATAGGATATAACTGTCTGACTATGCAGTAATACGCCCCAATTGTCTTTTCATAAAATCTCCATCAAAATGAGTTTGTCGTCTGGAGGCATATTCTTACTTAGGAGTGACCTCATCTATTCCCACAATCCACAAAAATATCATGTTGTAAACCTATTTCTAAAATTTTTCTATGGCCATTCCTTACATAATTTTCTTGTGTCATGTTTAAGATTCTAGAATTATAAAATTGTGACACAAAATTCCCCTTTAGGTATCTGAAGAATCTTGGGACACTGTTTGTTAATGCACCTTGTTTTGGTCATCGTTCCGAAAATCATGGTAAAATCTATTTGACCTAAAATAATAGTCTCATTATTCCTATTTTTATGAATTTAAAATGAACACAAAAAGATACAAAATACTCGATAGGTTGAAAACCCAAAAAGGGAACCCTGGGTAAATGTCGAGTCTTGGGTCGCTAGGCCTATGCTCTACATGGTTTCATCAAGAATAGAGAAATGGGAAGATAAGAGTCCCAAAACTTGTTAGGATAAAAACCTGAAAAGGGAGGCCTAATAAAAATCCAAGTCTCATTTACTAAATATTCTTCATTGTACTTAGGTTGTAATTAGGGTTATGACACAATAGACGTGAAGTTCACAGTGTTTTCCATATGACCTTAGCAATAGTCGAACTATGATAATTAGGCCCTATGAATTAATAAAAAATCAGGGTGCCACCCAACCCTTATCATTATAATTATAAAACAACTACACTCAATCAAATGAGTCAAATTCTATGATCACATGTGGAGGAATAGTCGAAATACACTCACTAGGACCCAGGGATTAGGAAACAATTATAGCACTCCATCACCCTTATCATAGTAATTATAACACGATTGTAAGAGTTGGTGTCCTAGAAGAAACTAGTTTTACTTTGATTACGTGGATATTTAATGTATTATTACATATTGTTCATTGTTCTTCCTGACTATTGTGTAATAATGTCCTAGAGTATTTGTTACATTGATAAGGTCATGGAAGTTCCCTGCTATGATAAAAACCTTGAAATGCTATAAAAATATTCTTATATATAGTTCTATGGTTGGATGAAAAACCATGATGTTACACATAGAATGTAGACCTTCAGGTGAAAGTACTCGTAAGCAGATGAGACTTCCTCTCATGAAGTTCACACTTGGTAATCTCCAAGATAGAAGATTATGAGAACAGACCCGCTAGTAGGAATTCTGCATGTTATGGTGTCATCTAATATTTCTATCTACGAGCATGTGTAATGATCTTTAGACTTTTATATTATCATTAACATGTGTTATAACTTACGCACTACGATTTACTGAAGAAAACTATCACGCAGATAGTTGGCGGGAAGTAGTGTACATTGGGTGCGTCATGAGTAGCATGTTATTAATGGATAATTCGAGGAAGGATTTGTCCCTTCCATTTATGGAAGTTGATATCTCTACCCTTTGATTAAAATAGAACCATCACACGAAATTCCATAGACATTGTGTAACGACTTGTTTATTTCCGGTAGTGAAAGAACGGCGTACCAAGCATACAAGTTTATGCAACAATCATGAAACCTGCTTGATGAGACATTGTGACAAAGGGATTATATTACACTGTCACGAACCAGCCTGGGACAACCCTAAACTGGTCACCCAAGCTGGCTCGCGGAAAGTCCCGAGGGGCATTCCCAATCCCCCAGGGATGACAACTAGTTCCAGACATCAAAATTTAAACATTGGGAATGATTTGGCCCATGAGAAAAATATAAACAAACAAATAAAAACAGACGATAAAAATAAAAACTAGCAGCAAAAAGAAATAAAACTAAATAGTAGAAATACCTCCATGTGACCCTTTGGTCACCTCCCAACCAAGGCCAACATTGCTCCCAAAATGAGCAACTCAGCCAAGAAAACATGAACAAGGGAAACCTGCAACTAAAATGATAAAACAGGCATGATCATTAAAAATGCTCAGTAGGGATGCCAAAGTAAACCACAGAATCCAACCAAGACCGCTTTCCAGAAACAAACCCAAAAACACTAGTTTGGACATGCAAGGATTGAAAATAGATTTTTCATAATTTAAAGGAAAAAGGATCCTGATTTATCATTTCAAAAATCAACACACACCACAAAACATTTTTCCTAAAACAATGCATTACTTAAAAAAACTGAATTTCAAATCCATTTTTATCACATTTGTGCAAAAGAAGAACATGTAATAGGTAAATTCTGGAAACCAAGTGCAAGTATAAGTAAACAAGAAGATATAAGCAATAACCATGAGCGATCCTAAACATCCCTAGAAACCCCCTGGACGTACTCGGTTTTAGACTACCTACCGGCGTGGTACTCCATAGTCAATAACCAACTGGCTGCCCTAATAGCCAACTAGTGGCATGACCCACAAGGCCTATCTACCAAGGGGGAACCAACCTGTCTAATAGAAGCTAGATAGAAACCGCTGCTTGATATTCTAAATGACACCCAGGAACCCATGGTGATTTTGATAATACTGTGTAAGTAGGAGTCCCTCGCATGTGTGACTCATCTCACTGCACTTTCCAACCCCTTACATGGACACCACTACATGATAATCCTCGAAGGGAAGCCCCCTTGTAGAGATTCCCCAAAAATATGTATATATGAAATTCTTTCACATTCAACAAGGTTCCAACTGGGCCTTCACATCAAATGCAGTTTCAAAACATTTTGTAAATGAGTTAAGTTGCCAATCGGGCACACACACCTTTCCCAAAAGTTAGTACAAACACCCCAATCAAAACCCAATACCAAACAGGCTTTCAAACCAAACAACCATTCAACTCACACCAGAGGCCAACCGGGCCAACTTCTTTTCATCCCTCTTTGAAATACCAATCCATTCCATCAAAAATCTAGTTTTAAGAAAATATAGCTTTAATGTGTCATTTTCATTTGAAGGCACATCCAAGGGTACATCTAGTTTTTTAGGAGAATCACCTTAGAAACCATATTTTATAAAACACTTTAGAATGGAAACCAAACCCAATCCTTTCACAACACTTTATAAAAGAAAAATGCATCATCCAAACCATCCACCATTTCTAAATCTTTTCTAAAAAAACTTATTGGTTTATCTTTTTGTCAAACAAACACACCAAATCAATTTTACATTTCCAAAACACAATCACTATCAATTACAACCAAACAAATTACAAAGAACTTAATTTAAGTTTACCAAGAATCTATGCATTTCATATAAACCAACATCAAAAGCCACTTTTAGAAATTTAAAACAACAATATAATTATGTCAAATGCTTTTCATAAATGCAATAGAGATGAAAATGATATAAAAGGATAAATTGAAAACATTCAAGTGCTCAAGGTTTGAATCAAAAAAGGTAAATGGTTGGAAACACCTACCTTGATTCCAAAACCTCCAAAATTTGGTGTGGAATTACAATCGCATGCAATTTGCACCACCAACAAACTTGATCGAACCCTGCTGCGAGGTTACGAAAGGTTGGCCGAGCAAGATGAGGGGTGTCAGAGGTGAGACACGCCAGAAATATGGCCAAAAAGGGGGTTGTGTGAGGCTGTGTGAAGGAGACAGGGATGTGCCGGCGCAAAGGTGGTCGGGTGGTGCGGAGGAGGTTGCCGGCTAGCCGGGAGGCATGGCGGCGTGACTGGGGAAGCGGCAAGGCCAGCAGAATGGCGGCCGACCGATGTAGGGAGGCGGAAAGCAGAGAGACGCTAGGGAGAGGGAGATCCAGCTGAGGGGGGGGGGGGGGTTGGGTGGCGGCGAATGGCCGAAGAGGGGACGCCGGGAAGAGAGAGGTCCGGCTGGGGGGGGGGGGGTTGGGCGGCGGCGAGCGGATGAGGAGGAGGGCCGACGCGGGGTCTGGGAGCGGCGCCGAGGGGTGGTGCGGCACGGTCGGCCAGTGAGAACAGAGGGGGAGCCAGCAGGGACGACGCGGTAGGGGGAGAGGAAGATCCGGCCAGGGGGGGTTGTGCGGCGAACAGAAGGAGGGGGTGGGGGGTGCCGAACAGAAGAGGGGGGAGATTTAGGGTTAGGATTTATTATTATTTTTTTTTTCTTTTTCTTATAATAATAATAATAATTATTATTATCAAAACATTTATAATAATAAGACCATTTAAAAATATAAACATATATATATATATAGACACACATATATAGACATATATATATATATCTATATAAAACATATATATACATATATATACACACATATAAACATATATACACATATAAACATGTATATATACACATAACATTAAAACATACACATATATAAACATATATACATACATATATAAACATATATACATACATATATATATTTATTTATTTATTTATCCGCTCAACCAACTAATTTAATAACGTTAAAACTGGATGACTGCGTGGTATTCACGCACAGTACGGTACCCAAGCGGACTGCAAGCGGGCTGCACGTACCCAAGAGGAAAGCACGCGTCCAAGCGGATTGCACGTCTTAAAGGTACAGTGTTCGCGCACTACCCCAAACCATAAACTCATCCCAAGATTAAAATTTTAAACCGGGACTCAACCGCACTTACGCAAAATCACCCGATGCCAAGAGAAATAAAATAAATAAAATGACTAAAAAAACAGGTGTGACAATTCTCCCCACCACAAAAACTTTCTGCCCCCAGAAAAACTCCAAGCCAACAGTTAGCAAAGCTCGAGTCTGTGCCCTGGAAATACCAGAAGAAACTGAGAGGCTCGAGGTGACCATTACCAACACAAGTCACACCCGATCAACTTGAGTACAATCATTGTCGAGGTTGAGGGAAGAACACGAGAGGGTTCTCCCCACCACATAAATTTACTAACACGGAGACCTTGAAACTCGAACACACTAACCCAGGGGGGAAATGCAGGAAATCCCCAAACTGAACTCATCCCAACTTCTCAATGCTAACAGAAAAACTCCAACACTAGGATTAAAAATATTCTGGAAAGAACTGGCACACTGAGACATCGGGAAGGAGGAATTCCCTACAAAACTCAAACACAATAAATGAAAATCCACGAAGAGGCGTACGACCTAATAAAGATCCCAGAAACGACACCCATTAATTTCGCAGAACCAAACATCCCCCTAACGTATGAAGCTGAGACCATCCTCAAGATCAAAACGGGTTCATTTAGTCACGAACCCGACGCCTTTCAAAGAATCTGAATGATTTAGAAACTACACCAAGAGAAAATGAGGCCACTTGGATTGCAGTAGAACGAGCTCATCGCGCAACCACAACAAGGATGATATTACAATGACAACAAGAATTGAACAAGAAAACTTTGGATATTTCCCTTCAGAAGGCTGAAAACATGGACCAGACCAAGGTTACACACACTCTCAGCAATTCTTGACTGTGCGGGAGCTTCACCTCGAGAGCTGTAGTTGGGACTCTAATGGCTGAAGCATCTCCTACCTCACAGTCATCCATTTGCACCCTACAGTCCCCAACTTCTTCTCCTCAATGATACAAATGCCCAGGTCGGTGGCACATTTTCAAAGGGATGCAACATGATGGATTAGAATTCCCAAAGAGGCTACACTAGTGGCACATAAGAGAATAGTTAGACATCCTGGAAATCGACACCGATGAAGATGATGTCTTGGTGACAGGTTCCTCCGGCATGCACTCCTTTCCAGATGGTGAACCATCACTAGAGACAATTACCATCAAACACACCCCAAACTTTAACGATGGCGAGACATTTCACCTTTACTAGTCCAAAACTGGAACCTCAAATTAACCTGAGATGGTACGGACCCTAACAACCTTGGGAGTTCCCAACAACTTAAACAACCACTCTAATTCCAAAAATAAACAACTTCCCCTCATGGACTGTGATTACTTTGATCAATAGGAAACATGCAAAAAGAACTGAAAACTAGGCATGACTCATTAGCAACCTTAGCGAACTTTCTGGGCGGCATACTCAGAACAACACAAAAAACACAACTGAAATCGGCATCTAGACAAAACTCAATCAAAGCAACAACCCAATCCAAGGGCAACAAACTCATAAGATAAACATATACAAACATAAGTAAAAATTTCTTTTCCAAAAACCGTCATTTCTTTTAAATTTTAAAACTCGCCTATGGAACCTTATGGACTATCACATGTGCGTTCACCCAATCCCGGCTACATTGCTCATGGAAAATTGATCCCACTCTCTCTATGCACATATTGATGCACATGTGATCCTCCATAAGTAATACTAAGGTTTGAACACTTCTTTCCCTTATCAAATCCAAACAAGCAATAAGATTTTACAAATCAAAACACTCCCACTTTAAAAACTCAGTTTACCAATTTCAAAACAATTTAAAAGAAACAATTTTCTATTTTAAAATCGCTTTCATTTTTAACACACGCCCACATCAACCGAGATCAAAATGAAACACAATCAACAACAAACCACCAGAATGAAGGACTAGTGCAAATACCTAACCTGACGACATGGTGGTGAGTCATGACCCAAGTAAGGCATTACACTAAGAGGACCTTGAACTGGACACTTGGAATCCACATGGGTCACCACCCCATGTGAGGCCACAACAAGAACTAGTTCACCTTCATTATCATCTCTCAAACTAAAACAACCAAAGGAAAAAGACTCAAAACCCGGACTCCCATGGTAACTCAGGTCTCATCATGGGCGATGGTGATCAAGCACCGACCCGTAACCTACCTCCTGAGCCTGGACAATCCTAATATCCTTCTACCAGACATCCCAAATATCAAGGGCCTCCTCTGATACCATTTTGTCACAAACTAGACCGGGTCGACCCTGAACCGGTCACCCGAGCCTGCTCGCAGCAAGTCCCGAGGGGCATTCTCGATCCCCCCAAGATGGAAACTAGTGTTGGGAATCAAAATTTAAATGTTGGGAATGATTTGGACCATGATAAAAAGATAAACAGACAAATAAAAACTAATGATAAAAATAAAAAATAGCAGTGGAAAGAAATAAAACTAAATAGTAGACCTACCTCTATGTGACCCTTCAGTCACCTCCCAACCAAGGCCAACATTGCTCCCAAAATGAGCAACTCTTCCAAGAAAACATGAACAAGGGAAACCTTCAACTGAAATGATAAAATAGGCGTGAGCATTAAAAATGCTCAGTAGGGATGCCGAAGTAAACCACAGAATCCAACCAAGACCACTCTCCATAAACAAACCCAAAAACAATAGTTTGCACATATGAGGATAGAAAATAGGGTTTTCATAATTTAAAGGAAAGAGGATCCTGATTTACCATTTCAAAAATCAACACACACCACAAAACAGTTTTCCTAAAACAATGCATTACTTAAACAAAACTGAATTTTAAATCCATATTTATCACATTTTTGAAAAAGAAGAACATGTAATAAGTAAATTCTAGAAACCAAGTGCAAGTATAAGTAAAAAAGTATATATAAGAAATAACCATGGGTAATCCTAAACATCCCTAGAAAACCCATGGATGTACTCGATTTCAAACTACCTGCCGGCATGGTACTCCATAGTCAATAACCAACTGGCCGCCCTAATAGCCAACCAGTGGCATGCCCCAAAATGCCTATCTACCAAGGGGGAACCAACCCATCTAATTGAGGCTAGCTAGCAACCATTACTCGATATTCTAAAGGACACCCAAGAACCCATGGTGATTTTGATAATACTGTGTAAGTAGTAGTCCCTCACACACGTGACTCATCTCACCGCACTTTCCAACCCCTTAAACGGACTCCACTACATGACAATCCTTGAAGGGAAGTAACCCTGTAGAGATGCCCCACAAACATGTATATATGAAATTCTTTCACATTCAACAAGGTGCCAACCGGGCCTTCACAGCATGTGCAGTTTCAGAACATTTCGTAAATGAGTTAAGTTTCCAATCAGGCACACACACCTTTCCCAAAAGTTAGTGCAAACACCCCATTCAAAAACCAATACCAAATGGGATTTCCAACCAAACAACCATTCAACTCACACCAAAGGCCAACCGGGCCAACTTCTTTTCATCCCTCTTTGAAATACCAAACCATTCCATCAAAAACCTAGTTTTAAGAAAATATAGATTTAATGTTTCATTTTCATTTGGAGGCACATCCATGGGAGCACCTAGTGCTCCCATGGATGTGCCAACATCCAATGGAACATCTAGTTTTTTTTGTAGAATCACCTTAGAAACCATATTTCATAAAACACTTTAGCATTGAAACCAAACCAAATCCTTTCACAACACTTTATAAAAGAAAAAAGCATCTTTCAAACCATCCACCATTTCCAAATCTTTTCTAAAATAACTTATTGGTTCATCTTTTTTTCAAAAAACACACCAAAGACATTTTACATTTCCAAAACACAATCACTATCAATTAAAACCAAACACATCACAAAGAACTTAATTTAACTTTACCAAGAACCTATGCATTTCATATAAACAAACATCAAAAGCCACTTTCAGAAATTTAAAACAACAATATAACTAAGTTAGATGCTTTTCATAAATGCAATAGAGATGCAAATGATATAAAAGGATTAATTGAAAAAATTCAAGTGCTCAAGGTTTGAATCAAAAAGGGAAATGGTTGGAAACACCTACCTTGATTCCAAAACCTCCAAACTTTGGTGTGTAATTACAATCGCATGCAATTCGCACCACCAACAAACTTGATCGAGCACTACTGCGAGGTTGAGGAAGGTTGGCTGAGCGAGATGAGGGGTGTAGGAGGTGAGACACACCGGAAATCCTTCCAAAAAGGGGCCTGTGTGAGGTTGTCCAAAGGAGAAGGGGCAGCGCCAGCGTGAAAGTGGTCGGGTGGTGCAGAGGAGGTCTCCGGCTAGCCAGGAGGCGTGACAGCGCGGCCAGCGGAATGGCGGCCAGACGACGTAGGGAGGCGGCGAGAGGAGGGACATCAGGGAGATGGAGATCCGGCCGGGGGGGGGGGGGGGGTTCGGCGGTGGAAAATGGCCTAGGATGGTACACCGGGGAGAGGGAGGTCTGGCCGGGGGGGGGGGGTGGTTTGGGCGGCAGCGAACGACCGAGGAGGGGACGCCAGGGAGAGAGAGGTCCGGCCGAGGGGGGGGGGGTTGTTGGGCGGCGGCGAGCGGCCGAGGAGGAGGGCCGACGTGGTGTCCAGGAGCGGCGTTGAGGGGTGGTGCGACGTGGTCATCTAGTGAGAGCAGAGGGGGAGTCGGCGGGGACGGCGCGATAGGGGGAGAGGAAGATTCGACTGGGGGGGGGGGGGGGTTGCGCGGCGGACAGAAGCAGGGGGGAGGGGGGAATCGAAGAGTGGGGTTGGGTATTTAGGGTTAGGCTTTATTTTTTTTTCATTTTCTTATAATAATAATAATAATTAATATTATAATCAAGACATTTATAATAATAAAACCATTTAAAAATATAATCACACATATATATGCATACATATATAGACATATATACCTATATATAAACCTATATAAACACATATATATATATACGCATATAAACATATATACACCTATAAACATGTATATATACACATAACGTTAAAACATAAACATATATAAACATATATACACATATATATACACATATATAAACATATATACATATATATATTTATTTATTTATTTATCTGCTCAACCAATTAATTTAATAACGTTAAAACTGGATGATAGTGCGGTATTCGAGCACCGTATGGTACCCATGTAGACTGCAAGAAGGCTGCACGAACCCAAGTAGAAAGCACGTTCCCAAGCGGACTGTGTGTCTTAAACGTACAATGTTCGCGCACTACCCCAAACCATAAACTCATCCCAACATTAAAAATTTTAAACCGGGACTCACCCGCACTTATGAAAAATCACCCAATGCCAAGAGAAATAAAATAAATAAAATGACTAAAAAAATGGGTGTGACATACACAGTGAGCATTTGAATGTGGATGTCGTTGTTGCGACTTTATGTTCTTTCTATTGGGTTCCTTGACCCATTTCTAGAAAATACTCTTGGACTTTAGGCAAGCCCGCCTAATCCCAACGAGAAATAATGATAGAGGGTCACACACTAATTGTTTTTTGTTGTCTTGGTTAAATTCTATTTGAATTTAATTAATGAAATTAATATTATTCTCAAGACTGTGGAATAATTTTATTTAAGTTAAAATGATTGAATAAATTAAATAAAATATATTTATTTATTTTGTTGAACATTTAATAAATATTTATTTACTAGTTTGAAAATAAAATATTTATTTAAGATAATAATTTATTTATTTATTTATTCGGGTGTTCAAAAAATGGAAGTGGAGTTCGAGCGGACCAAGGTCGATCTGGTAGTAAAGTAATTATTTTCAATATGGTAAAGAATTATTTAACTAGTTGGAAAAAATTAAAATAACATTGCTATTATTTTGTAATGCAGAATTTTATTTATAATTCAGTTTTACTCAAGTTGGCACATCATAAATAATGACACGATATTATTATTAAATGCATGGGTTTTCTCTAAGTTCATGAATGTATTTAATTGTTGCTGTGAAATTAAATATTGAAACTAAAATTCCATGTATATAAATAGACAAGTACGTCTATTGTGGCATAGACCACACCACATGCCAGGTGAATTGAGAATTGTTGTGCCAAACAATTTATCTCTCAAATCCTTTTCTATCTCCTCTCAAGAACTAGTGACTTTATTCAAGACTGAATAACAAGCAATCAAGAAAGAACAACCTGCGACACTCGCTTCTCCATGATAGAACCTAGAGAATGAGTAGTGTCGATCAGAGTCCATCAGAACACGTGTGGATCATCGCTAGAGGGATTCTAGTTTGGATCTTTACAAGAACAACGAGATAATCTGGAAGGATCATTCTGGATGATCAACATCATCAACGAAGAAAATACCAAATATCCAGGTACTATTTTCTTTATGAAATTAATTAAATTAATTATAAACATGATGTGCAAGATCCTCTCTAAAGATTTCAGGCCTCCTTCTTTATCTAAATATTTGATTATATTCCGTGTAGACTGACATTCATCATCGTATTGATCCTGGAATAATCATTTATCATGGTAAAAATCAAAGTTGGGTTCTGTCCCGACTATGATTCCACTACACCTAGATCCTACAAGTGGTATCAGAGGGGTTACATCATAGGTTAAAATTATTTAAATATTTTGTTTATGGCTTCCACATTTAATAATTTAGTTGTTTCAATTCAAGTTAATCCTTCTAAAAATATGAATCTCGAGATCTATTCCTCCTCTTGTTTCTCATTCACCTTACAGAAATGATATTTTCTTTTAATTTTGATTTAAATAAAATAGAGGATATCATCCGGTGGTGCCAAAGCTTCCTGGATATACAACACCAGAATACAAGGCGTGTATTCGGAAGTACATTCCATGTAGTCAAGATTCAATGCATCAGAACGGTCCGCCAAACAAAGCCATGTGTTGGAGTCTTTCTATGTCTAAAATGACTCCGTTTGTTGACCAAGAACAGGTGGCACATGGTTTTTGGATTACACACCATGTGACTCAATGGACACAGTGTGTAGTCCCTTCGAGTTTGGGTTGGACTATATACCCCATACATAGATTGGCTGGATGGAGACCGTGTATTGAGGAAATACACAGCACGTGGTGCACTGGACATGCAGTGTACTCTAAATATTTCTGAAGTACACTCACACGTCGTTTCCTCGGGCATGTACTTCTGATAGATGGTGAAAAATAGTACACGCCATGTAGTTGGAACTACATGTCGTGTACTCATCGAAATTACACAGATTTATTAAAATTTATTATTATATTATACAAACCCTAGATACGTGTACCATCGTGCAGACATAAATATGAGGCATGACACATGATAGGTGTTATATATATATATGTGTGTGTGTTTAATTTAACATCTACTTAATGTTCATTTCTACTCATTGGGTAGTTATGAATAGTAATTCACCGGGTTGCCTCCAAGGTACAAGTTACGTACAAAGATTATTGGAACCATGTCCATTCTATGCAAGAATTGGAGTATGGTTTGTGTTTGTTGTCAATCCTCTTTGGAAGTTCAAAATGCTTCCCAATAAAGTGATCATACAGTTCAAGCAGACAACAATATTGAAGGTGGCGCCGTTTCGCAGTGTTTGCCAAATTTTTGGCCCTGAAAATATGAAAATGAAGACATGGATTTATGGTAAAATGAGGTACATGCAAATAGGAAGTGGAGCGCGAAAAAGGTGGGTTGTGCGTGAAATATTTGAGGAATGTGCGAAAAATAGTGTGGTGCAAAAAAAATAGCGCGTTGTGCAAAATAGTGGAGTGACGTTTGTCGCGCAAGAGTTGTTTCAGAATCAGAATGTCGAAAAATGGAAAAGGCATGGGATGCGTGAAAAACATGGATATGTGCATGAAAAATGGTACCTTCTCAAAATATTACGTTCCAAATGAGAGGTCTTTCACTCCACAGGGTGTTTTGTGCATGGGGGTCTGTGACGCCTATAAATAAGAGGTGACCCCCCTCATTCTGTACAGTTGAAGAATTAGATAAGATTCGAGTCCTGATGAACGTAAAATGTTCATATAAAGGGAGTTTTTAAAAAAAGGTTGGGTTGCATGAAAAAGGTCGAGTTGCGTGAAAAATTTCAAGTTGTGCGAAAATGGTTACACTGCACGAAAATGTAGACATTGCGCGAAAAATTTGAGGTTGCGTGAAAAACTTCAAGCTGTGCAAAAAAGGCCAAGCTACGCGAAAAAGGTTTTGCGTGTAAAGATGCGTGTAAAGGAGGTTGTTGTGCGAAATATTTTCCACGTGAAAATCAAGTATTTCGCGGAAAAGTGAGATATTTCGCGCAAATGGTAGGAGTTTCACAAAATATTTAGTATAACCTGTTTGTACGTTTCTGATTATCCAGTTCAGTGGTTCAGTGCATTCAATTACATCATTTCTTGACTTCGATGCAAGCAGAGTCTCGTGCTAAGAAGATGAAAAGTCTTCAATGAAAATCTATTAAAGATACCTTCACATCTATAAACTGACTGGGACTTCACCGAAGGTAGTGAGCTAGGGGGAGTCAACGGGAGTGACCTGAGGGACACAGTAAGCTATCCCTGAACTTTTGTAAAGGGAGTGTGCCTGGGACAGAGTGGTTGTACCTGAAAATTTTAATCCACAAGTAGTGAAGTTTAGTGGAATTAGGTATGACCGACAACCTGTTGGTGTATGCTCCTTGGACGTAGCCCTTTGTGGTGAACCATGTAAAAGTGTTGTGTCAACTTCCTGCTTTCATTTGTTTGACAGGTTTAACAAGTTCTTACCAATGTGGGAACAAGATCCACAACTTTAAAAAGAAATATTTGACACCCTGATTCACCCCTCCACTCTCAGGGTGTTCCAGGGTCCTTCAAATATAATTTAAAAAGAATTTATTTGTTTAAAATTATGATGGATGAGAATATAAAGGAAATTCAGAAAAGGTTTACAGATAAAAGGATTTATTAATTAAAGATGATAATTATTTGATTCGAGCATGATTTATCTTAAACAAGAATGATTAAAGAATTTATTGCTAGTTTTATTTATGGGTAAATATCATTGCATGTATGAATGATCATGATCTAGACCAAGACCTTTGTATGTGGATGGTTTCTTTTAATTTATTTATTTGAATTAATTTTTTTTGGCCTGTAAGCCTTCTCCCCATTAATATGTAGGGCCTGCATGGCCAAGGTTTATTTTATGTAAAACCCCCTTTTACCCCTCACCTATATGTGAGTTAAAAAAATTCGTATGTAATGTATGGAACTCCCAAGCTAGTGGAGTCGGTTCAAGCTTGAGTCGAGACAAAACCAATCCCAGGAGATACAGAGGTGGACAGGTGGAAGCTGTAAATATGAACCCAAAAGGTTTAAGGTGTTTCTCCCCTAGTTTAGGGTTAGTTTATCAACCTCTAGATAAAATAACCATTAGAAAAGCTCATGATCATGCAATTTACTTTATTTTATTTCTGTCAGTTGCATGGTTTATCATAATGGATGTGTTTTCATAATCACATAATTATTGAATTAAACATGAATGCAATATGGAACTAAAATAAACCAGACTTATGCATAAATATTATCAAGACATGGTTAATCACTTAATTAAGTTAAACTTAATATTAACATGTGTGTGATAATAAGAAATTCAAGCATAAAGATAAAAATCCATCAAATAAAATATTAAGTCAGAACAAGCCTTCCATTACTTGATTAAGGGAAAAACTCAATAAAACTATGCGTTTGACCAACCCTTGTTGGGACACTTACTTTTATACAGGAATCCCTTATGAATGGTTTCAGGTTGACTTAACCATATTACATCAAGAGGAGTATCCCTTGCTAGAATTGGTACAATATTTTAGGCAAGAGTTGAGGAAATCCAAAGTCATGATTTCAAGATTGGGGAGTCCACTCAATAGATCAAGGAGATACAAGCCTGCCGTTGGAAAAGACATGCCTAACTAAATACCTTCTAATAGCTTGACCAACCCTTTTTGGGGTTATGTAAAGGGGAATATGGATCCCTGGCACTAGAAAGTCTTGGAAACTGGACATTCTGAGTTCAATAGTGAGGGCCATTGGGACTTGATAAAATAGTGGGAGACTTAATAAAATTTATTATTTCTCATAAAATGTAATCAAGAAAGTACTAATGATATCCACTTTTAATTTTAGAATAAAAATGAAAATATCATCTACCACACTATCCCTATGATCAATTTTGGATAAATACAACATCCTCACTGGCAATAACTTCCAAGAATGGTTTAGACGCCTTCGGGTTATCCTACACCATGAACAGAAGTCTTACATGCTGGAGTCAGCATTACCTAATCCACCTTCCAAATAGGTGAGTGATAATTATTTCTTGGTCTATGAGAAACATATGAACGATTTGGTTGACGCTAAATGTTTGATTTTATCATCAATGTCTAGTGAAATCATGAAGTCTCATGAAAACATGGATTATAATAGCATGCTCGAGCACCTCTATGGTCTTTACTAGGAGAGAGAATGATAGGAAATGTTTAAGATCTCTAAGGTACTCTTTCATAGTAAGCTTGAAGAAGTTACCCTAGCTGGGCCTCATGTAGTCAATATCATTGGATAAATTAAGCGCCTGTAGGTTATAGGGTTTAAACTCCCTGAAGAACTGGGCACCAATCTCATTCTCTTATTTCTCCCTCAGAGATTCTATAACTTTGTTCTCAATTTAAATATAAACATCATCGAGAAGTCTCTATCTGGTCTTCTTATCCTCATTTTCCAAGTGGACAAAGATTTGAAGTGTGAAAAGCCTTATGTATTTATGGTGAATAAGAGGAAAGGGAAGGTGAAGAGCATTAAGACCAAATCTTCTTTATGGCCTTCCAAGAAAATGAAGTTCAAAGGGGAGGCAAGAGAACATGAGGATATTTGTTTCGCATGTGGTAAGAAGGGAAACTAGAAGAAGAACTACAGCCAGCCTAAGAAGCAAGGGGAAGCTTCAGGTGCATTTGTTATCAAATGAAATCTATATGTTTCTACAAATTGTGTATTAGATACTACTTGTGGTGCTCACTTATGTATCCAAATACAGAAACCAAGTATATTAAAAAAGATTGATCAAGGGGAGGTAGATCTAAGATTAGACAATGGAGCTAGATTTGCTACTATAACAGTCAGGGACTACCACCTCACGTTGCCAACTAGGATGATCTTGGTGTTAAAGGGTTGTTTTTATGTGCCTTATGTAACCAAAAACATAATTTATGTATCCATACTAGATATAGATGGATTTGTATTCAATTTTGAAAATGAATTATTTTTCTTTTATAAAAATATAATTTTTTTTGGTAGGGAACATTTATACAATGGTCTTTATGTGTTGGATTACACTAACCAAGTAACGACAATCAATGACAAAGATACTTCACATGACTCATACCACACCAAACTTTTGAATCACTGGCTAGGTCATGTTAACGAGAAATGCTTGACAAAATTAAATCAAGATGGATATTTAGATTCTTTTGAACTAAAACCACTTGGAGTATTTCATGCATGTTTACAAGGCCAAATGACCAAAGCCCCATTTGGTGGGAAAGGAGAAAGGGCTAAAGAGATTCTTGAATTGGTTCATATCAATATGTGAGTACCATTTCTAGTTGAAGCAAGGGGTGGGTACTCATACTTCATAACTTTTACTAATGAGTTTAGTAGATATGGATATATCTACTTAAGGAGGCATAAGTCGGATTCCTTTGATAAGTTCAAGGAATACAATAATGAGGTTGAGAACTAGCTTGGTAAGAAGATTATGAAACTATGCTCATACCGAGGTCAGGAATATCTTAATTAGGACTTCATTGATTACTTACGAGAGTTTGGTATCCTATCCCAACTCACTCCTCCTTAAACACCTCAATGGAATGGTGTAAGCTAAAGGAGTAACCACACCTTGTTGGACATGGTGAGATCAGTGAAGAGTCCTGCAAGTCTTCCATTATCCTTTTGGGGGTATTTGTTACAAACAATGACACACATAATAAACCATGTACCAACTGAATTGATAAATGGTATTCCATACAAGTTATGGAGTGGAAGAAAAGCCATGTTATCAAATTTACATGTGTGGGGTAGTGAAGAATTTGTTAAGGCCTCTTTAGGTAACATAATCACACCCTGAGGCACAAAGTGTACCTTTATAGGATACGCCAAGGAAACAAGAGTATATTACCTATACAACCCCTCTTAAAAAAAGATATAGTGGTAAGACATTCCATATTCCTTGATAGGGATAACATCTCCAAAGGAGATAGTGGGAGATAGATAGACTTCGATGAAGTCGACGCTCAAGGTATACAAGAGTTGGTAGAAGAACAGATTCCACAAAGCCCTGTGGAAAAAGAATCTGTTTGAGAGACACAAGTACTGCATAGGAGTAAAAGAGAGGTTAGAGAACCAGAACAGTAAAATTTTCTAGTTACTGAGGATGGTGACTAAATATTAGTTGATAATAATGATCCTCTAACCTATAAGGAAGCAGTAAGTGGCATAGAATTTTCCAAGTGGCAAGAAGACATGAATTATGAAATGGATTCCATGTACCAAAAACAAGTATGGATTTTGGTAGATCACCGAGTTGATGTAAATATAGTTGGTTTCAAATGGATATTCAAGAGGAAACTTGAAATGGAAGGAGAAGTCAGTACCTATAAGGCACTAATGGTTAAAAAAGGATTTAAACAATGTCAAGGAATTGACTATGATGAAACCTTCTCACGGATTTCAATGTTTAAATCCAGAAGAATTCTACTTGCCATTGTGGCTTACCATGACTATGAGGTTTGGAAAATGAATTTCAAAACAACATTCCTTAATGTGAACCTTCAGTAAGATGTCTACATGACACAAATTGAAGGGTTTGTGATTCCAAAGGATTCCAATAAGGTATGTAATTTGAAAAAAATCCATTTATGGGTTAAATTAAGTATCCAGGTGATGAAAAATTTGTTTTAATGAAGCCATAAGTGAATTTGGTTTTATCAAGAATGAATGTGTGCCTTGTGTCTATAAATGGTTTAGTGGGAGTGCTGTCATTTTCCTAATAGTATATGTTGATGGCATATTAATTATTGGAAATGAGATACCAGTCCTGCAGTCTGTCAAGGAATGGTTGAATCAATGCTTCTCCATGAAAGAAATGGGCAAGGCAACATATATTCTTGAGATAAAGATCCATCGTGATAGATCCAAGAGATTTATGGGCCTAAGTCAAAGTACATACATTGATAAGATACTGAAGAGATTTATTATGGAAAAATCTAAGTGGGTATTGTTGCTAGCATCACATGGTATTCATCTTTCCATGAAAATGTGTCCTAAAAAACATGAGGAAAGAAAGATAATAGAAATGACTCTATATGCATCAACAATTGGATAAGTTATGTATTCTATGCTATGTACTAGGCTGGATGTCACCTACACATTGAGTGTGGTAAGCAGATATCAAGATGACCCAGGTGACCGCCATTGGATGTTAGTCAAGACTATCATGAAGTATCTGAGACATAATAAGGATATGTTCCTTGTTTAAGGAGGAGATGAGGAAATAGTCATCAGAGGATATACATATGCTAGTTTCTAGACTAATCAAGATGAAATGAATTCGCAAACGAGACACATCTTCACTTTGAATGAAGGTGCAGTGAGTTGGAAGAGCACAAAGTAGAGTGTGGTCAAAGATTCTACAGTAGAGTCTGAGTAAATTGCAGCTTCTGAGGAAGCTAAAGAAACATTTTGGATGTGAAGGTTCACCTAGGAGCTAGATGTGATACCTACCAGTAAATATCCCATCACATTGTACTGTGATAATACAGTAGTGGTGGCTCTCGCAAAAGAGCTAATGTCACATCAGAGGATGAAGAACATAATGTAGAAGTATCATCTCTTGAGGGATTTTTCTCAGAGAGGTGAAGTTGTAGTGAGAAGTATTTCCATGGAAGAAAATGTGGTAGACCCCTCGAATAAAGCCTTGAATCAGCAGAAACATGATCACCATGTGAGATCTAGTGGACTGAAAGTTGTTGGAAGTTGGCTCTAGTCCAAGTGGGAGTTTGTAAGAGTAGGTGTCCTAAAACCAATTGGTTTTACATTGATTACACAGATATTTAATGTATTATTACATATTGTTCATTGTTATGAATGACTATGATGTAATAATGTCCTATATTATTTTTTACATCGATAAGGTCATGACAGTTCGCTACTATGATGGGAACCTTGAAATTCTATAATAATATTCTTAAATATAGTTCTATGGTTGGATGAAATAATATTATGGGACACATAGCATACAGACCATTAGCTATGGGTACTCGTAAGCATATGAGACTTCCTCTCATGAAGTTCACACTTGGTAATCTCTAAGATAAGAGATTATGAGAACAGACCCTCTATTAGGAATTCCGCATGTTTTTGTGTCATTAGATATTTCTATCTGCAAGCGTGTGTAATGATCCTTAGACTTTAAAATTATCAATAATATGTGTCATGACTTATGACCTTTGATTTACTGACGAAAACCATCACGTAGACAATTGGTGGGAAGTAGGGTACGTTGGGTGTGTCATGAGTGGCATGTTATTAATGGATAAGTCAAAGAAGGATTTGTACCTTGCATTTATAGAAGCTGATATATTGGACCTGTTATTGAAATAGAACCGTCACGCAAAATTCCCTATCCATGGTGTAACGATGAGTTTATTTCAGGTAGTAAAAAAATGGCGTATCAAGTATAAAAGTTGATGACACAATCATGAAACCTACTTTGTGAGGTATTGAGACAAAGGGATTATATTACACAGTGATCGTTTGTATGTGGATGTCATTGTTGCGACTTTACGTTCTTTCTCTTGGGTGCCTTGACCCGTTTCTAGAAATTACTCTTGGACTTTAGTCAATCCCACCTAATGCCAAGGAGAAAGAATCATAGAGCGTCACACACTAAGTGTTTTTGGTGGTCTCGGTTAAATTCTATTTGAATTTAATTAATGAAATAAATATTATTCTCAAGACCATGGAATAATTTTATTTAAGTTAAAATGATCACATAAATTAAATAAAAAATATATTTTTATTTTATTGAACATTTAATAAATATTTATTTAATAGTTTCTAAATAAAATATTTATTTAATAGAATAAATTATTTATTTATTTATTCGGGTGTACAATAAATGGAAGTGGAGTTCGAGCAGACCATGGTTGGTCCAGTAGTAAAATAATTATTTTCAAGATGGTAAATAATTATTTTACTAGTTGTCACAAATTAAAATAACGCTGCTATTATTTTGTGACACAAAATTTTATTTATAATTATATTTTGTGCATGTTGGTGCAACATAAATAATTATGCGGTATTATTATTAATTTCATGGGTTTTATCTAAGTTCATGAATGTATTTAATTGTTACTATGCAATTAAATATTTTAACTGAAATTACATATATATATAAATAGACAAGTATGCCTATTGTGCTATAGAACACACCACATGCCTAGTGAATTGAGAATTGTTGATCCAAACTATTTCTATTTAGAATCCTCTTCTCCCACCTCTCAAGAACAAGATAAGTTCTTCAAGACCGAAGAACAAGCGATCAAGAATGACCGACCCAAGACACTCGCTTCTCTGCGCTAGCACCCAGAGAATGAGCGGTGTCGATCGGAGGCCATCAGAGTACATGTGGATGACCTCTATAGGGATTCTAGTTTGGATCCATACAAGCACAATGAGATAATCCAGAAGGGTCATTCCGGATGATCAATATCATCAATGAAGAAAATACCGAAGATCCATGTATTATTTTATTTATGAAATTAATTAAATTAATTATAAACATGATGTAAAAGATCCTCTCTAAAGGTTTCAGTCCTCCTTTTTCTTTATCTAAATCTTTGATTATATTCCATGGAGACTAGCGTTCATCATTGTATTGATCCTAGAATAATAATTGATCATGGTAAAAATCAAAGTTGGGTGTCGTCCCAACCACGCTTCTGCTATGCCCAAAACCTACAATGATGACATTCAATCAAATGAGTCATTTTACAGTGTTATATTACGATTAAAATGAGGATATGAATGATGGATTGTGTGATTAGAAGAAAAAATCCATTTTATTTTAGTTCTCAAATGCAAAGGAACTTCCACATGTTGGAGTCGATTTGGAAATTGTTTCACGTGATCCCCAATACAATCCTAGAGATATTGAACAGTGGATTGAGAATTTTCCACATCTTTCTAGAACCAAACTAGTTGAGTGGTGATTAACTCTTTAGAATGATAAAGATTATGTTTCTCTAAAGCCAGATATTCCCCTACTTGTGCCAAGACCCTCTTTAAGGAACTGTGGATTTGGAAAATCTCTTCCCATATGGTGTTTAGTTATTCTTGAAGGCATACCATTTGGAGAGATTTCTCATCTATATAGCACTGATTCTCATCCACATACTGGGAATGATTCCACTATACATGGTAAACAACCACCCTAGGATATTAAAATTGTCCTGCTAACTATCCCTCAACCCACTAAAATCATTTCCCTTCTTCCATTTTCCAGATGATTGACTTTACAACATAGTGGATCATGCGGTAATCAAAACTGCCATACCCGAGAAAGGAAAATAGGGACATAAGTTAGTGAATTCATGATGGAATATCTCCAAGAGGCATCTCCACAACTATCATCTAGATGTCTCACCGAAGGATATAGTGTTTCATTTTAAGAGAATTCTGCATATCCAAGTATGAATCAAAGATGTTATCATAGGGAGATATGTATTTTGGGTTTATTTTACTAAATGACTCACCTTGTTCCACTCCCTCCAAGATAGCCACAATTTATCCTACCAATGTTGACTGAACTAGCACAGAAGCCTCCACTTCATGCTTGACCACTAAAGTTGATGACACTAAATCATAGGTGATACCCCTCATCAAAATTAGGTGGTAAAAAAAGTGAAGTTAGAGATTGTTCCACATAATTTGACCACACTCAACCATTATTGGATAAACTATAGAGATTAATGCCTCCCTAGTACTACCAAACATAGCATTCTGGGTAAGAACCTCCTGAGAAGAAACAAACCCTTATGTTTGTTCAGAAACTAGGATCAAGGGATATTAAAAATGACTCACTTCAGGGTTCTTAGCCATCAATCCCTCCATAACAGGAGAAGGATAGACTTGGATGCCTTGTTCATGAATTTACTTTTCAGAAATTCTCTATAGAAAAACTTATACTGATGAAGATTTTATGTGACACATCAAATGAAAAAAGACCAATTGTATTTGAAGCATGAAAGAAAGATAGAACTCACATCCATAAAATAACCTTCTAAAATCCCCAAACTCATCTAAATAGGTATAAATATTAATGATTTTTAACCTATACAAATGGTTTATTAGTTCAATATTTATATCATTATATAATATCTCATATATTGCAACATCTTTACGTGTAAGGGTATCTGCGATATAGGGATCAGGACCCAAATTAGCTCCACCATCAATTATCACTACTGAATTCTCACCCAACACAACGTCTTCAAACCCCATAGGGATATGATTAACACCAAAACCTTCAACAAACCATATGGAATGCCTATCAACCCTTTCTGAAGTGGATATAGGGCTAGTGGTAGTTTTCGTAGGGTCCTCTATTGTACATGATAGATTTGAAATATTATAAGTAATAAAGTCTGTAACCAAAAAATGAAACCTTATACTATACGTCTGATATTACCATAACCCTCTCCCCTTTCTATAATAATGGGATCAAATATTATTGCATATTTTTGTACTTCATCTGTTAAGGGGATGGATTCATCAGAATGAGTCTATACCTACTCTATAATGTCCCCCTCAATTATTGAAGGATAATTTCTATATCCCTTAAGGGAGGAAATCAATATAAATTTTATGAAAGGAAATAATGGTCAAAAGAGTATGTTGAGAAATTCATGAGAAAAAATGATAGAAAAAGGATTTACTATGGTGCATTTTTCAGGAAAACAACTCCACTCTCTTTAATTTCATAATATATTGATATGGAAAGGAGACTGTATCCGTCATATTAGTAACAAGAACTTGAGGTGGAAATTTAGATGACCCACCTTCCATTTCCTCCACCATTATTCTCTGACTAGGGATAGTTCTGGTGATTTAGAAGACTCAGTCACTACTCTGATGGGGGTAACCATGGGACTATATTTTAGAAACTCAAGAAAAATCTCTAATTATTCTCCTCATCCTCATCCAAAATGTGATTTATATCCCTTTCAAAGTATCAATAGTGTATGAAAGAGAAAAAAGAGAAGGGAGAAGAGAGGGAAACATCATCATGGTCGACATAGTCATCCCATTCCTCTTCAGTGTGACCTGTAACGACCCAATGTTTTTCAATAAAAATTACCTTATTATAAATAAGTCATAAAATAATATTAAAACACAAAATAATGAACCAATAGGTTATAATTTACCTTTAAACATAAGTTTTTCACTTATGTGTTTGGAATTTTGAAAATCCGACATATATGGTTTCACTCAGTAAGTTATTTGGAGTCCGATAAGAAAAACTAAATTTTTGGTGAATAGTAACCTACCCTTATGAATAGTAACATACCCTTATGAATAGTGATATAACCTAATGAATATTAATCTTACCTATGATAATATATAAATATCATTCAAGTTGAATGTACGATATACCTATATTTTAGAATAAGTAAAAGAATGATTTAAAACTGGTTTTTGATAATAAATTATTAATATTAAAATAATCATATTTAGAAAATTATTTTCGAAAAATGGAATTCATTTTTGGATTCTACACATCAAAAAATGGTTGGGGTTAATTTTTTGGATTTTTCTGAAAGAATTTAATTTTTAGTGATTAGTAAAATACATTAATTTACCTTATAAATACATTATAATTCAAATCCACTATTACTGAAATCACAAGTGATGTAAGCACCCAAATATAAAACTCACATGCATTTATTACTATTCTTGGCCATGGAATACTTACTATTCCTTGTCTTGTGAAGAAATAATAAACTAATGATTAAAAAATTATGAAAACCCTGCTCTCCTCCACTATAAAACCCCCCTTCACTCACTCTTCTCTTCACTCATCTCAAACCTTGTTCCTTGCCATTATTTTTCCCAAATCTCTCCCCAAGTTCCTCCCCCACGTCAAAAATCTCCCATAATCTTCAAAATACCCAAAACTCTCCCCTTAAGAGGTTCTCAAAGGAGGAAGTGTCAAGAGTTAAATTCCTCTTTCCAATTCCTTCATTTCTTTTAAGTTCTTTTCTTTTTGTTTCTTTCCTCACCTCCCTTCACCATAATAGTATGATAAATTTAGTAACATACATTTACTATTTTTATGCTAATATTATATTTCAGTATTTTCTCTCCTTTCCCCACCTTTTATTTGAAAGAAATGAAAGCACCGTTTGAGATGTGCTAATTTAGCACATTCAAGGACAACAATTTATCAATTTCTATTATAATTTTTAATTTTGGTCATGAAAATATTTGTGTTATGGTGGAACCCAATTATTATATAGGTAATATATCCTATTTTTATTTCTGTAATCCTTTTGTACAAATGGTATTAAGTTATAAAGAAAAACATGTTCTTTGTAATCAAACCCACTGATTAACAAAAACGGTTGCCACTATGGTTTTATATAATAGTTTGAATTCAATATAAGTAACCAAATTAAATTTAAAATCATGTAATCTCCTATATTATCACTAATATCATATAAATTCATTTCTGTAAATCCAATTCCATATTTTATGTTTATTCGAACTTGAATATAACTGAACCGATCTTTTAAAACCAAGTAAACACACAAGCCCGAACAATGAAATTGAACCTTATAGCTAACCAAAAAGAACTTGAATGAAATAAAAAGGGTTATATAAATCAATTAAATATATAATTGGTTCTCTTATTATGAATTAATAAGCCTAATTTGTCTATCCAGGTCTTTAATAACAAGTGGAGAACACCAACGGATTTAAGGTAAGGGATCTCTCCATTTCTATCTTAATCAAGATTGTCCTATATGATATAACTTTTTATGGGTAATACTAAATGGTGGGGTATATTTTAAAACCTCCACCATACTTCCCTAATTCTTCATAAGTGATGAAGAAACCCCTTATCTCTCTCATCAAGCCCTTTTGGGTACACCCAACACCATACCGATAAAATCGTAACGAATTCTACCGGAACCTTCTTTGTTCTTCTGGGTTACCTTATATTTCTTTCAAAATAGTGTTATCTTATCTAATTATGTGCATCTTATAAATTCTGTTTTTTTGTGAATAATTCATATATCAAGACCCTTTCATCACTTTATTTCAGGGATATACATGTTTTTAAAAGATTCCATCCTTAGAACTTTTCGATAAGAAAACCTGTTTTAAGGGGACTTTCCAGAATTTTTACACAAATTTAAAGTGAACTCTATCCTTTTTTTAAGACACCATTGTATTTATAAAATCAGAATTTTTATTATGAAAACCTTTTTGGTTCGATTCTGGTTATGTATAAAATAATTCCTTCTTTACTATTTTAAAATCTCTATAGTATTTTCCTAAAAAACGCACAAAAATGTTTTAATGCTAATGTTTCTAAAATAAATTTCTTATATGTTTTCACTTATATTTTATACCACTTGCCATGTTATATTCATATTTTACCTTATTAACGTCGATTTATGTTCTATTCCCTTTATTTCATGGACACTTTCATGATACGCCCATTGGTTGTGCTTTATGTCAAAATTGCGGTACCCAATTCTTTCCATGGATACCCTTATGTTTATGTATGTTTAATTATGTATGATTATTTATGTGGAAATATTATTTATGTTGAAATAATATTCATGAAAATTTTTAGATGGGTGCACCCAAATATCACTCCAATGCATTGGTTAAGGTTAAGTCTCATGAGATGCGATGTGAAACGGGATTGGCCGTTAGCCTTGACCCGTAATAAAATTGGAAACGAGATTGGCGGTAAGCTTTGAACCATAAAAAAGAGATGTTTTATGATTTTGCCACATTTATATGATTCTAGGTTTATATGATTCCATGATTATATGATACGATTTTATATGTTCCATGATTTGGATATCATTATGTCATGCCTCCCAACTCATGTGCTTAGGATGTATCCTTATGTTCATTCCCTTACTGGGATTTTCAGCTCATCACTTTGTTCTTGTGTTCCCCAGGGTACCCAATGAAGATGTAAGGGATCAAAGGAAGTTAGGAGCTATTTATGGAGATTAAATAAAGATGTTTTTTTATCCCCTTGTTTTATGTTATATGTACTTAGTCCACCTAGACACTAGACTTAACGACCCTTGGCTTGTACTCTGATGTATAATTATGATTAAAATCATGCAATGTTATATGTAAAAGGCTTGGGTCGCTATATTACCAACTAATCCTTCAAGTTTTCCTTGATCCAAAATGTTAGATAATTTCTTTATGGATGGGATCCTATCATCAGTTATGCATGTCAACATTTCCAGATCCCAAAAATACTGTCCCACCTTAGTTAAATTACTATCGAGGTGGAGATTGAAGGGTGGTAGAATATATCTAAACTTTGGGATGTGTACTCCATATTGGAAAAATATCCGCATGTCTCTAATATCACAAGTTTTACCCTTACAATCTTAGATCAATAGGTTTTTCACATAATATGGTTTTATTGTAGCCAGCTATGAGGAAGACTTGGAATCCTTTTAATTTTAATCCTTTTCAAGCCTCTCTGCTCTCATAGAGGATAGGGTGACCAAGACCCAAGTATCCTCCTAGGAATGATGACTGGATATCCTTAACTCGAAATATGAGGTTTTATCATCCCTATCATATTCAATGGTCTTTTCTTGGAATTTAATTGAAGACTTTTTAGATTCGTCATTACGACCTTTGGTTTAAACCTTTATACCACACATTTCATGAATATCCTTTTTTGTGGCCGCGACTGGAGGAACACCTTTTGTTAATACCCATTGAGTGTATGAGGAAATTAAAGCACTGGAATACTTAGACTCCAGTATGATTAATGCACTTGATTTAGGCATATTTATTGAAATTTTTACACCTCCATGTACATTAGTATCTAGAAATTCTAGGCCACTATAGGGTGTTTCTCAATCCAAACATGCATGGGGGGAGAGAAAATTGAATTTTTCAGACACTTGAATGTGTGGGTAAATTGATATGGAGCATATGATTCGTATACAATCTTAATGTCAATATGGGACACCAATATACTATATTAGAATGAAATCATTTATGAAATTAGATCATCATAATACTTGCTATTATTTGTGAAATTCCTAGTCGGTGGATCACTATATGAGTGGAATTTGAACACTCCTGATATGTTTAACATCCTCAGGACATCATCGTTCTTAAGGGTTAGAAGTTGGATTCCTAAAATAGCCTAAAAATGGGTTTAATCCACCTTTAGATACTTTAACTACACATAGAACAATGTATGAACAAAAGTGTGATGAAATCCACCCCCAAAACACTTAAAACAACCCTAAAATCATTAATGGGGCCTTCCTGATGTACTCATGTAGTAAACACCAATATATATTCTCCAAGATAGGGGAAACCAACCTTATATGGATTTCTTCTACTAATTTTTCAGTAATAAAAAATGTCCCTGGTATCATGACACCATGGGATTCATGGACCAGCAACATGTAGATACTTAGCCACACTGCGAGTAAGATGGTCAGATGAGTCTTCATAAAAATCCCAAAATTGTCCTTGTAACCCCAACAGGTAAACTGGAACTTCTCCAATGTAGTCCATAATCTACTACGAATACCCCAATTTTCTAAGGTACGGAATCTCTTTAGGTGTTGGAAAGTGGGAACTTCACCTTATGTCTTGAGGAAGGACTTCATCCATGATACAATATGGATGTCACCCCTTGGGTGTGGGTCTTTCTTCGGCACCTATCGAGCCACATTAAAAAGTTCTAGGGCCAAAACTGGTGTAATTTCAGCATCATCCCTTGTTATCTTTAGTGGGATAAACTCATCATACATATCCCCATGGATAGGTGTAACATCCCAAGCTTCCACGGTACGATTCTCTATGAATAATACAGTAGCGTGTGTTCTACGCAACTTCGAGATTCTAACACACCACGACCAATCAAAGTAGCCGTTATGAATAGTAATAACCACTTTTTGAAATTTTATAAATTTTATCTTTCAAAATGGACTTCATTTTTGGATTCAGAATATCGAAATTATCCTAGGGTGAAATTTTGGTATTTTTCTGAAAACTTTCAATTTTTGATGAATAGTGAAAAACACTGAGTTATAGTTTAAAACCGAATTTTTATTTAAATAATTATTTATTTAAATTTAATTAAGGCCAAAATAGATACATAATACCTATATAATTTCAATATAATTCATTGGAGTTAGTTTAGAATAGTTTTAGATATATAAAAATTTTATTGAACTTTTCACTGTCTTTTACCCACCTCCAAGGAGAATTTGGAAATTCACATAAAACATAATTTTACCGCTTCTCTGAGGGGAATTTCGAAAATCCAAGAGACAAGGTTAATATCAAGGAGTAAAATGTGGTTCAATGAGATGAAAATAATTTTTGGTGAATAGTAACTTTTTAGTTATATTTATCATGATTAAAAGTAAATAGGATAATTAAGGGTAAAAATTGTATTAATATTACCCTATCACATGTCCTAATTCTATTGGAAAAGTGTATCTCGACCAAAAAAAACCTTAGGAATAAAATATTATCATTTAGGTCCACTTGAATTAGATTAGGACATTAATTATTATTTAATTCAAAGAAGAGTTAAAAGAGTTAAAATCAAAGTTTAATAAGTAAAACATTTTAATATAGGGTTATACATAAAATAAATTTGATTGTAAATATTCATTAGAAAGATAAAAATATTTCCTACATAATGGTATTTTATTTATAATTTTTAGTCATTAAATAATTTATTTTATTTATGACACAATGGTGATGCAGTAATTACCTAATTAATAAAATATTAAAATAATTGATATTATAAATATCAAAATAAATGTAATTTGAGACTTTTTATGAATTACACTAATTTTCAAGGTTAATATGACATATTATGATTGGTAATATAATTTTATTTCTAAGTAATAATGCTGTTATGAAATTATCAAAACAAAATACCCAAAAGTGTCAAAATTGACATAAAAGAGTTTTTAAAAAAAATATTATATTATTAATTTAGATTCTATTCCTAAAAATCCAAGGTTTGGCCAAAGGACTTGTATCATGATATCTGTATCATTAATGGACCACTTGGGGGTCTCTTGGATGTATATAGTAAGTTTATTAACTATATAATATAAAAATACAAAGTGACATGGTAAATGTCAAACTAATTAACTAAGAGTTAAAACTAAAAGATAAGGTTAATATAATGACACAAACCTGTCTAAAATCTATTGGTTGAAAGTATTTAGACCCATCCCCACATTAAAATTTAAATAATCCACTTTGGAGCTATTAGAAACTGAATATGAATTTATTATAAAATAATATTTCTAGGTTTTCCAAAGGTGCCCCTCACACCTCTTATAAAAGGGAATTCCCCCTTCTCACTAATTCACATCTTCAAAGCCTTTTGTCTTGGCCAACCCCTACCCAAATACTCTATCAACTTCCCTCAATTCAACCTAGAGTCCTTCCTTTTGTCATAAATCCAACCTATGGAGCCCTTTTGTTCAAATCAAAAGGAAGAACCTAGAGAAGAGGTAATATTTTCACCACCCTCTTTCAAGTTTCTTTCTTCTTCAACTTCTTCTTTCTTTGTTATTCCCATCCTAAAATAATAACTCCAGTATCTTATATATATACTGTGATGTTATTATAAATATGTTATAACCATATTCAGTATTCTATTCATCCTTTGAATGACATGTCACCATACGTGCGTACGTACGGCTTACCGTCTCCACGTCGTGGTGTAATTGTTATTCAATATATTATTATTTGGATGGGTATAATAATGATGTGTAATTCATGTAAATAATAAATATAACATGATAATGATTCTGTATATACGATATACTATCCAATTATATATTATTTTAATATCAAAAGAATGATATTGTCACTCGTGCGTACGTACGGACTACCGTCTCCATGAACGCGATGAGATTCATTCCCCATCGTATCCATTCAAGAATAATTCTCATTTAATGATTAAAAATAATGTTTAAGGACTTGATATCAATCTGGATATGAGTAAGATACAACCTATCCATAACAAACATGGCTTATTTAACAAAACATATAAAAGAAACGGGTAAGTTAACACCTGAAACAACGATAATACTAAGATATTATTATCAAAGCAATGTTAAAAGATCATATATGATATCATATTAATTTAAATGATTATTTTATAATATAATAACAATTATTTTACCATTATAAATGAGGTTAACCTACCCTCTACCAAGGAAAAGTACAAGGTAAGAGTTTATTTCACAATATCTTAATTATCTGAGGTTGTTTATACGTAATTATCTACTGGGACATTTTTATCATCCACATCCATGTTTCTTAAAAATGTATTTGAAATCATTATTACTATTTTACAGACTATGGGTTAAAGTCATTTATACCCTTTTTGACTTTTTATAATAAGTTTATAAAGGAATCTTTCTGTCATTTTCCAAACAAGGTCCTTTTTAACCTTTTCGACAGAATTAAGGTAAGAATGTCTCTTTTAACTTATACGGCGGGTGCAGATATTTTCCGCCGTTATAAAATCGTTAAAGCTTCCCTTACAAGCTTATAATAATATTTTCAAAGTAAATGTTTTATTTTATAATTATGGTACTTTTAAATTATTTCAAAAAAGAGATATTTCTCTCAAATAGTTTTTGATTTCATCTATGTCAACATCCTTTGATGGATTTTAAGCTTATTTGAAGTTTATTTATTTTGATACAAAACTTCCATATTTTATTGAGGGATTTGTGATATGTTTGACTGTGGATGTGTTGTTTTTTATACCATTCATGGTTTATGGAGAAATTATTGACATTTTGTATACTAGTTTTAATATAATTGTTTATGTTATGTTTAAACCTGCTCATATGAGGAATGCATTGGACTTAATATGTGACAGGTAGAGCCCACTATAGATCCTTGATGCATCGGTAGGTATCATGAGACAAAATAGTGTCTTGGTACAAGGCCTTGACAAAACTTTATTTATAGTCTTGGCATGAGGCCCTGACTATGTGGTTATGATAGTATGGCATTATGCATTCCATCATTATGAAAGTGGTTATTGATATTGCATGTGATTATTGGACTAGTAGAATATCCATGTGAATAATTAAATGGCATTATTTCATTTTATATTTTCCATAATATGTTGAAGTTCAGTTTTAAAAGGCTTTTATTTTAGTTATATATTGCCTTAAATGTTTATGCTTATTTATGAAAGTTTCCGCTATATTGTTATCCTTACTGAGCGTCTGAGCTAACCCATTTCTATGTTTTTCCCAGGATGTGAAGAAGTATTTTATGAATGACCTATAGGGATAGTATGAGGGGATAAGAGTGTGGACTATGAAGACTATATTGTTGTAGTTTTCATTTTATGATGTAATGTAAACTTTATGAATATATCTAGTGATTCCAAGGCTAATAAACTAATCAGACTTTCGAGACTTGATCTTTTGTGATCATGCCAATCTTATGTAATAATGCACCGACTCTGGGTAACTAGGGTCGAGGCGTTACAATAGGGCCTCCATAAATATTATTTATGTCCCGCAAGTTAATTTTACTTATCCATACATCAAATGGAAATAATTTTTCAGTGGACACCATTAGTTCATTGATTAGGGGTTATATCTGGGTCATTATAAACATAATTTTTCCCCACCCAAACAACCACATAAATACTAATTTCTGGTAGATCCTTCTTGAACTATACATAGTTATGGGGTACCCAATACACCCAAATATATTTAATACTGACTCCCCCTCTAGATTAGAAGTCCCAGTATTCCTTCTAACCTTGTGACTGGTCTATCTGTGAATCATGGAATGTTGAATCAGAACAGCGAGGCTTCAACCTCAGGATATGAGACTTCTGATCCAAGGTACAATGACTATGGTTCATCAAAAATGTAGTGGTAACTAATCTTTACTTGATTTATACACCCTTATGTGAGACATTGAAGGAAGGAAAATTATCTTCTTCCACAAACCAAGACTTTGTGATATAAATTTGATCCTTCAGGATGAGAGCGCCCCTCAGAAGTCTACGATCATACAAGGGTAGATAGTTTATTTCTGGATAATTTCACTGATACGCTATCATGTTATTTGAAAAAATTTAAAGGGTGAATTCATACATGTCCTAATAATTTTTCATAAAACCTTTAATAATCTCTAAGACATGCGGAGTAGCTTATTTGTGAGAAGCCATCGGGGCAGACTTTAAAACCCTGTAAGAATATATCAATATTTTTCATTATGTTCAAAATCTTGATTTTTTAAATTTAAGGAATTTTGGTAAAGTAAGGTCCCTTGTGGAGGAACCTTGTCTAGGTTCCTTGTGTAAGCCCCTTAATCTAGTCCCTCACATAGGTCCCTCAACTAGATGCCTCACACATGGTACTCAATATTGTGGATCTGTGCATGGCGGTCACTCATGTGGTTTTACTATGTAGGTGTGCGAGGAAGTACTTAAGAAATTCTAATCAAATGAAAAGTGTAGAGAATAAATTTGGAATACCTACACGATGAGATAAAATAGCAGGAAAATAGAAGGAAAAATCTGGATAAGGGTCTGCAATATTTATAGACACCGATGGCCTATGTATTTAGCCCATATGTCAGGCCTGCACATTGAAATTGAACACTGGACCTACACCACCAACTTATATGGAAAACCTGAATAGATGGCATATGAAACCTTCAGAATCTTCTCCTCCCTCTAACTCAGGTCTAGACCCTTTTATTTTGGTCAGATCCAATCCTCAGGGTGGTGGGGAGATTTTGTTGACAATAATTTTTTTTATAAGTGATTAAAATATTTAAGAAAAATACTCAAAGATTATATAGGTGAATATATCCAAGAAGGATTAAGGAAAATCTCCTAAAAGTGGCCTATGCACGCCATGCCTGTTCACAAGGAGGATCGTGCACCCCCTTCACAAAATTAAAGGACTTTCCACCCCTACATAGGGTTCCTATGTTTGGTACTTATGTCATGTACTTGTGCAAGTTAACTCCTTCGACCATGGTCCCATTTTTAACTATAAATAGGGACCTATGAATCCTCATTTTAAGGAATGATGAAATGGAAGAAGCCTCCAAGATCTAGTCACATATACCCTTTTCCCAGGTCCTCCAAAATCCCTTAGGTAGCTCTCCAAAACGTTAGGGAAGAGGGAATTAGGGGGGATAATGATATAAAAGTACCTCCAGGGTCTGAAACACAAGAAAAATGTGATAGGAAACCTTTACCATAGTTTAAAATCACAAGCATTAAGGTCCTTTCCCTAACATGAGACAAATGAGAGACCCTTATAGGGACACCTGAGGAGACCCTTGTTTTCTTGAGCAGGGATTTTCCCAAGTGTTGTCGCCTTGGTGATCCATCTCCCAAGGAACCTCCAACTAATTCAGGCCTACCCCACTGTATGAAGCACTTCTAACTCCACCCAGGTCCTATGTGAATCACCTCATTCTCCCCAAGCCTTGACATGTGAAGGACACCTTCCAAGCCCTCTTTGAGGCTAGCAATTGCAGGGCTCCCCTTTATTTAGAGCCCTCTTCTAAGGGGGAACAAATTGAATCCTCAAAAAAATACACCAGACTTGAAAATCCATGGAAAGAGACACATTAGTGTTTCTCAAATTCAAATATGCATTTCATTAGATATAGGTGTCCCAAAATTTTCTTACCTAATGGGTATGATCCTTAGGGTGTATGAAAATATTCATCCCATAATTCATGAGGACCCATACCCTAGTGGAAGTGTCCAGGATTTACCAGTCTATGATTTGAGGGAGAGAACCATGCCATTTACTTATCATCTCTAAGACCAGGGACCTTTGGTTTCCATAAGGGAGGGAGATGATCACACTTTCCTTTCCCTTTGATGTGTAGTGTATTATCCTCCTCTCTTCTATCAGAATAAGTCCTAGGGAATCCCTCTTAAAGTAATCCCCTAATATCTCTCACAGACCTCTACCAATTCATTCCATCCTCCTTCTATATACCCATGGGCTTTAACCATATGGGTTGTAAGACATGACTATCCATGGTATAATGACAGGAGGAGATGACACACTTCATCGCTTTCTTCTTCTCTCGTAGTCCTAAACTCTTCCACCAACTAAAGAAGGATCGTTTGGTTTTCTAGATCTTCGGATTCCTATCGTTTCCCACATCCGAGCATGAATCATGTGTTATTAAAGGTTAGTTATGATCATGGAACCTACGTGTTCATATTCATGTCTTTTAAGTGAATCTTTTTTTATATGTTCCTCTTTCCTTACATTAGTGGGTCTCCATAGGTGTGGGTCGTCAAAGCTATATATCCAAAAAATCAGCCTTTTATGTGGTAAAATCCCCAACCATACTCAATCAAATGTGCATCATTTTATGTTTAATACCTAACTAATCATCCCAACCACATGGGAATCCTATGAAGTGTAATCCACAACTAATCTTCCAAACTACCATGAGTTGAGACTTTCCTCACTGTTCTAGAAACAACATGCCTCTTATTTAGTATTAGTACCAACCATACGAAAACTCATATGGGACTCCCATACGGTGTAATCCCCAACCATAATCATTCAAATGGGCCTCCTCCATAAGTATAATCCCCCACCTATGGTCATCATATTTATGTGTAAGCCCCGATCAAACTGAAATACATGGGATTTGATTCCTGACCAAATGGGATATATAGGAACCCTCCCTTAGGTCTTAACCCAACACCCAAAATATACCATAATATTCGCTAGGTTATATCCCTATCATGGTCACATAAAACTCAGAGGGTTATATTCCTTCCAAGACACTTTCATCACCATATTTATTCATCCATATTCCTAGTGAGATCATACACCACCTGGGAGACCATACTTCTTTAAGGAACTTTATCCCTCTTCCTCGTAAGTCCCACACAAAATGTTGACTAAGAATATTCTTCCTAGACATCCTTGGCACATGATGTTAAATTGAATGGTTTTTTCCTTTTAACACAAACTTAAAAGTCAGGATGTGTCCTGTTAAGTGGCACTGAACTATGCGGGTTCTGATTCCTTTTAAAATGATACATAGGAATCCCATCTTATGGTCTCAATACCGACATAAAAACAACTCCTATATCCCTGGATGATGACACACACCTGAGTGTCTCACTATGTGTCTCAAAACTAGAATCATGATAATAAATAATTAAATAATATCTAATCCATTCATAAAATGGAACCATTGATGGATAACCTCAAATACATAATGATATCTCCATCGATGAAGAACTTTAGATACAAATAGATGATTCTGAATTCCATACATTTCAATAATTGATTGTTAATTCAAGGGTGTCCTACATCATACTTGGGAAATATTGAAGGATTTGTGAACATATCATAAATCTATAAGAAATTCATAGAGTTGGAAACAATTCCCCCCAAAAGGGTGTGATAAGTTCGACCTTCCATCCTCTTGAATAATGTGAGTTCTCAAGTATCGTGGAAAAGTTCCCCAATAAGATCCTTCCTTTATAAAGGAGGTCCATAAGTCATTACAGACATGAGAACAATTTTTGTTTTTCGATTAGAAGAAAAAACCCATTGGAAACAGCCCAGAAGGGATCTGTGTGTACATGTTTGATGTGAAGGTTGTCTAACCAACACTACAAAATGCCATTCTAACCATGTAATGACTCAAAATTTTTGAATTATAATTGATTCAGGAAAATGTGTGTTATATTATACTAAAAAAATATATCTATTTAATAATCATGTGAGTATAATTTAAAGTTCCACCATCTGGTTTTGATTGTTATATGAATGTTGGTCAAAATGACAATTGGTCAACATGACTACTGTAAATTATATACTCCTTATAATAATTTTAACATTACAACTAGTTTTACAAATACAAATACTAATGGTTAATTAATGAAGAAATAATAAATGTTGACCTCAACCAGTAAAGTCCTGCCATATAAATCCCATTTGTCATATCTTGGGAAGGAGGTAGAGTCCCTGGGCTTCACTCTTGACCAAGACCAAGATGAGATTCAACATGTTAATATTGAATGAAATATCCTATGATAGAAGTTCAAGTTAGTGGAAATTACCACTCGAGCGATGTTATCCAGCCGCCCCAAGAATGTATCACCATCACACACCTTACCCTTAGGTCATATGCAGGTATTATAAGGGGTTATGTTTTGAGGCCCTGATTTTTTAAAGTGTAATGAAATTGTATAATTAAAAATTTTGTTCCATAAATTCAGTTTTAAGAATAGTTTTTCTTAATAAAATTAATTTGGAATTTGATTAATTGATTTTTTAGACAGGAATTATACTTTTTAGAAAAGATATAAAAATTATAATAAACTAATATATTATAAAAAATACTTATTATAATTAAATAGTATGGTTAAAACACTCATATTTAAATATAAATTATGAAATAATTTTTTTTAAGTGTCATAAATTTCACTATGCATATTCACTATGCATTTTCTATCTGCTCTTATTTCTAGAAAATAAGTATTTTAATATTATAAATTTAAAATTATAATATTTATATAATTAATATGATAAAATAAAAATCATTGTTTAAATCATCACATCAAAATTAATTTAGGGTGAATTTATGATAATTTTCTAAAATACGTTATTTTTTTCACGAATAATAGAAATATAGTTTGAGTTTTTTGGTATGTTTAATGAAATAATAATGATTTCAAAAGTAATATAAAATTATGGATGACTCTTTTGAATTAAAATATCATAATAGGTGTCCCAAGTTTCCAATACCATGGAAAAATACCATGGTCAAGCCCATGGTTTTGAATTTACCACTACCTAGGTGTCTAAGGAAATTAATAAACAAATCCTCCTCTAATGTTATAAATACCCACCATTTATCAATTAAATTTCATTCCCAATTCATCATCCCTAAATATATGATAATTTTACTTTCCAAGGAATCCTCCCATGTTGTCCTTAATCCTCCATGGACCCAATCTTTGAGTTTTAGGAGTTACTCTCCAAGGTTTGAGAAATCTCAATATCTCATTTCCTTTCAAGTTCCCTTTTTTTGTGGAATGTCTTTAAAATTTCCATAATATGTTATTATTTACATTTTATTATAAAAATTTAATATATTAATATTATTTTATGAATGGGATACCCTTGTCCCCTATCTTTTTAATGTTTTCTAAAACTATGTTTCATACCCATTATGCCGCCAGATTTCTTCTCAAAATTTCTATTATTTTATTCTATGAATACCCAAACCTATTTATTTTTTAGCGGTATTAAAATAGTTTTCAAAATGATCTATTTTATTTTGGGATAAAATATATGTAACCTTCCATATTTTTTCATGGGTTAATAATTTCATAGAGATCTTGTCTTTAAGTATTTTTTTAAAACGTAATGATTTTGATATGAACCACATTTCTTTTATTATCCTTTTATTATGATATATGTGTCTCACATTAATTAATAAATATGAAGGGTGTTCCAAGATAGTAATCCAATGAATTGGGAAAATAATTTAATCTTTAGATATGACATGTTTTATAATACCTTGGTGAATAACTTTGGTAATTATTATGATAACTTAGTGACAAATCTTAGTGATATGCAGATGGATGTCTAAAATTAATGTTGTAGACAAATTTCTAAGTTATGATTCATGTTATTTTGTTTATAATACACCTATCTATTTTCTACTCCATAATTATATTCCTCATGTCCTTATTGATTTTTCCTCAAAATCACATGTAAATTGTTTCTCTTGTTTTAACTTACTGGGCCATATGCTCACTATTTACTTTAATGTATGTCCCTAGGATATGATATGCAATAATTGTACTTAGTATGAACCTATTATGAATCCTTCAAAGTGTATTAGAATAAGGTTTTAATTTTTCATGCATTTTGTACCTTTTTTTCTGAGAAACTAAACTTTAAAAGTTCTTCTATTTTGTACAATGTAATGGAAATTTTATACAATAAAAAGGTGGGATTCCATAGTTGGTATCAATGGATGGTTTAGTTATTTTTTGAAATTAAGATTTGAAATCTTTATTAAGAACCTTATAAATAATTTTAAATATAGGAAAAACAACATGGTATTTTGCTGAAGCATTAATTAATTTGTTTTCGAGAAAATAAATCCCTATATGGATACGAAAAAGTGGATGTGGTTCTAGAACATATGTAACTAGGGGTGAAAACTCCAAAAAGGTGCATCATGAATAACTTGGTGTAACCTGGTAAATAACAACTAGTCTTACTGTATACCTAGTTTGGTATTCTCGGGGGATATGTTTGGTTAATCATAAGATTTTTAGAAACCATTATTAAGGATTTATAGAAAATGTAATTGTTTTTAAAAGAATAACATATTTAAGCATGATGTTTTAGGACATAAAATTACTTTAGAATTGTAATATTATTAAATGAAACATGTTTCTCACTAAGGATTTCTTCTTTTAGAAAATGGTAGAAAGTAGGAGATTAAAATTAAATGGTGAGCACAATAGACCAGGCACTGACAACCTTCTGATGGAAGTTGGAATGGAAAAATTCATGAGAATGATGAATCAAATGACTCATGTTATGATAAATAAGTTGAATGAAGATGATATAATGGATTCACCTTGAAGGGAACAACTTTATGTTGATTTCTTTATGTGTCAACAACCACATTCTTTTAGTGGATCTATCATCCCATTGATTTATGAACAATGGATAATCTATATAGAAAAGCTATTTTTGGTAATCTGTTGTTTGAAACAATATAAAGTCACCCTGGATATATACAACATAGAAGGAGAATATGATCATTAGTGGGAATTGGTTAAAAAAATAAATCTAAGATGGGAGATTTATGCAATGGAGTGGGAAGAGTTCAATGGAACCCTTTTTAAAAAATATTTCCCTCGTTCAATGTGAACGAAAATGGAGATGGAATAAAAAGATCTGAAGCAGAAGGAAAATGAATATGTGGGAAGATATGAGATGAACTTCACAAGATTTTATCATTACACCTCTAGGTTTGTCATGGATATTTATGGGAGGTTTGATAGATTCTTCAGTGGGTAAAGACCCCATCTATAGATTAATCTTTTCAACCAAGACTATGAAAACTGTGAGAAGATAATGATGAGTGTTATGAAAGTTTAACTAGAGTTCAGAGAGACTCAATGGTCCTATAGATCAAATGAAAATAATAGATATTTTGAGCCAAAATTGGGGAGGATCTTTGATGAAGGAATAGGAGGAAGGAAAGTGTAACTTCCCATGTGCAATAAATGTAGAAAGAAGCATTTGGAGAACTGCTTGATCAAGAGTGGGAAATGTTACAAGTGTGGAAGAGATGGTCATATTTCTTGGAATTGTCATAGTGAGGTGAATTCTCAACTTATCAACACTAACGGAAAAGGGAATATGGTTCATGCCTAACCTAAATTCAAATTCTTCAAGTGTGGATATCTGAGGCACTATTGAAATAAATTTCCAAATCTAAATTTAATGGATGGGAATCACCATAAACCTCAACATAGGACAAGGGAGAAAGGTATGGATTTTTTCTATCATGATAGATGAAGTTGAAGCTCCAAATGATATGGTGGTAGGTACTCTCATTATTCTCTCAAACCTATCAAGTACTTTGTTTGATTCTAGATCTACACATTCCTTAATTTTTTCCAAGTTTTCAAATAATATAGAATTAATCCCTGAATTTCTAGAACTATAACTATAAGTCAAGACTTCTAAAGAGATTATGAAAAAATCAACAATGTATAGAAACTCTGGTATTTACTTTGGTGAGTATAATCTCATCATAAATCTATTTTTCATTTCCATGTGGGAATTCAAAATTATACCAGGTATGTATTGGATATCAAAGTATAATGCTAAGAACAACTACAGAAGAAATGAAATCACAATAGTATTTAATGGAAAATTTCTATTATGTTCAAAGGAGATATATCACAACCCAATATTTTTATAGATGTACCTCCCATAGAATTATTTGTGAAGATGATAGTTGAATATGAAGAAGGAAATTAATGTATTCAAATAGAATGTTTCCCCATCATTCATGAATACATTGATCTATTTCCTGAGGGGTTATCTAGACCTCCCCCAGAAAGAGAGGTAGAGTTCTCCATTGAGCTCAATCCTGGTTCCAAGAATATTTCTAAGACCCTGCATAGAATGAAAAATGTTGAGTTAGAGGGATTAAATAAGCATATTCAAGATCTTTTGAAGAAGGGGTTTATTTGACTGAGTGTGTGTCCTTGGGGAGCACTTTTTATCTTTATGAATAATAAGGATGGATAAATGTGGTGATTCATTGATTATATAGAACTTAACGAGATCAAAGTTAAGAACAAGTACCCTCTTATAAGGATTGATGATTTATTTGATCATCTTCACGATGCTCAATTCTTCTACAAGATTGATATTCGATCTAGTTATAATCAATTGAGGGTTGAGAAACAAGAAATTCCAAATACCTCTTTCTGAACAAGATAAAAACAATATGAGTTTATTGTTATGTCCTTCATCTTGACTAATGATCCTACTATTCTTATGGATACGATGAATATAATTTTTAAGGACTACCTTGATAACTTTGTGGTAGTTTTTATTGATGATATTATGATATATGAAAAAAGTCATGAGGAGTATGAGGATCATATAAGGGTTATATTAAAAACTATTAGGAAGGAGAGAATATTTGTAAAATTTAGAAAATGTGAATATTGGTTATAAAAAGTTTCTTTATTTGGACACACTATAACCAATAAAGGAATATCAGTGGATACTTCTAAGAAAAAGGTTGTGGAGGAGTGGTCTCATCCTATAATGGTAACTTATATTCATAGTTTCCTTGGATTAACTATAATGCCCCGACCCCAATTACCCATAGTCGGTACATTATTACATAACATTGGTATGATCACAAAAGATCAAGTCTCGAAAGACTAATTAGTTTAGTAGCCTTGGAAACACTATATGCATTCATAAGTCTTACATTACATGATAAAGTGAAAAACTAAAACAAAATAGTCTCCATAGTCAACACTCATATCCCCGTAGACTATCCTTACAGGTCAGTCATAAAATACATCTTCACATCCTAGAAAAAATAAAACATAGAAAGGGGTGAGCTCTGATGCTCAGTAAGGATAACAATATAGCAGAAACATTCATAAATAAGCATAAACATTTAAGGCAATGTATAACTAAAACAAAAGCCTTTTAAACTTGATCTTCAGAATAATATGGAAAAAATTAAATGAAATAATTCCATTTACTTATTCATATGGATATTCTAATAGTTGAATAATCACATGAAATATCAATAACCACTTTCATAATGATGGAATACATAATACCAGACTATCATAACCACATATTCAAGGCCCTGTGCCAAGACTAAAAATAAGATTTTGTCAAAGCCTTGTGCCAAGACACTAGTTTGTCTCATGAGACCTACTGATGCATCGATGAGCTATAGCAGGCTCCACCCGTCACTTACTAAGTCGAATGCATTTCTTATATGAACATGTTTAAACATAAAAAAAACATTCATATTAAAAATAGCATACGAAATGTCAATAATTTCTCCATAAACCATGAATGGTATAAAAATAAAACATCCATAGTCAAACATATCACAAAACCTTCAATACAATATGGAAGTTTTGTATCATAATAAATCAACTTCAAATAAGCTTAAAATCCATCAAAGGATGTTGACATAGATCAAATCAAAACTATTTGAGAGAAATATCTCTTTTTTTGAAATCATTTAAAATTAACATAATTATAAAAGAAAAAATTTACTTTAAAAATATTTTCATAAGCTTGTAAGGGAAGCTTTTATAATTTTATAACGTCAGAAAATAGCCTCACCCACCGTAAAAGTTTAAAAGACATTCTGACTGTAATTTGTCAAAAAGGTTAAAAAGGACCTTGTTTGGAAAATGATGGAAAGATTCCTTTCAAACCATTTCATAAAAAGTAAAAAATGGTATAAATGAATTTAACCCATTGTATAGTAAATAGTAAAAATGTTTTGGAATACATTTTTAAGAAACATGGATGTGGATGATTAGGAGGTCCCAGTAGATAATTACATATAAACAATCTCAGATAATGAAGAGATTGTGAAATAAACCCTTTCCAATTTTGTAACTTATGAAACATACACTGCATGAAAGAACTAACATACAATGAATATGTAAATACCCATAAATTAAAGTGTATTACACAAAGAATACAATTATGGGAAGTACATACACAACACAAAAGGAAATAGTGGTGATATAGCATGAATCTCACGGGAATAAGGAGTGAGATGAAAACCCCTTACCTTGTACTTTTCCTTGGTCTAGGGTAGGTTAACCTCCTGTATAATGGTGAAATAATTTTTATTAAATTATAAAAGAATCATATACATTAATATGATATCATATATGATCTTTTAACATTGCTTTGTTAATAATATCATAGTGTTATCGTTGTTTCAGGTGTTAATGGTTTCGTTTTCCTTTATATTCTTTGTTTTGTGAGTCATATTTGTTATGGATGGGATGTATATAATTTCATATCCATAATGATATCAAGTATTTAAATTTTAATTTTAATCATCTAATTAAAATTTGTCTTGAATGGATACGATGGGGAATGAATCTCATCACGTTCGTGGAGACGGTAATCCGTACATATGCACGAGCGACAATATCATTATTTTGATATTAAAATAATATATAATTGGATTTTATATCTTATATACATAATCATTATCATGTTATATTTATTATTTACATAAATTACACATCATTATTATACCCATCCAAATAATAATGTATTAAATAACAATTACACCACGACGTGGAGACGGTAAGTTGTACATATGCATGTATAGTGACATGTCAATCAATGGATGGATAGAATAATGAATTTGGTAGTACCATGTTTATAATAACATAAAAGTATATAGAAGATACTGGAGTTATTATTTTAAAATGGAAATAAAAAAGAAAAAGGAAGTGGAAGATGAAAGGAACTTGAAAGAGGTGGTGAGATATTTACCTCTTCTTCGGGTTCTTCCTTTTGATTTGATCAAAAAGGATCCTTAGGTTGGATTTTTGACTAAAGGAAGGCCTCTAGGATGAAGTGAGGAAAGTTTAGAGGATATTTGGGCAGGTTTTGGCTGAACCAAAAGGCTTTTAAGGTATGAATTTGAGAGGGGGGGAGGGGGTGCCCTTTTATAAGTGGGGCGAGGGGCACCTTAGAAAAAACATAAAATATTATTTTATAATAAATTTATATTCGGTTTCTAATGGCTAAAAACTGATTTATTTTGAGGATAATGTGGTGATGGGTCTAAATACACTGAACCAATAGGTTTTAGACAGGTTTGAGTCACTATATTAACCTTATCTTTTAGATTTAACTCTTAGTTAATGAGTTTGACATTTACCATGTCTCTTTGTATTTTTATATTATTTGGTTAATAAACTTACTATAAACTACCAAGAGAACCCCAAGTGGTTCATTAATGACATACCTATCATCATATAAGTCCTTTGGATGAACCTTATATTTTTAGGAATATTATATCAATTAAAAATATAATATTTGTTTTAAAAATCGTTTACATCAATTTTGACAATATTTAATAATTTATTTTTGTTAAAGTCATTATAACTTTATTAATTCTAAATAAATTCATTTAATAAATCCAAACATGTCTTATTAACCAATAAAATTCGTGGATGTCATAAATACTTTAAAATTATATTTATTTTAACATTTATAATACCAATTATTTGATTATTTCATTAATAAATAAAATACTACATCATTATTGTGTCATAAATAAATTTAATTATTCAATGTCTAAAAATTATAAATAATATACCATTATGTAGGAAATATTTTTAGATTTCTAATGAATATTTATAGTTGAAAAGATAACATATGTTACCCTATGTAAAAATTGTTTTGCTAAAAGATATGTGCTTATGTCATTTTTGTATTTACTTTAACTTAATTAATATAAAGTGTCATTATCACCTACAAGTGGCTCCACAGGGTTCCAAAATCGACCCAAAGATGCCCATGGTTGGACATTTATAATACAATTGGTTTAGTACACGTGTTAGGGTAATTTAAGATTATTATAATATTATTTTGTTACCCTTATTTATCTAATTTACCCTTTAACCAGAGTAAATAAAATATTTACCAAAGTAATTATTCATAATTTATAAAAATAAAAGTTACCTATTTACACAATTTGGACATCCTGATTCCAAATATGTAATCCATTTTTCTAAATTCAAAACACAGAAGTGGAAGAAATTAATTTAAAATTAATTCCCACAGTCAAAAAAAATGCATGTTTTTATGAAATAATAACTACCAAAGAATACAATTATAGGCAGTACATACACAACACAAAAGGAAATAGTGGTGATATAACATGAATCTCACTGGAATAAGGAGTGAGATGAAAACACCTTACCTTGTAATTTTCCTTGGTCTAGGGTAGGTTAACCTCTTGTATAATGGTTAAATAATTGTTATTAAATTATAAAAGAATCATTTACATTAATATGATATCATATATGATCTTTTAACATTGCTTGGTTAATAATATCTTAGTATTATCATTGTTTTGGGTGTTAAAGAAATCGCTTTCCTTTATATTCTTTATTTTGTGAGTCATATTTGTTATGGATGGGATGCATATTATTCATATCCAGAATGATATCAAGTCTTTAAATATTACATTTAATCTTCTAATGAATATTAGTCTTGAATGGATAGGATGAGGAATGAATCTCATCGCGTTCGTGGAGACGGTAATCCGTACATACGCACGAGCGACTATATCATTATTTTGATATTAAAATAATATATAATTGGATGTTATATCATATATACATAATAATTATCATGTTATATTTATTATTTACATCAATTAAATATCATTATTATACCCATCCAAATAATAATGTATTGAATAACAATTACACCACGACTTAGAGATGGTAAGACGTATGTACGCACATATAGTGACATGTCATTTAAAGGATGGATAGAATAATGAATTTGTTAGTGAAATGTTTATAATAACATCATAGTATATATAATATACTAGAGTTATTATTTTATAATGGAAATAACAAAGAAAAAGGAAGTGGAAGAAGAAAGAAACTTGAAAGAGGTGGTGAGATATTTACATCTTCTTCAGGTTCTTCCTTTTGATTTGATCAAAAGGGCACCTTAGGTTGAATTTATGACTAAAGGAAGGCATCTAGGATTAATTTAGGGAATTTTGGTGGATATTTTCTTAGGGGTTGGCTGAACCGAAAGGATTTTAAGGTATGAAGTTGAGAGAAGGGGGGGTGCCCTTTTATAAGTGGGGTGAGTGACACCTTTGAAAAAACATAAAATATTATTTAATAATAAATTCATATTCGGTTTATAATGGATACAAACTGATTTATTTAGATGATAAGGTAGGTATGGGTATAAATACACTCAACCAATAGGTTTTAGATAGGTTTGAGTCACTATATTATCCTTATCTTTTAGATTTAACTCCTAGTTAAATAGTTTGACTTTTACCATGTCTCTTTGTATTTTTATATTATTTGGTTAATAATATTACTATAAACTTCCAAGAGAACCCCAAATGGTTCATTAATGACATACCTATCATCATATAAGTCCTTCGACCAAACCTGATATTTTTAGGAATATTATATCAATTAATAATATAATATTTGTTTTAAAAACTCTTTTATGTCAATTTTGATACTATTTAATAATTGATTTTTGTTAAAGTCACAATAACTTTATTAATTCTAAATAAATTCATTTAAGCAATACTAACATGTCATATTAACCTATAAAATTTTTGGATGTCATCAAAACTTTCAAATTATATTTATTTTAACATTTATAATACCAATTATTTGATTCTTTCATTAATAAGGAAAATACTACATTATTATTGTGTCATAAATAAATTTATTTATTAAATGTCTAAAAATTATAAATAAAATACCATTATTTAGTAAATTTTTTTATATTTATTATGAATATTTATAGTCGAAAATATAACATATGTAACCCTATGTAAAAATTGTTTTACTAAAAGATATATACTTTTGTCATTTTTGTATTTACTTTAACTTAATTTATATAAAGTGTCATTATCACTTACAAGTGGCTCCATGGGGTCCCAAAATCGATCCAAAGATTCCCATGGTCGGACATGTATCATAAAATAGGGTTATGACACTTCTTAGGGTAATTTAAGATTATTATAATATTATTTTGTTACCCTTATTTACCTGATTTACCCTTTAACCACAGTAAATAAAATATTTGCCGAAGTAATTATTCATAATGTCTGAAAATAAAAGTTACCTATTTACACAATTTGGAAATCCTAATTCCAAATATGGAATCCATTTTTCTAAATTCAAAACAAATAAGTGGCAAAAATTAATTTAAAATTAATTCCCGCGGTCAAAACAAAAAAGCGTGTTTTTATGAAATAATAACTACCAAACGATTGACACTTGTTTCTGTCAAATTTAAATGTGAAATTACTTATAATGAACTAAATTTTATTAAATTATAAAAATATAATATAATTACACTTCCAAACCATTCAAATTCAGAATTTATCACTATTAGTTATTTCGATTAAAAAAGTTGTTTTTAATTAAAATTTAGTAATTTTCACTATTCATCAAAATATGAAAGTTATCAGGAAAGTACCAAAAATTCACCCTAAGATAATTTTTATATTATAAATCCTAAAATGAAGTCCATTTTGAAAGGTAAAATTTATAAAATTTCAAAAATTGGGTATTACTATTCATAACGGCTAGTTTGTTTGGTTGTGGTGTGTGTTAGAACTCGAAGTTGCGTACAACACACACTACTACATTATTAAATTTATTATTCAAAGAGAAGAGTACAGTTGAAGCTTGGGGTGTTAGATTAATTGTATATTATATGAGTTTTGTGAAAAAAAATTGACAACTTTCTATTACACTAACCAAGTTAACTCAAAAAGGGTTCACGTTAATATAGTAAAAGGTGTGTGAAGAAAGCTTCCAAGAGCTAAAGAAGAGATTAGTTACTACACCCATGTTAACTCTACCCTCTATCAGAGAAGGATTTATTATTTTTAGTGGTGCTTCTATAAAAAGGATTGTGTGAATCCTCATGTAAAATGATAAGGTTATTGCTTATACATCGTGATAATTGAATCCTCATGAGCAGAACTATCCTATGCATGACCTGGAGCTAGTTGAAGTTGTTTTTTCTCTGAATATATGGAGGAACTATCTTTGTGGATAGAAATGTGATATATTTATAGACCATCAAATATTGAAGTATGTTTTTCATGCAAAAGGAATTGAACATGATATAAAGGATATGTTTGGACCTTCTAAATGACTATGATTATTCATTTCATTATGAATAGGAAGAAAAAACAATGTTTTTGATGCATTAAGTAGGAAATAACCTATTGTTCTGGAAATGATAATGATTCATGAAGATAATTTGATCAAATTTCAAGTAAAATTGGAAATGGGAATCATAAGGAAAGGGATATCATCAACCCTATCCCAAATTATTTATCAACCATCATTAATAGAGAATATTAAGAAATATTGAAGACAAGATCCTTTATTATAGTAGAAATTAGAGGCTATAAAGAATGAAAAGTTTCCCAATTTCTATATTGATCAAGAAGGTGTACCGGAATTTTGTACAAGACTATGTGTTCTATATATTCGAGAAATAAATAAAGAAGTGATGGATTAAGCTCATAGATCTTCTTTCTCTATACACACTGAAAGAACTAAAATTTATAGGGACCTTCGTGATCATTATTGGTGGGATAACATGAAAAGAGAGATTGCCGACAACACTACATGGTGCTTGGTGTGTCATGAAAGTGAGACAATATCACTATAGACTTTTTCATTGGTCTCCCGAAAACATCCAAAGGAAATAATTCAATATGGGTTATAGTGGACCAACTCAAAAATACTACCTATTTTATCTATATTTGAGAATATTTATCTCTTGAAAATCTTTCCATGATTTACGTAAATGATGTGGTGAGGCTACATGGAGTTCCAATTTCAATCATTTTTTATCACGATCCATGGTTCACATTTAAATTATGTAGAATTCATCAACTTTATCAGAGTACCAAATTGAATTTCAGTTTGACCTTTCACCCCGAACTGATTTACAATCTAAAATGACTATTCAAACACTCGAGGACATGATGAGAACATGTAAAAATGGAATTTAAATGTTTATGGTATCAACATCTACCATTAGTTGAGTTCTTAGACAATAAAAACATCCATTAGAGAATTCAAATGGAACCCTGTGAAGCTCTATATGGGAAGCTATGTGGAACTCCTAATTATTGGGATGAATCTAGTGAGAGAAAGATTCTTGGGCCAAATCTTGTGCAAGAGATTATAGAAAAGGTTCACACCATCCAATACCACTTGAAAAATACTTAGATTTGGTAGAAGATATATGATGAAAACCATCAAAGGGAATTGGAATTTGATGCTGGTGAAAATTGTTTTTCTTTTAAGTTCACCTTAGAAGAGAGTCATGCAGTTTGGGAAGAAATGGGATCTTATCCCCAAGTACATTGGCCCCTATGAAATCCTCAATCGCATAGGACCATTGTGCAATCATATTTTAATTACTCCAAATATAGCTAAAGTTTATCATATATTATATGTATATCTATTGATGACGTAAATACTTGACCCTTTACATGTACTGGTTCCTGATGTGATACAACTAGAACATGACCTCTCTTATGAGTAAGAGCCGATTAGGATCTTGGACAATAGATACAATTTTCTATGCAACATGACTACCCAACTCATTAAAGTGTTTTGGAGGAACCAAAAATATGAATAATATATATGGGAAACAGTGGAAACAATGAGCCAGAAGTATCCACACCTTTTCTCAATCGAGGGAACAAGACGAAATTTCAGGGACATAATTTCTTAAGGGGGGAAGAATGTAATGACCTGAACTTTTTGAATGATAATATTTCCTAAAAATACGTGTTATATTATACTAAACAAAACTATATCAATTTAATAATTATTGGAGTATAATTTGAAGTGTGACCATATAATTTCAACTATTATATGTCTGTTGGTCAATATGAACATTTTAAATTATATACCCTTGATAATAATTTTTTATATTATAATTATTGTTATAAATAAAAATAATAATGGTTAATTAATACAGAAAGTATAATTGATGGCCTCGACCAGTAGAGTGATTCCATATAAATCCCATTTATCAGATATTGGGAAGGAGTTAGCATAACTGGGCTTCAATCTTGACCAATCCCAATCCAATATTCAATATTTTAATCTTGAATGAAATCTCCTACAGGATAAGTTCAATTTAGTGGAAATTACCACTCGAGCGATTTTATCCGAGATGCCCTAAGAATCTATCACCATCGAACACCTTACCATTAGGTTTTATGTGAGTTTTATAAGGGGTTATGTTTTTAAGCCCTATTTACAAAAAGTTTAATGATATTGTATAAATAATTTTTTTGTTCTATCAATTTTGTTTTAAGATAGTTTTTCTTAAGAAAATTGATTTGGAGTTTGATAAATTGATTTTTCAGACAAAAATTGTACTTTTTAAAAAAGATATAGAAATTAAAATAAACTAAGATATTATAGACAATACTTATTTTAAGGAAATATTATGGTTAAAACAACCCTATTTAAATATAAATGATAAAATAATTTTATTTTTTCAAGTGTCAGAAATTTCACTATGCAATTTCACTACTTATTTTCTATCTGCTATTATTTTTAATAAATAAGGGTTTTTTATATTAAAAAGATAAAAAAATAATATTTATATAGTTATTTTTATAAAATAAATTTCATTTTTGGAATCACCATGTCAAAATTAGGTTAGGTTGAATTTATGTGAATTTTTAAAAATACTTTATGTTTTTGTGAATAATAGATATAAAGTTTGAGCTTTTCAGTATGTTTAAAGAAATCATAATGATGCAAAAAGTAATATAAAATTATGGAAGAATATTTTGGATTAAAATATCATAAAATGTGTCCCATGTGGACAATACCCTGACAAATCATCTGGTTTTGAGTTTACCACTACCTAGGTGTCCAAGGAAATTAATAAACAGATCCTATTCTTTTGCTATAAATACCCACCCATTTCTTAATTATATTTCATTAACAATTAATTATCCATGAATATATAATAATTTTACTTCCCAAGGATTCCTCGCAAGGTTTCCTCAATCCCCCAAGGTCCCAATCTTCATGTTTTCAGCATTACTCTTCATTGTAATAGAAATCTCAACTTCTTATTTCCTTTTAAGTTCCCTTTTTATATGGTATGGGATTTAAATTTTAAAAACTATGTTATTATATCCATTTTATTCTATCCATTTACTATATTATGAGTCTTTTATTAATATGATACCCTTTTACCCTCTCTTTTTAAAGTTTTGTAAAACCATGTTTCATACCTGTTAAGCTGCCAAATTGTTTTCTAAATTGTTTTCTCTTTTTCTTAAGAAATTATCTTATTTTATTTTGTGAATACCCAAATTTATTTCTTTTATAGGGGTATTCACATAGTTTATAAAATTATATATTTAATTTTGGTATTAAAATACATTAAAATATCCTTCATTTTCATGGGTCAATAATGACATAAAGATCAAACCATTAATCATTTTTTTTAAAGTTACATGATTTTGATATAAAACCCCTTTATTTTATTCTAATTTTATTTTAATATAAATTGATAACATTAATCAATACATATTAATGGTGTCACCTTATATCACTCCAATTTATTTTGAAAATAATTTAATCTTTAGATATTACATGTTTGAGGATACCCCAGTGAATTAATTTGATAATTTTTTTGACACCTCAGTGACAAACCTTGGTGATATGCTAATAAATGTCTAAAATAAATGTTGTCTCCACACTTAGAAGATATTATTCATGTTATTTTCTTTATGATATTCCTCATGTTCTATTTTTTATTCCATAATGATATTCCGCATGTTCTTATTGAGTTTTCCTCAAAAATACATGTAAACTGCTTCTTTTGTTTTCCCTTACTGGGCTTTATGCTCACCCTTTCCATTGGTGTATACCTCTAGGTTATGGAATGCATTAACTTTAATTTTTATGAATATATTATGAATCATTTAAAGTTTATTAGAATAATGTTTTAAATTTTCAAGTATTATTTACCTTTTTAGATGAAACTAAAATTTAAAAGATCCTCTATTTTGTACAATGTAATGAAAAGTTTATGTAATTAAAAGTAGGGATTCCATAAATCCCATGAGAAATTTGGGGACTAATAACCATATAAGGGTGTTTTAAAATTTATAATAAAATTATATGACCCTCATTGTTTGCCTTTAAGTTTTATGTTTTAGTTTTTGACCCCATGGGGGTATATTCTTGCATTGTGGGATGGTAATTTAAAATATCTGAAACCACTTATCCAGGTTACATATAAATTTATAGTGGAATATTACTGAACCTATTCTCCTTAAATTATAAAATACCTTTTTATATTCTTATGAGATTTATTTATACGAGGTTTTTGTTAATTAAAAATCTAATTTCAACCTAAATGGTGTTTTCCTCTATATCTTGGAATTTGAATTTTCTTTAACTAAGAATTATTTGATTAATTATTGGTTAAATAAATAATGATGAAATGTTTTAGAAAAGAAGTTTTTATATGTTTTTTCCTATTATAATACGTGGAATTAGCTATCTAACGTGATGAGTACAATTTGAGAATCATTTTCTTTTATAACAAGTGTTTTATCTTTTTATATACCCGAGAATTTTTAAAAACTATAGTAAATGTGAAATGACATAATGGATTAAATTTTTTTATAGGTGTTTATAGAGTGAACCCTTATACAAGGGTTAGTTTTAGTATTCCTTGTGAGATTCAATGATCAGGAATGAGAGCATTTCCCTTAGATATAATCTAGCTTCAGACATGTTTTTTCTTGAACATAAAAGATAATTGGTTAGTCATAGTGAATTTTTGGCATGTATCTAGATTAAAATTTTATTCATTATAATAAAATTAGGTATTATCCCATTTTGTTAGTGCCATTGGATATGAGAAACTGGTACACCTTTGAGCTAGGTTCCAGGTATGGTAAGTGATGTTCGTTTGACTGTTTTTGTCAAGTAGGACTCTTATTTGTTTTAACAAGACACCCCATGGGTAAGAAGGTGGTTGTTTGGGGAGTTAAACCTAAGAGGGTTATTATCGCATGCAGATTCCAAGTGAGTGTTAACTATTTCTCCAAACGTTGTTATTGCAATCCTCTAGATAGAACTCCCTTATTTGGATTCTCAATGACGATTAGGTCCTAATACCCTTATGCTTAGAAGGTGATTCTATTACACCCATTTCGATTGGTTATGACCATCATAGGTCGATATTCTTCTTAACCACCTTTAGTTTTACCTTCTTCAAAGAGAGTTACAGGAGTGTTAAATGTTGTAAAATAAAAATTTTCAAGTGGATGTGGTTCTAATTCTAAAGACCTTAAGGCTAGGTGGACAGACCAAGATTCCCTCACTTTTGATTCAACTTATAGTAGGTTATCAGTTGGTTTGTTCTAGGGAAACTTGAGAGAGAGGTTATACTAAGGTTTACATATTACTTAAAGGATATGATATTTTTTTATGATTGTCTCAATACTGATGTGTGGAATGTGGTTGGGTCTTATGTAATAGGTATGACGATGATGGGGTTTTCAATGAATTACCTTGGGTTCTTTGATATCAAAAATAGATTCAATGGGTAGTACTGTTCAGGAATCTAGCCTAGTTGACCAGTATATGTGCTATATACACTTTAGTTTTTTAAAAGGATTCCTTGAGGTGATAATTTTTCAATAAATCATGGCACATTTTAGTGACCTATTTTGAAGAGAAGTTTTAAGGGAGATATTATAATTATAGAAACTGATGTTCCATGCTGCATTTTCATTTTGACCATGTGTTGAATGACATGTATTTTTATGAGTTGGGTTTGAAACGGGAAATATGTGATGCACACCCAATGAATATGGAATGTTTAAATTGTTCTAATTGTGTGCAGTAATTTTTTAGAGTTGAATGTTGGTGAGATATTGAGTAAGGTTCAATGATTAATGGTTCTAATATAGTTCTTGTGGGTAGGGTGACATAGATATTTGGGGTAAATTAAATAAATCACCTTGGGAGAAGGGATAATTTGGAACTAACCAAGTGAAATGACATGAATAAATCATAAAAGAACCATGAAACTTATGGTTGAGAGACATGGTTATAGGGTTTAATAATGGAAAATGTAGCTTGTTTGATGAGATCATAGTTCAGAGGAAGCTATACATGACTATTGATAAATATTAGTGTACTCTTAGTCTATAGGCGATAATGAAAAATATCTTGACATCATCCTGAGTACACTGAGAGAGAATATTCTTATATAGATCTACCTATCTAAATGTACTATATGGTTTTATGAATAAAATACCTAAGAGACACACTCTAGTAGGAGTTTAAGTAATCTAGATGCTTCGTAGTATACATTTGGTTGATTAAGGGTGGTGACCCTCATTATGTTTTAGATTTTAGTGAATTCCATTAGAATCATTCTCAGGGAGTGGGAATAGGTGATAGTTGATTTCTACACAATCACTAGGGATGAGAAAGTTCTAATCCATTCCATTATTTATGTTCAAATTCGATTAGGCATAGGCCATGGTAATAAGTTCCATCATTTTGTTTGAGTCATGAAAAGGAAGATCCTATGGTGGGGAGAAGGATGTTAATTACTGGAAGGTGACCCTCATGTGAGAAGGTTCATGGGACTATAATATTATTCTATGATGGTCATTTTGGAACTCATATGCTATTAAATAATGAAAATAATGTTTTTCTGGAATCTTAGATAAATTATAGGTATGAATTCAATTATTGATTTGGGTAAAATACAGTTGTGGTATTTAATCCCTGAGTAGGTTAGGATGATCCATGGATACTGGATCATGATTGTGTTGGTGTTGGTGCTATAGCATTATGATGATTTTAATTGGGATGTGGTTTTGACTAGAGACACCATCAAAAGTCTAGTATAGGTTTTAGTGAGCATGCTCAGAATGATCTTGGTACACCTTTGGACAAAGTATTGGAATAGATTATAGAGACACATTGATTATTAAAGTAGATCGTTTTTGTAAACATTCAACAAGAGTCCATTTAACTTCATTTTTCTAAATTAATTATATGTATTCAGTGAGGAACCACATCAAACATGTTATCAGTATGAGATTGGTTCTACTGAAAGATCAGACATGGCTTTTCAAGGATAAGATGGTGTGACCAATTAACCACAACCTAATGGTGTTCAACCATTTCAATCAAATCAAGAACCATGGGTAAGTTACTAATTTATAATTTAATAAATGTGAAGGTAGTGTCTCCAAGATTATAAGTACATTCTTGAATAAGAAATTTATATGGTGGGAGCATCATGACTCAGAATTGGCTGATGGATATCTTGAACCTATGGTGGGAGTTCTATATGCCAGATGATAAAATAGATGATGATGATGTGATTGTGTATTGGGTTATACTTGCTTGGGTTAGTGTTTCCATGATATTTTTAGTTTTTTATATGACATTTTTATGTAGTTTAATTGGCATAAGTATTGCACATTTGAAGTATCACTTGAAGGTGTGTTGGGCATGGGAAACAAAACATTGCTGTTATTTTTGGGAATTCATAAACCAAATAGGTCAGGTGATGTTTTTTGTTCCCATGTATTATTACGTAAAATAAGTTATAAGGTGGGTAGGTTTCAAGGTCTTGTGTTTTGGACAAGGTTTAAAATCCCAATATAATTTTGACTTCTCATTGTTGTAATAAATATATCTTTAATTGAGACTTGGAATGAAAATCTCATCATTGAGAAAATAATAGTTTTTTTGGGTGAGTTTTAAGTCCCAAGATGCGTGTCAGGTGTTATGATGAGTTTTGGGAGTTTTAGGCTCTAAAAGATCAATTTCAAGAGATATAGGTCTAGGTGTATGATTAATACATGGTTAATACTAATTGTGCGGGTCAACCATTTGACCCTTTTGTTAAGGGGCATGGTTTGTTTAAATCGTGCAACCCTCTGGGAGAAAACATGTATCCTTTTAAGGTGGGTTTCATATTTTTTCAAACCTCGCACCCAAGGATGAATGATCATGTAAGTTGTTTATAGGAAAATGTAGTGGGGAGCACATAGGCTGGGCACTATTTGGGAAACCATGAACCTAACCTGTATGGTTAGTGCCTCTTAACCAGTATAGGAACACGGTTAGGCACATAGTATAAAAAAACATGAAGCCAAACTATGTTCCCTTTTAAATTGTTTTATTTTACCATTTTCACTTCTAGACTTTAACTTTCCTTCTCCATTGTCCCCATCATTTATCCCATGGTAGGTAGCTGCTCAAGATATCCTTTCATCCTCTCCTAGGATTCCATGGATCTCCCTCATTCTTGGTCTGAACTGAACACCATTAGATGAAATAAAAGAGTATTGGTAAGTAATTTTATCTGATTCCTTTCTTCCTCCATTTATATCACCATATTGAATGCTATTTCAAAGATAGATCATATACCCTATTTTATATAATTTTTCTAATTATCAAATTTATCTTGTTCTGGCTTGAATCAAAGCCCGAATTGGATGAGTGAACCATCCTAAGCACAAGGTAGGTGGTCTGTATGCTTTTCCATCAAAGTGTAATTGTTTATAAAATGTTATGCCATACCATGCATAATAATTTATGGGCATCACTTCTAATTTATGAATAACTTTTGAATTTAATTCCTATACCTTACCTTTGATGTTCACTAAAACCCCATGACATGGTTCGGGGTTCTAACCTCAACTTGGGACACCATTTGGGGGTGTCCTATTATTTTTCATTTTAAATATTGTTGTTAATCAATGAAAATACTACTTAGGTATGTTTATTTTGACTGCTAAGAAAATGAAATTATTTACATGTTAGTAAAAATATTATTTCAATTATAATAAGGCATGTCTACTCACATGACCTTTTATCACTTTTGAACAAGATGAATAATGATTTTTTTTTTGTAAATACATGGATACTTGATTTACCTTATTTAGTGTAATTTAAAATTGAATTAAATGAATTATTAATGGTTGAATAACACCACCTAAAGTCATTTTCATCTACGAATGAAATTATAAATAGAATAAATTTGATCAATTGGTGAATTGCAATATATTTTTTCCATGACCCATTATTATTTATTAAATTCAATGAACATTATACTTTTGGACCATTTTCCAATAAAAGGAGTGCTTAGGGTTGAGCTATCCTTGGATTCTTGAAGGAATGACTTAAACACTTAAAGTATGCAACCTCAATTCATTGGTCTAACCACTGACTGAGATACCAAAATAGGGCTTAATCGATTTCTTATATATATGTGAATTACTCATCATAGTACTAAAGATTCACCTTCCTTATATCTAAAACTTAGAATGCATTGGATTATCTCTATAGATTTAGCATGATTTCCTCAGAAATGTGATGATAAGGATTACCTCATTGGGTTAAAAAATCATACTTATCCCAATATTACTTGGGAAATGACTCCCTAAACTTAGTTATAATTTTTACATTGAAATGATAAGGAATTTTATTTTGAATTACACCCAGACCCCTACATGTGTTATTAATACAAGTGTTATTAACCTTATGAGGTCATGGATTCCTTGATTAAACCTTGGGACCTTACTTATTATTATTTTTATCATTACGTTCCTTATTTAAAGAGTGAGTTCCCTAAAAAATCAATTAACTATATGGATTCCTAGGCTGTAAGACTTGGGTACTCACCGATGCATGTGTATCTTTTCATATTCTTATTCTTACATGTATGAATATATATATATATATATATGATTGCATGTTCAGAGACATTCTAGAATACGAAAACGTAGGAATGTTCAGTCAGGTGTCCTTGAGGAACTTAAAATAACTTGATTACATTTCTTATTTAAAATTTACTTTATAATTCCCACACAATAATTTATTTTATACTCATGGATTATATGAAATTAGATGACATAAGTGGTTGTCTACTGAGAATATATCAAAACCTTTTGAAGCCACTGATTGGTTGTTGAAAAAATATCCAAATTTCAAGTTAGGATATAGACTATGCTATATACTATTTTACTCAGGGTATCTGTACTAGACATGGTAGGTTAGAAGAAGCGGCTAAACAAATACTAGGGATATCTTCCATAGTTAGGTATTTGATTTATTTACCCTTATCAGTTAGTCTAATTGTATATTTCGCTGCATTTTTTACTACTTGTATATTGTAACATGTTCATAAATAGATATTTATTATTGATATTTCAGTTTTGATTTACATTCTACTTCTTATTGTACTATTTATTGATAATTTATTCCATTGTATTTATTACTTATTTAGAGGGTATAGTATCCCCAGTGTACAAAATTTAGACCCTTATATCTAGTCGACAACCTCTAGTATATGGGGAGGCATTCTTGAGGCCATGTGATTGACTAGCTCAGGGAACCTTTTTAGTTGATCCTAGGTTAGGTCATTATAACAAAGTCCTCAGCCCAAAACCTGTATTTCAATATAGGTAGAACCACTACACTCTTGGATGGGTACTACTCTAATTCCACTATAACAACTAGGTCCTACTGATATCACAAACACCTCTATATTTTTTAATATGGTTATTGGGTCCTAGACTATCAATAGACACCATGAGTTTTTCATGAATCGATCCAGGCCATTCCTGAATTAGAAACTTGATTCATCTAGTGGAAATTCATGAAGGTAGTTCCTGATTGTCATGGCCTAGTGGCAAGCTCTTGGGGGCCAATAATTATTTTTGGGAATAATTCTTCCCATAATAAACCAAACGATCAACATAAAGGATATATAAAGAAATGTAACATGAAAATACAAGGTCAAGTATAGGTATTTAAAGAGTAATAGTAAATACAAGTGGTAAACCAAAATAAGAAAATCAAAGTAGTTGATACTAATACCAACCCATCTCCATGTGACATGAGGGATAATATCCCACCATGTCACCAATAAATTCCAAAACATTTCTAACATGAATACCTTTAAAATACAAAATATGGCTTTCCTTTATATATGTAGATGAAAAATGATCTACTCGTACCCAAAGGTATGTGTAGGGTGTGAGTAAAACAAGCCTAGTAGGATCCCACCAAGTGTTATATAAGTAGTCTTTAATTAATAAAACAATTATTCCCATTTAATGAAAAACATGGCATGAAATATAGTTTTACATGTTTTTAAATAAAACATGGAAATCCACCCTTTCATAGTAGTTTATAAAAATTTACCAAACAAAACAAGTTTTCCACAGCATGTATGTAAGGTCCCATGTTTTTGAATCATAAAAATTTTAAAGAAATTTAAACTTTTTTGGTATATGGGACAAATTTTAATAGAAGACTATAAATGTAAATCCAATAAAAAAATCACTTAAATTTTCTATTTTTAGATGAGGTTTAATGTCCAATAGGTGTCTCAGGCATTTGGTTTAGTTTTAGGAGAATCATATTTTTAAATACCAACTTTGGAATGTTAAAGGGATGGTCAAAGTTAGCACATAATTACTGCTAACCAAACCTTTCAACCATGTGGGGCCTGGTGAGTTCTTAAAGGGTGTTTCACTGTTTATAAAACAATGTATTCTGGGCCACACAACCCTGTAAGATTTTTTAGACAAGATGATGAGGAGAAAAAAAGGGGCTACCCATGGATTTTCAAACCATGTTCTATTCTTGTGAGGGGTGTCCCTATAGAAATTTCTGGTGTAGGGTTTGGCCAACCATAAATCCAAATTGTGTACCTCATTTAAATGGGAGAAATTACACTTTTCCCATGTTATATTTGAATCCTTATCCTCCCATTTCTTCTCCTCCAGGTACACAATAACCCTCTGCTCGAGCTCCCCTTTGGCTCCCCTCCAAGGCATGGTTAGATCTTCTTCATACGAACTCAGAATCACTCACTGTCTATTGTGTTAGAAGACCCTTGGTGAGTATAAGACTCCACTTAACTCTTTTTTTTACCTTTCTTTATTGAATTCTATTTTAATGTGATATAATTTTCCCTATTTTCTAATCATTTATCTATTTATTCAATTTCACTCAAATCGACTTAAGCCAAATCATGATAATAGATGAATGAAAAAAACTAAGAATGAGGTAGGTACTCTATGACGTTTACCTCAATGTATTGTCATTTTATAATATAATCTATTGTGATACACACTAGAAATTCCATGTGTCACCTTATAAATGTGAAATTTAACATGTTAATTCTTTCACCTAAATTCATAATGCTATTGTGTGTTTAATTTCACCATTGGAGGTTCTTCACCTCAACTTGAACCACCCATTTTGGGGTGTGTTTCTTATGGGCCATAACCGTGTGCTTTAGATTTGGAATTAAAATCACCCTTTGAAGCATGTTATCTTTACATTCATCAAATGAATTGATTAAATGGAATTAAATTAATGATAAGTGGTATAGATAACATGCTTGGTTAATGATATTTATTTATTATATTCTAAATCCATTATATTGGATAGAAATAGAAAATTATAATTGAGTATAGTGATTAAGGAAAGTATTTAACATTGGCCTTGAATGAATTATTAAATATAATGCTTGAATCCTTCAATATGAATTAAAGTGATAAATCGAATTTATTTATTTATTTTGGTTTTGGTGAAATGATATGTATCATGATGAATTTTATTGGAATAGATTTTTCCATTGTACCTTAGGATATTTATAAGATATAAATAGTCTAATTTTATAATAGAATAGTGAATAGTAGGGGTCCTACCATAACTGTATTACTTAGTTATAAATGAATTGTAATACATAATACTTAATAATCATGGCCCATGATTTATTATTAAATGCATGTGTCTATTTTACTTTGTTACTCATGATACTCAAGTATGTGATCCCTACGCATGAAATCCATTATATTATGATACTCAATAATGGTTTTTCTAGGAATGAAATCCCTCGTATTATGATAATTGGGAACAACATCATTGGGCATGGTGCCCCTTATATTACGATACTCAGGCATGAAATCCATTATATTATAACACCTAGTAATGACGTCCCAAATATTATGACACCTAAGCTTAATGTCCCTTATGATTTGTGTTACTTGGGAATGAAATAACTTATGTTATATAATACTCAGTCATGGAGTCCCTACTTATTTATCACATTAGGGCATGACATCGCCTATTGACTATGATATTTAGGCATGGGGTCCCTCATGGTTTATGATAATCTGGCCTATCATCCCTATTGATTTATCATATTTGATAACCTCATACCCTATTGATTATGATATTCGAACATGGTGTCCCTCATGGTTTATGATATTTAGGCATGGTTTCCCCTATTACTCTATGAGACTCTTAGACTACACATGAATGCATGAATTTTTCCTCGATTCCTTGTTTGCCTTAGTATCTATATTTATAGATACATATGTCACTAAGTATGTAGTAAATATATATATATATACATATATATATACTTATATATATATTTATATAAAAATGGGAACATGTTCATAAGTATTCTGGCTTAGGCTGGAGCAGATATTCTTAGCCGGGTGTTGATTAAGGAGTTTGAGTCCATCTTGGTTACATTTATTTATTTACTTTCTTATAGTTATACATGCACAATTATATATTTTATATTCATATAATTGATAAAATTAGATATCATTAGTGGTGTACAACTAAGTTTATCTCAATCCCTCTTCAGCCCGCCATTGCATCGGGGTACCTGAACAATCATCTTGGTTATAGGATCATGTTCTTGATTCAATTTGCTCATTGCTTTTATTTTCATGATATTAATCTATATGTTGTAGCTTAGTAGAACATGACTGAGATAGATATTACTACTCTCTTGGAGATATATTTGATGTTTTTTTTCTTTTCATACCTATTGTTTTTTGAATTTCCTATGCTATTTTCTATAAATTATATCATGCTCATACAAGGTTATTTATTCATTTATTATTGATTTTCAGATATTACATTACTTCTACTATTGATAATATTTTATGACACTATTCCAATCGGATCATGAGGGTATATTATCCCCAATGTATCACCAATGTACCTTCATTGTTAGTCGCCAACCTCTAGCATACAAAGAGGCGCACTTGATGCAATGTGACCGACCAACTCAAGGAACTATTTCAGTGTTTCCTAGGTCAAGACATTAAAAATTGGTATTAAAGATTTATTTTTCCCTTTGTGTTAATATTTTGGGATGGAAAAAAGAATAATATGAATTTTTCAGTTCTTGGTAAATAGCTATGTATGGGATTGATCAACCCATGAATGAAAAAAAAGATCAATTTTCAAGGGATGGTAATGTTTTCTATGCTGTTTGTTATTAGAGTTGATTATTATTTCACCTAGAGTTATTTATTTACTTTATTATGCTCATTTATTTATGAGATTTATGGTATTTTACCCATGGTATGGTATGAAAATTAAGTATTTCTACATGCATCATTATATAAACATAGATATTCACATTCCATGGATATGTCATGCCATATAGGTTGCATTACTTGACTGCTTGATACAAGTTGGTTGTTCCTTGTGTGATTTAGTTGTATGCTTGATTATATACCATGTTTTGGTGGTTTTTGGTTATATTTTAGTATTTTTATTACTTTTTGATAACATTTCTTGATAAAATTTTGAATGATGACTGGTTATTAATGTGTCTACATCACCTTAAATGGTGTTTTTCCATATATCTTGGTGGTGGAACCTTAACTAAATAATAAAAAAATGTTTTAGCCATGGACCATTTGTATCATGTGTGGAAAAGTTTATGGTTGTGATTAAATGGGTTTTAATAATAGTTTAAAAGGTGTATTAGTCCTTATAATCAGGAAGTTTGACCCATATAATCAAACCATTAAATATGAATTTTCTATGTTTTTAAATCATAGGTAAGACATGATTGTAGATACATGAATTCTAATTGAAATTTATAAATGAAAGTACATTTTTAACACATGAATGATAATTCATCTAACATAGCCATGTTTCTTATAGATTAATGTTGAATTATAATTCTTTTAAAAATGGTTTCTTTTATAAAGGCTCATATCTCACTATTACTTTGGCATGATAACCCATACAACTAAATTGTTCGATTCACAATTGGATTGTCACAACCCGTCCTCGGGGCCCGTGCCGTGACTACCCCAAGCCCGCCTTCTATAGGCCAGGGGCAGGCGACTAGCACCAAGGCGTAAATCCTGCTAAAAAGGGAAGGCATTGCCTTTGTAAAGTAAACGAACACCACAGAGCAAGCAAGAAGCTAGAAGTAAAAACTAAGTAAAAACTGAGTACAACAGTAAGTGTGGAAAAGTAAGTGGGCCAGTATACAAACCCAAACTGAATGTAAAGTACAACTAGAAAGGGAAAACAACAACTAAAAAGTAGAGTCGCAGCGTCGAGCCATCCACTGGAAGTTCCACCTGAAGGGTGGGTACAGACAGCCTCCTCTGCTCCTCAGGTCCAGCCAACGACTTCGAGTACGTCCCGCCCAGTGGTCCACTTCTAGGTATCGTCCTGCTCCGCAAGCCTCAACCACGATCAGCGTTGTTCGTTGTCTGTAACCAACACAACGTAGTGCGGGCATAGCCCGTGCAGGGGTGAGTATAAGCTACTCAGTAGGGACCCCGAGACCCCCAAAGGTCTCCCAGAATCCACAAAGGATAATCCACAAAGGAAGGATACAATCACGAAGTAACATCCGACACTGCTTAGGTATATGCCCATACATATACCTAAGTCATCAATTCTCGTTCGGCTCCAACATCCGAGCCCAAGTACAACCCAGTCCACACAAGAAAGCAAAACGTAAATCCACACAGGATAGCTCAACACAATCCACATATGAAAGCAAAACAGGATTCATCTCACACAGGTATACTTCTTCGTATGACGATAGAGATGATCAGATATAACCACTGATTCATCTAAGCCATCAGACCCACAAAGGATCGATAGGTACTAACCCCCGCAATGACCCACATAGGATCTGACCCACAAAGGATCGATAGGTAACTAACCCCCGCAAAGACCCACACAGGATCAGACCCACACAGGATCTGTAGGTACTGGCTCACACAGAACCGCTGAGCGCTGACCCACACAGGATCGGACCCACACAGGATCGGTAGCACTGATCCACATAGGATCGCTGAGTGCTGTAGTCATCGCCGTCGAATCCACTGAGGATCTCTATACAGTCGTCGTTGTCGTCGTCATAGTCGCAAACGCAGCCAGCTCTAGGGTTCCCGCACACATCAAGCTCGTTCGGGAGGATCTGATCCACGAGCCGAGAGGCTGATACATCAACTGACACATAGTCCAGAGTTGATGTATCCAAAAGTTCCGTATTGTCAACAGGAACTCAACGTTGCAGACGACGCGTCAATCGGACGCCCGGTCTGAGAGTTATTGGCTTTTTCGTTCCAGGGGCCCGGTTGGTTTTTAAGGCAAAACCAACCCGACCATACTCCACCTGCATCCAAACCTTGGTCGGAGTAAGCCAAAAGATCTGTCTCACTTAGAGGAATCCAACAAAGTCGATGGCACGTCAATCGGACGTCTGGAGCTTAAGTTATGAGCGTTTCCACTCTGAGGGCCCGTTTGGTTTTGTGTACGAACCAAATCGGATGAACCCAAAGTATTCCGAAACTTTTAGTGTGATATACCAAAACGACCGTCTTGATACAAGGATCGCATCACCGCTGACGGCGCGTCGATCTGAGGTCCGTAGCCCAAGATATGAGCAAAAGACCAAAAAGGGTCCAAAAACGGGGGTTTCGGGCCCGGACCGACCCGGCCCGAGACCCCCTGGGTCGGCCCGGCTAGGCGCGGCCCGGCCCGGTGGCCCGACGCGGTGACCCAGCGCACTGGCGCGCGACTCCAGCTGGCTCGGCCGAATGGCTGAGCCGTTCGGTTTGCGGGGGGCGCTGCCCCCCGCGTTTTGTAACCACAACCCCCCTTAATGGGGGCCGCTAGCTGGCCGGTCGGGGGTTTGAACCCCCGGCTTTTCCTTGCTCGACCGGCCCGCCCCGGCCGGCCGGTTTCTGCCACCACGGGACCAGCGACGGCCGGTCCCCTCCCTGCTCTAACACCGGCGGCCCGCTTCCAGCCGCTGGTTCCCATGCTCCGCCGCGGCCCGGTATCGGCCGCAGCCTTCACTCGTCTGGTGCGGCGCGACGGCGCCGCACCCCTCCGCCGCGGCCCCGCTCCGACCGCGATGTTTTTACGGTTCTCCGGTGCGGCGCGACGGCGCCGCGACTTGGTTCAATTTCACGGTGTGGCGCGACGGCGCAGCGCATTACTTGTCGTATGATCCCGCACGGTGCGACGACACCGCACCATTCCCATTCCAACCACATTAGAAACAATAACATGGATAATGGAGTAGGGTCGGCCGTGTTTATGCGGTCCGGCCCCCTCTCGTTAATTGAGAGCAATTGGTCATATTCTCACGAAGAACGACAAGGTAGTATTCACAAACAAATAAATAAATAAACCCCTACCTCGAGTTTAGCTTGAACGGAGGTTTGTCGAACGAGGATTCGTCGCGGAAAAAGACGTTGCGGAAGGAGATGTTGCGGAAGGAGACATCATGGAAGAAGAAGTCGCAGAAATAGATGTTGCGGAAGGATACATCGCGGAATAAAACGTCGCGGATGAACTGTGGCGGTATACGGCGTCGCGTAGTCGGTCTCCAAGGACTCAGCGTTCTTCGATGGAGTTTGATGCGTTCTTCGCGTTCTTCGTGTTCTTCAACAAAGAAGATGAAGAACTTCTAGCTTCCCTTAGCTTTTCTCCCCAAACCTCTCAAGAAACAAGTCCCCAAATGAAATAAGCACCTCCCTTATTTTATTAACTCAACAAAGCTTTTGAAATTCAAACATCCACTATAACGACCCATACTTTACATACATTGTTAATACTTCAAAATTGAAGCACACTTATTACAACATATGATAAAACCACAAAGGACCGTATAGGTATAGTGTCTTTAGAAACTGGGAAACATAAACAACTGGTTCATAAATCTTCTACAGTGCCTCCCATTTATTTCATCATATCTAGGGTCCCTTTTAGCATATTATACTTAATATCCATCTTCCTGACCTGGGGAAAAGAAAACATAAAAGGGTGAGCTCAAATGCTCAGCAAGGGCAATAAAGGAAATAAAAATCATATCATATCTTTTTGAAAATCATAACCTGCAAAAGAGATCATAAAATCTTAATAAATCATAGAAGTGAAAATGAGATCCCCATAATCATAACATAAAACTTGAAACTTTGTGGCATGCACACATAATCATGGAAAATCATTTCTTGTTAGTCATGACTTATTGCCAAGACTATCTTAGTGGACAAAGTCCCCTTCTGAACCGAGTTCATTCCTCGTTTCAGTCCTGTATCACTGAACCGAAATAACCTTCCGTTCCAGCCATGTCTATCTCATGAGATATAAAATCTTTACCCAATGCATTGGAGGGATATATAGGTCCCACCCATCTTATAATGAATCCTTTCTTACGTGTGCCACATAATCATAAAACATACATCATTGCATAACACATGTAACAAAAATGGGATTCTTGAAACATCATGACATCATAAATCAATTCATATAATATAAAGGAATTTATAAACATAATTCCATCACAACATAGTCAAAACAATGTAAAAATATGGATAGAAACAGAACCCTTTATTATCTTAGATGGAAAATAATTTTGACAAAACACTTGAATTGAATTCTTGAGGAAAATATCCTTTCTTCTTCAAAATCAATTTCTTTTCACAAAACATCATGCAATTTAAATAGAAAGAGATTTTATTGAAAATAGTCATGAAATCTTTTATAGGAAGCTTCATGAGAATAAGGCTTTATAAAACAGTAGAAATCCGTTCGTGCCGTATAAGTTAAAAAAAACATTCTTCGTACTTTTGTCGGAAAAGTCAAAAAGTACCTCGTACGGAAAAACGACAAAAGATTCCTTTCATATTCTTTACTAAAAACTCACCTAAGGGTAAAATTGGATTTAAACTATTGCAAGTGGATGGAAACAATATTACATATTGAGGGAACATGGATGTGGATGATAAAATACACCCCAGTAAATACTTACGAATAAACAATCTCGGATAAAAATGAGATTGTGATATTTCCCTTACCTTAGGTCCAATTTGCCTTGTATGTGTCCGAAGCTCCTGTATAATGGTTTAAATAATGTTATTGACTTATTCAAGAATCATACATATTGATATGATATCATATATGGTCATATTCTTAGCTTCTTGTTAGTAATATTTCATTGTTACTTGTTACTCGGGTCTTTATTGCCTTTTGTTCTTATGCGTGTTTTGCCGAATAAATTCTTATTCTTATATCAAGGTTATAGATACCTTATATCCAGAATGTTATTAGTGTAACATATATCATATTTATTCATTCAATTCATTTATATAATTACTATGTAATGATGATCATGTAGAACGAGTCGCATCACATCGTGGAGACGGTATTCCGTACGTACGCACGAGTGATGATATCGTTCCTATGATCGTGGAAATGTATTGGAGTATATATATATTATTTCAGTATCAATATTACTTTATAATAATCATAAATAGTTACTCATTACACCATTATACCCATCCTTGTAAAGTGATGGTGGAAAAATAGATTACACCACGGCGTGGAGACGGTATTCCGTACGTACGCACGCGCGGTGATTTCATTTTTCCGTAGGATGGATAGAAGGTGAATTAGGGTTGTTTCATATTTATAATAACATATCAGTATGTAAGTAATACTGATGTTATTACTTCATCATGAAACAACTAAAGAAGAAGAAGTTGAAGAAGAAAGAAATTGAAAAGATCGGTAATGGATATTACCTCTTCTTTGGAACGCCTCTTTGAATCCTCTACTTAAGGAACTAAGAGTGGTCTTTGGAGAAGAACAGGACCTCTAGGACTATTCTAGGGAAGTGGAGAGGAGAAAATGGCAGAGGTTGGCCGAGCTTGAGTGCTCAATTTGGTGTGAGGAGGAGGGGGAGGAGGTGCCCTTTTATAAGGGAGGAGAGGGGCACCTTAGGAATATCTCAAAATATTATTTTATATTAAAGTTGCGTACGACGCAAGCTATCGAGGAAGGTCGCGATTGCGTGCAAAGCAAGCCAAGCAAGTGTTGTGTAGAAAAAGATTCCTTTGATGGTTTATATAACATAAAAGTCTCGGGTGTTACATTCTACCCCCCTTAAAAAGAATTTCGCCCTCGAAATTCGTCACTTTGTAACAAACAAATGAGGATACTTCTCCCTCATCATATCCTCAAGCTCCCATGTAGCTTCTTCAAGTTGGTGGTTCCTCCATAAAACTTTCACCAATCGAGTGGTCTTGTTTCGTAGAACTTTTTCGCTACGATCCAGAATCTCTATCGGCTGTTCTTCATAAGAAAGATCTTGCTCCAGTGGTACAACTTCTGAGCTGAGTACATGTGAAGGATCTGGTATGTACTTTCTCAGGAGAGATACATGGAACACATCGTGAACTTGAGAGAGATTTGGTGGAAGCGCCAATCGGTAAGCTACCTTCCCAACACGATCCAGTATTTCGAAAGGACCGATATATCTAGGGCTCAACTTCCCCTTCTTTCCAAATCTCATAACCCTCTTCCAGGGAGATATTCGTAAGAACACTTTATCGCCCACTTCAAACTCTAGGTCTTTTCTTCGGTTGTCGGCATAACTTTTCTGTCGACTCTGAGCTGCTCTTATGTGTTGTTGAATAGATCTGACCTTTTCTACCATTTCATCAACGAGATCAGGTCCTAATAGCTTTCTTTCCCCAACTTCATCCCAGCAAGTTGGAGTCCTGCATTTCTTTCCATAGAGAGCTTCATAAGGAGCCATCTGAATACTGGAGTGAAAGCTATTATTATAAGAAAATTCCACCAAAGGTAGGTGTTGATCCCAACCTCCTTTGAAATCCATAGAGCAAGCTCTCAACATATCTTCTAGGGTTTGAATTGTTCTCTCAGACTGACCGTCTGTCTGGGGATGATAAGCAGTGCTGAAACTCAACTCTGTATCCAGAGTATGCTGAAGACTTCGCCAGAACTTCGAGGTAAATCTCGGATCCCGATCAGATATAATAGAAAGTGGTACTCCATGCAATCTTACCACTTCCTTTACATATATCCTGGCAAGCTGATCTAGAGAGAAATCCTCTCTAATAGGAATGAAGTGTGCAGACTTTGTAAGACGATCAACTATGACCCAGATAGCATTATTGCCTTTGGATGTTTTAGGAAGTCCTGTGACAAAGTCCATAGTGATGTTTTCCCATTTCCATTCGGGTATGGGTAATGGTTGTAACATCCCCTTAGACTTTTGTCTCTCAGCTTTAACTTGTTGACAAACCAAGCATCGAGAGACATATTCAGCAACATCTCTTTTCATGCCATCCCACCAGAAGTACTCTTTCAGGTCCCTATACATCTTTGTACTTCCAGGATGAATAGAGAATGATGAACTATGTGCCTCATCCAGCAGCTCCTTCTTTAATTCAGGAATGGAAGGAACACAAACCCGATTCCTGAACTTTATTATCCCATCACAATCAAGGTTGAATTCAGGAACATTTCTCACCTTCTTTTGTAACTCGACGTCTTCTTTCTGTGCCTCTTTAATCTTCACATGTATAGATGGTTGAACATTCATTTGAGAAAGATAAGATTTTTCCCTTTCCGTTATAATTCCAAGATCCATCCTTTGTAAATCCATAAATATTGGATCTTTTGTGATCCTCATCATGGATAAACTAGCATGGTCTTGTCGACTTAATGCATCTGCCACCTTGTTTGCTTTCCCAGGGTGGTAATGGATTGAGCAGTCATAATCCTTAATCAGCTCCAACCATCTTCTTTGACGCATATTCAACTCCTTTTGTGTGAAAATATACTTTAAACTTTTATGATCAGTATAAATATCACACCTTTCACCATAAAGGTAATGCCTCCAGATCTTTAATGCAAAGATTACCGCAGCCAACTCCAAATCATGTGTTGGGTAATTTTGCTCATGGATTTTCAACTGTCGTGAGGCATAAGCTATCACCATATCATTTTGCATAAGAACACACCCCAATCCCTTCTTGGATGCATCACTGTAGATCACAAACCTTTCTCCACTACAAGGCAGTGTGAGCACAGGTGCACTGGATAACCTTCTTTTCAACTCCTTGAAATTCTCTTCACATTCCTCTGTCCAGACAAACTTAACTCCTTTCCGAGTCAACTTGGTGATTGGATTAGATAATCGTGAAAAATCTTTTACAAAACGTCGATAATATCCAGCCAAACCAAGAAAACTTCGGATCTCAGTTACTGTTGTTGGTCTCGACCATCTTTCGATAACCTCTGTTTTTGCTGGATCCACAGATATCCCCTCTTTTGAGATTATGTGACCCAAAAATGCAACTTTTTGAAGCCAAAATTCACACTTGGTAAATTTGGCATAAAGCTTCTCCTTTCTCAGGGTCTTCAATATAATTCTCAAGTGATCTTCATGTTCTTCCTTGCTCTTTGAATAGACAAGAATATCGTCTATAAAGACTACCACAAATTGATCAAGATAGTCTCTAAAGACTCTATTCATTAGATCCATGAAGATAGCAGGGGCATTAGTAAGACCAAATGGCATCACTATAAATTCATAGTGTCCATACCTTGTACGGAATGCCGTCTTTGGTATATCCTCCCTTTTGACCCTTAATTGATGATACCCTGAACGAAGATCAATCTTGGAAAAGTATTGAGCTCCGCGTAGTTGGTCAAACAAGTCATCAATGCGTGGGAGAGGATATTTGTTCTTGATAGTGATCTTGTTAAGTTCTCGATAATCAATGCAGAGTCTCATTGATCCATCTTTCTTCTTAACAAATAGAACAGGTGCTCCCCAAGGTGACGCACTAGGGCGTATGAATCCCTTATCAAGATTCTCTTGGAGTTGCTTCTTCAATTCCTGCAACTCAATTGGGGCCATTCTATAAGGTGTCTTTGAAATAGGCAAAGCACCCGGTACGAGTTCTATTGAAAACTCAACTTCACGATTTGGTGGAAGACCTGGTAATTCCTCCGGAAAGACATCATCAAACTCCCGTACAATGGGCATATTCTTAATCGTAAGTTTCTCTCCAACCATTTGAGATAAATAACCTTCATTTAGTGGAATCATGACCCATAAGATGGAAGGAATTTCCACTGGAAGGTTATGTTCATCCTTGCATTGATAGACAATCATAGATTGATCTGGAATATGAAATGTGACTTCCCTTCTTTGGCAATTGATATGAGCTCCGTATAAAGAAAGCCAATCCATGCCAAGAATCACATCAAATTCCACTATAGGAAGGATCACAAGATTTGCAGGAAGCACTTTCCCACAAACTTCGATCGGAGAAGAATTATAAACTTTTGATGCGATTGATGTGCCATTAGGTGTTGTCACAGCTAACTCAACATCTAATTGTTGAGGTAATACGGTGATACTCTTAGAAAAGTCTTCAGAAATAAAAGAGTGGGTGGATCCAGAATCAAATAAAACATTTGCTACTTTAGAGTGGATGGTAAGTGTACCTTTCACCACATCGTTATCGTACTCCACATCGCTGATAGAAATTGCATGTGACTTTCCTTTGTCTTTAGCCTTAAGAGTTTGTTGACGTCGACCATCATCATCAACCCTTGGATTTGGGCATTGATTGGCATAATGCCCCATCTCCTTGCACTTGAAACATTGAAGTGTAGTAGGATCATTCTGTGTATCCCTTCCTTTGTTTGCGTCATTAGACATCTTCTTCCCATTATCACGGCATTCAAATGCCCGATGACCTTCCTTTCCACATTTAAAACATTTACTTGTCCCTTTAAGACAACTCCCTCCATGTTTCTTTCCACACTTTGAGCATAAGGAAAAGCTCATCTTCTTTTCCGTGTGCTCTTTAGATTTTTCTTTGAATTCCATCTTCCTCTTCTTATCAAACCCATGTGACTGATGGGTTACTCCAATCTCCATCTCGACTTTGAGATCACATCGAACGATTTCCTCGTAGCTATTGAAGTCCCTTATGGCTAACGCCCTTCGAAGACTTGGTTTTAAGCCACTAAAGAATCGATCGATCTTACTCTCAGGTTGGATAATAATACCAGAAGCGTACCTTGCAAGTCTTGTAAAATTTGCTTCATAGGTACTAACAGATTCATCATCCCTTTGCTTCAGTTCAAGGAACTCTTTCTCCATCTTTGTTCGGAGAATACGAGGAAAGTACTTATTGAAAAATAAGTTCTTGAACTCGTCCCATTCCATAGACTCAATTTCATCCCTTTGCCTCGTATTCTTAACAAGATTCCACCATTGATCAGCATCTCCTTCTAAACGATACACTGCTAGGATGACTTTATCATGTTCAGAACATTGAAGAACTGAAAATATCTTTTCAGTAGTACTAATCCATTGTTCAGCAACTAATGGATCAGTAGACCCACTGAAAGAAGGTGGACGCTGCCTCATGAAGGATTCAACAGAATGTTGCTCCCTCCTTTGCTCGTTTGGAAATCCTGCATGATTCATAGCTTGAGAAAGTTGTGTGAGCATGGCTACAAGATTTTGCATTCCATCTCCCATATTGTTTGGTTGCTCAGGGGGACAATCATTGCATTGCCCATCGCATTCCGCATTAACACGGTTCCTTCGGGTTCCAGCCATTGACTAAAACCAAGAAGAATAGTGTGAGCAACACTAATTATAATAGGAAACCACATAATTCAAGAATAAAATTTTCATGCTTATGGTCTTATCCTAGGTTATTCAAGGCCATTTCTAAAACACTAAGATTGTGTTCTATGCTTAGACTTATCCTTAGGGTTCTTACTAAGGCTTTCACATCCTAGTTTCCAAAGGTTGACTATACCTTTCCTCTGATACCAACTATAACGACCCATACTTTACATACATTGTTAATACTTCAAAATTGAAGCACACTTATTACAACATATGATAAAACCACAAAGGACCGTATAGGTATAGTGTCTTTAGAAACTGGGAAACATAAACAACTGGTTCATAAATCTTCTACAGTGCCTCCCATTTATTTCATCATATCTAGGGTCCCTTTTAGCATATTCTACTTAATATCCATCTTCCTGACCTGGGGAAAAGAAAACATAAAAGGGTGAGCTCAAATGCTCAGCAAGGGCAATAAAGGAAATAAAAATCATATCATATCTTTTTGAAAATCATAACCTGCAAAAGAGATCATAAAATCTTAATAAATGATAGAAGTGAAAATGAGATCCCCATAATCATAACATAAAACTTGAAACTTTGTGGCATGCACACATAATCATGGAAAATCATTTCTTGTTAGTCATGACTTATTGCCAAGACTATCTTAGTGGACAAAGTCCCCTTCTGAACCGAGTTCATTCCTCGTTTCAGTCCTGTATCACTGAACCGAAATAACCTTCCGTTCCAGCCATGTCTATCTCATGAGATATAAAATCTTTACCCAATGCATTGGAGGGATATATAGGTCCCACCCATCTTATAATGAATCCTTTCTTACGTGTTCCACATAATCATAAAACATACATCATTGCATAACACATGTAACAAAAATGGGATTCTTGAAACATCATGACATCATAAATCAATTCATATAATATAAAGGAATTCATAAACATAATTCCATCACAACATAGTCAAAACAATGTAAAAATATGGATAGAAACAGAACCCTTTATTATCTTAGATGGAAAATAATTTTGACAAAACACTTGAATTGAATTCTTGAGGAAAATATCCTTTCTTCTTCAAAATCAATTTCTTTTCACAAAACATCATGCAATTTAAATAGAAAGAGATTTTATTGAAAATAGTCATGAAATCTTTTATAGGAAGCTTCATGAGAATAAGGCTTTATAAAACAGTAGAAATCCGTTCGTGCCGTATAAGTTAAAAAAAACATTCTTCGTACTTTTGTCGGAAAAGTCAAAAAGTACCTCGTACGGAAAAACGACAAAAGATTCCTTTCATATTCTTTACTAAAAACTCACCTAAGGGTAAAATTGGATTTAAACTATTGCAAGTGGATGGAAACAATATTACATATTGAGGGAACATGGATGTGGATGATAAAATACACCCCAGTAAATACTTACGAATAAACAATCTCGGATAAAAATGAGATTGTGATATTTCCCTTACCTTAGGTCCAATTTGCCTTGTATGTGTCCGAAGCTCCTGTATAATGGTTTAAATAATGTTATTGACTTATTCCAGAATCATACATATTGATATGATATCATATATGGTCATATTCTTAGCTTCTTGTTAGTAATATTTCATTGTTACTTGTTACTCGGGTCTTTATTGCCTTTTGTTCTTATGCGTGTTTTGCCGAATAAATTCTTATTCTTATATCAAGGTTATAGATACCTTATATCCAGAATGTTATTAGTGTAACATATATCATATTTATTCATTCAATTCATTTATATAATTACTATGTAATGATGATCATGTAGAACGAGTCGCATCACATCGTGGAGACGGTATTCCGTACGTACGCACGAGTGATGATATCGTTCCTATGATCGTGGAAATGTATTGGAGTATATATATATTATTTCAGTATCAATATTACTTTATAATAATCATAAATAGTTACTCATTACACCATTATACCCATCCTTGTAAAGTGATGGTGGAAAAATAGATTACACCACGGCGTGGAGACGGTATTCCGTACGTACGCACGCGCGGTGATTTCATTTTTCCGTAGGATGGATAGAAGGTGAATTAGGGTTGTTTCATATTTATAATAACATATCAGTATGTAAGTAATACTGATGTTATTACTTCATCATGAAACAACTAAAGAAGAAGAAGTTGAAGAAGAAAGAAATTGAAAAGATCGGTAATGGATATTACCTCTTCTTTGGAACGCCTCTTTGAATCCTCTACTTAAGGAACTAAGAGTGGTCTTTGGAGAAGAACAGGACCTCTAGGACTATTCTAGGGAAGTGGAGAGGAGAAAATGGCAGGGGTTGGCCGAGCTTGAGTGCTCAATTTGGTGTGAGGAGGAGGGGGAGGAGGTGCCCTTTTATAAGGGAGGAGAGGGGCACCTTAGGAATATCTCAAAATATTATTTTATATTAAAGTCAAAATCGGTTTATAATGGTTCCAAAGGGTCTTATTTCGAAGCTAAAGTGGGGAAGGGTCGAAATCCTATCATCCAATAGGATTTAGACAAGTTTAGGGTATTATTTTAACCTTATCAATTAGATTTAACTCTAAGTTAAATAATTTAACTTTTACCGTGTCTTTTTGTTTTCTTTCACTATATGGTTAATACACTTACTATAACATGCCAAACGAACCCCAAATTGTTTATTATTAATATATATATCCTTATCTAAGTCATTTGGCCGAACCTTAGATTTTTAGGAATAAAATAACAATTAATAATATAATATTTGATTTAAAAACTATTTTGTGTCAATTTTGACACTATTTGATATATGATTTTTGTGAAAGTCATAACAGAATTATATGTTCGAACCAAGTTGATTAAATCAACACTAATATATCATAGTAACCTAGAAAATTATTGGAATTCATAAAAAGTCTCAAATTATATTTATTTTGGTGTTTATAACATCACTTATGTCAATATTTCATTAATAAGATAATTACTGCATCATCATTGTGTCATATATAAATTAAATTATTTGATGTCTAAAAATTACAAATAAAATACCATCATGTAGTAAATCTTTTTAGCTTTCTAATGAATATTTACAATCGAATTTATCTTATGTATAACCCCATATTAAAAATGATTTACTTATTAAACTTTGATTTTAACTATTTTAACCCTTCTTTAAATAAATTAATAAAAAATGTCCTAATCTAACCCAAGTGGGCCTAAATGGTCATATGTTATTCCTAAGTTTGTTTTTGGTCGAATTACACTTGTCCAATAGAATTAAGACATGTGTTAGGGTAATATTGATATCATATTTACCCTTAGTTACCCTATTTACTATTAACCGCGGTAAAAATAGTAAAAAGTTACTATTCACCAAAAAATTATTTTCATCTCATTGAACCACATTTTAGTCCTTGATATTAACCGTATCTCTCGGATTTTTGAAATTCCATTCACAGAAGCGGTAAAATTAAGTTTTATGCAAAAATTCAGTTTTTAACCTACCACTTAGTGGTTTCACTATTCATCAAAAATTGAAAGTTTTCAGAAAAATACCAAAATTTCACCCTAGGCTAATTTCGATATTCTGAGTCCAAAAATGAAGTCCATTTTGAAAAATAAAATTTAAAAAATTTCAAAAAGTGGTTATTACTATTCATAACGGCTAGTTTTAATAGTATATTGTTGTTTAGTGAAACTCGGTATTGCGTACGACGCAAGCTATCGAGGAAGGTCGCGATTGCGTGCAAAGCAAGCCAAGCAAGTGTTGTGTAGAAAAAGATTCCTTTGATGGTTTATATAACATAAAAGTCTCGGGTGTTACATCCACACTTAACTCACTTAATTAATAACATAAGTTGTCAAAAATTAATGGTGAGTTGAGGGGGGTTGAAGAATATAAAGTGGTGGGGTTAGTGTGGGCCCCACCACCCTCATAACCTCCCTTGGGAAGGTGGGAAGTTACCCAACTTCCACCCAAATCCTTAAACCACTAAATGAAAATAAAAATTGTAGTTTAATTATAAATTAAACTTCCACAATTTTTATCATCTTCTCTCGTGAAAACGGAACCCCGGAACAGGTGTTCCTAAGAAATTACCGGCGCTGCGGTTCCATCAGTGCCCTCAGAATTCAATTTTGAGAACCGGTTCAAAAGATAGGAATTCCCGCTCGTTCATTCACTGAACGTACCCAAGCTAAACTTCAGATAGAAATTTCGGGCACACCAGGCCTTGGAATCAAGTGCCGTCAGAAACTGCATTCTTGTAAAATCCCAAAGAAAATTAAGAAAAAAATTTCCTTGAATTTTACGGGACTTTACATTACTCCCACCTCAGGGATTTACGTCCCCGTAAAGATACATCGAAGACTAGGAAAACAAATGTGGGTACTGAGCACGCATCTAAGCCTCCCACTCCCAAGTGCTCTCTTGGAGGTTCCCGTGCTACCATCTGATGCACACCAAAGGAATCAACCGTCCACGTAGGACCCACTCCTGTCGATCCTTGATTTCCACCAGGACCTCCGCAAAAGTCACCCCATCATCAAAGTCAAGCTCCCCATGGTCAATGATATGCGACGGGTCGTGCACGTATCACCTCAGCTGAGATACGTGGAAGACGTCGTGCACCCGGTGAAACTGAGGTGGTAGAGACAGGCGATAAGCCACCTCGCCAATCCTGCTGAGGACCTGGAATGGTCCGATGAAGCGTGGAGACAACTTTCAGCCCCGGACAAATCTCCGTAATCCACGTCTAGGTGAGACATGCATGAAGACATGGTTGTCATCCTCGAACTCTAGTGGCATCCGCCTCCTGTCAGCATATGACTTCTACCGGCTCTGAGTTGTCCTCATCCGCTCCTGGATGACCTGGACCTTCTCTGTCGTGGCCTAGACTATCTCCGGTCCCACAAGTGCTGACTCCCCAGGGTCTGTCTAGCACAAAGGAGATCTGTAAGGTCGGCCGTACAACGCCTCGTATGGTGCCATCCCGATGGTGGAGTGGTAGTTTTTGTTGTACGCGAACTCCACCAAGGGTAGGTGGTCCTCCCAGCTGCGACCAAAGTCGAGGACACATGCGCGGAGCATGTCCTCGAGAGTCTGGATGGTCCTCTCTGTCTGACCATCCATATGAGGGTGAAAGGCTGTGCTCAGACGTAACTGTGTCCCGAACGCCTCCTACAATCCCTTCCAAAGCCGGGAATTAAAGCTAGCATCTCGATCGGAGACGATAGATGATGTCACACCATGAAGCCGTACAATCTATTGAATGTAAAGTCGTCTGAATCTCTCCACTGAGCCCTACTCTCTGATGGGTAAGAAGTGTGCCGACTTGGTGAGTCGGTCGACAATCACCCAAATGGAGTCGTGACCTCTGGAAGTGTGTGGAATTCCAGTCACTAAGTCCATAGATATGCCATCCCACTTCCACTCCGGGACCTCCAAAGGTTGTACCAAGCCTGCTGGTACCTGGTGCTCTGCCTTCACCTGCTCGCAGGTGAGGCATCGAGAAACAAACTCCGCCACAGCCTTCTTCATGCCCGGCCACCAGTGTTGTCATCTGAGATCCTGGTACATCTTCGCCACTCCAGGATGTACTACCAAAGGGGAAGTGTGAAACTCTATCAGCACCTCCTCCCGTAAAGAAACTGGTACCAAGGTACATCCTCTGAAAAGGACATCATGCTCTGCTCCAAAGGAGAAACCATCAGGTGCCTGTCCTGAGGATATCTGTGCACGCCACGTCTCACAGTCAGCATCCCCACGCTGTGCCTCTCTGACCCGCTGCAATAGTGGAGGGGTGACTGTGAGAGACTGAAGGAAGGCTGCTCCATCTCTATCTATGAAGGATATCTTCAAAGAGGCTAGCTGCTCTGTCGCCTCCTCAAGTAGCTGAATTCCCATCCTCCTGCTGAGAGCATCGGCTACCACATTCCCCTTCCCAGGAGTATAGACTATCTCAAAGTCATAGTTCTGGAGGAACTGGAGCCATCGTCGCTATCTCAGGTTCAGGTCCTTCTGAGAAAAGATGTACCTGAGACTCTGATGGTCAGAAAATACTGTAAAGCGCTCGCCAATCAGATAGTGTCTCCATGTCTTCAGAGCGAAGACCACTGCTGCTAACTCCAGGTCATGGGTAGCGTAGTTCTGCTCATGCGGCCTCAACTGACATGATCTACAAGTGATCACGGCCCGCTCCTGCATCAGGACACATCCGAGTCCGGTCCCTGATGCATCACAGTAGACTACGTACCCTACTCCCTCCTCAGGCAACCTCAAGATAGGTGCGCTGGTCAATCTCTGTCTCAGCTCCTGGAAGCTCTGCTGACATCTGTCTGACCACACAAAGGGTTTCCCCTTCTTCTTCAATGCTGAGAGTGGTGCCGCAACTCTGGAAAAGTCTGGCACAAATCTCCAGTAGTATCCAGCTAGTCCCAAGAAACTCCGCACCTCCGTCACGCTCCTGGGTGGCTCCTAAGCTAGCACAACCTCGATCTTCGCAGGATCCACCGCAAATCCTGCCTCCGAGATGACGTGTCCCAAGAATTGGAACTCACGTATCCAGAACTAACACTTCGAGAGCTTACCATAAAGTCGGTGCTCTCGGAGTGTGTCTAGTACAACCCGCAAGTGGTAGGCGTTCTCCTCCTCAGTCGTCGAGTAAATCAAAATGTTGTCGATGAAGACCATGACAAATCGATCGAGGTATGGCTGAAAGATAATGTTCATGAGGGCCATGAACACTGCTAGAGCATTGGTTACGCCGAATGGCATAACCAAGAACTCATAGTGGTCATACCGACACCTGAAGGCCTTCTTCTGCACATCCTCGTCCCGAACTCTGAGCTGATGATAGCCTGACCTGAGGTCTATCTTTGAGAACCACCGTGCTCCCTTGAGCTGATCGAAGAGGTCATCAATCCTCGGTAGCGGATACTTGTTCCTCACTGTCACCTGGTTTAGGCGACGATAGTCAACACAAAGTCGCAATCTCCCGTCCGCCTTCTTGGCGAACAAAATCGGGGAAGCCCAGGGTGAAACACTGGGTCAGATGAACCCCTTGCCTTGCAGGTCCTCCAACTGTACCCGTAGCTCTCGAAGCTCGTTGAGGGCCATTCGATATGCTGGAGTCGATATTGGGGTTGTCCCGGGGTACAGGTCAATATAAAAGTCTACCTCTCTGCGATTAGGTAGCCCTGATACGTCGTCGGGAAAGACGTCCACATACTGATCCACCACTGCAGGAAAACTAGGACTTCGCACGTTAACTGCTCCTAGGATGAGGCTAGCCAACTGATGAGTGATGGGATGTCCTCTTCTCTGGGAGAGTCCATCATGTGCTGCAAAGGCTCCCTTCTCGCCGGTGAAGGTGAACCTGCTCCCGTCGGTGCGTACACATCGCACCTTGCGCCTAATACAGTCAATCTGTGCAAGGACTGTAGACAGCCAATCCATGCCCAAGATGACGTCGTAAGGCCTCGACGCCACTACAAGAAGATCCCAGCCAAAGCTCTCGCCTCCTATAGTAAGCTCACACTGCCGGAACCAGTGCGTAATCATCGAGTCTGCTCCCGTAGGAGTCTCTAGCCGTAAGGATCGAGCCAACGGCTCTGTCGGAATCTCCGAGCTCCGAACAAGGGCAGCAGCTATGAAAGAGTGACTCGCTTCTGTGTTTATAAGAACTGCAGCAAGGGTGGAATAGACACAAATAATACCTCGAATCATCTCGGGCGTGCCGTGGTCGTAGGCCTCCACTGCCTGGAGCTGCGCCTATCTCTGCCCGCCAGCTCCCTGTGGTCGGGGTGGACCTCCTGGTGGTGGTGATAGGGCCTCAAAGCGTCGCCCACCACCTGCTTCTTGGCCAGATCCTCTTCCTCGTCTGCCTGCTCCCTGCGCACCACCACGGTTGACCCTCTACCTCTGCCTAGGTGTCCCCTCAACCGTCTGCAGCTCCTCGGCACAGCGGGTCGGGCAGTCATGAGCCATGTGGCTCTGCCCGCCGCATGAGTAGCACTACCTACCTCTCAAAAGACTGGCTCCGTGCTGTGTGCCCGGCACTACTGAGCCAGTGTCCTGAGGTTGTCTGCTAGAGGGTCTGGTCTGCCTAGACCCATGAGTCATCCGTCGACTGCCTGCTACAGAAGACTCTTCTATGTACCACCCAGCGGTAGGTCTCGCTGATGAAGAAGGCTCAGTAAGAAAGCTCTCGATCAAAAGGGCTCGCTTCAGTACTCCTGCCTGAGTCGGAATACTGAGGAAGATCAGCGACACCCTAATCTCATGTCTCAATCCCTGCTCAAAGGTCCGGGCCCGGAAGAATGGGTCCCGTACCATGTCTGTCGAGTAGCGCGAGATATCGATAAATCTCGCCGAGTACTGGGCGACCGTCAAGTTGCCCTACTGCAGCTGAAGAAGCTCCTGGATGCGCACCGCACGGAGGGTGGCTGGGACAAACTCTGAGCAGAAGAGGCTCTCAAAGTCTGTCCAGAGAAGAGATGACTCATCGTGCACCTGGTGCATCAAGCTCCACCATCGGCCCGCTGCCGCGTGCAGTAGGCTCACTGCGAGGATCACCATGAGGTCTGCTGGTGTCCTCACTAACCGGAAAACTCGCACCACTGCCTCCAGCCAGTCCTCGTCTGCTTGGGGGTCCGTCTCCCCACGGAACCTGGGCGGTCACTGGCGCTGGAACTCATGCAGTGCACTAAGGCGACGTGCATCGTCAGCGGCTGGGGCTGGAAGCATTGGTGGCTCGGTGGGAAGAGGTACAGCCGATGCCTCAGCTGTCAAAGGGCCCTGTACCGAGGCCTCGTCGCTCGGCGGGCTGTCGTCACGCTCAACTCTCGGAACCCTAGATTGTAACACCCCGAGCTTCCACAATACGCTTCTCATTCAATAATGCAATAACTTGCATTGTACGCAACTTCGAGTTCTAAAACACCGCGACTAATCAAAGTAGCCGTTATGAATAGTAATAACCACTTTTTAAAATTATAGAAAATTTATATTTCAAAATGGACTTCATTTTTGGATTCGGAATATCGAAATTAGCCTATGTTGAATTTTTGGTATTTTTCTGAGAACTTCTAATTTTTTATGAATAGTGAAAAATACTTAAAAACAACTTTTTTAATCAAAATAATTTATAGTGATAAATTATACTATTTAGTGGTTTTAAAGTATAATTAGAATATATTTTTACCATTTTATCCAATGGTGGTCATTATAATTAATTTAACATTGAAATTGGACATAAACAATTGCCAATCTTTTGATATAAATTGTTTCTTAAAAACACACTATTTGTTGTGACAGCAGGAATTAATTATAAAATTAATTAATGAAACTTATATGTTTGGAATTTTGTAAAATAGACATCATTTTTGAATTCATAATATCAAATATAGCTTAGGGTGAAATTTTGGCAGTGTTCTGAAAAACTTCAATTTTTGATGAATAGTGAAACCACTAAGTGGTAGTTAAATAACTGATTTTTCGTTTAAATGAAATATTACCACTTCTGTGTTTTGATTTTCAAAAATCCGACATACATGGTTGTCATTAAGAAGTAAAATGTGGTTCAATGAGATTAAAATAATTTTTTGTGAATAGTAACTTGTAAGTTCTTAATCGCGATTAGAGGTAATTAGTGTAGTTTAAGGTAAAAATAATGTTTTAATAATATGAGATGAGCTTGACACATGTCCTACCCTCATTGGATGTGCCATGGCCGACCAAGACAATCCATGGGTGAGCTTGGGGACCCCATGGAGCCACTTTAGTTGGAAAATGACATAAATACCTTTTATTTAATGTTAAAGTAAAAAATGACACAAACATGAAATGTTTTACTAAAAAAATTTTTACATGGGGTTATACAAGTCATATTTTTGACTATAAATAGTAATTGGAAAGATAAAAAGATTTCCTACATCATAGTATTTTTTTTATAATTTTTAGACATTAAATAAATTAAATTATTTATGACATCATTATGATACAGCGATGACCACATTATTTAACGATTTTAATAAAATGAAAAGATAATGTACAATCCAAGGCTTAAAATTGTCCAAAGAATATTGGATGGGTAGATTTAGAACCCTTATCACCTTATACATGAATTATATAAGTGTGGGACCTTTAGAATCTGAAAAGAACTGTATAATAATGTAAAATTTCCTTACTTTCCAAGAGTGCCCCTCCTCTCCACTTATAAAAGGCCCCCACCTCTACCACCTCATTCACACTTTCAAGCCATTTGGCTCGGCCAACCTCTGCCCAAATACTCTCCCAACTTCCCCCTCATACTCCTAGAAGCCTCACTTTGAGAATAACTCTTCTCAAGGAAGCCTTTGGCTCAAATCAAAAAGAGTTACCCGATTTTGAGGTAATGTCTTCTCTAATGTTGTTTTGTTTTATTTTTATTCTCCAACCCTCTAAACTCTTTTTATTCATTTCTTTTGTAACAACACCAGTATCCTCAATATACTAGGATGTTGTTATAAGAAGTATTCTAGCTACACTTACACACACCTAAATCTAATGGTTAAAGAACATACGGTTTCTTTGGATGGCGAATTTCTGCCTCACGAAACGATGATTGTTCAGCACTCATATAACACCTTAAAAGGTTTCCATTAAGATGTCACTATATTTATATAGGATATATAATATGTTTATGTTTTTCTTATGCTTCTGTATTTCTCATTTATGTCATACCTTATGATTTCTATTATGGGTAAACGTGATAATTGCATTTTAGGAAGTGCGGACTACCGCCCCCTCAAAGTGATGTGAATCGTTAATGCCATATGTGGGATGTATAAAGGATGGAGTAAATGATATTATATATGATGTTATACTGGAATTATAATATACCTTTATATCATTATGATTTCATTAAATATGAAATAGAAATGAAAGTAGCGTTCATGCGTACGTACGGCTTACCGTCTCCATGAACGGTGCATTTCATTTCTTACCTCTAAACGTTATGGAATATTATAAATGAATGTATATACTGGATATATATGAGATATATGATATCTATATCATGAATATAATTCTGGATATAATGGATATATCACCACATTAACAACTTGTAATTATAAGAATGTTATTTTTGACTCAAGTACCTAAGATCGAAAAAATGACCGTTATAAACTTAAATAATGTTCATAACATGGTAATAAGGGATATAAAAGGAATAATGAACATGAAAAAGGTTCTTAAGTAAATAGGAATTAACTCTAGTTTATTATTCAGGAGGTTAAAGAACGGTCGAGTCAGGACAGGACGTAAGGTAAGGGAACTTCTTAACCCAATTTCCATTCTTTGGGTTAATCTCCTACTTTCAAATTATGTCATGATATTATTATCTCCTATCTTGTATTTGTACTTTCTTATGTGTACTTATAGTGAATACACATAATAGATCTATTTTATTTTAAAAATGATCTTTTTATGGACTTTGTCTCAATCTCCTTTCATTGAGGCATATTTGGTTTTATACACAACATTCTTTTATACGGTGTATAAACCCCTTTGACTTTTACGTTTATTCAAAAGGAATCTTTTTTATATGAAGCGTTTTACTAAAAGACAAAAAGGGAATGTTTTCCTTTCCGTACTTATGCGGCGACAACGACTTCTCCGCTGCCGTGACCATTATTTGAGTTTTGGCTTCCTCTACAAGCCATCATTTTTTTTAAAGAAAAATAAATACAAAGTTTTAACTTTCTTTTATTTTGGTATTGAAAATGGTTTTGAATGCGTTTTTATTATATCAATGTGTTGTATTGATATCTTGTGATTGAAATGTGGAAATGTTATGTTTCCTTTATGCATGTTTTATGTGATACGATTATGTTATGGTTTATGATATGTTTAAACCTATTCATATGAGGAATGCATTGGACTTAATAAGTGACGGGTGGAGCCCGCTATAGCTCCTCGATGCATCGGTAGGTCTCATGAGACAAACTAGTGTCTTGGCACGAGGCCTTGACAAAATCTTATTTGTGGTCTTGGCACGAGGCCTTGGCTACGTGGTTATGATAGTCTGGAATTATGCATTCCATCATTATGAAAGTGGTTATTGATATTTCATGTGATTATTCGACTAGTAGAATATCCATGTGAAGAAGTAAATGGCATTATCTCATTTTACTTTTGCCATATTATGTTGATGTTCAAGTTTAAAAGGCTTTTGTTTTAGTTGTACATTGCCTTAAATGTTTATGTTTATTTATGAAAGCTTCTGCAATATTGTTATCCTTACTGAGCATCTGAGCTCACCCCTTTCAATGTTTTAATATTTTCCAGGATGTGAAGAAGTATTTTATGAATGACCTGCAGGGATAGTCAGAAGAGGATATGAGTGTGGACTATGAAGACTTTATTATTAGTTTTTCACTTTATGATGTAATGTAACATTTGTGAATGTATCTGGTGTTTCCAAGGCTACTAAACTAATCGGTCTTTTGAGACTTGATCTTTTGTGATCATGCCAATGTTACGAAGTAATGCACCGACTCTGGGTAGCTGGGGTCGGGGCGTTACATAGCTGGCTGCCGTCATGGGGCCATCCTGAAAAGAAACAGGTGTGCCACGATCAAAACAGTATACCTGGTGAGCTGACATAAAGTAATCATAAATAAAACTTGAAGCACACATACAATCAATGTTTTCGTGCATTAAGTCGGAAATCAGAAGTCAGGGTCCTGGTGTACGGATACGTCGGCCGCCGCACCAACACTGGACTCCCTGGACTGATAACCACACCCAATATGCTTAACACTATTGCTTCACATAGAAAAAGATTAGAGTCCCAAGTTCTGTGGTAGAACCGAAATCCTCTGATACCAATTTGTCACAACCCATCCTCGGGGCCCGTGCCATGACTACCCCAAGCCCGCCTTCCATAGGCCAGGGGCTGGTGACTAGCACCAAGGCGTAAATCCCGCAAAAAAGGGAATTCATTGCCTTTGTAAAGTAAACGAACACCATAGAGCAAGCAAATAGCTAGAAGTAAACACTAAGTAAAAACTGAGTACAACAGTAAGTGCAGAAAAGTAAGTGGGCCAGTATACAAACCCAAACTGAAAGTAAAGTACAACTGGAAAGGGAAAACAACAACTGAAAATTAGAGTCGCAGCGTCGAGCCGTCCACTGGAAGTCCCACCTGAAGGGTGGGTACAGATAGCCTCCTATGCTCCTCGGGTCCAGCCAACCGCTCAGAGTACGTCCCGCCCAGTGGTCCACTTCCACGTACCGTCTTGCTCCGCAATCCTCAACCACGATCAGCGATGTCCGTCGTCTGCAACCAATACAACGTAGTGTGGGCATAGCCCGTGCATGGGTGAGTATAAGCTACTCAGTAGGGACCCCGAGACCCCCGAAGGTCTCCCAGAATCCACAAAGGATAATCCACAAAGGAAGGATACAATCACGAAGTAACATCCGACACTGCTTAGGTATATTCCCATACATATACCTAAGTCATCAATTCTCGTTCGGCTCCAACATCCGAGCCCAAGTACAACCTAGTCCACACAGGAAAGCAAAACGTAAATCTACACAGGATACCTCAACACAATCCACATAGGAAATCAAAACAGGATTCAGCTCACACAGGTATACTTCTTCGTATGACGATAGAGATGATCAGATATAACCACTGATTCATCTAAGCCGTCGGACCGAGAAAGGATCGATAGGTACTAACCCCCGCAATGACCCACATAGGATCTGACCCACAAATGATTGATAGGTAACTAACCCCCGCAAAGACCCACACAGGATCGGACCCACACAGGATCTGTAGGCGCTGGCTCACACAGAACCGCTGAGTACTGACCCACACAGAATCAGACCCACATAGGATCGGACCCACACATGATCGGTAGCACCGATCCACGTAGGATCGCTGAGTGTTGTAGTCATCACCGTCGAATCCACTGAGGATCTCTGTACAGTCGTCGTCATCGTCACAGTTGCAAACACAGCCAGCTCTAGGGTTCCCGCACACAGCAAGCTCTCTCGGGAGGATCCGCTCCACGAGCCGAGAGGCTGATACATCAACTGACACATAGTCTAGAGTTGATGTATCCAAAAGTTCCGTATCATCAACAGGAACTCAATGCCGCAGACGGCGCGTCAATCGGACGCCCGGTCTGAGAGTTATTGCCTTTTTCGTTCCAGGGGCCCGGTTGGTTTTTAAGGAAAAACCAACCCGACTGTACTCCACCTGTGTCCAAACCTCGGGCGGAGTAAGCCAAAAGATCCGTCTCACTTAGAGGAATCCAACAAAGTTGACCACACATCAATCGAACGTCCGGAGCTTAAGTTATTAGCATTTCCGCTCCGAGGGCCTGGTTGGTTTCATGTACGAACCAACTTGGCTGAAGCCAAAGTATTCCGAAACTTCGAGTGTGATATACCAAAATGAACGTCTCTATCCAAGGATCGCATCGCCACTGACAGCGCGTCGATCGGAGGTCCGTAGCCCGAGATATGGGCAAAAGACCAAAAAGGGTCCGAAAACGGGGGTTTCGAGCCCGAACTGACCCGGCCCGAGACCCCCTGGGTCGGCCCAAACCGGGTCAGCCCGGCTGGGCGCGGCCCGGCCCGGCGGACCGGCGCGGCAACCCGGCGCGCTGGCGCGCGGCGCCAGCTGGCTCGGCCGAACGACCGAGCCGTTCGGTTTGCGGGGGGTCGCTGCCGCCCGCGTTTTGTAACTGTGGTCCCCCTTAATGGGGGCCGCTAGCTGGCCGACCGGGGGTTTGAACCCCCGACTTTTATACGCCCAGCCGGCCTGCCTCGGCCGGCCGGTTTCTACCACCACGGGACCGGCAACGGCCGGTCCTCTCCCTGCTCTGACACCGGCGGCCCGCTTCTGGCCGCCGGTTCCCATACTCCGCCGCGGCCCGGTATCGGCTGCGGCCTTCATTCGTCCGATGCAGCGCGACGGCGCCGCACCCCTCCGCTGCGGCCCCACTCCGGCCGCGGTGTTTTGTGGTTCTCCGGCGCAGTGCGACGGCGCCGCGACTTGGTTCAATTTCACGGCGCGGCGCGACGGCGCCGCGCATTACTTGTCTCACGATCCCACGCAGTGCGACGACACCGCGCCATTCCAGTTCCAACCACATTAGAAACAATAACATGGATAAGGGAGGATGGTCGACCGTGTTTGTGTGGTTCAACCCCCTCTTGTTAATTGATAGCAATTGGTCGTATTTTCATGAAGAACAACAAGGTAGTATTCACAAACAAATAAATAAATAAACCCCTACCTCGAGCGTAGCTTGAACGGAGGTTCTTTGAACAAGGATTCGTCGTGGAAAAAGACGTCGCGGAAGGAGATGTTGCAGAAGGAGACATCGCGGAAGAAGACATCATGGAAGGAGAGGTTGCGGAAGGAGACGTCGCGGAAGAAGACGTCGCGGAAGAACCGTCGCGGAAGAACCGTCGCGGTATATGGCGTCGCGTAGTCGGTCTCCGAGGACTCGGCGTTCTTCGGCGGAGTTCGATGCGTTCTTCGCGTTCTTCATGTTCTTAGACGAAGAAGATGAAGAACTTCTAGCTTCCCTTAGCTTTTCTCCCCAAACCTCTCAAGCAACAAGTCCCCAAATAAAATAAGAACCTCCCTTATTTTATTAACTCAACAAAGCTTTTGAAATTCAAACATCCACACTTAACTCACTTAATTAATAACATAAGTTGTCAAAAATTAATGGTGAGTTGAGGGGGGTTGAAGAATATGAAGGGGTGGGGTTCATGTGGGCCCCACTACCCTCATAACCTCCCTTGGGAAGTTGGGTAGTTACCCAACTTCCACCCAAAGCCTTAAACCACTTAAAGAAAAAAAATTGTAGTTTAATTATAAATTAAACATCCACAATTTTTATGATCTTCTCTCATGAAAACACAACCCCGGAACAGGTGTTCCTAAGCAATTATCGGTGCTGCGGTGCCATCGGTGCCCTCAGAATTCGATTCTGAGCACTGGTTCAAAAGATAGGAATTCCTGCTCGTTCGTTCACTGAACGTACCCGAGCTAAACTTCGGATAGAAATTCCGGGCACACCGGGCCTCAGAATCAAGTACCATCAGAAACTGAGTTCTTGTAAAATCCCAAAAAAAATTAAGAAAAAAATTTCCTTGAATTTTACAGGTCTTTACAAGGATCCAAGTTGGTAAGTTTGGGAACTTTGTATATATAATAAAACCACTAAGGGTGTGATTAATATTTAATAAAATATGGGACCCCCATAGGTCACCTTACTCTTTTATTCCTTGAATATGGGTATGATCATGCTATGTTTGGATAATTATTTAAAGTATAAAAATACACTTATTTGGGATACATAGAAATGCATGGTGTCATCTTTATAAAATAATCTCCTTTAATTCATAAAAATATGTTACTTACTATTGAGTTATTCTTATATGAGGCATTAGTTAATTAAAATTACAATTACTATATAAAGGGTGTTTTCCTCTATTGCATGGAATTGAAATTTTCTTTAACTAAGGAAAAATTTGAAAGCTTATTACTAAATATTTGAAATGAATAAAAGGAATTTATAATATAAATTTACTAATTGGGATAGGATGTCAACTAAATAATTAATGATTTAAAGGAAGTTTGATATAACTTGCCTAAGTTTCCTTAGGGCATTACCTAATAAATCACATAGTATCGTTGCATTTTATAATCGGTACTAGATGTTCTTAAAATCAATCCCCTGGAATGTTTAAAAATAAAATGTGAAATAGTGTAATATCATAAATGGAACCTTAAGGTGGTTTATTTAGATTTAACCCTAATTTAAGAGTAATTTAATTCATTATTGGAGTTATTAATTAGTTGGGAATGATATTTTTTCCCATAAGTATATGTTAAAATTTTATTTTTTGATGAGCGTAGAGGTTAGGCTAGTAAGCCTAATGACCTTTTCAGCATGATCTAGTCATAGGGTTGATGATTTCTGTCTTAGTACAAGGCTATCTCGATAGAGGCACCTCCTTTAGAACTTAAAACCTTGCTAAATTCATATGAAGAGTTTCTGACATGAGGTTCCATTTGGGTGCCTTTTATCTTGAGTAGGATTCTTAGTTTATAAAATGAAACCCACGTTGGATGGGTGTTCATGCAGTAAATTATAACTTGTTAAGGACATGAGAATTCTGTAATGCACTAGTCTAGTGGATTAGACATGCTTAGGAAACAATTAGTTGCATATTTGGATGTGTTCCCTTTATTCTCGTTCAGTGATGAACGAATCGAGAGGTTATCTATCATATTAATAGGCGTGTGGGGTAATAAATCTCAGGGATAAATATTTTTTGGATTCCATTAAATAATATAATGAATAGGGTTGATATACCTATATATAATATCCATTGGTGTGTTAGGGTTTTTATGGAATCTCAGGGTTGTACACGTTGATACATGTGGTACCTGTTGAGTTGATAAAATTGTATATAGAAATGGATGAGTTTGGTGGAAATACTTTAAGCCTTGAGCTATTATAATTTGTTCAAAGGATATATCCATGTTAGATTGACCTGGGAGTTAAATAAAATATGACTCATACCAATGCTCAAGATGATGATGTTGTAAAAGGATTGGGTGTTGTAACACTACTGATAAGTTTGGTTTGGATTTTATGCTTGATTCTAATGACATGTGTGAGTGCAGATTGGGAGATCATCACTTGTATTTATATAGTAAATCTAATCTAGAACACTTTGAAGTGGATAGTTTTTCTCTATTCTCATAATTGTCACTTTATAAAATCATTTTGTTCACATCCTGAACTTTGTCAGTGGAAAATGGAGCGTGTGTCATGGGAGGAGTTAATTTTCTCTGAAAATGATGACTATGAAACTCTTAAGGTAGAGAGAGTTATCTCGAATGGGTATTAAAGTGTCCTTCCAAGTATGTGGAACAATATATTAATATACCAATTTTGAAATTGCAAGAAAAACTTCTAGACTTTAGGGAAATCATGAATTCCCACTTTCAAGTATCAGTAATTATAAGGGTTCCACATCACCCCTTGAAAGGTGGATTATCAAAAATAAATAAAAAATGAAGGCTTTTTGGGCCATTGGAGTAGAAGTCTCATTCATTATGATAAGTTTAAAACTCATGTGTTAGATTAAACTATGTTTAGACTCCATATTCAGGTTTAGAAGAAATAAGTGATATGAATATTTGAAAGGTCAATACCATGTATAATATATCAAGGAATATAACATCTTTAGTTTATATAAATTACTTATTTTGATTAAATTAAATTTCTTCAATAGCTTCCGTTATACACAACGTCTAGTTTTAGAAAATCGTGACAAACTATTAATAATATTATTTAAATAAGACCTTAATTACCAAGAGTTTAAACATGGTGGAATGAATATGATTTTTTTTTCAAAATTAAGTATAATGGATTTATATAAATAAATCATAATGATAACAAAATACTTAATTTCCAGTAAATTCTTTATACGTTTCAAAAAGACTATGTTCTCAAAAAATTGTTATTTATATATTTTTGTGAAAAAAAATTTAATTAATTTTTGAAAATTTTAAAAAATTAATTTCGTAAAATAAAATCCATTTTTGAAATAACTATGTCAAAATTATCTTAGGTTTATTTTTTTATTTTCTGAAAAGATTAATTTTTAGTGAATAGTGAAAAATATAGGTTTTTATTGAAAACTGCCTTTTCATTTAAAGAATTTATATGGTTCATTTTAGTTTTTAAATGGATTTAAAAGTAAAATTTCCTCAATTATATATTCATTAATCCAATTTAGTTCATTTTAATTATTTTCATTTTTAATTTTTATATAGAAACTTTTTATACTTTTGAATATTTTGTCTCTTTAGAAATCCACTTTCTCATTGGTTATATGAGTTTAATTTTAAATAATAATTTTCCCCTTATATGAATGGAATTTTAAAAAATTGATTCCATATTTTGAATCAAAATAATTTATATTATCTAATAATTTCAACATAATGTTTTACCAACATGAATAGTAAAAACAATTAAAATTATTTACCAGGATTTAGGTGAAAATGGGTTTACTGGGGGTTAAATTAAAAGATAAGTATTAAAAATAAACCAGAAAATTAAAAAAAACCATTTATTGACATATTTATACATATTATCTTATAATATTGAGAATGGTCTATTTTGGTTCCTTGTGAGACTTAAAGATTTTGGGTCCACCTTTTTCTTCTCAAATTACTAGTCTACCACTCACATCACTTATAAAAGGCCACCCCTTCTCCTCTCCTCTTTATACCTAAAAAAATATTTGGTTTAGAAACCAAATACCCAAATATAATATTAAGTTACATAATCTTATCCTAGAGGCATTAGTTTGGTTACAAATCAAAACTAAGAATCCTTTTGGTACAAACCAAAAGATGTTGTCCGAAGAAGAGGTAACACCCATAACCGAGCATTTTATTTCATTTTTCTTCAACCTAATTACATTATAATTGAAATATGATAATATAATAATTTAAGTATCTTAAATATAATGATATATTGTTATGTTAAGGTAATTACCTACAACTGTCTCCTCTTCCATCAAATGGGATACAAAATCATCATTCATGTGTGCGGCAGACTACCACCACGTGAACCAATCTTATTCATGGGAATACGATAACGTCGCTCGTGTGTTCGAAGGACTACCACCTCGCAAAGCGATGTGATTTTTTTCACACACTACAAAGAGTGTAATAAGGATGGGTTTAATGAAAATCAGTGATATATATGAAATAATAATAATTATTAAATGTTAATATAGTATTTACCTTTATTTCATTCAGTCATTCTATAAAATGGAAAAATTGTTCATCCATACGTATGACCTATCAAATCCATCAATGATGTATTTAATTTTATATATCTAACTCTTATAGATTAAAATAAAAACATATGTTCTAAAAAGATATTATATTTATATAACTTTAAAAAGAAATTATATTATGGAACCATGATCAATTTTATAGGACTAAAAATAAAAAATCAAAACATACATGAAAAACAAATCAGTTACTGCCCAAAACATGACTTTAACATGAAATTTTTAATAAATGAGTAATATAAATTCCTAATTAAATAATATGTGGTATTATACATATATATTGTTTTATAATATATTTATAACAAACTTATTTATTATACTGGAGGTTTTAATGTTTATGAATTTAGTTAAGACCTAAGGTATGATATTTCAGTCTCACTTGTATTTTTTATGAGACACAACCATATTCACCAAATATTTATTTTATGTGGTGAATATAATACCCATTAATGTATTCAATAATTAATATACTTAAAAATATGGGTATTTAAATATCTATTTTAGGATATCTCTTTCATAGGGTTTGTAATTCAAAACATACCAAAGTGGTAATGTATTTTTGTCTTAATTTTGCTTCCTTAAGACATATGTTAGTTTATGAACATATCTTCTTTTATGTTGTGTATATATAGACCCTTTGACATGTAATATCATGAATTTATTTATTCTCATTATATTTTAAGTTTTATTTAATTTTATTCTTCCATTGGGATTACAATTCAAAGTTACTAAGGTTGTAACGATTTTATGTTACAATCTCATCATTTATCGTGATTTTTGATGGTTATGTTCTTGATAATAAAATCTTATGACCCATTTATCAATAAATAGATAAATATTTTTATCATTTGGTTATTTAATGAGAATAAAGTTTTTCCTAAATTTTCCACACTTTATGTACTTAAGTTTTGAAAAGAATATTTTTAAGAAAAATATATTTATTTATCTCTTCGGCAGAAAACCTATTTTTCTTCAAAAACCATATTTCAAAAATTGTTTTCAGAAATTATTTTAATATTATCCAAATGAATTATTAATGTAATTTTTACTCATGTTTTAATTTTTAGGAATTTTTTAAAGAAATATCCATATATTTTTCCAAAAAATTCTTATTTTGATTTTACAAAAAATGTGAAAGGAATATTTATTTTATTTTGTACGATATGAAAAAATTTATCTACCATCACATCCAATAATTTATTTGAAGATTCCTTTATAATATTCCATGTTTATATTCAAATATAATTATTTAAAATATTTTTTATTTTTTAAAAAATTATTTTTCAAAGTGGAAAGGATATTTTCCTCAAGAAATGTTTTAAATTATTTTTAAAGATTAATTTATATATTTTTAAGGTTATTTTTGAGGAATAGTATTTCTAATTTATTTTATGAATTTTTAGTTTTAAAAAGTGATTGTCAAATAGAATTTGTTTTTTTAAGAAATGATCCATGTGATCTTTTGAAATCAATTTCCATCTAAGATGACATCCTTTAATGCTACTTATTCTTTACTAGGGATATGATCCAAGAAAACCATTATCATTCTTTTTCTGGATGTTTTATCTTTATAATGAAAAGATGTTTAAAAAACCCATTTTTCATCCATCGGTTATACCATGATAAAATTCTTATGAAACCTGCTTATTTTCATGGGTTTTTCTTTGATGAAATGATTAAATGATTATGAAACCTGTATATTTTACACAAGTTATGATATGATGAAATGTTTATGAAACCCATTTATTTTCTTGGGATTTGATATGATGAATACTTTATGATCTTATGGTACACACATGTATGATATTAATAATGTGATGGGTGAGACCTATATCTCCCCACAATTTATTGGGTAAATATTTATATATTATGAGATAGAAAGGAATGGAATGGAGAGTAAAACCAGTTCAGTAATGGATTTTTTACACTATGATGGACTTGGGAGTGAACCTTGACTATTATGATGGTTTTGGGAGTGAACCTATTCCACTATGATATCCTTGGAAGTTAGCATTGAATACTATGTAAATTATTTTCCATGAATATGTGTTTGCAAAAATTCCATATCTTAAGCCAATGTTATAATCTTATAGATCATGTTTATTGATTTAATTATGATTCATGTCATATTAAATGCCAATAATTATGCCATGACTCAAGAATTGTAATATTATATTTATAGGGTATGGTTTTCAAATGTTATTCTCATGTTCTTATACCCTTATTTTAATGTTATGCATTAATATCTCTCTTATTTACCCTCAATAATCATCTAAGTTCACACTTTTTTATGTTTACATTCCACAGGTTATGAATAAATGTATTATTTATGATATGTATATGAGGGGTGATAGTTATGAATAAGTTAGTGGGAGATTATTTAGTTCAAATATAAATCGATATTTTATGTTTCCATGTTTCCAAAGGCACTATACCTTTATGATCATTAGGTGTGTGTTTTTATAATTCAATGAATGTTCATCAAAAAATGATGTTATATATATATATGAAAATCCTAGGTCTCTATATTTGGTATCATAGGATAGGTTAAGTAAACCTTTAGAAACTAGGTTGGGAAAACTTTAGGGAGAACTCTAAGCATATGTCTAAGGATAAGTCTAATAATGAGACAAAGTATAAGAAAATATACTATAATTTTGGTAAAGGATAGAGTGAATGGTTTCTATGAAATTAGACCCCTTTCTGAATACTACATGAGGATGTGGATCTGTCATATAGGTAATTAGGGGTAATAACTCTAAAAATGGAACATTGATCTGGATTTTATTGTTACTTGGCGCAAGAAAACGGTCTTTACAGCACACCTGGTTTGACTCTCTCAGGGGATATGTTTTAGAAATTCCTAGAATCTTTATAAAAAATCATGAATAATTCAAATAGATGATCAATATGAATGAAATATGATAAAACTAAGGTTTCATAGATTCAAAATAAGGTGTCATGATTTATACATACTATAAGTTATTTTCATGATTATGTTGTTCCTCACTATGAATATTTTTTCTTACACTATTATTTTTGGTTTTAGTCAATGGATAGAATATGAAATAACCATGTTAATGATAAGTTTTATGGAAAATAAAATGATTATACTATTGAAAAATCAAACTTTATGTGAGTTGGAATGTAAAATCTAATTACTATCCTCACAAAACTTTCTCAATCCATAAATCATGTTGAACTTACAAATGAGAAAAGAAGGGAACATCATTCTATTGAGTCCTTTTTGAGGAAACTTCCACATTACTTTAGTGAATTTAGTGATTAACTAGTTGCTGAGCAATGAATTATTACCAATGAAAAGATATTTTCTATTCTCTAGTGTTTGAAACATGAAAATTAATTTTGAATTCCTATCATTTGGAAGTAAAATTAGATCAATGGTGGAATGTCATCAATAATAAAAAGTATGAGGGTGAAATTTACTCTATGTGTTGGGATGATTTCAAGAACTAATTTTTGGATAAGTACTTTTCTTATATTCTTTGTATGAAGATAGATAAGGATTATCTTGATCTAAATAAAAAGGATGAAGAATCTATAGGTAGCTATCAAGATAATTCTACTAGTCTTGTGATGTATGCTTATGGGATTGTATTTCAACATAAAAGTAAGGTTTATTGATTCTTCAATGTCTTAAAACAAAGTCTCCAAAGGGAGGTATCCATAAGAGACTTTAGTACCTACTAAGAGATTGTTAAATATGATATCAAGGTGAGTTACATATCAATATCATGGTTTTGAGAAGAAGATAAAAATAGAATTCAAAGTAAAATCTAAAAACCATGGAGATAATAAAATTACTATCTAATACAATCACCTCATTAACATAGAAAGAGGACAAGTTCCTCTGGATATATTAATTTGAGTAAAATTTCAATCATATGAAGAAAATTTTAGTTAGCTCACCTATTATTAATTTACCCAATAGTGGAGAAGGGTTTCTAATATATAGTGACACATCCAAGAAGGGTTTGGGATACATTATTTTGATAAATAACATGGTTATAGCTTATACCTCACAAAAGTTGAAGTTTCATGTGAAAAAATATCCCAAGCATGATTTGGAGTTAGCTAAAGTATTTTTTCATTAAAGATATAGAGGCATTATATTTATGGAGATAAGTTTTATATATATACCAATAAAAAAATTAACTATATATTCACACAAAAAGAGTTAAAAATGAACCAAAAAATGGTTAGAGTTGATTAAATATCATCACTTATCAATAAATTAACACCCTAGGAAATCTAATAGGGTGGATAATTCTTTGATTCATAAGAATCATAGTAGATTATCCATGATAAGGATAACAAAAGATGTAATATTTCTGAATTTGAAAAGGATGGATCACAAAATCATGGTGTAAGGGGATAAATATTATCTTTCTCAGTTGAATGTTTAACCATATATCCAGGTGAATATTAAAGAGGCATAAAAAGAAGATGTAGAGCTCAAAAAGAAGGTTATTAATGTTGAAAAGGTAAACCTTGATCATGATGGAATGATAGTTTTTTATAACCATGTATGTGTTCCACTCATACCATATGGGAAAGAGTTGTTAGTGGAAACTAACAATTCTTTATTCTCTATTCATCCTGGAAGTATAAATATATAGAGAGATTTGAAAGATTATTTCTAGTGGGATGGAATGAAGATAGATCTCACAGTGTCTATATATCTGTGTTTGGTATGTTAAAAAGTTAAGTATAAGAGACAAAATTATAAGGGGATGTTACATCCATTACCAATACCATAATGGAAATGGGAAAAAATCACCATGGATTTTTCCATCGGACTCCCAAAAATGTCTATAGGTCTTAATGATATATGGGTTATAGTCGATCACTGTATAAAGTTAGAAGAATTCATGTATATCTAAGAATAATTCTCTCCTATCCAGATTTACAGAATATACATTAAGGTACATGTAAGGTTTCATAGAGTACCAAATTCAATTATATCTGATTGGGATTCGAGGTTTACCTCAACATTTTGGAGAAGTATTAAATAAGAGATGGATAATGAGTTAAGTTTTAGAACTGCATATAGTCCTCAGATAGATGGTCAGAATAAGAGAAAAAATTAAACCCTGTAGTATATACTATGATCTTATTATATTTTTATCTAAGGTGGTTGGGATCTATACCTTCCTCTAGTTGAATTTTTATATGACAATAGATTTTACTCAGGAATTCATATAGATCCTTATAAATACTTAAATGGAAACAATGGTAGAGATCCAATTTTATGGAATAAATTTAGATAAATAAATCTACTGGGACCTAAAATAATTACATAAATTATAGATATGGTTAGAGCCATTCAGTAATACATTAAGGTACTCAGAGTCAGTAGACAAGTCTTGATGATAATCATTGGCATGATCTAGAATTAGAAGTTTGTTATAAGGCGTTTCTAAGAATTTATCAATGGAAGAAGGTTAAGAGATTTAGGAAGAAAGGGAAACTAAAACCATGGTATACCAGTCCCTTTGAAATTATTGATCATATTGGGATGGTATCCCATCAGTTGGAACTTCCACAAAACCTCTATCAAGTTCATGATGTGTTCTATGTATCTCTCTTGAGGAAGTTTATAATTGATCATTTATATATATTGATCTTAGTGTCAATACCACTAGAGTTGAATATTTTTAAGATGAACAACCACCAGATATTTGGGATCATATAGAGAATGTTCTATAAAATAAGACCACTCCCCTGGTTCATGTTTTATGGGAAAACCACAAGTTTTAAGAAGATATGTGGGAACCTGAGGAAATAATGAGGCATAAGTATCCTCATTTTTTGTATCTATGGGATTAATTTATAGGTAGAAATTAATTTTAAGGGTGATATAATATAACAACCAAAGTTTTTTATGAATTATATATTTCAAATAAATTAAATTTCTTCGATATCTTGCGTTACCCGCAACACTTAGTTTTAACAAACCAAAAAAATTATTTATATCATTATTTAATTCAGATAATTGTTACCTAGTTGTTAAACTTAAAGTCATGAATATTAATAAACAAATTTTAAATATTTAGTATAATTTATTTCTAAAAATAAAACATATTAATAAAATATACTTAATTTTTGGTAAAGTATTTATACATTTCCAAAAAACTATTTTCTCAAAGAATTTTTTTTATTGATTTTTATGAAAAATTATAAAATAAATTTGTGAAAATTTTAAAAAATTTATTTAATAAGATAAACTTCATTATTTAAATCATCATGTAAAAATTAATTTTTTGGAATTTTTTGGAATTTTTCTCAAAAGATTAATTAATTATTGAATAGTGAAAATACTGGTTTTTATTGAAAAAAGTCTACATCATTAAAAAAATTATAAGGTTCCTTTTTTGAAAATGGTTTATAAACTCAAATTACCTCAATTTTATATAAATTAATAAAATATAGGTCATTTGAATCATTTTCATATTTAATTTTGATATAAAAACATTTTAGCCTTCTAAATATTTTTCTCTTTTAGAAAACCACTTTCTCATCGCATCCATGGGATTAATTTAAGATTAAAATTTTACACCTCTGTGAATAGAATTGGAAAAAATAGATTCCATATTTATAATCAGAAAATTTTATATTATCTAATATGGTGAAATTAATTTTTTAGCAGATTGAATTGTAAAAACATTATTTTTTTTTACTGCGGTTAAGGTGAAAATTGGTTAACTAGTGGTTAAATTAAAAAGGTAAGGATTAAAAATGGCCTAAAACATGTAAAAAAACCCATTTTAGAAAATATTTCAACCTTATACCTTATATTATCGATAAAGCTTTATTTTTGAGACTTGTGGCATGTGGAAAATAGGGGTATACTATTTTCTTTTTAGAATAGTACATGCGTGCGACTCACCTCACTTATAAAATTCCACCCCTTCTCATATCACTTAATAATTAAAAAACAATTTTTTTCAAACACTATGAAATCCAATCACTTCATTAATAACCTTATCACATACTATAATTTTTATTTTGTTCATAAATTAAACATAAATATATATATATATATATATATCTTTTTTATTTTTTCCAAATTATATTTTATATATATCTTTCCAATTATTGAATAAATAAATGTTTAATTGGAAATAACTATCAATTAAATTATATAATTAATAAAATTATTTAAAAAAAATTATTCATGAAATGTAAACATCAATGTGTAATGTTGTAAAACCCCTTTAGCTATTCAAGGCATCATCACCCCTTTCAGTTGTATTTTTTTTTTCAGGGAAATCATGTATCTGAGAGATATAAATAGAGTTAGATTAATAGAAAAGAATATGAGACGGATCCAAGAGTCTCACACCATCTCTATAGAGTTCTTAAACCTTTATAGATCATTCATAGTGAAGATATTATTCATTTAAAACATGGAGGTGGACTATGACAACCACAGTCCTGATCATTCTTTCTGATGATCATTACTCAGTTCTCGGTGTAGTCATAGGGTATATAAACATGTTATTCTTGTTTTATCTATTCGATGTTGTAATATTTTTCTTTCTTTACTCTTATGGTGCATGTGTGAGTCCATCCAAGATGTGTGTATATGCCTCATACTTGGTTTGAGTTTATCTAAATTCATAGAGCTATAATAACTTGTTCCTCAAATATGTTTTCTAGTCCACATATTCACTATTTCTATTTTTTACTTTATATTTCTGTTTGTATAATAATGATTGTGTGGGTGGTGTTATTTCCATTCATGTATTCCCAAATCATGCTGAAACATGTTAAATTGTAACGTTATTTATTGATTTTATTTTTTTGATTGCCTATTTATTATCTTGTAATTTATTTTAATATCTTTTTTGTTTGAGTTTTCTTTTTTGTTTTTAAGAAAATTAGTATAATAAATCTCGTTTCACCTATGTTGAGTGTATATTTCATCATTGAATACATTCATCCCATAATACTATGTATGGCCCTACTTTCCTCGAGGCTTAAAACATCTCCTTACAAACTATCACCTCCCCTTCTATTTAGTTGGAGCATAAAGATTTCTCATGTTTTAGCTTCCCAAGGAGATCCATTTATTCATCCATTCTTTGAGTTTATCTCACTGGTTTGGTTACATTTGAGAGAAATAATATATATTGAAGAGAGATATTGAGGAGAGTATTAAACTTAAATAGAATGTTTATTCGACCAATGATCCTTTCTGGTGGATTTTTTTCCACTTGAAATCTTGAATAAAATGGAATACATTTCATAGGGGAGATTCTATGAGTAATGAAACACTGATCATATATTCCCAAGGAGAAAACCAATTTCTTGGGGTAGTCCTGGTGTTGTAAGCCTCTTAAATATCTTCTTTCAGTTCTTTAGTTTTTCTTCTATATTTATTTTATTTTTAAATCCTATTTGTGTGTGTGAGTCTGTCTAGGAATTAATTTCATACCAGCTCCTCATGATGTAATTGATCAGTTCAACCTAGTTTTATAAAAATTTTCTCCTCAAATAGTTTCTCCAATTAAGAATCTTTTATATTTTCTATTATACAAACACTTGTGTATGTGTCTGTATAATAATTAATTTATGTGGATGGGGTTCTTTTAATGCATTAGGTATCATGTTAATTATTTATGTTAATTTTCAATTCCACATATATTTTTATTGACACTGTTTTCATTATTTTTTTTATAGTTCATGTTTATATTTTATAATAATGAATATTAAGAGACACTTTTTTCAAATTCATATGTTGAGTGTTCATACCATACTTCCTGACTTTCCTTCTTCAATAAATTGTGATTGATTCCAAGTATAAATACACACTACTGATATTTTTGTGTGTGCACAGGCATGCACATGTGTTTTTTATAGGGATTTATCTATTTTTATGGTATTACCTTAGTATTAAAAAACAAATATACTTTAAGTCTAGAGTTTTTTGAATTAAATCACCAAATAATAAAGACATGTTTTTATTTTTATATGGTTATCAATTATTAAAAACTAATAAAATATATTAATTTGATATTCTATTAAAAAATAATGAATACTGAAAGATTTAATCAATGAGTAAATTAGAGAGATAGTTATATTATTATCATGAATGTAAAAAAATAAAACATGAAAACATATTCTCATAAAATAGACAACTTTACATATTGTTTATATAAAAAAATAATATACTTATTAATATCAAAATAGATTTGACACACAACAAAATAGTGTTTCTTAATCATTAAGAAGTAATAAATATATCATGTAAAAAAATCTATTTATTGAGATTATCAATAGTTTAATAAAACATATTATTACTACACAACTATAGGACATAAATGGAATAATGAGATTTAGTTCATGAAATAAACATAGAATAACATTAGTTTGAAAACCAAAACCAAAAATGAATATGGAAACATCATTCAATGATAATAATCAAGCATAAGTGATTTTATGACATGTAAATTCAAATAAAATAATAAATAAAATCAAGAAAAGGATATGGTGATTTATGCCCTTCGGTCAAATTAGCCCATGTGTACAGGGAAGGAGCATAAAAATTTTCACTATAAAAATCATAATAGTATTTCAAGGGATATGAAAAACTAAAGAAAACAAAACTAAAAAAAGAATTTGGTTATAGGTTGGGAACTTGTTGAAATGGGAGAAAATAATTAGAAAATATTAAGGTATTAATATATGCTCACACCTTGGATGGAATCTTACAGTCACATGATAAATCCACATAACACCAATATTTAAAAGACTTCATAAATAAATAAAAAATAAATAAATTGATCAAAGACCCCCTTATTTCGGTCCAATATTACAGAATTTTCAAATTTCCTATATTCTGGTTATTGTCCACCATCAATGACAAGTCAAGGAATTGTCGTAATATAGGTATAAAGCCCACAGTTAAGTAGAATAATCATGATCCATGGATAAATAATAACTCCTTCTGATGATATTGCAGAGGGTACATTAATATATCAATCATTCTCCTCAAGTGACAACATGGATAATGGAAAACAAATCCTTTCTCCCTTGCTATCTCTCTATTTTTTTCACTTTGAGGAATTATAATAGGATCTCAAATAATCCTCCTAACCCACTATTTATTATCCTAGAAATAATCTATCAAAATATGGGCCTCTTATTGAAATCTCAATATAAATAGGGCATGAAGCTAAGAGACACCCAAACAGAATGAATCAACAAAATGGGTAACAATTTCATTATATAAGAAATAACCAAAGAGCCACATTTATAATGAAGGAAATATAAAAAGAAATTTGTAGTTATATTGGGAATACATAGACTAGAAAAAATTTATAAAAGGTTCCAAAACACATTATTTTAGAAGTAAATATGAGACTCAAATAAAACACATGGCACTTTGGGGTTGAGTGATAGGATTGACCAAGGTTTAAAAAATACACCTTAGGGAGAAAAAAGATCGAAAAAAACTTAGGGAGAATATTATTAATATGATCTATATGATCAATGACACATAGATAAAATTAGTGGAGTTGTTTGATCAACCAACAAACAATCTAAAATATCATGTTTAGAATTGGACTAAGGATAGGGTGAAGATAGTTTCCCAAACAAAAAGCCCAACATGAAAAAAACAAAGCAGTAAAACAAATATAAATTTTCCCAAGAAAGAGAAAGACCAACCACACATATTTTAAATTTAATATATTAAAATAAAAATTAAAATGAAATAAAAACATGAAATAATATTTCCAATGAGACAAAATTTTTTATGGTTAAATCACTCTATTAAATTAAAAATTATTATTGAATTGAAATTAAAAGTTACCATTCTTGTAAATTCAATGAATGAACATATTAAATACAGTGAAGTGTAATTTCACATATCTCTAGATTATAAATAAAATTACTAAATTATATATTTTTATGCACCTCATAAGTCAATAAATTAATGCATTTTTAAAAAAACTTAAACAATTTCTATGTATGAAAATTTACCTTACTTAGTTATACTATTGAAATAATTTTCCTTAAAATTATATAAATGTGACACATAATTTCCTAAATCAATGAAATTTATAATTTAATGCTAAACATGATCAAATAAATCTTTCACTTTAGCTATAATGAATAAGAGAATGTACTTTCACTTAATTGAGTCGTCCAATGAATCTTTTCCACCACTAAATTCCATATCATCTAAATAAGGCTAAAAAAAGTATAAATATAGAGATTTATCCACCTAAAATAAATAATAAAGGGAAAAAATATCATATATTTATAAAGAAAATTACACATACACTATCATAAACCTCCCTCATTGGGGCCTATCTTGAGTCGACAATGGGTTTGAGTATAACCCCAGAAGCCCACTTTTAATAGGCCATGTTTTGGAGACTAGCACTAAGGGTATATCATACCACATATATAGAATACATTACCCTTTTTATATTAAAACAAACACATCACCATGAATAAAATAATCCATTTTCAACCACAATACATGAATAATGAACAATAATATATTCCATGTTATACAAATCCAATCCACCAATGGAAAAGGAACAATAATTTTACCATATCCTATATACATCAAGAAATGATTAAGTTAATCAACCTTCCCTAATTCTCTTGTGTCCAGAGTTAGGGTTACCCAACAACATAATAAAATCTCTCAGGATGATCTAAAAAATACAATATATATTGCAGGGGTGAGCATATAAATATACTCATTAGGTTTCTCTATAAACTCTCATGTCTCAATGTGAATGAAGTATACTAACTCATCCTTGTATAAAATAAATAAAAATAATAATTAATCAACATGAATCTATAAATATTCAACTGTAAAACCTCATTAATTGTTCTCTATATCTTCCAAATACACTTCAACGTGCTAATCATCTCATAATATCCAAACAAGTAAAACCAAATTCATAAAACCAATTCCTATACATTAATGAGTTAGCCATCCAAATGGACCTCATTGTACAACCTCTCAAAGTTTTCCAACCTCAAAGAGCCTTATTATAATATCTACATGGTCATATTACTTATTTATACTAAAACTAATTCCTTATCACACATCATTACATAAACAACTTTTTAATAATAACAAACACTAACCCACCTCCTAACTTTGAGCAGAAATCCACCCACTATGACCTCACTATAGTATAACCACCTCTACATAGCTATCCACCCATATGGAACTCAATATCATATTATAGTATCCAAGTAAATATTCACCCATAGGTAACTCACTAACATATGTCAACCATAAAATAACTATCCACCCCTAGGGAAAATTCTAACACATCTCAATCGAAAAGTAATTATCAACCCGCAAGGAGATCAATGAATATCCAAATCCCTTATTTTAGTTGTATTTTACCTACAGGTAATCCTATTATTTTTTAGGCTTTAAACCCTTAGGGACTCTCCCCACCACAAACAATAACATTAATGCTATCGTACGCCCCTAGGGAATTACTATATTTTAGAGTTTCCACTCTTAGGGAATCTACATTCCTCTACCTACACTATCACCACATCTTATTTCCACTATGTCTATCCATATCATCAACTCTACCACTATATTAATCATAATCACATCCTTATCATGTATCATAAACTGCTATAACATGACTTTTCACAACATCCACATCACTACCACATATAGAAAATCAATTTAAGACCCATTATCTAATTATTTTCCCACCCATGCAACCAAAAATACAATGTTTATAGGTAATATAATCATATCACAACACATATACCATTATAACACCATGTTTTATTAAAGATAATCTCCTAGTGACTATAATCACAACACATCAGTAAAATTTATCATATCACGGGAACAAAAAATCTCAAAAAACTCTTATCTAGTCATTTAGAAACAAAAATTAACATTGCATAGTTTCTCTATTCATTACCTAAGTACATATACATAATTATGCTATAACATTATAGACATTTAACAACCTCTCATACTAATATAGAATGAAACTTATGCACCTTACATTCCCTCTATTGATAAAATATTGTCTATGAAAAATTTACAAAAAGTGGCACAAACCTTGTGCTATTTTGGAATTACCCTATGCCAATTTAGAGATATCCCTCCACAAGTTCTGTATAAGTATTAGGTATGTTTTAAAATAACATCAAGAAACATGTCATGATATAATGTTTAATTGGTTTCCCCATATTGAATTCCATATGAACCATTATCTTTCACCCTTTTCATTTCCCCCTAAATTATCACTATTATTTTCCCAATAGTACCATTAACACTCATATTAATATTAGTATATCTATCATATTGAATTTTCTTCAAAAATTTCATCATAATAACATTTAAGTATACTTCTATCCTTTCATAAATATTTCCATGGATATTCATAAACAAGTATCAAACCAATTTTCAATCATGAACAAGTTATCAAATTATTCATGCTGATAAAATTCAATAGTCAACCCCGATTCATCAATTTCATATTTATATCCACCTCTCTTAAAATTTCACTATTATTCTACTTCCATATTTAACAATTCAAAATTTATGATCATGGGATTATATTTTTAGTTATTTCCATTATTCATCCTCCATCATATATCAATTAACCAACAATAATCTAACACAAGAGAATATTTATTTAAAGAAAATATTATATTAAATAATTATTCCACTAATTTCTCATCAATATATCAATTTTAAAATTTAATTGTTATATATTCATCATTAACTATAAAAATAATGCTAATTTATGATTGGTTCCTATAACAATTTCTATTATTTATGACCGAACGTCACAATGTTTATGAGAATCATACTATTTTTTATAGAAATAGTTATTTTTCTTATATAATATTAGTTATGGATTATGATTTTCCGAAATAATAATTTAATGAAAATTTATTTTCTATGAAGTTACAATTCAGTCACAAATAACTTTTTTTATGGAAATTTAATTCCATAACAATCACTATTTGTGATGGAAATAGAAAATCCATCATAAATAGTATTTTTCTGACTTATTTGTGATAGATATAATTTTTGATCACAAATACTATTAGGGAAATAATTACAAATCCATCTTAAATAACTCTAAATGAACTATAAAAATTAATTAAAATGAATTGAAAAATAAAAAACTCAAAAAATTCATTATAAAATTTAAATACATATAATAAAACAATGTTTTTAAAAAATAATTGAATAATAATGTCATTTAGGGTGCAGGTGATTATCTCTATAAGATGGAGATAACTCCATAACTAAACCATGTGCATGTCACCACATATACTCTCTCATTTCCTTATGTTGTTTTTATTACAAATGATGTTTCTTCTCCTAATTCTATCACTACTACTTCTACTCTCTAGTTAATCTTTATATAATCTTTTCCTAAGATCGTATCCTCACCTCATACACTACAACAATGAATAATGATGATCCCACATCAGTATCCTTTGATCTAAATGATGACATTAATTCAGTACCATATCAACTATCATGCATTGATGATGAACCAATATAAGGCCCCAGCCTTAAACCTTACTTAATCTTGAGTTATTACAAGATTACACATTGAGGATCTTTTTAGGTTTAGAGTTTTAGAAAATTAGATCATGAAACTTGCATTACATTCCACATTTAAACAAAGTGGTTACATAAAAAATAGTATTCATTCTTCCCATCAACGGAAACATATTTAAAATAAAACATGGATTTCTTTCTTGACACATCCTTGACACTATCATCACATCATGTACCTTTCCCTTGACCTGTGAAAAACATTTCAAAAACATGGGATGAGCATAAAAAGCTCAGTAAGGGTTGTAAAAATATGGAAAGGAAACATGAGTTCATATATACATAAGAATGAAATCATAATTTACCCATAAAACACAAGCACTTTAACATACCTCATCAAATCATGAATAAATCATAGAAATCATAAGACATAAAAGTAACTTGAGGCATTCATAACATTCTTACGTAGGGAGTAACCCTCTTGGTTACATTTGGAATACCCATCACAGTATATTCCCTAAATCTCTTCGGAGAAACCTTAACGTTTCACTCCTTCGCGTTACCCAATGCATTGGAGAGCTATATTGGGCTCACCCGCCCTTAGTTTATCACGGAACCACCCGTCTTCATAATAATTCCCAAGAACCTTAACATAATCGTATCACATAAAACATGCATAAAGGAAACATAACATTTCCACCTTTCAATCACAAGATATCAATACAAAATATTGATATAAAAACATTATGAAAACCATTTTCAATACCAAAATAAAAGAAAAGTAAAACATGATATTTATTTTTCTTTTAAAAAGAATGTATGTCTTGTAGAGGAAGCCGAAACCCAAATAACGGTCACGGTGGCGGAGAAGTCGTTGTCGCCGCATACGTACGACAAAAACATTCCCTTTTGCCGTTTTGTAAAACGCTTCGTATAAAAAATATTCCTTTTGGATAAACGTAAAATTTAAAGGGGTTTATACACCGTATAAAATAAAGTTGTGTATAAAATAAAATATGCCTCAATGAAAGGATATTGAGACGAAGTCCCATACAAAGACGGTATCCTTGGTTTAAGGATAAATCAATTACATAATTATGTGTGACAAACGAATACACCAAATATAAGTGGATATTAAGTGTAAAATAATCAAAGGTCATTCACACATATTCAAAGGATGACATATTCAATAACTACATGTTGAACCCAAAGAAATCGAAATTGGGTTAAGAAGTTCCCTTGACAGCCTAACGGCGTCACATCAAAATGAGTTGATGAGAGATAAAAAGTGTATCTCATCACTTGGACATAAAATTTAAATCAATAAGGATATATGAGAACATATCCCAACATAACAATATGTAAATTAAAATACCCAACAAAATAAGTCTTTTAAAAAAGAGGAGGGTGAAAGGTTCCCTTACCGACTTGGGTATCTTTCAAAACATACACCCCACGAAAGAAGGACAATAAATCATTGATGTAAATACTCATAAACGAAAGTATATTACACAAAGAGTAGAAAAATGGGCAGTACATACACCACTCAAAGTAAATTGTGGCAAATGTAGCATAAATCTCACGGGAATAAAAGTGAGATGAAAAATCCCTTACGAAAACTCGGCAGCCTAACGACGCCACATAAAACTTACAAAAATGGATTGATGAGATAAAATAGGGTATCTCATCATATTAACTTAAAGTTTATAGAAAGAGGAATATAAAATAACATCCCCCAACATAACAAATAGGAGCTTAAAAGAAGTGACATAAAGGAGAGTACCTAAAAAGAAAGAGAGAGGTTAGATCTCTTACGAAAATTCGGCAGCCTAACGGCGCCACTCAAAACTTCCAAAATGAATTGATGAGAGAGAATAGGATCTCTCATCACATGAAAATAAAAATTACAGTAATTTTAATATAAAATAACATCCCAATAACAAGAAAGATGAGCTTTAGAGGGAATGACATAAAAGAGTATACTTAAAAAGAAATAGTGGAGTAGGATCCCTTACCTCAAGTCCAACTTGTCTTGTTCGTTTCTTTATATTCCTGAATAATAAACTTTGGTCAATTAATAATTTCCTAAGTACCTCCTTTAGATATTATTATTCAGTTCATATCACATATTATAATGTTATAATAATTGTTTAATAATGTTAGTTCATATCAGACGTTTTTGCCGATGTTTGGTACATGAGTCAAAAATGAACTTGTTTGAAAAAATATTGCCCATGTAGTTATAAGTAAATAATTTCCAGAATAGTATTAATGATTAAAATATCATATATATTCAGTAAATATTAATTTCATACTATTCCATATCATTTGGAGATAAAAAACGAAAAGCACCGTTCATGGAGACGGTAGGCCGTAGGTACGCATGAACACTACTTTCATTTTTTTGTCATATTAATGGAATTAAAACAAAATGAGAGATATATATATTTGTTATAATTCCAGAATGATATCCATAATTTAGATGTAATATATTACATATATATCCATTATATATATGTACTTATAATATTATATAACATTTTGAGATAAGAAATGAAATGTACCGTTCATGGAGACGGTAAGCCGTACGTACGCATGAACGCTACTTCCATTTCTATTTCATATTTAATGGAATTAAAACATAATGATACATAATAGTATTTTAATTCTAGTATGGTATCATATATAATATCATTAAATATATCCTTTATACGTACCACATATGGTATTAACGAATCAAATCACTTTGAGGGGGCGGTAGTCCGCACTTCCTTAAATGAAGATATCGCGTTTACCCATAATGGAAACCATAAAGTTATGCCATAAATAAAAAATATAGAAGCTTAAGTAAAACATAAACATATTAGATATCATATATAAATATAGTGTCATCTTAATGGCCACCTTTGAAGGTGTTAGAATAATGTTGAACAATCATCGTTTCGGGAGGCAGAAATTCGCCATCCACTGAAACAGTATGTTCTTTAACCATTAGATGTAGGTGTGTGTAAGTGTAGCTCGAATACTTCTTATAACAACATCCTAGTATATTTATGATACTGGATTTGTTACAAAGGAAATTAATAAAAAGAGTTTAGTGGGTTGGAGAAGCAAAATAAAACAAGAGGACTCAAGTGAATACATTACCTTAAAATCGGGTAACTCTCTTTGGTTTGAGCTCAAAGGATTCCTTGGGAAGACTTCTTTCCAAAGTGAGGCTTCAAGGAGTAATAGAGGGAAGTGGAGAGACAGAATGGGTAGAGGTTGGACGAGCCAAAGGCTTTGGGAGTGTGGGTAAGGAGGTAGAGGTGGGGGCCTTTTATAAGAGGAGAGGAGGGACACTCTTGGAAGGTAAAGAAAAGTCACTTTATTTTAAAATGATATTCAGATTTAAGAGGTCCCACATTGATGTGTTTCGAGGATAAGGTGATAAGGGTTCTAAATCCACTTATCCAATAGGTTTTGGACATGTGTAGGTCTTAGATATTACATTATCTTTCCATTTTATTTAAATCGTTAAATAATGAGGTCATCGCTGCATCATCATGATGTCAAAAATAATTTAATTTATTTAATGTCTAAAAATTATAAAAAAACTACTATGATGTAGGAAATATTTGTATCTTTCCAATTAATATTTATAGTCAAAAATATGATTTGTATAACCCCATGTAAAAATTGTTTTAGTAAAAAATTCCATGTTTGTCTCATTTTTACTTTAACTTTAAATAAAAATATATTAATGTCATTTTCTAACCAAAGTGGCTTCACGGGGTCCCCAAGTTGACCCATGGGTTGTCTTGGTCGGCCATGACACATCCAATGAGGTTAGGACATGTGTCAAGTTCATTTCATATTATTAAAACATTATTTTTACCTTAAACTACACTAATTACCTCTAATAGCGATTAAAAACTTAATAAGTTACTATTCACCAAAAAATTATTTTTATCCCATTGAACCACATTTTACTTCTTAATGACAACCATGTATGTTGGATTTTTGAAATTCAAAACACAAAGATGGAAAATTTTCATTTAAACGGAAAAATCAGTTTTTATAAGTACCACTTAGTGGTTTCACTATTCATCAAAAATTGATGTTTTTCAGAAAAATCCCAAAAATTCACCTTAAGATATATTAGATATTCCAAATTCAAAAATGAAGTCTATTTTACAAAATTCAAAACATATAAGTCACATTAATTAATTTAATAATTAATTCCCGCTGTCAGAGCAAATAGCGTGTTTTTATGAAACAATAAGTATCAAAAGATTGACACTAGTTTAAGTCTGATTTCAAAGTGAAATTAATTCCAACGACCACTATTAGATTTAATGGTAAAAATATATTCTAATTTAACTTTAAAACCAATTCAAAAGATAATCTAATCATATAAATAAATTATATTAAAAAGAGGTTTTGAATTAAAATACAACATTTTACACTATTCATTTAAAAAAAAGAACTTTATCAGAAAGATACCAAAAATTTACACAAAGTAAATTTTGATGTCCCAATTCTTAAGAAGAGTTTTATTTGGTCCAAAAGGATGTATAAAAGTGAACAAAACTATATTTAATGACGGTTCTCCATCAAAAGGCAATAAGTGAACCTTTAGTGAAAACTAGGGCATATACGCCTAAAATCGAATTATTTCCGTATTTTATGCCTTTATCTTTTATTGGATAAATTTAAAAACATTAAAAAACAAATATAATCATATTTTAGTTATTTCTATCCATTCCCGCCAATACAATGGCTACATGTTAACTACCATTTAAAATAATATTATTTTATTATTAGAGTGCAACGTAAGATTCCCAAGAAACTCGTTGTTGCGTGTTGGGTACGCCATCGAGCATAGCATCCCCTTTAAAGTCATATTAATACTTTATTCACAAATATGGATAAATATGAAAATGTAATATTCCTTATTTACCTGGGGTGTTACATCCTTCCCCCCTTTTCGGAATTGCGTCCTCGCAAATTTTAAAATTGAGCTTGGAAACATCCTTGAAAATCCCACATCGGAACAAGAGTCGGTAAAACAATCACTTTAAAATAAAGAAAGATAAGTACAGAGTTCACCCGAGTTAATCCATAATAGGACTCCATGTAGGAAAACATGGACATGGAGGAGAAAACATAGGGTCATGTTCTGATGGAGAGTGATAGAAAACATGTTTAGGAGAAAGTTAACAATATGAAAATCACAAACTTGTGATGGGTTAAACGGTGTTGGGTTCCCCAGTAGGAAAAGTTAATAGACAACATTATTGTTTTAAGTTACTTTTTATTGAGGAATTTATTCATAAGGAAACATAATCACTTATCATTTTGACTTTCAACTTTTACTAGATTCCTTAATCAAACTCATATTTTTTCCAAAAGACGAGTATTTAGGGAGACTTGTTCGCATTAAGAGTACTATAATCAACTTCTAGAGAACCACCTAATCCACAAAAGAGAACTATATACATCCCATGTCTTTAGGCTTTAACCAAAACCAAAACCAGAAAGGTTAGTACAAGGTCAGATAATCCAAAAAAGGATAACCCTTTATAAAAAGAAAATATATTCTTAATCTCAAAATTTTTCCAACAAAACCCAAAGTTCAACGAGGACCATTCAATAACCAATTTGTCCATAAAATTCTTCAAAGTAAACCAATCTAAGATTGAAACCCAAATATTTGAAGGATTTAGTCACATAGTCTTCCAAGTTAAATCGTGACATTTATCTCCAAACAACATCAGTTGCTCCTAAAGTCTCGTATTGAAAAGTAATTAACCTAATCACATATCCTCCATGATAGGTTAATCATTTTCATAAATAACCCAAAATCAACTTACTCTTAATTCATAAAATCATCTAACTAAAAAGAATCGGTCAAACTAACCAGGGACTTCACGTAGTCCAGTGGTAGACGATAAATACCGTCGCACTTTGGTTGTGGGTTCGATTCCCGCAGCTTTGTCCGACGCGACGGGTTGTCACACGGTCTGCGTGTTGTCCTTTTTCCAAAACTATATAATTCTTAAATCATTCCCCAAAAAGAGATAAAATCATCAAAAATGATCATAACATATTTTAACCTCAAGTTTATCTCATGCCTTTCATTTTCCAACATATCATATAATAACCCATAATTACCTCAAAAGTAAGGATCATATAAACTCTAATGGTTACCTTTATAATTGTTACCTGAACTTCCACATGGATTGGTCATCTCATACATGATGCATTAAATATCATACCAAGGTTCAAGTGGTTGATCATGACTCCTTGATAGTTGGTTTAGAACAACCACGAGTTTCCTCATTGAATCCCTCATTTTATCTAGTATCTTAATCATAGAACCACCACGGTTTCCTTCAAACCTGTTGTCTCTTTGGTGCCTGCTAGATCCATCCATTCACTAAAAACATAAATGTCAGTGTGAGTATATAAAAAAAACCATCATGTACTAATGAGTAAGGTAAACACTAAGATACACTTACTCATTCACTTTATCTAAAACTAGGACTCTTTCTGAAATCCAAACCATTATGGTAATGCCACTTATGCTTAAAGAATACCCTAACCTCTAAAGTTATCTAAACCGACCTTTGATACCAACTATAAGGCTCTAGCCTTAAACCTTACTTAATCTTGAGTTATTACAAGATTACACATTGAGGATATTTTCAGGTTTAGAGTTTTAGAGAATTAGATCATGAAACTTGCATTACATTCCACATTTAAACAAAGTGGTTACACAAAAGATAGTATTCATTATTCCCATCAACGGAAACATATTTAAAATAAAACATGGATTTCTTTCTTGACACATCCTTGACACTATCATCACATCATGTACCTTTCCCTTGACCTGTGAAAACATTTCAAAAACATGGGATGAGCATAAAAAGCTCAGTAAGGGTTGTAAAAATATGGAAAGGAAACATGAGTTCATATATACATAAGAATGAAATCATACTTCACCCATAAAACATAGGCACTTTAACATACCTCATCAAATCATGAATAAATCATAGAAATCATAAGACATAAAAGTAACTTGAGGCATTCATAACATTCTTACGTAGGGAGTAACCCTCTTGGTTACATTTGGAATACCCATCACAGTATATTCCCCAAATCTCTTCGGAGAAACCTTAACATTTCACTCCTTCGTGTTACCCAATGCATTGGAGAGCTATATTGGGCTCACCTGCCCTTAGTTTATCACGGAACCAATCGTCTTCATAATAATGCCCAAGAACCTCAACATAATCGTATCACATAAAACATGCATAAAGGAAACATAACATTTCCACCTTTCAATCACAAGATATCAATACAACATATTGATATAAAAACATTATGAAAACCATTTTCAATACCAAAATAAAAGAAAAGTAAAACATGATATTTATTTTTCTTTTAAAAATAAAGGTATGGCTTTTAGAGGAAGTCGAAACCCAAATAACGGTCACGACGGCGGAGAAGTCGTTGTCGCCGCATACGTACGACAAAAACATTCCCTTTTGTCGTTTTGTAAAACGCTTCGTATAAAAAAGATTCCTTTTGGATAAACGTAAAAGTCAAAGGGGTTTATACAACGTATAAAAGAAAGTTGTGTATAAAATAAAATATGCCTCAATGAAAGGAGATTGAGACGAAGTCCCATACAAAGACGGTATCCTTGGTTTAAGGATAAATCAATTACATAATTATGTTTGACAAACGAATACACCAAATATAAGTGGATATTAAGTGTAAAATAATCAAAGGTCATTCACACATATTCAAAGGATGACATATTCAATAACTACATGTTGAACATAAAGAAATCGAAATTGGGTTAAGAAGTTCCCTTGACAGCCTAACGGCGTCACATAAAAATGAGTTGATGAGAGATAAAAAGTGTATCTCATCACTTGGACATAAAATTTACATCAATAAAGATATATGAGAACATATCCCAACATAACAATATGTAAATTAAAATACCCAACAAAAGAAGTCTTTTAAAAAAGAGGAGGGTGAAACGTTCCCTTACCGACTTGGGTATCTTTCAAAACATACACCCCATGAAAGAAGGACAATAAATCATTAATTTAAATACTCATAAACAAAATTATATTACACAAAGAGTAGAATAATGGGAATTACATACACCACTCAAAGTAAATTGTGGCAAATGTAGCATAAATCTCACAGGAATAAAAGTGAGATGAAAAATCCCTTATGAAAACTCGGCAGCCTAACAACGCCACATAAAACTTACAAAAATGGATTGATGAGATCAAATAGGGTAACTAATCATATTAACTTAAAGTTTATAGAAAGAGGAATATAAAAGAACATCCCCCAACATAACAAAGAAGAGCTTAAGAGAAGTGACATAAAGGAGAGTACTTAAAAAGAAAGAGAGAGGTTAGATCTCTTACGAAAATTCGGCAGCCTAACGGCGCCACTCAAAACTTCCAAAATGGATTGATGAGAGAGAATAGGGTCTCTAATCACATGAAAATAAAAATTACAGTAAGTGTAATATAAAATAACATCCCAATAACAAGAAAGATGAGCTTTATAGGGAATGACATAAAAGAGTATACTTAAAAAGAAATAGTGAAGTAGGATCCCTTACCTCAAGTCCAACTTGTCTTGTTCGTTTCTTTATATTCCTGAATAATAAACTTTGGTCAATTAATAATTGCCTAAGTACCTCCTTTAGAGATTATTATTCAGTTCATATCAAATATTATAATGTTATAATAATTTCTTAATAATGTTAGTTCATATCAGACGTTTTTGCCGATGTTTGGTACATGAGTCAAAAATGAACTTGTTTGAAAAAAGATTGCCCATGTAGTTATAAGTAAATAATTTCCAGAATAGTATTAATGATTAAAATATCATATATATCCAGTAAATATTCATTTCATACTATTCCATATCATTTGGAGATAAAAAACGAAAATCACCGTTCATGGAGACGGTAGGCCGTACGTATGCATGAACGCTACTTTCATTTTTTTGTCATATTAATGGAATTAAAACGAAATGAGATATATATATATATATGTTATAATTCCAGAATTATATCCATAATTTAGATGTAATATATTACATATATATACATTATATATATGTACTTATAATATTACATAACATTTTGAGATAAGAAATGAAATGTACCGTTCATGGAGACGGTAAGCCGTACGTACGCATGAACGCTACTTCCATTTCTATTTCATATTTAATGGAATTAAAACATAATGATACATAATAGTATTTTAATTCCAGTATGGTATCATATATAATATCATTAAATATATCCTTTATACGTACCACATATGGTATTAATGAATCAAATCACTTTGAGGGGGCAGTAGTCCGCACTTCCTTAAATGAAGATATCACGTTTACCCATAATGAAAACCATAAAGGTATTCCATAAATCAAAAATACAGAAGATTAAGTAAAACATAAACATATTAGATATCATATATTAATATAGTGTAATCTTAATGGCCACCTTTGAAGGTGTTAGAAGAATGTTGAACAATCATCGTTTCGGGAGGCAGAAATTTTCCATCCACTGAAACAGTATGTTCTTTAACCATTATATGTAGGTGTGTGTAAGTGTAGCTCGAATACTTATTATAAAAACATCCTAGTATATTGATGATACTGTATTTTTTACAAAAGAAATGAATAAAAAGATTTTAGGGGGTTGGAGAAGCAAAATAAAACAAAAGGACTCAAGTGAAGACATTACCTTAAAATCGGGTAACTCCCTTTGGTTTGAGCTCAAAGGCTTCCTTGGGATGACTTCTGCCCAAAGTGAGGCTTCAAGGAGTAAGATAGGGAAGTGGAGAGACAAAATGGACAGAGTTTGGCCGAGCCAAAGGCTTTGGGAGTGTGGGTAAAGAGGTAGAGTTGGGGGCCTTTTATAAGAGGAGAGGAGGGGCACTCTTGAAAGGTAAAGAAAAGTCACTTTATTTTAAAATGGTATTCGGATTTAAGAGGTCCCAAATTGATTTGTTGTGAGGATAAGGTGATAAGGGTTCGAAATCAACTTATCCAATAGGTTTGGACATGTGTAGGTCTTATATATTTCATTATCTTTCCATTTTATTTAAATCGTTAAATAATGAGGTCATCGCTGTATCATCATGATGTCATAAATAATTTAATTTATTTAATGTCTAAAAATTATAAAACAAATAATATAATGTAGGAAATATTTTTATCTTTCCAATGAATATTTATAGTCAAAAATATGATTTGTATAACCCCATGTAAAAATTGTTTTAGTAAAACATTTCATGTTTGTCTCATTTTTACTTTAACTTTAAATAGAAAGATATTAATGTCATTTTCCAACCAAAGTGGCTTCATGGGGTCCCCAAGTTGACCCATGGGTTGTCTTGGTCGGCCATGACACATCGAATGAGTTTAGGACATGTGTAAAGTTCATTTCATATTATTAAAATATTATTTTTACCTTAACCTACACTAATTACCTCTAATCGCGATTAAAAACTTAATAAGTTACTATTCACCAAAAAATTATTTTTATCCCATTGAACCACATTTTAATTCTTAATGAAAACCATGTATGTCGGATTTTTGAAATTCAAAACACAAATATGGTAAAATTTCATTTAAATGGAAAAATCAGTTTTTATAAGTACCACTTAGTGGTTTCACTATTCATCAAAAATTGATGTTTTTCAGAAAAATCCCAAAAATTCACCCTAAGCTATATTTGATATTCCAAATTCAAAAAAGATGTCTATTTTACAAAATTCAAAACATATAAGTCACATTAATTAATTTAATAATTAATTCCCGCTGTCAGAGCAAATAGCGTGTTTTTATGAAACAATAAATATCAAAAGATTGACACTAGTTTAAGTCTGATTTCAAAGTGAAATTAATTCCAATGACCAATATTGGATTTAATGGTAAAAATATATTCTAATTTCAATTTAAAAACAATTAAAAAGATAATCTAATCATATAAATAAATTATATTAAAAAGAGGTTTTGAATTAAAATACAACATTTTACACTATTCATTTAAAAAAAAGACTTTATCGGAAAGATACCAAAAATTTACACAAAGTAAATTTTGATGTCCCAATTCTTAAGAAGAGTTTTATTTGGTCCAAAAGGATGTATAAGAGTGAACAAATCTATATTTAATGACGTTTCTCCATCAAAAGGCGATAAGTGAACCTTTAGTGAAAACTAGGGCATATACGCCTAAAATCGAATTATTTCCATATTTTATGCCTTTATCTTTTATTGGATAAATGTAAAAACATTAAAAAACATATATAATCATATTTTAGTTATTTCTATCCATTACCGCCAATACAACAGCTACATGTTAACTACCATTTAAAATAATATTATTTTATTATTAGAGTGCAACGTAAGATTCCCAAGAAACTCGTTGTTGCGTGTTGGGTACGCCATCGAGCATAGCGTCCCCTTTAAAGTCATATTAATAATTTATTCACAAATAGGGATAAATATGAAAATGTCATATTCTTTATTTACCTAGGTTGTTGCAACCAATACTGATCACCAATCCTTTCTCAATACCACTTTCCATCGCTCACAACCAATTAAACTATTCAAAACACTTCCTAGAAAAGGAATCATTATCCCCACTTCTGTCCCTTCCAGAATATACCATATATGATAATTATATATCTCATATATCTTCTATTAACATATAAATAGAAATTCAAAAGGTCAAAACTTTATATTATGTTAATTTTAAAAACTAAAAAAATTTATACTAATCAGAATCGATCAATTTATCTCACCAACAATCTACCCAGTAATATGATCATTGTATATCCTATTATAGATATAAAACTTCATAATGACATATATACATTTAGTATTATCTATCTATATATATTACTAAATAATATTATACACCTACTTTGATGATGCATACTAAAATTCTAAATCATAGGTCTATATATTACATATGGTCTCCCTTGACTCTATAAACCATAAGATGATATCCTCACGAAAGTATCCCCTATATAGTAAGTAAAAAATATCATCATGCTTGGTAAGGGGCATAATTTGTTCGATTAGGCATAAAAGATCCATCAAATACAGTTACATGTTCACTCTCCATCGATCTATTATAAAGGTTATGTAAAAGTGAATGGAAATGATCAAGTATGAAATCCCCCCATGCCTCCCAAATAGAGGGCCTCATTCTATCATCAATAGAAGACCATAAAACATACAAATATTTAACAATATATTAAATTGAAAATAATATAAATTTAAAATAAAATACATTGTATATTTACATATTATGCATTGATCAGACATGCAATGATGCATGTCATTATGTTCCTAATTCCAAGTCATTGATAGAGAAGAAAAATAGTCCCACAATATAACATTTTCCTGGCCAACTACTAGATTTGAAAAAGTATGAAAATAAGAATAATTAGTAACATAATTAATAAATAAAATAAGTTAAATGAAAAATTCAATTAAATTAATATATAAACATACTTTTTCTAAGGATGATTGAAATTAAGAGATGGATACCTCTCAAAAATAGGATTTGGAATCATCATCATGTAAGGAATCAACCTCTCATTGTAACTGGTGTCACATTCACACCCTTAACTAACAAAACTGGAGGCTCATCACTAGGTAGCTCATCCCTAGTTAAGCTACACATCATCTCATCGAACTACTGTTAAGGTATCTGAAACATATAATTAATTTTATAAAAAATTATTAATCTTATATAAAAATATAAATTATATAATGAAAATACTAATATTTTAGTAGTGTTTATATATTTTTTAATTATTTATATTTATCATTATACTTTTTTTATTAATTTTATATTATTTTTTTTATAAACATATAAATAATTTAATTTTTTAACAAGTTTTTTGTCTTTATTTAAAAAGTTTTAATTATTAATTATTCTCTTATTAATATTTTTTATTTAATTTTAATAATATTTTATACTTATTTATTATTTATAAATTAGGTTTTTTATTTTTTACAATTATGATTTATTATAAAATTTTGTAAATATTTTTATATAAATAGAATTATAAATTAATTTATTAATCACAAAATAAATTAATGAAAATAATTAATGAATTATCTAATAATAAAATAATTAAATAGAATAACAATAATATTTCAGATTAAAAACTTTTAATCATAGATAAAATACCTAAATCCTGATCCTGAATAGCATATCTATATCATTGAAACCATTTTTGAGAATCAATGATAAAATAATGTTGCATGAAATAATTGTTAATACTCATATTAAATATAAAAAAGTAATAAATGGTTATTGAAAACAAATAATATATATTCATTATAATAATAACTAGAATACAATAAATCATTCTTCACCTTCATGTTCATATTTATCAGTGTCAATGTCTTGTTCTTCCTCTTTAACAACATCAATTTCCATATGAGCTTCAATTTCATTATCCCTCATTATTTTAAATTCATAGGCTACATCATCCACATTATTAATATTATTAGTCCTTAACCATGGGGTCTCATCATTTATATATATATATATATATATATATATATATATATATATATATATATATCTTTGTGTAAGATATGTATGTAGTGATGTTTATTAAACAATTTCAATGTGTTTCACTTACAAAAAACAACTTTCATTTTATATTAACTATTTTCCATGATATTTTAATTTTATTAAAATCCACCAGTCATTTAATTCTCTCAGAGCTACATGGTAAATTTCAAAAAGAACTTTATGTTATTTTTGTTCTAGTATAAGTGATTCATTTGATTCAAGAATAATTTTTTATTTAATGTAAATTATTCCATCGTGGGGATGAATGTGAAACCGTTGATCAATATAAAACCAATTCTATTTAAACATTGTTATATATTTTTTCCTATATTTCATTAATATATTTCATCAAGCATGCCATAAAATATAAATTACCTTTCTATATGATGGGATAATTTTACATAAACACCACTATTTATTTATTTTTTTATTCACCATATGTGTGTGCCTGAAATTGAAATCCATTAACCATATAAAAATTATAAGATTTTACTAATTTGGATGTTGGGTTACTCTATACACATAACTAGCTATCAATTTTATTTCAGAATCTTGATACTTGGAAAAATAAAAAATAAATAGAGAATATGAAAATTTTATTTCATTTGTTCAATCAAAAAAATTAAACTTACCAGTCTTTGAAACTAGTAGGGAAAAATATATTATCGATATCCTTTAAGACAATTTAAGTCAATTTGTGTGAATTTGTTTTATATGATCATCATATAGTCTGAAACACAATTATTATAAATTTACCTTTAAAAAAATTAAAAAATATCAGTAAAGGTGACAGTTACTATACAAATCATGTTATTTATTCCCATTCGAGAAAAATATGTATGAAGTCAATATTGTTCAATATATAGAAAGCTTCATTCATGATCACATCCAAAGTAAAGCTCAGATTAATTAAATAATGATAATATATGGTAAATGATATCATCAAAATTTCCCCCATTATAACCCATTCTATTAGGTTTCAAATTAAAATCAAATTGATAATAATAAGAGTATAAATTAAAATTTCCTCTTATATGTACACTTCTGTAATGGACCCTTCAACCGAAGCATTGTTACATAAAATTTTATTCAAATTTAACATACATATCTCATATTGGTACATAGATTGGAACTTTATCAACCCTCTATAATTTTATTTTTATGAAAAATATAATATTAAATGTTCTATTATATTGAATAATACTGATGGAATTTTTTTTCCAATTTACATAAAATTTGAAGAACATATTTTAAATCATACTCAATGCAATATAGTTTTTTGTTTCAACCCAATAGTCTTGGAAAAAATATTATATTTTAATTAACACATCATAAATTGAAGAATTACAAAACCCTTTAAGACTAATATGAAATATTCTTTCCATTAATGCAAGATAATCATGAAATTTTAACATGGTAATATGAAAATTTATAACCTAGTGAGTAAAATTAAAATAATAACCGTATGGTAACCACAAATCAATAATCAAATAACAGAATAATAAATAATTTTTTTTATAAATTTCAATATATACTTATGTATTGATTAAATTTAATGATCTATAATTTTCAAATAACTCAAGTTTGGGACACCTGTAAATTTGGGAAGTATCTAACCATGCAGTAATAATATCTTTTGCCTTTAAATTTTTGACTAAAATGGTATAAAATATGTTATAAAAAAATTTATTCTCAATATACATTACATCTACCATGTGAAGAACCAAATACTTAGACCAATATAGAAGATTCAAAAAAATAATCCACCTTATTGAATTACGATTTCTCTTAAATTCACCAATTTTTTGTTGGTTTATAGTTGGTCTAAAAGTAATTATAGGTAATAAAGAGGTGATATATTTTACTAGATTAATTGAAAAACTACTGGAGCTCCAACAATTTCAATTAGTTTTTTTAAAATTATTTATATTCCTTTGAAAATGATGATCTACATGATAAAATATCTAATTAATGTTAAAAAAACAAGGTTTTCTTCCATTAAATAAAATTAACACTTTTCTATCATGCTTGTATTATAAATCATATATTAAACCATATGTACTCTATCCATATAACATAAAATACACTAAAAATTCAAATATTTTTCACATTAAAGTATATTTTTCTGTAAAATTCTATTTTTTAACTATAAAATATGCAGTTACACCATCAATCAACAATAAAATTACCTTATAAATTAGTGGATTCAAATAAACATTGATATTCTACTTTCGATAACCTGTAATTAGTAATTCGAAATATATATGGCTAATTCATCATAATCCAAGGAGGGAAGTTGTATATAGTTGTGAAAACATGAAAAAATAATATTGATTACTTTAAAAACCAAATGGACATAAACAATTAGTAGAAGTACCTAACTATACGTTACAAGGTTATGAGGAAAGAGACAGATGCACTTGATCAAAGTGTTTTCACGAATCACCATCATAAGGATGATTTAATCTTTTCCTGAAATAAATATTGTATCTATTGTATGTCATCAATATGTTAACACTATGATACATAAATAGAACTAGAGATCTGATGGGTTTCAATTAATCATCATATGATCATAGGTAGTAGAAAAAATTGAAATCATTGGTTAGTCTTACTTCATGAAATAAAAAACATAAAACATCTTAAAAACTAATTACTTCTAAATATTTAGTTTCAAAATATTCTACATCTAATATCTATGAATTATACTTGACAAACATCACAATAATCAATGGATAAAGGAACCCTGCCTTCGAGGGAGTACACCAGACAATGGATCCATTAATTCTTTCTGTTAATACCTAATTAACTAAAGTGATTTAGAACCTTATTAGGAGATATAAAATATTACCAGGAAGAAGAGAGTGTACAAATGTTCCCAGGAGAATATTCTTACAAATATTCTCTCTCCATACTCTTTGTGGAATGAAAAGCATCTATTATATTCATATATTCACAGGTTCCATCTTATGGAACTCTAATGCTGTAGACTATTGGTGTTAATTCATCGATCTCCTTCAATTAATGTGTATCTCCCAACTATAAAAATCTATATTATTGACCATAAATGATGTAAAACCATTCAAGAGTTGATTTTATAGACACACACATCACATGCATGTAATAAACATGAATCACATGCATGGGATTTTATGTGCACATCCATAAATCTCCCAATTTTACTAAAATAATATGTATACCTATATAATCATTTTTACATGACATCAAGTGACCAATAGACATAGAACATACCAATATAGTATATATGACAATGTTTTCTAGATTCTATGAAAAATACTAACATAGTTTTTAAAAAGATCACATTTCATTCATAATTTTGACGAGCACATCATCTGTACCTCACTAATGAAGCTGAAAACACACATGTGAAACAACTAAGCCTGACCATGCATTTTATGCATTCAAATTCAATAAATATCAAGATATATTTAATTGTTATACAAGTTAAAAAATCTCAGTTGGTTGTTCTCCAACATACAACAGGACCAATAACAAACTCAACCACACCCTTATTTTCTAATTCAATATGTATAATTTCATATATAGGATATCAAAGTATATAAATTTTCATGATAGGTATATTACAAACCTTAGGTAATATGGGTTAATAATAACAATACAACCTCATTTATATTTATGACTATATGAAATTCCATGAGGTATAATTTAGTGGTCTAATCCAAGTAATCAGTCTCTACTTAATAACTCTAAAATATATTCTTCGTATCTCATATATATATTTTTTGTAAATAATAAAATATTCTGTTCATGCTATCTTTATCATATAATTAAAACCAATAATACCCCATAATGATTATTAGTTAGAGAAAATTCAAATTGGGATATTATAATTTTAAAATTCAGGTAAAATAAATTACAACACACATTAATGAATGGTAATTGATGATTTAATTTTTATAATAACATGATAAAATTACAATGATTTCAACCATATTTAATGTGTCTTACACCCATAGAATCTATATGACCCTCAAGTTGTTTCTTTGGTAATGTTTTCATCATTGGATTTACTACATTTTCCCAAGTATCCACCCAACTAATGTTTACATAACCCCTCTCAATGATATCCTATATGAAATGGAATTTTTGAAGGATCCTTTTGGTCATTTTTTAAGACCAGGGTTACTTATCTTGATGGAAAATCCAATTTTCCACAATATAGATCAATTAATCCCTTAATTATATGAAACTTCCTTCATTTGGAAATGGACTTATTGATCTAAACAAACTCCTTTATATTATCTGATGTAGAGATATACTCTATATCTGTTATCTTTTCTACTATGGTATCTTGTTTAGATTTCTTCCAACTAATTACTCATCCATTTAGAAAAAATATGAACCCAAATTGGGATTTCATATCAAATTTGTTATATTGGAAACTATCATCTGTATAACCCTTTACGTAGGTCTCTTCCACTCCTTTAAATACCAAGAACATATCCTTATACCTTCATAATTACTTATGGGTGTTCATCATAGTAATCAAGTGACTCTCACCAGGATTGGATTAGTATATACTAGTTATTCTCAAATCCTAATATACATTAGTCTGAGTAAATAACATGAAATACATGATATATCCTATAGTGGAAACAAAATTAATCCAGTCCATACTTTCTAACTCTCTATAAGGATCCTAAATCTACCTAAAATATGTTCCATGAAAGACTGATGAAGACCCATTCTTTGATTTCTTCATGGTAAACTACTTTAATCCTTTACCAATATATGTGTTCTGACTCATAAAAGAAATCCTCCTATATCCATCTATATAGATCCTCATACTGAGTACGTAAGATTCTTTATTCATGTCTTTCATTTAGAAACATTCACTCAGCCACACCTTCATTGAATGAAGTGTCATGCTTTCATTCATGATAAGTAGTTTGTCATCTACAAAAAATATCAATGATATTACTATAATACCACTAATCCATTTTAATATATAGGAATCACTGGAGTTTTTGATAAAAACAAACTATTTTATTACATCATCAAACCATATATCATCACTATGAGTAGCTTACTTTAGTCTAGAAATAAATTTTTACAATTTTTAGATCATAACAGTCTCATTTGGAACTTCATAAACATTGGGTTGTATCATATAAACATTGTCGACTAAATTATCAGTAAGGAATAAAGTTTTGACCTACATATTCAATTTCTCATAATCATAATGAGTTTCTATGTCTATCGAAATCCTAATTGACTTTATCACCATAATAGGTGAAAATGTATCTTCATTGTCAATACCACCAATTTATTTTTAACCCTTTTCCAATAGAAATTATTTATATGTTGAAATTATACCATCCATGTGATTTTTCCTATGAAAAAACAAATTTCACACTATGGTCCTGACTTCTTTAGGTGCATCTACCATGTTTCAAACCTGGTTAGTCTATATGGTTTCCATCATAGATTCCGTGTATTTTAACCAATTAATGGAATCAAAACTCTCAATGGGTTCTTGGTAGGTGGTAGGTTCATAACATATGAACACTAACTCATCATAATTTTCTATGTGAAATCAATATCTCACTAAATCCAATCGAGTCCTACCAGACCATTGAGGTTTTTATGTAACTTGAGTTGGATATTCATAAATAACTATTTGTGGTAACATCTAAACTTCCATCTTTAGTATGTTTCCTATGTATTAGTATAAAACATCACAATGTTAAACTTTAATCTCACTAAAACCTTAACTATGATATTCCTTATTAATAAATATATTATTTTGATCTATAAACACTTTTGTTTAGTATTTTGGTAGAAATAATTCCCATATTTTCATTGGGATAACCAAAAAATAAACACTTATCTTATTTGTGGATAATATTATTATATTAAAATCCTTATACAAGTACTTCACTACCCCAAATTTTAATTCAAAACAATATTGGGTGTTTACCAATCTATATATCACATGGTGTCTTCATTAATTCTTTATATGGAACACAATTTATCATAAATGTAGCAGTCTTTAGATCATAACTCTAGAATGAGATAGGAAGGTCACATAAACTCTACATCAATTGAACCATGAAAAACAAGGCATAATTCTAAATTTTAGAAACACCATTCCATTGAGTTGTTCTATATGGAGAGATTCATGAAATAATATTATAATATTTTCAATGAATTATAAATTTCTAACTCATGTATTCACCCCCGATCTATTCAGAGAATATCTATATTCATACCCATTTGATTTTGTACTTAGTTATGAAAATATTTAAACTTTTAAAAAGTTTCATTCCTATGTTTCAATAAAAACATGTATCCATACTAACTAAATTTCATTGGTAAATGTAACAAAGCTTCTAAAAATAACTTTTTCTTGTATACTCCTTAGTCCATATACATCACTTTGTAAAAGATCCAAAATCCACTAACCCCCTTACAATATCTTCCAAAAGGAAACCTTTTCATTTTGATTAATAATTAATATTTTTCAATTCTCAAATGATTTATAAACAAATGATTTTAACAATCCATATTTTTACATTCATTGAATTCTTTTCTTGTTCATATGTCCAACACGACAATGCTAAAGGTATGAGGGGTAAAAATCAACCCTAACCTTCTTATTCTGAATGTAATAAAAATGATTATCCAAATATAGAAAATATAAACCAATAATTATTCTCCCAATACCATAACACATTTCATTATTATATATAGAAAAAATATTGATCATTATAAGGAATTTAAAACCCCATATTTTCTAAAAAATATACAAAAATAAAATTCTTGTTCATGGTGGGAATATAATAACCATTTTATAATTGTAGAACTAATCCTGTTGGTAGAACTAGATTATAGAAACTAACCTCTAACATAGAAAATCATTCTATATTACCAATATGAATATATACTTCATCATTAATCAATTCCATTATATCTTTAAGTCTATGTTTGTTAAAACAAATATGTGATACACACCCAATATCCAATACCCATGGGTCAGAGTTGGTTGAATTGATCTCTATAACATTTTTTACGACCCGCCTTCACCAAAAATAGGGAAGGGATAATAGATTTCCAGGCCCTTCCTTCTTTATGTTGAAGGAGAGATAATGATCCCTGAAACCCGCATTCAATAGGTCCCAGAGTGGTGACTAGCACCAAGGGTATAGAATCTCACACAAAATGGAAGGCATTACCCTTTTTTTATAGGATCGAGAGATAAGATAGAAACCCCAACAATACCAAAGCTGAAAGTAAAGGTAAATCCAAAAGTAACCCATTCCCATATGCATGTTCAATAGTAAATGATACAAGCCACAAAAACTCCAAAGGTAAAGTAACAAGAAAAAGGAAAACGACAACAAAAACTGCCCCAAGGTCCGAGCTAGTACGGCCCTGCACGATCCCTGAAGTCCTCCTGGAAACCTGAAAGTAGTTTTATATACATAGTGTGAGCATACAATTATACCCATTAGGGAAAACCAAAAGCTCTCATGGACAAATAGAGAAGCACTCTAATTCCCTGTGATAAAAGAGAAACCAAATCACCTAGCAAAGAAAACTATCCACCCAAGCCTCACCAAGGCACACAACCCAAATAACGCAAGGCAAGTAAAGTATAGTAATAGCACATCGATGTTTGGGTACCCCGCGCTACTTTCCCTCTTGTTATTTAAGACATCCTATGCATCGAACCAATCCCACCATTCCCTCTGCAGTCCCACTTCCAAACCCCGCCTGCACACACCTGGGCCATAACCTCATTACAGTCCCACTACCAAACCCCACCCACACACACCTGGGCCATAACCACCATCTCGCCCGCAGACACCTGGGCCACAACCACCACGCGTAACCACACCGGCAAACACCTAGGTCAGAACGACTACTGCCACGCCCGAAGACACCTGAGCCTCATCCCGAATACACTTGGGAAACAACCTGCCCGCAAACACCTGGACCAACCACTAAAACTACCCTGCCCAAAGATTCTTGGGCAAATAATGGACTTTAGGCCATTACAGCCTCCCCGAAGAGTCTTGGTTTATTAGGGAAAGGGATCAGAAAGGATGTAATAACCAGCCACTCATAGGAGTGTTGGGAAAAATACCCTCCCCCATGAAATGGGGGTGTTCGGCACTAAATTGCTCAACTTGGATAGGGCATGAATAAGAAACATAAAAGCTATAGATATATGTATAGGTAACAAGCACTCATCCCAACCTAGGGTTTCTAAAGCCAACCCAAGCACAAACATTCCCATTACTATACATTCATAAAAGAAGGTATAGTACTCATGACCAAGCCACAAATCTTTCCCATAACCAACTCCTCATTTAAATAATTCTTGTTTCATGTTCAATCAAACCCATTTAAGTGAAATCTACACTACTGGTCAACTAACAAGCATAACCACAAGTCAAGGAAAGAGAAACATCCAAACAACAATTTAAGCATTCTCACCCTGTTCTCTTTTGAAGTCATAACAACAAAAGGATAAGTGAGATCCCTCAAAGTACTGGAACCAAACCAAACCTCGAGATACAACCCACACTTATAACAACAAAAGGAATCAGTGAGATCCCTCAAAGTACTGGAACTAAAGCAAACCCCAAGATACAGCCCACACAGCTTCAAATTCACAACCAGAAACCGTGCCACAACAGAGGATCTCATCCCCATTCACATCTTCCCACAAAAATTAAATAGTATAATACACCAAATACCAAAACACAGGGGGGAACTTCTAGGTTCAACACATCATTCATTAGGTTCTTCTTTCTGTTCATTAACTAGGGTGATCACACAGGGATTATTGTTTTACTAAACATCCATTTAATCTGAAATGAGTTTAGGTGACCAACCAATTCTCATGTTATAGTTATTTGGTCATCAAAAAAATAAATAGTTCATTAGGATGCAAGGAAAGACCACCAATGACCATGATTTTCAGTGAGCACAAGCCCATATAGTTCACAACACATATCAACATAAAAGAGTACAATAGAACATCGATCACACCCGCTTCATTCTTAAAAGGACCGTTCATTATCTTCATTAAGTTTGGTTTCATCAATCCCCAAAGAAGCAAAATCATACCCTGCCCTCATGATACACAGTGAGGAGAGAAGATGGAAAAACCCTACTTGATTGATCAAAGATCGAAGTTCTTCGCCACGTTCCAAGAACAGGGGAAAGCGTGACTTGCAGGGGAGGGACATCGAGAACTCCAAGGATGAGCAGAAAGGCTCCAGCATAGGCGCACCACAAGCCTCAGAAAGGAGGGACTCCAGGGGCACCAGGGAGAAGAAAGAAATCCAGCTGATAAGGGGAAGGAAGAATCTCCAGCAAGATATATAAAGATGAGATCCTGTTGTTACAGGATATGGAATTTTGAATGCCTTGGAAGTCGGATCGTGGTTTCCCACGTGGTTGGGTAGTTACGCACGATGATATTAAGTTTTATTTAATATTCCCCATTTGGGAGGTTTCTCAGGATTCTTGGGTTTTAATTATGGGCTTTAAATGGATTTGAACCACTTAAAAAGTGTTAAAAAGGCCTAAAAGAGGCATTACGAGAAAAAATGCATAAGAGAAACTCGACAAGGCTTTGTGACACTGATTGGTCGTGCCGATCGGTGGCGCTGATCGGTGGTGCTAATTGGTTGCACACTGAAATGACGTCCTACCACCAAGACGTCACCCTTAGGATCTGGAAATTGGTAAAGGGATGGACCGAAAGGGTCTGGGTTATCACAACATTTAAATTTAGGTTCTATAAATATTTATCCCTGAGAAGACTTCTCAAACTTAGATGCCAATAAATAACTTTTTTATAAGCCACACTTATAAGTAATATCAATTTGATTGTCATTAAGTATGCCATAATATACAACAAAGATATAACAATAGGTGAGTATCATGTATTATATCTTTTAATTATTGACTTTAAATGAATGTGATCCAACTAAAAATGAAAAACCATTACATTATATCGATTTAGTGAGTCATGATCCATATTTCATTAAATTATGGATTACTTTATAATTTCAACCATCACTTATCTATTTAGGTAGGTCATCATCCCAATTATTATAATGAATATTCTTAGATAGTTGAGTGGATAACCACTTAGAAAAATCCATTATATGGTTTCACTCAACTCTATTTCTGTATTAATAAAATATTAGTAGGATATATTTGAAAGTTTAACCTAAAGATAATAGAAAGAAAAGTTTAAAAAAGGAAAATCAAGGGGAACATATATTTAGAATTACCTACTCAATAGAACAATGCCGAGTTACTTATTAATTTTTTAGCATACACAAGATAATCCATGGTTACCCAGCTTTAACATGACGTATTTGGTTGGATGATCGAGTTCTTGATAAGTTATGATTTTTTCGGAATATCACCCTTAGTATTTTATGTGTTTTATTTTTTATTTTAAGGTTTCAAAAATTTAATATACATCACATGAATATTAAATCCATAACTATTAATTTCTATGTTGTATTTATTTTCTCATGTTTTATTCTTTTTCTATATGAATGCTTCTAACGATTTAGTTTCATAATCCCCATTCCAACCACTATATAAATTTATTCACACAATATTAATTCCTAACTCTTTACAAAACAAAAAATTTTGTGTTACTCACACAAAAATAGATGCCAAACATGTTTACACATATCCAAATGAATCATATGCATAAGGTACATGAATAATGCATGTAAATTCATTGAGTTATATCATATTGAAAATATTTACATGAGCAATCCCATAGTGATAGATATCCAAACCCATTCACCTTTATAGGAATGACATATCCTACAAGAAGGTTGGTGGCCCAAACCCAAGTCCCACTACATGGGGAGGCTTTATTCAACAGAAAGTTCAATTCATGATAACTCTAAAACCAAATATTAAAAAACTATATTCAAAACTATTCTCAAGTTCATGGATTCAATTAAAAATTTAGGTCAAGGTAGATGAAAAGTAAGTTTTATGATATTGAACCTTGTGTGATATGAAAGGAACAATCCTAGATTCAATTTTTATATAAATGGTCATACAAAATATTTAAATTTAATAATTTTTTTAATTAAACAGGAATATGAAATAAATTTAACAAATAAATAAACAATTAATTGATTAATTAAAACTTTATACATTTATGAACAATTCATAAATAAATTATAATCATAAAAAATTATAATTTGGAAAGAATATATATTTTTTATATTAATTTTAATATGAAATCTTTTAAATTTTATATTATATTCAATTTATATGATATTTCATGAATTATAAAAAAATTATAATTCAATTTCAATTATATAAACACTTTATATATTATAAATATCATATATTTTTCATTATTCAATAATTTGATCTAATAAATAATTAAAACATTTTTTATTGTGTTTATATAATTTTAAAACTAGGAGAATTTAAAATTTTAACAATTTCATAATTAATTAGTAATGAACATTTCACAATTACTTATAAATTTTTATATTTTTAATTTACTTTGTAATTTATAAAAACTTTATAAAATACCATTTATTATTTGTAAATAAATATTTTATTTCAGGAACATAAAGCATGAAATATAATATGATAAATGGTATTTTAAATTATTAACAATTTGTGAAAAATGTTTCATAAAAATTTATTTAACCAATAATAAACCTTATATAATTATTTATTTAATTTATAGATTAAAATATCCCAAAATACTATTTATTATTATCTATAATAATTTTACAGACCCTAAAACTGTTTTAATACATTATAAAAATATTTTAACTATGTTTCAGGTTAGCCTTACACATAGGGGGAATTCTATATACGGTTAAAACCTTATACCCATACATTGGACATCAGGATTCCCTTGAATGAAGGTAAATTACTAAATAATTTTACACAAATCAAATATATCATGTGTCATAATGGTAGTATGAATATTACATTTACACTTCCCATTCTATGTAGTGGTATTGTGGTCGATTACCTTTACGTAGACCTTATGTATAAGTGTAGCTGAGAAATTACTTATGTTGTGTAAAGGTGACACTGAGGTTACCATTACATAGATTAGTGATTACCTTTATGTGGGCCTTTTTCACAAATGTATCCAAGAATTTCCTAATTTGAGATAAAGGATAAATGTTAAAGATATATACATAATGAATCCTTTACTATTATGTAAAACCCTTAGGTAAGGGCCCTACATTTATATAAACCATTTTTTGTAAAGGTATGAAACAATTTACCCTTATATAGACCATCTACATATGGTATAACCTTTACATATCAACCTTATGTAATGATAAATCATATTTACCTTTACACGACTCACGTAATGGTTAGTAACATACATACATTTTAGGATATTTTTTCTCTTAATTTACAGTTATAATTTTCTCAATAACTAGTGATTTCAACACATTTAAATATTTAATAAACCTGCAATGATACCACTAATGTGTTTTTATTAACCATCAAATGATTGTAGGATATATAAACAATCCAAATAATATGCTAATTTTCTTTAACAAGTCATATATATAAATATCATAAAAATAGAGTACATGGAAATCATGAGTTTTAACCGATTCCATTTTTAATCTTGATGGAGTATAATTGATATAGATCAAAATAATAATTGAGTAAAAGAACCCTACCTCCAAGGGAGTACATAATCTATTGGATCCAAGAACACTTTCTGAGGGTACCTAAGGAGATGAAGGGGTTCTAGTTTCTTTTTAGATGAGATACTCAATTTTTAAAAAGAAGATAGGTTTAACATATTCCTACCAAAAAAATAGAAATTTCTAACTCAACAAGAGAATAACTCATCCTATTTTATGGCCTTTATCTACACCATTCATGGAATGAAGAGTATCTTCTATAATCATAACATACCAGGTTCCATATTATGGAACCCAACCATTATGTCATGTTGTTGTTCGATCATTTAATTCTTTTAATGAATTCATATCTTCTAACTAGTATGGTCCATCTTATGGATCATAAATTTTGTAAATACATTTTGGAGTAGAGGTGGAAGCCAAATGCATTACATATAGTTTTTAACTATTTATCACATGTATTTGATTTTATATTCACATCCATCATCATCTAGGTGTAATCATAAAATACCTCAACCATTTAATAGGAAAAAATATCGACTTTTCTTCTTATATCACTTTGTACCTTGATTATCTGCAAATATGAAAACTAACTAATGAATAAACTTGATCATAATTTAAAATGAAATCATTTGAACATGAATGGATCTAATGATAGGTAATAACTAAATTATGGACTAACTTCTTAATTTCATTGAAATTTATTTGTCGTGTATTTTTATTAAGAAACATAGATTTTACTAGGGGAAATAATTGACCAAAAAGCTCTTTAACATTAAAAAATATTATTTAATAGTCATAAATTTTTTTATCCAGATTCTAGGATATAAGGTATCCCTAGCCGATTTAAACAAATCATAAAATTGAGAGAGTTCTAATTCCAGAGTTGAATTATTATTCTTAGTTTGTGCTTCCTCAAATGAAAATCCATTAACCTCATGTGCTAAATTTTGACATCATGATGGATGTAGAACCATTTTTTTGTTTTATTCTAATGTAATTTCATCAAGTTTATATTGAAAAACAATATTTATATAAACTATGTTATAATATACAAACTACATCATTATCAAAAGTTTAAAATATTCAAATATTACATTTGTTACATTCACACTTAATTTTACTTTCTAAAAAAATTCTAAATTTTAAAATGAAAATGATATAAATGTTTTGACACCTTGATATAGAAAATATTTATACTAGAATCACATGGGATTCTATGATGATTTATCGAGTCATAGTCTCAAAATAATAATGGGTTTTTATTTCCAAGGTCCATAATTTTCTAAAAAAATTAGATCAATTTTTATATTATATAAAATATTAAAAAAGTATAAGACAATTTAATTTTATTAAATGAATATTTAATTATTATTTATAATATATTTCAAGTTATTTTTTTGTTCATTTTTTTGTTTTATTAGTTTTTGGTCATTTAATATAAAATAAAATATATTTTACATAATACCAATTATTAAATTATATTATAAATTTAAAAATATTAGTTTTTTAGTAATTTTTTATTATATTTTTAATATAGTATTTTATTTGATATTAGTTATTTTTTTTATTAAAATCCTATTCATTTGTATTTAATTTTTACTAGTTTTTTTGTTGAGAATCAGTCATTCCCATTTGAAACAATTAGCGGTGGACTACATCCCAATAATTAATTATGATAGATTCAATTATTATGATTAATTTATCCAATATGAATAAATAGAGAAGGATAAATTAACATAGATAAATAAAGATATGATAATTTTCATTCACCAACTTCAAGTATATAAAAAACTCTTTCTTTTGATCATGTGGTTATTTTCACCGACCACTCATATAAATGCATTCCAGATTCTATTCCATCTCAATATTTTATGTCACACAACACATAGATATTTTTCTTTTGATATAATTAATAGGTTGGAGGATTTTCCATTAAATCTCTATGGTTCCAATTGAATATCACTATAATAAATTTCCTCTAACTTCTCTCCTATCAATAATAAGAAAACCACACATCAAATTTTCTATTATATTATATAAAATTCTAACATTCAAATATTTTATTTAATTATTTTAACTTTCCACAGCAGCTATTTAATAAAATATATATCCTAAAAAATTATTCCAATATCTCCATGTCACTGTTGATGTTCCTTGGATAGAGTTACTCTACTAATAAGGGAGGAGGATAAATCATTAGAGACCTGTTTTGAAATTTCTCCCAACTTAAATCAACAGATGTGAACTATTTAGGTTTTATACACTCTAATTTTAATTCTTAGTCTCAATCTTATATATATAAAAGATAGATGAACAATTAACATGACTATTTTTTAAAGTTTTACCCCCTTTTGGGAATCCTACTCTTTTTGATGGATGGTTAGTCCCCCAACCAATGTATTCACCAGAATAAGAACAATTATTCATGTCACATACATGACTTATTTTGAAGTTAAATTTCATTTAATTTCAATTCATTCTTTGTTTTGAGGGTTTCCTAAGCTTTTATGGAGGAATGGGTGAGTTTTCATGAATTGGGCCAAACCGTGAGCCCAATTCCAAATTTAAAAATAAATTTTGATTCCTTTATAACTCCTTAATTTTTCAACATTTTTCATCCATTCCAATTAATAATTGTCTTAAACTTACCTATTAACCCACCATATTAATTTGGACCATTTTGGAATCTATAATCATGGTCGATATGAGTTTTTATTTAAGGGATTGGGCCTTCGAGAAATAACATTTCTTGCATAAAAAATATTGTTTAATTCCTTAATATCTCAATAAATATTTATGTTTTTTTGATTATTCCAACTCTCACCCGAGCTCAAGTACCCAAGGCATTCCCCCATTATTTCTTCCATCAATTTAGAGCTCAATATATTTGCAAAATTGGGAGAATCGTATCTGGATTGCAAAAATCACCCAGATTTGAAGAGGTAAAATGATAATTTCATAACTCCTTTTATTTTTACTATTTTTTACCTATCCCAGTTCCTAAATGATCTCCTTGTCATTATTCGAACCTCCCTTAATTTCTTATCTATTTTAAAATTCAGATACTGGTGGATGTTGTGTTGTTTTCTTCAAGATTATTTTGGGTATGTGTTTCTCTCTTCAATTCCTTCCTTCTCCTTAGGGTTTCCCCCCTATTTCATCAATTTATAGAGTTTCCAGAAGTTAGGGTTTATAACTAAGGATTTATTTGGGGTATTTTTGGTGAAATATTATGGTTTAAGATTCGTTTTCACTTCCTTTTGGTGAGTTGGAGGTGCAGTTGAGGTTTCACAGTAAGATTCAAGGGTTTTGACTAAAAAGGTAGGTGATTCCATGTATAACCATTTTATGATGAGTTATATTTCTTGGTTTATTAATTTAGTATGTTTAAAATCTGTTTGTGTGGTGTGAAAACTATTTTTGATGGATTTGGTTAAGTGTTTAATTTTTTAGTTGCATTTTTGCTTGGAATTTGGGGCTTTTCATGCATTTCTCTTTGGGAAATGTTTGGGTGTATTTTATAACATATGAAAGTGATTTATTAGTGTTTAAACGGAATCAAAATTATGGTTTTTTAATGCCTTAATCTCATGTGACCCTTTTAAGTAGGTTTTTAAATGGTTTTGATGTGTGAAACCATGTTGTACTTCTTGAACGTGATTTTGGAAAACATGTGTTTCTCATGTGTACCTTTTGTGGTATTATTTGAGATATTTGTATAACACTTGGGGGTGGTTTAATAAATATTGTTAGTGCTGAAAATTGTGATTTGGATTGTTATTTGTTTGGTTTTAGTCTTGAATGAGGGGTTTTTAATGGGGTTTGTATTCAAACCATGGTTATACATTTTGTATTGGTTTTATGACAATTGGAAATGATTTAATGAGTTACACAAAGTGTGAAATGGTTGCTTATGTACTATTTTGGTGATAATATGTTCTTAAAATGTGTTTTTTAAACATAAAGTGGTCATTAATCTTGTCAAACATTTTGGTAATGTTTTTTAATTTATTGAGGTGATTTATGAAATTGTGATGTGGGTGTGAAACATGTTTTCGAGCTGTTTTGTGTGAGTGTGATGTGAAAAATAGACTTTGTTTATAAAAAGGGTGTTATGTAACATGCGATTGGGCTATTATATAATGTTTAGCATATTGGGAAATATTTTATAAAATAGTTAATGGATTTTCTGAATTGTGAAAGATGTGAAAAATGTGTTGTGGGCTATTTTTGGTGTGAGTATGATTTCAAAATGAATTTGAATGAAAAAGTGGATTTTAGACTTGTGTGATGTACATGTGGGATTTTTGGTGAACTTTTGATGTTTAAATTACATTTGAATGTGAAAATTTTATTTCTTAACTTGTTGAACTTGTTTGAGTGCAAGGGAAAACCCAGGTATCTAGGTGGGTGGACGTGTACTAGTACCCTAGTGAATCCGTGGGGTTTGGCCTTAGTTTCACGTAGCAATATTGACGATTAAAACACTAACTAAACTATGATTATGATGACTGGGGACCACTTGGTTATGGGTATAGTGGCTCGTGCACAAGAATGGATAATTTTGATGGTTACTCTTACCGAGATACAAGGTACCTGGGACCCACAACGAGCTAGTGCCTAGGGGTTATTTCCTATTTCTTGTGCTCATTATATCCTTTATACTTACCATCGGCATATGGTATATTTGGATGTAAAATTTAGTATCTTAGGAATTTATTTTTAAATTTTTTATTCTTTAAATTATCCAACTTGAAAACCGATTTTTTTAAGTTGCATCTTTTCGAAATTGTCACTAGAAATTACATGTTTTTCAAAACATGCATGCTTTTCATCATAAAATGTTTATCACATGGAATATATTAGTGGTGATATCCTACTGGGATTTCGCTCACACCCTACTTACACCCTTGGGTGTAAGTATACTTGGTTGTTTTTGTTGTCGTTGGTTGGGTACAATTTTTTGTTCCATTGGTTCGGGTTTCTAGAAGGTCCTTGGTGGTGAAGTCTTGTGGAGATGGCTTTAGGGAAGTGATCCTTTAGATAAGGGTTCTTGGTCTGTTTAATTTTATTTTTGTACCTTTTTATTGTCTTGGTGAGTTGTTTTTAACTATGTAATTCTGTTCTAAATTCTTGTAAAAGCTTGTTTCGTTTGAAAAATCCAGATTCTTTTTATTGGATTCATTTGTTGTTTTAAGTTTATAGTCTCGGGTTAATAGTTCCCAATTTTCATTTTATGATACCTGGGCACTTGTTCCAACCCATGGGGGTCATGAACTCCCTTTGGGCCTTGTCATGGGCTGGGTTTGGCACCAGTTTTGGTGGTGACTATATTCGGTATGAAACAAAATGGTATCAAAGGAGGTTCGCTCTCTTTGGGTCATATTATTTGGGGAACAGTCAGGATAGTTTGAAGTTAGGATTTTTAGGACTTTTAATTCTTGTTAGGAGTAGTTTTTCTGATCAACACACCTAATAATGGGATTCAATTCACCATTTGAAGTCGATACTTTTCTGAGTCCTTTGGTTTTCTTGGTTTGATGATGATTAGTGGAAATGAAAAGAGAGTTGGGTTAATGGTCTCAGTGAGCTCGCATGGTCTGGAAATCCATGTGGTGCCAAGGATATTTACCTAGAACACTCTCTGTGATGGTGAAGTGATTTCAATATAGCCACCAACCATATGTTCATGTCACACACTAAAACTAGTTTCCTCTCGCATTGTCTTGTGTTCTTTAGTTTTAAAATATTGGAACTTTGGTATTAAAGTGACTTGTTTTTAAGAATCATAATGCTTTTGTGAAATGATTATCTAATAAAGAGGGAATGATTAGATTTTTAAAAATGGAGAACTGAATTTTTATAATTTTATTGTAATGTAAAATGGTGTGTTTTCACATCTTTTGAAAGCATGAACTATGTCAAGGTTGGTTTTGAAAAAATGTTTCCAATAGAGTTTTCTAAACTATTAAAAGGTATTTTAATGGTATGAGATGTTTTGAAATTGATGTGAATAAATTGAAAGTGTGTTTTCATTAAAATTATTGTATCTTTCTGAAAAGTTTTTTTAATGCGGTAATTTGGGTTCAATTTCGTGGTTAGCGGTCTTGAGGAAAGGAAAGCATTGGTTGATTGTTTTGGTTTTGAAAATTGGAATGAGTTTTTGTATTAAAATTTTGTATTTTTGTGAGAGGCCACATGAATGTGGTTATATGGGATTATGGTTGGTTAATGGCATGATGGGATGAGTGACGGGATGGATATAAGGAGGCCGCCCGGTGTGGCACAAAAAACATGCATGTGTGAGGCCCATGGGGTACCATTGGTGGATATGCTTACCACTGAATCGTTTTTTTTTCGAAGAAATGTTTTTAAAGAAAAACATGATGTCTTGATGAATTGTTTAGAATTGTGTATATTATGTGTTTTTGGAAAATGTTGATGTTGTCGGATGTTTTGAGTCTTTGAACCCTTCCTGTTAGAACTGTGTTTTGGGGTTGTGTTTGGCCGATAAGCTAGGTAGAAAGACCGGTTAGTAGTCTCTTCCGAGATATGTTTCGGGACACCATTATGATAGTTCCCTTCATGTGTTTGGATCTATTTTGTGGAATTTTTTTTACTAATGGACCAGCTTGGTTGGGTCCTTGGGTTCTCTCGTTGGATAAAGTACGCCCCCATTAAGGGTTAGTTCACTTCTGAAGTGCAACCCAAATTGTTTCGCCATTGGAAAATCCTCCAGTTGATCAATATAAGGAATTTTTTTTCAAGCTCTCTAGATTGAGTCTACACTAACATTTTTATTGGTTTTTATAATCCTCTTATAGCAGAAGAGTTCTCATAGAAGGTTGAAAGAGGCCTTAGTTTCTTAAGATACTTGATTCGTCGAAGGTGGAAGTGGTTTGGTGTTGTTAGTGTGGATGAGTTCCTAGATAGTACCTAAGAGAGCCTCTGGGTCCTTCGTAGTCTCTTCGAAGAAGGAGTTTACGTTCAACCACTAGTGTGGGAAATCTGGTCATGATAGTCTGTTATGGACACTTTCTTGAATTATGTGATTTTTTGGGATGCTGTATAATGTCCGCCTCCATGTATTGTTTCTATTAGTCGCACTGGTCATGTACAGTGATGTGTTGTGATGTTTCATGATCATTTTATAGTAAAGGTGAAGTTGTAAAATCTTTTGTGAGTCTTCATTTGGTCATAAGTGTGTCTACTTTCAAGAGATCTTGACCTCCTTTGTTTGGAGGAATGGGTTTTTATATATCCTCTCATCTTTCTGTTTCTTATCCTAGGAAACAAGGGGTGATGTGAGTGCATATTTTAATCACTTACCTTAGTGAAATTTCAGGATAGGGTAAAGTGAGTTTTGGATTCTGTGTTGTCTTGGTAAAACCCATCCAGGTTCATGGTGTGGTTTTTTATCATTAGAAGAAGAAGTTTTGTTTAGGGGTTTCCCAAGGACTAACTACGAGGCCGAAAATTCTTCAATCCTTTGTGCTCCAGCCATAGCTCCCGGAGAGAAGCTGGCACGTAGTCAGGGGAAATCCCAGGGTTATTTAAAACATTTTACAAAGTCCTATCCTTAGTATGAAATATGGGAATAGTTCAGACCTCTAGTTTCTTCATGGTTGAGCACATATTTTATGCATGATTAGTAGTGGTAATGTGCTAGGAATCCATGTAGAAAGAATGATCCCCAGGGTTAGTGCACTGTTTCCCAAACCATGCTAACTAATCATGCGACTGACCTAACTTTTTAAATTTTGGGGTCTTTCTATGCCTGCCCATGTTGGTTTTTAAGATGGTATTCTCTTATGGTGTGGATACCCACTATGAGTCTCATGTGGGTTATTTTGAAATTGTCTAATGGGAGTCTACCCCCTTGTATCTGGAGTCCGTTCGGGCCTCCCACTGTTTGTGTCCTGATTCTGTCTTGGGACATTTTGAGTTGTCTCTTATGGTGGGGATCCTATTTGTGTCACCCCATACTAGTAACTAAGATTAGTCCTTGGTCTTGGATTGGCAGTATGTAGTATTGTTTTGGATCTATCTAACTACCTACACCATCTTTGGGTAAAGTTTGGGAGTGGAGAATTCCCAATGGTTTGGTTAAAGTAAGGTAAGTGTAACCTTGCCCATTGTTGATGTTCGTTTGGGTAAATTATTGGAATCCTATTTGGATACTGTTTGAGAAGTTTTCTTTTGGGATAAAATATGAATATACTTGATCATTTCAAAAAAGTGGTGTGTGTTTGGGTTGTGAGATTAATCCTTCCTTAATTGATCACTGGAGTTGTTTTGGCCTTTGGGGGCGAAGCTTGGTAAAGAAGTACATCTTGGTTTATCGGTTGGGTTTGGTTTCTATATCTGGCCTTACTGTGGCTTTCCGAGGATGGAAAGTTTTCATGTTGGGGAGAATTATCACTTACATGACTTATTTTAAAGTTAAATCTCATTTAATTCCCATTCATGCTTTGTTTTGGGGGTTTTCCAAGCTTTTATGGAGGAATTGGTGGGTTTTCATTAATTGGGCCAAACCGAAGCCCAATTACAGATATAAAAATAAATTTTGATTTCTTTATAACTACTTCATTTTTAAACCTTTTTCAACCATTCTAATTCTTAATTTTCCTCCCCTGACCTATTAACCCACAATATTAATTTGGACAATTTAGGAATCCATAATCATGGTCGATATGAGTTTTTATTTAAGGGATTGGGCCTGCCAGAAATCCCATTTCCTTCATTAAAAATATTTTTTAATTCTTTAATATATCATTTAATTTTTAAGTTTTTTTGGTGATTCTAACTCTCACCGGATCCCAGTTACCTAAGGTGTTCCCCCATTCTCTCTGCCCATAATTTGGATCTCAATAGAATCAAGAAATTGGGTGAAACTTTTCTGGATTCCAAAAATCGCCCAGATTTGAAGAGGTGAATTGATTGTTTCATAACTCCTTTTATATTTACTCTTTTTAACCTATTTCAGTTTCTAAATGATCTTGTTATCCTTATTCATACCTCCCTTAAATTTTTAGCTATTTTAAAATTTAGATACTAGTGGAATTTGGGTCGTTTTCTTCAAGATTGTTTTGGGTAAGTGTTTCTCTCTTCAATTCCTTCCTTCTCCTTAGGGTTTCCACCATCTTTAATAAATTTATAGTGTCCAAAAGTTAGGGTTTATAACTAGGGTTTGATTTGGGGTATTTTTTGTGAAATATTATGGTTTAGGGTTTATTTCACTTCCTTTTGGTGTAGTGGAGGCGCAATTGAGGTTTCACACCAAGATTCAAGGGTTTTGACTCCAAAGGTAGGTGATTCCATGTATAACCATTTTATGATGAGTTAGATTTCTGGGTTTATTAATTTAGTATGTTTGAAATCTGTTTTTTGTGGTGTTAAAACTATTTTTGATGGATTTGGTTAAGTGATTAATTTTGTAGTTTCTTTTTTTCTTGGAATTGTGTGCTTTCATGCGTGGCTCTTGGGGAAATGTTTGGATGTATTTTATAACATATGAAAGTGATTTATTAGTATTTAAAGTTATTGAAAATTCTGGTTTGTTAATGCTTTAATTCCATGTGAGACTTTTTAGGGGGGTTTTAAATGGGTTTAATGTGTGAAACCATGTTGTACTTCTTGAAGGTGATTTGTGAAAACATGTGTTTTTCTTGTGTACCTTTTGTGGTATTGTTTGTGATATTTGTATAACACATGGGGGTGGTTTAATAAATGTTGTTAGGGCTGAAAATTATATTTTTAATTGTTATTGGTATTTTTTTGGTCTTTAATGGGGGTTTTTTAAATGGGTTTTGTATGCACACCATGGTTATACCTCTGGGGTTGGTTTTTTGAAAATTTTAAGTGATTTAATGAGTTACACATAGTGTTAAATGGTTGATTATGTACTATTTTGGTGATATTATTTTCTTAAAATGAGTTTTTGAAACATAAAATGGTCAGTTATCTTATAAAACATTTTGGTAATGTTTTGTAATTTGTGGAGGTGATTTATGAAATTGTGATGTGGGTGCGAAACATGCTTTCGGGCTCTTTTGTGTGAGTGTGATGTAAAAAATGGACATTATTTATGAAAAGGGTATTATGTAACATGTGTGTGGGCTGTTATATGATATTTAACATATTGGGAAATATTTTATAAAATCGTTAACGAATTTTTTTAATTGTGAAAGATGAGCAAAATGTGTTGTGGGCTATTTTTTGTGTGAGTATGATTTCAAAATTCATTTGAATGAAAAAGTGGATTTATAGACTTGTTTGATGTACATGTGGGATTTTTTGTGAACTTGTGACGTGTAAATGACATTTTAATGTGAAAAGTTTATTTCTTAACTTTTTGAACTTGTTTGAGCATAAGGGAAAACCTGGGTATCTAGGTGGGTGGATGTGTACTAGTACGCTTGTGAATCCGTGGGGTTTGGCCTTAGTTTCACGTATCAATTTTGGCGTTTACAACACTAACTAAACTATGATGATGATGATTGGGGACCACTTGGTTATGGTTATGTTCCCTACTAGTGTCTCATGCACGATAATGGATATTTGTGATGGTTACTCTTACCGAGATACGAGGTACCTGAGACCCACAACGAGCTAGTGCCAAGGGGAAATTACCTATTTCTTGTGATCATTAGATCCTTTATACTTACCTTCGACATATGGTATATTTGGTGGGAAAATTCAGTAGCTTTTTCATTTATTTTAAAAGTGTTTATTCTTTAAATTTTCCCACTTGAAAACAGATTTTTTAGTTGCATATTTTAGAAATTGTAACTAGAAATTACATGTTTTTGAAAACTTGCATGCTTTTCGTCTTTTAATGTTTATCGCATGTAATATCATAGTGGTTTTATCTTAAAAGGAATTGGCTCACATCATACTTACACCTTTGGGGGTAAGTAGACTTGGTTATTTTTGTTGTCGCAGGTTGGGTAAAATTTTTAGTTCTAGTGGTTTGGGTTTCTAGCAGGTCCTTGGTGGTGAAGTCTTGTGGAGATGGATTGAGGGTGGTGCCCCTTTCCATGAGGGTTCTTGGGCTATTTAATTTTGGTTTTGTTACTTTTTATAGTCTTGGCGAGTTATTTTTAACTATGTAATTCAGTTCTAAAATTTTGAAAAGATTGTTTGGTTTGAAAAATCCACATTCGTTTTATTGGATTCATTTGTTGTTTTATGTTTATAAACTCGAATAAATCATTCCCAATTATCATTTTATGATACCAGAGAACTTGTGGCAACCCGTGGGGATTAATAATGCCCTTCGGGCCTTGTCACGGGCTAGGTTTCGCACCAGTTTTGGTGGTGAACAGATTCAGTTTGTGACAATTCATATCTTAGTTCATGAGAATAGAATCACACTACTCTTTTCAAGAGTCACAAAAGAATTAGAAAATTTACACTTATAACACACAGAAAATAAAAACAAGAATGAGAAAGATTAAATTGAAGGTTTGTTAGATTTAACAATAGAAGGTAAAGATATTTCTCTATGATCATTCAATATATTTAAGAACTTATTGCTCACTAATTACATAATCAGGTATTGATCTACCCCTTGATTTTATAACTGAAATCACATTTTTTGGATTCTTGAGATCAAATATATATTAATGACGATCACTAAACTTTAGGATCTATAATATCTTCTTTACTCAACATTTATTCGATATAAAATCATAAAAAAATGATTCACACCATTTTCATCTCTTTGATAAATGAATATAACCAGCACTAGGATTTTCCCAAATTATAAAAATTCAATAAATATAATTTCTAGATCACAATTATTGATTATTATTTTAAAAGAATCATTCTCCACAATCTTATTTCTTTCATCATTTATTTAGGATCAATTTCATGTACCGCAATCTCAAACTCTTCTAACCTTTAATTATCTTCTTGTATTTATAATATTTTTATAAATTCCATTATTTTCATATTTATTAGTTAATTTAAATCAAAATTCTTGAAAAATATCATCAACTAAAATATTAGAAATAATTTACAGAAAAATTATTTTTTGAATTCATGGAATGCCCATCTTCTTCATCTTAGCAATTCAGCTAAAAATTATATTCTTCCTACTCACAACACACAGTAACTCAAACTCAATAACAAAAAATATCTATAAAATTAAACTATTAAAAACTCATCTACAATAACTATGTAATAATATGTAAGTGACTCTTAAATATATAAACTAGAAAATAATATTCACATTAAAAACTATATTTTCTTGGTCTTCATTCTTCCCAAAAAATCATATTCAAACTCAACAACTACTCTTTATATAAACCAAATCAAACATTCAAATAGATGTTAATTGATATTACCCATTTTTAATTATCAAATTAATCATATTGAATCATATTTTTAATAATATTTTTGAACCATTGAGGATCAACTTAAACATAATCATGTTTTTTTCTTCAAAATATTTAAATTTGAAAAGTTTTGAATTTTCATTATACAGATCCCTAGAAAATTATATAAGTTCTGATGCCAACATAGATCGAATAATTCTTGTGAGGTTTTATTGATTATTAAATAAGATAATACAATGGTTACATAGATAATTCTTAAGATTCATAAGTGATGGTTACACAACAACACATGATGTTTATGAAATTTTCAGATGATATCTAACTTTTTGTGCTTACATTTTTTTAAGGATTCTTATACACTAAATATCAATGCTCATGCAGTGAACAATTTATCCTTAAGAATACATGATTCATTATTATAAGTATAGATGAGTTTTATGAATAATAACACCACTATTATATAAATATGAAAATAATTCACAATATTCCATCCAAATGATGTTTACATAGAAGAACATATCTAGTATTCATCTTCAGAACAAAATTATAAATCCTATTTTAATTAACTCCATATTTTCTCATAATATCTTAAAAACATTCTTTATAGATTCAAATAATACCTTTGTAACCTACAATGATTCTTAATAAATATTTAAGATAAATGAAAACATTCAAAAACACTAAGGGTACTTCAATATCCCCCTTTTGATTTTTTTGTAAACTATATTCAACTCTTCTAGATAATATTAGATCTATTTCAGAATTTTCTAAAATATAATTAGAATCATCATATCACAACCTTTATCCTAATAGAAGTTTTATTTACCAAAAAACTAAATGTATTTATATTTTTTAGAAAATTTCATCTCTTGGTGAAAAGAAATTGTGTCAAAGTGAATTAAATCAAATTCACCTTAACGTATACATCCAAATCCCACATCCTTTATTCACTCTGAAAATATACACCAGTAAACATTATCAACATCATCAAATGAATATGTAGTGAACACTCCCCAATAAATAAAAATTATACTCCCTTTAGTCATGAGTTTTATAACTATTTAACCCCATTTTGAACATAATCCAAATAATAATATCAGTATATTCCACATATCATCAAGTGAGAGGAGAGGTATGTGAAATAAGTTCTATCCTCATATCAGAGAACCTATCTATTGAAATTTAATTCATATCCATAGTCTATTTCTAGGTTGAAATATATTATAGCTTTATATCGCCATTGGGAACTCTTCCTATTTAGGAAAGGATACATGATGCCTCTGTGTTTGGATATAGAAATATATACATGTAAATTCGATAGATTTATTTCGATCTGATTGTTACAGAATATCTTTAGAGACCTATATGTATCAACCATAAAATATTCTAAATAAATTTCCATCTATAAAAACTATATACATGCATGATTCAAAACCACATACTATTCTTCTTATATGCTAAGTGTCACGGAATTTGTCATTTTACTATACCATCTCACACAATACTTACCAATGAAGAAAGTCCTAAAAAAGTGGATCTTCGATCAGTATAGTCACCTGAAAAATATGCATTAGTGAATCCAAGTTAGTTCAATCCTATATTTAATATATATTAAAATCTATAATACCATGTTCCCTTAACATATCTTATAACTCTCTGAGACAAGAATGTGTGACCCCCTTGGGTCTCATTGGAATCTATTATAAAGAGTCTATTCAATGTTTATGTTATGTCTTAAAGAAATAAAGTAAAAAAAACTTCAAATGAATTGTTGAAATTATTTATAGTCAAAATTAATGTCCTTGTCATCCTTGAAATATTTTATTTAAAAAAAATTGGAGTTGAAACTTCTCTTGACTCAATCATTTCAAAAAAATTCAATATCTCCTTAGGATATTTTTTTCTTGGGATAAAAATATGTAATCTATTTTTCTCTCAAATCATAATCCCATAGAGTTTTTCAATTTACCCAATAAATACATCTCAAACTAAATTTGAATATACTCAACATATTCCTCACAGAGATACATATTTATCCATCAAAACATAGTAGGGAGCCATTTAGTTTCTCAACAAATACTTCTTTTTCTTCAAGTTCACCATTTAAAAATTATGATTTAATAACTATTTAATTAACTTTATAATTATTGTGTATAGCCACTAAAAAAAATTCTTATAGTTTCCAGCCATTCAACTGGGCAAAAGTTTTTCTCAAATTTTATTCCTTAAAATTGAGAATATCCCTTACAGACAATTATTTATTTATTTCTTGTAACATCATCATTTTAATTTATTTATTTCTCCAAATACCACTTGGTACTAATGAAATTTTTATCTTTTGGTTTTTAAATAATCTTCAAAGTGGTGTTTTTATAAATTTTATTCATCTCAACATTTATTTATTATACCCAATATTCATGCTCAATAGATTCATCCACTATTCATGGTTCTACCTATGACATAAGAGTGGTTTGATTTTAAATCACAAGTCTTACTATTGGTATAATTGATGCCTCGTGTTTTCTAATTAAATTTTCTATTTAAATATGAATTTTCATCATATGAAACTATTTATTATCACTACCATCAGTATTATATTCATCACTTATATTTTTGAAATCATTATCATTATATTTTGGTTCAATTTCAAATTCTTTTTAACATGCTAGTATGAAATTTACATGATATTTTATCTTGAGAATTCCAATAAATATATAAATTTTTGAATTGATGTGAATTAATTTTTAATTATTTTAGAATCAAATCAATTACTTGTTAAAACAATTGTTCCACAGTCTATACCCACTTCAATTAGAGAATTTGTAACAAATCAGCCACTTAGGCACCCCAATTTCCCCAAAAAAAACAGTTTCTCTTATATATAGGGACCTCCCACATGCTTGAATGAGTAATCCTGAAACTAATTATCCATAAATGCAAACATGTGTTTTTTACGGTAATTTGGAATCACTCACACACACCCTAGGAAACTTCCCAAGAGTTCACTCATACTGATCACTAATCTAAGAAATACCTCATTAATTGGGTTGTAATAATGATGTAGGCTCTCAAAAATAATGTTTCACCTTGTTTATATGGGTAGTAACATTTATCATTTTAGCCCTTTAAAATTTTTGGGTCTTATATTTACCCCTTTATAGCATAATGGTATCACTATGTACCCTACATCTCAACCTAGTTAGTTCCACTACACTTCTGGCTAGGTTCCTCCTATGAAATCTATGTAAAAACTAGGCCCCATAGGCACCCAAGTTTCCCCAAAGACATGTGTTTTACCCTCCTAGGGGCCCAATAAATTCTTGAATGGGTCATCAGACTAATGACTCTTTTGAAAGGCTAACACATGTTCTTTCTGTGTTCTTTTTTCTCACGCACACATAACCTAATAAATATCCTAAGAGGTCACCCATCATGAATAGTGCTCCAAGATTAACCTCTTTAAATAAGAAGTTCTAATAAGGTAGGATACCAAAAATAAATGTGAAACTTATTAACATGGTAAATAACATTTATCATTTTAACCCTCTAACTTTCTTGGGTGCTACATAAGTATCCCATAAATACACCTTCATCTGCTTTCTATTCAGACATTCCCACCTTGATATCTTTGATCTTTATAAATCATGGACTACCAAATAACTGGAAGTAACTGATAGTTGGATACATATTATACCACATATCATAAAGGGTAAGATGTTTCTTGGGTTTATAAGTCATATATTATAAATGTGTATAGTAATACATACCACTCCTCTCTAAAAATATCATTATACTTTATTTTTATATTTCATTTTATGTTACATTGCAAAAATACTCATATATTTCCTCATTGCAATTCCATTATGTTGTAAATTATCTTATGTTCTGAATTTATGCTTGATTAAATGTTTAGAAAGACAAATTTTAAATTCATCAATTTTATATTCCTTTCCATTATTAAATGTCAATATTTTTTTATACAATACCAAATATTTTTAAACTTGTTTCTTGATAATTTCAAAAATCTTATTAGATTCTGAATTTTACTTAATTAACATAACATTATTCATTAAAGTGAAATAATTAATGAATTTGATGAATTATAAATATTCTGTTGTATAATTTTTATCCATGGGGATATATAATTTAGTTTGAATAAGGTCTAGTGGTATAATAAAAAGAATTTCTACCTTATTGAAAGATTTCTGAGTCATCTTTTTTTGACATGTTCCATAATCACTATCACTTTTTCATTATATCTTGGTCAGAAGTCTTATAGCCTCATAATTGTTTATTTTTCTATTATTATTTGGCCAATATTTCCAAGCCTTCAATTCCACAACATACTCTCATATTTTTACATAAAAAATATGAATTGGTAGGATGAAAAATTAAAAAAATATTTTCATTTTTTCTTTTACCTTAAGATATGATCCATCCATACATTAATATATTAATGATACACGATTCCCAAACAATAATCTCATTTCTATCCTCACAGAGATGACTAACACTAAAAATATTTTACTCCAACACATTAAAATATGAACCATCATTCAATATTATATTTTGAGATTCAATTTTTTTCAATACAATACACTTTTTTTAATGAACAGTCATTATCGTATGTGACTTATCCATCCTTATGTTTCTTGAGATTTTTTAGAATAATTATGTTAACTTTAATGTCATAAGGTAACCCACTATTAAGAACCCATGACTTTGTTATTCATCCATCTTAAAGTGAAACTTTAGCATGATAAGATTTTTTCCATGGGATTTTGGATACCCTTTCCTTTTTCAATATTGGAAACCTACCTTTGAAAAATTTTCAGACACATAAATTCATTATGAAACAATTTTTACCACATTACAAGAACTTTCTCAAGATACTCAAATCTATTCTGAGTAGGAAAACTAGAAATATTTTAATTACCAATCAACATTCTTTTAGAATATAATTTTATCACTTCTAAATGACTCTCTTCGACTAAATGACTCTTTCTAGGTAGTGAAATGCTATGATAACATGTGTAGGTATTGTTCATTGACACATAAAAACACTATTAATATCCTCAATATTTTAATCTTCTAGTATTATAAAAAATTTCCCTAAAATAATATCCTATAATTTGTTATTTCATTGCTATATAGGTTTGAATTGGCACTTTTATGGGTGGTGAAGAACTTCCTAGTTTCCTCCTTTGTTATACTGATATGTTTGAATGTTTCTCAAAAAAAATTTAGTCTAAAAAAGGCCAAATATTGATTTTTATCCTAAATTATTAGTAATAATATAATTATATGTAAATTCAGAAGGTATAGTTTTAACTTGACCTTTTGTGCAAGATCTCTTAATTGATTTAGAGGATTAACCCTTGTATTCAATAGAATTTTTTTAATCCCTCATTTGAATAATTCAAAAAAGTATTTTTCTCAAGAAACATATATTGTGTCTTAGATAATTTTTGTTATTTAAAAGAAAATTTTTATTCAATATATTTTAACATATTCTCATGTTCAACAACTTTCAACCTGATATATTTTATTTTATCAATAAGGAATGTTTATTTTCAAAATCACTATTCTCTTAAATTATATTATATTTTTCTTTCAAAATTTTTTATGTATTTAAAAATGTATTATAATCAATAAAATATTTAATCTAATATTTGTACATGTGTTACATCTCAGTTGGTTCTGATTTATCTTATTCACTACTTAAAGAATCATACCCTTTTTCAATTTAAGATATAAAATTAGTAAATTTCTCACCATATTCACTTTCAGATTCAATGCTATATGAATGAAAATATTATTCCACATTTCACATCATATTTATTCACATGATTCTAGAAATTAATTTTTTATTCTACTATATTTGGATGAATCATTTGAGTCTCTACACACTTTTTCTCTAAGGGGTCTATCATCATTTTTAGATTCAAAATCCTCTCCTTTATTCCTTGGCCAGTTTATATAAAAATTTCCAATTACATTGCATATACAGAATATAAGTGGGTATTTTCCTTTTAAAATATAACCTCCCTTCTTAAAACCTTCTAATATTAGTGAAAAAAATTCATTGATACTGTTAATTATCTTATTCATCCTTTAATTCACCTAGATTTTCAAAATCAATATTTTATATTATTTTCATAATTTTCACAACCTTAGTTTCCATTTCAGATTTTATATTTTTCTTAAATGATAATATTTTTATCATTTCATAAACAATGAGAATATTATGTAATGCATCAGGGGAATATTATTATTTGTTATATTGATTTGAAAATTTAAGGTCAAACCTCTCTGGAAAATTTCTCATTATCATTTGTTAATTTTTTTCCATCAATATTTTCATGAAACCCTCAAATATTGCTAATAATTTCATTCAGTCAAGTTAAATAATGATCGATGTTTTCTTCCATATACATCTTGAAATCTTGAAACTGTATTATTGAAATCAATAATCCCTCCTTGAATTTCACATTTCCTTTATTGATACTTTGCAAGTTGTCCCACATTTATTTGGTTGATTGAAGTAGCATCACTTTTGTATAGATTTTTTCTAATCAGGACATCAGAGAATAACATTATGAATTACCATAAACCTCCATATTTTATTTGAAAATTCAATTAGATAATTCCCTTTAATCTATATAAAACCCACAACTTTAGCATCAATAACCTCTATTACAAGGGATATAATATATATAAACATCATATTCTCCAAACTATGATAATTTTTTCATCAAATGTTAGAATAACCCTTATGTTAACAAAATTAAAATTATCCATATAAAAACTTAATGGTATTATATAAAGGAAACTGTGCTTTGATTCTAGTTGAAATGACTAGGATGAAGTTACTCCACTAAGAGTCAGGGGGGATGAATTAGTGAAGGATAGTTTTAAATTATGTTCCTACTTAAACCAAACCATGTTAATTGATAAAGTTTGATCCAATCAAATTTAATTTTGAATAATCACTAATATTTGCATAAAAATAATGATCAATAAACAAGAGGATATTTATAAGGATCTCCCATTTGCAGGAAACCAACACATCAGTAAGACTAGTTAGTACCACCAACCATGGATTTTTTCACTATAAAAAAAATATTCACAACTTACAAAAGTGAGTGTTGAATCACAATATTCTTTTAAAGTGTCACAAAATACATATAAGATTCACACTTACAACACATATAATATAAAAACTTAAATGAGAAAGATCAATTTTAGGTCTGATTACTAATAAAAATGTAGATGAAGATCTTTGTTTGGACCATGTAAGGGTCATATAGGCAAGTTCTTATTTGGAATTAGTGCAATTGGGAATATATTACATGTAATGGTTTTATATTTATAGAAATATAATGTGGTATTTTTTATTTAATCAATATAGGCTTCGTACACAACTTAAAAAAATACAACCATCACCACAATTTTCTAGAATTAAAATATTTCAAAAAACATACTTTTCAGTTCAGCATTCTTGATTCTTCTTTCAACATAATCATGCACAATGACCTTATTTATTTTTTTCATTTGGTTAGGGTTAATTTCATACACCAAGATATAATAATATTATCACCTTTAATTAACTATCTATCTATATCATAATTCTATAAATTTTGTTTATTTACTTCTTTCTCAATAAAATAGAAATATACACCTCAAAAAACCTCCTCAACTCTGTTATAAAAAATAATTCATAAAAAAAATAATTTTTTGAATTTCTAGAATACCCTTATTCTTTATCAAATTGATCATATTAATCTCATATCCTTCTTTCTTACAACAAACATCATCTCATACTTATGAATATAAAGTATATCAAACATTCAACCATTCAAAACATAGATAAAATCACTATATAATAAAATTAAAGTGATTATTTAAACTCCAAAATAGCACAACATCATCACATTAGAATATTATAATTATTTTTCTGGTCTTCATCCTTAAAAAAACTTCTATTCTAACTCAAATGATACTTTTTAGATGAACTAGTTTAAAAATTTAAATAGATATACAAAGAGATTATTAATATTTAGTTCCAACAAGGATAAACATGATTCATATTTTAAAGATGACTGTTATACATTTATGTTCATATTAAGCTGCATCAAGTTTGATTTATTTAGAATATACAAATTTTGGAATTCTTAATTTTTTAGTATATAGAAACCTAAAAAATTCAGTAAGTGTTGATGCATATACAATTGAAATGATTATTATGTTGGTGGATTGATAGTTATATATATATAGAATATAGTTAAAAAGATAACGATTACCTTCTCTATATTCTTTTTGTAACACCCCAAAATTCTAATACAAGGACATTGTATTTGATAGTGTGTATGACACACAACACCAAGCATAAAAAGGAAAATAACATCCCAAGACTGCATGATATGTTTATATTTAAATAAATTAAATTTACTCAAGAATTTAAATAAAATGAAACAAATATTTTATCTTTATTCATATAGAACACCGAGTTTATATTTCATTACATGTAACAAAAAATTTGTTGAAAATATTACATTACAAGCAAGAATATTATTTACAAACAACGATATACTTTGAATATAATAATTTAATATGATAGTTATCGCCTAGACATTATAAAGGTGGAATGAATATTATTAACTAAATTTTAATAATATATAGTTTACACATATCTATTGGTTATCAATTTATTATAAATAATAATAATAATCATTTAAAAGAAAAAGAAATGTCTTCTGAAAAATTGTATTTTCCCTAAAGATGAGTTAGTCACACTTGGTAGACATAAATAAAAATTAATTTTCACATATTTAATAAAATTTATATATAAAAATAAACTTCATTTTTTAAATTTTAATATAAAAATTATCGTAGAGTTTTTTTTTGGAATTTTTCTAAGAAGTTTCATTTTTTGATGAATAATGAAAAATACCCAATTTTAATTGAAAACCACTTTTTCATAAAAAAATTTAAAATATTAAATTATATTTTGAAATGGTTTTAAAGTAAAAACTTTTCAATTATAAAAATATTTATCCAATTTCATTCATTTTAATCATTTTCATATTGAATATTTATATAAAAATATTATAAAATTTTGAACATTTTCAATTTAAAACCCCACGTTCTCACCACGTTGGGGAAATAATTTTAAATTATTATTTTTCCAAATATGTGGATTAAATTTTGAAAAATTAATTCCATATTTGGAATAATAATAATTTATTATTTCTAATACCTTCAAATTAATTTTTGACCAAATTTATTTGTGAAAAAATTAAAATTAATAACAATGATTAAGATAAAAGCGCGTTTACTTTGTAGTTTAACTTAGAAAATAAGATGTAAAAGTGACCCAAAAGTTGTCCAAAACACATTATATGGATAGATTTAGAACTTAAACCTTATAATTTTGAAAATTTAATATAATTGGGTTCTAGTTAGTGGAAAAAATGAGGGTGTAATTAACTCTTTCAAAAAATTACAAGTGTGTCACTCACCCCACTTATAAAAGGTCACCTCTTCTCTCCTACACAAAACACCTTCAAAAAAATTTGGTTCATCCAATACATGAAAAAAGAACTTTAAAAATTACCTCCACTCATACTATAAGACTTAGATTGGGATTAAAGTTTACTTAAGAAGGTATTAGTGCAAACCTAAGGAGGATATAAGAAGAGGTAATATTCTTCAAAAAGAATTTTTATTTTATTTACTTATCCATATCCTTAAATTTTTATTATAACATGATTATATAATAAAATAAGTATATCAAATATACATATATTTTTTTATGTAGTTTTTATGACAAAATACATCACACAGTTCCATTGAATGGTTTATCAAATCATCATTTGTGTGTATGACATACTACCGCTTCGCGAACTGATGCCATTAATTTTTCCATTACCACCTTCAAAGGTTGGGAATAATGATGGATTTATAATTTCTATATGATATATTTGTTTTTTATGATTTTTTATTCGTTTTTAAATATTTTATTACACATAGATTCATGTTTTTCATTTTTTGGGTATACTTTAATGTTGCTCGTGTGCACAACAGCCTACCGCCTCGCGAAGCGATGTGATTCATTCATGATTTACATAGAATATACTAAGGATGGTTTTATTAAAAATATGTGATATATATGACATAATAATTATACTTAAATGATAATATATAAATATAATTTACTTTTATTTCTTTCTATATGACAAGAAAATGAAACAACGTTTATATGTATCTACCACCTACCACCTCTATGAATGGTAGATTTCATTTCCTATAACCAAATTATAGGAATTACTATAAATAAATATATAATGAATACATATTATATTTAAATCATATTTTAAATTCTTAATATGATGAAATAATTATATAATTAATAGAAACAAAAAAAACAAGAAGTCAAAACATACTAAAAAAATAAGACAATTAACACCCGAAAAAATGAAAATAATGAAATATTATTAACAAAAAGGTGATAATATGTTATAAAATAATCATATATGATATAATAAAATTTAATATGGTTATATTTTATTTTAATAAAATGTTTAAAACCACTATATTTTATCTTAAATTAGGTATGACGAAAAGGAAAGCGTGAGGGAAGGGATTTCATCTCAATTTCATTTCATTGAGGAATATTGTAATTTTTTCACCCTAGTTAATTTTTATGGTGTATAAACTGTCCCTTTGAAATGTAATGTCATAAATAATTCATTTTTAATGATATTTTAAGTTTCAATTTGAATTATTTCATTTAATGGGATTTGAATTAATATTCACCATGTGGTAAAGAATTTCGTAACTCAATTTCTCTTTATTGGGATATATTATATCCTCGTTTTAATTAATGTGGTAAGATTATCTATGTGATTAATTTTGAATATATATAATTTTATTTAAACTTATTTTATATTTATTTTAATATGATACACATAATCAATTCATTTGTTGATTATCACCTCAACTTTAAGATATTTGCAAGGGATTACTTCACTATTTCATTTTATCCAGGATTTTTTATAGTTGAATTTACATTAATGGAAATTATTTGATCATTGTTTAATATATCATTTACTTTTATTATATTATTTTAATTCTTGATATTTTTTATGTAATATTACCATTTTTACACTAATTTTTACTTAAAATTATTGAGAATTTGTTTTAATAAAATCTGACTTCATTTCTCTCTTTTGTCAGAAATCTGTTTTCTTTCAAAACAATGATTTATAAAAAGGTTTTAAAAAAGGTTTTAATTAATATTTTCTAAATGATAAACTAAAATAAATTTTTACATATTTTTTATTTTTACAAAAAAATTTCAAGGTAATCTTTTTTTTACAAACAAAGAGCCTTTTTAACCTTTTTATAATGAACATGTAATGTTATTTTTACCTTGTTTGGAATATATTGAATTACCTAAAGTAATTTATTTTAATATTAATTTTCATGTTTAAAATGATATTTTTAATTAAATTTTTTTAAATTTTATTATCAAAGAAAATTTTTTTTCATTTTTTTAAAAAGTTTTTTTTTTCAAAATGAAAAATATATTTTCTTCAAGAATATTTTTAAAGATATTTTTATTTCATCAATGACAACAACATTTATTATTACCACAATGTTTATATGTTGGTACCATAAATATTCTTCCTCTCCCCAATACTACTCGGATATGGGGGTGTACTACTTTATAAGTGAGGACCCTCACCCAGGTACGATAGGGTAGTACCAATCAAATGATAGAGGACCCGGACGCATGACGTGGTAGTACCAATATATGGATAGAGGACCCACACCTTGGAATTATAGGAGAGTAAAAATCTACTATCTTGATTACTATGGGGGGCCTACACCTAGACACAACGAGGGAGTACCAACCTCGGGCTACAGGACCCGCTCCCTTGAATTAAAGGGGAGTAAAACACTACCAGAAAAACATGTATGGAGGACCCACACCAAAGAATGAGAGGGGAGTTCTGACTCCAAGGATAGAGGATCCAATCCCTAACCCAATATGGGAGTACCCCCTCTACCCATATGTCACATATGTATGACCCAATCCCTAGTACGATAAGGGAGTACCAAATCCCTATATAGAGGATCCAAACCCTAGTACAATAAGGGAGTACCTACTATACCTTCCAATGAGTATGGAGGTAATGTGTCCTGGCACTTTAGGGGAGGATTTTTCGATTATAAAAACATCATGGGAAACCATCACTCTAGTCTATTGGGATAGTAACATCCTTGGATGAAACTGAACAAAGGAAATGTTCTCGTGCCCACTATATGGGAGTCCCATCTCTAGAAAATAAGAGAGGTAAGGGAAACTCGTGCACTGATGTTATAGGGGAGTACCAGTCCTAGTGTCTCTCATCACTAACCACACTGATCTATAGCATTGGCTCAACACATATTCACAATATTCTTATTCTTAATATGAAACCTAATATCCAGTATGTTGATTTGGAGGTCACCATTGTGTTCTACACAAAAAACCAATTAGGATAGGCTATTCACAAGCATGGATCTGAGTCCCAAAAAAGGAGATACAGATGGAGGAAGATCTCAAGGAGATCTATTAAGAGTACACATTGTGGACTGAGGAAGACATGATTTGTGAGCCCACCTGAGTACCTGGATGTGTATTTCAACTACACGGTTTTCTAAACCATTTAGGGGATCATGGAATGTATAGATGGTGTGTGCCACATACCATCTCATTCGGCCCATATTAGTGTTCGTCTTCTACACGAACCAACCAACTGTGTCCCTTACACACTGTGTGTCCCATACTATACGGTCTATTCATGATAAATGGCCACCTACTATTGTAGTTTTCCTTTTTTTTGTACCAAACCCCATGTATGTGTACTTTGGCCATATATTAGTACACAACCATGTGTTTTTGTATGGATTCCCAACCCATGTTGCATGGTCACATGGATTGGGGTCACTACATGGTGTGTAACCTTGGTACATGACATGTAGTCCCAAAAATTCATCTTCCCTCGATAGGAAGGGCTATATGGATTGTCTCTCTAGAATACACATTGTGTATATGATAATTCCAGTTGGGAATTACCTTTGAAAACCCCAAATTTGCCTTAGTTTACCCCGAAACCAGCCGATCTACCTAGAAATGATCTCCAGAAATTTTATAGGGGCTCTAAAACATTACAAAAAAGCATAAAGAAAAGGATCAAGACTAAAACACTAATCTAAGTATCTTCATGGTTAATCATAGAATCTAAAATTAATAAACTATGCCCAAATCATTCTTCTTCTCAATCTGTTGATGACCATCTTCATAAATGTAGATCGACGACACCTCATTACGTTGATTCGGCTTTATTTATGTTAATCACCCAAGTGAGGATAAGAGAGGAGAAGAGGGATCTCATTTGGTTTGTCATGAACCCAATGTGAGAGGAGTAGGAGGATTTGGTTTAAAAATTAATTAAATTTCATTTAATAAATTAATTCCACCTCATAATGCCCCTCCAAATATCTTCCAAATAAAACTCCGGGCACAGACAACTTTAGGTCGTGCTTAGGGTAAAAACGATGTTCTCAACTCAACCAAATCCTCAAAAATTTGATCTAAGACTATGTTTGGTAGTTATTAATATTTTAAATTGAATCAACATGCATGTGATGGAATATATTTAATATATTAAAATCACATCTTTGAGGCTCTCTGGCCCCTAGATTCCTCTACCGAATCAATGCATAGCTTCAAAAATAATCTCAAGAATATTACAATGTATTACAATTAAAATCTTGAGTCATTACATTCTAACAACTATAGAAATTTGCATCCCCAAAAAGAAAAATACTAGGTACAAGGGAAGAAATTGAGCTTTCTACTGGAACTCCCACGCCAACGATCTCTATAAGTGTTCCCATGATACTTCCAAGCACAAAATCAGGGGAAAAAACAAGGATAAACAACTCTTACGCCTATCTCTATCTAGGAGACATCACAAAACAAAGATGAAAAAATATATTTAGTTGCGATAGGTGAAGAGTACCATACACCACAATCTACCTCCAGTCATAGGGTCTAGTGGTTTGCTACCTTGCTAACCGAACACATATACCAAAAAAACCACAAAGTTCACATCCACCGTGGAAAAAACTACACTACAAACTCCACATGCATCTTGTTTTTAAGTTTGATGTAGAGAACATAAGTGTAATAATGAATAAGATAGGGCTACCCAGGCATAAACACTAGGTCTTACTAGGACCTTTATCTAAAAAACTCCATTTATTACACTTCTTTCCAAACAAGAAATAGCACCACACCCACTTGGGGAACCCCAAATGAGTGTGGATGAATGGAAACCAAAATAAAATATGGAAAAATCGTAAGGCCTATATCTTAAACTATATAATGATTCTGAACAAGGCACACCCTCTATGAGGGATTCCATGAAAAAAAATTCAACTAGGAAAACTACACTAGAAAGGAAATGTCTTGATTCAAAACCCCACCTTACAACCTCGCCCTGAACAGAAAATTATAAGGAACTCATTCCCCAAACCATGATACTATCTGTTTTGGGCAACACAGACTCTCTTGTACAATTTTGGTCATGTAACAAAAACACCTATTGGCTGGGAAAGCATCCCTCTACCGCATGATCCCAAATCTATGTCAAACTTCATAATGTCCTTCTTTAAGCATCTCATGTACTAATATGAGACTAAGAACATGAGGGTACTAATGAAAGAAAATGGATTCCCACATTCCCATCTAGGTCTTACCAAACCCTCTATTGTAACTATGAATGCAATGTTCTACCGACACCCCACATCATGCTAGTTAAAAATTGAGTAAGAAATGGAATGAAAAGGGTACCTTATAACAACATCTAAAAATTACTACTACAAAAAGTATAAATGACACAGATCATACCTATATTCATCCATGGATCTTCAGCGTCAAAGGTCTCTATGGCCTAAAATTGTCCTTGATCGCATCCCCAGCTCCCTAAGCCTGGGTTGGACAACCTAGTGGTGGTAGTGACAACATATTGAACCACCTTCCATGTCTTTCTACTCTTGCAGCTCCTCCAACTTGTGTTTCATATTGTGGAACTCCCTTTTCCATGCACTATCCCGACCAAGGAGGTACATCTAGCTCCCTCTCAGTAGAACGACGGGTTGGAAAATCTCTTGTGAGATGTCCCCAACCATCAAAGACATAACACCACCTCTCCCATGGTTGAACTGATCCCCGATGCTACTAATACACTATAGTTCTATGTGCTTGAGACTGGGTAGGGGTATGCCTCTTGTGCTGCATACCTATTATTTTTCATCTGCTACCTATTTCAGATGCCTCATCCTCATGACTACAACCTTGGGCCACATCCACCTATCCCTCATCCAAGAATCTCTCTACCACCAGAGCTAGATCCAGCACTCCAGTATAGGAGAGAATGCCTAATAGAATCACAAAAACCCAGATCTTATAGATAAAACACTTATCAAAGGTCCATTCTCTAAAAAAGGGATCCTGAACCATATCCATGGAGTATCAAAATAAATTTGTGAACCTTTCATAAAACTCCCCCATGGTCATTAAATCCTACTGAAGTTGTAAAAGCTCCTAGATACACACTAATCTCAATAAATCTAGGTAAAACTACTCATTAAAGAGTTTTTCAAATCCCACCCAAGTGAGAATAACCTCATCATGGGACTGTATCACCAAACTCCACCATCACTCAGATGAACCCTGCAGAAGTCTCATTGCTAGGACTACTATATGATCAGGAGGTTTCCTTACTATCTGGAAAACTTAAACGACAATCTCAAGACAATTATCAATTTCCTAGTAGTCTATATCACCCCGGTACCTCCAAGGTTATTTCATTTGGAACACATACAATAAACTTATAATTCACCCATTCTCAGCCTCAACCGCCGACACAACTATCTATTAAACAAGTGATGGAATAACTAGCAGACCACCCAGAGGTAACACCTCTAAACCAGTTCCCTATAGTAAAGCCTCGTCATTGGGTATATCATCACCACAATCCCACCATGGAATCCTATCTAGCTATCATCATAGTGGAATACTGAAATAGAATTCAAGATGCACCATGATCAAAGAGTATATCTAGGTATCTAACTCAAGAAGGAAATGGAAAAAACAAAACCCAATCCTATTTTATGCATGTACCATTTATTTTCTGGTGACCAGTGTCCTACTGTACAGAGTTTGAAAGAAGGTTATCATATTCCTAGTGAATGTATACATCATCTACCACACCAACAATAGAACCTTTAGCTTGAGAGCTAAACTAGAAAATCCTAACACTATGACTATGAAACCCAAACCAAGATCACGACACTGAGGTCCTAAAGTGGAACCTACCTCTAATACCACTCTATCATGACATGAACTGATGGGGACCAGACCTCAACTACCCAAGACTGCCTCCGATATGACAGAGGCTAGAGACTAGCACTGATTATGAATATCATAGAGATGGGAGCCATTTTCTTAATTTAACTATGCACATGCACCCAAAACCACCCTAATGAAACAGTGAAGAGATATACTAACATCTGGAAAAGTAAAATGAATGCATACATCTATCCAACATCATGGAACAATATAAGTAGTAAAAGTATAAAGTGGAAAACTAATCCTACACAAGATAATTGTAAAAGAATTAAACCTACTCATAAGTAGGGGTTCACTATCAAATGAAACTACTAGAAAGATTCTCTTCTTTGATCCGATAAACACCACAGTTGATCTCGCTCACTAAGCTCTGTCTTACTCGGTTCCTCTATGGAATCCATCAAAAGGTTTGTGGTCTTCAAAAGACACAATGTGTGTGGTAAAATCCCATGTAGGAGTGAGTACAAAAATACTCTGTAGGTTCCCCAAAAACTCCAAAAGAAAAAGGGAGAAGCTGAAAGGAAACTATCCTCTCAGCCTATCCAGAGGGAGACCAGTTGAGAGAGAAGCTCTATATCGATCCCTACTTGGATGTACATGAAACTTCAGCTCATTCCAAAAGGTTTATCTACCTCAACACATGAGAAAATCGCAAGGAATCTATGAAAATACCTAGATATACTTGTCTTAGACTGCAAGTCTCATGAGGTTTTTACCTCATATCCAACAACATGATTTCTAGTCAAGGATGTAATAGTAACACATAAAAGCATGAGAACACACTCCAAGAGCTCAACCACCCTAGACAGAACTCATTTGAGAGATATGCTCTATCAGGAATAAACCTATGTTTCATAATGGAATTTATAAGAGAACATTCTCCATCAGACCAGGTCCAGCTCTAGTGCCCAGTACTAGAGGTCCTATCATCACAACCTTATGACTAGAACAAAATAAAGAAACCCATGTGAAGATTCCCACCCCTCACCACTACCATAGTTGAGGGAGAACTACTCCAGACTATGTACCCCACACATCCTCTCTAATGAGAGATAACAAAGGGACCCACACCTCTCCCCCAACCCCATGGTCGAGGGTGTACTAGCTTCTAACTAACCCAAGAATACATAGTCACTACTATATGTAGTAGATCATACCTCATTACATCGAGGGTTTACTAAATCTTAACTAGGAATTTCTCATATGTAGTGGAAGGGCCTGATCCTCATAACTATTCTCGAAATTCAAAGGATATCCAACTTCAATAGAGGACCTCGTCCCTAATGCTACTTGGAGATGGGGGAGTAATACTCTATAAGTGAGGACACACACCCTGGTACTGTAGGGGAGTATCTCTTAAAGGATAGATGAACATCACCCATAACACGGGGAGTACCACTCTATGGCTAGAGGACTCACACCTTGGAATGAAAGTGGAGTAATACTCTACCCACTCTATTATTGTAGGGGACCATCACCCTGACATGATAGGTGAGTACCGAACCCGATCTAGAGGAACTGTTCCATAGAATGATTGGGGAGTACCAACTATGCCATAATAACACGTATGCATGACTCGTACCCTAGAACTATTCGAGAGTTTTGACTCCAATGATTAAGGACTTACTACCTAACCTAATAGGAGAGTACCCAATCTATCTATAAATCCCATATGGAGGACCATCTCACTATTACAACATGGGAGTACCAACTAAATGGATAGAGGATGCGCACTGTGGTCCAATATGGGAGTACCTAATCTACCTTTCAACAAGTGTAGAGGGACCATTCCTGAACACGGTAGGGGAGAACTGTCCAATTATAAAAAAATAATAGGGGAATCCATGACCTAGTACATTAGGGGAGTAACAACCCCATAGAAAACTACCCAAAGGTAACAAACCCGCACACACTATTTTGGTATTCCTACCTCTACTAAAGAATCAAGGTAAGGGAAACCCACTCCCTGATGCTAAAGGGGAGTACTAGTACCAACTTCTCTCTTCATGAACCACACCGATATCCAGCATCAGCTCAGGACAACTTCACAATAATCTTTCTATTAACACACCACATTATATCCTGTAGGCTAAAACAGAGGCCACCATCACATTCTACATGGAAAACTGTGTAGGATAGTCTATTTACATGACTAAATCTGAGTCCCAGATAAAGAGATACAGAAGATAGAAGATCTCTAGGAGACCCACTAGGAGTACATAGTGTGCACCGGGGCACACATGGGGTGTGGTCCCGCCCAATCACCTATATGTATATAATGACTACATGGGTTTCCAACTCATGTGTAAAAGTATAAGACCATTTGTTTTCACCCGGCTTCCAAAGACACGTCCTATGGTCACACGGATTGGGGTCACTACACAGTGTGTAAGTTTGGTACACAACATATAGTCCCCAAAGTTAATCTTCCCCAAAATAGAAGGGATAAACAACATGTCTCTCTAAACTAGACAACATTTTAATGGTAATTTTAGTTGGGAATTACCTCCAAAACCACCTTGATTCACCCCAATTTACCTCGAAACCTACAGATCTACCTATAAGGGATCTCTTGGAATTTTATAATGGATATACAACCTTAAAAAAGGCATAACGAGGGGTATTATGAATAAAATAAAAAAATACATACTTCGAGGGTGAAATGCAAAATCTTCAATTGAAGAACGTTGCTCAGATCATTATTCTTATTCATATGATGATGATATTCTTTAGAAATAGAGATCGGTGTCATGTCATCGTGTTGATTCAGATTTGTTTCCATTCATCACCAAAGGGAGTATAGAAGAGTAGAGGATAGAATAAGAGGGATCTCCTCTAGTGTTTCATGCTCCCAATGTGAGAGGGGGGATTAGGTTCTAAAATTAATTAAATTAAATTAAATTAATTAATTCCACCTCTTAACTCCCCACTAACTCACATCTAACCAAAAGACCTAGCGCAAATGACTTTAGGTCGTACCTAGGGTAAACACAACATTATAAATTCAAATACAGACTCAAAAATCCATCCAAGTTTCTATTTTGGATTTATTCCTATTATCGAATGAAACTTCATGCGCATGACAAAATATATTTAATATATTTGAATCACCATTCTAAGGATACCAGGGCCTTGAATTCCTGTTCTGACTCAGTTCACATATTTAGAAATATTCTTAGGAATATTCCATAGTCTTAAAATTCAAAACCCAAGTCATTAAAATTCACCAAGGATTCTCTGAGATGAGAAGTTCTAAGGTGGGGAGATTTTAGGGTTCATGCCTCTGAATAATGGAAATTATAAAGCAATTTAAAATTTATGTTTGGTGGATGGATCAAATTTTAAACTAATATTTGAAATATAAATGCATGAATTAGATCACTTAAAAGTGATATTTTTATATGGGTTTTATAGAATGTGTGGTTTCTTGGGTGTTCGGTTGAGTATTGGGAGTGTAGGGATTAAATATCCCATTATTTGGAAAGTACAATGGAGGTAAATCATTAGAAAATGGTTAGTTCTAATAGTGAACCTCAAACATGAGGGGTCTAGAGGGTTATTGGAGGGTGTCAAATTATTTTTCAAACCACGAACCCTAGTCCGCATGAATGTAAAATAAATTGAAGAAACATTTTAGAGGATAAACACATGAGATGCATACAATTTTCCAGACCATGAACTAGCCATGTGAGGGGGGTGTCCCTCTATATAGTGTAGGAACACAGTTTTGGAAATTGTGAGAGAAAACTGTGAACCCCATTAAAAGGGTAGAAATTACCCTTTTCCGTATATGTTATTTTGGTCCATCTTCTCACATTTCTTCTCCTCCACACATGAAATATACCTCCTATTGAGATTCCCTTTGGATCCCACTCTAGGAATGGTTAAATATCCTTCATACAGACTTAGAATAACTCTTTATCTATTGTGTTGGAATCCCCTCAGTGAGTCTACAATTTCTATCTCTCTTTTCTTGATTTATTTTTATGTATCGAATGTTATTTTATTGGAATGTAATTTTTCCTATTTTATGATAATTTTTCCATTTATTCTATTTCTCTTGAATTAGAATGATTCAAAGCTAGATACCAGGTGAATGGAGTGTCCTAAGAATGAGGTAGTTTGTATATGGATTTTTACTCAAAATCATATCATTTTATAAGAAATTCCACTATGTCGTGTGCCTAACATTCTATGTGTCTCCTTATAAATGTGAAATTTAACATGAAAATCCTTATACATAAATTTAGAATTCCATTTTGTGTGTAGTAACACCATTGGATGATCTTAAACTAAACTCAAACCACCCATTTTAGGGTGTGTTTATTATGTTCCATAACCATGTGATTTAGCTTTAGACTTAAAATCACCCATTGAAGCATGTTATATTTCTACTCATTAAATGGATTGACTAAATGTAATTAAATGAATTATAAGTTGTGTGAATAAATAAATTGGTTTACAATACTTTTTTATAATAGATATGACCCAACCTTCATTAGAGAAATGGATAAATATAATTCAGAAGAATGGTTGAGGAAGTGATTTAACCTTGGACTTAAATGGATTATTAAATGGAATTCTTAAATCCTTCATTCTTAAGTGATGTGATAAATGGAATTAATGGAATTATTTTGGTTGGGATCAAATGAGATGTATCACGATGAACTGTTTCATCATAGATGTTTCTATTGGCCCTTATGATATTTATGAGTTATAAATGGTCTAATTTCATAATGGAATGATAAATGGCTTGGGTCCTACCCTGACCTTCTTAGTTACTTTTAAATGAGATGAACCTAATGATATAAATGAATTGCAATGTGAAATTCTTACTAAATATAACCTATGATTTATTATTAAATGTGAATTACTATTTAACATTATTTTTTAGGGTACTATGGCATGAATTCCCCTATATTATGATACTCAATAATGACATCAAATATGTTATGATACTTTGGCATGGTTTACCTGGGAATGGAATCCCTTATATTATGGTACTTTGGCATGGAGTCACTGAGAAAGGAATATGTTATATTATTATACTCAGGTAATGTGATCCATGAGCATTGAATACATTATATAATGATTCTTGGGCATGAAATCCTTGGAAATAAAAAAGCATATCCTATGATACTTGGCATGACATAACTTATGATATGTAATACTCAGGAATGGAGACACTTATGATATATGATACTTGGGTATGTAGTCCCTACTAATAATCATATTTGGGCATAGAGTCCCCTATTGATTATGATATTCAGGCATGGTGTCCCTCATGGTTTATGATACTTGGAAATGGAATCCCTTAGGATTTATGATAATCAGGATGGGCGTCCCCTATCACTCTATGAGACTCTAAATACTATGAATGGATGCTTGAATAATGCATCATGACCCAGATAGTATTAGTATATAGATATATGGAAATAAATTTCACTACATTTCTAGTCCATATGTATACATAAATACATATATATACTTAAATGTGTGTATATATATATATATTGGCACATGTTCAGAGGTATTCTGTCTTAGGACAAAGATGGTATTGTTATCCAATTGTCCACAGTGGAACTTATGTTTTTCTTGATTACATTTACTTATTTACTACTATATAGTTATACCTTCATAGTGCTTTATTTTATATTTACAGACCAGATAGAATTAGAAATCATTGGTTGTAGCCTACTAAGTTTATATCACACCCTTGTTGGTCCAAAATTACATTTGGTTACCCTAACTGTACTATTGGTTTTAGTATTTGGGTTTGGAATCATCTTGATTACTATTTTCTATTTCATAATATTACTCTATACATGGGTTCCTAGGATCATAGGACTAATCCATAGCTTAGTATTCTCATGGAGATAGCTTTGGGGATTTTGTTCTTTTCTTGTTTATTATTTATGTATTGACTGCATTATTTTCTATACATTGTATCATGTTCATGGATTATTATTCATTATTTTATTATTTATTATTATTTATTATATTGGTTTCTTTATTGATTATCTTATATAATCCTATGAAACTTTTAACATAAGGGTATAGTCTCCCCAGTGTACTAAAAATGGAATGTTAGTACTGGTTGAAATCCTCTATCATATGAGGAGACATGATTGAGACCATGTGACTGACCAGCTTGGGGAACTATTCCAATGGATCTCAGTTCGGTACATTACAATGTACAAATAATCATTTTCAAAGAACATTTAAATAAACATTTATAAAAAATGATAAACTTTGAAACTAAGTTCTAAGATACATTAGGTCTAGGTTATACTGCATCTTCATACCTCAATGAACAAATGAAGATTCTTAGAAAAATCAATATAAAAATATGTTAAGGTATAGGATAGAACCAAAAAAGTGAACACCTTATCATAACATAGTTTAGATAGAGTTTTAGAATTAATAAATTTTTTTTATCCACAAAGAATTCTAGAGTTGTTGTCACAATTATTTCCCCTCCTAAGTACCCTAGGTTCCCATGTTCTATATAATTAACATGGTGGATTTTTAATTAAAAACAACACACTCTTGGGGTATTTTATCATTCAATGTGAATTTCACATATAAATAATCAAATAACCCTTAAAAATAAAACATACCTTATAATTCATTTTCATTAGCTATAAAAAAAAGAGAATTTTTTTTCAAAATAATCCCAAATCATCACGTTTCAAGAATCATAAATCATAATTTTAAACATATTAGAAAACCAATTTAAAATGAACTTGAAAACATAGTTTATAAAACAAAGTATTTTTATGAAACCACCTACCTCAAAAACTTGGTATTTATGAAATTGAATAGAATATAAATTCCATGAGGAATAAAAACATAGAAAAAAAGGGTGTCCTAAAACATGAAACCTATATCAACATAACCAAATTAAACAACCCCAAGATCAATAGAGACAAAAAAACCACTTACCAAGACAATTCCTGATGAAGGGAATAAAGATCTAGGTAGATCCATATAATTTATTTGATATATATAATTAATGTAATAGAATTATAATTATATCAAGATACAGACCTTATATTAGGTGATAAAATCCCTTATATAAGATTCCTTTCTAGAAAGTGATAGAAAATCAAGGAGGGTGATAAAGAACAAATAAGAACATGATCTTACCTTGAGTTCCCTAGATCCAATGCCACTAGATTCATCATAATCAATCTCTAGAAGGGTTGAGATAACCAAATTATCTAATAGGAATCCCTATGTTTATGAGCCTAGTATGTTGGAGGAATAATGGGGCCAATAATATGAATATTTTGTTTAAAAATTATTTTTTAGATCACATAATAATCATCGTGTAGTTTTGTCACCGGATTTGGAAAACAATGAACCAACCATGAACCCAATTCTATTTTACTGATGAAGCCTAATGGTTTTGTCACAATATTTTTCTTAGCCACACACCAACCATATAATCTCCTTTATGAAACCAAAATAATTTACACGGTTTTCAAGGGATACCTATATCATTTGAAAAATTGTGCGCCAACCATGCACAACCCAATATAACACCAAAAAATTCCAGAGGCCGCAAAAAATAACCAGAAAGAAACATAAACACAAGATGATCAAAATAAAAGATTAAAAGTACCTAAGAGTGTTTCTAGTACCTGGAAATTATCCCTACTATATCACTTTCTTCCCTAATAATGTCAAGATGAAGAAGATTGATTAGAGAAAATATGAAACCATTGATCCATCATTATTGATTCCCATTACCATTTATCTTGAGAATCCATTCTACACTTCCATAACTCTCAGACCAATGAAATGTATTTCCCATGTAAAATATTTTTTTTATGAGAATCAATTATTTCAATCAATTGGTTGATTACCAATATGTATGGTTCTAGTTTAATCTCCTCCCAATTCAAAACATGGGAAGGATCAGTATAGTACTTCTTAAGATGATACACATATATTAAATTATGGATAAAAATCCACCAATATGATGAATACAACTAATAATAAACCATTCCAATCTGATCAGTGATCTCAGAAGGTCCCATTTTTCTCAAATTCAAATTCCTTTTCTTGACAAGATGACACTGATCCTACTGAGGTGAAACATCTAAGAACAACTGAAAAAATACTAAAAAATTCAAAGGAAAACATCGATGATATATATAAGATTTATGAAAAAATTTACTTATCACAAGTTACTGATGAATAATATAAAATTTCACTAAAATATCACAAATAATTCTTGTTCCTATAATAGAAATATCACCCACTTTAAACAAAAAAGGCTATTTACCTAGTTAACGATAAAAGGCCTCAAATGGGGCCATTTTGATTGTTGAATAGTAATTATTATTATAAGAAAACTCAAATATTCCATAATATCTATCCCAAGAACTCGAAAATCCAAAATACATGAACAAATTATATCCTCCAAAATCTAAATTACTTGTTCAATCTATCCATCTATCCAATGGTAAGACATGCTCAATTTATCTTGATAGCCCATAATCTCCTAAATACATTTCCCAAACTGAGATGTAAACCAAGGGTACCTATCCAAAATAAAAGTTGCTAACATTCCATACAATGTCACAATATACTTCACATACATATTTCTAAAATCCTTAATTTTGGTGGTGTCCCTAATCATAATGAATTTTTGACATGTATATCAATGAAACACAAAATGAAATCTGTCATGTTTAAAACTAGGACACAGAAGTTGATGCTCTATGTCATAATAAATATTAGTGGTGACTATATTAATAAACCACTAAGAACAATGAAAATATTACAACATAATATTCTTGGAAAATAAATAAATGAAATACTAGATCTTAAAAAAATACCTTCTAGTGAAAGAGACCACTTAACAATAGTCTCTCCACCCTATAAAGAGTTCCTCATATGCCTAAAAACATAGTCCTACTATTTCTACAGAATCATAAACTCTGAAAGAGGTGAAGTAATCTGAGTATTAGATAAAAATACCAGTCTATTAATCCATCAAATCTAGGTGTATATGAGAAAAGAGAACAATTATATTTCACTCATCCTTTTATTATATCAAATATTGAGATCTAAATTTTCTATTCAAAGCATCAACCAAAAAATTATCCCTTTTGGGATATACGAAATGTGAAGTTGATTTAATGAATATACTATAACAATCACATATACTTAAAATTCAATTCATTATAATAAAAGATATAATTTAAACTCTTGTGATTAGATTAAACTTTGAACCTTTTCCAAAAGAGGTAATTTTATAAACCATTGATAGAATTCATTTCTTCAATGAGATATAAGTCATGGGTGGGGAATTATTCTCATGTGGCCAAAGATAAAGAGAACCATACACCACCATATGATCCTATTTTATAAGAAAACATCCCAAACTATCACCTGAAGCATTACAATACACCACCTATCCTTTCCCCTCTTCTAGAAAAAACAAAATATGTGTTGAGTCCAGACATTTCTTCAGTTCATAAAAGGATTTTTTACACTTAGAATTCCATATGAATTTTATCCCATTATTGGAATGAGTAGTCAAAAAATATTCAAGCCTCAATAATACATTCAAAAACATTAATTAATATCATACCAAACCCAAGAAGTTTCAAATCTTAAACACATTCCATGTTTCCCCCAATGAAAAGAAAACTTTTACCATATTAGGATTAATGAAGATACCAGGTGCCAAAAATAAAAGTCTTAATAACTTAACTTACAAAATTCATAATTGAATTTTTTTATAACTTAGCATAAAATAATTTATCCCTCAATATTACCAAAAGGAAGCTCAGGTGCTATTTATTATCTTCTTCAAATCATGAGTAAAACATAACATCATCCATGAATACAATGATAACGTGATCATGATACTATTAAAATATATAATTCATTAGGGTAATGAAGTAATTAGGAGAGTTAGTCAAGAAAAAATGTATCAAAATATATTCAAAGGGTTCATACCTTCTCCTAAAGGCGGTGTTTATAATATTTGACTCATAAACTCAAAGTTAGTGATATCCAAACTGGAGGATGATCTTCAAGTACCACATTACACATTTTAATTAATTAAATAAATCATAGATGGGGTGAAATTGATACTTATTCTAAATACATTCTTGGTATGTATTTTGGAAATCTAAAAATTGAAAAATAATACCATTATCCTTCTTAGAAAAAAATACCAGAGAAACCCATGGTGACACAGATGGGTGAATGGATCCTTTACCTTTCAAATCATCCAACTAAATCTTTAGCTCCTTTAATTCATACAGTTCCATTTGGTAAGATGGAATTCACATTAAATGAGTTTCTAGGGACAAATAAATCTAGAATTAAACATATTTATTTGATAGAATACTAAAAAAATCAACCAAGAATACCTCAGTAAAATATCTAATCACCCGTGGTAACTCAACAACTGTGGTTTCAAATTCAAGATCAATTGAAAATTTTGATATTAGTATACCAAGAAAAATTAATGGTGGTCTTAAACAAATAGATATTGGATCTCATTCTCCCTTAAATATTTGAGATCTTCAATCAACATTAATAAAGGTCACCCACTATTGATAAGAAGCAATATTTTTTTTAAATCAATAAATCCACCATGATAATGAATTAAGAAATATCCAAGTAGAGAACCATGAAATATAGGTGTTGTTAACTCTAAGATAAAAAAATATGAGCTCTGGTAGAACCTTTAAAAGATTCAACATACATGTTGATAAAAAATATTGATACTCACCTGTATCATATAAATAAGTCACTAAATACGATGCAATATAGATAGTACATGTCACTGTAAAAGGACCCATATCAAATTCCACCAAAGACTTTTCCATTTTGTGTAACTGATTCATTATTAATGCCTATGGTTTGAACCCTATTTCCATTTAACCATCAAACTCCACCACATATCCTTTAGGGTATGATGAACCCATTTCACTACTTAGAATAATATAGGTTGACAAAACATATGTAAATTACATCTGCATCCACATGAGTTTTAAAATTTTATAGGCATAGGAAAAGAACACATCATGTTTCCTATCTTTCCTCATTTTTAAAAATTAAAATCACTACCATCATCTATAGTACATGTGGTATAATCCCACTAATATGATTCATCAATACCACCCTTACGAGATTTATTCCACTTTATATTCTTTCCATGAGAGACCCTAAAACTACCGCTAAGTGGAATAATAATTACAACCAATTTCTACTAGATAAATATCTTACATTAGACCTTTATAAACAAATTCAACATAAGAATAAATATTGAACATGAATAAATGAGGACATATATTTAGTAATAGAACCATATGAAACCCCTAAGCCTTCAACTTATCATTTTATACTACGTACCTTAGTAGAAAACTAAACCAATTAAAAAATAGTTGGAATACTCTCTCATAGTCTAATAACCCTATTTTAATGTGAGTAAACCCATGAATTTATCCAACATCAATGATTTAGGTAATAAATTCTGGAATAATATTATCTTGAATACTTTCCAATATAAATAGTCTTGATATTTTTTCTAAACCATTGTGTACCATAATCTCCTACCCAGGCATCCAATCCTAAAGGAAGTACATTTCAACTCAGTGAAATTTAGAGTTTCCATGAAGTTAAAAATTCACTGGATCTTCTCAAACCATACCTCCAATTCTGGAGGATCATTCATTCCTTGGAAGGATTGTGGTTTCTATTGGAGAAACTCTTAAACTTGATCTTTGACTTCACTAGTCCCCTACTCCACTTCTTTAGATTGATCCAGGGTAGGAAAAACAACTGGGTTCATGGTACAGACCACCCACACTACTGATTTTACAATATTTTTATTGAACAAATGGTTTCTTCATGAAACATCATTTATAAAACCCACTTTAGGAACTACAAGAAGCCCAATAAGGGTATGATACTACATCAAAGAGAAGGAAAATTCCATTATATAAGTATTAAATATCATTCTAAATCAAGAGTTTATAATATTAGAACTGAGATTTTATCAAAATGTGAAATATGAGATACATTCCCAAACATCCCATGGTAAATTTTAGCCTGTTATAATGAGATATTGATAGAAAATTTCTTGTAACCTATCCCTTATGTCATGAAAATCCTATATTTTTCAATAAAAACATATTGAGATATGAAGATGATGAAAAAAACCTCACTCTGATAATAATTTTTCATCAAATGATCTAGGTCATCCCTAAACTGGACACCTGATCTGGCCTATGGTAAGTATCTATGAAAGTTCTTTATCCCCACGTGCTGACGACAAGTGTCAGAGTATAAATAATTACCTTTGTGAATGATTTTTCCCATAATAAAACAAAAAATTAACAAAAGGAATATATAATAAAAGGTAACAAGAAAATACAAGGCCAAACAATGAAATTAAAAGAGCACTAGGCCATACAAGTTCCAATCCAAAACTAGGAAACCAAAGTAGCCGGGACTAATGAAAACACATCTCCAAGTGATATGTGGGTAATATCCCCCCACGTCACTATGAAATTACCACACCGTGCGGACATGAATACCCACAACCTCTTATTGGTACCTTTCCTTTTCCTATTTTTGATAAAATATGATCTATACCCACCCAATTTCATGTGTAGGGAGTAAGAAAAAAAATACAAAAACAACCATTTATGAAGAAAATTCAAATAAACCATTTCTTAAAAAATATCATCATTGAAACTAATTCCTAGGACACATTATGTCTATGTTATATTGGATCCTCACACCTTAGTAAAAAAATTACTAGGTTCACAAAAATACTTATAATAATGGTCCTAAGTATTGGAGAATTTCCCAACAAGTGAACAGATATCATATGATAACTTAGCTAGAGTTATAGCGTAATTCTATTTTAGAAGATGAAAACATTCCTAGTGTTCTTGTCCCAAATATACCCCCTCCTAAGTACCATATGTTACCATGTTCCATAAACCAAATATATAGGATTTTGTTTTCACAGACAACCCACACTTCAAGTATTTCATCATAAAAATTTCATTTCACACAAAAATAAGTAAATAAACTATAAATTAAATAAAACATTCTTTTCAATTAATTTTCATAAATAATAAAATAAATGGTAAATCCATTTTAAAAAATAATAACAAATAATCACATTTCAAGAATCATAAATCACACTGTTAAACAATTTAGAAAACCAATTTAAAATGAGCAAGCGATAATAGTTTATAAAATAGAGGATTTTTATGAAACTACATACCTAAATCACTTGGTATTTCCAAAACTGAATGGAATACACATTTCAAGAGTAATAAAACAATTTATTATAATAAATAACAACAAATAATAGGATAAGGAAAACCAATTACCAAGATAATTTGAACTGAATCACACAAAGATCTAGGTAGATCCCGATGCTCTTTCTCTTCACTAAAATGTATCTAATAAATTTACCATTATATCAAGATATAATCCATTGATTTGGTGGTAACATCCCCGATCTAGGGTTACATTATAGAAAGGGATATAAAACCATGGATTATAATAAATAACAACAAAAAATGGGATCTTACCTTGCGTTACCTAGATATAATTACACTTGATTCATCAGAATAAATATCCAAAAAAATTGGGATCTCTAAATTTTCCGTGAGGACTCCCCAAGTTTTAGAGCCCAAGACATAACATAAATAATGGGGTCAACGAGATACATTTATGGTTTTTAAATTTATTTTTCATTTTAATTATTTATCACCACATGGTTTTATAACAGAGTTTGGAAAAAAAAGATTCCAATTATGTTTCTATATCTAGTTTACCAGGGATGTCAAAGAGTTTGGTTTCATGGTTTGACTAAATTTTTTCTAACAATGTGAAATTCATTAGTCCTATGTTTTTTAGTTTTTTGAAAATTTCACATGGTTTAGCTTAACCATGCCCCTATAGTGTTCCCTACTCGGTGAAACCAAAATAAGCTACAAAGTCTCTAGGGTATACTTGAATGGTTTACATAACCATTATAAAATTGTGAAAAGAAAAAAGAAAAACCAAAAAACTCCCAAAACCACCCAAAATGGCCTAAAAAGAAAAAAAAATAAAAAATGGTCAAAATAAATGAATAAAATTTCATGAATGTTTTGTTGGGATGTATCACATAAATACTTCACAATCACCATAATTTATTTCTTATCAATGTATTTCATGTGATTCAATTATGATCTCAAGGCATTTTCAACCTTTCTAAGTGTTAGTGTTGAGATCCATAGGTGGTGGAAATGGTTGTTCTCTAATGAGAAAAGGTTGGTGGATGGTGTTATGTAACATAGGGTATTTTTCGGATGTATGAGGCACATGTGTGGTGTCAAATGAAACAAAATTTGTTATGATTAACATTACTCAAACCTCAACTATCCCAAATTGAAATATTTAGTGAGAGGGGATTGTTAATAATGTTGGATGTAGAAAAGATGATCTAGTAAGAAATACCCAAGACATTATGCCTTGGTTCTCTTTCCCAGTGCATACATACATTGGGTTCCCTGCCTTCTTTGATACATGCCTTGGGCCTACCCACACACAACTCTTTTATGGTTGATGCTTTCCTCTCCACGTGTGTGTCATTATTAGATAGTATTGTAGTGAATATTTATAGAAAACAATACTTTTCATATATATATATATATATATTACATCTTAATAGATGAATATTCATTACACAATCATTCAAATCAATGAAATAATAATTTAGGTCTATTATCCTTGGAAACATGGAAATATAAAGAACTGGTTTATAAAATATCTATATCATCTACCACTTATTTCATCATAAATTTCACACTTTTTAAAAATATCATATTTAATACCTTTCTGCATAACTTGAGGAAATGGAATATAAGAAAAGAGTGAGATGATATTCCTAATAAGGGTAATCAAGGGAGATATTGATGATCACATAAGAATAACAAGAGTAAAAATGTATAAGAACATGATGTTAAAATTTTAAAACCATACCTTTCATATCAAATATCACAATCTTATGTCATAGGATAAATCCTGGTAGTTCATAAGTCACGAAATATAAGTAAATCTAGGACCATGAACTATAGAAGCTTAACATATAAGACATTGATTAAAAGAATACACATAATCATAGAAAACCATTTACTTAGTAGTCAAGGATCATTTCCAAGGTTATCATAGTGGAATGGGTTCACTCCCCAAACCATTACATTGGTAAATGTTCACTCCCAAGACTGTCATAATAGACATAATACCTTACAGAACTACATTTAATCCCCATTATAGTCCTCTTTATCTAATGAGATATCAATCTTACCAAATACATTTGAGGGAGATATAGGTTCCACCAATCAAATATTGAAAATAATACATATGTATACCACAAGATAAAAAATCATTCATCATATAATAACCCAGAAAAATAAATGGGTTTCATAAAGATTTCATCATAGTATATCCCATATAAAAAATGTGCTTAAAAACATTTCATTATTTTATTATAGAATAACCCATATAAATGAGATGAGTTTCATTAACATATTTTCATCATAAACATAAACCATATAGGGAATGAATAATAATGATATAATTGGATCATATCCCCATAAAATTATAAGTGAATTCATTTTTTTCTATATTTTATGAATATAAATACCATTAAAATATCATTAAAACATTCTTAAGTAAATTAATCTTTCCATTTTTAAATAAATTATTAAAACAAATATACAAATATAAAGTAAAAAATTTTATTTTAAAAGAACCATATATACTTATAAAGGAAGATTCAAATGAAATATTTTTTATTTGGTGGGAAAATTGATTCATACCATATAAGTTATAAAAATTCCTTCTATACTTTTGTTGGAAAAGTTACAAAGTACATCGTTTGAAAAATTTAAAAAAGATTCATTTCAAAACATTTTTTTTTAAATTAAAAAAGGGTAAAAATAAATTCAAAAATTCATACTATAATAATAAAAAACTTCCTTAATTTTTCTTAAAACATGGACATGTAATAACTTTTTTTGAACAAAAGAGAAAAATGAAGTCTATTTTATGTAAAAAAAATATTTTTACTCACTTGAGTATATAAGATGAGGAAAATTAAAGGAAAAATTTTATTTTAAATAAATAAAAATATTATAATAAAATTAGTTATTATATTTAGAGGTTTATCATAACATTTTATTGTTTTAAGTTTTTATCATTTTAACTTAATCATAAACAACCCCGATAAACAATTAGATTGTAAAATAACCCTTAACTTGAGTTAAATATACTTTAAAAGAAGTATAAACTCATGTATAAAAAATTTAAATTTTTTATAATTCTATAACCAAGTCATTTTCATACTTATAATATATTACATGGTCCCTTTATAACATTTCAACACCCTTTTTATTAATAATTCCTTATTGAAATCATTATTTCTCAATGTTAACCATTTCATTTATCATGAGAATTTTAGTTCAGTAGTTCCAATATTTGTAAATTTATCTTGGTTCCATAACCTTAAAAATATTTATAATAATATATATTTAATATATATTAATTATATACATATTTATAGTCATCCATAATAGTTATATATAGAAAATTTTATTACACCGTTCATAGAGATGGTAGGTTGTACGTATGCATGAACACTGTTTTATTTTTTTAACGGATGGAACAAAAGAAAGTTAAATATTAAGTAAAATTAAAAGGATCAATTTTATATCATATATATCACAAATATTAATTAAATTCATCATCCTTAATATCCAATTAAAATATAAATGAAAAATGAATCCCATCTCTTCTTGGTGGTGGTAGTACACACGTATGCTTGAGCAACATTATCGTATCCCAAAGGATTGGATGGTAAGTAGGTATATATTATATTATAATTATATAAGTATAAATAAGTCATTAATATCATATTTAAAACATTAAAAACATCATAACAATTGTCTATGAAATATGGTGATGAAAAATTAATTATATCACTACGTGGAGACTATAAGCTGTTCGTATGCATGAGTGATACTTTCACTTCTCATTTTATGGGAATAAGGGTGTATAATGGTGTTTTCATAATAATAATAAAATTTTGTAATATTTATGACAATTAATTTATTATTTTATAATAGATACCATATATTTATGTAAGGTAAAGAATATTAGAAAAAGGTGATTGGTTATGGCGATTACCTCTACTTTGTAATGACTTAGTAAGATCTCATATAAAGGGCTCTAGGGTTTGTATCATGGGAAGAAAAAAAAATATAATGTGTTTTGGTAAGTTTATAAGATAAATTATTAGATTTTGGCCAAGATAGATGACTCAAAGTGGAGTAAATATGTGAGGGAGGAGGTTCCCTATTATAATTGAGGGGAGATGCACTTTTGGAATATCAAAAAATATGAAATTATAATAAATTGATTCACAAGAAAAATTCCAAAAAATTTATAGGGATTTTAAGATAATATATTATTGTGTTTTAATCCCTTAAACTTAGAGAATTGAGATATGTTTTGGTGTCATTTTAAACATTATCATTTTGATTAACCGTCAGTTGACTCATTTTAATTTTAATGAAGGTAACAACATTTAAAATATTAAAGGTTTTAATTTTTAATTATATGGTAAAAATTGTCCCAAAAAGGTCAATTTTTTAAATTTTCAACCATATCATTTCCATCATGTCTTATTTAAAGATTTTTTTTAATTTTAAATAATATAATAAAATATTATTTTGATCAAAAATCCTTATTGTCAATTTTGAGACTATTCATTTAATTTGACTTAAAAAACATAAATAAAAAGTTGTAATTATAATATAATATTTTAAAACAACACTAATATGTCACATTAACATATAAAATTCATTGACCAATATAAATAACTCAAATTATATCACTTTTAATATTTTAAAAATAATTTTTTCATTAATTTAATAAATAATGTTTTGGATTTTTTAAGTATTTAAGGTAATTTTTCTAATATATAAAAATTATAAATAAATCACCATCATCAAAATAGTTTCATTATTAACAATATTAATATAAATATACATTAATAACTAGTTCTTTCCAATTTGAACTCATAAAGGATATTTAAAACTAAGAGAGTGATGTTTTAAAACATTATTTGATTTAAATAATATGTAAGTCATTTTCATGGAAAATTTATCATGAAAAAACTCACTATAGAACCTAATATGATAATTTTAGAATTTAATTCATCCAATAAGAATTAGTATAAACCAATTATGGCCTTATTGCTTATTTTTTGTCCTATAATATCTCAATTTATCTTTTATTATGGTGATAAATTTTTCCATGATTACTATTCATATTAGCCCAAAATAAAAGTGGAATATTTAAAAAAATTTAACCTACTAATTATAAATATTAAATTATTTTTATCTAATTCCTACATAAAAATTTAAGAAATTAATTTTAAAGAAACTGTGAGAAATGAAAAATAATTGTTTTTAGAAAAGATATATTTGTAAGAATAAAACTAAATTGATTCTTATCCTTTCCCTAGAAATATATTTTTTCAATGTATAATTTTTTTATCAAGTAGATAATATTTATATTTTATTAAAATAATATAATAGTGGTTATTAATTTATTTTATTTATATAAAAAACATTGTGTGCATAATAAAAAAATTTCAGAGAAAAAAATCACTTTAATTTTTAAATAAATTTTATTTTTTATTATAATAATTTGGTAACTAATGAATTCAGTTAATAAATGTATAAGACCTATTTTTTTCATGAGAGACACATTATATTTAAATAATTTTACATAGTTCGTTTAAACTCGGTGTTTCATGTAATGCAAGATATGGAAGATATCAAATTACATAAAGAGGAATATTTTATAAAAATCTCAGGGTGTCAAAATATTTTTTTCAACTTAATTTTTTTCTATTTTAAAAAAAAATTAAACTTATTTATATACATATATTCATTTTTTATTAAATTATATATTTAAAAATCTTCTACCCATAAAAAAATAAAACAATGATTAATTTGAAATAACTATCAATTAAATTCTAAAATTAATGAAATTAATTTAAAACATTTATTTGTGGAATATATAAATAAAATACCCAACAATTATACCTTTATTTTTATCAATAATCAAAAATCAACATAATAAAAAAGAACCCCCTATACTACCCAAATTTAAAAAATCATAAAAAATTGTCATTAATGAGAAACAAATTTATAAGAATCACATAAGAACATTTATTTAACACATCACTTTTTAATGAAAAAAATAGACTGTGTATTTTAATTTTTCATATTTTAAATGACCATACTTCTCCCAACATCCATTCATGTTTTTTAATTTATCATTAATTCATTCCAATTATGATCCACCTCATTGATTGTTTTTCCTCTTATCATTCAAGGATAAAATTTAAGTGGAGCTAGTATCATTCTTCAAGTACATGATCCTTAAAATAGGCTTTAAAGGAATCTAAAATATACACCCCTAAATAAAAAATAGAATAATTAATCAAGAAGACTTCACATTGAGGTTTAAATGTCTTTGATCTTTGATTTGTTTAGGTAAATGATGTAATAAATAAATAAATCTTAAAAGGGAAGGTTAAAATCTAATGTATATTTCTTCAAAAATAAATATGTAAACAAAATTAAATAATCATTGAAGAATTAAATCAGTCAACACTAAAATAATTAAAATTAAGACTTAAAAAAACAAATACCATGAAATCTAACTCTCTCCCCACTTCCCTATTTGTTTTCAATTTTTAAAAAGCTTTACTTAGGAAAAACTTCACAATACTCACCCAAATAGAATATTATATACTTAAAAAATAATAATAATATTTCTAACAAGATCATATGATGAATTAAATTGGTTGAACTATCTAATACATTTTAATTTTTAATTTTTTTTTAATTTTTTGTTCCTTGGTTTTCCTAGAGGTTAAAAAATAAGGAACAATAAAAGATATGTCATGAACATTCTTAAAATATTATTAAAAACACCTCACATATTATACTAAATTAATTACATCCCCTTACACCATTAAAACCCCCCACAATTAAATGAGAGAATATCATGAAATATAACATGACTATGGTATGAAGCATATAATAGTATTGTAATGTGGATATTTACTAACATGGACATTCATATATTCTATGGAATTAAAATAAAAATAGAAATATACAAGGTGGTCTCAAGGATAAGGGTTTAAAGAATAAAAATACCTTAATCATTTTAAAATTTATTTTATTAAATCATACCACTTAAAAGATGCAATGAAATTTATAGATTGAAAATAAGACCTAATAGTATTTAAAAAGTGGTATTATAAGGAATAAGAAAAATTTCCCTCAAATCCTCTTTAGAAATGGAAACATAATAGAGTCAATCCATCATGAAATGCACACTACCAAGAAACTAATCCACAATTTTTTTCGAAATCTGACGAGTGTCAAATATAATAGAAATTTCATTTACTTTAATCAACTCATTACACCTAAATCATGATTCATGAAATCTATTCCAATATATTTATCACTACTCATTAATTATTTATTTTACACCTCCAATTTTGTTAGTAATTATTTTTAAAACATGGTATAATGGGTCTCTTAAGTGAATTTTGTCTCTTAGTTTATAAAAATATCAAAGAACCAAAGGTGGGGCATGGATTATAATTTTAAAAGTAAAAAAGAGAATCAATAAAATACCATGGAGTTAAGAAAAAAATAAACAATTAAAAATCATACCCACTTTCAATAATTCTCTCATTCCTCTTCATATTCTTTTTTCATTTTCCATAATGGTCCTGAAAAATAAATAATTAGGTAAAAGTGAAAGGAATATGTACTTTAATGTTCAAAAAAATTAATGAAATTGAAATTACATCATAAATCAAATTCCTAAAATAAGTCTTTGAGATTCACTCCTAGGAAACAAATAAATGAGAAACTCGAGCTACCACCGACAAAGAAATTTTTTAAGGTCTTTTAGCTCAACTTTACCTCTTTTTTATCATGTAATGTGAGTACGAAATAAAGTTACTTGATACAAATTATTAAATGAAGGATGTTGTAGTGTATCCAAAATAGGTCCTATATTCATCTTAATTGATCTTTTTAAAACCTTTATAAGGAGTAAAATATATAATGATCATCTGAAAAGATTGAAGAAGTGTTTTTTATCTATCCAAATTTGGTAGAGCTCCTCCCTTTCCAATTATTATGGTCGTTTATCTTAAATTTTTTAACTAATCTTTTAGTTTTCAGTGGATTCTACATATTCTATTTACTACTCTTCAAAAATTTCATTATTTATTTAGTTTCAATAACTTCTTCATCCTCTTGTTATTACTTTTCCAAGTCTTCAAGGACAACATATATCATTTCAATATCTCTCCTCTCTTCTCCTCCCTTTTATTTTTTTCTATACTTTTTAATGCTACTTCTTCTTATTTATCTTCATTCTATGAACCTATAGTGGTATGAGTGTTTTCTATAAAAATAGTTTTATCCTGATAATTGTAAATTACATTGAAATTGTCCTTTAACTTAGTAGATTCTTCATAATTTCCTCTAGATGCTTACTTATAGTGAATTTAATTATTGGTTATCTCTTTTGAATCCTCTACCTTATTTTCCATTATCTATAGAAGTTTCAACTCATCGTTAAATATTTCTTCCATTCCTAGGATGATATTCTCATCCGAAATTATGTGTCTTCCTGGAATCCATTCTTGGATTTCGGTTTTCTTTTTTGAGAACTTCAATTTTTGTAGAATATTTTCCATTTAGACGTCCATGTAAATGTGAAACTTTATATTTTTGATTAACTAGTGACCAAAACCATAAAACCCATGAAGAAAAAACTGAAAAGGAAAAGAAAGAAAACTTACTCTAGAATCATAAAACAGAAAAGTGTGATAGAAAATACTTGTCCAAACAATTGAATTAATTCGACCTAGTCCCCAAAAATGGAATAAAAAAATTTATCGGTCCATATGAATCATTTTTTCCTATGAAATTGGTCTAGTTTAAAATTAAAAAAACACAAGAAAAAGAATCTAAAACTACTATGTAGTATAATAATGAAAACCCCAAGGTCATACCCAAAAGTAAAAGGTGGAAAATACCAAAACTCAATGATTAACACTTATAATCTGAATGAAAATAAATAAATAACTATCCTATAGAAATACCAATGAATATAATTGTACTAGTAAGATGAAAATCCTTGTTCATGAAATAATTAAGAACAATACATATTATTGATACTCATAATGTTTTCATAATTGAGTCCAACATAATCCCTTAGTCTTGGTAGACACTCTCATATCACCAAGATTCCCTTTTCTCATGGACCAGTAGTTTAGGTCACATAGATATTAGGTAACCTGAAACCATGCTTAATCATATTATGATAACTAATCCAATAGTCATGGGGGAAGGTACACTCTAGTAATTATATGAGGATTCAATCTCTCAAACAAATTCAATTATTTTGATTAATAATAATAAAGTAAGATTTGGAAAATATAATGATGGTAATACTCAATATGTAAACCATAAAAGTAAAATATATTATTAATCAATACCCTTATATCACAAAAACATAACATTAAACTATTATACACTCATGCTATCCAAGATAGGGTATAAAAAAATAAAAATAAAATAATCTCTTAAAGACACAAATAGTATCATAACATAGTTGGTAGTTGTGGAATAACTCTATAATTATATTAATTTTCAGTATATAACACTAAAATATATGTATATACAACGTCACCTAAGATATATACCCATATGTTTCCTATATCTAATCTAGTATCTCCCTATGTCGACCCCACTATGAGTTATTCTTATACCCCCTAAGATAATATAAAAATACCCACATGCATGTATTCTCTTTAATCCACCATAATATATCTAAAATTTCCCATGATAGTGGGACTATCCATATATATTATCTTATTTATATCTAAATTTCTTGAAATAAATAACAGTTTCATGTCAAACACCTATCTTCAATTCCCACTGTCCATTCATGAATCATGACATGAACCATTATTTTTATGGAATGGGAAAAAATCCACCAACTTATACTGCTGCTTCCTTTAAACATGTGGTACAAACCCAGAACATCTCATCCTAAACTTTTCTACTTGAATCTAGAATCTTTTCTATAATAGCTTTCATGACATGACACACGCAAGCTTGTAGTGAACCCATTATATAAATATTGGAAAAGGAAAGGTACTCACACACAAACACATTATGATACTTATGTTTCCTTTATTAACTATTATGTAACTTACCTATGACACATAATAAATACCTTGGTTCTTTAAAAAAATTCACCATGACACAACATACACTATCATCTTCACTTCACTTATATAGAACCTTCCACACTTCACAATGATACAGAAGAGCTCAAACTTCATCATTTTTTTATATCAATACTTGAAAATAACCATAATTTATTGCTTCTAAATGAATCACTTATGCTTCAGTGATTCCCTCATTGTGATTTTGGTATTCTTAGTGTTGGAGTCAAGATCTAAAGGAAATAAAAATGGCAGTTTCCCAACAAGAAGACCTGGGTTGATAGTGGTACGCGACATGGGATATCCATTCCTAGAAGTTGATGTAGGGTCCACAAAAAACAACTCTACATTTTTTATAAAGGATAGTACCACACCTCATCTATGCACCATGTAAATATTCAATGGCTGGGTGCTTGTTAATAATTCTAGACTTGATCAGGATGAGCCAATGAAAAATACCCTGGTGGCTCTACCTCGTTCCTCTTTCCCAACACTTAAATACAATGAGTGCCCAACCTTCTTTGATACATTTCATGTTTCAACCCATTCATGGATCTTTAATTTTTGATTCTTGTCTATCCGTGTATAGGTCCTCTTTAGACAATTCTATAATCCATCTTGTTTCTAAACTAACAAAAAAACAATTTTTATTTTTTAAAAACCACTTTAAACTTAAATATATATATTTTTTATTTTTTACAAATTATATTATATATATATCTTTCCAATTACTGAACAAAGAAATGTCAATTGAAAATAATTATCAATTAAATTATATAATTAATAAAATTATTTAAAAAAATTTATTCATGAAATGTAAACATCAATGTGTAATGATGTAAATCTCCTTTATCTATTCAAGGGATCATCACCCCTTTCAGTTGTATTTTTTTTATTTTCAGGGAAATCATGTATTTGAGAGATATAAATAGTGGTAGATTAATAAAAAAGAATATGAAATGGATCCAAGAGTCTCACACCATAACTATAGAGTGCCTAATATTTTATAGATCATTCATAGTGAAAATATTAGTCATTTAAATCATGGATGTGGACCATGAAAACCACAGTCCTGATCATTATTTCTGATGATCATTACTAGGTTCTTGGTTTAGGCATAGGGTATATAAACCTGTTATTCTTGTTTTATCCATTCAATGTTGTAATATTTTTCTTTTTTTCCTCTTGTGGTGCATGTGTGAGTCCATCCAAGATTTTTGTATATGCATCATGCTTGGTTTGAGTTTATCTAAAGTCATAGAGCTATAAAAACTTGTTCCTCATATAGGTTTTCTAGTCCATATATTCACTATTTCTATTTTTTTCTTTCTATTTATGTTTGTATAATAATGATTGCATGGGTGGTGTTATTTCCATTCATCTAGGCCCAAATCATACTAAAGCATGTTCAATTGTATTGTTCTTTATTGATTTTTTTGATTGCTTGTTTTATTATCTTGTAATTTCTTTTAATCTCTTCTATGTTTTAGTTTTATTTTTTTTAATAAAATTAATATAATAAAACTAGTTTAAACTATGTTGTGTGTATGTTTGATCATTTATACCCAAATCATATTTTTATTGAATACATTCATCCCACAATATTATGTACGGATTTACATTCCCTGAGGCTTAAAACATCTCCTTACAAACTATCGCCTCCCCTTCGATATAGTTGGAGCATAATGATTTCTCATATTTTAGCTTCCAAAGGATTTCCATATATTCATTTATTCTTTGAGTTTATATTACTAGTTTGGATGCATTTGAGAGATATAATAGATATTGAAGAGAGATATTGAGGAGAGTATTAAATTTCAATAGAATGTTTATTTGACCACTGATCCTTTCTGGTGGATTTTTTTTCACTTTAAATGTTTAATAATATGGATTACAATTCACAGGGGAGATCTTATGAGTAATACAACATCGATCATCTATTTCCAAGGAGGAAACCAATTTCTTGTTGCAGTCCTGGTGTTGTAAGCCCCTTAAATATATTCTTTCAGTTCTTTAGTTTTTATTCTATATCTATTTTATTTTTCAGTCCTATGTTTGTGCGTGAGTCTCTCTAGAAATGAATTTCATTCTAGCTCCTCATGATGCAATTGATCAGTTCCACCTAGTTTTAGAAAATTTTTCTCGTCAGATAGTTTCTCCAGTCAACCAATTTTATTTTTTCTATTATAAACCCAATTGTTTATGTGTCTATATAATAAATAATTTATGGGGATGAGGTTCTTTTAATGCATTAGGTATCATGTTAATTATTTAGGTTTATTTAAAATTCCACATATTTTTTTGGTCACACTTTTTTCCACTATGTTTTCTTTTTATGGTTCATGTTTATATTTTAAAATAATGAATTTTAAGAGACTCATTTCTCAAATGCATTTATTTAGTGTTCATACCATGGTTCCCGACTTTCCTTCTTCAATAAATATTGACTGAGACCAAGTATAAATACACACTACTGATATTTTTGTGTGTGCATAGGAATGAGAATGTGTTTGTTGTATAGATTTATCAATTTTTATGTTATTACCTTAGTATTATACAACTAAGATACTTTAAGTCTAGATTTTTTTGAATTAAATCACAATATAAGAAAATTGTGTTTATATTTTTATATGGTTATCAATTATTAAGAACTAATAAAAATAAATAAATTTTATATTCTATTCAAAAATAAAGAAAAACTAAAAGATTTAATCAATGAGTAAATTAGGGAGATAGTTATATTATTATCATGAATGAAAAAAATCAATCATGAAAACATAATCTCATAAAATAAAGAAATTTACATATTTTTTATATAAAAAAATAAACATGGTAATATAAATATAGATTTTACACACAACAAAAATAGTATTACTTAATAAGTAAGTAGTAATAAATATATCATGTAAAAAAGACATATTGATTGAGATTATCAATAGTTTAATAAAACATATTATTACAACACAACTGCTGAACATAAAAGGAATAATGATATTCGGTTCATGTAATGAACATAAAATAACATTAGTTTGAAAACCAAAACCAGAAATCAATATGGAAACATCATTCAATGAGAAGAATCAAGCATAAGTGATAATATAACATGTAAATTCAAATAAGATAATAAATAAAATCAAGAAAAGGATATGATGATTTACGAGCTTCGGTCAAATTAGACTATGTGTATAGGGAAGGAGCATAAAAATTTTCATAATAAAAATCATAAGAGGATTTCAAGGGATATGAAAAACTAATGTAAAAAAACTAAACAAATAATTTGGTTAAAAGTTGGGTAGTTGTTGAAATGGGAGCAAACAATTAACCAAATATTAAGGTATTAATATATTCTCACACCTTGGATGGAATCATACACTCACATGACAAATCACCATAACACCAAAATTTAAAAGACATCATAAATAAATAAGGAATAAATAAATTGATCCAATAACCCCTTTTTCGGTCCAATATTACAGATTTTTCAAATATCCTATATTCTTGTCAATATCCACCATCAATGTCAACTCAAGGAATTGTCATAATATAGGTATAAATTCCATAATTAAGTAGAATAATAATGATATTGTGATAAATAATAACTCTTTTAGATGATATTGTTGAGTGTATATTAAGATCTCAATCAATCTCTTGAAGTGACACCATGGACAATGGAAAACAAATCATTTCTCCCTCGCTATCTCTTTATTTTTTTCACTTCGAGGAATTAGAATAAGACATCAAATAATCCTCCTCACTAACTATTTATTCTCTGATAAATATTCTATCAAAATATGGGCCACTTATAGAACTCTCAATATAAACTGGGCACGAAACTAGGAGACACCCAAACTGAATGAATCAACAAAATTTGTAACAAGTTCATGATGTATGAAATAACCAAAGAGAAACATTTATAATCAAGGAAATATAGAAAGAAATTCATAGATATATTGGGAATACATGGACTAGAAAGAATTAATAAAAGGATCCAAAAAACATTATTTTAGAGGGAAATAAGAGACTCAAATAAAACACATGGCAATGTGGGGAAGAGTGATAGGGGTGACCAGGGTTTAAAAAAGACACCTTAGGGAGAAAAAAGATAAAAAAACACTTTGGGAGAATCTTAATCATACTGTAACATCCCAGACCTGGCCAGCCACCCGAACAGTGCCGAACAGGTCGGGTGTTACTACCTTAGGTGCACCTCCCCGAATGCCAAAGGCTGACGACTAGCAGCGAGGGTCTGTTAGGTATAGTGGGGAGGCTATACCCTCCCGGAGGATCATAATAAGGGTACTGGTCCAAGAATAACAGTAAAGAATCAGTCGAAAGGAAGACTCAGCAGACTCGAACCAGACCCGCAGAGCGGAAGCAAAATCAATATAGATAAATAGCAGGAGCAGTAAATATAACAACATCAGCGGAAATAAACACAACAGCATGCTGAGAACATGTAACTACAACTGCGCAGTAAAACATGCAGCCAGAGCAGGTCATACACAACTGAATATAAAAAGGGCTCCAATGGATAACCAACAGTAGCTACAACAAGCATGCCGATACAGAAAAATAAACAAAACAAAGTAAACCCCAGCTAGGTATGACCTCAAGGTCCATACCATCTCCATGCAACAACTAATGCATCCCAACACCTGAAGCTGGCCTCTTTCCTGCACATACATTCATACAGTCTTCACACGTCCCGAAGGGCCCTTGAAGGGTGTGAGACAAATCTCAGTAGGATACCACCCAATGGTGCGTACCAAATATAAGTGTTTAAGCAGTCAAGCATTTCTTAGAAAAAGCAGTAAATGGTACAATGCACAATTAAACACAAACACCACTGGTGCTCAACAGCCACCATGGAGTGTCACCTGCTTCGGCCAATGCCAGAACCTCTGTCGTGTAACCCAGCACCATGTGCCACTTGACAGCTCGTGTCTCAAGTACCGACGTCCCGCAGGCACGCCCAAAAATAGTAACCCGGCACCAAGTGCCTCCTGACACCCCGTGTCTCAAGTACTGACGTCCCAAAGGCATGCCTAAAAATAGTAACCCAACACCAAGTGCCTCCTAACACCTCGTGTCTCAAGTACCGACGTCCCAAAGGAACGCCTAAAAATAGTAACCCGGCACCACGTGCCTCCTGACACCTCGTGTCTCAAGTACCGACGTCCCGAAGGCATGCCCATCCCCTGAAGGCTCCTCACCTCCCACATGGCTTTCTACGGCAAGGACCCCCAACCAGAAAACCTAACCGCAACTACGGGGGCCTCTACCCACACGATTGGTCAAAACCACCTCATCACGGAGTATCTCTGTGTGCACACTACTCAAAGTCCCGGTGATCGGTAATCACCAAAATAGTCCTAATCCACCAAAACATCTGACACCTCGTGCCCCTGCGACTATGTCGCTCAAGTCCGATGGCCTCACCATCCAAGTAACCCGGGCCATGCCCCCAACATGACAGTCGTACTGCCTCAAGCCGACGTCCATGACGCCTAATCACAAAGTCAAAACCACCCAAAGTAACCCGGGTAAAGCCCCAACTTGTGATTCGCATCACTCAAGTGTAACCGGGCCAAGCCCAACACAACCCAACGGGTCCAGTAGATATAATTCAGAAATTGGATATATAACATATGTAAACAGAAAACATAACCAGGAAAAACAAACTAAACAGTTGAATTGCACCCTACCAGGTGCTGTCCCATACCAGCACTGAGGTCTTAAATGCCTCTAACAATTTATAACAGGCTTTAACAAATTAAAATAAATAGTTTATAACAATCATATTTCAATAAATACCATTTTGGCGTTCCCCGGCCAAAATTCCCCGATGAGCAACGACCCCTCACTCAGCCCTGCTCATGCAAACTGGTAACCGGGCATACCCAAAAGCATCCCAGAGGTCCCATAAGCATTACAATATGAAAAAGAAGATAAAATGGGTGCCGCTCAAAATACCCGAAAATGCGCCGAAGGCCGCGTCACCCAAACAACTACGAAAACACAAAATGAGGTATGCACCACCTACCTGAGACTCGCATGATGCTACTCCTCCAGTAACACCCACCAATTCGGTCTAAAACGCAGTAAATCTACAAAAGATTGAAAACTGCTCAAAGGGCTATAACTTGTTCTATAATGAAAATTAGACAAAACAACCAAAGTGGAATCGAGGCCTTACCGAGGGGGTTCCAATGCATCCAACCGAGATTGGATCGGTGTTCGGACGAAGAACCGGGAAGCAAATGAAGATCCGACCGACTTGGTTCGTTAAAACCGGCCAAAATATTGAGGTTCTGCCTCAATACAAGGCTACTGCCCGTTTTAAGCAAAAAAATAAAGTACACGGCGTGTACTTTGGGACTGCACGCCGTGTATGGTTCATTTAACAGTTCATAAGACGGATAGATTCCACTGACTTACTTTCTGAGCCTGCCGACATGAGTACACGGCGTGTACTTGGTTCCTCTTCCTTTCCTCACCGACGTACTCACACTCCATGTGTATCCCTTATACACGGCTAGACTACACGGCGTATCCAAGGGGAACACGGCGTGTCCTCGGTTCTACCCAGCCAACAGGCCTACACGTCATGTATGGCCTCACACGGTCGGGGGTATACACGGCGTGTTCAAAACTACACGCCCTGTAGTAAGAAAATTCTACACAGTCACTACACGACATGTACTCGGCGAGCACATGGCCGGTCACTCTCCTACACATATACGGCGTGTACTTAATGTACACGGCGTGGAGTCTATAAATTTTCAGAAACTGCCCATTTAATCCAGTTTCCTTAGAAACCAGTCAAAAATTTAAACAGGGTCGAGATTTTGACCTGTTCCAAAAACCTAGGTTCTTACAAACTCCCCACCTTAACGTAGCTCATCCCCGAGCTACCAAACAAAACCCGAAGATGGCACCGAACATGCCCATCCCAGTTAAACAATCTGGACTACCTCGGTCCCAAGGTTCTGGCTAAATTCTTCAAGGGGCTCCCCACCTTAGGAATTGCCTACTCGGTCTCAACCAACAAAATTTAAAGCAAACAGGGTTCACTAACCTATTTTCCAGACACATAGTCCTCCCGTGATGCATCGTCACCCCTGCACCTCGTGGTGCTCCTATGTCGCTTCCGACACCCAACGTAACCCGCACCGCATTGGTGTCCACCTCCACGAGGTCCTGGTGCTGAGCAGCTCAAGTAACCCACATCCACGATGCCCTGATGCCAACGACACCTCAAGTAACCTGCATCCATGATGCCCTGATGACCATGACACCTCAAGTAACCTGCATCCACGATGCCCCAATTCCCACGACACCATATATATATATATATATATATATATATATCACACAACTGATATGGTGCCAACCCACTGACTAGCATCTAGTCAGTCCACAAAGATCCTGTGCACCTCGTGCACTCAAAACAGACATAACTCTACAGGTCATGCCAAAAAGGAAACATGGAGATCACGGTCACACCACGATGTACCTCTAACTGTCACCGGCTCACCGGCCTGCTCAGCCTCTAGCAGCTCCACGGCGTGCACCTGGCCTGAAACACGTCTGCCTAACCCCTGACCTCCCGATGCTTCTCTAGTCACCGGCCACTAACCCCTCAACTGGGTCCCACCATCTCTGTCACGACCTCCGCGCACAGCTGAACCTCGACTACCCTCTCCGAGTACCGAACCTGAACCAACTCCAGACACCACAGTCTGTCCTGGTCCCTGCCTACCGGCTATCCGAGAAGGTTGCCTGCAAAACCTCTCCAGATGCCCGTCCTGTCCACATGCCCGACACTCCTTCGGAGGCCTATCGCATTGTGCCCGAACATGTCCCAGCTGTCCACACTGGAAGCAAATCACCGAAGAACTCCCACGTGGTGGTCTAGCTGAATCCCTGGCCTGACTGCCCTACGGAGACTCATCCCGTCCACGCTTCCTGCTTTCTGAACCGTTACCTGAAGCTGCCATCCTGACCAAGCGAGATTTCTCCCTTTCGTTTCCCTCAGCTATGAGTGCCTGATTCACCACTTCGGAGAAAGAACCTATCCTGAAGACGTTCACCTTTACCCGAATGGCGTGCCGTAAGCCATCCTCGAAGCACCTCACCCTAGCTGTGTCGTCGCTCACCATACCCGGTGCAAAACGGGACAACTCTGTGAAGGTAGCTGTGTAGTCCATGACGGACATATCTCCCTGTTAAAGACTCGAGAACTCCCGAGCTCTCTCTGCCCTCAACGTCTCTGGGTATAAGTGCTCAAAGAACTAGTCCTCGAAATCCTTCCAAGTTAGTCCCTCGTGCCTACAATCCTGTACCTGTACATCCCACCAATGCTTCGTCAGTCCTCTCAGTATGTACGTCGTCAGCTTGACCCTCCGCCCTGGAGGCGTCTCAAGCTACTCAAAAATCACTTGCATACTCTCTATCCAGTTCTCAGCCGCTTTCAGACCACCCTCTCCCTGAAAAAGCGACGGCTGCTGCAATTGGAACTCCCGCGTCAGATACACCATAGAAGGCTCTGTACTCTGCGCGCCTCTGTCAATCCCCTACAAGACATGTACTACGCTAGCTCAGAGCTGCTCGTCAAGCCACGGCCCGAACGATGCCAAACCCGGCTGTTGTCCTACCTAAACTGGATCCTGAACCTATTCTTGTCCCTGAGCCTGTACCTGCGGCTCGTGCTTAGCCTGTACCGAATTCTGACCCTGATCCTATGACACTGTATCATCTCCTGCCTGACTCTCCATCGAGCCGTGAAGGAGTAACCCCCTGAATACCATAAATGGCCAGACATCCCATATATATATATATATATATCAATATATTCTACGCAGATAAGGAAAGCAGTAAAAGGCAGTGCATAACAACTACCCTTACTCACCCTCACCGCAACCCATGCCCCACGGCATCCCGGCCTCATGGCCTCCTTAACCGCCCTCAACAGATCCAAGTATCAAAGTACCTCAGGCCATGCCAGTCCTAACAACTCACGTTGCCTCAAACCGACGACCGAGTCGCCCAATCCTGACAGTTACACTGCCTCACCCATAGTACCTACCTTCTCTCATAAGATTCAGCCCAATTATCCTACAACATGCAATTCTACAAATATAAAGCATGACATACACATTTGAAAAACTAGTAGTTCTATCAGGAATTTCACCAACTCACATTTTAAAGAATATAAAGCATGAAATTTGATTTTTCATTCACATGTCATTATCACTTCACAAGGCATACGTGCAATTATGAAACTGAAATACCCTAAAATGTGCCTATCAAAAGCCAAGCAACCCAGCCTTGCCATACCGATCCAAGGTCCAACTCTCCCTTAACATACTGGGTCAAGGGTCACATATCAAAATCAACAAAATTACACATCAAGTGAGTCACCGAGGTGGAAATCATATCAACTGTAATCTGAGCAAAAGCAAACAACAATTCCTACCCGTGGCAACTAGGTCCATCCCACGTACCTGGGGCTGCAGGCACCCAAGCACAAGATACAAAACCCAGTCCCTGTAACAAACTATCTCCAGTATACCATATCCCAAATAGTAAAACCAGCAGAAAGAAACGAGAAGCCTCAAACTCATTAGTAGACATTAAAGCGCTGCTACTAAATCCCTGTCACGAACTCCTTTGATACAACTTTGTAACGTCCCAGACCCGCCCAGCCACCCAAACAGTGCCGAACGGGTTGGTTGTTACTACCTTAGGTGCACCTCCCTGAACGCCAAAGGCTGCCGACTAGTAGCGAGGGTCTGTTAGGTATAGTGGGGAGGCTATACCCTCCCGGAGGATCATAATAAGGGTACTGGTCAAAGTATAACAGTAAAGAAGCAGCGAAAAGGAAGACTCAGCAGACTCGAACCAGACCCGCAGAGCGAAAGCAAAATCAATATAGATAAACAGCGGAAGTAGTAAATATAACAACAGCAGTGGAAATAAACACAACAGCATGCTAAGAACATGTAACTACAACTGCTCAGTAAAACATGCATCCAGAGCAGATCATACACAACTGAATATAAAAAGGGCGCCAATGGCTAACCCACAGTAGCTACAACAAGCATGCTGATAAAGAAAAATAAACAAAACAAAGTAAACCCCAGCTAGGTATGACCTCAAGGTCTATACCATCTCCATGCAACAACTAACGCAGCCCAACTCCTGAAGCTGGCCTCGTTCCTGCATGTAAATCCATAAAGTCTGCACGCGTCCCAAAGAGCCCGTGCAGGGTGTGAGACAAATCACAGTAGGATACCACCCAATGGTGCGTACCAAATATAAGTGTTTAAGCAGTGAAACATTTATTAGAAAAAGAAGTAAACGGTACAATGCACAATTAAACACAAACTCCACTGGTGCTCAACAGCCACCATGGAGTGTCACCTGCTTCGGCCAACACCGGAATCTTTGTCGTATAACCCGACATGATGTGCCACCTGACAGCTCATGTCTCAAGTACCGACGCCCCGCAGGCATGCCCAAAAATAGTAACCCGGAACCAAGTGCCTCCTGACACCTCGTCTCTCAAGTACCGACGTCCCGAAGGCATGCCCAAAAATAGTAACCCGACACCAAGTGCCTCCTGACACCTAGTGTCTCAAGTACCGACTTTCCGAAGGCATGCCCAAAAATAGTAACCCGGCACCACGTGCCTCCTGACACCTTGTGTATCAAGTACCGACGTCCCGAAGGCACGCCCATCGCGTGAAGGATCCTCACCTCCCACGTGGCTTTCTACGGCAAGGACCCCCAACCAAAAAACCTAACCGCAACTACGGGGGCCTCTACCCACACGAGTGGTCAAAACCAACTCATCACGGAGTATCTCTGTGTGAACACTACTCAATGTCCCGGTGAGCGGTAATCACCAAAATAGTTCTAAGACACCAAAACATCTGACACCTCGTGCCCCTGCGACCATGTCGCTCAAGTCCGATTGCCTCGCCATCCAAGTAACTCGGGCCATGCCCCCAACCTGACAGTCGTACTACCTCAAGCCGACGTCCATGACGCCCAATCCCATGGTCAAAACCACCCAAAGTAACCCGGGAAAAGCCCCAACCTATGATTCGCATCACTCAAGCATAACCGGGCCAAGCCCAACACAACACAAGGGGTCCAACAGATGCAATTCAGAAATTTCATATATAACATATGTAAACAGAAAACATAACCAGAGAAAACAAACTAAACAGTTGAATTGTACCCTACCAGGTACTGTCCCATACCAGCACTGAGGTCTTAAATGCCGCTAACAATTTATAACTGGATTTAACAAATTAAACTAAACAGTTTATAACGATCATATTTCAATTAAAACCATTTTGGCATTCCCCGGCCAAAATGCCCCGATTAGCAACGGCCCCTCACCCAGACCTTCTCACGCAAACTGGTAACCGGGCATACCCAAAAGCATCCCAAAGGTCCCATAAGCATTACTGTATGAAAAAGCAGATAAAACGGGTCCCGCTCAAAATACCTGAAAACGCACCGAAGGCTGCATCACCCAAACAACTAAAAAAACAAAAAATGAGGTATGCACCACCTACCTAAGAATTGCATGATGCTACTCCTCTGGTAACACCCACCAATTCGGTCTAAAACGCGGTAAATCTACAAAAGATTCAAAACCGCTCAAAGGGCTATAACTTGTTCTATAACGAAAATCAGAAAAAACGGCCAAAGATGAATCGAGGCCTTACCGAGGGGGTTCCAACGCATCCAACCGAGATCGGATCGGAGTTCAGACGAAGAATCGGGAAGCAAATGAAAATCCGGCCGACTTGGTTCATTAAACCCGGTCGAAATATTGAGGTTCTGCCTCAATACGAGGCTACTGCCCGTCTTAAACAAAAAAAGAAAGTACACGGCGTATACTTTGGGACTACACACCGTGTATGGTTCATTTAACTGTTCATAAGACAGAAAGATTCCGCCGACTTACTTTCCGAGCCTGCCGACATGAGTACACGGCGTGTACCTAGGGGTACATGGCGTGTACTTGGTTCCTCTTCCTTTCCTCACCGACGTACTCACACGCCAAGTGTATCCCTTATACATGGCTAGACTACATGGCGTGTCTAAGGGGAACACGGCGTGTCCTCGATTCTACCCGGCCAATATGCCTACACGCCATGTATGGCCTCACACGGTCGGGGGTATACATGGCATGTTCAAAACTACACGCCGTGTAGTAAGAAAATTCTACACGGTCACTGCACGACATGTACTCGGTGAGCACACAACCGATCACTCGCCTACACATATACGGAGTGTACTTAAAGTACACGACGTGTAGTCTGGAAATTTCCAGAAACTGCCCATTTAATCCAGTTTCCTCAGAAACCAGTCAAAAATTTAAACAGGGTCGGAATTTTGACCCGTTCCAAAAACACGGGTTCTTACACATACGATCTATATGATCAAGGACACATAGATAAAATTAGTGGAGTAGTTTGATCAACCAACAAACAATCTAAAATATCATGTTGAGAATTGGAGTAAGGAAAGAGTAAAGAGAGTTTCCCAAACAAAAAGCCCAACATGGGGAAAACAAAGTAGTAAAACAAATAAAAAGTTTACCAAGAAAGAGAAATCCCAAACAAACATATTTTAAATTTAATATATCAAAATAAAAATTGAAATGAAATTAAAACATGAAATAATCTTTCCAATTAAATTTTTTTTATAAGGTTAAATCACTCTATTCAATAAAACATTATTAGTGAAATGAAATAAAAAATTACCCACATTGTAAATTTAATAAATGAACATATTAAATACATAAAAACAGTGAATTTTCATTTCAAATATATCTATATTATAAATAAAATTCCTAAACTATATATGTTTATGGATCACATAAATCAATAAATTAATGCATTTTAAAAAAAACCTAAACTATTACTTTGTATGAAAATTTACCTTCCTTAGTCACACTATTTAAATAAATCTCTTTAATGTTATATAAATGCAACATATAATTTCCTAAATCAATGAAATTTATAATGCAATTCTAAACATGATCAAATATATCTTTCATTTTAGCCATAATGAATAAGAGAATGTACCTTCACTTAATAGATTCATCCAATGAATCTTTTCCATCATGGAATTCTATATCATTTGAACAATACTGACCAAAAAGTATAAAAATGGAGATTTATCCACCTCAAAAAAATGAAAAAATATCCGATATTTAAAAATAAAATTACTTAGCCACTATCATAACCCTACCTCATTGGGGCCTATCTTGAGTCGACAACGAGTTTGAGTATAACCCCAGAATCCCACTTTCAATAGGACATGTTTTGGAGAATAACACCAAGGGTATATCATACCACATATATAGAACACATTACCCTTTTTATATGAAAACCAACACCTCACCATGAATAAAATAATCCATTTTCTACCCCAATACATGAATAATTTACATCAATATATTCCATGCTATACATATCCAATCCACCAATGGAAAAGGAATAATAATTTTACCATATCCTATATACATCAATCAATGAATAAGGTAATCTACCTTCACCAAGTCTCCTGTTTCCAGAGTTAGGGCTACCTAGCAGAACAATTTACTCTATCAGGATGATCTACAAAATACTATTTATAATGTAGGGGTGAGCAAATAAATATACTCATTAGGTTTCTCTATAAAACTCTCATGTCTCAATGTAAATGAAGTATAATAATGCATCCCTGTATAGAATAAATAAAACAAAATCATTAATCAACATGAATCTATAAAGATTTAACTATCCAACCTCATTAATTGTTCTCTATATCTTATAAATACACTTCAACACATCAATCATCTCATAACTTCCAAACAAGTAAAACCAAATTCGTAAAACCGATTCCTATACATTAATGAGTTAGCCATCCACATGGGCCTCACTATAAAAACTCTCACAGTTTTCTTCCCTTAAGAACCTTATTATAATATCTACATGGCCATCTTACTTATTTATACGAAAACTCATTCTTTATAACACATCATCACATAACCAAATTTGTAATAATAACCAACACCAACCCACCTCCTAACTTTGAGCAACAATCCACCCACAACGACGTCACTATAGTATAACCACATCTACATATCTATCCAACAATATGGAAATCGCTATCATATTATAGTATCCAGGTAGATATACACCCATAGGTAACTCACTAACATATGTCCACCATCAAATAACTATCCACCCATAGGGAAAATTCTAACACATCCTAATCAAAAAGTAATTATCAACCCGCAAGGAGATCAATGAATATACACATCCCTTATATTATTTGTATTTTACCTATAGTTACTCTTATTTTTTAGTTTGTCCACCCCATGGAATCTCCCCACTACAAACAATAACATTTAGGCTATCGTACGCCCTTAGGTAATCACTATATTTTGGAGTTTCCACTCCTAGGAACTCTCCATTCCTCAACCTATACTATCACCACATCTCATTTGCACTATGGCTATCCATATCATTAACTCTACCCTCACATTAATCATAATCAAATCTTCATCTGGTATCATAAACTGCTATAACATGACTTTTCACAACATCCACATCACTACCACATATAGAAAATCGATTTAAAACACATTATCTAATTATTTTCCCACCCATGCAACTAAAAATACAATGTTTATAGGTAATATAATCATATCACAACACATATAAAATTATACCACCATGTTTTACTAAATATAATCTCCTAGTGAGTATAATCACACCACATCAGTAAAATTTTTCATATCTTGGGCACAAAAAGTCACAAAAAACTATTATCAAGTCATATATAAACAATAATTAACCATGCATAGTCTCTCTATACATTACCTCATTAAATATAAATAATTATGAATAACATTATAGATATTGAAAAACCTTTAATACTAACATAGAATGACACTTATGCACCTTACATTCCCTCTATTGATAAACTATTGTCTATAAAAAATTTACAAAAAGTGGCACGAACCTTGTGATATTTTTGGAATTACCCTATACCAATTTGGAGATATCTGTCCACAAGTTCTGTATAAATATGAAGTATGTTTTATAATTACTTAAAGAAACATGGAATGATACAATATTGAATTGGTTTTCCTATACTGAATTCCAGATGAACCATTATCTTGCACCCTTTTTATTTCCCCCTAAATTATCACTCTTATTTTCCCAAGAGTACCATTAACACTCATATTAATATTAATATTTCTATAATATAGAATTTTCATAAAAAAATTCATCATAACCACATTTAAGGATACATCCAACCTTTCATAAATATTTCCATAGATATTCATTAACAAGTATCATAACAAATTTTCCATCATGAATAACTTATCAAATTATTCATATTGATCAAATTCAATAATCAACCCCAATTCATCAATTTCATATTTATATACACCTCTCTTAATTTCCAACTATTATTCTACTTACCTATTTAACAATTCAAATTATATGTTCATGGAATTATATTTTTAGTTATTTCCATAATTATCCTCTATCATATATCAATTAACCTATAATAATCCAACACAAGAGAATATTTATTCATAGAAAATATCATATTAAATAATTATTCCATTAATTTATCATCAATATATCAATTTTGAATCTCATTTTTTATATATTCATCATTAACTAGGAAAATAATGCTAATTTACGATTGATTCCTATCACCATTTCTCTTATTTTTGAACGAACGCCGTAATTTTTCTGAGAATCATACAATTTTTCATAGAAATAATTATTGTTATTATATAATATTAGTGATGGATTATTATTTTACTAAAAACTAATTTAATGAAAATTTATTTTCTATGAAGTTACAATTCAGTCACATATACCTTTTTTATGGAAATTTAATTCCGTGACTATCATTATTTGTAATGGAAATTGAAAATACATCGTAAATAGTATTATTCCGACTATTTTGTGATAGATATACAATTTGATCACAAATAATATTTTGGAAATAATTAAAAATACATCTTAAATAACTCTAAATAAACTGTAAAATTAATTAAAATTAAATAAAAAATAAAATACTATAAAATTTTTTTTATAAAATTTAAACACATATAACAATATAATGTTCATAAAAAATAATTTAATAATAATATATTTTAGGGTGTGAGTGATTATCTCGATCAGCTGAAGATAAATCCATAACTAAACTATGTGCATGTCACTGCATATACTCTCTCGTTTTCCTATATTGTTTTTCTTACAAATAATGTTGCTGCTCCTACTTCTATCACTGTTATTCCTACTCTCTGGTTAATATTTATATACTCTTTTCCTAAGCTCGTAACCTCACCTCATACTCTATAACAATGAGTTATGATGCTCCCACATGAGGGTCCATTGATCAAAATGATGACATTACTTAATTATCATATCAACAAGCATGTGTCGATGATGAACCAATACTGATCACCAATCATTTCTCAATACCACTTTCCATCACTCACAACCAATACAACTCTTCAAAACACTTCCCAAAAAAGGAATCATCATCCCCACTTCTGTCCCTTCCCAAATATACCATATATGATAATTATATATCTCATATATCTTTTATTAACATATAAATAGAAATTAAAAAGGTCAAAAATTTATATTATGTTAATTGTAAAAACTAAAAAAAGATATACTAACCAGAATCTATCAGTTTCTCTCACCAATAATCTACCCAGTAATATGATAATTGTGTATCATATTGTAGACATAAAACATAAGAATGACAGATATACATTTAGTATTATCTATCTATATATATTACTAAATAATATTATATACCTAATGTTGATGATTCATACTAAAATATTGAATCATAGGTCCATATATTACATCTGGTCGGCCTCGACTCTATCAACCATAAGATGATCTCCTCCGGGAAGTATCCCCCATACAGTAAGTAAAAAATACCACCCATGCTTGATAAGGGACACAATTTGTTCGATGCGACATAAAAGATCCATCAAATACAGTCACAATTTCTCTCTCCATACCTCTCTTACAAAGGTTATATAAAAACAAGTGGAAATGATCATGCATGCAACCCCCCCGTGCCTCCCAAATAGAGGGCCTCATTCTATCATCAATAGAAGACCATAAACCCTACAAATATTTAACAATATAGTGAATTGAAAATTATATAAATTTAAAATAAAATACATTGTATATTTACATACTATTCAGTGCTCAGACATGCGATGATGCATGTCATCACATTCCTAATACCAAGTCATTGATAGAGAAGAAAAATCGCCCCAAAAAATAATATTTTCCTGGTCAACTACTAGATTTAAGAAGTTATGAAAATAAGAATAATTAGTAGTATAATTAATAAATAAAATAATTTAAATGAAAAATTAAATAAAATTTATATATAAATACACTTTTTCCAAGGATGATTGAAATTAATAGATGGATACCTCTCAAAAATAGGATTTGGAATCATCATCATGTAAGGACTCAAACTCTCATAGAAACAGGTGTCACATTCACACCCTTATTTAAAAAACTAGAGGCTCATCACTAGGTAGCTCATTATACTTTATTTTATTAATTTTATATTTTTTTTATTTTTATAAATATATAAATAATTTAATTTTTAAAAAAGTTTTTTTATCTTTTTTTAAAATGTTTTATTTATTGATTATTCCATTTTTGAAATTTTTTATTTGTAATAATATTTTATACTCATTTATTATTTATAAACTGGGTTTTTGATTTTTTACAATTATGATAAATTATAATTTTTTTAATATTTTTATATAAAAAGAATAATAAATTAATTTATTAATCACAAACTAAATTTATAAAAATAATTAACAAATTATCTAATAATAAAGTAATTACATATAATAAAAATAAATTTTGTGATTAACAACTTTTAATCATATATAAAATACCTAAATCATGATCCTGAATATCATATCTATATCGTTGAACCCTTTTTAGAGAAGAAAAGATAAAAAAAATTTGCATATAAATAATTGTTAATACATATATTAAATATCAAAAAGTAATAAATTTTTATTGAAAACAAAGAATATAAATTCATTATAACAATAACTAGAATGCAATACATCATTCTTCATCTTCATCTTCATATTTATCTGTGTCAATGTCTTCATCTTCCTCTTTAACAACATCAATTTCTATATGAACTTCAATTTAATTATCCATCATTATTTTAAATTCATTGGCTACATCATTTACATTATTAATACTACCAGTCCTTAACCATGGGGTCTCGGAAGCCGTACTATCATTGAAGTCGGTCAAAGTTTAAAAATTTGTGTTCCTGCTAACTACTGTATATGTGGAAAGCATGGTCGAACCCATAGGGAAGGTAAATTGGCCACTACTCAACTAAAAACTTTGAAAACTCCACTGTTGTTAGCAGTGGAGGTAGATTTTTATATATTTTTAATTTTTTAATATTTTTTAATGTTTTTATAAACTGTAAAGTAAACTACACATCTCTTGTAGACTTGTTCTACCTATACTAAAATATAGTACAACTAAAAATAAGATACAACTAAGAGAATAAAATGCTGATACAAGACAAACAGAAAAGAATGCTCCTGGATCATTCTAGTATTCGGGTTTAAATTGTTTTTCCTATTCATGTAAAATTACTACTTCGTTCCACTGAATAAAGGAAACTTACTTCCCTCACCAGAATTTAAGTCATAGAAATTGTACAACTTGGAGTTTTCCACTCCAAAGAAGTATAATTCCAGAAAGATGACTTAAAATGAACAACAGTACAAAATCACCGTAAGTATTGAAGTTTTCATTAAGAATTGTTTTCTTTAAAGATGATTCCATAATCAAAATTTCCGGATGATTATAGAGTTTTTGAAAATTCAATGTTTGTAGTACGAAATAGAAATGTGCAATTAGAACTGATCTCGCCAATCAATTCTAATCACAGAAGAAGTGTTTAGTAAAAAAGGACAAAAATGACTACCAGTAGATCTAGAACTCTCCCCAAACTAGAAATTTAGCTAACTAAAATATTGTTTATTATCACTATAGAAATGAAAAACTACATCCATTCAATTTAGAGGAAAAGATTTTGAAGAAAATAGAGGAAGAAAACTCCCTCTACTTGTATGAATTACTGCTTCTGGACCTCTACTCTGCTCCGGGACACGGGTGTTTGTCGAGTGAGTGCCTCTCAGCGTGAATGAATGTCTGTCGTCCCTCCAATTTTGCTGCTTCCTCTTCTTTATAAATAAACTATCAACTGCTGCATGTCATCACACGTCTTCTACCAACTTCAAAAGTTCTTCACCCTTGTACTGCAAAATGTGCATTTTTTCACGACAAGCATGTCGCGCTAGAATTTCTCACATAACTAACTCTGGGTAAGTTAGTTAAGTGAATTTGGACGTGTTTAAGTCCCTTGAAGGATCCTGCAAAGATAAAAATGGAATAGAAAAATGAATAAAAGAGATGCAAGAAAAATAATAATAATTATATTTAATTAAAATGTTATATTACTCGCTACAAATTAACTTTAATTAATTGATAATTACTTACCTAATAAAACTATGGTAAAACAGAAGTTATTAAGAAGTTATTAATTTAACTAAGCTAATAAAATAATTACTAAGTTATTAATTTTATTATTTTTAACTAAGTTACTAAAATTGACATAATAAATAAAAAAATAATTAAGTTAATATTTAAGATTAGATTAATAATTTAACTATTACTATTAATGAAATTAAGTTTCTAGATTAATTAATTAATTATTTAGTTAGTTTTAATTTAGTAATTAGAATTATTACTTAAGTTTTAAATATTTTAAAATTAATAAGTATATTTTATAGTTTATTTATAATTATTATTAATTATATAATTTATCCTATTAATGATGAATTAATTTATTATTAATTTAGTTTATTATTTTAATTTATAATTTATCTATTTAAATTTCAATTGATTAAATTATAACTTTAATAAATTCTATTATACATTTGACTTAATAAAGTTGCTTTAACTTTAACTTTGTTTTACTTTATTTTCACTTTACTTTTTCCTTTTTGTTTTAATTTACTTTTATTATTCTTTATTTATTTTTTTTATCTGTCTTTTTCTTCCTCCCCTTTCTCCACGGCGCAGAGGGGAAGGTTTTGGAGTTCTTTTTCGGTGGTTTTGTGAGACGGGCCTGGCGACACCTCTCTGCTCGCAACAGTGCACAAACAAGTCGGCATGTTCCTCCTCCTACTCCGCGGCGGACATGGACCAGCAGCAGCAGCCTTTCATCAGCAGCGGACCTCCTCTCACATAGCAGCGTGGCGCGATAGGATCCTCTTGGAAAAATCTTCACCATTGAAAACCATGGCGGACAGGCCCCTCGGCTTTAGCACATTCCGACTACACCTAGAGGCGGACGGTATGGCGGCTACAAAAAGGTGGTCCGATGGCGGAAAGCTCCCACACTCTAGCGGCACGATGGTCCTCGGCCTTCAGCGGCACTGGCGTGGCGCAATGGCTTCAACTTCGGAGACTCAAGCAGTGCTGTTCATGGACTGCAAAGGCGAGACTACCTCCAAGGTCCTAAAATAAAATATCCAATTCATCCTTGGTAAGTAGCAGGGAGTCTCAGTTTCAGAATAAATCACGGTGAAAAAGTAAAGGATTGATTTTCTGGTTTGTGGAAAATGTAAATTGATTTTGGAGCTAATGTGGAGAAAGGGAGGAATTGTTGCACGGTGAAGAAAAAAGAAGCGATGTGAGGGAGAATATAAAATATAAAGATTGATAGAAAATAATTGGAGGTACGACAGGATAAAGTGAATATAATTGAAACTTTAAAGATTGATTAAAGATATAAGAAATAGTTGAAAACAAAAGGATTTTCATAAAAAAGATTGATAGAAAATAATTTATAACCTCTCAAAACCGCTTACTTGAAATTTAAAAATGTTTCAAGCACGTGTTAAATTATTTAAAAATTTCAGGTAAGCGGTTTTGAAACCTTATAAATTATTTTGCATCATCATTTTTAAGGAAATTCTTTTTGATTTCAACTATTAATTATATGTTTAATCAATATTTAAAATTTCATTTATATTGGTCTTATAGTTTATATTTTATTGTCTTTCAAAGTCACGCACTTGAAACAGAATCGCACATCGGAAATGCAGAATGTACTGCGCAGGAAAGGGAGAATCTGAATCCCACATCGAAAATGCAGAATGATTTCCAGGACAAGGCATCTTATAAAAGGGAGGTCTGGGTGAGGGTTTATGTCAGAATCCAGACTGCTGTAATGGCAGTACCGCTGGATATTTAGTAGCAGAGAAATTCTGCTGAAAATTTTTGTTTTATTTATATATATATATATATATATATAAACAAAACAAAATAAAAATAAAAAATTTCAAAAAAAAAATTAAAATTTTTTTAGGGGAAAGGCGGCATTGCGCCTGCCGCCTTTGAGGGGCAGTTTTAAATTTTTTTTTTAAACCTGGGCGTTTTTTAAAAAATATTTTTTTTTAAAAACCTATTTAAAAAAAAATCCAAAAAGAAGCGATGTGAGGAGAGAGGTGATGAAAGCAGGAAATCTAAAAGTGAGGTAAGAGGAGCGGTGAGTAACGGTGAGGATGGAATGAAGGTCTATCAGTGAGGATGGAGGGTCACTATTATAGGGTAATATCAGTGAGGTTCAGGGGTTTTAGTCTTATGGTGAGGAGGATAAGGGACGCAAAGTTCACTGGAACTCAAACAGTGAGGTAGGGTGGCTGGATGGAAGGTAGTGGGGATGAAGTGAAAAAAGGGCTAACAGTGAGGTTTGGGAAATTGGGTAATAGTGAGGTGAAAAAGGGATAGTAACGGATTTAGGAAAAAAACAAAGGTAGGTAATGGTGAGGTTGGAAATTCCATGCGAAGGTCAATGATACGTTAAAAAATAAAAATGAAAAGTTGTGCGGGGTCACCGATACAGTGAAGTAACAGCGAGGTGAAGAACAGTAGCAAGACTACCGATAGAAGGGGCCGTAACAGTGAGAAATGAGTATCGGTGAGGAAAGACAGTGGTGCGGGGTCACCACAACAAAAAAATAGATAGGTCACCGGTACTTAAAAACAAAAGCTCACCGTTACGCGGAATAAATAAAAGGGTCACTGTTAGTGCTCGTATACCTCACCAGTAGACTAAAACAAAATTTGATGACTTAATAAATAATCTGCATACATAAAATAATAAAGTTAATGTTTAAAAACTCTTAATTAATTAATTAATTAACTAATTGAACTAATAAAATTAAAAGCGAACTACTTTATTTAATTGAAAACACAAATTATATACTTAAATAATTAGCATGATGACTAAACAAATTAATTAATAAAGTTAACCTATTCTTTTGTAACTAAGTTAAAAGATTAATTATTAGAATAAAGTATAAATTGATTAAATAGAATTATGTTGATTAAATAATTTTTTTAAAATAAAATTTAACTTATTAAAAAGCTAAGCAAATTTATAATAAACCAAACTAAAAAGAACTCCCCGTTACAAAATTTAAATGAAAGGGTTACCGCTTCTGATAAAATTAGAGGGCTCACCGGTAGAAATTAAAGGCAACCATTATAGTTAAATGAAAGGTATCGGTAGGAAAGATTAATGGTGACAAAGGTCACTGATACATCTAAAAACTAGTTACCACAAGAGAAAAAGGGATTCAGGTCACTATTTGGCAGTATCAGTGACCCGGCTACCGCTAGTATGAGAAAAGGTAACCTTGCTAACAGTAGCTTAGCTACCGGTAGCTTGGCAAGCAGTAACTAAATATCTGGAGGTGTATACTTTAAAATTAAAAGTAATTTAATTAGCAAACTCAATAGTTATTAAAAATAAACAAATAAAGATTAAATAAAAAATTTGAAAATTAGTTAAATTAAAAAAAACAAAAATAGAATAAATCAATTATTTAAGGGTCCATAATTATATAAATTGTTATAAAAAATGAATATTTGAAAAATTTATTTATAAAAATACAAATTTGAATTTACTTAATAAAAAGTATAAAAATAATTAAATAAATCATTTTAAATTAGGTAAAAAGTTGTGGCAAAACTATAAAAAAATAGATCCACATCAGTCTCATCATTGATATATATATATATATATATATATATATATATTTGAGTAAGATATGTATTTACTGATGTTTATTGAACAATTTCAATATGTTTCATTTCCCAAGAACCACTTTCAATTTATATAAACTGTTTTCCATGATATTTTATTTTTTTACAATCCAACAATCATTTAATTCTCTAAGAGCTACATGGTAAATTTCATAAAGAACTTTATGTTATTTTTTTCTATTATAAGTGATTCATTTTATTCAAGGATACTTTTTTATGTAATTTAAATTACTCTATCATGGGGATGAATGTGAATCCCTTGATCAATATAAAACTAATTCTATTTAAACATTGTTATATATTTTTTCATAGATTACATTAATTTATTTCATCAAGTATTCCATAAAATATAACTTCCCTTTCTATATGATGTAATCATTTTAAATAAACACCACTGTTTATTTTTTTTATTCACCATATGTGTGTGCATGAAATTGAAATCCATTAACCACATAAAAAGTATAAGATTTTACTAATTTGGATGTTGGGTTACTCTATACACATAAATAGCTATCAATTTTATTTCAGTAGCATGATACTTGAAAAAATAAAAAATAATCAATAATAGAGATAATGAAAAATTTCTTTCATATGTTCAATCATAAAAAATTTAACTTACCAGTGTTTGAAAATAATAGGTAAAAATATATTTCTGATATCCTTTATAAAAATTTATGTCATTTTGTGTGAATTTGCTTTATATGATCATCATATAGTCTAAAAGACAATTAATATAAATTCATCTTTAAAAAAATTTAAAAAGTATCAGTAAAGGTGTCACTTACTATACAAATCATGTTATTTATTCCTATTTGAGAAAAATATGTATGAGATCAATATTGTTCATTATATGAAGCTTTATTCATGATCACATCCAAAGTAAAGCTCAGATTAATTAAATAATGATAATATATGGTATGTGATATCATCAAAATGTCTCTCATTATGACCCATTCGATTAGGTTTTAAATGAAAATCAAATTGATAATAATAAGAGTATAAATTAAAATTTCCTATTATAAGTATGTTTCTGCAATGAACCCTTCAACCGAAGCATTGTTACATAAATTTTCTTTAAATTTAACATACATATCTCATATTGGTACATCTATTGGAACTATATCAACCCTCTATTTTTTTAGTTTTATAAAAAATGTAATATTAAATGTTCCATTTAATTAAATAATACTGATGGAATTTTATTTCCAATTTATATAAAATTTGAACAACATATTTTAAATCATACTCAATGCATTATAGTCAAATGTTTCCACCAAAATGTCTTGGAAAAATAATATATTTCAATCAACACATCCCAAATTGAATAATTAGACAACCCTTTAAGACTAATATGAAGTAGTCTTTCTATTAATGCATGATAATCATGAAATTTTAACACGTTAATATGACAATTTATAACCTAGTGAGTCAAATTAAAAGAATAACGATATGGTAACCTCAAATCTATAATCAAAGGATATAATAGTAAATAATTTTTTATAGATTTCAATATATACTTATGTCTTCATTAAATTTCATGATCTAACATTTTCAAATAACTCATGTTTGGGACACCTGTAAATTTGGTAAGTATCTTATGATGTATTTATAGTATCTTTTGTCTTTAAATTTTTGACCAAAATAGTATAGAATATGTTATAAAAATAATTCTTCTCAATATACATTACATCTACCATATAAAGAACCAAATAAGCAGACTAATATAGAAGATCCAAAAAAATAATCCACTTTATCAAACTACTATATCTCCCAAAGTCACCTATTTTTTATCAGTTTATAGTTGGTCTAAAAGTAATTATATGTAATTAAGAGGTGATATATTTTACTAGATTACTTGAAAACCTACTAGAGCTCCAAATATTTCAATTATTTTTTTAAATAATTTATATTCCTTTGAAAATCATGATCTACATGAAGAAATATCCAATGAATGTAAAAAAAAAAGGTTCTCTTCCATTGAAAAAAATTAACACTTTTCTTTCACACTTGTATTATAAATCATATATTGAACCATGTGTACTATATCCAGATAATAACATACTCTAAAAATTCAAATATTGTTCACATTAATGTATATTTTTCTATAAAATTCTATTGTTTAGCTACAAAATATGCAGTTACACAATCAATCCACAATAAAATTACCTCATAAATTAGTGGATTCAAATAAACATTGATATTCTACTTTAGATATCCTATAATTAATAATTCAAAATAGATATATGGTTCATTCATCAACATCCTAGAAGGTAAGTTGTATAGAGTTGTGAAAACATGAAAAAATAATATTGATTAATGTAAGAACCAAACAGACATAAACCATCAGTAGAAATTCCTAACTATACGTTACAAGGTTTTTATGAAAGAGACAGTTGCACTTGATCGAAGTTTTTTCACGAATCACCATCTTATGGATGATTTAATCTTTTACTGAAATATATATTGTATCTATTCTATGTCATCAATATATCTATGATATGATACATAAATATAACTAGAAATATTATGGGTTTCAATTAATCATAAAATAATCATAGGAAGTAGAAAAAATTGAAATCATTGGTTAGTATTACTTCATGAAATGAAACTCATAAAACATCATAAAAACTAACTACCTTTAAATATTTAGTTTCAAAATCTTCTATCTCTAATATTTATGAAGTATACTTGATAGACATCACAAGAGTCAATGGATAAAGGAACCCTGCCTTCGAGGGAGTACACCAGACAACGGATCCATTAATTCTTTACATGAATACCTAAGTAATTGAAGGGATTTAGAACCTTAGTTGGAATGATAAACTATTCTCAGGAAGAAGAGATTGTAAAAATATTCTTACCAATCTCACACATGTCACACACTCAATAAAATAGGACCCCATCCTATTTTATAGCCTCTCTCAAGACTCATCGTGGAAGTAAAAGCATCTGCTATATTCATAATGTCATGGGTCCCATCTTATAGAACTCCAATCCTATAGATTATTAGAGTTCATTCATTGAACGCCTTCAATGAATGTGAATCTACCAACTAGAAAAATCCATTTTATTTACCACAAATGATGTAAAACCATTCCGGATTGGAGGTTATAGACATGCACACATCACATGCATGTATTTAACATGCATCACATGCATGGGATTTTGTGTACACATCCCAAAATATCCCACTTTTACTAAAACCACATATGTAATTTATGTAAAACTTAGTACCTCTTTTTGAATCCATCCAAAAACTTTTGGATTTAGTTACATTAAACACTCTTCATCTTGAACAATAACTTTATCCAATATGGTATCCTTTTTTAACATCCTTACTATGTTGCCCGACCAACCATATAAGTATTAAAAAAACAATGAAATCCTTATTTCATAGATGTATGTAAATATTGGACTCTATAAAAGCATTACTGATACTCATTATACTAAGGGTTATGGTGTGATCTCATATCCGTATAAGAATATTCCTACCATAAGATTTATCATAAAAATCATATGTATACCTATATAATCATTTTTTACATGACATCAGGTGGCCACTAGACATTGAACATACCAATATAGTATATATGACAATGTTTTCCCAATTCTATGAAAAATTCTGACTAATTTTTTGAATAGATCACATTTCATTCCTAATTTTGATGAGAACATCACTTGTAACACACTCAAGAAGCTGAAAACATCACATGTGACACAACTAAGCCCGACCATGCATTTTATGTAGTAAAATTCAATAAATATCAATATATATTTAATTATTATACTAGTGAAAAAATATCAGTTGGTTGTTCTCCAATATACAACATGACCAACAACAAACTCAACCACCCCCTTATTTGCTAACTCAATATGTATAATTTCATATATATGATATCAAAGTATAATCGTTTTCATGATAAGTATCTTAAAAACCTTAGGAAAGGGGGAATAATAATAATACAACCTTATGTATATTTATGACTATATGACATTCCATGAGGTATAATTTAGTGGTCCAATCCAAGTAATAAGTCTCTACTTCATAAATCTTAAATATATTCTTCGTATCTCATTATAATTTTTTGTAAATAATAAAATATTATATTCATGCTGACATTATAATATCATTAAAACCCATAATACTCCATAATGATCAATAGTTAGAGACTAATCAAATTAAAAATTTTAGAGATATTGTCATTTTACAATTCAAGTAAAATAAATTATAAAAAACTTGAATGAATGGTAATTGATGATTTAATTTTGATAATAACATGATAAATTTACAATGATTTCAACCAAATTTAATGTTTTTTACACCCATAGAATCTATATGACCCTCAAATTTTTTATTTGGAAATAGTTTCAAAAATGTATTTACTAAATTCTCCCAAGTATCCACCCAAATAATATTTTCATAACCCCTATCAATGATATCTTATATGGGATGGTATTTTTGAAGGATATATTTGTTCATTTGTTAAGACTAGGGTTCCTTATCTTGATGAAAAACCACTTTTTCCACAATATATCTCAATTAATCCCTTAATTATATGAAACCTCCCTTGTTTAACAACGAACTTATTGATCCAAACAAATTCCTTTATATTATTTGATGTAGAGATATACTCTATATCTATTATCATGTCTACTATGGTAGCTTGTTTAGAACTCTTCCAACTAATTACTCCTCCATTTAGGAAAAATATGAACTCAAATTTTGATTTCATATCAAATTTTTTAGATTTGAAACTATCATCTATATAACCCTATATGTAGGGCTCATCCACTCATTTAAATACCAATAAAATATCCTTATACCTTCATAATTACTTAAGGATGTTCTTCACAGTAATCAAGTGACTCTCACAAGGGATGAATTAGTATAAACATGTTATTCTCAAATCCTAATATACATTATTCCGATTAAATAACATGTAATACATGATAGATCCTATAGTAGAAACAAAATTAATCCTATCCATAATTTCTAACTCTCTATAAGGATACAAAATCTACCTAAGATTTTTTCCATGAAAGACTGATGAAGACCCATTCTGGGATTTGTCCATGCTAAACCACTTTAATCCTTTACCAATATATGTGTTTTTACTTAGAAAAAGAAACCTCTTATATCCATCTATATAGATCCTCTTATTGAGTATGTAAGATTCTTTACCCATGTCTTTGATTTAGAAACATTTACTCAGCCACACCTTCATATAATGAAGTTTCATGATTTCATTTATGATAAGTAGTATGTCATCCACAAAAAATATCAGAGATATTACTATAATCCCACTAATAGATTTTTATAAATAGGAATCACTTGAGTTTTAGAAAAAACCAAACTATTATGTTACATCATCTGAAGTTCCCAGATCAGTGTGAATCACTGAGAGTGGGAGGGGGTGAATCAGTGATCCTTTAAAACTTTTTACTAATTGATTCTTAATCAATTAAACCTCTATGGCTTATTAAGGCCTCGATCCACTCTTCTTATGTCTCTCAACCTTTCCCGGATAATGCAGTAATGAAAAGGCACAGGACACAAGGATTTACAAGGTTCGGCACCAAAGGCCTACATCCTTGCCATGCTCTCCCAGCATGGATTCTCCCATTATAATCTGTTAGTATTACAATGGTCGATACAGCTTCCCACCGTATCTCTCCTGAGTCCCACAGGAGGGTCTTTATACTGCGTCCCACAGTGTTACCAGAGTCCCACTGGCCTGCTCCAGAATCCCACTGAAGACTTCTTCTCCCTGAGTCCCACAGGGTCTTCTCCTGGCTCCTCGAGTCGCACGAGTAGCTCTTCTTCACTTCAAGTTCTTCAAGTATCCTCAGCAGCCTGGGATAAAGGCTGCTGGCCTTGCTCTGTACCTCTGATCACTTGAGTTGATCAGGTCTTCTCGTCTTGCTCAGGATTTATCTCCTTTATCTTAGGATGACCTGGCCACTCTCTTCAAGAATCTTCAACAGCCTCTGAAAAGGTCTATTGGTCTTGCTCAGCAACTTCTGATCACTTCTCTTGATCAGGGTCTTCTCAAATACTGAAAACTCAGACAAACAATATCATTCACTTCAGTCTGGCTCAGTCTCACATCACTTTAACTTCATGCACTGAGTGCATGGCAACTCTGTCTCTTCATGTAGTGATTGCATGGCCTTCTCAAAATATTCTTCAAGAACTTTCAGTCTTGGTCAACTCAAACGCACACCACTGATTTAAGCTTGTTCGGTGTGCGCGTGCATGCATGCATGCATGCACTTCCCTTTCCTTCTTCTTGGTGTGATAAACCCACAAAGGGTGTAATCCTTTTTAGCACACACCTTCTCCACAATCTTCACACACTATATTCTTATCGGTTACACACTTAAATGTGTGTTCTACTTTAGTGTGAGGTATCCTTCTTCTTCTCCTTCTTAGTGTGTACACACCACTTAGGCACACACTAAGGTTCGGCCTCTTTGCTCTTTGCACACACTTCTTTCACTTTTTGCACACAAGTGAGCTTGGCCTCTTCTTCTTGCACATAAATGGCTACGGCCAACTTCTTGTTCACTATGCACACACACTGTCCACGGCGAGGGTGTTTTCTCCTTTTAGCACACACACACTTGGTGTGTAATTCTCATCACCCGAATCTCCTACTGCCCATATGAAGGCGCGCAAGTTCTTGATGAGCCGCGGGGTGCACAGGCACTCGGGTGTGCAGGATGCAACACCACGAGGCGCGCAAGCCACAAGGGTGAGGAAACCTTGGGCGCGCAAGCTACTCCTGCCGCGCAAGTGTGCGGGCAGAGAGAGCTCTTCCTGATGCGCAAGTGAGGCGCACAGGGGACTCCTCTTCTTGTCGCGCAAAGGTGTTGCGCGCAAGGGACTCCAGCCGTGCAAGTAAACTTGCACGGGGCTTCTTCTTCGCGAGGCAGAGGGCTCTCACAGATCAACAGATCTTCAACAAAGGATCAGAAATCTTTTTGAGAGCCTCGGATGCTCCTTTTATAGGCAAGAGATGCCTCAAAACATCCACGTGTTTTAACTTCAAAATCCCGAAGATTTCGGATCTTTAAAAATCTTTCAAATCTGGTTTCTATCCTCGGTTCACGCGGGCTCTTTTATTTATTATCTTCTTCACATGCATGTGACTTAGAACGCATGCAAGCCTTCGGTTTAGGCGTTCGAGCAACGTAGCACGCCCTCGGAAACTTTGTTTGCCTCGGCCTCGACCGAATTCATCATCTCATTGCATGCATGCATATTTTATTGCATGGTTGAGTTCGTTATGGCCTAACGATCACAAAGGAGGTCTCGGTTTGCTCGGAGGTGGCCGGAATCTCGAAATCATCCCTTGGATGGCGCCTGGTTCGTCAGAGGCTCGCGGGTGGCTTCGAGCGAGCTCAAGAAAGAGGAAGAACTCTCCGGCCGTTGGATCGAGCGATCAGAAGACTTTGGACGGCCTGGATCTGAAGATCTCGCGCGGGATCGATCGTGCGGTCAAGATCTGGCGCGCGATCGATCGAGCGGCCAGGATTCGCTCCCGGTGAAAAAATGCGCGTCCCACATCGAAACGCCGGCCGATTTTTCTGCGGTTTATCACCCTGGCGCTGCCTCAACCCCCCGATTGAACTTCCAACCTCCACGGTGCCGCCCCGCACCGTGTTCTCCCTGCGGGCGCGCTCTGCGCCCACTCTCGCCTCTGCGGGCGCGCTCCTAGCGCCCACTATGCACCCTTCGGGCGCGCTCCTGCGCCCACGCTGCGCGGGCTTCATCACCGCGTGGCCTCGGGGCTTATACACGGCCCCGGCCTCTCTCGGGCTGGCCCCATGGGATCCCCTTGGGCGTGGTGACCTGGTCCCACATGTGCCTTGGGTTGAACCCTTAAGGCTGGCCCTTGAGGTTGGCATATTTTTTGCTTAAGTAATAGCAAGGACTTTGTATAAAAACAATGTTAACCAAATGTAATATGCCAAGCCACAAATCTTCCTCTTCATTTATTCTCATCTTCTTCTTAAGAATTCCATTACTTCTCCTCATATGATCTTCACTTAGGATATGGAATTCAAAAGGTTTCTTCTTAATCTTCTTCATCTCCTCTTCCATATGTGTTCAATACTTAGGAGGGACTTATTCAACTGAATCTCATAAATCACACATGTTCTTCAACATTCTTCATTGATCTAATCAGAGATCAATTGGATCTTCTTCTGATTCACATGCACTAAGAGTTAGTACATGGACTTCTTTAATCCACTTCATCCACTTAGAAGTTGTGGATGGATCTCTTGCTTCTCCTCATGCATTCTCAATACAATACATGGTCTTCTATCATTGTTGTGACTTTGTATCATCAGGATACAAGTTCTATGAACTTAAAGATCAGCTCAACAATCGTCTGATTTTCATGGAGAATGTTTCAACCACAAGTTCCAATACCACTTAGTGAATCTCCTAAGTGACATGCATCTTAGTACCATGGCCATTCTCCTTTCCTCACCATCACCATCACAACCATTTCATTCACATCTTGACATTCCTTGACATCCATTCATTCCATGACAACTTCATGCCTCATTGACAACAAATGCAACACAATGCACTTCAATCTCCCCCTTTGTATTTGTTGTCAATACACAACTTCAGCACATATGAATGGGTCAATATGTGTGCCAATATTTTCTCCCCCTTATTGGCAATCAAATGCAAAGGTGTGGTGTGGTTCTCTTTAAAAAAAAAAATCTCTTCCTCCCTTCGAATAGCATCTTCTTTAAAATCACTAAGAGAGGGATGATGACACATGTTCTTCTTTAGCAAAGAACCTTTAGTTGATCAACTCTAAGTCTACTTGGGCTAACCCGGTGTAGAAAACAAGAGTGATATAACCAAGGAACTCAATGCTGTCCAACATTCACAATACATGTGAGATCATGCTTAGGGGTTGAATTTTTCAGATATTTAATGAATTGATGAATCCTTCACTTTTCTCAAGATGGTATTAATCTAAGAATCCCATCTTCTTCAGATTGGCTCCCCCTCAAGGGGTGCACTCCATTCCTTCCAAACCATCCTCCAGTTGAGAATGATCATCATCTTCAATTCCCTGCAATGTTAGCACATGTAAATACAAGTGATTAGGGAATAAGATGGAACCTCCTTGGTTCATCAATGTGAACAACAAGGTTGAGAAGATTCTCTCAACCGAGATGTCCCATTTTCACCATTCTTCACACTTGCACATCTGATATTCTTTGATGTTTGTGCTGGTGTGGATCTCAACACATCTTCATGTGAAATCTTCTTCTTCCCTTTTGCCTTAGCAATTGCCAGAACTTTATCTTCAGCTTTTTGCAGATCTTTGGCAAGTTGCAACTGATTTGGCCATATGACTAGTAAGTCACCTGAAAGAGTGGCCTCAGTTTTGGAAGTTCCACATGGTTCCTTAGATGCTGTCAAGCTACCTTTCTTAGGCAACTTGTTTTCAATCAATCCCTTCTGCTTCTGCTAGATTGATTGTCTGTTTGAGTCCAGTCTGCCTCTATTGAATTTCATGGCTTCTTTACAAAGATCCATGATATGTCCTTTCTTTCCACAATAGAAGCATTTCTTGTTGGTCCTTCTGGATGCATCACCCTTCTTGGATTTAGACTCCAAGGTCTTCTCTTCATTCTTCAAACTCTTCTTGGGAGCATCTTCAACTTCCTTCTTGCTTCCCAAGGATTCTTTCTGAGCCAGGTTCTGTGATCTTTTCTTCTTTTGAGCTCTGGATACAGTTGGAGATTGACATGTATCTCTTTGACCACTTTTGCACACATCCCAGATGTTATCAAGCAATCCGAATCTGTTAGCAGTAAACAGATGTCTCTGGACCTGTGGATGTTGCTTATTTCCTTCTGGCTTGCTCCCCCTTGGCATGAGCTTCCTTTGTGCTTTGACATTTAGTGGATTGTACCAACAATCCTTTGCACAATGCCCATACTTGTTACAACACCAACATTGACCCACAAATCTTGACTTTTTGATTCCTTCTGATTGTAGGGTACTTGTCTTGACTTGTTGTGCTATTTCAGGAGAGCTCTCTTTCTTCACTGTCTTCATCCATACTTGTTTGGATTCATTCTTCCATCCTGCACTTTTAGTAGAAACACTTTTAGAAGCATGAGTACAAGATGGTATGGATGGTACCTTCTTTTTAGAAGATGTTGCCCTTTTATTAGAGGATGTCTTTCTTTTAGAATCATCCTTCTCAAAGCATACTTGAGTAGCAAAATTTCTCCTTTCAGCAGACTGGGAGGCTTCAGCTTTGGGTGATTGCAGATTTTTCAATATCACCTCTAGTTCTAAGCATTTCATATTGAGGGAGTTCTTCTCATCCTCAACAGTTCTTAGCCTTCCTTCCCAATTTGCTTTCAGCTGTTCTAGTTGGTCTTCATGCACCTTCTTCATTTCTTGTAATGAATTGTCAAGCTCCTTTACCCTGTTTACTTTGTCTTCAAGTTGAGCATCTCTGACATTCATTGAAACTTTGTGCAACTTCTCCAGTGCATGAAACACATCTTTGATTATTACTTTAAATAATTCTTTCTCAGAAAGGCTTCTCTACAATTCTTCAGCAGTGTCTTCATATCTTTCATTGCAAAGAGAAACTGTTTCATCTTTAGCCTTCACCAGCTTTCTGAGAGTGTTGGTTATGCCAAACCTTTTTGCCAATTGATCTTCCAGTGAATTGGCTTCATCTTCTAGCTGTAATTTTTCTTCTTGAAGATCAAGGATGCCTGTAGCTATACACATTGCCACTTCCTTGGGGACTCTCTTCTGAAGATATTTGAGTGAATTTAGAAGATCATCGTATGTTCGAACTTCATCACAGCTAGAGCAGGCTTCATCAGAAGAATGATAAAAGGAATTGTCATCTGTTGTGACTTTCACATTTCTTTCCATAGAAGGAGTTTCTCTGATTGCAACAACCTTCGTCTTCATCTTCTTTGCCTATTTCTTCATTCTGTTTTTCAGAGTCTTGGCAGATATCTCCATTTGAGGCTGTTCTTTCATTTCCACAAATCTGCATTCCATATAGACTCCCTTGGATCTTTTAGAGGCAACCTACCCTCTGATACCAATTGAAGTGCCCAGATCAGTGTGAACCACTGAGAGGGGGAGGGGGTGAATCAGTGATCCTTTAAAACTTTTTACTAATTGATTCTTAATCAATTAAACCTCTATGGCTTATTAAGGCCTCGATCCAATCTTCTTATGTCTCTCAACCTTTCCCGGATAATGCAGTAATGAAAAGGCACAGGACACAAGGATTTACAAGGTTCGGAACCAAAGGCCTACATCCTTGCCATGCTCTCCCAGCATGGATTCTCCCATTATAATCTGTTAGTATTACAATGGTCGATACAGCTTCCCACCGTATCTCTCCTGAGTCCCACAGGAGGGTCTTTATACTGCGTCCCACAGTGTTACCAGAGTCCCACTGGCCTGCTCCAGAATCCCACTGAAGACTTCTTCTCCCTGAGTCCCACAGGGTCTTCTCCTGGCTCCTCGAGTCGCACGAGTAGCTCTTCTTCACTTCAAGTTCTTCAAGTATCCTCAGCAGCCTGGGATAAAGGCTGCTGGCCTTGCTCTGTACCTCTGATCACTTGAGTTGATCAGGTCTTCTCGTCTTTCTCAGGATTTATCTCCTTTCTCTTAGGATGACCTGGCCACTCTCTTCAAGAATCTTCAACAGCCTCTGAAAAGGTCTGTTGGTCTTGCTCAGCAACTTCTGATCACTTCTCTTGATCAGGGTCTTCTCAAATACTGAAAACTCAGACAAACAATATCATTCACTTCAGTCTGGCTCAGTCTCACATCACTTTAACTTCATGCACTGAGTGCATGGAAACTCTGTCTCTTCATGCAGTGATTGCATGGCCTTCTCAAAATATTCTTCAAGAACTTTCAGTCTTGGTCAACTCAAACGCACACCACTGATTTAAGCTTGTTCGGTGTGCGCGTGCATGCATGCATGCATGCACTTCCCTTTCCTTCTTCTTGGTGTGATAAACCCACAAAGGGTGTAATCCTTTTTAGCACACACCTTCTCCACAATCTTCACACACTATATTCTTATCGGTTACACACTTAAATGTGTGTTCTACTTTAGTGTGAGGTATCCTTCTTCTTCTCCTTCTTAGTGTGTACACACCACTTAGGCACACACTAAGGTTCGGCCTCTTTGCTCTTTGCACACACTTCTTTCACTTTTTGCACACAAGTGAGCTTGGCCTCTTCTTCTTGCACATAAATGGCTACGGCCAACTTCTTGTTCACTATGCACACACACTGTCCACGGCGAGGGTGTTTTCTCCTTTTAGCACACACACACTTGGTGTGTAATTCTCATCACCCGAATCTCCTACTGCCCATATGAAGGTGCGCAAGTGCTTGATGAGCCGCGGGGTGCACAGGCACTCGGGTGTGCAGGATGCAACACCACGAGGCGCGCAAGCCACAAGGGTGAGGACACCTTGGGCGCGCAAGCTACTCCTGCCGCGCAAGTGTGCGGGCAGAGAGAGCTCTTCCTGATGCGCAAGTGAGGCGCATAGGGGACTCCTCTTCTTGTCGCGCAAAGGTGTTGCGCGCAAGGGACTCCAGCCGTGCAAGTAAACTTGCATGGGGCTTCTTCTTCGCGAGACAGAGGGCTCTCACGGATCAACAGATCTTCAACAAAGGATCAGCAAGCTTTTTGAGAGCCTCGGATGCTCCTTTTATAGGCAAGAGATGCCTCAAAACATCCACGTGTTTTAACTTCAAAATCCCGAAGATTTCGGATCTTTAAAAATCATTCAAATCTGGTTTCTATCCTCGGTTCACGCGGGCTCTTTTATTTATTATCTTCTTCACGTGCATGCGACTTAGAACGCATGCAAGCCTTCGGTTTAGGCGTTCGAGCAACGTAGCACGCCCTCGGCAACTTTGTTTGCCTCGGCCTCGACCGAATTCATCATCTCATTGCATGCATGCATATTTTATTGCATGGTTGAGTTCGTTATGGCCTAACGATCACAAAGGAGGTCTCGGTTTGCTCAGAGGTGGACGGAATCTCGAAATCATCCCTTGGACGGCGCCTGGTTCGTCGGAGGCTCGCGGGTGGCTTCGAGCGAGCTCAAGCAAGAGGAAGAACTCTCCGGCCGTTGGATCGGGCGATCAGAAGACTTTGGACGGCCTGGATCTGAAGATCTCGCACGGGATCGATCGTGCGGTCGAGATCTGGCGCGCGATCGATCGAGCGGCCAGGATTCGCTCCCGGTGAAAAAATGCGCGTCCCACATCGAAACGTCGGCCGATTTTTCCGCGGTTTATCACCCTGGCGCTGCCTCAACCCCCCGATTGAACTTCCAACCTCCACGGTGCCGCCCCGCACCGTGTTCTCCCTGCGGGCGCGCTCTGCGCCAACTCTCGCCTCTGCGGGCGCGCTCCTAGCGCCCACTATGCACCCTTCGGGCGCGCTCCTGCGCCCACGCTGCGCGGGCTTCATCACCGCGTGGCCTCGGGGCTTATACACGGCCCCGGCCTCTCTCGGGCTGGCCCCATGGGATCCCCTTGGGCGTGGTGACCTGGTCCCACATGTGCCTTGGGTTTAACCCTTAAGGCTGGCCCTTGAGGTTGGCATATTTTTTGCTTAAGTAATAGCAAGGACTTTGTATAAAAACAATGTTAACCAAATGTAATATGCCAAGCCACAAATCTTCCTCTTCATTTATTCTCATCTTCTTCTTAAGAATTCCATTACTTCTCCTCATATGATCTTCACTTAGGATATGGAATTCAAAAGGTTTCTTCTTAATCTTCTTCATCTCCTCTTCCATATGTGTTCAATACTTAGGAGGGACTTATTCAACTGAATCTCATAAATCACACATGTTCTTCAACATTCTTCATTGATCTAATCAGAGATCAATTGGATCTTCTTCTGATTCACATGCACTAAGAGTTAGTACATGGACTTCTTTAATCCACTTCATCCACTTAGAAGTTGTGGATGGATCTCTTGCTTCTCCTCATGCATTCTCAATACAATACATGGTCTTCTATCTTTGTTGTGACTTTGTATCATCAGGATACAAGTTCTATGAACTTAAAGATCAGCTCAACAATCGTCTGATTTTCATGGAGAATGTTTCAACCACAAGTTCCAATACCACTTAGTGAATCTCCTAAGTGACATGCATCTTAGTACCATGGCCATTCTCCTTTCCTCACCATCACCATCACAACCATTTCATTCACATCTTGACATTCCTTGACATCCATTCATTCCATGACAACTTCATGCCTCATTGACAACAAATGCAACACAATGCACTTCATCATCAAACCATATATTATAACTATGAGAAGCTTACTTTTGTTGAGAAATAAATTTTTACAGATTTTATATCTTAACAGTCTCATTTGGAACATCATAAACCTTAGGTTGTATTATATATACATCATCAACTAAATTATAATTAAGGAAAAAAGTTTTGAAATACATTTGATATATCTTAAAATAACAATGAAATCCCATTTCTATCTAAATCTGAATGGACTTTGTCACCATAATAGGTGAAAAAGTATCTTCATTGTCAATACCACAAATTTATTTGTAACCCCTTTCCACTAGGAATTATTTATATGTTGACATTCTACCGTCCATGTGATTTTTCCTATGAAAAAATAAATTTCAACTTATGGGTATTACCTCTTTAGGTGCATCTACCATGTTTCAAACTTGGTTAGTGTATAAGGTGTACATCATAGATTCCATGTATTTTAACCAATTAATGGAATCAAAACTCTCAATGGCTTCCTGGAAGGTGGTAGGTTCATAAAATGTGAACACTAACTCATTATAATTTTTTATGTGAAATCCATATCTCTCTAAATCTTATCAAATCCTACCAGAACATTGAGGTTCTTATGTAACTTGAGTTAGCTATTCATCTACAACTCTTTCTAGTAACATCTAAAATTACATCTCTAGTATGTTTCCTATGTATTGGTCTAAAATATCACAATTTTCAACTTTGATCCCACCGAAACTTTAACTATGATATTACTTATTAATAAATATATTATTTTGATCCATAAACACTTAGTGTTTAGTATTTTGGTAGAAATAATTTCCCATATTTTCATTGGGATACACTAATCTAATTTGTGGATAATCTTATCAGATTACAATCCTCATAAAAGTACTTCACTATCAAAAATTTAAATGAAAATCATTTTTTAGTGTTTTCCAATCTATATATCATATGGTATCTTCATTAATTATTTATATGGAAAAAAATTTAGCATAAATATAGCAGTTTTTAGATAATAACTATAGAATGAGATAAGAAGGTCAGATAAACTTTACATCAATTGAACCATGAAAAAAAGGCATAATTCCTCCTTTTAGACACAAAATTACATTTTTTTGTTTCAGTAGGAGTGATTCATGAAATAATTCCATAATTTCTTTTATGAATTATGAATTCCTATCTCATGTATTCACCCCCGATCTATTCATAGAATCTTTATATTAACACCCATTTGATTTTGTACTCAGTTATGAAAATATGTAAACTTTTAAAAAGTTTCATTCCTATTTTTCATTAAAAACATGTAGCCATACAAACTAAATTCATTGGTAAAAGTAAAAAAGCTACTAAAAACACCATTTTCTTGTATACTCATTAGTCTATATACATCCCTATATAAAAGATCCAAAATCCACTAACCCCCTCACCATTTATTCCAAAAGTAAACCTTTTCATTTTGATTAATAATTAAGATTTTTCATTTCTCAATGATTTATAAACAAATGATTTTAACAATACATATTCATATAGTCATTTAATTCTTTTCTTGTTCATATGTCCAACACGACAATTCTAAAGGTAGGTGGGGTAAAAATAAAACCTAACCTTTTTATTATGAATGTAATAAAAATGATTATCCAAATCTAGTAAATATAAACCAAGAATTATTCTCCCAAAACCACAAAACATTTCATCATTATATATATAAAAAATCATGTTCTTTATAATGAATTTAAAACCCCATATTTTCTAGAAAAGATACAAAAATAAAATTATTATTCATGGTGGGAATATAATAACCATTTTTTTAATTATAGGACTAATCCTGTTGGTAAAACCAGATTATAGCTACTAACCTCTACCATATAAAATCTTTCTATATTACCAATATGAAGATATATTTCACCCTTAATAAATTCCATTATATCTCTAAGTCTATGTTTGTTAGCACAAATATTTGATACACACCCAATATCCAATACCCATGGGCCAGTGTTGGTTGAATTGATCTCTATAACATGTAAATTTAGGTACTATAAATATTTATCCCTGAGAAGACTTCTCAAACTTATATGCCAATAAATAAATTTTTTTATAGGCCAAAATTATAAGTCATATCAATTTGATTGTGATTAAGTATGCCATAATCTACAACAAAGATATAAAAATAGGTGAGTGGCATGTATTATATCATTTAATTATAAACTTTAAATTAATGTGATCCCACTAAAAAGAAAAACCATGAAATTATAACCATTTAGTGAGTCAATATCCATATTTCATTCAATTCTGGGTGACTTTATAATTTCTCCCATCACTTAGCTATTTTGGTAGGTCATTATCCCAATTATTATAATAATGATTCTTAGATAGTTGAGTGGATAACCACTTAGAAAAATCTATTATATGATTTCAATCAACTCTATTTCTCCATTAATAAAATATTATTAGGATATATTTGCAAGTGTAACCTAAAGAGAACAGAAAGAAAAGGTTAAAAAAGGAAAATTCAGGGGAACATAGCTTTAGAATTTCCTAGTCAACAAAACAATGTAGAGTTACTTATTACTTTCTTACCTTACACAAGACAATCCATGGTTACCCAGATTTAACATGACCTATTTGGTTGGATGATAAAGTTCTTGATATGTTCTGATTTGGTAGGAATATCACACTTAGCCTTTTATGTGTTTTCTTTTTTATTTTAAGCTTCCTGTAATTTAATATAAATCACATTCATATTAAATCCATGATTATTAAATTTGATGTTGTCTTTATTTTCTCATGTTATATTCCTTTTCTATATGAATGTTTCTAACGATTTAGTTTTAGAATCCCTTTTCCAACCACCATATAAATTTATTCACACAATATTAATTCAAAAATCATTACAAAACAAACAATTTTGTGTTACTCACACAAAAATTGAAGCAAAAAATATTCAAAAATATCCAAATGAATCATACGCATAAGGTACATGAATAATTCAAGTAAATTCATAGAGTTATATCATATTGAAAATATTCACATGAGTAATCCCAGAGCGATATATAGCCAAACCCATTCACCTTTATAGGAAAGTCACAGCCTCTAGGAAGTTTGGTGGTCCAAACCTAAGTCCCACTACATGGGGCGACTTTATTCAAGAGAAAAATCAATTCATGATAACTCTGACACAAAATATTAAAAAACTATATGAAAAATTATTCTCAAGTTCAAATATTCAATTACAAATTTAGGTCAAGGTAGATGAAAACTATGTTTTATGATACTGAACCTAGTGTGATATGAAAAGAACTATACTAGATGAAATTTTTATATAAATGGTCATACAGAATATTCAAATTTTAATTTTTTTAATTAAACAATAATATGAAATAAATTTAACACATAAATAAAAATTTATTTATTAATTAAAACAAGATACATTTATGAACAATTCTTAAATAAATTATAATCATAAAAATTTTATAATTTGGAAAGTATATATATATTTCATATTAATTTTAATATTATATCCTTCAAATTTTTTATTATATGCAATTTATATGATATTTAATGAATTATAAAAAGAATTATAATTCAATTTCAATTATATTAACACATTTTATATAACTTTAGCCAGCTGATCATGTATTCTCATAAAGTTTTGAGCCCCCATTCCCACTGTATTTGGCATATCATTAGGGAAATCATCACATTTCCTATCACATTGAGTTTTGTCATGGGTTATTATATTCCCATACATTAAATTATAAAAAGAAAGTATAATTAGAGGGATTTAATACAAAGATAATAACCATATAAAGAATAAACATTTAACAGAGAAGGATAACCTTGTAAATGAAAAGTACATCCTAACTTGTGATTCACTATATTTGAATCTAGGTTATCCATTATGGTAGAATTTACATTAGGGTTCTTACTAAATTTCTCTAGTACTACTCTAAAAAAATAATAATACCTTTCTCTGATATCAAATAAAACACCCATATCCTTTTACAAATATTATTAAATTATTTTAAGAATAATTAAATATCAAATTACAAGCCAAGGATCACAAATTCTAGTGACCTGAAAGATTAGGTATGCAATTAAACATCATCAAACCAAAATAAAAAAATATTTTATTTAGTCTATATAATGAGATCATAACTCCATTTAAGAATTATATCTTTATAGGATAACCTTGGGAATACATAAACAAAATGAATGATCTAAAAATCCGAGTAAGAGAATAAGCATAGGAATAAAACATAGAACATGGGTTAGATGGAATAACATGATGACATGGAAGAATGGAAAATGAATAAAAATAAGGAATAATAACATGTATAACATGGTAACATATAATCATAACATATTAGGAATGTTAAGATAACATATAACATGAAATAAACATGAGTCAAGGCTAGCTGCCAAGACATGGTGGAAAAAGTCTCATAAAGGAATCAAGTTCACTCCCTATCCCAAAATGATGCCTCATGTGACTAAACATTAAGAAATTAATTATATAATGATCTAGGAACACCCATTATAACATGTTCATGCATATGTGTTCCACATGAATAAATGAGCTAAAGCGTTACCCATGGAAATAATTGGGTATCATAGTCATGTCATAATGCATAACAAAAATGAATATCATAATGGTGTCCCTGAAATAAAAGATTTAAATCATACATGGAAATTAATATGGTAAAATAGGAATAGGTAATGATAATTTTTTCTAATTTAAGTCTAAACATGTAGAAAAAGTGTTTAATAAACTTTAGTAATGAAACATTTTAGTGCGGTTTAATGAAAATATTAAATAGAATTTAAAGAGAAAGGGAATATTTTTATTCATAAAATGAAAAATTAACAATGGTAGTTTTCATGATAAAATTAGTGATTTTAGAAGAATAATTTTTTCATAAAACATAGTATGGATGGTACTTTAAAAAATGGGTAAGAAATTGGGAAGTTCCCTTTAATCGGGCTTGCTTATCGAGAAGAATTCAGAAGGGAACCTTATTAAAACATGTATACCCCTGAAACAGAAGAATGAAATGATATGGATACATGATTTTAAAACATATAAATAGAATTTATAATAATTATATAAAAATAAATAAGTGTAACATTCAGCTATGGAGAGAGAAAGTGTAACCCAAAGGAAAAATGGTGGTTCGGGAAGAAACCCTTACCTTATGTCGGAAAGTGTTAGGAACATGATCTAAATGTAATAGATAATAAAAATAATTGCATTAATTAGTTAATTAAGAACCTTTTATACATTTTTAACTTATTATAACTTTATTAATTTCATTTATTGACCTTTTATGAGTTATAATAAATAATTTCATCATTTAAGGCAGTTTGTTTCACTAGTTTTCATGATTGGTTACTTTTATTCATGTATAGAAAATCATGTAAAATGATAATGGTTGTGTAGAATTAAAGTTATATTTTATTATTGAAAATAATTAATAATAAATGGTTATATAACTAATTTGGTAATTTTCGGTGAGGATGAATCATTAGATACGACGTTAATGATAATTGTCTAGATTATTTCAGCATTTTTTCGATCATCACTTACTAGTTTTGTTTTATTAATTAATATCATGACTATATAATGGTTATAAAACATTAAATACGATTTAATAAATATATTATAATCTTTTTTAACCAAAAAAATCATTTTATGATCAATATTGAATGATTGAATTGAAATTGTAAACTTTTTCATCCTTGAATTTGATAAATTAACACATCACAGACAATGTTTTCATTATTACTACAAAAGAAGAGGGGAAAGAAATAATGATGGATTACTATATAAGAATAATACAATTATAGAATATGAAAGTTTATATATTTATCATACCATTTGGATGAGGTTTGGTGAGGATAAAATAAGTATTGAAAATAACATAAAAAGAAATTAAAAGAAAAGAAAGAGGATTTTACCTCTTGAATCCTTCTTCTTCAGAACCTTCTTAAAGGGGATTGGTTAAGGTATTTTTTTGAGACCAAAGGATACTGGACATGGGCGAGAGGATTAGAAAGATATTTTTTCAAATGTTTTTCAAGGATAAAATCTTTATAGGTGTGTCGATAATAGGTTGTGAGATGTTGTATTTATAGGATAGGAGAGGGGTGTTTTCTCATTATTTTATTCATTAGTTTATTATTTTGCCTCAAGAATCTAAATAGTTCCAGAATTATCATGAAAATTATTAAAATAATTTAGGGAAGTCTAGATTATGGTGGTTACATCATCTATTATCAAGAAATAGTATATTTTACTTATAATGTATTTATACCGAAAATTACCGTATTTCACTATTCATAAATAATTCAACTATTTTAGAAAAATCCAAAAAATTCACCTTAGTAATTTTCAATTTGTATAATTTAAAAATGGACTCCATTTTATGAAAATAATTTTATAATTATGATAAATCTAATCTTTAATTGAAATCATCATTCGCTTGGAAAATACAAATTTTAAAATTAAAATTGATTTTCTAAGACTTTGAAAAATTAATTATGGTCTCATAAAATTATATTATAATAATAAGTTTAAAAAATATTAATTTATGAATAAATTTTATGGAATTTTTTTTTTAAAATATTATATTAATTATAAAATTGAAAATGAATACTTATGTTTTATAAAAATATCAAAAAATAATTAACAATTTCTAAAATATTTATTTACTTATACTATGATATAATTATATCATATTTTCATTTATAAATGCATAAATTTTATTTATACTTTCATGGGTGAGGTTACTATTCTTTTAGATAGTTTACCATTCATAAAGGTCATTTTATTATTCCAAATGTCAATTTACTATTTCATTGGTATAAGTTCCTTAACTTATAGAAATACATAATATTTAATTAATTATTCATTTATAAATTTTGTTTTTTGTTCTTTATGTTATTTTTTGTAATTTATACTATATTAAATAATTATAAGAACATAATTTCCATTGATAAAATTTTGGGTCATTATAGTATACCTAGTTAGTCATATGAGTAACTGATCCTTATCCTTAACAAATGTATTTTCCATAACCCTAGTTAACGTTCTCAGAGAGATGATTCATACTCTTGGAATATCTACCTATTGGTCATCTAGTATGAACTACCTAAATCCCACTATAATCCACCTTTAGATACCCCTCAAAAATTAGATCCTGATTCACCACTTTAAAAAACTTCTTCATCCAAAAGACGTTAACTTGGGACTGAATCCCACATTTAATCCCATTTTGAAAATGATTTTCTATAGCTACCTAATGTTCTTAAAATATTGGAATAAAGCACATCAAATCGGCTAAGTGACTGTCATAGTCCATCATGGACATACTCCCCCAGGTCAACCACATAAACTTTGCTTCTTTATCTTGCCTGGGTTTCTCTAGGTAAAAGTTATACAAGAATGTCTCCCAGAAGTACTTCCATACCATGCCCTCTAGCTACTCATCCCAGGACTGAATATCCCACTAGCACTTTTCCAAACCCATAAACATGTAAGAAACCAAATTAACTCTCTTCTCCATAGGAATCTTTAAATTATCAAGCATTTTTTGGATAGAACTAATCTAGAACTCAGCTGACTTAGGTGCATACTCTCTGATAAAGGTTGTAGGGTGTTGCAACTGGAACTCCCATATCTGGTTATAGATATCCTATCCAACCCACCCAAGGTATCTATCAATAAACTATATAATTTACTAAAATTTACCATGAAACTACTCTCTCACTCTTTCATATGAAACTATTAGAGCCTCTAGATCCACTACTAGAGGCACATTTCCAACTATGTCCTCTGATCATCTTATCAAAAAACTTCATCATAGAGGCATGTCTCTACATTGAGAAAATCACATTTTGGACACATAACACATAATTACCATATTTTAACAAGGGTTATTCACATAAATAAAAAACAAGTCATCCCCCATACACCACCACACAGTCAAAACAAAGGAACCATCACCACTCTAAACCCCCCCCTCACATAGTTCATGGATAAAATATGGTAAAACACTTCCACATTTCATGTTTTCTCAATATAAACCCACTTATACTTTTTAAATTACCAAAATTAGCATCATTTTCATTTTTCAATTTCTTATGAGTCACCATTTAAATTTTAAAATAATCAATTAAGGAATAGTATTTTTATTATAACCATTTACCCATAACCTGATTTTCCATGTTTTCCTAGAATGATGCATGTCACATAAAACCCTAATTACCTAAAATGATTCATGTATTCTCAAATTACATGCCATACTAGGACATGGAGAAAATTTCAAAAAACAATAATATAACACAAAAAGTGCAATACCTAAGGTGAAATAACATCCAAATGTAACAATAAGAATCAATAACACTAATCCCACCCTAGTTACGTGGGGTTTACATGCACATGGTTTAGATACTTCCATGTATGAGCTCACGAACAAGGCCCAAATAACCATAGTCTCCTGTCTACAATTCTTAAATAGTAATACAACTTAAAATAAAATAAAAACCATTTGATACCACTTTGTAATATCCCAGACCATGTGCCACATACCGATGCCCCGAGCAAGTTAGTTATGTGACCTTAGGCACTCATCCCCGTATGCTAGAGGCTTCCGACTAGTAGCGAGGGTCTAATATATAAAAGGGGAGACTATACCCTTCTTATCAAATTAGCACAATATTAGAATTCAATAAATAGTAACTAAATGATAATGAATAATGAAAAATATAATATGAAAATCAATAATCATCCAACATCACTTGATGAATCAAAAATAGGGAATAACAATATCTAAAAAGAAAGTATTAAATTCGTCATGTCATCTCAGTTTCAAGTTTCAAATGGAAAACTCCAAAATAAAGAGACACTAACAACTCCAAGGAAGGTTTTGATATCATGTCATGTTACCTTATCTAGTCTCCATCACAAATACCAACTCATCCATGTAAGATAGTTCTCTTTCCCTTATCATATCATTCAAAAATGAAGTCAATTTGGGTATTGATCAGGAAGCCTGAGTAGGGTGTGAGGAAAACTCAGTAGCCCATCACTAATGGCATCTGAAACAATATCCATTCTATAACAGTGTATTCATTATTATGAATAATAAAATACAAATAATAAAGTAAACTGTTTTACATTAAATTATTCATTAATTAACCACACAATCCCTAGGTTTGTGGTGATACCCAAACCAATAATACATGCTTCATCCTATGATGAAGTATGAACCATCCACCAAAGGGATATCACATTTAATTTTATCTTTGGATTTATTAATCATTTAATATTAAATTACACATTCATGCATTGAGGATATAGAGCACTATTCTTTCAACCCATGGGTATTTGGAGTAGGAGTCTCTATCCTATAACTTAGTGATTATAAACAATAAATATATATCTTGGGGGACTATAGTAGCAGTATAGAACCCCATGGATATTTGGATAATCAGTCCCTATCCCATGACTCATTTTTCACATCATCCACAAATATCTCATACCATGGTTATAATTTTATAATATCATTTATCCCCAAATTTTATAATCCCACTAATCCACCAATTTCACAATCGAATTAATATAACAATTTCATATTCACATTTATCAACAAATTTGACAATCCCATTATTCCACGAATTTGAAAACCCCATTAACCATCCAATTTCATAATCCCATTTTTCAACAAATTTCATAATCCTATTATTCCACCAATGTCATAATTTCATTAATTAATTAATTAATTAAGTAATTAAATTAAAAAAATAAATTTCCCAACATGGAATTTAAAATTTAATAATTACAGAAAACCAAATATAATAAAGACAATGGGAATTTCTAATTAGACCACCAACCTCAACATAGTAAAAGAATGTTCTCTAAATCAAAAACCACAATTTGATGTTGAATAGTCAATTTAACAATGATAAAAGAGGCCTAGAATCAAAACCTATGACCAAGATCCAAAAAAAAACACATCCATTAAAAGCTAGATCTAAACCCATCTCTAATGGAGGACATATTTACTGAAAAAGAGGAGAGAAATATTGGAGAGATAAAGGAATCCAAATGGGAATATATCACATACCATAAGATAGTTAGAGTCCTTCCATCATATATTTCATTCTAACCTAATCGGGTTTTTGGATCCTTAGAATCATTACATGATCCTCCATGATCAAAGAAATCATATTAGGTCGATCTGTGGAGGATTATGAATAAAAACCAGAGGGTTATAAAATTTTAATAAAACCATGATAGGGTTTACAACCCATGTGCATTCTTTCTTAGGAGGAGGAGAATGATTTTCCAAAATATGCACCTTAACCATTTCCCCTAATCATGGGGTGAACATTGTTCTTATATAGCACATAGTTTGAAAAACTATGTTCCTATCATGAAAACACTATTCATTTGAGGGGGCACAGTTCAGGGAAGAAGGCCACACAATTTTCCTAAACTGTGCTCTAACCATGTGACACCTCACACAACTTTAAAAAATGGGTGCACAATTTTCTGAGGAAAACTAAACAGTTTTCCTAACTATGTACCGACTATGTACAAACCCATGGCCTCCCAAATTTGTTTAATTTCACCCAAAACAACCCAAAATTAAAACCAAAACATTGTATAACCAAAAAGATCATAAAAGAATACCTGAAAATGGTCATGTCCTGTATCTAGAAAATTTGGGATCTTACATTTGAAAAAATGTATAAACCTCTTAAAATATCTCACTAATCCTTGGAAACTCTTTTCTTTAGAATCAAACTTTAGTAAATTTAATCAAAAAACTATCACAACCTTTAATAGGTCCACCTCCTCACCATAATATAAAATGAAATTACTTTGAAATTCTAGTGTGTGTAGAAAATTGACACTTAGACAACTTCCTATATAACTAATTCTCCCCGAGAAACACTAACACTATCCAGATATTCTAAACATTAAAATCCTAAATCACTGAATAAATCTAAATTTTATCAATGTAAACATGGAAAATATCATCAATATGTAGCTGAAACATCCTATTTGTAATCCCCATAAATATATATGGCTCATTCTAAACTCTATACAGAATCCCTAAAAACTAAAAATGACCATACCAACATTAAAAACAGTTTTTAGGTATATCTTCTTCCTAAAAGATTTTTTTATGATATCTATTTCATAAATTGATCTTAAAAAATAAACCTGACCCTTTGAAATGATTTAAAAAATCATCTATCCCCTAAAGAGGATAATAATTCTATACTATCACTTGATTCAAATTTCGATAATCTATATAAAATCTCAGTATCATATCCTCATTATTTGTGAACAACATTCGAGAATGCCACATTAATTCACTATGATTAATAAAACCTTACTTCAATATAACATCAAAATCGATTCTCAATTCTCAAAGATTCATAGGCACTATCCAATATGGTAGGATAATAATAAGGAAACCATTGGATATTATTAAATACAAACCTAAATATATCTCCATAGAGGTAAATTCATAACCACCTTTAAAAAAAATTTCATATTCCCTCGCAAATTGAGGATACTCCTCCACTAATACATCAATTACATAATGAATCATGATTTACAATTGATATGTATTGTGACTTAATCTATCACTTCCTCAAAAAATAATCAAGTTCTTCAATGAAAACTACATGATTTCCATCAAAGCTCAAGTAAATCACCTACTATTGATATTAATTGATAAAATCTGGTTTAAAAAACAACCAATCCATTACAAGGATAACATCATAAGGATTATTCAATAATAATATTGGGTTGAAAGATAAAAAATATCATCCCACCATCAATTTAAAAATTCATACCCTATCTAATCTCATCCATCCTCCCTATAGAGTAATCAACTCCAATTGATTCTAAATATTCTCCACTAAAACATCTAAACTATAAACTAGTAAAGTGGTGATAAAATAATAAGATTCACTGATATCAATCAAAATATAAGAAAGAGTGGATTAAATGAACATTTTACTTTGAACCACATATGGTCCCTCCACTTCAAAAAATTATTTGAAATATAGTTTTTATCTTCTAACACTTTCTCTTACTATTCCCTATTTCTTATATCTACCTCCTCTCTTGTTATATATTTGCTGATCTCCTCCATAATTTCCTCTTTTAGTACCACCCTCTATTGGTGGTACCAATGGTCCTATATCTTGATATTTCTATGGAAACTTCTATTGAGGAGGTTGAAGAATCTAATGGCATGGTTTATCTATTTTCACATTCTGGTCACAACTCATATGAAATCCTTGAAAATATGATCATAAATATTAGTGATGACCCATACCACCATAATGGAATGATGAAAATATCATAGTTCCTACGGTTAGTTGCATACTACCTACACCAGAGAAATGATATCGTATTGGGAGCCAAATCCAATTGCCTCTCTTAAAACATGATGAATTAAAAAAATAATTAATACCATATTTAGATCAACTTTGACAAACTCCCTACTAAAAACTCCCCATAAAATATACCACCCTTATCAATAAATTTTATTTAATATAAATATTTTACAATAAATTTATTAATGAACTTGAGGGAAATATTCTTAACTACATATGAATATCTGGCCTCAAAGACCACTGAAAATTACAATACTAATCTTATCATTAATCATAAAATTGTGAGAATGTTATATTTACTCCAAAGATCATACAACAAATTACAGAATAGAATAACTTCCCTATGGTATAACCAACAACTCTTTCTATATCTTAAGACTAATATTATCATATATGAACTGTTTTATGAACAAAATATTGAAATTATTTCCATCTGATCATAGACATAACATTATTCCCCAAGAAAAACAATCACCAGTTTTGTTGTGAACCTCATAATAAACTCACCACCAAAGTAACATTGTTCTTTTATCCCATCTTGACTATCCAAAATCCCAAAATAACATATTATAAACCATGATTAGTCTCATAACTAACAATAATCCCTATATACATTGAAAAATTCTAATTTTGGAAGTCTAGGTGGTCTTCAAAGCCTAATTGAAATTTGGTTCCACTCGTTGACATACAACCTCATGTTCTTATTTCACCTACTCTTACTGATCCTCACATTGGCATCATACAACTGGCATGAATACAAACAAGTAAAACAAAAAAATCTTAATTATATACATTCATGAAATTTCTAACCACACTACGACATGAACCACCCTCTAAATGGATAATCAGAGTAAGAACAACCCAAACACAATCACTATGACTTAGAACTACATGATACCGGAATATAAACCTATGAATATACATTTAAATCAAGATGATATCCCATAAGTATTGATTATTTGGTTATAGAGTTATCACTTAGATCACAAGGTCCATTCTATGTCAGGTTAGTTTCTTTGGTCCACATCACACACTAGGTTCAAGTAATACTTCTCCCTTACCACCTATAAATCCTAACCTATGAAAAATGAAAAATAAATCCTATAAAAAGTAATTTTTTATAATTTTATCACTAACCACCCTTGTAAGTTCTTTAGTTGATTCAAAAATAAGTTTGAGTATGACCCTCGAAGCTCTCCCTCAATTGACCATGATTTGTTGACTAGATCCATGGCTCTATGATCACACATATCTTGAAAGTATTACACTCTTTATAGGAAAACCTCCACATCACCAAGGATAATATAATTTATTACCAACCATGATAAATGAATAATAAATATTAATGAAATTTGATTCTATATAATTCCATTCTACTAGTAGAAAAATGAAAAAAGGTTTATCATATCCTATATACTTTAAGTAAGGTATAATATAATCAACCTCTACTAAAAAGTATTTGATTTCCCAAGATAGGGTCGCCCTAAAACACCATAAACAAAATACATATGATCAAAAAACTATATATAATTATGGGGTGAGCATATAAATATACCAAATTGGTTCATCCTAGAAACTCTCATTTTCTCATGTTAGGGAAGCTTACTAATGCATCTGTGTTTGAAATAAAAGAAAAATCAATCAAAATGAATCTCCCTTGAGTCAATCATCCAACCTCGTCCATTCAACACCACATATACAACATTACATTAATCATTCTGATCATCTCATAACTCATCAAAAAGTAAAACAACAACCATCAAACCAATTTACATATACTAATAATTTTCCCACCCATTTTGATCTACATATAAAACTCCTAGTAGTTTTCCCTCAATAGGGACCTCACTATAATATAATCAGGACCATATCACTTTCAATATAAAAAATATTCCTTGCCACACATCATCAAATAAGAACTATTTTAATAATTTATACCATAATTATAAATCCAAACTCTATGTAGATGTCCACTTACAAAGACATCACTGTAGTTTCACAAACACTAAGTAGATATCCACCTGCATGGAACTCACTGTCACCTCTCTATCAAGTAGTGTCTATCAACATGTAGGGAAGTAATTATCATATTACTGCCACCAGGTATGCCATGAACCCCCTCCATTGATACCGTCTTGGGATAGTAGTGAATAAAAGGTACGTCCCTTGAGTCTCACCTTTAGTTGTCTCTAGGTTGGAAACTAGGATCAAGGGTATATTAATCACACATATGGGAGGAAATAATCATAAAATAGTTAAATAAGATCAATAGATTTCATAAATAGAAACAAAAAAACTCCATCAAATAAAATAAAAGGAACCTGTATACCTAAAATCATACAATGTATTCCAAATGATTCTATAAAAGTCTCCAAAAATAAAAAACCAAAAGGAAACTAAGGAAATGAATCCACAATAGCTCCAATATTCAATACAATAATGCCTAGAATATTTTATATAACCTCATTGGAAACCCAATAAATAGTGAAATATAAGTAAGGTGAGTATAAAATGTATACTTGGTAGGAGTATACCTAAGGTATCCTCTAAAAATATGAAAAGAGAATACTAATGAATCATTGAACAAACAACATAACCAACAAGAACCTTGAAAAATAAACTATCCATCCCAACCTCACCATGGGGAACACACAAAATATCATGAAAATGTATTAAGATAATATTAAGAAAACATCAATAATGTTTTACTATATCCACTTCCCTCATTAAGTTTCCACTCTCACACACAAAAATTAAACTTCCTATACTTCCATCCAATTCGAGTCAACTCATAACCACATATCCAATCATCTTTTGTGTGTGATGGTTTGAAAACCTACTTACCACAACCTCCCCTAGGGCCCCAAATTCAGTGATGGCATCAATGTCGCCATCTACATCACTCATAACACATTCTCATGAGCACACATACATTCAAAACCTCATATTTAGAGTTATACAAAACCATGAACGTAAAGGGAATCAAACCCATTCCTTCCTGCTTCCACACATAACCCCCAATATATATGAAATAATCTCATCATCAAGAATCTACACCAATTATGCCTTCATAGATGGTACTCTCCACTAAGTGAGCATTTATGACACATAATACTATATATAGAAGAGAAGGTAAGAGGGGGTAATCATCTATCCATTATTTATGATCCAGATGTTGGGAAAACAATACCATAAACATTTGAGTGTAATCATATAATACTCGATAAAGGCTGAGTGCATATAAAAGTAACATGGAAAATATAAGAATACATACATATACATATAAATATAAAATACAAAAGTTTAAACTAAAATTTTCACATTAATAATTCATAAAATTCTCCTTATCTTAATGCTATACTAACATTATCTCATGTTGAAACTACTAAATAAAACTCGACCGCATAAAATAACAACACAAAAACCAAATTTATTTCCTTTAATTATAGATTCAATACCATTTCATATTATTTACCTACAAACAATTATTTATTAACTAATCTAGTTGACATTATATTTGATGGAAAACCACCATAACCAATACATGTATTTAATTTTGATTTATTTACAACCTACTCAAAATTATTCAATTCATTAAACTAGTTATTACATTTAAATTCAGAAAGACACCAATTCTATTTTTCATCACAAAACTCATATTCTATCACTTCTAAAATACTAAAACTAGGAAACACATATCAACCCATCATACCCCCTTCCAAATACAACATTGAAACCCAAAAATATTATCACAAAAACGATATATATACAACTATACTTGCACTACCCATAACACATACTGCATCTATATCGGTCACCACCATCATTTTAATGCCTCTGAAAAACCACAAGGATAATTTAAAACATACAAGAAATAAAAAACAATATATTTTCCAGCCATATAAATCCAAGATTCATAATTTGGGTAATTTTAAATTAAATTTTCGTCTCATGCATATGTATTTTTACACAGTTACATATTTATTTGAGCATCCAATTTTTATCCAAATATAAGTATTAATCCTTTTATGGGTGGTTGGTTTAAAAAAATTAAAAACATTAGTTATCACTCCACAATGGGGGTTTAAAAATTCAATTTATCCACAATATTCATATCATAATAGGTTAAATATTTTGAGGGAAAAATTAGAATTAACAAGGAAATAAATAAAAAAATGAAATTACACCCCTCCACTTCTAGTTTAATTTCATATAGTTAAATATATTTATTAGTTATCATATACTACCCACCCAAAGGGAAACAATCATGATAATTTCACATATTCAAAAATTAAGAGTAAAAAAGTATCCCCTACCAAGAGAATTAGTTCCAAAACTAGTGGAAGCAAAAATATTGGAAAAAGAAAATGATTTCACTACCTGAATATCATGAAGGTATGTTATTGATAAATTATAAAAAACTTATATATATTAGAGGAGTGAAAAAGTAAAATAAACACCTACCTCAAATGTGACAAAATGTTGTAAAAAATAGAAAGGTAACTAAGACGTGGAACATTCTTGGAATCCAGAGTTAGAACGATTTGGGTTAAAGAAAAGAGAATCCAAGGCTCAAGGGAAAGGTTTTTGTTTTTATATTCTTTATATAGATAATAAAATAATTGAACAAAGGAAATACTATAATTTCATATGCTAGATTAAAATCATGGAATAACTCTGAAGATTAATGTGGTCAAATTTCTTTTTTAATTTTCATTTATTTTGATTCTAATTAAATTCATGTGGAAAAGGTTATTTAAATGAATAAAAAATTTTATAATGAAAGGATATAATTATACTCTTAAAAATTTAATTTAAATTCCCATATTTCATTAAAACCAGATTTATGTTAACAACATTTTTCAATTCCTTTTGGGAAATCTGGGTATTTTAAAAATCTGGGAAATTTGGAATAATTTTGAAGCAATTATGAAAATGATCAACCATAGAAATACAAGAAACCAATAACAAGAAATAATAAAATAACCACATGATGGAACAAACCAAATTCATATAATAACCGAATGACTACACAAAGGAGACAACTAATTACTTGAAAAAACTAATAGACCGCACAAATGAACCAATTGGCTTCACAAAGGAACCAATTGACCGCATGAAGGTACCATGTAACTGCATGAAGGATTGAACTGAACACTTAAATAGAATAATTTACATTATATGAAAGAATAAGATGATAGATTGAAGTATAAATGAATAAAAAGTTAGTCAATTGACCATGTGATAAAAAATTAAAATTTCATAGTAAAAAAGCATTGATTTCCCTCCTGAAACATCTATGCATTAGGATATCACAAAATAATGGTTTTAGGAAATTGTGAAATTACATAAAAAACCTATAAAAAAATTATCAACCTAGAGAATCAAATTAGAATCCATAATAAAATGGAAAGGAGGTCATGACAATCACCAATGAGATACCTTTCAAGGATATCACTATAACAAGAACAAAACCACACATTGGAGGAACAAATACCATAACCATTCTATATCATCAACCTAGGGAGAGAGTTAATATAACATAAATATTATGTTTTAATATATCATCTTAATAAAAGGAAATAATTGAGGATATATAATCCGATAGATTAACCATCAAACAATATAGGGCATTTGGATCATATTTGTGAATCCCGCTCCCATTTACTTTCGTCCAGTCTACCATTCCTCCATAGTACAAAAACCATGGGGATAAACCACCCATTTATCACCTTATCCCAATGATCCTAGATCACAACCAATATATCCACAATCATTTCAGCATCCTCATCATTCTCTTATCCTCATCATTCTCCATAGGAGGACATCATGGTTCCGATCCAACTATATTAGAAGTGAAAACTAATAATTCAACTCACCAATGTAATATAAAATATAAAATGGCTTAAAAAACCACAGAAATATTATTCCCTCAGCCAGTCCTATACTCTTTGGGATGAAACTACATTGAACTAGAAAAGACAACTTCCATTTTATACATTAATAGGTATACCAATCCCATATGAGAAATATTATAACAAACCTAAAATTTCACTCCATCCTCCTGGAACTCAAGCACATGGGTACTGACCAGCCTCCCTTTTAAGTAGTTGAAATACACCTAATGCTGATCAATTTAAATGAAATCCAAGAATTTCCTAGCCAAAGATATCAATTAGGCCAAAATCCAATATAATCAGTACATAAACCTATGATAATTAACTATAAGTCGAAGGAAATTGTGAACCTATACTATGTTTTTGAGTGTTTCCCAAGAAACAATTACCTAAATATTTGAAAGATCTATGACCACGCCCTATTGATATACCAAATGTACAAGGAAATAAAAATCTCAGGACCAAAACACACAATTGGTTATCATTCTATAGAGCTGGTGGTGTCAAAGAACTTGAAAGATATATCTGAGAAGATAAATATTCCCCTCCTATAATGTTGAGTATAATAGTTTATCTTCGATGAGAACAACTAAAAATTTGTCTAAGAACACATGGAATATAGAGTTTATGAGCCCCATGAAAACATCTTGTGAAATCATGAAACCAAACAAGATAAACAAAAACTCCAAGTGTCCATATATAAACAAGGAGGAATTATTTGTGATATTTGCTTCCTTCACACTCATATGGTGATATCAAGACCAAAAATTGATATTCAATAATAAACTATCCCCTTTTAACAAGTCAAATAGACCATCTATTCTCATAATGGAGAAGAAGTTCTTAACCATCACTTGATACAACATCAGATAGTCTACAAACAACCTCATAATAGCACCCACCTTCTTGGTGAACAACACTAGATAAAACATCGTGGATATACAGTGTTAAATGAATCCCATCCACTGAAAACCATCAATCTAGGGTTTAAAATCTCACTAATCCATTGGAGAAATCTTAGTAGGGCCCATCGAAATCAGAGAGTCACCCAATTGTGAATATATACCGAAATCAAAATTTCACCGAGGGGTAGTTTCACAAACTCATATGGTAAGACATAAAGAAACTCCTCAATAACTATAGGAGTGTCTTCTACTAAGTTATCCACTAAAAACTCCACTAGATGAGTAAAAAGAGGCTTTATAAGATTGTAACCCATCCAATTGTCCCACTTTCCAAATAACACCACTCACTATATTTATACATTAGAAAACGTAACTATCCATCAGAAATGGTCAAGTAATATACAAAAACAATATATGTAGTCCATGCCATGTATTAAATCATATGTTTATATCTAGAATAAGAAGAAAACCCACACTAACAAATGATTCCCCCTCATCGGTCTAGATCTATGGAACACATAAAACATTAAATACTAGTTTCTAATTAGCATGGATAAAACCATGTGAACTTGGAGCCTCTCTATATATAGTCCAAATACATAGACCATATCTAATGAAACAAAGAAGTGTAAATATCTAGAGTCAAACCGATCAAAAACTATGGTAGATGATAAAATGATTGTACCACGAAGAACCTCTTGTCTTTCTGGCATTGAAACTTCCATTGAATGCAACTTCCAATATCAATCTCCTCTACCACCTAAAAAATTATCTCTACATACAGTCTCTAGTCAGATCCCTTGAAGATGAGGAACATTTTGGGGATGAAATATTCTAACATTGTTTCCTCTCAGCTGTTGAACAAACACTCGAGACCTCTACTGATTATAAATACCCCGACCCTAGTAGCTCAGGGGTTATGGTAAATATTCTTCACTGGATTAAGATAAAAGGAAAAACATCCTGAAGGAACCAACAATTTATCTATCTTGTTAAACATGATACATAAATCAAATTAAAATTAAAAATAAAACATAAAAAACAAAATATGTTTTCTTTTAGAGCAACATTATTACTCATATAATACCCCATCATACCATTCACAAAACAATTCATGGTAGGTAAAATAAAATATAATTAATGGGTGAGATCAGGTTCTCAATAAGGGTAATAATACAATATAATATATCAGGGATAAATAAGCATAATCAATATAGTAAGGTAAAAAATCTAAATAATTTCTATTTAATCAATAAATAGAGTATAATATGGAACAAATAAATGATGATCAAATAAATCCATATAAATAACCTCATAATCTTGAAACTTATCCCTAATGATCCTAAATAATTTAATAATCACATGGGATTCAATAACGAATATCATGATAGGGGAGTGTATAATTATATACATCTAAAATATAATTTCAATATGTTTCACATGGAAGTATAAATCTACGAGTAGAAGCCCATATAATTTGGCCAAACAATTTATCTCATGGGACTTGTTGATGCTTAGAGGGGCTATCTAAAACTCATTCCCACCCATAACTTACTAAGTCCAATGCATTACTCATATGAAATGTGTGAAATATAACAAAAAAAACATTCTCATTAGAAAACTAACATATAATATTTTAATAGTTACCCAAATCAAATAAACATAATCATAAACCGTCCAAGAAATAATATGGTGAATGGAAATAGAATTGTAAATCATAAGTCAAAATCATCATAAACTATCCAAATATAGAATAATAATGATATTAATAAAATATTCTCCCATGTTTTCATAATTAAAATAAAATATTGATGTTAGCGATGAACATAAATACCATAAAATTTTCATTAAAAATATTTTTGAGGAAAATAACATTTTCACTCTAAAAATAAACTTTTAAAATAAAATGTTTAATTTTATTTGAGAATAATTGTGATTGAAAAAAACCTTTTTTAATTATAAAATAATATTTAAAAAATACCATGATTAAGATGGTGGAAAAGTACATCTATTCCATACATGTTAAAATAAATATTATTTCTACATATTTGGTAAAATCCAAATGAGCCTTGTTTTGAAAATGGTATGTATATTCCATTTAATTTTTTTATCAAAAAGTAAAAACTAGGTAAAAAAATCCTTTAATAAATCATTTTGAAATGGTTAATTTTTTTTAAAAACAATTTTAGAAAAATCTTATTTTGATGAAAGTAAATTTTCAAATGGAGAGGGAAATAAAGTCATATTTTTTTTAAAAAAAATTTCTCAATCATTTAAAGAACCAATTAGTGAAAAAAGGGAACTATTACTTTAAAATTTTATGAATAACTAGAGGATTATGAGATATATTGGATTTATGATAGAAATATAAAATAATTCCCCTTAGCGACAATAAAAAAAACAATCTCGAATAACGGTGATATTGTGAACGAAACATTTACTACTTTGGTAAATTTAGAATCATATTCCCCATGAAAGAAATAAAATCAAATGAAATTTAAATAAAATTAAAAAAGTTTTATTCATGATATATAATATCAAAATTGTAACTATATACACCACAACATGGAATAAGTGGTGAATATTACGTATGTCTCACGGAAGTAAAAGTGAGACGAGAAACCCTTACCACTCTTTATAATTCCTTTGAATATATCCAAAAATCTTATATAATAAATATAAGTTTTTTTATAAATCTATTAAATATACAGAATAACATATCTCATACCAAAATTTATTTAATTATAGTGTTTTATCACCCATTGATTGACAATTCTTTGTCAAAATCATTGTTTCGAGTGAAAATTGCTACATTTTTCAGGTTTGTTTTAGTTCAGTAATTTTGATAATTTCAATTTGATAATGGTTAAATAATATCTATAACATGATATAAATATCACATATATATTCATTATACTTGTTTTTAGATTAATCTATTAAATTTATAGATAGAAAATGTATTACAATATTCATTGAGATGATAGACCGTACATATGCATAAATACTGTTTTGATTTTTCTTGATGGATGAAACAAATTGAAAATTAATATTAATTAATTATTCTAAAATAATTATATTTTAATATTAATGAAATAAATCATTATTACTATATGTGTAATAATTGAATAAAAAAACTCCACATCGCAATGTGGTGGCAGTAGTCCATGCGTACACATGAGTGATGTTATTATTTTCTAGTGGATTGGAAGGTAAGAAGATAGACGTGATATAATATTTTAATAAGTATGTGTATGTAGTAAAAAAAACATATATTCATTAATTTTAATTTTAACACCTTCAATTTAAATCATACATGAAAAAATAATCAAATCGCATTGTGGGGTTGTAGTTTACCGTGCACACGAGGGATGTTATCGTATCCCCCAAGGAATTTAAAGTAAGAATGGGAATGTGATATTATAATTATATAAGTAGAAAAATTTTATAAATATCATATAAATATTTTCAATCTATCATTATATTCTTCATTCAATGGTTGTTTTGGAAAATTAATTACATTGGATCTAGAGGAGGTAGTCCTATATACCTCATGATCGACAGTTTCATTTCCCATTTTATGGAAGTAGAGTAGGATATAGTTATATAGGATAAAAAAGTGTGATTATATTCTCATAGTTTAAGAGGGTTTAAATATGACAGAAGAATAAGTTAAATAAATATTCAAGTTTATGAATTCTATATCTTTTTTATAAATGATCTTATATATAGTTTATAAGGTATCAATATGGTAAAAATGGGATTTACGTAGTTTTAGGTCATTTAAATCCTTATATTATTAGTTTAACTCCTGACAACCCCATTGTTTCATTTACTATGATAATAAAGTTTTACTGTTTTTACTATTAATTATTGTAAAAAATCATGTTGAATTTATTAGATAATATAATTTTTTAATTAAAAATATTTAATCCATTTTTCAAAATTGAATTCAAAGAAGTGGAATAATTCAATTTAAAATTAAATCCTAGACACAAAGAAAGAGTGCTTTTTTAAAGGGAAATTGTTATAAGTATAAATTATTTTAATATAAAAATTCAATATTAAATTGACTAAAAATACCTAAATTCATTAAATTTTAATATAATTGAACTATATTTTTATATCATAAATTTAAAATATAATTTAAATTTGTAAATTATTTAAATAAAAACAATGTTTTCAATAAAAATAAGTTTATTCACTATTCATTAAAAAATTAATGATTTTAGTAAATTATCAAAAATTAACCCAACGATAATAATAAATATTGATTTTAAAAATTAATTTTATTTTAACAACTAAATTTTATAAGAAAGGAATAAAATAATTATAAATTATGTATGAAAATCAAGACTAATCCACCTTTTAGAAAAATATAATTATTTAGAAAGAATTTATTTCAATTTCAAAGAGTTTTTATTTTATATATAATATATATGTAACCATTGAATTTATTTTATATATTTTTAATCCATATAATTTTCATAATTTAGTAATTATTATTCATACCCACTATATTTATGGCTTGGTTATAATGGTCATGTTTAAATAATATTATTTTAGTAGAGTCACATTTCATTTAAACCCAATGATGTGTGTCACAAGCAATCAAATAGATTTAATTTATTTAAAAATAGTATGCCATAAAGTATCAGGGTGTTATATTCTATTATAATATTGGTATTGTATGTCATACATTCTATCAAACTTTATGTTCCTCTTAAAATCTCTAGGTGTTACATTCTACCCCTTTAAATAAATTACATCCTCACAATTTAATCTTGATATCAATAATCCAGGGATTGAAATTTGAAAATACATTTGTTGGAAACCCACATTATAAAAAGGGTTAATAGAATATCCTATTAATTAGTGATAAATTAATATTTGAAGGTCATCCATAATAACACATTATTATATTTTCATGTAGGAGAATAATGGTTGGAAATGAAAAAATAGGCATGGAATGGACTTATAACACCTAATGATTAATTGAGAGTGATAAATATAGTTGATAAAAAGAAAGTGAAAGTTTAATAGAAAGTTAAGGACCTAAAAACAATAATTTTTTTATGAGTTAATAGGCTATTTGATTCATCAGTCATAGATGTAATAAGATATATTTTTTGTTTCAAGATTCTTTTCTTAGCGTTGAGGAATTCATTAACCATTATTATAGATAATAAGAGAAAATATACTTAAAATTTCATCCTTTGGTTGTGGTTTAATAAATTTCAAATTAAATTCTTACTCGAATAAATTAACATCAAAGATGAAAGTTTTCATGTATGAAGCACTAAAAATAAATTTTAACAGATCATAAAATATATAAACAATTAACGAACTATTCCTCATGTCATTCCTAAAACCAAAAAATGGGTGGAATAAGTTATTAAAAAACACCCAAATATTAACTTAATACATTCTATATATTATTAACCTCAAGACACATTCAAAATATGTCTTACTAAATTCAAAGTCCAAAAAACATAGAAGGAAGATCACTAAATCATCAATATAATCCCCTGATAATATAAAGTGGCTCTTAATGTCACATTAAAAATATGTGAATATATTGATCACTATAAAACATTAATAAAAACATACATAATTAAAAATAAAATATTGGGTTGTTGAATATATTCTTTAAATAAAAAATATGGTAAAATCTAATAACAATAACATAAATCACTAACTAATTTCAAGGTTACCAATACTATCCAATCAATACAAACTTATAATTATTATATAAACATTGACCACATATTAAGGTTAATATTACCTCAATCATGTGTTTTTTAAAAAGGTAAACTTTCTACAAAATCACTTTTATTTGTTACCATTACTATTCATCATATGCTTTTGGATCGTTAAATAAAAGGTACTGGAGGATAATTATTCTATATTCTATGAATCTTAAAATGTGAATATAATTGATAAAATAATTTTTCAAAATATTTATTGAATACATATTAATGAACTTTAATTATTCAACTCTAACTATATTAATAGAATAATATTGAACTTGATCCCTTAGTTTCCTCTGAGTTATATTCTCTTAGTGCATGGGATATTCATTTTTGTAGTGCCGAATCTCCTTACAGTTGAATCATTGAATATCTAATACTTCTTTATTTACCTTTTAATCATGAACATGGTGTAATTTATCTCCACAGTCATGTCAAACTCCCATTCCCTTTAAGAAAGTACCAGAATGTTTCTTACTAAAAGTAGCACATTTTAGAAAATCTTTTTTCCATTTTCCGTTTATCCTTATTTTTCTCTGTTATTCTCTTCTTATATTGATTTACTTCAAATCCATAAGACTCAGATAATTATTTATTTATCTTGATAACCCATGATATAAAGTAATAATATTATTGGAATGTTTTGGAGTCTAATTCCCTTCAAAGGTTTTTCTTCTACCAATCAAAGAAACAGTCAATCTTACTCTTTGGATTACATGTTTTTTCCACAGAATTCATTTCAAACCATATAAATTTGGATTCATACATAAAAAAATCTTCATCGTTATTTTGTATTAGACTGTAGAATTGTATTTATATATCTACTGGTTATTCTTGAGGAAAATAAATTTTTATAGTAATATATTTAAAAAAATCCATTCCATGATTTATATTTATTATTTATCCCTAATTTTTTTAATCAGGGACCATTATAGATCCGTATATCCTATGATACGATAAATTTCCATAAAAACTTTCTACCTTTCATTACTTAACTAAAAATAAATATATTATATAAGTAACATATCCATCTCCCAGATAGAATGGATATGTAGTCCCATTAAATTATAAAACTTGTTAATGCATAATGTGGTATAACACTACTACAATGTTTGGTAGATTAGAAGGCCGCTCCATATTGGAAATGATATTTCTCATAACCTGAGTCAGCTACCCCAATATGATTATAATTTTCTTAGTTCCAGCTATAGCTTTAGGTTCATTATCCTTCCGAGGAAATAAATCACTTAATAGGGTATTTTTATTAAAATGGTTTTCATTCCTTCCACTAGGAACCATTTATAAACATTTTAATACTATATTTTTTTATAACATTATTAAATGTAATTAATAATGAAAATAATTAGGAAATATTTATCATAAAATGAATTTTTTTGGCATGGATAATCACATAATTATAAATGTGGTTTCTTTTAGAATGTTTACAAATCATAAAAATATTTTCAAATCCCACATAATGGGTTTTAAAGAAAATGTGAATAATCCACAACATATACCCTTGGGAGAATCAAACATGGTAAACAGTAAGGCTCATTTTTGTGTTCCAAGTAATTATCAAGTCAAGAATGACACACCTTTTTTGTAGTTATTATCCATATTTACATATTTTCGAGAACTATATCCCCCAACAAATTCCTGACTTGGATATAATTCCAGAAGAAAAAAATAAACTCTACCTTAAAAACACTTTAGGAAGTTATTCTATACTTATCCTTAATGTTTATCATAGTGTTATGTTCTCTAATATATGTTAAACTAAATATAGTTCCTACAGTTTTTATTAAACATCCTCTAATACCAACTCTAAATAACCTGACACCAATAGCCTATAACCAATGATTATTTTTCTACATTGTCATAATATATAAGTAAGCACATCTAGAAGGACATAATAGTTGTGTTGTATTGGTAAAATTTATGTATAATTTAAATTCACATTAAAATTGAAAACATAAATTACATAAAGTGTTTTATTTGATAATTCAATTATTCCTCATAGCGTATCCCTACATATAAATCATAAAACACTTCTTGGTATCCTGGGGAAATTAAAAAAAACTAAATGAGTGATATTTTACACTCAGTAAGGTTTATCATACAATGAAATGTATAATTAATATATTAAAATAATTAATATGTAAAGGTAAATAACTAAAACAAGTTCCATTTAATCAGCAAAATGAGTATAATATGGTGGAAATAAATTATTATTAAATAAAGAAATATAAATTATAAAATAATTTTGAAACTTATCCATGAGTATTCTAAATAATTGAATAATAAAATTGATATAAATAACTAATCTAATAATAAGGGAATGGATAATTATAGACATCTAACACATACATTCATGACCATTCACATGGAAATTTAAATATATGGATTTAAATTTTTATAATTTGGCTAACTGATATTTCTATTAAGTCCAGTCAATGCATCAAAGGGGTATCTATTTTTGGGCCCCACCATCACAAAATGAGTCCAATTCATTACTCATATGAAATTGGTGAAACCTAATCAATATATACATTATTATTGAAAATATAACATACAAAATGTTAATACTTACCATAATCAAATAGACAAAATCATAAGTCATCTAGAATAGTATGGAGAATGTTAATAAAACTATACATACATTATTAAAATAATTATAAAATCTAAAAATAAACAAATAGGATGATATAAATTCAATATATACAATTTTTTATTGTCATAGAAGTAAATGTTTTATGCTATATATGAATAGAAATACCATAAAATTTTCATTAAAAACATTCTTAAGGAATATATCCCTTTCACATTGAAAGTCACCTTAAAAAAGTCCAAAAAATTTTTTGAAAATAATTTTCATTGAAAATAACCTTTGTTACTTATAAAATATTATTTAAAACATAGATTGTTCACTACTTTGGTTAATTCCATTCATGTCATGTTTGTGAAAATAAATATTCCTTTCACATTTTCTGTATAATCCAAACATGTCTTGTTTTGAAAACGATAAGAAGATTCTTTTTAAACATTTTTATAAAAATTAAAAATTGGTAATTTTTTTTAATAAATCCTTTGGAAAATGTTAAAAACATTTTTTAGATTATTTTTTAGAAAACATGGATTTTTATGAAAAAGGATTTTTGACCTAAGAGAAAACTAAAGTCGGATTTCTTAAAAAACATTCTCACTTATTTTAAGATACAAAGAGTGAAAAAAATGGTAAAAATGCACTAAAAGTTAAAGAATTAATATAGTATAAGTAAATTTATTAGTTTTATGGTATAAATACAAAATAATTCCCCTATGGGATTTAAAAACAAAAACAATCTCAAATAATGATGAGATTGTGAAATAAACTCTTATCACTTCGGTAACTTTTGAATTATAATCCCCATTAAATAAATAAATTCAAATGAAAATTTAAATAAAAAATAGAAATATTTTCATGATATACAATATAAAAAATTGTAATTATATACATCACACAAATGAATAAGTGGTGAAAATGGCATATGTACCATATAAGTAAAAGTGAGATGAGAAACCCATTCTACTTTTTTGTATTCATATGTACGTGTATAAACCTTCAATATAATAAATAAAAGTTTATTTTATATATGTAAAATAACCAAACTCATACATATCATACCATATATTATTTAAATATATTTCTTTATCAACTATTTATTAACAATTATTTGTTAAAATCATTATTTCATGTGATAATTGCTTCATTTATAATTATATTTTAGTGAAGTAATTTTGTTCCATTTAATTTTATCATGGTTAAATAATATATAGAAAATTATATAAATATTATATATATTCATTATATATATATATTTATAGTGATGTACTAAATTTAAGGATAGAAAATGGATTACACCATTTATGGAGACTGCATACCGTACATAGGCATGAACGTTGTCTCTATTTTTATCGAAGAATTGAATGTAGGAAAAATAAATATTAATTAATATTTAAATGATAATTAATATGGAATATATTGAATTTATATTAATAAAATACACCCTTATTAACATACATATAAAAATAAAATGAAAAATACTTCACATCGCTATGTGGAGGCATTATTCCACACACACACATGAGCAATGTTATTGTATTGAAAATGATTATTAGGTATGAATTTATATGTGATATTAAATTTATATAAGTATGTTTAGGTCATAAATTTCATCTATATTCACTAATTTAAGCTTTAAAACCTTAGATGTAAAGTGTATGCAAAACATTAATCACATTGCTTCTCGAGGTGGTAGTCCGCTATACACACGAGTGACATTATCGCATCAGCAACACAATGGAAAGTTATAAGTTGTGAGTGATATTATAATTACATAATTATAATAATTTCATAAATATAATATAAATATTTTAAATATATATTTCAATCCATCCTTCAGAGTTAGTGATCAAAAATGAATTAAATCAGTTTGTGAGGTGGTAGTCCACTATAAACACGGTCAACAGTTTCATTTACCCTTAGATAGGATTGGAGATGGATATAAGTGATAACATTAACAAAATAAAATATTGGTATTTTTGAAACAATTTTGTTATTATATTATCATTGTTTAAGAAGTTCTTAAGGAGTTGGATGGAGAAAAAAATATGCACATCTTATAATTTTACCTCTTCTTCCATGATCAACTTTAGGTTTATACCTAATCGTTCATAAAAGGGATTAATAATCAATATAAGGAATATAGGATGTATGAATATAATTAATTAATTTATTTGGGTGGTCATTTTACTAACTAAAATATTTTGGAAGTGTGAAGAGGGGAGTAGAGGGGTGGAATTTTATAGGTGGGGAAGAGGACACATATGAATTTTTTTAAAATATGAAGTGATACCAATGTTATTCTCATTCCAAAGCCTAATAAATTGTTCATTTTCACAAATTAGAGGTTATAAGGTCTAAATAAGTCCATAAATGTTTTTTTTGGAAAATTTTTATGTCAATTTAATAGTTATATCTTATTTTAACCCCTGGTGAACCCTTTCTTACCAAAAACCCAGTAATTAATTTTTAATGTTTTAATTATTCATTATCGAAAAAAATAAAGTTGAAATTATATTATAAAAGAAATTATTATAATTTAAAATATGAAATAGATTTTTATAAATTAAATTCATAGAAGTTTCATTATATAATTTAAAATTAAACCGAATATCTGATAAATGAGTAGTTTTCCAAAGAGAAAATGTTCATTAGTATAGAATTTTTAATGAAAAATTAAAAAATAAATTGATATAAATGACCTAAATGAGTGAAATTATAGTATAATTGAGCTTATTTTACTTTTTTAACAAATTAAAAATATAATTTAGCTTCATAAATAATTTTAACAAAATGTTAGTTTTCAGTAAAAATAAGTATTTTTGACTATTTATCAAAAAATTAATTGTTTTTAGAATATTATAAAATATTCACCCCAATTTAATTTTGAAATATAGGTTAAAAAATTAATTTTATTTAATAAGATCATTTATCTAAAATTTTTTAAAAGTAATTTTAATTAATGTTCGCAAAGCTCGATAAACCTCCCTTTAAAAAAATATATTTTTTTAGAAATTATTTTAATCACTCCAAATGGTTTTTATTATACTTCTCATAATTACATAAAAATTGAATTAATTTTATTCATGAGTAATCCATATAATTTTCTTAATCTTTTATTTCTATCTTTACCCACGATCTTAACAGTTAGTTTATAATAGGCAAGTTTAATTAATAATATTTTAATAGAGTATCACATTTCCTTTAAACCCAAAATTGGGTGCATCAAAATATATAAAAAATGTAGACTTTATTTAAAAATAAATATATCTTTATGTATTAGGTTATTTTATTCTATTTTAATCTTAGCATTGTGTGTTATACACACTATTAAACATAATGTTCTTCTTCTAAAATCTAGGGGTCTTACAATGCTACTGCGGCTAAAGAGGGGAAAAAATACCCAAAGCAAACCAATATCCATAAGTATTTATTATCTGATATTGATTTTGAGAATAACATAATTTGGCATATAAAACAAAATTTAAACCCCTGGTATATTCCTAGACAGTACAAGCCTTAGGAAAACATAATAAGGATTTCTGCGATTGACTCCCCTACCCTGATATCCATGATCCCCTTCCTAAATATATGAACCTTAAGAATATATGATGACATTAATCTCAAGGTAATACTCCCTACGAGTTCATACAGTCAATTAATTACACCTTACCTACACCTCTAGATATGTAGTACAAGTAAATGAGGTGTCTGCCTATCCGATTTCTAGATGCAATGCCTCCTCAAGACAATGTGATCTAGAATTATCATCAACAATTATATTAAGAAAGAAACAAAAGAGGTCCTTAAACCTGATCTTAAGTGTAACATTCTATCAATTAGACTCGGTTGAAGATTCTAAGAGATTTAATCTTTTTTTTTGATCGACCGTCCAAATTGTAAATTGATATTCATATTGGAAGTTCGAGAATTGGATACTTAAAAGTGTTTTATGGGGGTAAGGTTTATGATATAAGATTTTACTCAAGTGTTCATATTTTTTTGGGAGAATTTGTAAGGGCCTGGCCTTAAAACATTACATAATATTGAATTAAATGAATAATTCACACTGAGGATCTTTTCAGTTTTAGAGTTTTCAAGAATTAGGCCATAACTATTACATTACAACTTGAATATTACAAGTAGACACTACTACTCAGTATCCATTTTTCATAAAATAAAAACTCTTAAAATGAAACATATCTAGTTCCATGTTTTAGATATCATGACTTTTCCTTGATCCCATCGTTGACCCTATTCATCTTTAAGTCCTGTGGAAAATATTTCAAAAACTTGGGATGAGCATAAAAAGAAAAATAAGGGTTATAAAATAGGGAAAGAAAACATTAGCCCATCAATGAATACAAATCAATGAAACCATACTTTTCAATCATAACATACCTTATGAAATCTTGAGATTTATGAATAACACACACAAATCATAAATCATAAATGTTTATTATGGAATCCATATCAAAATTAAATTGTAGCTATCACAACTACATAGGGATTTACACTTGGAATACCCATCACGGTATATTCCCTAAATATGTTAAGAGAAACATCACGTTTACCTCTGTCACATCACCCAATGCATTGCAGAGCTATCTTGGGCTCACCCACCCTAGGTTTATCACGGAACAACCCATATACGTAAACAACGCCCAATAACCATAACATAATCATAACGCATAACACAAGTATAACAGAAAGATAACATTTCCACATTTCACTATATCAAATCAAGATTTTGAAATAAACAATGCTTTATCAAATCATTTTCAAAACCATTTAAAAAGATATTTTTGAATCAAAGTTTCCCATAACACTTTGGGACTTTTAAAGGAATTAACATTTTAAAACATTAAACTCCATATAAATAAATCCCAAAACCATTTTAAAAACATGTACATTAATGAGAAATATTTATAAGAATAAATATTTAAAACATTTAAAACGATATTTTAGTTAAAGAGTTTTTAACAAAATGAGAGACACATGAATACAAATAATTGAGGAATAATATTTAATCATAACTTTATAATATCATGAGAAGAAAGGGATTCATGATATAATATGTCAAAGGATTATATATACACTATATAAGAGTGAATTGGTGCATAACAACAATGAAGTCTCAATGGAAATATAAATTGAGATGAAATCCCTTATAAAGATGATATCCTTAAATTATGGATAAATAAATCTCATAATTATGTGTGAAAAATAAAAAAACACCCAATAAAAGTGGATATTAAGTGTAAAACAATCATAGTTCATTCACACATATTCATAGGATGACATAAATAAAAAAGATAAGATCAACCCAAAGAACGGGAATTGGGTTAAGGAGTTCCGTTACCGATTTGGTAACTTACAAAACATATGTAACATGAAAGAAAGATCATACAATAAAGATTTAAATACTTATAAATGAAAGTATATTACACAAAGAGTACAATCATGGGAAGTACATACACCACAAAAAGGATATAGTGGAAAATATAGCATGAATCTCATGGGAATAAAAACAAGTGAGATGAAGACACCTTACCACATTGTAATTCAATCAAGTCATATGAAAAAAAGTTATTAACCACCAAAATAATCACATAATACCATGAATATAAATATAATCATGAGACTACATAGAAAATGGCAGTACAAAATACACCACTTGCAATAAATAGGTGGTGAATAATAAAAATCTCATGGAATTAAAAGTGAGATGAGAAATCCCTTACAAAAATTCGGCAGCCTAACGACGCCACTTAAAAATTCTTAAAATGAATTGTTGAGAGTAATTGGGGGTCTCTCATCATATGAAAATACAAATTACAGTATGGTGAAAATAAAATAACATCCTCCAACATAAGAACATGGAGTATAAATGAAATGACATAAAAGAGAGTACTTGAAAAGAATGAGAGAGGTCAGATCTTTTACCTCGTGTATGACTTGAATCGATCATTATATAATCTCCTGAATAATAAACTAAATTTAATTTCTACTTGCTTAATAACCCTTTTCAAGTTTATTATTACTTTTATATCACTTATTACCATGTTATAAACATTATGTAATCATTTAAGTTAATAGTGTTCGTTTTGTCGATATTTGGTACTTGAGTCAAAAATGGACTTCTTATAATTACATGTTGTTCATGTTGTCAAAGTTTCATTATATCAATAATGATATTCATTATTTAGATATCATATATATCATATATATCCATTGTATACATGTATTTATAATAGTACATAACATTTATAGGTAAGAAATGAAATGCACCGTTCATGGAGACGGTAAGCCGTACGTACGCATGAACGCGACTTTCATTTCTATTTCTTATTTTAATGGAATTAAAACATAATGATACATATTTATATTAAAATTATAGTATAATATCATATATAATATCATTAAACATATCTTTTATACATCCCACAGAAGGCATTAACGAGTCACATCACTTTGAGGGGGCGGTAGTCCGCACTTCCTCTAATGAGATTATCGTATTACCCACTATGGAAACCATAAAGTCTTGATATAATTTGGAATTAAAGAAGAATAAGGAAATAATAAACATAATATATATCATATATAAATACAGTTCCATCATAATGGCCACCATGAGAGGCGGTAAGATGTAATTGAACAGTCATCGTTTCGTGAGACGTTAGTTCTCCATCCACAAAAACATTATGTTCTTCATCCATTAGATGAAGGTGTGTGTAAGTGTAGTTATAATAATTCTCATAACAACATCCTAGTATATTTTGGATACTGTCATTGTTATAAAATAAAGTAATAAAAAGATTTTAGGGGTTGGATAAGTAAAATAAAAGAAAAAAATTTAAGAGAAACCAGTACCTTTAATTTGGGTAACCATATTTGGTTTGAACCAAAGAACTTCTTGAAGTGCCTTATGCCTAAATTAAGGCTTCTAAGAGGAGTATAGGGATGTAGGGATATTTATTGGGTAGAGTTTGGATGAGAAAAATGGCTTGATAGGTGTGAGGAATTGGTTAGAAGTGGTCTTCTTTTATAAGGGGGAGGAGGGGCTCTTTAGGAAAGTGTGAAACTATTATTTTATTATATAATTATATTCAGTTTATAATGGTCCCAAAATCATTAAAGATAAATATACGATGACTCATGGTCGAAATAAAATCATCCAATCATAATTGGACATGTTTGGGATAATATTTTAATCATTATAATCTTATTTAATTAAATCATTTATTTATGAGGTAAATACTGCATCATTATTGTGTCATAAATAATTTAATTTATTTGATGCCTACAAATTATATAAAAAATACCATGATATATGAAATCTATTTATATTTCCAATTAATATTTATAGTCTAAAATATTACTTATATAAAACCATATAAAAATTAATTACTAAAATATTTTTGTTAATGTCAATTTTGTCTTTACATTTTATTAATTAATCTAGATTGTCATTATCACTCCCCAGTGGCTCAATGGGGTCCCAAAGTCGACCAAAAGATTCCCATGGTAGATAAGGACTCAATAAATAATGTTTGGACAAGTGTTAAGGTAATTTTGAATTATTATAATATTCTTTTTAGCTTGAATTAACCTATTTACATTTAACTGCAGTAAATAAAAGTCAAAAGTTATTATTCACCAAAAATTATTTTTATCTTAATAAACCAAAATTTACTTCTTGATAACAACCATGTATTTTGAATTTTTTAAATTGAATTCACTGAAGTTGTAAAATTTCATTTAAATGAAAAATTCAGTTTTTTTAACTACCACTAAGTGGTTTCACTATTCATCAAAAATGAAGTTTTTCAGAAAAATACATAAAATTCATCCTAAGCCATATTTGATATTCCGAATTCAAAATTGATGTCTATTTTTCAAAATTAAAAATATAGAAGTGGCATTAATTAATTTTAAAATTAATTTCTGTTATCAAAACAAATAGCATGTTTTTAAGAAACAATAACTATCAAAAGATTGATACTTGTTTACATCCAATTTCAAAGTGAAATTAATTCCAATGAACAACATTGGATTAAATGGTAAAAATATATTTTAATTTAACTTTATAACCAATTAAAAAGATAATATAACCATATAAATAAATTAGATTAAAATGCACTTTTTAATTAAAATACAATATATTTCACTATTCATTAAAAATGATCTTTATCCGAAAAATTCCAAAAATTTACACAAATTAAATTTTGATGTCCCCAATCTAAAGAAGGATTTTATTTGGTCATATAGAATGTATTAAAGCGACCAAAACTATATTTAAAAAGGGTTCTCCATTTAAAGGCGATAAATCAGCCTTTTAATGTAAATTATGCTTAAAATTAGATTCATTCACATTTTAAGCCTTTACCTTTTTATTGGATAAATGTAAATACATTTGACAAACATGTATAATCATATTGTATTTAGTTTGTTTCATTCCTGACAATACAATAGCTCAGAGTTGACTACCATTTAAAATAATATTGTTATATTATTAGTGTGCAACGTAAGATTTTAAAGAAACCTGTTGTTGTGTATCAGGTACACTATAGAACATAGCAACCCTTTTAAGGTAAAATTAATATTTATTTCAAAAATTAATAAATATAAAAAAATCATATTCTTTATTTACCTAGGATGTTACATCCTTCCCCCCTTTTGGGAATTGCGTCCTTGCAATTTTAAAATTTGGGCTCAGAAACATTATTAAAAGTCCCATATTGGAAAAAAAGAGTCAGTAAAACTATCACTTTAAAATATATAAAGAGAAGTATAATGGTCACCCGAGTTAACCTATACTAAGATTCCATGAAAACATGGATATGTAGTAGAAAACAAAGGGTCTTTTTCTGATGGAGAGTGATAGGAAACATGTTTTGGAAAAGTTAACCACCAGAAAATCACAAACTTGTGATGGGTTAAACAGTTTTTGATTCGCCAGTAGGAAAAGTTAACAGACAGGGTTTTTGTTTAAAGTTACTTTTAGTTGAGGAATTTATTTAAGATCATAACAAGAAACATAATGAAATAAACTTACTTGTCATGTAGACATTCATGTTTTACTATATTTCTAACACAAACACATATTTTCTCCAAAAGATGAATATTCAGGATGACTTTTTTTCACATTAATAGCACTATAATAAACTTTGAGAGAATCACATAATCCACAAAAGATGAACTATATATTTCCCATGCCTTTATATATTAACTAAAACCAAAATGAATAGTATAAGATCAGATAATCACCAAAAGAATAATTCTTTATAAAAAGAAATACTAATCTTAATCTCCAAAATTCAACAAAAAGAGCCCAAGGTTCAAGAAAAACTATTAAATAAATAGTTATCCGTAAAATTATTCAATGTAATCCAAACTAAGATTGAAACCCAAATCTCTCAAGGATTTAATCACATAATCTTCCAAGGTAAATCTTAACATTTATCTCCAAATAACATCGGTTACTCTTAAAGTCTCATACTGAAAAGAAATTAACCTAATCACATATCCTCCATGATAGGTTAATCATTTCCATAGATAACCCAAAATCAACTTATTCCTGATTCATAATATCATCTAACTAAAAAAATTAGTCATACTAACCAGGGACTTCACATAGTCTAGTGGTAGGTGATAAATTCCAGTCGCACTTTGGTTATGGGTTCGATTCCCACAACTTCGTCCAATGCGACGGGTGGTCACATGGTTTGTGTGTTGTCCCTTTTCAAAAACTACATAATTTTATAACATTCACAAAAGAGATAAGTTTATAAAAAATAACCATAACATATTTTAACTTCATAGGTTATCTAATAACTTTCATTTTTCATCCCAAAATGTATTAACCGGTAATTTCCTCAAATTCAAGGATCATATAAACCCAAATGGTTCTTTATAACTATATCCACACAAGAGAAGATAATTACTCCTTGAATAAAATTTTCATATATCAAACTTCATGGTTACACATACTATAAAAAGTCTTCTAATGTAATTCCCATCATCAAAAAAGACTTAATACTTTTAAGCATTTCACCATCCTGAAATCTACCATAACTCTTAAATCCCTTATATGTTGACCTCTTACTCATTCAATTATCTTCATGATCCATTAACCATTCTTTACCAACTTATTCTGAAATAATTCTTTCCTACAAACAAAATCATGAATCATATCCTAATATTTCAATAATAGGAAAACATATGTTAAGAAATAATCCATACCTTTCATTGGACATTGTCAGTTTCTTCATCCTCAATCGGAATGGAATTAGGTATTAGTTAATGAATATTTGAACGATCTTGGTGATCCCATTCCCAAAACTTATTCATAGGACATGTGTTTGTATAATGACCATGCACACCACATTTAAAACATTCAATTGATCCCCCAGAAAGAACTTCTTTCCCTTTCCTAGAGTCAATTGGATGCTTCCATTTTCCATGGTAGGTTATTGCTTTATGACCTTCATTTCCACATCTATAGCATCTTCCCATCCCTTTGAAACATTTTCCTAGGTGTTGCTTTCCATATCCTTAACACATAGGTTTTTGGACATACATACCTTTATGATTATTACCTAAACATCTATGGGGATTTGTTTCTCTCATATACGATGCCTTATAAAAATCACAAAGGTTCAAGTGGTCAATCATGACTCTTGATAGTTGGTTGAGAATAACCAAAAGAGTTCTCATTGCAGCTCCCATTTAATTTAATTGATCATTCAAAAAACCATCACAGTTTTCATCACATCCACTGTTACTTTGATGCTTGCTAGATCCAGCCATTTATAAAAACCAAAGGTTAGTGTGAGTATATCAGTAAAATCATCATATAATATCTTATGATGAGGGTAAACACTAAGATAGACTTATTCATGTCATCTTAAACTCATTCAATTTATAAGAATAACTATGACTCTTTCTAAAATCTTAACCATTATGGTAATGTCACTTATGCTTAAATTGTACCCTAACCTCTAAAGTTATCTAAACCGACCTCTGATACCAACTGTAAGGATCTGGCCTTAAAACATTACATAATATTAAATTAAATGAATAATTCACATTGGGAATCTTTTCAGGTTTAGAGTTTTAGAGAATTAGTCCTTAAATATTACATTACAACTTGAATATTACAAGTAGACACTACTACTCAGTATCCATTTTTTCATAAAATAAAAACTCTTAAAAAAGAAACATGTCTAGTTCCATGTTTTAGATATCATGAATTTTCCTTAATCCCATCCATGAATCTATTCATCTTTAATTCCTGTGGAAAACATTACAAAAACATGGGATGAGGATAAAAAGATCAGTAAGGGTTATAAAATAAGGAAAGAAAAATTATCCCATCAATAAATACAAATCAATGAAACCATACTTTTCAATCATAACATACCTTATGAAATCATGAGATTTATGAATAACACACACAAATCATAAATCATAAAGGTTACTTATGGAATCCATATCAAACTTAAATTTTAGCTATCATAGCTATAATTGGAGTTACACTTGGAATACCCATCACGGTATATTCCCTAAATCTCTTAGGAAAAACATCACGTTTACCTCTGTCACGTCACCCAATGCATTGAAGAGCTATCTCGGGCTCACCTGCCTTAGGTTTTTCACAGAACCACCCGTATACGTAAACATTGCCCAATAACCATAACATAATCATAACACATAACACAAGTATAAAGGAATGATAACTTTTCCACATTTCACTATATCAAATCAAGAGTTTGAAATAAACAATTCTTTATCAAATCATTTTCAAAACCATTTAAAAATATATTTTTGAATAAAAGTGTCCTATAACACTTTGAAAATTTTAAAGGAATTAACATTTTAAAACATTAATGTCTATATAAATGAATCCCAAAACCATTTTGAAAACATGGACATTAATGAGAAATATTTAGAAGAATAAATCCTTAAAACATTTAAAACGATATTTTAGTTGAAGAGTTTTTAACAAAATGAGAGACGCTTGAATACAAATAATTGAGGAATAACATTTAATCACAACTTTATAATATCATGATAATAAGTGGATTCATGATATAATATGTCAAAGGATATTATATACACTATATAAGAGTGAATTGGTGCATAACAACAATGAAGTCTCAATGGAATTGTAAATTGAGATGAAATCCCTTATAAAGATGTTATCCTTAAATTAAGGATAAATAAATCTCATAATTATGTGTAAAAAATATAAATACACCCAATACAAGTGGATATTAAGTGTAAAAAAAGCATAGGTCATTCACACATATTCATAGGATGACATAAATAAAAAAGAGAAGATCAACCCAAAGAATGGGAATTGGGTTAAGGAGGTCCCTTACGAATTTGGTAACTTACAAAACATTTGTCACATGAAAGAAGGATAATCCAATGAAGATATAAATACTTATAAATGAAATTATATTACACAAAGTGTACAATCATGGGCAGTACATACACCACACCAAAGGAGATAGTGGCAAATATAGCTTGAATCTCACGGGAATAAAAACAAGTGATACGAATACCCCTTACCACGTTGTATTTCAATCGAGTCATATGACCAAAAGTTATTAATCACCAAAATAATCACAGAACACAATGAATATAAATATAATAATAATAGTATATAGAAAATGGCAGTACACAATACACAACTTTCAATAAAGTGTTGAATAATAAAAATCTCACAGAATTAAAAGTGAGATGAGAAATCCCTTACAAAAATTGGGCAGCCTAACGACGCCTCTTAAAAATTATTAAAATGAATTGATGAGAGTAATAGGGGGTATATCATAAAATGAAAATACAAATTAAATTATGGTTAGAATAAAAGAACATCCTCCAACATAATAACATGGACCATAAATGAAATTACATAAAAGATAGTACGTGAAAAGAATGAGAGAGGTCAGATCCCTTACCTCACGTCCGACTTGACTCGATCGTTCTTAAATATCCTGAATAATAAACTAAAGTTAATTTATAATTTCTTAAGAACCTTTTTAAAGTTTATTATTCCTTTTATATCATCTATTACCATGTTATAAACCTTATGTAATCATTTAAGTTAATAATGTTCGTTTTGTCAATATTTGGTACTCGAGTCAAAAATGGACTTCTTATAATTACATGTTGTTCATGTTGTCAAAGTTTCATTATATCCAGAATTATATTCATGATTTAGATATCATATATATCATATATATCCAGTCTATACATGTATTTATAATATTACATAACATTTAGAGTTAAGAAATCAAATGCACCGTTCATGGAGACGGTAAGCCGTACATACGCATGAATGCTACTTTCATTTCTATTTATTAGTTTAATGCAATTAAAACATAATGATACATAGGTATATTATAATTACTTTATAATATAATATATAATATCATTACCTCTATCCTTTATACATCCCACATAAGGCATTAACGAGTCACGTCACTTTGAGGGGGCGGTAGTCTGCACTTCCTCTAATGAGATTATCGTATTTACCCACTATGGAAACCATAAAGGATTGATATAATTGGGAAGTACAGAAGCATAAGGAAATCCTAAACATAATATATATCATATATATATACAGTTCCATCATAATGACCATAATGAGAGGCGGTAATATGTAATTGAACAATCATCATTTCGTGAGGCATTAGTTTCTCATCCACAGAAACATTAGGTTCTTCATCCATTAGATAGAGGTATGTGTATGTGTAGTTAGAATCCTTCTCATAAAAACATACTAGTATATTTAGGATACATTTTTTGTTAAAAAAGAAATTAATAAAAAGAGTTTAGGGGTTGGATAAGTAAAATAAAAGAAAACAATTTTAGAGAAACTGTTACCTTTAATTTGGGTAACTCCCTTTGGTTTGAACCAAAGGACTTCTTGAAGTGCCTTCTGCCTATGGTAAGGCTTCTATAAGGAGTATAGGGATGTAGGGAGCTTAATTGGGAAGATTTTGGATGAGCAAAATGGCTTGAGAGGTGTGAGGAATTGGTTAGAAGTGGTCTCCTTTTATAAGGGGGAGGAGTGGCTCTTTAGGAAAGTGTGAAACTATTATTTTATTATATAATTATATTTGGTTTATAATGGTCCCAAAATAATTAAAGATGAATATAAGATGACTCATGGTAGAAATAAAATCATCTAATCATAATTGGACATGTTTTGGATAATATTTTAATCATTATAAGCTTATTTATTTAAATCATTTATTAATGAGGTAAATACTACATCATTATTGTGTCATGAATAATTTAATTTAATTGATGTATAAAAATTATAAAAAAATAACATGATGTAGGAAATCTTTTTATATTTTCAATTAATATTTATAGTCAAAAATATGACTTATATAACACCATATAAAAATTAATTACTAAATTATTTTTGTTAATGTCAATTTTGTCTTTACATTATATTAATTAATCTAAATTGACATTATCACTCCCAAGTGGCTCAATGGGGTCCCAAAATAGACCCGAAGATTCCCATGGTAATTAATGACTCAAAAAATATGGTTTGGACAAGTGTTAATATGATTTTTAATTATTATAATATTCTTTTTACCTTGAATTAACCTATTTACCTTTAACCGCGGTAAATAAAAGTCAGAAGTTACTATTCACCAAAAATTATTTTCATCTTAATAAACCGCATTTTACTTCTTGATAACAACCATGTATGTCGGATTTTTGAAAATAAATTCACAGAAGTGGTAAAATCTCATTTAAATGAAAAATTCAGTTCTTTTAACTACCACTAAGTGGTTTCACTATTCATCAAAAATTGAAGTTTTTCAAAAAAATACAAAAAATTCATCCTAAACTATATTTGATATTCTGAATTCAAGAATGATGTCTATTTTTTCAAATTCAAAATATAGAAGTGGAATTAATTAATTTTAAAATTAACTCCCCTTATCAAAACAAATAGCGTGTTTTTAAGAAACAATAACTATCAAAAGATTGATACTTCTTTATGTCCAATTTCAAAGTGAAATTAATTCCAATGACCAACATTGTATTAAATGGTATAAATATATTTTAATTTCACTCTAAAACCAATTAAAAAGATAATATAAACATATAAATAATTTATATTAAATGACACTTTTGAATTAAAATACAATACTTTTCACTATTCATTAAAAAAATGAACTTTATTGGAAAAATTCCAAAAATTTACACAATGTAAATTTTGATGTCCCCATTCTAGAGAAGGATTTTATTTGGTTATATAGAATGTATTAAAGTTACCAAAACTATATTTAAAAATGGTTCTCCATTAAAAGTTGATAAATCTTACTTTTAAGGTAAATTATGCTTAAAATTAGATTCATTCACATTTTAAGACTATAACTTTTTATTGGATAAATGTAATTACATTTAACAAACATGTATAATAATATTGTATTTAGTTTTGTTCATTTATGCCAATACAACGACTCAGAGTTGAATACCATTTAAAATAATAATATTATAATATTAGTGTGCAACGTAAGATTTCAAAGAAACACGTTGTTGCGTATCGGGTACGCTATCGAACATAGCAACCCTTTTAAGGTAAAATTAATAGTTATTTCCAACATTAATAAATATGAAAAACTCATATTCTTTATTTACCTGGGATGTTATATAATTAGTCTATAAAAACACAATTTTAGGATAAATAGATTGCGACACATGTTTTTCACATAGTTTGTAAAAACCATGCAACCCAACCCAAGAGACATGTTTTATATTGGTACATGGTTTTTTTAAACCATGAAACTACCAAGGGGAAACCATTAATTATGGTTCAGGGTTCAAGTGGGTGTTAAACAATTTTTCAAACCATAGACCTGGGGCCATATGGCTATACATGAGGATTGAAATTAATTATAGCTATGGGTGTATAGGCTATACATGGTTTGGAAAACCATGCACCTAGTCATCATGCTTAGGGATACAATGGAAGTGTCACTGCATGGTTGGAACATGGTTAATAAAAACCTGATAAAAAACCCTGAGGTTCATTAAAAGGGTCAAAATGAAAATTTCCACCTCCAACACTTTACGTGTTTTCACCCCTTTTCCTTCGCCATTTTCACCTAGCAGGTTCCTTGCGTGCACCCCTCTTCCTTCTCCTCCCATGGTAGGTTCTCCCTCATTAGATCTTGAAATCGAGTTCAATTCATGATGTTCATTATCCATTTATAAATATATGACTCCCCATACATCTTTTATTAGTTTATCTTATCACTTTTGATTAAATCACTTTGTGAGATGATTTTACCATTTTCAGGGAATTTGATGATTCTTTCAATTTCTCTTATTCCATCTTAAATCAAATCCTGAAAAGAGATGAGATAAACTTCCCTCATATAATTTAGGTGGTCTATATGCCTTTACCGTAAATTTACATCATTTATATAATATTTCCATTGTTCCAGACACCAAAATTTCAACAAATTTCTCTTACATTATGAAATGCTATTAATTAAATGTCTAGATCACACGCTTGATGTTCTATAGACCCCTTAACTTGTTCTAGAGGTTGTGACATAAAATTGAACCACCCCTTGGTGTATTTCCATTATTTATCCATGATTTAATTTTATTTAATGTGATAATTAATTAAATTTAATTATAATAGGGTATGTATACATTTCCAACATTAAGTTTTAAAGTATTCCTTGGTTAAAAAGTGGATATCTTAAATGTGAGTTTCATATAAATTATTTTATATGACTATTCATTAACTAAGAAACCAAACACCCTCCTAAGGTTTATATGTATATCATTAATGGAAAAAAACTTGAGAAAGTATAATGTAATTATTTATGGCATGTGATAGATTTTGATATATCATGGGAGATCCTATGACATGTTTAGATTATTTAAATGAATTATTATAAAAATGGTATATTTCTCCTTGAGTGATGACAAGTTCATCTTAAAGAAGTTCCTTAAATAAAGAATCATATATATAGTGAGACTACCTTGTACTATATTACTACAGGAAGACCTTAGATGGGGTTTTGGGAATGTATTTTCACACCCCCTTAGTTAAGGACTTTTGAAATGGTGATCAATATCACTTAGGTTTTTTTGAATTACATTCCACACCCCCTTAATTAAGATTTTGGGTGTGACCCTTCTAATAATTTTTAATATCCCTCATAATATCCTACATTATCCATGATACCCAGTATGGTGTCCTATATTACTTATGATATATTGGCATAACGACCCTTATATAAAATATTCTATCCTTATGGTTTTGCATGGATGCATAAGTTATGCCTTGGGTCCTGACTATCTATATATGGATATATATTACTATTTAAATTGTAAATATATATACATAAATATCTAGATATATATATATTTATGGTGACATATATATTCATAGACATTTTAGATTAGGATAAACAATGTATGGTTATCCTGGTTTCCTTGAGGAACCTGAGAAAAATTGATTACATTTACCTTAATTTATTTACATATTTTTATTATCGATGCACAATAATTTATTTTATATACATATACTAGATTTAATTATACCTCATTGGTGGTGGCATATTGAGTATTTTTTACACCATATTTGGGCCACCATACAGTACTCGGACAAACATCATCATATTTTAGGATATGACTTAGACCATGTTATGTGATGTTTCTCATTATGGATTGGGACAGGACATGGGAGATTGGGAGTAGTGACTAAGCACGTACTTGAGTATCCTTTTGTGGTTTGAGTCTATTATTTATTTATTATTCTTATAATTATTTAGTATATTCATAATATATATTTATCTTCTATTATATTAGTGACTGATTGTACACTATATCATGTTCATGCATGCTTACTCATTATTTTATTACTAAGTGTTAGGTGAAATTATATTATACTTCCTATATTTATGATTTCTTTCACTGTATCTATTACAGATTCAGAGGGTACAGTCTCCCCACTACATGACCATTAGAACCTCACTACTAGTTGGAATCATATGGTGTATGGGGAGGTGAACATGAGGATGTGTAACAAACTATCATGGGGGACTGCTTTAGTGCCTTCCGTATTGGGAAGTTACAAAGTTTTATAAGATATTTTTTCCCTATGTCTTACTGTTTTGGGAATAGTTGATAGAATACTAATAATGTGCTGTTACTTGGTAGATAGCTCATGTTTGGGTATGTCCAACCTACTCATTAATGGAGATATCAAGTTTCCAGGTATGGGATTATTGTTCATGCTGTTCCTATCACATTTGATTTATATTTCACCTAGAGTTATTGATGGATTCACACGGTTTACTAATTTATGGATTTTTACCCTTAGTTGGGAATGGAAAGGAAGTATTATTACATGAATCATTTTAGGCAGATAGAGAATCAAATTATATTCATATGAAATGACATGCAGATTGAATTTATTGAATTTTTTTATAACATACTTGTGTGATAATTATCATGGGAATATATATGCCATGTTCTTGTGAAAATTTAGCATGTTTACATGTATTACTTTCTCCTGTTATATAATTTTTTATTATAATATGATAAAAAATAGTTCTTAAAGTTTCAACATCAAACTAAATACTATTTTTCCAAATAGCTTGATGGTGGTGCCTTAATTAACCAATTTTGACATGTTTTAGCCATGTTCCATGGGTTTCATGGGCTGAAACATTTATGGTTTTGATTAAATGAGATCCAATAAAAATTTATAAAGTGTATGAAACATCATAAATCTAGATGGGTAACCAATATAATAAAACCATTATATATGAATTTGATATATTTTAACACTGAATGTGAAAAACCTGGTTGCAGTTACATAAATGTCAATAATAACTTATAAAGTAAAGAAGATTTATAATTTGGGAATGGTAACTTATCAAAATAAACCATGATATATATACAATGAACTAAAATTATTAAAAAAATGATTTTCTTTATAAAGGCCAGTACCTCAATAATTTGGGCATCACAACCCATATGACTAAATTCTAAAGACACAAAGGAACCCAAGTAGGTCAGTTGAGAAATGTTACTTATTAGATAAATCCCTAAATGTAATAATTTACCCAAATAGGCAAGTGGGGAATGTTTCTTATGTGATAAACCCATTAAGTGTTATTTAAAATTTTTAATAATTTTGGATGTTATGGGTTTCACTTAATTGAACCAAAATTATCCTGATAACAACCTAGTAGGTGTATTTTATTCTTTATATGCCTTGCTACTCAAACCCATGGGGTATATTCATGATAAATAGGGATGCTTATTTAAAGTGTTAGTAACAACTTATACAATGTAACATAAAAATGTATGGCGTCATCTTACTAAACCTATCCCCTTACATTTGATAGAAGATGTTTTGTATACATTTGATCTTTGTTATATAAGAATTTAGTCAATTAAAATGTCAATTAAAACCTAAATAGTTTTATCCTATATATTAAGGGATTGAAATTTTCTTTTACTAAGACATTTGTGATTAATTATCATGTAAATAAATAAGTATTAAATGCTTAAAATGGAAATTATAAGATAATTATCCTTTTATACGACATGGAGCTAACTAAATAAGGTACTAAGTATAGTTTGAAAGACGTTTTACTTTATAATTGGTACTTTACCATTTGATATATCTGATACTTTTAACAAATTATAGTAAATGTGAACCAATGTAATTGATTAAATAAAAAACATTATGTGTTGTTCTTAGCTTTAGTCATCGATTAAGTGTTTTATTTAAATGTTACCTTGGATGATAACATGAGTATTTCTAATAGGGTTTATTTGAAATTTTTAATTTACAATGAGTTTAGAAGTGACACTAGATAGCTTAGTGACCTTCTTGGCATGAACTTGTTAAACGATCTACAGTTTATGGTTTATGAAGGGGCCATCCAGATTGAGGTAACTCCCTCTAAGTTAGATCATCACTGGTAAATACTTTCTTCTGGATTTCAAATGAGACGTTATATTTAGGTGTCGGTTGTCCCAAGTAGGACTCCTAGTGATGAAAAAACACCCCTAGGTATATGGGTGTCCATTTATTATGATAATCTATGTGAATTATGTGATCATCGTATAATGATCGGATTCAGTATGTTAGATATTCCCCCAGAATGGTTACCCATTTTTATGGTCGTGTGGCCTTTCTTGTTTTCTAATAGAGCATGACATGAGATTCATCAACTTGATAGTAGTCATATGGAAAAAATGAATCTTAATTGATCAATGTGTTTTCTATCCGTTTCTATGAATTTGTATCATTTGTTACGGAGTTTTAACATCACTCTATAATATGTTGTTATGCATGATGCCGATCATGTTATGAAGTGATGTATTAAATCACATACTATTTGAGAAACATGGTCATGTAATCCTTTAAACCATGTGGTTTCATGAATTCTTGGAAAGATACATGAGTATTTAAAGGATCTATTCACAGGTAATATATAAATTAGAGTGATCTAAGCAATAGAAAAATGAGTTATCTCACTACCTAAGGTTGATTTTGGAATAATGAAGAGGGTTTGAAACATTAATGATCAGAGTTTGTTTTTGTTTTTAATTTTTATCTATATAAATTTTAAGCGTATATATTTTCTATTAACACTTGTATAATACTATTGGAAACATATGTTACCCATGTTTAGTGGTGGATGGAGTGTGCTCTAAGGGACGAGTTCTGATTTTCAGTAAAATAACACATTGGACACTTCTAATGTGGGAAGCATCACAATAGTTGTGAGAAGTGTGACCATATGAGCATAGGTAAAAACTTAGAAAGAACCAATAAAAAATGGGTAGAATGAATTCTATAGGATAAGGAATTTATAAATTTTTAATTTTAAGTCTGGATCACTAATATGACCATTAAAACACTGATGTGAGTTTTAACCAAGTTTGGATAGTAGATTCAGGGTCAGGAGGAATAAACGATCTAGGAGTTTAATATGTAGGCAGCATGTATCTTCTTTCAAGTTAGCATGACAGTGAGGTTTTTGGTTGAGTAAACAATTATTAAAGAACACAAATATTCAATATTATACTTCTATGGTTGTTTATAATGATCACATATACCATTGAAATTAATTAAAATTGAATAATCCTTAAAATAATATGTCTCCGTTAAGATAAATGTTTCATAGTAGGTCATTCCCAAGTGCATCGATTAAATTATTTATTATTAAATCTAATTGGTTGAGGGGGATCTGAGGCCTTAATTTTTTTTCACATTCTATAAAAAATGAATGTTAGATTAGTAACCCTTATAATTTTACCAATGGGGGTACAATCAAGATTTTGGGTTCCATAAGGCAGTTGAACCATGGTTATACATGGTCAAGAATCATCAGGAGATATGATTGTAAGGGTTCATTCATAGATAGTCCATCATTTTTTGATACATTGTGTATTTTAGATATATACACACTTACGATGGTATTTTTCACTACTATATTAGTGTAATTTTAATTTAATGATGAGAATGTCCCCAATATTGACATCATCTTGTGTATGATGGGAAAACATCAAATTTACCCTGAGATACTCAAATAAACTTCTAGTTTTATGAATAAAAATTATATTACAAGAGTGATAGATCATGTGGCTGGTCTTTGGATGGTCATTTTGGATCTCTAATTCTATTGATTTAATTGATCAATATATGTGTTTGATTATAGAATTAGGTTAAATATAGATGTGGGTGTTAAGCTCGACATAGATTCTGAACATACAAGGATACTGGATCAAGAATGTGATAGGGATTGTTCTACAACATAGTGATGGTTTTTATTAGGAGATGATTCATATGGGAGATATACTTGGAATTCAGGTTTGGGCCTTGGTGAGCATGCATTGAATGATTATCGTTGTGCCTTGGTTAAAGGTGTTAAACTATGGTTTGATATTGTTTTAAATCATTAAGTTGAGTTTTTAAAAGATAGTTAGTCTAAAGTGGATTTAATGGAATTTCATGGCTATTTGAATGTTTCTAGTGATAAACCACATTGAATAAATCATTTTGGGATATGAGTGCAGTGAAAGTGTTAGATGTGGATTTATAAGGAAAATCCAACATGACTAATTAAGCTTAGTGGATTGAAATTCGACCATTTTGAGATAAATAAGGACCAATATGAAATTAATCATGTGTGTATGGGTGTCATGATACGAGAACCATCCATAGGTTTTGTTAGGATTCTAGATCCATCTTTCAATAGGCAATTCTGATGGTGGGAGTACTGCGACTCATAATTTTCCATTCTAAGTTAAGACCTTTTGTGGGGAGAACCATAGGAAAGACAAGGTTAGAGATGATAATGTGATCATGTCTTGGGTTATATGGGATCAAGTAAGCTCCATATTTATGTTTCAATTTTTAATATTACTATTTTCTCATGTTTTGATTACTTAAGTACCACATTTGTAATGTAGCGCTTGTAGGTGCATTGGGCTTGGGAAACCCAACACATCCATTTGAGTGGGAATTTATCAATCAAGTAAGTTAGGTGATGTTTTTATTGTTCCCAAAATATTTTTTGGATGAGAGGTTCTATGTTGTAAATATTATAACATCATTTGTTTTGGAATGTGTTGAAAATTTCAATAGAATTTGAACTTTTCATTTGGTGGATGGGATAAATTGTAAATTGAGATTTGTATTCAAATTAAGTGAATTTTAACAGTTAAAAATGATATTTTTGGGATGAGGTTTAAGTATCTATATTTTACATATTACTATATATATGTTTTGCAAGCATTAGGATCTGAAAACATAGTTTTTATAGAAATATATAGAGGTTCACGGTTTGTGAAAACCATGCAACCCAACCCATGCAGCCCAACACATGAAGCTTGTTTTCTATAGGGACACAATTAATTAAAACCATGTGGCCCCTAGGGTAAACTTTATGGAATAGTGTCGGGTCTTGGAGAGTTTCACATGTTTTTCCAAACCATACACCTAATGCCACATGTCCATGTAAGAGGTTTTTAATATATTTTATGGCACACATGCTACATATAGTTTGTAAAATCATGTTCCTAGCCCATATGGTTAGTGCCACTTAAGAATTGGCACCACATGATATCACATGTTTAGAAAAACCATGCGGTCAAACCATGAATCCCATTAAAAGGAAAAATGACTATTTTCCCCTACAATCCTTTAAAGGGTTTCACCCCTTTTTCTTTACAATTTTCACCCACTAGTTCCCTTGTGCACACCCCTCTTCTACCAATTACCATGGTGGATTATCCATCATTTGAGATCAAAATTAAGTGATTCTAATTTAATTGGTTATCCCTCAGTAAGGATATATCTCCTCATCCCATATTTTATTAGTTTATCTTCTCACTTTTGATGTAATCACTGTGTGAGATCATTTTCATTATTTTCACGGTGTTTGATGATTCCTTTGATTTCTATCATTTAGACTATAGTGGAATACCCACAATGGATGAGTGAATAATCATTGCTATAAGGTAGGTGGTATATATTAATTTACTTAAAAAATATTTATCTTTTATATAATATTTCTATTATGTCAAATTCTGGTCTTTCCATACCTTGCTCTTAAATTTTGAAATTCCTTAAATTAATTTCCTAGACCACACCCTTGATGTCATCTAGACCCCACAACATGGTCCTTGGGTTGTGAACTTAAATTGAACAAACCCTTAGGGTTTGTCCATTAATTTACCATGTCATAATTTGGTTTAATGTGATAATTTAATGGATTGAAATACAATAGGTCAATTATACTGGGTCCACATTATGTTATAAACTATTCCCTGGTTAAAAGGGGTTTACTTAAAAGTGATTTTCATATAAGTTACTTACTGTGATTATATCTTACCTAAGTAACCTAACACCATTATAAGGTGTTTCAGTATATAATTAATGGAAAAATGACTTGTAAAAACTATAATTTAATGATTTAAGGTGTTTTATATATTGTGTTATATAATGGGTGACCTCACAATCATTTTTAAAATATTTATATTAATTATGTTAAGAAAGGAACGCTACGCATTGAGTGATGAAGGGTTCATCATTACTAATCACCATATATAATATATCATAGGTAATGTGAGACTAACTTGTAATTTCTTACTAAATAGGGAACCTGGTCATGTTTTTGGGCATTATTTTTCAATCCACCTTGGTTGTGGATGTTGGACATAGTGATTCACACCACTTGGGTTGTTGGGAATGATAGTCCACACCCCCTTGATTATGATGTTGGGAATGAACATTATTATTATTTATGATATATGATATGAAAGAAATCATTATATATGATACCTAGAATATAATCCTATATTATATGACATACATGGGAATGTCGAGCCTTATATAAAATATTATATCCTTATAGTTATGCAAGGACACATGATTTACGCTTCGGGTCCTGGCTTGTACTACATATCAATATATATATATATATTACTACATATAAAATAAATAAATATACATAAATATATATAATTATTTATATATAAATTCACTTGGTGATATATATATTCTGAGACATTTCGTATTTGGTCGAAGTAGGTACAGTCGACCAGGTACTTTTGAGGAATTTGAGTTGACTTGATTAGATTTATATTACTACACTACCTTAATTTTATTATCCAGAAACACTACTTTATTTTATATAAACAAACCATACTGCATTAGAAACCCCTTTTTGTGGCCTATTAAGTATATATCACACCTTATTCATGAAGAATTTTGGTACCTAGATAGAAATCATCTTGTTACAGGTCATGTTTTACACTTTGTTGTGAACTGTTCCTCATTATGGACTGAGACTAGACATGAGATCTTTGTAGTAGCTACTGACTATGTAATTAGGATTCCTTTCTAGGTTATAGTATATTATTTATTTCTTCTTATTCTTTAGTGTATTTCTATTTTATATGAATCTTCTACTGTATTGGAAACTACTTGTACACCTTAGAATGTTCATGTATGGTTGATAAATCATTTATTACTTACTTTAAATTGTAATTTTATTCCACTACCTTTATTTATGATTTATTTTACTATATTTTTTACTAATTCAGAGTTTATAGTCTCCCCACTACACCACTTTTAGACCCTTTCTTATAGTCACCAGGCTTTGGTATATGAGGAGGCACAGTAGAGGTCATTTAACTAACTAGATTATGGAATCATTTTAGTGGCTTCTAGGCCAGGATGTTACACCGAGATCTCACACAATCATGATACGTTGTTGAAGGGAGAGTAGCTTTCACCTATTTTCTAAATTTTTCATCAAGGATAAGAACTATAGAAATCTCCTTCTATAATTCATTTGATGGAAAATCCTCCTCTTTCTTCTCTCCAAGATACAATGTCCAACACTGAATTTCTACCTCTCACATTTGACTGACCACCAAAGGATACAGATAATAAACTTAAAAATGAATCATACTAAATGAAATATCAAGATCCTCTGGCCAATTCTCTATATCTAGATCAAATATTTCTCCTCGTACTTTTCTATTCCATGAAATTTGAAGCCATGAAACACCCACTTCCATTCCAAATCATCCAGTACTAGATTGATCATATGATGAATGACTGTATCATCCTACTAAATCTATACATCTTAAAATACATACAAATGATGTTCATGTGCCATATATAAAACCATTAGGTAAGAAAGATGAAACCTTATAGTAATTAAATAATTTATATTAATTAAATAAATTAATTTTAATCCCCAAACACCTTGTTCAATCACAAACACAAACAAGCATTATGCATATACCTATTCTAGGTCTATTCACAACAATTAGTGTTATATCTACAAGGGTGTTCTGTATGAATATCTTCCTTGCATCGGATCAAAGGGGTATATAAAATACTATATCCTAGATAGTTTCCCTTACCACATCACAGACTATGTCTGAATGAAATTTCTACCCATCCATTCTAATGTAAACCTCATTGATAACAAACTTTAAACTCCATCCCATCAATCAATGAAAGACATTGATACCACTTTTTTATGAACCTACATCTTTGAAAACACCTCATAGGCTGGTAGTGAAGAGAATTTATGACCTCCCAAGTCACCCCTCTTGTAGGCCCTAAATTTGATACTAGAACCTAGGGTATAATAATTACACATGTGGTGGAAATAGCCCCATAATAGTTAAATAGGTTCAAAATATTGGATAAAAAACCACTAAAATACTCCATTATACAATATAATAGGAACTGGGATCTAAAAAATCACATAAATCATTCTAAATAATACAGTAAAAATCTTTAAAATTAAATACCAAAAGGAAACTATGGCAGTGACTCCACAATAGCTCTAATATCCAAGCTAGTAACACCAAGCTCGGTCTCCAAAGCCTCCCTAGAAACCTAAAAAATGGTAATATATATGTAGGATGAGTATAACATATATATATATATATATATCATTGAATCATACCTATGGTCTCTCATTAAAATGTCAATCGAATATAACAATGAACTAATAAATAAATAATAGAACCAACAAGTACCTAGATAGGTAATATATCCATTCAAACATCCACATAGAAATCTCAACAAATAATGAAATAAAGTATTAATATAATATCCATAAAATATCGTTAAAGTAACCCCACATATACTTCCCAATCTAAGTTTCCACTCTCACACCTCCAACATAAACCATCACATGCTCCTTTCCCTTCAATTACTCCCCTCACCACAAATCCAGCCATATCTGATGTGGTTTAGGTCACAACCTTTCCCATCCCAGCCTCTCGTAGGGCTCAATATATTATGTTGGAATCAATGTCATCATTCATATCTCTCATACCATAGTTTAATCATGAAAAATCCATTCACATACTCATATTAAGAGTGGTAGGGTATCATGAATGTTAAAGACATTAAACTCATGTTTTCCTCCTACTATGCATGACCCCCACTACACAAAACATCCTCTTATCATTAGGCATCACCACCAACTTCTCAATCATCATTGTTACTTTCCTCTAACTTGGTACTGCTGCTATCTACTAATCATGAAGGAAGATCAGTGAAGAGGGAGTAATCATCCATCTGTTCATCACTATTTGGATGTTGGGGGGAAAAATTCCCAAAACATTTGGGTGTTTGTACATAGAACTTGATGTGGGTGGGGTGATTATAAAATTAATATAGAAAATATAATAATATATATATATACAAATACATAAATAGAAAGAAAACAAGCCCAGGATTAAGGTTTCATATAATTACTTCATCGTCATCATCTTATCACCAACACCATACTAATATTACTGCACGTTTCCACTACTGAATAAAACACCACTACACAAAATAACCACACAAAAACCACATTCATTACTTTTAATTATAGATTCAATACATTTACTGATTATTACATTTCTATCTATCATTCATTAATTAATCTATTTTACTTCATATATGATGATAAACCACTATAATCAAAATCTATATTTAAGTTCCATTTAAGTATATATTTTCATAATTATTCAATCCATTGAGATAGTTACTATATATAACTTCCATCCCACACTAATTTTATTTTTCATTTCCATCCCCATATTCCACAACTACCGGTTTACTAAAATAAGTCACAACACAAAAACACATCACATCCCTTGGAAAAGACCGCATCATAAACAATCCATCTCACCACAACAACCACATATCAATAGCTACACTACAATATCACACAACACATACCACATCTAAATGAATAACCACCATCAATACAACATCACCAAACATAAAAAACATCAAAAAGGATAATGGTAAACATAAAAATAGTAAAAAAACAGATTTCCAAACCACATGACTCAAAAATTCTTTTACATGGGTCTTTCATAATAAATTATCTTCTCATGCATAGGTATTTTCACACAATTCTATATTTAAACGGAAACCAATTATTTTCATAATATATATTAATCCTTCTATGGGAGGTGGATTTTAAAAACAATTTAAAAAAATGTTTATAAATCCACAATAGGGGTTTACAAATTCATAGTTGAAAAAATATTTATATCACAATAGGTTAAAGTTCTGAAGAGAAAACAATCATAAATTATAAGGAAATAGTTAAACACTAGTGATTATAAACCTCCCAATTCAATTTAGTTTAATATATATTTTATATTTATTTGTTAATATACACTACCAAACCAATAGAAAAAAAAAATTATAGTTTCATAGATTCAAAAAAATAGGAGAGCAATGATCACATACCAAGAAAATATGTTCTAAAATACACTACACTGAAAATGGGAAAAAAATGAGGATGTAACTACATTGATATTATCAAGGTAAGGGATTGAAAATTCATAAAAAACTATTAGATAATTGATGAATAATAAAGAAAAAGAAACACCTACCTAAAAAAACTACTAGAGAAAATAAAAAGGTAACCAAGATGTGGAATATACTGCAAATATGGAGGAGGAAGGATTCATGTCAAATGTAGATTACTCCAAGGCACAATAGAAAGGATTTTGTTTTTCTATATGTAATGGAAATATTCAAATATAGGAATGAAGTAAATTCTATACTTTATGAATATAAATATATATATTTTAAAATAAATCATAATATAATAATGATTAAATTTCATTTTTTATTGTCATTTAATTTGATTATAAGTAAATCCACACAAATAGGATCTTTTAAATGTTTTAGACTTTTATAATGAAAGGATAAAATTAACCTCTTCAAAATGGACGTTAAATTCCCATGTTTAAGGGTTTAAAACCATATTTATCTAAAAATAATTTTTTATTTTATTCTAGAAAATATTGATATTTTGAAAAATTGTGAGATTTTGTAAACTATATAACCAACTACGAGATGTGATCGGCCATAGAGAGAAAGAAAATTGACTACAAGAAGGAACTAACTGACTAGACAAACAAAAAAACTAACCATATGAAAGAAGTATACAAACACAAGAAGAAAACAATTGTCCGAATGAATGAACCAATCAAAAACATGAAGGAACTAACTGACCACATGAGGGAATGACCTAACCGAGAGAAGGGACCAACCAACTGCACAAAGGAACCAACTGAACATACTAAGGGACAAAAAAAATGCACCGTCAGTCTAGTGATCATTTGATAAAACTTAGAAATTTTAAACAGAAAAGGCCCTAAATTTCTCTTTAAATATTCAAAGCCTTGGGAAATCCCAAAGGGGAGGTTTTAGGAATTGGCCCCATTGGGAATATCCTAACATATTTATATATAACCAAATATTTAACCACCCATCATAAATTCACTACAACCACTAAATAAAAATGTATGTATCCACCCATAGGGAACTTATTAAATACCCTTATTCATTGGTTGGTACATTTTCAACCCACATGGACACCTACCAGTTTTTTATGTGTCTATTGTGAGGGAATATTCTCACTACAAAAAAAATCAGGTATAAAGTTATCCACCATAAGGGAATCTCATTGTATTACTTGGTGTCCACCTTCATAGACTCTCCCCTACTCAACCTTCTTCATCACCACATCACATATCCACCATCGATATCTATATCAACCAATATATCATCACTTTCATATTTATCACATCAATATCACATATCAAATACCACTACATGATACGTAGTCATAATATTCACATCACTACCACATATTAAAAATTGATTCAGACCCCACTATCCTTTTTTCTCCCTCTTAGCCCCCCATACATAAACCTTTTCTAGGTAATATAATAAAATCATAATAAATATACCACACTCCCACTTAGGTTTACCATAGATCAGATCCTAGGGAGTATAATCACATCACATCATCAATATCCCTCATATCCTATTCATACAGAAGCTACAAAACCTATTTTCTAGTCATATAATATCAATAATTAATCACAAATAATATATTTATACATCACCTCCTTCCATGTACATATATATCTCACTAGAAAATAAAGGTTCATGAATTCACACAAATTAATATCCCCAGTGATAATATGGAACAACACCCATGCACCTTACCATCCCACTCTTGATGAAATATCACATGTGTAAAATATATAGAAAGTTTCTTGGATCCTCTAATATTTTGAAAAAACCTCATGCCATTTATGAAACAGAGGTCCCTGGGGACTGTGTATGTATCAAGAATTTTTTGGTATAAATTTATGGAATACGACATGCCACGATTCCAAATTATCCCCTCAACATATAAATTTCAATAAAAACCACCCTATCAGTTCTTTTTGATTTTACACTAACCTATTATTGTTCCTTTTTCTAAATCAAAATAAGAAATCATAAAAATAACTATTTATTAATCATAATCACTTTTAATCATCAATTTAAACATAATAATATTTCATTATATTTCTCCCCTTTTATTAATATATCAGTTGGTATTCATAAAAAAGTATCAACACCAATTTACCTCAAGAAAAACTTATCAATTACCCATATCGTTTATTTTCAATAATTAACCCCAATTCATTAGTTCCATATTTATATCAAAAGATATTCATTTTTTAGTATTATTATTTGTTTTTTATTAAAAATTAAAATTCTCTTATCGTTGAATTTTATTTTTATCCTTTTATATATGTTAAATTCCACCATTTACCAATGTAAAAATAATTTTTTAACATAAGATATTATTTATTCATTGAAAATATCATCTCAAATATTAATCCCACCAATTCATCATCCATATATGTAGTCAAATTTCCATTTACTATATATTTTTAATTTTATAATATTATAAATCATATATCCAACATGAAGAAAAATAGAATGATATATTAACATGAATAAATTAAAAGATGAAACTTTTGAGTCACCTACCTTGATTACATGATAAATTATTTACTTCAATACTCTGATGATCATTATAAATCACTCATCTAATCAATTTATCCATTCTATGAAATTTCCATCTTCCATGACACCCACACCTAGAGGTATATCTTTAAATAGAATCAATAATATTATAAGATTTCTTTTAGCATTGTCCATGATTTCAAATTAATTTCTTTATAATAAAATTCCTTTAACTTATCTTCCATTATTTCTAAACATAACTACAGATCAAAGCTTACACAACCTTCTATAATATCTTCCCATTAAAATACCCTCTTTAATTATATTAACTTACTATATCAACCATTTAATAAAATATATATCTTTATAAATTTAATCTAATAAACTATAGATACAAAAAAATAAAATAAAATTTTAGATACAGTCTTCTATAGAAGAATCTCTACATGAATCCAAAAAAGAACACATAAAAACATCTTGAAAAAATTTTATTTTTAAAAAAATATTTCCTCTAGACAATATAGAATCATGAAAACTTTAAACACATGGATATGAAGGATCCAAAACGTTCGAATCTATAATATATAGTTAAAGTTTTGATTTCCAAAACCCCTTGAAAAATAATGTTTCATGAGTAACCAGATACCTATATAGAACACATATAGACTAAATCTTAAGGAAATTTCATATAATCATGGTATAACTACTCTGATCCCAGGAAAACCAACTATTGAATAAAGAAATATCATTTGATTCATTCAAGTAAAATAATTTATACGCAATATTCCAAAATCATTAGATAATTCCTAGAAGTGATGTCATGAATCTTGATCATTATTAAACCAATATAGGTGATTTATTTCATAAAAATACTCTAGATCAACCACTACAATATTATAAATTTATTTTATAAGATATGTTACATCATAATGGAAAAAATAGAGAAATTAAGAGTTGAATTCCATCTATAATCCTACAGATAGACAAGATATTCATGCAGAAAAATAACACGCATACAAACTATTCCAATTCATAGCACATTTATTACTGATATATTTGACCCAACAAACCTCATATAGAATCCCTCTATTTTAATAATTTAATACACTCACCATGGTATCTCACAGGGAAACCTAATGTCTAACCCATGAAAAAAATATAAAAAAATAGGGAAATGTTTTTTCATTAGTGAATAGGGAAAAAAACTAAATTAAAAACAAAGATCACTGAAATCAATAATTCATGATAAAATACTCCAAAAAAAATTATAATATCAAATATTCAAATATTCAAATTTTTTTAAACTAAAAATAAAATCAAATTGGTTAAGATACCAGTTTTTATTAGGTATTACCATTTCAATGAGTCTTACCTGCATATTTAATGGAAAATACCCTCGATTTTGCTGTTGGTGTAATAAAAAAATTATGAAAAATGAATTTTTATTATTATAATATTTTAAAATATTTAAAACCAATAAGAAAAAATTAATTCACTAATTTACTCCAGGACCTGGAATAAAAAATAACTTCATCATTGAGTATATCAATAAGATAATTGCATTATTACCATCAATTTAAAAAATTCAAAAGGAGGTTGGAGGTCTCAGTGCATGAGTTGTGACCTTAGAGGGAATGCTGCCTATATGGGATAAAACGAAAAGGATATAGTGGTTCTATTGAGTGTAATCAAAATGGGAGGTTGTGAAGATTTCAAATCTTGCATGAGAGTCTTATCCTTCCTACAGCTTCTGAGATTACTCTTGATGGATTTAACGGAAGAAGTTATTCTTTTGATTGTTTCCTTTCTCTAAATCATGGATTTTATTCCCATAAATCTTTTCTGTTATAAGGTCTTTACACCTTGTGGCTGTGTTATTGCTTTTGATTTTAATAAATTTATCTTGGGGCATGAATTTGGAGGCCAATTCATGTCACCTCTTTTATTAAAAAATGTATTATCATAGAAACATAAACCATGCAAGGTGATTATAACAAAAATATAATCACAAACATGTTAATATCAAAATATATTTGACATAAAAAATCATTTTTGAAAAAAATATTTAAACACCAATAATGATAACATGATTACAATATGCTTTGTTCATTATTTTCAATAATTAAATAAATAGAAATATTAGAGAAAAACATCTAAAAATGAATGAAATCAAGATTTTTTTTACATGAAGTTGAATGGATAAAAACTATAGTTTAAAAATAAAAACTATAATTGAGATTGAATGTAATGGTCAATGAGTATAATCAATCAGAAAGGATAGTCCAGAATTCAATTTTGAATAATATTGTAATGAAAAAAGCTTGAAAATTTACATGATTTTTTCAAATTGACATACATTCATGGGGTAAAAGTATAATGGTTTTCAATAAGAAAAGTATAAGAGGGGTACAAGTGATATGGAGGAAGAAAAAAATTAAAAAAATATGTCAGTATATATGAATTATTAGACCTCTCTAAACCAAAAAATCACAATTAATATGTACTTGATGTATCAATATTTGATTTCCCATTATATGGGATAACAAAAGCACATAATGAAGAACCTTAGAACCAATATGTATAAGGAATCTTAAATGAATAATGAAAAATAAATATATCAGACCCCCATACTAGGGATTAGTCTCACCTCCCTATCAAATAATCTCTATTCTAGGAATCGTTCATCATTATTTATGATTTAATGCACATTTTTCTTTAGGTACAATGTACAGAACAAATTGGTATCCTAAAAACCCATAGAGGAAATCTAAAATCAATAATATTTGATAATTGGGGGTACATCATGAGCTCAATGATGCTCCTCAACTGGTAACAAGGACTAAAAATAAACTCTTCTTTCACTCTCACTCTATTTTAAATATCTCTAGTGAAATAAAATAAGATTACCAAAACTCGTACTCTCTCACTATTTATTTTTTGGAAAATAACTCCACTAAAACCCATGACTCTTATTTAACTCCATTAGTGATCTGGGAATCGAACTAGGAGATTCCCCTTCCAAATCAATCACCAAAATTCATAATAAGTGGGTGTTATGAAAAATAACTATAGATTCATACTAGTAATTGAGGAATTCTTCTTTGTGATAGGAGTTGAGATCGACTATAAATGAATGATTGAAAATAAATTAAAAAATATAGAATAGAGGAATGTATTGGGAAATGATATTCTCAAATAAGACAAGTGGCCCAATGATATTGAATAACAAGGGGTGAATGGGATTAACAGAATCCACCTTAGGGAGAAACCTAGACTGTTACTTTTGTATCTCTTCTAGATAGTCCACCAAAAAATTATCTATTTCTAGTAGCTTCCTGATTGGTTACCATATTCTTCTATTATTATATTTTTAATTTTTTTGATAATATCGAGGTTAATTCCCCATATTATTTTGTAGATAAATATACACCACTTCTATTACAATATTTATTGGTTTTTTACATACAAGCCAACTAAAATTGTAACAATATTTACTTCAATCTACTGGTATAGTGAATTTATGTTATATTTGTAATTTTTTATTGCCCAATTAATATATTTGTTTGATGTTATTTTTTATCTTTCTAAGAAACATTCTCCATTAAATTTCAATGGGATATTCGAAGTCACATTTATACTCCTACAATAAAATCTTTTTGTTCCAAAAAATATATTTCCCCCTATATTTTAGTTATCAAACTTTAAAACATACTTTACTATTATTTTTCACATATTACAAAAACAAACTTTTATGGGAAAATAATCTATTTATGTCTCATTCTTTTCTAATATTACTTGATTATACCCTTATATTATGAAGTTGGATATTATATTTTAAAAAATATAACTTGAATATACAAGTTAATAATCCTAACATGTAATTATTAATAACAGAACATTTGTCTTATTATAATTATAAATATAATAGATAATAATTTAGACATTGCACAATTATGTTACAATGACTAATATGTTTATATTTTTTGTATTTTTCTAATAATATAGTATCATGTATGATAAAGTCATATTAAATCATAATAACAATATATATTTTTAATTATTACACTATAGGATAAAATTACATTTAAAAAAGTGTATTTTTGAAGGAAATGAATTCCATAAAAAACAATTCATTTGGTCACACTTGTTTTGGATGGAAATGACATTCAAAAAAATAGTTATGTTTTGTGATGAGTTATTATAAATGAATAGACATAACCCATAACTATTGTAAGCATGCCTTTTGAGAATAAGGCATGTATATGTCATTATAATGAATTTATTTTTAGTGATGGACATTTCATCATTAAAAAAAATTAGTGAAAAATTTTATATCTATAAAAAATTGGTAATATATTTATATGAAATATATAATGTGGAATTAATTGTCATAAATAACCATTGCTAGTAATTTTTGGAAAATAAAAAAAATGTTAGCTTTCTTTGGTGGATAATCTATCAATCACAAATGTTTATCACAAAAAATGATTAAAAAATGCATAATAATTTTGGTGGGATAATGATTTAAAAATTACTGTCTTTCACTATTGTATATCATAAATAGTAACATAATATGTAACCATTATGTGTCATCATTTATATCATTATAATTTTAAAAATATTATTAATTATATCATTTGATATGTTTTCTATGTATGAGATTTTTAAAATTTTATTCATGTTAAAGTTTTTGAAAACATCAAATGGTATATTTTTAAATAAATTTTTATTATTTACGTATGTATTATTTATTACATTATATTTATAATATTCTTCATGTACTTTTTAAAAATATTATATTTGATTAGAAATAACGTATAACAGTAATATAGATATATCTATGAAATTTTATAAATTTAATTATTATTAAATATTATTGTTTATAATATTAAAACATATCAATATTATAATTTAAAAATTATAAAAATTATTGTTTATTATAAAATTAATTAAGTATTTATAAAAATTGGTGAATTTAATAATGTTTTTTGTAAAAATTAGTAAATTTAATTTATAAATTATAATAATTAATGAATTTAATTAACTATTTTCACAAAATCATAAAATTAATAGAAAATATAATTAAAAATTTATAATTTTTTTTAAATTCATTAAGTATTAATAAACATCAGTAAAATTAATAAATTAATTATAAATATTAATAATATTTATCAATTTCTATTAATGTTATTAAATTTAATTTAGTATTTAAAAATAAGTAAGCATAATGAAATAACTATAAAAATTATTTTCTTATTAAGGTTGAGGGTCACAAACTCTTTATTAATCTAGTATTTATATTTTTCAAAATTTAATTCATAAAAATAATTTAGTATTTGAAAGAAATTGTTCAGTAAAATTAATTCAATATTTATTAAAAATAGAAAGAATCCTTATAGTTAGTGAGATTAAATAACCATTGATAAAAATTAGTAAAATGTTAAAAAAATAATAAAATTAATTATTCATTTTTGAAAACTAGTGAAATAAATTAAGTATTAATAAATGTTTTTGAAATTAATTATGCATTTAGTATAAATTATAAAAAATTTTAAAACTAAATAAGTATTTATAAATATTTTTAAACATATTTTTCTATTTAATAAATTTGATAAAATTAATTAATATTTACTAAAAATTAGTAAATTTAATTAAGTTTTTATAAAACATAATACCATTAATTAGTTAATTATATAAATTAGTATAATTAATTATATATTTATTAAAAATATTAAAATTAAATCATTTATCATATATATCAGTAAAATAAATTAATTTTTATAAATATTATAAAAATTAATTTGTCATTTATAAAAATTAATTATATTAACCACTCACTCCATAAAATTATTTATATTTTAGTAAAATTAATTAGTTATTAATACAAATTATGAGAAAAATTATTCATTTATAAAAATTTATAACATTAATTATTTTTTTATTGAATTTTTGAATGTTTTGTTAGAAAAATAATGAGAAGAGAAAATAAATACCAATTTCTATTATGTTGTTATATCAAAATATCTAATAAATAATCCCAAATAAATCTTATATAAATATTTTTCACATAGAGGAAATTGAATCATTTCTTATATTTCCATAATTATATTCAATTTTTTGTTACAGTGATTAACTGTCTGTGTAGGAAATGTTATCTCAGGTAGTGTGAAATGTTTGATTCCATTGTCGGTCGTCTATTATGTATTTTTTTGATGAGATTATATTTTTTGTTATCGAGAGATAATTTCAGAGTTTTTTTTGTTGATGATCCATCATAATTTTAAAATTTATCTTGATAGGATGTTGCATCATTTTTTGATAATTTATAAATTATAACAATTTTTTAAAGATAAAATATTAAATTATCTCAATTTTTTTATTTGTCGATATTAGCTAAGGATTCATTGTATCCCAGATTCAGGATTAGTAAATTAGATACTATTAAAAAATTACCAATTAATTTATATTTTTTAATGCATAATTATTTATTTAATTGAGTAATTGGTTTGAAAAAAAAAAGATTCTGTAAGAAATAAATATATTGCTAGAAAATTTTAATGAATTTAAGAAGCTTCTACATTATTTGATTCTTAGTTATCCGAAAATGAAATCATGGTCAAATGATTGAAACATATATTATGATGAGAATAAATATTTACTTAATTTCTCAATTTTTGGTTATCCAAGGTATAAAGAAAAATAACATGGAAAAATAAGATTGTTCATGTCAAATAGTTGAAGTATTTTCTTATTAGAACTAGATTCCAATAATTATTTATGTCTAGTAGCATGGATTCATTAATGACATGGAATTAATAAAATATTCATATAAATATTATATTGAATAAAAATGTGATGGTTAATTATGGAAATATGTTGACCCATTTCATCTTTATTTCACTTTAAAACCTTGTAATATTCATTTGGGTCTTTCAAAACATGTTTGTTTTCCTTTTAATGCTTATGGTTGTCAATATTTCTAGTGACTTATTTTTATAACTTCATATAACTCACTACCTTTAATACCATTGAGCGAACCATATCTATTTTTAAAATTATTAATTTTATAGAATCAAAAAAATAATATTGATATTTATTTTAAACCAATTATTTATTTGATGGAATAATTATAGAGTGACAGTAAAACTATATATAATATAGTTTCACAATAATTTTTTCATTAAAAGTTGTATTATTTTAGACAATAAGTGTTTCTTAAGAATATGTTTTTTTATCTAGATTGGGAACACTTGATCCCAAATCATTTCCATACTACATGGATCACATCAATGATTATATACTTTTCAATGGAAAACCATTTTTTAAACTCCAATCAAGAATTTATTTCCTCTTATCATTATATTCATAGAAACAAAAATAATTTTATAATAGTTTGAATTTAAAGAGATAAATCTCCACCAATTATCTCCAGCATTTAGTTGAAAAGTTTTTTACGTTCTTTCTGTATTATTATGGGTGAAAAAAATATAACCAATAAAAAATAATTGATTTTGGAATTGATTGTAATTGTGTAATATAAAATATATTTTGATATTTACCATACTAAAGTGATGTTTTATAATGGAACTTGATATTTGTAATTCAAATAGATATTTTTTATAAAATATTTTATATCATGTTAGACACACCTAATAAGAAAAAATATTCGATAAAGAGAATGTTAGATCTCACACAAATTTATAGGTGTCTTGGAATTTAATTTCTAAAAAATGAAAGGTCAAAATATTCAATGAAACCAAAAGCATAATTTTCAATGATAAAATAAAATATCTTATTATTATGTCAACTGTTTAAAAATATGAGGTATATATATATGTTTCGATTTTATAATTTTGCATCAGAGATAAAAATATCAGGAGGATAAAAAATCATGATTGTCTAGAAATAATGGAAGGATTGTTTCCTATTTGTCTTATAGGGTATCACCTACCATCCCTTTTTGATGATTTTTTCAAAATACCATGTTTCCCAATATATTTTTATTACAGCATCAGACTATGAGTTGTTGAGTAAGCTATAATAATAAGTTATTCTAATCATATTTAAATTGAAAAAAAATATTATCACTGAACTTATTTGATTCAATAGAAAATTTAATAATGAGTATTCTGTATAATGAAAAATATAAAGGTCTTGTATTATTTCTATTGATACATCCAGTTGAGAGTTGTATAATTATTCAGTAAGAAGGTATGTAATAAGGAATAAATTAAAGGATTAGTCAGTAAGGAATATTTACAAGAGAAAATTTCAAATTACAGATCATATTATTTTTAATTTTAATATACTTCACAAAAAATTGATTATTTAACAAAAAGAAAAATCTAAATAGATACAAATTGAATCGATTATTAGTATATAATAAACCATGATGTTGTTTTAGTGTAAACATGAAAACTAACTTTTAAATGAGGAATTATAAATAAATGATTCATAGTTTCCACTAAATTGTTAATAAATGAAATTAATAACATAGTAACTGATACTAGTACTTAATTATTTTCAATTAATATTTATTAGAAACAATAAAATTTTAATGATTTTGATCTTATGATGATGAAGTCAATAAAATTAATATACATCACCCCAAACAATCTCGAATAATATATAAACATAATTTTATGATATGATTTAGAAGATGGGATAGTTAAATATGTTTATCTCTATAATTTTGAAATCAATATATAATTAATTATGATAATAAGAAGTAACATGTTTTATGTTTTTTCAGTATACAAATAAAATTGAGAGTTGATTATATTCCCTAATTGCACCACTATCTAAAATTTTCAAATTTTATAATGGTTATATGGTCAAGGTATTGTAATTTCTTACACACACATATAGTGAGATAATAAAATCAATAAATAACAGGGTATATTTAAAATAATGTTCTCAGAAATAAATTGAAAATGATTTCTATGTCACACTAAAAGAAATAATTATCCTATCATATATTGGAAAAAACTTGTTGTAATTATTGATTATAATTGGCTTGATACTAATCGAGCGTGGTGTGGTCATTCAATATAAAGAGTTATTAACATAAAACCTAATTATTATCTTTCATTAAACGACCCCTTTTTTTGGTGCATTGATAAAATCATTTTTATTATGTGAATTACAGTGGTTCTATGAGATAATTAAAATATTAATGATGTGTAATAAAACCAAAGTTTTACAATGGTCGATTTATTAAAAATTAAATTAATTTTACATAAATGGGAAATATTTATGTTATTCAAAGATACATCCTCAAATACATTTATTTATCATAGATTTATACACTACTGGAAATATGATCTATACCAATGGTTTTGGGAAAACCGTTGGTATAGTTCACTAATTTGGACCTATACCAACATTTTGGCCAAAACCGTTGGTATAGGTCCCAAAATCAAAGAACCTATACCAACGGTTTTGAGAACTGTTGGTATAAGTACTTGTATTTTTAATAGAATCTTCTTACAGATGACATTAAATAAATCAAAATTTAAAATACTTATGGTAATACATATATATATTTATGAAATTATGTTCATAAAAGTAAGTTAGTTTAGTGGTTAGGTAATTCAATCACAAATGGGAGGTGCTGGGATCAAAACCAACTGAATGATTATTTTTTTAATTACATATTCCAATGATTTTATGGAACCGTTGTTATAAATTTTCATATTAATTATTCCAATAGTTTTCAAAAACCATTGGTATATGTTTATACTAATGGTTTTCCCAAAACTGTTGGTATAGACCTATCCCCACGACTTACTTGGCAACGGTTCTCCAAACCGTTGGTATAGGCTATACCAATGGTTTGGAGTCCTATACCAACGGTTCCAAACCATTGGTATAAGGTTTTTTTCTAGTAGTGATAGATATAAATAATGAGAGTTTTTAATTACGTGATGGTAGGGATGTCATTGTCAATGATGTATTAGTTAATGAATATGAAATAATGGAAATTGATAAAATTGAATATGTTATGTAAATTAGTGGTGAACAATAAGATGATGAAAATGATTATGGTGATGAAGAATAAGGTGATGATGATTAATGAGGTGTTACAAATTTATATAAAATTATAATATTTATTTTGATTATTTTATATAACTATTCATTTATTTTCATTTTTTATTATAGTATTGTTAACAAATAATGTTAAATTTTAATTTTATATTATGCTTTAGATGTTTGGAGATGACTTATATGATATTATTTGTAACATGATATAGTAAAACTCATCTAATGATGACCCCCTATTAGGTTATCTATTTCAGATGGTGGGGATGCTACTTTTAGATAATTTAATAGGGCTTAATACTTGTTTGATTCATGATTTCAGACCCTGTTTTTGACTGGTTTTTATCTTTTGATACATATCACCATTTGAGGAAGTAAGATGAATTTATCATTTATAAAACTATAATTTACTTATTTCACCAGTCATTGTTTGAAAATAATTTTAATAATAATTTTCTCTATTTTTCATATTTAGAAATTGACCATGTAGTTGTAATATAGAGGAATTAGTTTTCGATCCATTTCATGTAATGAGATTATTTATCCAATGATATACATTAGTACATGTTCAATCATGGTATATTATGCAAAAAAATTATGATCTTTATTTGAAATAATATATATTTAATTTTTTACATAATATTTTTAATTATATATCATGTACTCCATGAGAATATCCATCAAGGAGTCATGGGAGGCATGAATGCATGATTTTTTTCAATAAATTTTCAAAACATTTGGAAGATATCATTTTGAGTATATTCTATGAATTTGTTTAGAGAGCCTTTTGTGTATCCTTGAGCTGACTGTATTACTTTAATGTAATAGGAGGGGATTTCTTCCTACAATAAAGGTGAAATTTTCAAGAGAAGTTTATCAATTGATAGAAATAATCAGGAGACACAAGCTGTGGATCATATAAGTGGGATCCATATTTTTAATATACATAATCAGTTGATGTTAAAAAATGTTGTTTTCTATAAATGGATTTTTTTGAATAATTTTAATATTTAATATATGTATATATTCAATTTAAATAGTATGTGAAAAATTGTTTTATTTTATAATTTGATGCGTACAAGAAGATTTATATAGACCATAAAATAGGATAGTTTGTTGGTGTGAGGTAGTAAAAGATTCTAGTGTATATATTTTTTTTATTTTTTTAGTGAATAAATCTATATTTTTTATTAACAAACATTCATTGGAGATCTATTTGTAAGATACTTGCATCTATGAGAGACATGATGAGACCCATGGATGGTTGGATTATTAAAAATTCTCAACCTATTTACACTTTTATTCAAGAGGTATATATAATAGATACTGATACTGATAAAGACTAGGTGATTGGTATTAGTTTACCACCAAAAAGTTATTATAGTACATGCATGATTTTTTTGTTAGAACCAAGGTGTTTCATAGTTGGAAACAATGTGCATGTTGTGTTTGTTGTCAACCCACACTGGGTTAATCATGGAGTTTACAAGGAAAGGCATATTACAATGTAGAAGGATTTAGTGTTGATGGTGGTTCCATTTCTTAGTGTTTTCAAAATTTTTAGTTCTCCAAATATGTAGGAATGGGTAAGCATCCCAAAATATGGATTTCTAGAACATGAACTTTAAATATATGGAAATGGAATTTTTTATCGTGAGGAATATGAGTTTCATGAAGATTTGGATCATCACAAAGGAATATAGTGTCATGAATATTTAATGGTTCGTGAAAGAGGCATTCAAAAAATGCTTGAGTCGTGATGGGATGATGGTAATCTACATGAATATTATAAGTTTAATGAATGGAATAACATAACTAATGATTTATGAAGAGATGAAGCTTAGTGAACATGAATGAAAAAGATTTGTTAAAACAGCATGGGAAAATATAAAGCTCCATGAAAGGAGATGTCTATAAATAGGTGGGTGCTCATCCTCAGAATAAATAAAGAAAATTTTGAAAACTAGTGAAAAACTTTGATTTTGTGAAGGGAATTATTTATGGTTCAGTGACTCTTCATGAAAACAAGATTTGTGAAAAGTATAGTTAAGAGTTTGTTGACCTTAATGAATTTTTGAAAAGGGGGTTTTGTGAAGATTTGGAAATTTGTGATTTGTTACAGTTACATGTTGACTAGTAACTTCATGAAGTCTAGAATATTCATGGAATATAGTTGGTTTGTGAATTATTAAGTGTCTTTAATATAAGAATATGGTTTTGAAAAGGATGGATGCTTTGAAAATAGTCGTATTGAATATATGGTTTTAGTGAATAGTGTTTTGAAGTGAATCTATCCTGGATCATGATGAATGAAGAGTCCCATTCTAATTAGGGAAAAAGATATAACAACCCTATATATTGAATAAACCTTAATGTTGATAAACTAAGTAAGACTTTACCCAAGGTAGTGAGCAAGGAAGAGTCAGCAGAAGTGATTTGAGGGAGGAATTTCACCATCCCTAAAAGTATTATGAAGGAATAATTCATGGTATAGAGTGATTGTATCTAAAAAATTGTAGTCTACAATACCTAGTGATTTTCATTTGTTTTAGGTATGACCGATGCACAATCAACATTTTCTCTCTAGACTAACCCATAGTATAGAACCAAGTAAAACTGTTGTTTTGTGTTTCTTTCTACATATGGGTGTTTGATAACTGAAAAATTCTATCAAATAGTTTTATTATGTTCCTACTGAAATTGTGAAAGTATCTATCACATTTTAAGGAAAGGTTAAAACCATAAATCTCCCACCCCTCTCAGGGTGTTCTAGGGTCATACATGTGGCATCCAAGGGAACATGTTTTTTGTGTTAAATATTCCTCTATATTCATGGATAATTAAGTGAATGTTATGGGAGTATCAATTTTTGATTGAATAAAATTTTATATTTGGAATGATAACATGAGATCTCATTTTCAATCTGTTATAATGGAAGTTATCTATGCAAAATCTCGTGGGATTCTGGTTAGTGATGCGACATGTCTTTCTAGGACTAAAATGGATAGTTAAATTCTTTATTCAAATTAGAACTCTCAAAATTATCTTAATGCAACAATATATGGTCAAATATACCTTATTGTTATGAGTCTCAATATAACCAAGTACATGTGGGAGAAATTGGAAAATTCATATGAAGGTAATAAAAAATTGATGGAGACCAAAGTTCAAGTTTTTCACAACTAGTTGAATGATATGAAAAAACATCCAGATGAACATTTTGATAGTTTCTTTAATCACATTACTAATGATTTTTTATATATTAAAGGACTTTGTGAATAGATTATGGATATTGAGATTGTGAAGAAAATCATGATAAGTCTTCAAACTCTGTACAATCCAAAAGTGTCAGCCCTTGAGGAAAGATTTGTGTATAAAATTTCTCTTGATGATCTTCTAAGAAGTCTATTTTCTTATAAAATGGGAATCAATCCAGATGATGAAAAAAATGAGTATGAAAATAAATATCATTCATATCCATGGAAAGACTTGACACCTATAATGTTATTGATAGTGGATAAGATGTGGGGGAAAAGCTTATTTATCTTTTTTACAAGAATTTTAGGAGAGGAAAATGGAGGTTTTAAGGAAATATTCCATTATATTTATTTCAATAGGGTAAATTTGGGAACATTGTTACTCGAATACCAAGTAAATTATATGATGTAGAAAGTGATTCATAAATCGTGAAGAATCCTTATAAGAGGTTCCCTCAAAAGGGAGACATCAAATCAGAGAAAAATTATGGAGAAAGGGCTTCATCTGAAAAGAAGAACAAGATAAAAATTAAATTTTGGAGGATCTAAAACCAGAGTTTAAATGTGATACTGAAGCATCCACGATGAATACTGTTGAAAAATTAAAACCAATAAACAATAATGATAATCCGTCAAATGGTGTTGTTGATCTCAAGGTTTAACATGATTTTTATCTTAATGAGATTGAAATTCAAACAATTAAAAACATAATTGTGGGAGCCTTTTTTAAAAATGCCTTAGAGTATGTATCTTATCTTGAAGCATATATTGACCGACTATAAGGAGAGTTAGAAGAAAATTTAACAACTCTTGAATGTTCAAAAGAGGTTGGGAAATTTAAATTCATGATTGAAGTGCAGGAAAAATCTATCAATAAACTTACATCAAGACTAGAAAATAGGATAAGATAGTCGAGGTACATGAAGATGAATTCACTACTTTGAGGTGTAAATAGGATATTGAATCATAATCAAGGGAAATGAAGAATAAATTATATTTTGGTATGTTTTATGATGTAGAGATTTTGGAAAGAGGTAAATCTGGTTTAGAAGGAATAGAGATAGACAAGAATGATCAAAGACATATAATTATTTTAAAAAATAAAATTGGATTTGATATAGAAACATTAAATACTATAAAATAGATTGTCCAAAGTATAGGGAACCCTAAATTTTGAAATATCATAGAGGTATATGATTTCCAAACAACCACATATTTGAACTAAAAAAAATAAGATAGAGGAATATAATATTCAAGTATATAGTGAAAATATTTGATAAAATACCTTTACAAAAGAAGGGTACATGTGGAGGAATGGGTTTTTAAAGATAATTCACCATATTAAATGTTTATTATGTTTATTTATGAGCCATAAAATGCCTTACTATGAATAGGCATGGTGTTATATAAATGTTGAAACACCAGAAATTTAGTAGGGGAGAATGATACCATAACATTAAAATTATTTCAAGTGATATTGTTTTCACTATTCTTACTATTTCTATAAATCTTTTCATTGTTGGTAGAGAAAAGGTGGAAATATAAATTATATAACTCTAAGACAAGTAAATATTGGTCAACCATGATGATTTGACCTTGAAAATATGTATTCTCAATTGGAAGAATACTACGAGTATAATGAACCCATGCATGTTTAAAATAGATTCTATAGGAAATATTTTTCCTCCACTCAATCAGGAGACTCATGGATGGAAAAGAATAATATTGAGAAGGACAACCTGGAAAAAATTGCTATCAAAGATACAAAGAATAATAGCACCTAGATTCCTCAAAGCAGATGCTCATCCCCCATGACAAAAAATGATTTTTTGTTGAATTTTTTTAATAAAAGGGTTAATGGAATAGTGGGATTAAATAATAATGGTTCCTTAAAGACCAAATAAATTAAAAACTGAAATAGTAAATTATTAGATAATGAAAGAATGAGTTCTCTATATGTACAGTTTTCATCACAAACTATTGAGCATGAGTTAACTCTATGACTTAAAATTTGTAGTAACATTTAATTAGAAGGGGTGAACCATCAATGTAAAGATATGTAATTATATCATGAAAGGATGCATGAAAAATGGAAACCAATACCAGGTAGGCAATAAATAAAACAATTGTTTCTTAACAATTGAAGAAGAAAATGAATTTTGGAAACAGATGTTGGGCCACATTTATCAACAATTCATGGAACACATATCTAAGATAAAGGATATAGTTTAAATTCCCAATATGAAGTGGTATTGATAGAATACATGTTATGATTTCATGGGAGGAAAGATGTTATAGAGTTCATATTGGAAAAAGAATAAAAGGGAGTCAAATATATATAATCTAGTCCACTGAGATGTGTGTGTTATAAAAAATGTGGCTATCACATACATAGATAAGTACTTCATTATTTTCAATATTTATTATAGTAGAATGTATTGTGTGATGTTTATGTAGAATAAATGACAATATACTTTCTTCATGAATATATATCATAAAAAATATGAGATTGAAATTGGATGCACAATCAAGATATTACAATTTGAAAATGGAATGAAATACATATCCTTTGAATTAAAAAATTATGTAAAAAACATGGGATAAAGAATAAAGTGTCATAAGTGAGAAAAACTTAAAAAAATGGGGTTGTTGAACATATAAATAGGCTGGTGAATAAAATTTCTAGAACTATACTAATTAAGATTTTGGTTTCTTGTCATTAATGAAAGGAGGTTGTTCAAGTTATAATGTACACTCAAAATCAAACAGATATTTTTATAGGGGAGTTCTAGACACCATATCAGATATGACATGGAAGGAATCCATATATGAATTATTTTAATCATTTTATAAGTAAAGTTTTCATCCAAAACAAGGTATAAAATAAAGGAATGTATGGTGATGGTATAAAGTAAGGAATGATCATTGGATATTCAATGATGAGTATAGAATAAAAATTATACCATAATCATCTTAGAAATATTTTGGAGAGAAATGATTTCATGAATATCAATGATAAAACCATAAATAACTCTAGGAGATCATATGTTGATACGATTGAAGATGAATAATAAAGTAGAAAAGAGAAAAATAGAAATAAAAAAAATATGGATGGCATGAAAAACATTAAAGGCTCTCAAAATGATGATGATTAATAAGTTGGATAGGAAGAGGAAACCATTATTGAACTAGAACCTTATAGAAAAAATATAATAGAAGAATTTTATCAATCTAATATAATTATAGATTGTACTCATCCTTTATAGATGAGTATAATGAGTAATTAATCACATTTTCCCCTCCTATTAGTTGTGAAACCAACCTCTTTTTAATAATCAGTTAACGATGAATCGTGGATTAGGTCCATAAATGAATGACTGGATCATATTGATAAAAACAAGAATTGGGATCTTATTAAAAGGCTAGAAAATCACAATGTGGTTGGTATAGGATTGATCTTCAAAAAATTAATTTTATTAGTTAGGAAATGTGATAAGAAACAAGGATTTCTTAGTGTGTAAAGGATACACATAAATTGATGGAATTGATGTTGAAGAAACAGTTTCTCCAGTATCTTAACTTGATTATTTTAGGATATTCCTATCCATGTATATTCAAAGATTCTATAAAGTATATCATATGTATATTGAAACTACATTATTAAATGGTGTTCTTAAATAAGAATTTTACATTAAAAAACTAGTGGGAGTTTTGATTTGAAATGATGAAAAAAGGGTTATAGATTAAATAAGAATCTCAATATAAGGAATACAACTTCATTTCTCCAAAAAAATATGAATAGAGATTCTAGGTAGATTCAAAATGAATGAATCCAAAATAATGTCAAATACAGTTGTGGATGGGATAAAACTTGAGACGAATGAGAATGGGAAAACTTTGGACCCCACATTGTACAAGAGAGTCTTTATGATCTTGTTATATTTTCTACAATAGTTACATATATTGTCTTTGTAACATGTTCCATAGATCTCTTTCAAAGTAATCATAAAGAATAAAATTTTGAAGTAACTAAAATAATAATGAGGTATATTCAAGGTACTATCACCTTTGGATTATACTTATTAGGAATAATTTATAATGAATTATCTTTATTGTTTAATGCTAATTGGGATATAAATGTAGTGCATAGAAATTCCATAAGAGGTGGTGCATTCTTAGATGGAAAAAATGTGTGGGATGGTAGTTCAAGAAAAAAGAAATCCCTTCTATTAGTATTTCTGAAGAAAAATATATCACTATTAAAAAGGAATGCACTAAGCTATTGTGGATGAATCAATAACTTATAGATATTAGAGATTTGGTGATACAAATGATGGTGATACATTGTAAAAACAATAGTGAGATCGATCTTATAAAAAATATAGTTTAACAATATTATACCAAACATATTGGTATCTGATAACACTTCATGAAAGAAAAATTTGAACAAGGTGTAATTTAAAAGAAACTTGCTGCATCTAATGACATGGTGGCTGAAATTATGACTAAACCTTTTGAATCACATATTTTTTAGAAACATAAGTTAAACCTTGGTGTTCAAAACCCTCTCATTTTATGAGGTGGTTTTGGTTATTCCAATACACCTATTTGTTTTAAATATTATAATCTATTTATGGATGTGATGTCGATCTATGAGGGAGATATGATCAAGGGGAAGTTTGTTTGAGGAGTAAAAGTACAAATACAGAATCTTTGGGTTTATTTTGAAAGGAAAAGATAAGATAAATTCAACTAATTTTAGGTTTTCAAGGTTCGTTGGTGGTCTGGAGAATCGTGAAATTCTCTTCTACCACTATATTTTTCTAAACAAAGATCTGATCAAGTACAATATGAGTGATTAAAGAGTTATTTCACACTAATCATATTATTTTCCTAGGATTGTAATTTATTAAATTTATCATAATATTTCCAACAAACCCAAGGGTGGATATTTTTTGAACCATGGGTTTTAATATTTGTGAATATAGTGCATTTTTTTATTTTGAATACACACTGGTATGATCTGGGTGTTTTCAAGAAAAGTGATCTTACAATATAAAAGGTTTTATGGTTAATGGTGGTCTCATTTCTTAGTGTCTTCCAAATTTTTGGAGATAAAAAATTAAAGGAAGGGGTAGGAATTATGAAATATGGATTTCTAGAATACTCACATAAAATAAATTCTGAAGGAATGTGTTTTCATAAATATTATGAGTTTTGTGAATATGTGGAGCTCCTAAAATGAATCTGGTGTCTTGATGATTTTAAGGTTCTCGAAATAGGGTTTATAAAAATTGATGAGTTGTGATGGGATGATGGTAATCTATGAGACTACAAGAATCTTTGAGAACAAAATAATTTTTTTGATGATTCCCAAAGAGATAGAGCTTTACAAACATGAATTATAGAGCTTTTTGAAAAGTCCTTGTGGAGTTGAAATCCTTTGTGAAAGGATGTGTCTATAAATTAGTTGGAGTTCATACTTAAATGTAATGGATATAATTTAAAAAATGAGTGAAACACATTGATTTTATGAATTTACTTTCATTAAGGGAATTATTCATGATTTAGTAACTCTTCTTGAACACAAGATTCATGAAAATTATAGTCAAGAACTAATTGACCATATGGAATTTCAGAAAAGGGTGTTTCAGGAAGACTAGGAACTTCATGATTGTTTAGTGTTTATAGAATACTAGGATCTTCACGAAGGCTATAACTATCATGTATGGTGGTTGGTTCATGATGGATGAAGTATCTTTGAAATAAAAAGGGTGTTTTAGAAAGGATGGGAGCTTTACAAACAGTATTGTCGAACGTATGGTTTTATTGAATGCTTCTTTCAAGTGCATCAATTCTAGACAATGATACAAGAATAATATCGCAACAATCATGGATAAAGACTTAAATGAACAATCTATTGAAGTTATATTCATGTTGATAATCTAAATAAGACTTCACCCAAGGTAGTGAGAAAGGGAGAGTCAATGGAAGTGATCTGAGAGAGATAGTGTGATATCCCTAAAATTATTATGAAGGTAGTGTTCCTTATATAGAGTGAGCATATCTAGGGAATTGTAATCTATAATACCTAGTGAATCTTATTTGATTTAGGTATAACCGATACACTATGGTCCTATGCACCTTGGGATATCCCTTAGTAGTTAACCAAGAAAAATTTATGTGTTGTGTTTCTATTTAAATATTTAGGTGTTTAATAACTGCATGATTCTATCAGAAGGTTTTAATAGGTTCCTACCAATTTTGTGACAAGATCCATATCATTTTTTTAAAAAGTTGACACCTTGATTCACTCCTCCCCTCTCAGGGTGTTCTCGGGTCATATAGTTATCAATAGTGACCTTAAAATAAATTCATGTGAGGTTTTCATCCTTCATTTCATTGTATCATTAAAGGATAATATCTCAGAATATGATTATTCAGAGGATAAATTGAGAATAAAAAGAGTAATGACACTTCCATCCATAGTAGAATGACTAATTGATTATTTATATGAAATAAGTTCCATGCATCTTTGGGATGGTGTTCCTCTATAAATTTCCCTTGATAATGATTTCGTTGACGATCCCACCAATAATTACTGATTAATGTAAAAATTAATTAATAAAACTATTTTTATAAAACAAATTACATAATTTTTTGGTTTGTAAATTATTTTTTATTTTTTATAATTTTTTGATACTATTATAGTGTGGTTTTTTTACAAATAATTTCAAATAATTCATTAAGATTAAAATTATTACTCTATTACTAGAATATCTACTGTGAAAAGTAATCCATAATTATTTTTAGTGATGTAAATCCATTTAAAATACTATATTAACTATTTTATTATAACATGTAACCCATCAATATTATTTATTATGGAATGTTCTTTATATTCTAGGGTCTTTCATAAATAATTATTTTCTAGATAATATCTTTTACATGAAATTGGAAAAAGTATTAATTATAATGATATATAATGTGATGGAATATTTATGGTAGATCCTTTGAAAATAATTATTTTTGATTTTTCTACTGATCATGACAAAAACATTTCATCATAATTATTAAAATTTTATTTAGAGTTATTGAATTTTGAAATTTATTTCAATTATAATTAAACTAAGCAGTATTATCATTGAGTATGTATTAATTTATTAATTTAAACATATTTTTGTGAGTAGTACATTTATATGATTTTATCATGTAAACAAGCTAATATATACCCCTTAGGATTCCAAATTTCAATAAATTTATTATCATTTAATTACAAATATATAAAAAATTTCTACAAATTACGGAAAAAAATTAAAGAGAGAAGGTAACAAAAAAGATTATATATGGATAAGAAGAAATTTACATATTCATTAGGATTTCAAACTATTCATCAAATTTTTTACTCATATTATGAAACATCATCACCCACAATAATGTTTATTAATCTTGAAAATATTTTATTACTCTCCCAATGTATACATTTTGGAAAATAATTCAGTTTCAAAAAATTTAAATATTCTATATTTCTAAAATAATAACAATGATTTGTGTTTAGAAGAACATGCAGTGTTTAAGTTGGTTTCTGTCTTCATATTTTTTATTTCATGAATTCAGTAATTATTTTCCAACTATTAATCATATTAACATTTTACAATTATCAATATTTGACATACTAATTCAACTATGTTTCTCACTTATAACTTACTTTGTTTTAGGTACACTAAAAAATTCTCACATTGAAATAATTATTACTAAGAATACTCCTAAAGAAATACATAAGTAAATAAGAACAATTTTATATATAGTTACTCTCATAAGTACATATGTAAATAGTCATTTTTACCATATTTATGATAATAATTATTCTATAATTTTTTCTCACATTGAAAAAATCCTACAATTAAAAATTATTTTAACTCGAATATTAATATGCCCTATGATAGGGGGGGGGGGGTTGGATTAGGATGTTTATTTTTTTCTTCTTTTTCGTAAAATATTGTACTCATGTTAGTGATAAAATACTCTTTCTATCATTCTTCACAAACACAAAAAAAAATAGATATCAGAATAATATTTAAGGCTATATATGTTTTACTTTCTTCACTATAAAGGGATAATCCATAGAGCATATGTTGATAGTACCTTAAAATACTAAGAGGTAATACTATCCATTATAGGTAAAATATAACTTTTTGGGAGGAGACTCTACTAATATCAAGAATAAATCCTTCTCTTGACCTCTCACTAACTACCATGATCTATGGAATTCAAGTAAAGAATTCAACGTGAATGTTTTTTACGATAAATCCAAGAATATAAATTAAACACCATTCTAAGGATGGTGCTATCGATCTCCTTATTTCTTTTTTATCAAGTCCATATATTTAAATGTGTTCATTTTTTATCGTTCTTTTCTATCATCATTTATTCTATTTGCACATATTTTTTTCAATAATATTAGTGATTACTCATTTTTATTATATTTTTACATAAAAATGCATAATAATTTAAAAATATTCAATATGAAAATTCAATGTATTATATACCAGAAACATTCCTTTTCAAATTATCTAAGAAGATCATGAATTAATTCATGAAAAAATTTATTTTAATGTCAAAATATTTTTATGTGTAATTATTCATAAAAATCTATTCATATAGGATTCAGGATGAAATAATTTCTTAATGATCTAAGTTAAGTTCAAAACATCAAAATTATTAATAAAAACTTTTTTTCAAATCGATAAGAATAACTCAATGTTCAACTCCTGATAAAATCCTCAAGATTGAAAAACATTTTTAAAAGACTATTAATAGTAATTTAAAATTTTTAGTATTCATTGAAATCCGTGTGGGTGAATTTAATTTTCTTGTATAGTAGAACTAAAATCTAATTCATAACACGATAGTCTCCCACTTATTATAGAGACAAAATTTCACCTCTTTCATATCATCTATTTGTCACTTCTTTCACATGAGGAAGAATATATTATGTATATTGGGAATCCTTCAAGGCCTTTACTATATTTCAAAATCTAGAATTATTACCTTTGAAGATGTTCTTATTAGATATTCCTTTATTTATCCACATTCAGTAATATTAATGGAAAACATTTTTTATATGAGACTGCACCTCTTCCATATAAAGATGAAGTTCTTATGTATTCATTTCCTTTATCATATTCTATAATATTATGGAAATCCATCATAAGGACAAACATCTTCGGTATGATTTTCCATTATCGTATTCCACAGTATTTAAGAGAAACATCTTCTGTATAAGAATGTACCTATTCTCTATGGAGCTTAATTTCTTTTTTTATATATTGAACACCCAAAATATTTCTATTTTCCAATATGATCCAAATAATATCTTACATATCACATAAGATTTATTCCTTTTTATATTTTATGTTCTCATTAATTTTTTTTATTACATATGAAATAATCATTATAAATATTCCATTATATTACAATATTATTGGTAATTACAAGACAATATCATATGTAAATAAATTTATCTTCTTACATACTTAGGGAACTTCCAAAATTTTCCAATTTTGAGTCTTATTAAATATCTTATATATTAGGAAACTTTAGAATTATCTAAACCTGACTTATACATATTCCTCCCAAAATCTCCCAAGATACGATTCTAACAAAAGTGACCACCTATACAAACATTCACCACAAATCCAACTTCAAAATCAATGGTTCAAACATCACCCATTATATTTTCTATTTAATTATCAATTATTAGAATATACTAATGAACTTATGAATAGAAATACATCTATCTATGCTCTCCTAAAAATTAGAATCCCACTTCTATAATGCTATAATGCACTTTTACCATGATAATTTTTCCTCCCTTTGATAATAAAAATGAAAGGTTGTCCAACCATGAAACAAATACCAATAAAAGATACATTAATCTTTTATTCAGGTCTATGATATTCAGTACTCATTTTAAGAAACAAGAAACCTAGTTTACTGACTATAATTTTGTCCATATAATTTTGATAAATAGCCCTCAATCATTATACTATCCCCATGGATAGTATATCCGTCTTTATTTTCAATTTCAACTGAATTTCTGTTTCCTCTAGAAATGGGGATGACCTTGTTTGATTATGGTTCAAACATTCCAATTGGTTTCTAATGGGGTTGTTCTTAGAACTAGAAACATCTAATGATTATATATCCATTTGGACCTACTTTCCAAAGGTATGTGCTCATTAGTTACAGAACGATGAGGTTTAAGAATTTGCATTGGTCGAGAGGATGGGAGGTTGGACTCGTCACACCTTTTTGGGGGGAATTATTGTCTATTTCAGGACTCTCTTTATAGATTTAAGTTATGTTCATGATTCCTTATTACACTACCAAGTATGAAAATGAGCTTTCCTTAAGATATGAAAATCAATGATTAATATATATGAGATTTACAGAATATTTTATACGTATTTGAGGTTCTTCATTGATAGAGAATCATCTATATTTGTTAGAGATTCTTAGTCAATGGTATCTTTCAACACATTATATAAATATCTCTTGGTCATTATGATAACCATACTAGTTTTAAAGCCACTCAGCTGGGAACTTGAAGTTTATTGTCATTCAGAAGGACATGAAGTATTTCAGAGTTGGGATCGTACCCACAGATGGGCTACCTACGTATCCTTGTTAGAAAAGGAATTAGAACCCACGTAGTTTTTCAATTAAGATATAGTTTAACATCATATGGGAAAGATGATAATTAATGGGTGATGGACTTGAAACTCAAAAAGGCATCCTACGTACACCACTTTTAAGGTAGAGTTTAAAGTCCATGTAGTTCGGCTGGGAATTGTGGTGCATACATATGATTAACGACCCAAATAGATGTTTCATGGTTACTTTTACAATCTAATATCACGCGATTCATGCTCGGTGTGAGAAACAAGAGGTATCAGTAAACCTGAAAATTTGTTCCACAAAAGATGCTGTTACAAGGAATGATATGGGGCTTATGTATGTTTGTATGCCCAAATAGATAAAGATCAGGACTTACTTTAGAGAAGAAGCCCCAAAAAAAGGTTCATAATGGTATATGTGCTTTATGGAGATTTGGATACTCTAACTTGGGGCTTACTCTTGAGGAAGATGCCCAAATTAGGAGGGGACTTGTGATTAGGGTTTTATTCCTGATAAGGAAGCCCAAATCAAAATAAGTTAAGACTGGTTAAGAGAAATTATGACTAGGGATTATTCCTAAAAAGGAGGCCTAGGTTAAAGGGACTTGAGAACTGGGGCTTACTCTTGAGAAGGAGGCCCTCGTTAAGGGAATTTGGGATTTGGGGCTTACTCCTTAAGAGGATTCCAATATTTGGGAACTTGGGGCTTACATATAAGGAGGATGCCCATATTTTGGAACTTGGGTTTACTACTAAGTAGGATGCCCAAATTAGGGAACTTGGGGCTTACTCGTAAGGAGGATTCCCAAATTTGGGAACTTTGGGATTAATCCTAAGGAGGATTCCCAAATTAGAGAACATGGGGAATACTCCTAAGGAGGATTCCCAAATTAGGGAACTTGGAGCTTACTCCTAAAGAGGATTCCAAAATTAGGGAACTTGGGGCTTACTCCTAAAGAGGATTCCCAAATTAGGGAACTTGGACTGGGACTTACTCCTGAAAAGGAGGCCCAGGTTAGTAAATTATGACTGGGGCTTACTCCTGAAAAGGAGGCCCATGTTAAAGATATTCTCATCATTAAAGGATGAGGTTAAATGAATAAAATATCTCACCTTAGTGACATGAGTATATGTAAATCACTAGGTTTTGAGAGATGTTCCACATAATTCCTTTCAGATAAGAAATAACACCAAGGAATAATGCCATAAATGGATTTGAAGAGGATTCTGAAGGCTAAATCTTGAAGAAAAGAGATGAATGGACATGAGGGGAACCCAAAAGAAGGTAGGCGCACATGTCCTGTTTCGGTGCACAGGTCCTGTTTGGGAGCGCAGGTCCTGGTTTCCGAGGTATACCTACATGACACAGGTGTACTTGCACGACCGTCAACCCATAGGGTAATACTTGGGTGAGGCTTGGATCAAGCCCTTAGTATTATCCCTAAAGACTTTTAATTGAGTTGCACACAAGTTATGTTGAAGGGATAAGGAGGCGCACAAGTGTCTTCAATTACCTGAAGGGTTAGACACTTAGGCGCGCTGGTGTTGATGAATTTCAACACTTAGGCCTTGTTCCCCCTCTTTAGATCTTCCGTTCTAGGTATGAAATTACCTTAGAAGTGTTCGGAAGGCTTTGAGAAGAGTCTAGGGAATCGAGATATGAAATCTGAGTTTCTTGATTTCTTCCCTCAAAATGGGGGGCCCGCAAGGGGTATTTATAGGCTACTGAAGACCTTGGGAGAAAATCATATAGGGTGATTAGGTCACCTGCGTGCCCAATATGTGGTGCGTTGGTACCCTCTGCGACTATCGTGGAACTTGCGTGGCCCATGCTGAAGCAAGTACTTGTTCATGCCTTTGTCAATATTTGATATTTCATCAAAGGATGAATCACTTTGTGTTAAGGTATTTCCCCTTTTCATTCGTTAGACTCTGTAATGGAAAGGAGCGTAAAAAAAAGTCCCCCTCAGAGTTGGATCCGAAAGAAAAGAGGATGTGACTCTGAGGTAAAGAAGAAAAACCAAGGAATTGTGGTGCGCAGGTGTTGAGCGCACAGATGGCGTCATGCAGGTGCGAGCCACGTAGGATTCGGCGCACAGGGGTGCAACCTTGCCTATAAATATGCGGTCATTCTTGCACAAAGAACCTGGGTTTCAAAGAACTTTGCTCTCGCCACGCAGGCTGCTCTCGTCGCGCAAGTATACTAATTTTTTGCATTTTCATTGCTTCTGTTCTTGTTGCGCTACTAAAGAGGTATTTTGACCTGTGTGGTGATACCTGTGTGCCAAAAACCTGCACGACACAGTTACACCTACGCGCCAAAATTGGACTTGCACGCCTTAATGCCTTTTCCATTTTTTCACTTTTCTTCACAAATTTTATGAATAATTAACTCACATAAGAGTTAATTATTCAATCTTTGTGCAGAGTCAATGGCTCCTAGAAGAATTAGAATGGCTGATGAATTGGCTAGCAAGATGATTGATGACATGATAAATGTTGTTGGCCATGATTACTATACTGTCTGCAACAACACTCTCCAAGATTTGGCTATGTACTTGAAGAAGTATCATCTTAACTTTCCAGAGAGCATCTACTTGCCTCTATACGGGCAGGGTTATCTGCAAGGCATCAACATTACATATTCAAAGAACTATATGTTTGAGATTCAAACTCACTTCTACTCCTCTATTTTTGTTATACTGTGCATTAAGAGAAAAAATAATGTTGCGAACTTTCAAAATTTTCCTCCATTCCATTTCTTTGCAGATGTGAAAATGGAAAACCATGGGATGATATGTTTTCCACTTTAGGTTGATGGAGGGAAGACTATCATGACATTAGAAAAAATATCTGAAAAGAGTACTCTCTCCAAATGGCTCTTTACTTCCAATGCTCCATTCTCAAATCCATGTATCCATCTTCCAAGTCTCTTAGATAGAAACAGAGACACTTTTTGATCAGTAGAAAATTTTCTCAAACCGCACTCAAGAACATTCTTTTACAATTGTTCCTAGAAGAGCCGGTATCCCTGCATCTCTTATTGTATCGAGTTGAATGAATGAATTCCAGGTGGCTACTGATGAAGCTCGGGATGTCGTAAATCAAATGAAGAGTTATGTTAAAAGCCTCTTGTAATTCTTGGAAATGAGAAGAGACTCCAGTCTGTGGATTTCCTTCTAAATCTTGTGCATCAAATGAAAAATACATTCATCTTCAATCATTTTTGCATGACTTCTTTTGCAACCTGCATTAAATTTTTACCTAATCCAATAGGCCTAGTAATCATAATTTGAATTTTTTTCTAGGATTATAAAAATAACCCTACAAACATTAAATCTTTTTAATTGCTCAATATTAACTAAATTATACAAAATGTATGTTTAGTGAGATGGGACTTGACTTTTGTTCAGAGTTATATTATCTTTTTTGAGAAGTTTAATGTCATGCACATTGGACATAAAAAGGATAATGTTTAATGTCAAAATATATTTGACCGAAGGGATTAAAATTGACTCAATTCCTTGATAATTTATTGGAAAACATACTGCCACACTCAAGTATGGGGGAAAACATGTAAACTATGACTTAAGAAATTTTTAATATGAGGAATGATACGAAAAAGGGATAAAAGGCATTATAATAAGTATTTCCCAAGAATGAAGTTACCACTATTTAAAAAACCTGTTAGGGGGTTGACATATGTAGGGCCCCTTAAGGGAATTGGTTGCCTAGTCAAATAATATAATCTTTTGGCTGATAGGTCCGTTATGTAGACTACTTATGCAAGGCCACCTAAGGGCACGTGCTGTATAGTCAGGCAAACGTACTCTTAGAAATTTTATGTTTCTATTGCTAAAAATCCAGTGAATGTTTATGGAGATTCAAATTTTCCAAAGCACATATTCTACTGTATAGAAAGAGGTACTTGAATATGGAGATGATATTTCCAATCATGATTATCAAAGAATTGGATGAATTTCACTCCTGTGAAGGTCTGACCCAAACGTAAGGAAGGGAAATATAAACCACAGACTTGAATACTTTCAGATCATGAAAAATAGTATGGGATAAATATGTTAAGGATGAATATTTTTGCGGATCCCTACATATTATCATTAAGAACAATTAGGATAAAAAAGATGTTTTTCTCCCAAGAATGAAGTTACCACTATTTGATAAACCCGTTAGGGGGTTGAATTATGTAGGGCCACCTAATGAAATTGGCTGCATAGTCAAATAATAGCATCTTTTGGCTGACAGGTCTGTTATGTAGACTGTTTATGCACGACCGCCTAAGGGAACGTGCTGCATGTTCAAGCAAAAGAACTCTCAGGTATTAGACATTTTGTGTCCAGAAGTCAAGAAAAGGATTATGGAGATATTGAAGTATTTATGGTTAGGAGTATGAAACATGAAAAATGAGTATTGTTAAATGCATAAAGGAAATACAAAGACCAATGCTAACCATAATCATGTTGTGACTGGGTCCTGGATTAAGGTGTTGGACATCACTACGTATCCCATAAGGATAGAAATTAAGCCAAACGTAGTTCTTGAAATACAGTTTAACATCATGTGGTACAAGACTATAGGAGATATTAGTTTAGGGTCATAGAACTCGGACCATTATAAAGAATAAACAGTGTGTGTTTTATAAAATTGATGTGAATGAAGACCAGAGTTTTCATACCACATTCATGTTTTCACAGGGGGACTTTTCAGCCAAGGGATTGAAAGTGGAATTTGGGGTTAGGCTCAAAGACTTGGGGCTGGATTCGAGGGATGCTCGAATGTTCCTATGTATCCCATAAGGATGGGAATCAAGCCACATGTAGTTCTTGAAATACCCTTTGTACAGATTTGGTTCATACAAGTGAAGGGTGAGAGGGGAATTTAGTGCAATGATGGTCTGAACCAAGATAAAAGGTTTGGGCATTGCCATTTATAAACATAGTCATTAGAATATAACATGATTGGAGATCAATGTAAATAATGATTCCCTCTCAGGTGAGGGTGTCAAAGAATGTTGTAGTTTATTGTCTTACAGGACAAAAAGTGTGAATATTTTAACATCATATAGCAAGGAATATGGTGAACCAATTTAAAAAGTATTGGTTCTAGGGCTGCTTCACAGATCAACATCATATGAGATGGAGGTGAACTGATGTGAATAGATTGTTTTTGGGATTGAACCTCAGGAGGTTGCCTACGTACCCAGCCAAGAAGGTAAGGATCAAAGTTTGCATAGTTCAATTAAAGAATGAGTTGGTAATAAAGTTTTTCTTGAGGAAAATGACCTAAAAAATGTTGTCGGGACTTACACATGGTTAGAAGCTCAGAGAGGGTGTTATGGTTTCAGTTTACTCTAAGCTCACGTGAGTCATAATCGGTGTGAGAAACAAGAGGTAGCCACAAACTTAATGATGCATAGTTTAACGTCGTGTTTGATGAAAAGACTATGCAGTTTAAAGTCTTACAGTGAGGACTATTGGTGATGCATAGTTTAGTGTCATGTATCAGGGACAAAATACAGTTTAACGTCATGTAGGACATATTAAGGGACTTTTTTCAGTTTTACGTCATGTAGGATGAATGACCAGTACAATTTAACGTCATGTAGGACAGATATAGTGACACTGTTTAATGTCATGTTGGACGTGAACATATTTTGCATCATGTTGGACAATAAAGGTGTTGTACAGTTTAGCATCCTGTAGCTAAGACGATGGGGAAAATACATTTTAACGTTATGTTGGATGAAAGGGGGACTGTGCAGTTTAATGTAATGCAGTAAAGACAAAAGAGGACATAGTTTAATGTCATGAAGGACGTATTAGGGAATTTTTCACAGATTAATGTCATGTTGGATGATGGCATAGTTTAACATCATGTTGGACGATGGTGAGAATAATTTAAGATCAAATGCATGGACTGGCGATTATGCACTTTAACGTCATACTGGACCAATACCAATTCTACCTGAATAAATGAACGAAGACGAACCTTTTTGTTGAAAGCTTGTGCTATTTGATTCTGATAGACTTCCAAGTAGTGCAGGGTGCACAATATTTTCTCATCATATCATTCCAATTCATCCAATTGCTTTTGATATTGTTCATCTATAGATTACCGATCAGAAATGGCTACTCTGAGCGAGGGTAACTAAACTTCAATGTGCAAGACTACTTCTATTCCATATACCAATGAATATGGAGTTGACCGCGTTGTAGTACGGGTGGTGGTCCGATAAGCCCATAAAGCATGAAAGAGTTTATTAGGCCATGATTTCTTATCTTTATCCACCATCTTCTGCATTATATTTGAAAGATTCTTGTTGAAGGCTTCTATTTGTCCATTATATACTGCATGATACCGAGAGGAATGGTTGGTTTTGATGTTGTATTCTTGATACAACTTCTTTACCTTATATGAACATAAATTGGTGCCATTGTCTGTTAATATGGTATGAGGGTCACCAAATCTGGTAATGATGTTAGACTTGATGAAGATAACAATGCTTTTATAAATAACTTCTTTGCGAGGTATTGCCTCTGCCCATTTGGAAAAGAAGTCAGTAGCAGTAAGAATGTACTTAAACTGCTTGGATATAGCTGAAGGATAAGGTCCTACTATATCCAATCCCCATGTGGCAAATGGCCATGAGTATTTAGTTGTATGAAGCAACTCTACAGGTTAATGAATGAAGTTGGCATGTACTTGGCACGAATGCCACTTCTTTGTGAAATAAACACAATCTTGTATCATTGAAGGCCAAAAGTATCCAAGCCTTCGAATTTGATCAGATAGTCTATGTACGGACTGATGGGCACCACAGACTCCTGCATGCACTTCTTTCATGACATCCATTATCTCTTCACCGTTAATGCATCTGAAGAGAATTCCATCAAAACCACTTTTGTAGATAATCTTCTCTAGGTGTTATGGGCTATCATAAAGAGTAAAATTGACCACACATCACATGATTTGTTCTTTCCCAACTCTATCAGGTGGAAGTGTACCATGTTGAAGGTATTCCATGATAGGTGTCATCCATCTTGTAGTATGACCATATGGTTCAGGAATGGGACTAATTTCATTGATTTCCTTTGTTCTAGATTGAACATAAGGTGAAATTGTATGACGGTGGGCAATACTGATGATTTTCTTATCCCAATTTGGATCTTCCGGAGCTATGGCTATATTAGCCAATGCATCAACTTGAGCATTTTGTGATCGCGGGACACAAGAAAATGTCGGTTTCGAAAGAAAATTCATCCATTAACTCTCTAACATAATCATAAAAAGGGACTAACTCTTCTTTTCTGATGGAATAATCCTCATTGACTTGTTTGATTACCAGGTTTGAATACCTTTTCACCTTTAAGTGATTCACTTGTTCCTGAAGCGCTAACTCCAATCCTGTGATAAGAGCTGGGTATTCTGCTTCATTGTTTGTACCACCTTCCCACAATAAGAAGGAATAAGGTAGCACTGCCTTTTCCAAGTAAATAAGTATAATTCCAAATCCAACTTTGTTGAATTTAGGATCTTCCATTTTCTTCCATATTGGACTTTTAGAAGCACCATCAAAGTACATTTCCAATGTTTGAAGATTATATTGAATAGAAAATACTTCTTCATCAGGAAGTTCAATATATAAAGATTTATCTTCTGTTGAAGGGTGTTTAGTAAGGAAATCAGCCAGATCTTGGCCCTTTATTGCCTTTTGAGACACATATTGGATATCAAATTACTACAAAATAACTGCTCACCTTGCTAGAAATCCTTTAAGCATTGGACGAATAAGGAAGAATTTGAGCAGGTTATTGTGAGATACCAAATGGACTTCATGATGTTGCAGGTAGTGTCTCAACTTCTGAACTGCAAAGATTAATGCTATCCAGCACTTTTCAATACTTGAATATCGGGTTTCTACTTCAAGCATAGTCCGAATGAGATAGTAAAGGTTGTTTTCATTCCCAACATCATTCTTCTGGGCAAGGAAGGCACCCAATGATCACTCTAAAGCTGTCACATAGAGGATAAGTGGTCTTCCTTCAATAGTTAGAATTAATACCGGTGGACTCAAGAGATATTTCTTGAGAATATCAAATGATTCTTGACATTCTTCAGTCCACTGATAGGCGACTCCCTTATTCATCAATTTGGTGAAGGGTAAACTTTTGCCTGCCAGATTGGCGATGAAATGCCAAATATAGGCTAAGTGTCCTTGAAGTACTCTCAATTATTTCAAATTTCTAGGAGGTGACATACCAAGGATTGAATTTTTCTTCTTAGGATTTACTTCGATACCACAATGGCATACAAAAAATCCGAGAAAGTTTCATGAGGTTACCCCAAAAGCACATTTCAAGGGGTTTGTCTTCAAATTGTGTTGTCGAAGCTTGTGGAATATGACTTCCAAACCAGTCAAGTGATTAGAAAATTGTTTTAATTTAACCACCAAATCATCCACATAACATTCAACAAATTCCCCTAAAAAGGTTTGAAGATACGGTGCATGGCACACTGATATGTTGCGGCAACATTCTTTAGGTAAAAGGGAATTACCCGATAGCAAAACACACCCTGAGGGGTTATGAAAGCTGTAGATTCTTCATCTTATAGTGCCATTTGGATTTGATTATATCCAGAATATCCATCCATGAAGGAAAGTGATTTATATCCAGCTATTGCATCAATCAAGAGTTCTGTAATCGGAATAAGAAAATCATCCTTAGAAAATGCCGAATTAGATCTCTGAAATAAATGAAAACTCTAATTTGTCCATTCTTCTTTTTAATAGGGAAAATATTATCCAAACATTTGGGATATTAAACTTCCCTGAAGAAGTTATCTTTGATAAGATTTTTCACTTCAGATTTAATTTTAGATGCATAAGTTGGGTGTGTTTTTTTTACGGCTTGATTGAATCCTCGATGTTCTTCTAGCAAACCCAAACGATGAGTAGCAACTTCAGTATCAAGCCCTGCCATTTCTGTATAATTCCAAGAAAGTATATATCGATTTTTCTTTAAAAATGAATTATACATTTCTGGATCTTCAAGAGTCATGGCCGCACTAATTAATGTGGGTCGTGGATCTTCTTTTGTACCCATATTTATTTCTCTGAGTTCATTCACAGTAGTGGAGATACCCTCTTCAAAAGATGGAGGAGCATCCCTGAGATCTTCCTCTTCTTATTCAACATGTGTTACTTATTCTGTTTCTACTTTCATACTAGATGATGAAGCAGAATTTCCATGATCAGGAGAGATGTTAGAATTTAAACATCTTGAAGAAGAGGCTTCCATTTCTGACCCTATTGATGATGAAGGGTCTTCCTTGGGTAATAAAGAGGAGATTATGGATTGAGAATCGACATTATCGTTCACCTCTAACATTGCTATAACTTCTTCCAGCCTGGTTAGTGAAGTATAGAATTGTAGGATTTCAGGGGATGAAATGAAGACATCTCCATTTGAGCTTTCATCATTGCCTAGTGAATCACAAACTTCTCTCATGCTGTCTGGATTGATTTCCATAATTGACATTATGGAAGTTTCCATAGGAGTACTTGGATTTGAATATATACTGTCAATTTGACTAATATGAAACACATAAGATGTACTCACATGAGTGGATGTGTTTACTGGAATCTTTTCCAAACCATATAGAGCATTAACTTTGGTAACCTCCCTTGTTGTGGATTTCTACTTACCTTCCATGTGATAGAATTCCGCCTCAATGTATTGAGACTCACATGTTTTAAATGGGGCCTTATCACCATACATTGTCCAAATTTGACCATTGAAACAATACTTGAGACATTAATGGTATGATTAAGGGATAGCCACATGTTGATGTAGCCATGGTCTTCCAAGAAAAACGTTGAAGGCTGTATTGTTATCAACAACCATGAAATCTGAATTGGATACAAGGTCTCCAAATTTAGTTCTGAGTGTAATCTCGCCCAGTGGTTCTTGTTCATTTTTATCATATCCTTGAAACATCATAGTAGATGGAGATAAATCAGATTCTGTGAGGCCCAATCGATGAAGTGTACGAATGAGGATGAGGTTGAATCCTAAACCATTATCAATGAAAGATCTTCGGATGTCCACACCATTGACCTTTCCCAATAAATACAAAGGTCTAATGTGTCCATGCACAACATCATCCTCATCTTCATCTTTGAAATATATCACTGCATGGCATTCTGCAGGATCATTCTCTACATGGTAGAATTCAGCCACAACAATTTCAGTTTCGAACTCCTGAGGACTTGACAAAGCCTCAAGGAGTGCCTCCCGAAGATCATTGGATATATTCAAGGAATCCAGAATTGATTACATGGCCGGTACTTGGGCCAAATTCTTCAAGACATCATATTTTTGATTCAAAGTTCTACGTTTCCCAATATGAACATGTGGTTTCGCAGGTGCCTTAGAAGTTTATACTTTGGAAGTAGATGCATCTTGTATCATGGTAGGAGTTGGAAATACTCTTGGCTTTGGGAGATTAGACCGAATAGGTCTATTTACTTGATGAGAGGAAGAAGGTGGAACCTCTAACCAATCCTCCAGAATAATTGTGCTAGGATTGAATCTATTATTGGTGGAAGAATTTTCTTGTTCTTGTTGAGCCCGCTGAAGGTCTCTACCACAAGTTTTTGCTACATACACAGTTCTAGAAGGTGTAGAATTGGAATAGTGGTTTCTAGGATATCCACATCTTCCTCTATATCCCAGACCTCTAGAAATCCCTCTATTTCCTCTCTTTGATACAGGGAACTTAGGCTCATCAAGATCGAAGCTGGGACTGGCATAAGGATCTGTTAACATAATCATGTTAACAGAATAAAAGATCAACTCTTCATCTGATGAAGATTCTGCCTGATTAGCCCGTTTAGGTTGTGCCTTTTGGCAGTACGATGCCCGTGTCTTTGAAGTGGATGACATAAAATCTTCCAGAGTCAAAGAAAACTTGGGCTTTGACATGATTTCATCTTCTTCTGATTGTTCTTGTCATGACCCGTCCTCGGGGCCCGTGCTATGACTACCCCAAGCCCACCTTCCATAGGCCAGGGGCTGGCGACTAGCACCAAAGGCGTAAATCCCGATACCTAGGAAGGCATTGCCTTTATAAAGTAAACAAAACAACACAGAGTACAAGAGGAAGTAAAACACTAAGTACAAAAGAAACTGCTGAAAAGTAAATGGGCCAGAATACAAACCCAACTGAAAATATAGCTACAACTGAAAAAAAGTACAACAGAAAAAGACAACAGTTTGAAGAACAGAAGTGGCTCCTGGGTCTTCCTCCTCAGATCCTACCTGAAGGGTAGGTACAGATAGCCTCCACTACAATCTCCCCCGTCAACCTCCTCCGTGTGTCGTCTCGTCGTGAAGTCCACCTACGGATACTGACTCGTTGTGTGGTCCACCTTCGGGTACCATCCAGTCCTCGAACACTTGGCCTCCGTCGGCACTGCCTGTCATCTGCAACCAACACAACGAGGTGCGGGAATAGCCCGTGCAGGGGTGAGTATAACGATACTTAGTAGGGACCCCGAGACCCACAAGGTCTCTCTAAAACCAACAAGGATAACCACAAAGAAAATCTCAACAGATAACCTCTACTTAGGTATATACCCATACATACACCTAAGTTATCATGTAACCCATTTCAATCATGAGGAAACACAAAGATTATGAAATCAATGGATAACCACTACCCAGGTATATTCCCATACATATACCTAAGTTATCAAGTAACCCATCTCAATCATGAGGTAAACACAAAGGTCATAGTCTCAGCTCAAACCAGGATTTTCAGTATCGAAACCGTAACTGCTGAAGAGCCCCGACTCTGGAGTGTACAGTGGTCCGGTCACGACTCCGAGGTACTGCTCACTAACCTAAGACTGCTGAGGTACTCCTCCTGTCGAGTACTGTGAGCCTGCTACTACAACCAATCGCTTCCCACCATGGGTCTACTGCTACAACCAAGCGCTCCCCCTCATAGCCTCCAGAGGTACTCCTTCTATTGAGTACCGCAGGTCTACCGCTACAAACAAGCGCTCCTCCGCCATGGGTCTTCCGCTACAACCAAGCGCTCCCCCTTAGAGCCTCCAGAGGTACTCCTTCTATTGAGTATTGTGGGTCTGCCGCTACAACAAAGCACTCCTCCTTCGTGGGTCTACCGCTACAACCAAGGTCTCCCCACTGGGCTATCTGAAACACACCGAATCGATCGGTCAAGCAGTCGTCAGGTCTCAACCGGCTACACGGTCTCCATACTCTTCACGCTTGTCTCTCGGAGGGTCTGCTCCACGAGCTGCTGGTCGATACTACAAGTATCACAAAGTTCCACTAAGAAGTATCTCAAAGGACCGCCTCGTCACAGGGATCTCAACGCAATAGACAGCGCGTCAATCGGACGCCCGGTCTGTGAGTTACTAGCCTTTTCGTCCCCGGGGCTCGGTTGGTTTCATGTGCGAACTAACCCGGACATATCTCAACTGTACTCTGAACTCTCATAGGGTATACCCATAGGGACTGTTTCTCCACGTGATCACCAACGCCACTGACGGTTCGTCAAACGGATGTCCAGTCAGAAAGTTATCAGCTTTTCTGTTCCAAGGGCCCGGTTGGATTTCGGGTGCAATCCAACCCGAACACTATCCAACTGAATCTAAAACTCAAGCGAAGTATGCCAAAATTTCCGTCTCATCAAGATGAAATCAATGAGACAGACGACGCGTCAATCGGACGCCCGGTCTGTGATTTATTGGCTTTTTTCGTTCCAGGGGCCCGGTTGGTTTCATGAGCGAACCAACCCGACCACACTCTGAAGAAATCCTAACCTCGAGCGGAGTAAGACAAAATTTCTATCTCATCAAGAGGAAATCAACGAGACAGATGGAACGTCAATCGGATGCCCGGTCTGTGAGTTATTGGCTTTTTCGTTCCAGGGGCCCGGTTGGTTTCGTGAGCGAACCAACCCGACCGCACTCCAACGACATCCAAACCTCGAGCGGAGTAAGCCAAAAGTTCCGTCTCATCAAGAGGAATCCAAAAAAGTCAACGGCACATCAATCGGACGTCCGAAGCTCAAGTTATAAGAGTTTCCGCTCCGAGGGCTCGGTTGGTTTCGTGTACGAACCAACCCGGCCAAACCCAAAGTTCTCCAAAACCATGAGTGTAATATACCGAAATGCCCATCTCGATCAGAGGATCGCTAGACAACTAATGATGTGTCGATCTGAGGTCCGTAGCCCAAGATATGGGCAAAAGACCGAAAGGGGTCCGAAAACGGGGGGTCTGGGCCCGGACCGACCCGGCCCAACCCCCCTGGGTCGGTCCGAACCGGGCGACCCGACCCAGGTCCGGGTCCGACCCGACTAGGCGCGACCCGGCCCGGCCGGCGCGGCCCTGCCCAGTCTGGGCGTGACCTGGCCCGGTCCGCCCAAGCCGGCCCATCTCGGCCGGGTGGCTCGCTGGCTCGGCCAGCGAGCTGGTGCTCCGCGGACGCGGCGCGCACCGTGTCCCCCCATGGATCCCTCACGGCCATGGGATCCACAGGCTCGCCACCGTGGCTTCAGCCATAGAGGTTTCTCCAGGCGCCGCGCCGGGTCGCCGCCGTGCCGGCGACCCGCGCCGTCGGTGGTGTCCGCGGGCCACCAGAGTTGCTCCGGTGGTCCGTTTTCAATTTCATCTGCGCCGAAGTTCATCCCGGGTCCCGTTCTTCACTGCAAAAACATCAAATTGTCTCTGCGGCCCGTTTCGTCAAATCCCATCATTCCGCACGTCAAAAGAACAAATTGCGGAGTCTTTCGTTCGCCTTCGCGGTCCCAATGATGACCACACTTTCGTTCGGCCTCGACGGCGTGGCGCGACAGCGCCACGCATCCTTGCCGCATTCCTCCACGTTTCCGCGCGGTGCCGTCGCACCATGACGCCATCTTCCAAACCGCAACAACACAAGAAAAAAGGGGGACAAGGGTCGGCTGGGTTCATGCGGTCTGACATCCTCCCGTTAAGATGATAACAAGAGGCCCTCAAAAAATATAAGACGAGGAACGAAAAAGGATGTTTCACGAACAAGAAGCAATAAACCCCTACCTCAAGCATCGTCGAGTGAGTTTTCATCACGGAAAATCCTGTCGCGGAAGAAGGCGTCGCGGAAGGAACGTCGTTGACATTAGGTGATCTCCGAGGAAGACGTCTCTCACCGCCATACACCGTCGGAGGTTGCCGTTCTTCGTCGTCGGCGGTGCGTTCTTCGCGTTCCTCATCGAAGAACAAAGAATCCTCCCTTTATCTCCTAATGTCTTATCACAACACAAAACCCTACATAATAAAATAAGTCCTACCCTTATTTTATTATTATAACATAAGAAATTGAAAATCAAAAGATAATAAATGAACAATTAATTCAGTGAATTAATTGTGACAATTTAACTACCCAATTTAATGGGGCGTTTCTTAACCAGATAAACGTATGGTTGACTTTATTTAAAAGAGGTTTTCGCGGGTGCTTTACTTAGAGGAAAAGAAACGGTGGGGCTCGTACGGGACCCACCTCACAAATATCCTACCAAGTGGGTAGGATATTCTGGGTTCCACCCTATCCGCTTTACTTATCTTAAGTGGCTTTAAGTGGCTTTAAGTGAAATAAAATAAAGTTGTCACACCACATTATTTTATTTCTTAACTTAACCCCAAAAACTAAAAACCACACCCGAGCAAAAGCAACTCCGAAAAAGGCGTTTCTAAGAAAATACCGGCGCATCGATTCCATTGGTTCCCTCGAAATTAGATTCCGAGCACCAGTTCAAATATAGAAAAACCCTCTCGTTCGTTTACTGAACGTACCCGAGCTAAAATTTGGAAAATGATTCCGGGCACACCGGGCCTCAGAATCAGGTGCTGTCAAAACTGCATCTTTGTAAAATTCCAAAGAAAATTAAGGAAAAAAAATTCCCTTGAATTTTACAGGTCTTTACATTACTCCCACCTTAGGATTTACGTCCCCGTAAAGCTTTAACACAAATTAGGGATACAAACACGATACTGAGCATGCATCTGATCCTTCCGCTCCTATGTGCTCACCTGGAGGTTCTCGTATTGCCAGTGAAAGCGCACTCGAGGAATCGACCGTCCTTGTAGAATCCGCTCTTTTTGATCTTCGATTCCCACTGGAACCTCTATCAAAGTCACCCCATCACCAAAGTGCAACTCCCTATGGTCGATGATATGTGAAGCTCTCCATGGTCGATGATATGTGAAGGATCATGCACGTATCTCCTCATTTGAGATACGTGGAAGTCGTCGTGCACCTGGTGCAACTGAGGTTTATGGGTCAAGCGGTAAACTACCTCACCTACCCAGCTGAGGACCTAGAAATGTCCTTTGAACTTCGAAGATAACTTGTCGCCTCGACCACATCTCCGTAAACCTCATCAAGGTGAGACCCGTATAAGGATGTGATCGTCATCCTCAAACTCTAGAGGTCTCCAATTCTTGTTAGTACATGAACTCAAAACGACTACTGCCATGAGGGTAAGGTTGACCGACTCAAGAGTGATTGGTCACACCCTCCTGTGCATGAGTTTTTCCTGTGCTTCCTGGGGTTTACTTTTCTCCGACCAAGGAAAACCCATCCCGACGTCGTAGTTAAACCACAACCTTTTTGCATAATACCGTCAATCTGTGTATGAACTGTGACTGCCCAGTCCATACTCAAACCAACGTCATAAGGCCTCAAAGCTGCCACCAAGAGATTCCAACCAAAACTCTCACCTTGAGGGTCTGACCACACTGTCGGCGTAATTTTGATTATAGAGTCTTCTCCCAATGTATCTCCAGATGTGAGGGTCAAGTCTACGGCTTACCGGAAACTCTAGGTCTGGGACAAGATTCGTGGAAGGAAGGAATGATTCGTATCAACGTCTGTTACTACGGAAGCTAGTAGTGAACACAAAATGTCCCTCGAATCATTCTTAGAGCCATTGGGTCACTCTTCCTGACCGCATGCAGCTACTATCTTCCCCCGTCCTCTAGCTCCCTGAGCCTGGCGGGGACAACTAAGGCGGGTGGTTGTATCATGTTAAAACGTACACCACCTCATGCTGCTCTCCTAGCTCTGACTCCACGTCTGCTACTTGACAGACTCATCTCTCCTTTAAGCTTCCTCATATTGAAACATTTAACATGCCCGAGTCTCTAAGACTGGCGCTGGTTTCCCGTTTCTTACTGCACGATGCAGTGTTCATCCGCTCCTGGATGGTTTGCACCTTCCTTGCCTACGATATGAAAGAGATGCTAAAATTTCTCCTTTGCCGAAAAGAGAAACTCGGTCTCATCCCCTGGATCAACCACGCCGATTTCCTAATATAGTCAATCCTGACATGAATGATGCATTCATGCCATGGATGGCGTCATAAGGCCTCGACGTAACTACCAAGAGATCCAACTTTCACTCTAGCCTCCAAGGGTCGAGTCACACTGTCGGAATCAGTGTGAGGTCACTGGGTCTCCTCCAGTAGAAATATCAAAAGTGAGGGTCAAGTCAACAGTCTTAACCAGGACCAATCAGTATCAACCAAACAAAAGGACAGGAAAGAAAACAAAGATAAGTGTCTTTTTATTATTGCAGCTCATAATACAAAGACACGAAAACAACAACAACAAGGAACTAGAAGTACAAGGGATGTATCCACTAGTTCTGCTCCTTTAGACCTACTCCTGGAGCTCTACTGCCTTGTACACTTCTCGGCTGTTGCTCAAGAACCTACCGCTTCTTCCGCCTCGGTGGCTCCTCTAAAGCCTGCGGATCGACTGTGCGGGGGGTCGGACAGTCACGTGCCAGGTGGCCCTTCCTACCACATTCATAACACTTCCTGCTCCTCGTACGACTAGCTCTGGTCCTCTTGGACCTCTGCATCATCTGTCTACTTCCCACAGATGACTCGGCTACTGATCGAAAATCATGCGGCAAAGGCAACAACTACTGTACACGCTCGGGGTGTAGAGCTACTGGCACAAACTCCACCCTAAAGAAGGTCTCGAAGTCTTCCCATGTGAAGGTCATCTCATCGTAAAACTGGAACAAGTGGCTCCACCACCTGCCTGCTGCTGCCTGAAGAAGGCTGGAAGCAAAGATTACCATGAAGTCTGCTGGAGTCCCCACTAGCCTGAAGACTCTCACCACAGCCCCCATCCAATCCTCAGCTGCCTGCAGGTCCATCTCTCCCCGGAACCTGGGTGGCCTCTGGCCCTGCAACTCATGCAGCGTGCTCAATTGGTGTGCATCACCTACTTATGGGGATGGTGGCATCGGTGGCCCAATATATGGTAGTACTGTTGGTGCCTCCGATGGTGCCTCAACTGCAAGAGGGCCCTGTACCGAAGCCTCGTCGCTCGACAGGCTGTCAGGACGCACACCCCTCTGGGCTCTAGCTAGTCTTCCGTGAAAAGGCATCCTGAAAGAAACAACGTGACATGGTCAAACGAATTTATACATGGTGAGGTGACCTAGTTTGATCTGACTTTTAAAAAATTCTGGAAACACACACGCAATCAATATTTTTGTGCACAAAGTCGGAAATCAGTTGTCAGGGTCCTGGTGTATGGATATGTCGGCCGCACGCACCAACACTAGACTCCCTGAACTGAAGACCACACTCAGTACCCTTAACACTATTGTTTCATAGAAATAAAATATCGGAGTTATAAGTTCTGTGGTAGAACCGACTCCTCTGATACCAATTTGTCACGACCCGTCCTCGGGGCCCGTGCCGTAACTACCCCAAGCCCGCCTTCCATAGGCCAGGGGCTGGCGACTAGCACCAAAGGCGTAAATCCCGATAACTGGAAGGCATTGCCTTTATAAAGTAAACAAAACACCACAGAGTACAAGAGGAAGTAAAACACTAAGTACAAAAGAAAGTACGGAAAAGTAAATGGGCCCGAATACAAACCCAACTGAAAATATAGCTACAAATGAACAAAAGTACAATTGAAAAAGACAACAGCTGGAAGAACAGAAGTGGCTCTTGGGTCGTCCTCCTCAGATCCTACCTGAAGGGTAGGTACAGATAGAGCATCTCCTGGATCGTCCACCACGGATCCTACCTGAAGGGTAGGTAAAGATAGAATCCACTACACTCTCACCCATCAACCTCCTCCGTGTGTCATCTCGTCGTTAAGTCCACCTCCGGATACTGACTCGTCGTGTAGTGCACCTCCGGGTACCGTCCAGTCCTCGAACACTCGGCCTCCGTCAGCACTGCCCGTCATCTGCAACCAACACAACGAGGTGCGGGCATAGACCGTGTAGGGGTGAGTATAACGATACTCAGTAGGGACCCCAAGAACCTCAAGGTCTCTCTAAAACCAACAAGGATAACCACACAGAAAATCTCAACAGATAAACTCTACTTAGGTATATGCCCATACATACACCTAAGTTATCAAGTAACCCATCTCAATTATGAGGAAACACAAAGATTATGAAATCAATGGATAACCACTACCCAGGTATATGCCCATACATATACCTAAGTTATCAAGTAACCCATCTCAATCATGAGGTAAACACAAAGGTCATAGTCTCAGCTGAAACCAGGATTTTCAGTATCGAAACCGTAACTGCTGAAGAACCCCGACTCTGGAGTGTACAGTGGTCCTATCACGACTCCGAGGTACTGCTCACTAACCTAAGACTGCTGAGGTACTCCTCCTGTCAAGTACTCTGGGCCTGCTGCTACAACCAAGCGCTTTCCACCAAGGGTCTGCCACTACAACCAAGCACTCCCCCTCATAGCCTCCAGAGGTATTCCTTCTGTTGAGTATCGCGGGTCTGCCGCTACAACAAAGCGCTCCTCCGCCGTGGGTCTGCCGCTACAAACAAGCGCTCCCTCTCATAGCCTCCATAGGTACTCCTTCTGTTGAGTACCACGGGTCTTCTGCTAAAACCAAGCGCTCCTCCGCCGTGGGTTTTCTGCTACAACCAAGCGCTCCCCACTGGGCTATCTGAAACACACCGAGTCGATCGTTCAAGCAGTCGTTATGTCTCAACCGGCTACACAGTCTCCATACTCCACACGCTCATCTCCGGGAGGGTCCACTCCACGAGCTTCTGGTCGATACTACAAGTTTTACAAAGTTCCACGAAGAAGTATCTTAAATTACCGCCTCGTCACAGGGGTCTCAATGCAACAGATATCGCGTCAATCAGACGCCCGGTCTGTGAGTTACTAGCCTTTTCGTCCTCGGGGCTCGGTTTGTTTCATGTGCACACTAACCCGGCCGTATCTCAACTATACCCCGAACTCTCATAGGGTATACTCATAGGGGCTATTTCTCCATGTGATCACCAACGCCACTGACGGTTCGTCAAACGGACGTCCAGTCTGAATGTTATCAGCTTTTCCGTTCCAGGGGCCCAGTTTGATTTTGGGTGCAATCCAACTCAGCCACTATCCAACTGCATCCAAAACTCAAGAAAAGTATGCCAAAAGTTCCATCTCATCAAGAGGAAACCGATGAGACAAACGGCGTGTCAATCGGACGCCCGGTCTGTGAGTTATTGGCTTTTTTCGTTCCAGGGGCCCGGTTGGTTTTGTGAGCGAACCAACCCGACCACACTCCGATGGCATCAAAACCTCGAGCAGAGTAAGCCAAAAGTTCTATCTCTTCAAGAGGAAATGAATGAGACAGATGACGCGTCAATCAGACGCCTGGTCTGTGAGTTATTGGCTTTTTCGTTCCAGGGGCCTGGTTGGTTTCGTGAGTGAACCAACCCAACCACACTCTGACGACATCCAAACCTCAAGCGGAGTAATCCAAAAGTTCCGTCTCATCAAGAGGAATCCAAAAAAGTCAGCGGTACGTCAATAGAACATCCGGAGCTCAAGTTATAAGTGTTTTCGCTCCGAGGGCTCGGTTGGTTTCGTGTATGAACCAACCCGGCCGAACCCAAAGTTCTCCGAAACCATGAGTGTAATATACCGAAACTACCATCTCGATCCAAGTATCGCTACACAACTGATGGTGCGTCGATCGGGGGTCTGTAGCCCAAGATATGGGCAAAAGACCGAAAGGGGTCCGAAAACGGGGGGTCTCGGTCCGGACCGACCCAGCCCAACCCCCCTGGGTCGGCCCGAACCGGGTCGACCCGACCCAGGTCCGGGTCCGACCCGGCTGGGCGTGACCCGGCGCGGCCCGACCCGATCTGGGCGCGACCCGGCCCGGTCCGCCCAAGCCGGCCCGGCTCGGTCGGGTGGCTCGCTGGCTCGGCCAGCGAGCTGGTGCTCCGCGGACGCGGCACGCGCCGCGTCCCCCTGGATCTGGCATGACCGCGAGATCCACTCGCTCGCCGCCACGGCTTCAGCCACAATGGTTTCTCCAGGCGGTGCGCCGAGGCTCCGCTGCCTCCGAGCGGCCGGCCGGTGCCGGCCGCCGCCTCCGACCGCCGGCGCCACCGTGCCGGCGACCCGCGCCGCCGGTGATGTCCGCGGGCCACCGGAGTTGCTCCGGTGGTTGGTTTTCAATTACATCTTCACCGAAGTTCATCCCAGGTCCCGTTCTTCACTACGGAAACATCAAATCGTCTCGGAAGCCCGTTCCGTCAAATCCCGTCGTTTCGCACGTCAAAAGAACAAATTGCGGAGTCTTCTATTCGCCTTCGCGGTCCCAATTATGACCACACTTTCGTTCGGCCTCGACGGCGCGGCGCGACGACACCACGCATCCTTGCCACATTCCTCCAGGTTCCCGCGCGGTGCCATCGCACCATTCCGCCATCTTCCGAACCGCAACAACACAACAACAAAGGGGGAGGAGGGTCCGCCGTGTTCATGTGGTCCGACCTCCTCCCGTTAAGATGATAAGAAGGGCCCCCAAAAAAATATAAGACGAGGAATGACAAAGGATGTTTCATGAACAAGAAGCAATAAACCCCTACCTCAAGCATCGTCGAGCGAGGGTTCATCGCGGAAAATCCCATCGCAGAAGAAGGCGTCGCAGAAGGAACGTCGTTGACATTAGGTGATCTCCGAGGAAGACGTCTCTCACCGTCATCCACCGTTGGAGGTTGGCGTTCTTTGTCGGTGGCGGTGCGTTCTTCGCGTTCCTCGTCAAAGAACGAAGAATCCTCTCTTTATCTCCCAAAGTCTTAACACAACACAAAACCGCACATAATAAAATAAGTCCTACCCTTATTTTATTATTATAACATAAGAAATTGAAAATTAAAAGATAAGAAACGAACAATTAATTCAGTGAATTATTTGTAACAATTTAACTGACCAATTTAATGGGGCGTTTCTTAACCATATAAACGTATGTTTGACTTTATTTAAAAGAGGTTTTCGCGGGTGTGTTACTTAGAGAAAAGAAACGGTGGGGCTCGTGCGAGCCCCACCTTACAAATATCCTACCAAGTGGGTAGGATATTTTGGGTTCCACCCTATCCTCTTAACTTAGCTTAGGTGGCTTTAAGTGGCTTTAAGTGAAATAAAATAAAGTTGTCGCACCACTTTATTTTATTTCTTAACTTAACCCCAAAAACTAAAAACCACACCTGAGAAAATGCAACTTCGGAAAAGGCGTTTCTAAGCAAATACCGGCGCTGCGATTGCATCAGTTCCCTTGGAATTCGATTCCGAGCACCGGTTCAAAAGATAGAAAAACCCGCTCGTTCGTTCACTGAATGTACCCGAGATAAACTTCGGAAAATGATTCCGGGTACACCGAGCCTTAGAATCAGGTGCCATCAGAAACTGTGTCCTTGTAAAATTCCAAAGAAAATAAAGAAAAAAAATTTCCTTGAATTTTAAGGGTCTTTACAGTTCCTCTTTCTTGGAATTATGCTGTTTATTTGAGAATTTTCCCTCTAATGAAGAGGGTTTTGCTGTGGCATTCATAATAGAAGACATAATTAGTTTCTTCAATTGCATTTGCAAAATGGAATGAGTTCAGTTGACCATTTTACTGACTATCCAATCATCATATTTTTTACGCATTTTTTTGACTTCTTGCCACTCCCCTTCTTCCTCTAGATTTGTAGTAGTAACACATGCTACCTGAGCTAAAGAACCTTTCAATTTGTCATGTCTCGAGTCTACCATCATTTGTAGGAGGTCTATGAAGACAAAACACTCTTTAATGGGATGCCCCATCATCTAATGAAATGGAAAATAATTGGAACGGTCTTCATCTCCTTCCTTATTAGGATTTTTGGCCCTTGACAATTGAACCTTATTATTTTCCAGAGCCGAAATGAAGTAACTAGGTACTTGTTAATTTCGGGAAGAGTAAACTTTTCTCTTCAAATTCTCAAATTGTTCCCGTCTTTGATCTCTTTGGACATCTTGATGAAATGGCCTTTGTTGTTGATGTTCATGAGGTGGAGCCCTTCGATAAGATGGAGGTTTTGAAGTAGAATCAGGTACAGGTGCTTATTTTAGCGTAGCTTTAGCAGTCTCTGCTTTACCCATTCTCCTTCCTTGAGCTGATGGAATTACACAAGATTTATCCTTAGTATTTATAAGAGAGTCTTAAATCTATTGAGCGATTTAAGTAAGGTCTTGAAACCCTCCTGTGTATTTCACAGGGATCAATAGTGTGCGTAATTCATCATGAAAATTTTCCACACAGATTGGTAACAATTCTTATCGAGGGAGTGCTAAGCTTAGGGAATATGTTAATCCCTTCCAGAAAGAAATGAAATATGAAACTCTTTCATTTTTTATTTGCTTAAAATTTTTAAGATAAAAAATAGTTTTCTTTGGAAAAGTTGAGCTGAATTGAAGAAGGAATTTTTGACGGAGATCCTCCCACCCGGTAATTGACCGGGATTGCAAGCTTGTATACCAGACAAAAGTAGGCCCTTGTAATGAATGTACAAAACACCTGAGATTAACTGATTATTGATGATTAGGGGTTCCCATCATAGGATCAAAATGAGAAAAAAATGTGCTAAGTGTTGCTATGGGTCTCTCGAACCATTAAAGATTGACAATGTGGTACTTGGAAAATTTGATGGGGGAGAAATTGCATCAACCCATTCAGGGTAAGCTCTCTTTTCTGGTTGAACCAGTGCATGCTTTCCTTCTGTAGATTCCAACCAAGATGTTAATTACTCAATGGTAGTCATTAATTTTTGAGAAACATCTGGTTGAGTTAGACCTGTGCAGGTGCAATAACTGGAGCTTGGATAGGTGTGGCGACCAGGACTACCACTGATGGTAGTATTGTCGGTTGTTGTTGTGTATAACCCATAGGGTTAGACCTGTGAGGGTGTACTGGTAAAGGGGGATATTCTTGATCCATCTCTGTAGCCACAACAAATTCCCTTGACTGACTGAATCCAGTACGATTAGGAGGAAGACTACTTTAAAGTGGTTCTGCATTCAACCTCCTGAATTCCTTCATTTCTTCCTCTTGTTGTGAAAATCATTACTCTAGTGATAGTGGTTGGACTTCTCCAGAGGAAGGGTATGTAACCTGCTTCTTCCCTTTTCCCTTGTTGGACACATTTCTAAGAGGGGGGAGTTGGTTACTAGAAGGAATACCTAAATTCTTGGTAAGAAATTGATTTTGGGTATGGAAACCTTCTTCATTTGCCTCTGTGTGCACAAACTCTTGAGCAAGAACTTCCTCATTTGATCCTTCTTAATGAGCCCCATGTTCTAGAGGATCATCAATAATGACATTGATGACATTTGTTGATGCATAACACATTACATCTATTCTATCGGCATTTCTGTGATATTGTCTTCTTCCATGTCCCTGATTAGACATTGTCTTCTGTTGAGTTGATCCCTCAAGAAATTCTTGACGAACCATAATTTGGAGGGAATCTTTTGATAATTAGGCTCTTCATTCCTCTTGGGGATTCTTCCATAAACGAGAAAGGGCTGAATTTTTCTGAGGAAGAGATTGAGAATTTGAAAAAGTCCCCAGTCCGGTAGACTGAGGCTATTCCTGTTATTTCTGTTCAACTCCTCGAATCATGTTTGTTGATTCCGAGAGTTGGGCTAAAAGAGTCCCCAGTCTAGCAAGCTGGGGTGGTTCTTGAGCTGCTACATCTGAGACTTTCTTAAAATCTCTTCTGATCTTGGAAAATTTAGTCCTGAAATTGGCTGGATGCATCAACCTACATCCACTAAAATCACTTGGCTCAAATAACCATTGGATGATTTCTGACACTTCTGTCAATTGATTATGTGCTCACTCTAAATAAGAATCCTGTTCGATATTCTCATTTTCCTGATGCAAAAGTAATTCGACAACTTGATCTCGGTATTCCTGATTCTGGGAAGAACTAGCTGAGGTCTTTTCTCAAGCAATACTTTGATTACAAACAAAACAAATTGGCTGTGGCTGGCCGTGGGCAATAACATTGCATGAGACCATTTTTGGTGGGATTTGCTGGCTGGAGAGTATAGTGAAATGTAGTTCTCCATGAACACCCCATTCCCTGATATGAATACCAGATGAGGCATTGGAAATTAACTGGCGGAACCTTCTTAGTGCTCCAAGGCATGAACACTAAAGGGTTCTCTGCTGCTTTTTAGCATTCGGATATCAGGAAACTAAGAGAGATTCCAAGTCAATTTGGCGTTGTAACCCTTCTATTATCTTAACATGATTTTCATATTCATCATAAGATAATATTTTCTTTTTCAATTGACAAAGAGTTTTCCACATGTTGAGATGAATATCATGAATACAATCTTCCATCAACATTTATGGAATGTCATTCTGAGAGTCAGCCAAAGGCCAAAAAAGGACTGGTACTTCACCTTTCGTCAGTTGTTTTCTCATATTCATCACTTCCTCTTTATCATTCAATGAAGATTCTTCTTCCTGATTAGACCAAAGATGGTACTTCTTTGTTGCTTCATAAGATTAAACAATATTGGTAGAGAATTCATTTACCAAATTAGAAGATGCATGACTCAAGGGTGGTTCGGAGAATTACCTACACCCCAAGCTATCTTCTGGTTGAGAAAGTATTTAACCTAAAATTGGTAAAGCATTAGACATTACTGGATTCAAATTTTCAAGTCCCTCAAGATAAGATGGATTTCTCATTACTACATTATCCATTGGATCATTTTCCAAGTGATATGAATTACTACTACAGAGAGTACTTTCACATCTAAATTCATCATCATGGGGAGGACCACCATGGCGGGTTGCAGCAAAAGATGAAACCTTTTTATCCTTAGACTTCTATACACGCAGAGGGTTATCATGGATCTCATTTGAAGATGATACTGTGATATCGACCGAACTGTCATGAATCAAGCCTTCATGAAGAAGTGTTTGATGCAGACCTTCTGAATTAATGTTCCCACTATTGGGAAATGAGAGAGTAGAATCTTAAGTTTCAATAGATAATTGTCTGAATGCATCAAGAACTCCAGCATCGATCAAGGACTTATTACAGATTGGCTCTTGATTTATTAACTGTGTTGGATAGGTCTTTTTCCTAGACACCTTCTTACTCACTTTGGGAACCACTTGTTGACGAAAGTGGTTATTATGGGCAGGTGTATGTGCCTACTCAGGAGAAATAGTCAGGTTAGGCTGATTATCTTCATTCAAATAAGGTGTATGTGCCTGACTTGGTTGTCTGTAAGACATGGGGGAGTATGCCCCACAACCCTCTTAGACTGGAACAGAGGTGTGTGTCTATTCCAGAGTGAACTGTTGATGTGTCACTCTACTAGTAGGGATAGATTTGCATTTCTTTCCCTGTGATGCTGCTGATGTTGTTATAATATCATGGCAGGCATCCAAAATAAGAGTAAAGATTTTCTTCTACTCCTTCACCATTATTAGATTGTGTTTGGTGACTTCAGTTACCGGAAAGGGAATATACATCCATTCCATGCTTGGAGTAGGTGTGTGTTTCTGATCCTATCCTCCTTTTCCTATCAGTGAGTTTGGACAGTACTTATATGTGGGGGAGAGAGTTGAGTCTGGTCGAATTTTGTCATTGGGGCTTTCTGACTGACTTCTTCGAGTGCTAACAAATGAGACTGTTGGTAGGCTTGATCAATACTAGCAGGAGTAGGTGCCTGCTGATTGTTCTCCACCGAACGTGGTTGATGAACTTCCTTAAATACTGGCAGACAAGGCTACTGGCAGGATTGATGAGTGTAAGCAGGTGTATGTGCCTATTTACCAGTTGTCAACACATTGGGTCAGTGGGCTTCATCGTATGCAGTCAGACGAGCATGCTGACTAGATAATGATTTATAAACAGGTGTATGTACTTGTCTATAGTACTCAGCCAAAATTTCCTGGAGGGAATGGCATGTTGCTTCCAGACGAGTCTGCTGGATAGCGGAATTAAAATGGACGGGTGTGTGTGCCCGCTCGTTACTTTCCACCATGTTAGGTTGGTGGAATTCTCTGGTAATGTAAGAGATAAGAACCTACTCACTATTGACCGGTCGTTACCTCTGGTGGTTCATCTTGCCTTCTCTGGTTCGAGGAACCTGTGCCGAACTCCTGGAGATGACACCCTCATCATGTTGAGGGTGCACTACTGTACGAGTCTGGCATCGATTCTTGGTGGGAGCCCTCGTGAATGACTCATATCTCCTTGAATTAATGCCATGAGTGACCTTCTCATTCACCTCTTCAAAATATTGGAGTCACTGGTTATTGCGTTCTGGGGATAACAACCCAAAATGGTTGGAGACAGTGGTTAGCCTCGCCTAATTCTTGATCGCTGGTTGTCGCTGTCTGGATGAACAGGGTGAATTATTGACTTGGAGGGCTTGTTGACCAGCCTCCCGAGTCGGAATGGTACTGTGTCGATGGTTTTCTTTAACCAGTGCATTTGATACCCAACTTTGAAGATGCTGACTAGATGATGTCATCGTCAGAACAGACGACGATCCAATAGGAGTAGACGCAGAGGTATTCACAACAGAGGCATTCACAGGTGTAAACTTAAGAGAAGTCATTTCTGTAATGTATAAGATCTGGGAAAAGAGTGCCTATTTGATATAACAGATATAATCAAGATAAGTTCATCCACTACATCTTTTGGATGAGCACATATGTTATTTATTGTTTTGTTGGCCCTCTCATTAAGTTTAAATAGGGGCCTAACAAATAAGTAAAAAATCATTTTAACATGGTTAAGGATTAACGTCGGGTTCACCATTTTTTGTTTCCTCTGGAAATTGGGATGGCCTTGTTTGCTTAAGGTTCAAACATTACAATCGGTTTCTAACGTGTTTGTTCATAGAACCAGAAATATCCAATGATTCTATATCCATTTGGACCTACTTTCCAAAGGTAGGTGCTCATTAGTTGTGGACCGATGAGGCTTAAGAATTTACATTGGCCAAGAGGATGAGAGGTCGTACTCATCACACCTTTTTGGGGGGAATTATTGTCTACTCCGGGACTCTATTTATATATTTAAGTTATGTTTGTGAATCCTTGTTACACTACCAAGTAAGAAAATGATCTTTCCTTAAGATCTAACAATCAATGATTAATATGTATGAGATTTAGAGAATATTTTATATTTATTTGAGGTTCTTCATTGATATAGAATCATCTATTTTTTTAGAGATTCTTAGTCAATGGTATCCTTCAACACATTATATAAAGATCTCTTTGTCATTATGATAACCATACTGGGTTTAAAGCCTCTTAGTGGGGAACTTGAAGTTTATTGTCGTTTAAAAGGACCTAGAGTATTTCAGATTTGGGATCATACTCGCAGATGGGATACCTACATATCCTTGTTAGAAAAGGAATCCGAACCCATGTAGTTTGGGAATTATGTTATAGTTTAACGTCATATGTTACATATGAGAATTAATGGGTGATGGGATTGAACCTCAAAAAGGCTTCCTACGTACTCCACTTTTAAGGTTGAGATCAAAGTCCACATAGTTAGGTTTGGAATTGTGGGGCTTACGTATGATTAACGACCCAATGAGATGTGTCGTGGTTACTTTTACACTCTAAGCTCATGTGAATCATGCTCGATGTGAGAAACAAAGGATATTTGTAAACTTGACAATTTGTGCCACGAAATATACGGTCACAAGGGATGATATGGGGCTTATGTATGTATGTCTGCCCAAATAGATAAAGGCCAGGACTTACTTTAGAGAAGAATTCCGGGAACAAGGTTCATAATAGTATATGTGCTTTATAGAGATTTGGATAATCCAACTTGGGGCTTACTTCTGAGGAGGATGCCCAAATTAGGAGGGGACTTGTGATTGGGTTTTATTCTTGAGAAGGAAGCCCAAATCAAAAGAATTTAAGACTTGTTAAGAGAAATTATGACCGGGGATTATTGTTGAGATGGAGGCCCATGTTAAAGGGACTTGAGAAATGGGGCTCACTCTTGAAAAGGAGGCCCAGGTTAAGGGAATTTGGGATTTGGGGCTTACTCTTAAGGAGGATGCCCATATCTGGGAACTTGGGGCTTACTCCTAAAGAGGATTCCCATATTTGGGAACTTGGGGATTACTCATAAGGAGGATGCCCAAATTAGGGAAATTGGGGCCTACTCCTAAGGAGGATGCCCAAATTTGGGAACATGGGGCTTAATCGTAAGGAGGATGCCCAAATTAGGGAACTTGGGGCTTACTCCTAAGGAGGATTCCCAAATTAGGGAACTTAAGGCTTACTCCTAAAGATGATGCCCAAATTAGGGAACTTAAACTGGGGCCTAATCCTGAAAAGGAGGCCTAGGTTAGTAAATTATGACTGGGGCTTACTCCTGAAAAGGAGGACCAGGTTAAATATCTTCTAATCTTTAAAGGATGAGGTTGAATGAATGGAATCTTTCACCTTAGCGACATGAAGATATGTAAATCACTAGTTTTGAGAGATGTTCCACAGAATTCCTTTCAGATAAGGAAGCCAACCAAGGAATCATTCCATAAATGGATTTGAAGAGGATTCTGATGGCTAAATATTGAAGAAAAGAGATGAATGGATAGGAGGGGCACCCCAAAGAAGGTAGGCACGTAGGTCTTGTTTGGGCACGCATGTCCTGTTTGGGCGTGAAGGTACCGATCGCGCAGGTATACCTGCGTGACACAGGTGTACTTGTGCGACGGTCAACCCATAGGGTAATACTTGGGCGAGGCTTAGCTCAAGCCCTTAGTATTATCCCTAATGAATTTCAAATGAGTGGCGTGCAAGTTCTGTTGAAGGGATAAGGCGGCACGCAAGTGTCTTCAATTACCTGAATGGTTAGACACTTAGGCACGCATGTGTTAATGAATTTCAACACTTAAGCCTTGTTCCCCATCTTTAGATATTCCTTTCTAGGTAAGAAATTACCTTAGAAGTGTTCGGAAGGCTTTGAGAAGAGACTAGGGTGCTGAGAGCTAAAATCTGAGTTTCTGGATTTTTCATCCTCGAAATGGTGGGCCCGTAAGGGGTATTTATAGGCTTTTGAAGACCTTTCGTGAAAATCATATAGGGCACACAGGTCACCTGTGTGCCCAATATGTGGCACGTAGGTACCCTGCACAACCGTCTTGGAACTTGCACGACCCATTCAAAAGTATGTCCTTGTTCATACCTTTGTCAATTTTTGATATTCCTTCAAAGGATGAATCACTTTGTGTAAAGGTATTTCCCATTTTATTTCGTTATACTCTATGATGGAAAAGGAGCGTCAACGATATCAACACCTAAAATTAATACAAAATAACCCAGTGAAGAATGATATATAACATGGATATGGGAAACTACCAAACATCCTACAGTTTAAGGGTTTGGTTGAACACTAAGGCTCAACCTATATATTATGAATGTTAGATTAGATATGGTCATAGTCATGATATCTTCTATTTTTCTAATCATTCTGAAAAATATATGTAAAATTTATTCTCCACACTTTATTTAATAAAATTATAGATAATCTCAATGTTCATGGTTTGGGAGTAATGCACTAGATTCTTTGTGAGATCAATTTTATTATTATTTTTGTGAAATATTTCTACTAGTTATTTCAATGTTTCACCTAGATAATTCAGATTATATTTTATCCACTTATGTTATGGACATTTCTTGATTACATTAATGTATTAATGATAAGATGCACTAATAGATGTTCTTTATTATTTCTTACTCAACTAGACTACACACTTAGTCCTGATATAAAAACTGGATCCACTTGTGGAATTCTAGACCACCACATCACTGACCCAATCTATATTATATGAGGATGAAAATTCATGTTTCACCTCTGTATTAAAGAAAAAACCATGAGTAGGACATTTTTCAAATGTACCTCATACTTTCGTTTACTATCATGTGGTGATCATCCTTGTAATTCATTTTAGACAAATATTGTATTCTTACAACATAATCAATGTTTTGACAAGCTTCTATTAGGTACATCAAACTCATAATGATACTCCAATATAGGAAACGATCCACTATCTTCCAATTTTCATGATTCCCCTGTTTAGTTCCAACTGAAATGAGAGTTAACAGCAGTTTTTAATCCTACATGTTGAACTTCTTTGTAAGGTCCTATATCCTCATAGAAATTTTCATTCTATGTTTGAGGTTTTGGAGGTGCAAAGAGGAGGCTTAGAGAGGAATAAAGGTATTTAATATAAAATCTCATCTTAAAAGAGGATTTTGTGGTGTAGAGCGACATACTCAATTGTGTGGAATGTTATTGTGGAATACAGTGTCAGTTATAGTGTATGGTCCCATAAGTGGGTTTACTTCTATTTTCAACATGGATTCACCATGGGGGGTAGGTTTTGGAATAGTTTATTCTTGGAAATGAAATATATATGACAAAGTGGTTTTCTTTTTTCCACGTTCCTCTTACTATTTTATATGATATGTGACATGGATGTTGTGGTGATCCTAAATAGAGGGTTTTTCTAGGAAGACTAATACATAGTTCCTTTCTTCAGTGTATTATTCCATCCTATTTCATATGGTTCAATGGTGTGTTCAAGATGGAATATTCTATGGTATTACATTTTCTAAGCTATCTATAAATTAAAAAACCAGATATGAACCCATTTTCTCCCATCCTTTTCTATTAAAACCTAGGAGACCAACATATATTTTGAAAGGCCTTTAAATATAAATTCAAATAGATCAAATAACAACTTTCTAGAGATCAGTTTTTGGTGATTCAGGGGAGTTCTTCCTCTTTTCCTTGTGGTTTATCCCCTATTAGATCATATTATCATTAGTTATTCCTTTCATGCTATGGAAGTTAATATTCTTCATCTAATGATTTTTATCTTATTTTTTGATGAAGCTATGGCTGAACAAACCTGTAGTGATGTAGTTTTCTTTTAGGAGGGGTGATCAGAGATTTGAATTATTGTTTTGTTATCATCAAATAACATTAAATTCATTCAGTATGGGGATTATTTTTTCTATTTTTTTGAAATCAATAAACGGTAACGATTTATCCCTTTGGGTAGAAGTGGAATTAACATTAATAAAATTTGAAACGAGATTAATGAAAGAGATGGTTTATCATTGTTGCAATCACATGTGTTCTTAAACCATGATAATAATCATCCTTTTTGTCAACTAGATAGTGTGGAATTTGTGTTTAAGATTTGATAGAATTCTTGGTATTATTATATTAGCTTGTTAATTTTTTGGAAAATGGTTAAATAATGTAAAGCTGGTAATTTTTTGGTTTTATAAATAATTAAATGGCCATACTTAATATATATGTTCTTTATTATAATTTTATAGAAATAAAATGATGTTTGATGCATGTTTTGTAACATCCCTGTCAATGATAGAATAAGTATTTTTAATTTTTATTAATACATATAAATTTGATAGTAATTTTACATTAAAAATGACTCTACATTCAATATCATACCCATAAAACAATAATGAGTTTCTCTGAAACCTTTCTTTGTACACAAGATTGAGTTATACATAACCAAAATATAATGTTAATATTATTATTTAATATATTTGTTTTTACACCTTTTAATGGAAGAGTTAATTTAAAAATATTTTTGATGCTTTTAAAATTTATATATGAAAAAATTACCCATTTTGGAAATAAAATATCAATATTTACTTTTAGTGAATTTTTGGTATTTTTCTGAGAACTTTCATATTTTGATGAATTGTGAATAATTTTGAATTTTAGTTCAAAATTGTATATTATTACAATTTGTTTATATAGTTAAATTTTGTTTTAATTGTTTTTAAAATTTAATTAGAACAATTTTATATCATTCAAACCAATTTAGGTCATTTTAAACAATTTCAATTTGAATTTAGATATAAAAACAAGGAAAACATATGAACATTTTTACTTTAAAAAACCCGCTTTGTTACCCCATTTGTGGGATTGATTTTAAATTAATTTCTTCCATTTATGTGTTTGAAATTTAGAAAAATATATTCAATATTTTGAATCATCATAATTTATAATTTCTAATAATTTCAAATTATTTTTTAGCAAAAATATTAGTGGAATTAATTAAACTTAATTATATCGATTAAGTTTAAAATGTGGGGACTCAGTGGTTAAACTTTAATATTATGAGTCTAAATGACCTTGATACTTTTGAAAAACCAATTTTATAAACATAATTCAACCATAAAACCTATTTTATATAATTTCGATCATTACTGGATGTATAGTATGTAATGGAGACATATCAATAGTGTTTACCTTTTAATATTTAAAAGAATGACACCTCCCATCCACTATAAAAAGGTTTTCAACCTCCCAACATCTTCACACCTCTAAATAAATTTGGCTAAAAATAAAACTTCTCAAATAAGCTCCCAACATACCTCCCTTTTCCATAGAGGCCTCACATTGGGTAGAAAACCATCCAAGGAAGCCCTTTGGTGTAAACCCAAAGGAGTTACCCAAAAAGATGTAAAATTATCCAATGTGACTTTATGAATTTTATATTTCTAAAACAATTAAATTATTATTATTAAATTATAATAAAGTAAAATAATTATCCTAAATATATTCATTTGTTTTTATATTATGGTCTCTACCTGTATCTTCACAAATGTCCATCAAATGGGTAATGAAATTACAGTTTGTGTACGGCGAACAACTGCCTTTAAAAATGATGTCATTTTTTTCCATTACCACCTTCCATGGTTGGGAATTATGATGGAAACAATATTTTAATATGATATATATATGATATATATTTTTATTCATACTTATATAATTTTTATATAATACATACCTTCTTGCTTTCCATTTTTTGAAAAAATGATAACCTCATTTGTAGACGTGTGGATTATCCTCTCCTCAAAGTGATGTGATACGTTAAAAAATTATGTGTAATTTATTAAGGATGAGTTTAATTAAAATTATGTGACATAAATAACATCTATATTATATTAATGTCATAGTTTCCTTTCTGTAAATATAATATATAATTTTCTTTATTACCCTTTCACACACTGAAAAACTGATAACGTTGTTCATGAACATATGGAATACTGCCACCTCGATGCAATGTGATTCGTTTTAGATCATAATAATTAAATATGTATGTTTATATGATTAAATAATATTTTATTTCTGATATAATTGTTATTATGGAAATATAAATTTTACTTACCTTCTTTTCATAATTAAAATTGAAAAATTGGAACGTTACTGATGTGTACGTTTGACCCACCCTCTCTACGATTGCAACATTTGTTCATTTTTCATAACCAAAAATCATGATTGTTTTAAAATTATAATTTATGAATAAATATAATAAAATTTTTATGATTATTATTTTTGATATTTTTATATAATGACATATTAGAGCATATTTAACTAACTTAAGTCATTTTGACACCAAAACCGAATATGGTCCAAGCACCTGACATAGATTTATTGTTTGAGTAGCTGTATAAAAAATTGTAATAATTGAAATAAAATTAATAATAATCCCTAATTTTTTTGAAGTAATTAAATAGTTAATATTATTTTATTATTTATGAAGATAAAGACACATATGAAAATTCAGACTCAAGTTAATGGATTTTGTGTCAATCTCCTTTCGTTGATGAATTTGTTGATGATATGCACCATTATTCTTTAATAAGGTGTATATATATTCCATTTAACATTATATATCAATACTTTATCTATTATATTATTATTTACTGTTTTTTAAGTGTTATTGTTTCATGGTTATAATGATTTAAATGTTTAAAGTGGTATGAGACACTTTGAATGTTTAAAGATTTAATTATAAAGTATTTTCTATATGTCAATATTCTTATATTATTTTACATATTTATTAATATGTATATATAAGTTTATAATGAATATTTTATGTATATTTCTAATTTCACTACAAAAAATTCAAAATGGAATATTTTGACATGTTTTATACGTTACATTTTAATAAATGACAGAAAGAATGTTCTATTATTATCATACATAGATACATTGAATTTTTCACCTCCAAAGACATTATTATATTTCTAGATTCCATTTCAAGAATTCAAAATCCTTAAATGAAAAAAATTTCCTTTTAGTTATTTTGGTATTGAAAATGGGTTTTCAATGAAAATGGTGTTTTGGTATTGAAAACTAGGTTTTAAAAGAAATGGGTATTTTTATCAAAAAGTGTTTTTAATATGAGCTTAAAAGAGTTTTTCAAATGTTTTTATGAAGAAAGTGTTTTATTAATGTAGAGTTAATTGATCATTACATGATGGGGTGGACCAGTTAGCACCATAAAATCCTGTTATAGTCTAACATGGGGTGGCCCAGATAGTCCTAGGAAACCCTTTTATAGTTTAACATGTGGTGGCCTAGATGGTACTAGGAAATCCCATTGCATCTTAACATGGGGTGGACTAGATAGCACTAGGAAATCTCATTACATATTAATATGGGTTATCCTAGATAGTATTGGGTGAACCCATTATTAATATCCAATGCATTGGGAAATGATAATATCGGAAGTTGACCATATGTTTATTTCAATTAAAAAGGTTTTTGAAAGGGTTTTGAAATGGTTTTATGAATATGATGCTCTAAGTCACCAAAAGTAGTTTTAATTTTCTATATGGGTTTTAACCATTTTATTTGAGAAAAATGTTTGTTTTTTCTTCATTTAAATTTTTTTATTTCATTTTATCAAAAAAAATTTAAGATAAAGGTAAAAATTATATGATTTTTCCTGATTTTACTAAACAAATAATTTATTTTCCTTTAATATCTATTACGATGATTGTGTGATCATCACAGGTTTTTTGAAAATGTTTTCATAGGGTTTAAGGGTAGTAAAGGGAAATGAATATGTCAGGTTAGAATTCATATAAATGTAATATGAAAATAATTCATTCATTATTTTAAAAGTTTAATATTATGGGAGAAATAGATACTAATAAGAAGTGTCAAATTTTTGTTTTAGGTTTTTGTATGTATGAGTTATGGAAGAATTATATGAAACTATAGACTTGAAAATATACTCAATGTGGCAGAAAGTAATTTTTTTTGATATAACCAAAGATTATGTAATTTTTAAGGCCATTACCTTATATTTGGAATAAAAGGTAGATTTAGATAACTTTAGAGGTTATGGTTATATTTATAACTTTTCCCTAAAATATTTTACCATATTGTAAAGTTAAAATTCAATAGAATTTTAATATTACTGTGTTTATTCATCTAAAGTATGTTTGTTTTCTGAATTATTTTCCATAATTTAAACTAGGATGCTACAGTTGGACGACACCAAGTGGGAAATATCCTTTGAAATCAGCATCTTGAGATGGCTTAAATTTGAACTAAGTAGTTTGTTATAGTGATAGAGCAGTTTATGTAGGATATAAACCATGATGATGTCAATTAAATAGAGAAAATTGATCTACCATAGTGGAACTTGATGTAATTTTATAATTTTATGTGATAACATCCCCCATGATTTTGAGGATCATTTAACCCTATGCTAGCAGAAGGATAGTTCAAATACCTAGAAATATATTTGATGTCATAGGTTGTTCAGATCACTAAAACTTTACTCTTTAAATTTATTGTTTTGTGGGTGAAGATGATTAGTGGTGGTCAATGGTTAATAATATTAGAGAAAGTTAAGAGATCCATGCTTTGGAATTGAAAGAATTTTTGAATATTTTCCCTAAGAAATATATTCCTGAGGCTATTCGACTTTGGATGGAAAAATAATTATTAGATAAGTTTGTGGTTGTGTTTATTGATGATATTTTTGTATATAATAAAGGTCATAGGTAATATTTAAGACACATAAATATTTTTTGGCAAACATTAATTGGAAATGAACTATATCAAATGTTTAGTAAGATTGAATTTTGGAAAAATAAATTTCATTCCTTAGTCAAATTATTTCTAAAGATATAAAAAATATTGATCCTAAAAAATGAATGTTATTGAATAATGGAAAATACCCATAAATATCAATGATATTAAAAGTTTTATTGTATTATTGGGTTACTACTGGCGATTTTTTTTAAACTTTAATCAGTTGTCTAGACCACTATATTAGTTGTCTTAAAAAGGAGTTAAATTAATATCTACAACATAATTTTATGATTATTTTTAGGATCTAAAAAAAATATTTTTGAATGCTTCTATTTTGGTCTTTCCTTATATAAATAGTTAATTCATTATCTGTAATGATTAATATCTTAATGGACTTGGTTGTGTACTAATGAAAAATTATCAGGCAATTTCTTATGATTCACATCTATGGAAACCTCATGAATTTAGTTATCATAGGCATGATTTGGAATTAGCTATTTTTGTTTTATATTTAAAAATTTAGAGGAATCATTTGTATGCAGTAAATTTTGAAACGCATTCTTGTCACAAAAGTTTTATGTATGTATTCACTCAGAACGAATTGAAAACTAGACAAACCATTTGGCTGGATCTAATTACGGATTATGATTTCATGATTCATTAGCATCCTGAAAAAGAAAAAAAGGTGGATGATGCTTTGAGTTGAAAAAGCAATGAAACATGAAACATGGTGTACCAACCCCAAGTTTCATTAATGGAAATTCCTCTTGATCTTATTAAATTTCTCTTTATATAAAATGTTTTTATAAAATGTCAACTTCTTTGGTTTTATGATTAGAGTTGTGACCGTTACTTTATAGCCGTTGAACAGTCATCACATGATTTTTATAAATATAAGGCTTTAACGAACCCAGTTTTACTCAGACAAAGGAAGCGATGGCCTCATCCAGTAGAATTGCTCCATATGAATCCCATTTGTTGGAGCTTGGAAAAGAGGTGGCATCTTTGGGCTTTGCTCTTGACCAAGACCAAACTGAGCTTCATCATGTCAATCTCGAACAAGACCGTCTACGGGAAAAGTGGAAGTTTAGAGAAATTACCACTAGAGCGATGTTATCCGAGCCACCCCAAGAGTCTGTCACCATCGCACACCTTACCCTTAGATATTATACGACTGTTTTAGGGGGTTATGTTACTAATCGATAGTACTATGTTCATGTACATTATTTTTCTATATAATAATGAATATAATTTCATGTCATTATTGATACATTGGAAATAGTTTTTAAAGTACAAATAATGTTTTTAGTTATTATTTAATTAAGAATTATATTTTTTTAAATTAAGGGATTTCTGAATAAAATAACATTTTAACAAAATAATAATAATAATATTAAATTAATTTTTATTAAATATAAACGATCTTATAATTTTATGAATGGAATTGTAATTTTTATTATGGTTTGAAAGCCATTTCTGTCAAAACCTGTGAATTTTCGATAAATGTAGGTTTTTATTTTAAAAGCGAAAATTAACATATTTAGAAAATTATTTAGATTAAATAAATGTTATTTCTGGAATCAGGACATCGAAATTGTCCGATGGTGAATTTTTCATAATTTTCTGAGAAAATAAAATTTTTGGGTAAAAATTAAATACCGTTTAAATATATAATGTGTTTTATGACATCATAATGACCCAATAGTGATGTAATAAAATACTATAAGCTTTATGTTCAGACAATATATGTTTTACCATTAAAATAATGTGATTTTGGGTTTGTTTGACCTACTTTTCCAAGCATTAATGGACCTCTCAAGACTTATTAAACACCATGTCTTTTTAAATTGTTTTCCATGGGAGTGTGACTCACTTCCACATAAGCAAACCAATTATTTTAAGATGTTCGGACTTTTTCCTAATAAAATATTATTTTACTCTTCCCTTTTACAAAAAACATGGTCAAAAACCATGGTATGGTTTGTGGTTTGGATTAATTTAATGTAAGGGGTCCAAAACCTAAATAATAAAGAATTCCCTCACCTTTCCTATATAAACCCACCCAAGCTCCCACTTCCTCCTCACTCCAAGCCTTTTGAGTTCATACAACCTCTGAACTACTCTCCCTAAAATCCTCCCAAGGTTCCCCAAGCTCCCAAGAAGCCTCTCACAAGCCTCTCTATATCCTTTTGAAGCACACTTCCATGTAAGGTTTTTTCTTCCTTTCTCATTTTTGTCCAATTTTCTTTAAGTTGTTTTTCCATTTTAATTTCAATTATGAATGTTGGGGTATGGTTTCACACCTCCCTCATACTTTCCTCTTTATGTTTGAATGATTTTATACCCTTCCTCTCTCATTAAATGCCTCCTATGTACACCCATTACTATGCCGAAATTCCGGAAGGAACTTCTCTCTCCTCATTTACATTCAAGAAATACTTTTGTATCATGAATCTAAATTTCATTAAAATTGTTGGGACATGTATCTATATGACCTCCTTACTGACCATTACATGTAAATATGATGAGGAAACCCTTTCTCTCTCCTCAACCGTTTTTATGAATTCTTATGTCATGCTGTTACGCTGCCAAAATCACACCGATTTTCTAAGCCAATGCCATTGTGTAGTGAATACCATACCCATTTCTCCATCAAGGGTATTCACCTTTATGCACATTTAATTATTGATTATAAAGTTTCGTGTATTAATTCCACATTCCTTTATCATGGAATAAATGATTATGTTTTATGAATCCATGTTTTATGATCCATGTGGCACACTTATTCATGAAATCAAATGTTTAAGAATGGTGCGCCCTTATAGCGCTCCAATTCATTGGGTAAAGTATAGTATCATGATATTTCATGTGCAATTAGTGTTGACTCATGATAAGTCAAGTGCGATGAGTGTTTACTCATGCTTCATATTCAATGAGAATTTACTCATGCTCCATGTGTAATGAGCCTTGGCTCATGATAAGTCCATGTTAAGTGTTGTTGCCACATTTCCATGTTTTGATTATCATGCTTTATCATGCCTTTATGTTCATGTTTATCTTGTGCTATATTGATATGCCTAATGTCTAAAATGTATAGTACTCCTCATGTTATTCCATGTGTATTCCCTTACTGTGCTTTATAGCTCACCCTTTTCTTATGCATGTCCTCAGGTTATCCCATGCAATGCTAAGTATGAGGGAATGTAGTGGTCATGTAAAAAAAGTTTTCAATAAAGATGTTATATTTCATGTTTTAAGTTTTTATTTGATTATCCTATGCCCCAAATACACTAAAACTATCAATCTTCTTTGTTGTATCAAGATATGTTTTATGTAATAAATCATGTTTAAGTTTGTAATAAAAGAAGGGTTGTCATAGTTGGTATCAGAGGATAGGTTTAGTTATTTTTTGTATTAGGATTAGAAAACCCCAGTAAAGCCTTAGAGACAAGACTAAGTATAGTAAAAACATCCATAAGTTTTGGTATGTACTGAGTAAGTGGTTTATCAACAAAATACATCCCTTTCTGGATACGAGCAGGTAAAGGCGGCTGTGGCATAGATGTATCCTAAGGGTAAAACCCGAAAACACCGCTTTGATCTAGAATCGAACGGGAAATGGTGCACAATAATGGGCCTTTCTGCACTCTTGGTTATGACACTCTTGGGGTATATGTTTTGATAAATTCACAAGCTTAGTATGAACCCTTATTAAGGGAATTAAAAAAATTCCCCTAAGAATATATGTTAGAATGTAGAATCATGAAAAGCCTAGGTTGAAGCCTATAGACTCATGAGTAAAGGAAATAAAATTTTATTTATAAGTCATAAACTTTTTCCTTTGGATTACCCTTTATGTGTTACCCCTAACTTTCCTTTCATTCCAGCCAATGGCCGTTAATAGGAGGACTTGGGCTAACAACCAGTGTGAAGATCAGTGTGAGGACTGTACTAATGAGATGCCCAATCCAATGGGAGCGGGAATCACAAACTTTGTCACGCTTCTCTCTCAGCTAACTCAAGTTTTTAATAGAAACATGGGTCAAGAGGAATGTTCAACCCCCCCTAAGAAAGAACAAGTCACTATCGAGAGCTTCATGAAACCAAGGCCTCCTACTTTTGGTGGATTATCTGATCCCATGATCACTGAACAATGGATTAACTCCATTGAAAAGATCTTCTCCATCCTTCAATGATCTGAACAAGAGAAGGTTCCCCTGGCTGCTTATCATCTGGAGGGAGAATCTGATCAATGGTGTATGTTGATAAAAAATATTAAGACTGAGGAGGAGATCAAGGAGTTAGAATGAACGAAATTCCAGAAGATGTTTTTCGATAAATATTTTCCGTGCACCCTCCGGCTTAAGATGGAAAGGGACTTCCTTTCTCTCAAGAAAAAAGATGAATAATCTGTTGGAGCGTACGAGGAAAACTTCATAAGGATTGCACGATACTCTTCCGACTTTGTCGTTTCCCCTGAATGCAAAGTTGACCACTTTATTGGTGGGCTGAAGCCTAGTCTGCCAAAATCATTGGCGATCCGTGACTTCGACAGCAATGAGGAAATTGTCCGATGTGCCCTCAAGGTTGAAATGGAGATTGGAGAGTCACATGGGTATCATGGGGATAAGAATCATAAGGTGGAATTCAATGCTGGTGGTCTGATGGATAAATCCAACGTTCCTAAGAAGATCCAGCACCCCACTTTCCAAAAGTGCAGAAAGAAGCCCCCTGGAAATTGCCTTAAGGGGATGAAGAAATGCTTCAGGTGTGGAAGAGAAGGGCACCTAGCTGTTAACTGTCAGCAAGAAAGACCCGTGGCTGCAATAGAGGAGAGGAATGCTCTGTTCGAACCTCAACGCATTGTTCAATGCTACAAAATCAAAAAACAAGTTCATTTTTCAAATCAGTGCCCTAATATAATGGTTTTTAGAGGCAAGAAACAACCTCCAATGAAGCAAGGAAGATCTTTTGCCATCACTTCTGCCGAAGTGAACCCCGACAATAAAGTGGTGACAGGTACGTTAGTTATTTATTTAGGAATAGCGAACTCACTTTTCGATTTAGGTTCTACACATTCTTTTATATCTCGAAAGTTTAGTAGAACAATACCAGCACCACCACAAATGATGGAAGTGAAGATGTCGGTGAGTATGTAAAATGGGGAAACCATTGCATCCCATGAATATAAGTCCTCCCCTGTTATAATATGTGGATTGAATTTCTCGGAGAACCTTTTCATACTCCCTCTAGTGGAATTTGATGTAATTCTTTGCATGGATTGGCTTTCCTTATATAGAGCCAACACAAATTGTCAGGATAGGGAAATCACACTCTATATGGAGAATCAACCACTGATTCTTTACAAGTCTAAGGAGGAAGATGAATCTCCTTTATCTCCATCATATCAAGCATGGATATTACTACCCTATGAGCATGCGTATCTGGCTCAGATGATTGAGTCCATGGAAGAAACCATCCTTGATGAAATGCATATTGTGAGGGAATTCGCTGAAGTTTTTTCCAAGTAACTGCCTGGTCTTCCTCCTAGAAGAGATGTTAAATTCTCAATTGAACTTATACCCAGGGCATTACCAATATCCAAGACTCCATATAGAATGGCTGTTGTAGAGATTGAAGAGCTGAAGAAACAACTACATGAGAATCTGTATAAAGGGTTTATTTGCCCAAGTGCTTCACCATGGGGTGCACCAGTCCTCTTCGTCAAGAAGAAGGATGGGTCAATGCGCCTTTGCATAGATTATCGTGAGCTCAACAAAATCACGATAAAAAAAAAGTATCATCTCCCACAAATTGATGACTTGTTCGATCAGCTGCGTATAGCACAATACTTTTCCAAGGTGGACGTTCGGTCGGGATATTATCATGTAAGGGTGAAGAAGGAAGATATCCCCAAGACTGATTTTCGCTCAAGATACAGGCACTATGAATTCATAGTAATGCTTTTCGGACTCACTAATGCTCTAGAAATCTTAATGGACATAATGAATATTGTCTTTAGAGATTACCTAGGAAAATTTGTGGTTGTATTTATAGATGATATTATAATATACTCCAAAACCAAGGAGGATCATGAGGAGAATTTAAGAACTGTACTAGAGACTTTTCACAAGGAGAAGCTCTATGCAAAGTACAGCTAATGTGAGTTCTGGTTAAAGAAGGTCTCATTCTTGGGCCATATCATCACAAGTAATGGGATATCTGTGGATCCATCCAAAATAGATGCAATTGAGGGAAGGCCGAGGCCAACATCGGTAACAGATATCCGTAGCTTCTTGGGGTTAGCTAGATATTATCGACAATTTTTGAGGAATTTCTCACGATTGTCCAAGCCTCTTACCAAGCTAACTAGAAGGGAGTAAAGTTTTCTTGGAGTGATGAATGCGAAGAAAGCTTCAAGGAGTTGAATAGGAGGCTTATCACTGCACCCGTGCTCACTTTACCCACAAGTGGGGAACTATTTGTGGTATTCAGTGATGCTTCAAAGAAGGGCTTAGGCTGTGTGCTGATGTAGAATGATAAAGTGATATCCTATGCCTCAAGGAAGTTGAAAATCCATGAGCAAAACTATCCAACACATGATCTGGAGTTAGCGGCGGTGATTTTCGCCTTGAAAATATGGTGGAATTATCTCTATGGGGAGAAATGTGAGATATATACTGACCACAAGAGTCTTAAATATATATTCACACATAAAGATATTAATATGCACCAGAGAATATGGATATATCTCATTAAGGATTATGACTGTTCAATACATTAACACCCTGGGAAAGCAAACAAGGTAGTAGATTCCCTAAGTAGAAAGGGCCCAGTGATTCTATCAATGATGAGAATTGAGAAGGATCCAATCTTCTTAGACTTGATGAAGATGGACATGGGAATCATAAAGAAGGGAACATAATAAATCCTTTCACAAATGATTGCTAAACCGTCTCTTTTGGAAAGGTTAAAGGATGCTCAAAAGGATGATGTGGGAATTCAGGAAAAAGTAGAATCTATCGAAAAAGTGAAATCCTCGGTGTTTAATGTTAATGAAGAAGGAATTTTGCGGTTTGGAAAAATACTATGTGTTCCATCAAGTCCAGAGCTGAAGAAGGAACTTTTGGATGATGCACATAGTTCAAATTTCTCTATTCACCCAGGGAGCACAAAGATGTATTGAGATCTTTGAGAAAACTTTTGGTGGGATAATATGAAGAAGGAGATCACTGAATATACATCAAAGTGCCTAGTGTGTCAGCAAGTGAAGGCAGAGAGGCAGAAGTCTAAGGGGATGATGCAACCATTTCCCATACCAGAATGGAAATGGGAGAACATCACCACAGACTTTGTCATTGGACTTCTGAGGACATCCAAAGGCAACAATGCAATCTGGGTTATTGTTGATCATCTTACAAAGACTTCACACTTCATTGCTATTCGGGAGGATTTATGTTTGGATCAACTGGCACAGATATATATCAGGGAAGTGGTAAGGATGCATGGAGGACCACTATCTATTGTGTCTGACTGAGATCCAAGATTCACCTCTATGTTTTGGAAGAGTCTTCAACATGATCTGAATACTGAACTGAACTTCAGTACTGCCTATCATCCTCAAACTGATGGCCAATCCGAGCGAACTATCCAAACACATGAGGACATGTTGAGAGCATGCTTAATGGACTTTAAAGGAGGATGGGATCAACATCTCCCTCTGGTTGAGTTCTCTTATAACAATAGTTTCCACTCGAGCATCCAAATGGCACCATATGAAGCCCTGTATGGGAAAAGGTGTAGAACACCAGCATGTTGGGATGAGGTCAGAGAACGTAAGCTGCTTGGACCAGAAATGGTCGAAGAAATGGTGGAGAAGGTGAAATCCATTCAGTAGCATATCAAGGCAGCCCATAGCCGATATAAGAGTTATGCAGATAACCATCGACAAGACCTTGATTTTAAAGCTGAGGATATGGTTTTTCTACGCATATATCCATAGAAGAAGGTCATGAGGTTTGGAAATAAGGGGAATTTAAGTCCAAGGTACATCATCCCATTCGAGATTCTTGATCTTGTCGGGGTTGTGGCCTATATAATAGCACTTACACCTACCATGGCCAAAGTACATGATGTATTTCATAGATCCCTCTTAAGGAAGTACATACCATACCCTTCACATGTACTCTATTCTGAGGTGGTACAATTGGAAGATGATCTTTCTTATGAGGAGAAACCAGTGAAGATCTTAGATCATAGAGAAAAAGTTATACGAAGTAAGATAATGCCCCTCATCAAGGTGCTGTGGTGAAACCACAAGTTTGAAGAAGCAACATGGGAATCGGAGGAAATGATGAAGCTGAGTTACCCACATATCTTTTAGTGTGGTAAAAGGAAAATTTCAAGGGAGAAATTTCTTAAGGGGGGAATATTGTAACAACCCAATGTTTTATTAATAGAAATACCTCTCGATCTTATTAAATGTATCTTTATAAAAAATGTTTATATAAAATGTCAACTTCTTTGGTTTTATGATAAGAGTTGGGACTGTTACTTTTATAGCCGTTGAATAGTGATCACATGATTAGTATATATATAAGGCTTTAACGAACCCAATTTTACTCAGACAAAGGAAGCGATGGCCTCATCAAGTAGAATTGCTCCATACGAAGCCCATTTATCGGAGCTCAGAAAAGAGGTGGCATCTCTGGGCGTTGGTCTTGACCAAGACCAAGCTGAGCTTCATCATGTCAAGCTCGAATGAGATCGTCTACGGGAAAAGTGGAAGTTGATTGAAATTACCACTTGAGCGATGTTATCTGAGTCACCCCAAGAGTCTATCACCATCACAGACCTTACCCTTAGGTCTTATGCGTCTTTTTTAAGGGTTCATGTGACTAATCGATAGTACTATGTTCATGTACATTATTTTTGTATATAATAATGAATATAATTTCTTGTCATTATTGATACATTGTAAATAGTTTTTAAAGTACAAATAATGTTTTTAGTTATTATTTAATTAAGAATTCTATTTTATTAAATAAAGGGATTTTTAAATTAAATAATATTTTAATAAAATAATAATATTATTATTATTAAATTAATTTTTATTAAATATAAATGATCTTATAATTTTATGAATGCAATTGTAATTTTTATTAAGGTTTTAAAGCCATTTCTGTCAAAACCCGTGAATTTTTTATAAATGTAGGTTTTTTTAAAAGTGAAAATTAAAATATTTATAAAATTATTTAGATAAAATAAATGTTATTTCTGGAATCAGGATGTCAAAATAATCCAATGGTGAATTTTTCATAATTTTCTGAGATAGTCATATTTTTGGGTAAAAATTAAATACCGTTTAAATATATAATGTGTTTTATGACATCATAATGAACCAATAGTGATGTAATAAAAAAATATAAGATTTATGTTCGGCCAATAGATGTCTTTCCATTAAAATAATGTGATTTTGGTTTTGTTTGACTTAATTTGCAATGCATTAATGGACCCCTCAAGACTTATTAAACACCTTGTCTTTTTAAATTGTTTTCCCTAGGAGTGTGACTCACCTCCACATAAGCAACCCAATTATTTTAAGAAGTTATGACTCTTTAATTATAAAATATTTTTTTCCTCTTCCCTTTTCCAAAAACCATGGCAAAAACCATGAGATGGTTTGTGGTTTGGATTAATTTAATGTAAGCGGTCCCAAACATAAATAATAAAGAATTCCCCCACATTTCCTATATAAACCCACCCAAGATCCCACTTAATCCTCACTCAAAGCCTTTGGAGTTCGTCCAAACTCTACCCTACTCTCTCTAGAATCCTCCCAAGGTGCCCCAAGCTCCCAAGAAGCCTCTCACAAGCCTCTCTCTAGCCTTTGGAAGCACACTTCCAAGTAAGGGTTTTTCTTCTTTTCTCATTTTTGTCCAATTTTATTTAAGTTGTTTTACATGTTTAATTTAAATTATGAATCTTGGGTTATGGTTTCTCACCTCCCTCATACATCCCTCTTTATGTTTGAATGATAGGAGACCCTTTCTCTCTCATTAAATGCCTCCCATGTACACCCCTTACTGTGCCGAAATTTCGAAAGGAACTTCTCTCTCCTCATTTACATTCAAGAAATACTTTTGTATCAAGAATCTAAATACCATTAAAATTGTTGGTACATGTATATATATTACCTCTTTACTGTCCATTACATGTAAATATTATGAGGAACCCCTTTCTCTCTCACAAACCATTTTTATGAATTCTTATGTCACGCCGTTACGCTGCTGAAATCACACCGATTTTCTAAGCCAATGCCATTGTGTAGTGAATACCATACCCATTTCTCCATCAAGGGTATTCAACTTTATGCACATTTACTTATTGATTATAAAGTTTCATGTATTAATTCCAAATCATTTTATCATGGAATAAATTATTATGTTTTATGAATCCATGTTTTATGATTCATGTGGCACACTTATGCATGAAATGAAATGTTTAAGAAGGGTATGCCCTTATAGCGCTCCAATGCATTGGGTAAAGTATAATATCATGATACGTCATGTGCAATGAGTGTTGAATCATGCTAATTCAAGTGCGATGAGGGTTTACTAATTCTTCATTGCAATGAGAATTTACTCATGCTCCATGTGCAATGAGCCTTGGCTCATGCTAATTCAATGTTAAGTGTTGTTGCCACATTTCCATGTTATGATTATCATGATTTATCATGTCATTATGTTCATGTTTCTATTGTGATCTATTGATATGCCTAATGTCTAACATTTATTGTACTCCTCATGTTATTCCATGTGTATTCCCTTACTGGGCTTTATAGCTAACCCTTTTCTTATGCATGTCCTCAGGTTTTCCCATGCAATGCTTAGTACAAGGGAATATAGTGGTCATGTAAAAGAAGTTTTCAATAAAAATGTTGTATTTCATGTTTTAAGTTTTTATGTAATGATCCTAAGCCCCAAAGACACTAAACCTATCGATCTTCTTTTTTGTATCAAGTGAAGTTTTATGTAATAAATCGTGTTTATGTTTGTAATAAAAGCAGGGTTGTCATACATGTAACCTTTGGAACATGAACATTTGGTTAATGATTTGAAGGATTTTGTCCAAGAAGTTATAGATATAGGGATATCCTCTATTTTGATTTAGGTTTTAATATAGTAAAATTTGTTAGAAATAATTAAGAGTGATCAGAAGGTGGATCAATCCTTGAAATAAAAGATATAATCTTTTAAGAATGGCAAGTTTACTGATTTTAAAATTGATGAAGAAGTTGTTTAATAAATAGAAAAAATATTATGTGCACCTTGTGATTCATAGTTAATGAAATTTTTGTTGACTAAAGATCATAGTTCTCCTTTTTTCCATTATCTTTGGAAGAACTAAGATTCAAAGAGACATTTAGGTGAATTACTGGTGGGATGGAATGAAATGACATTGTTGAATTTACCATGTAGTTTTTTGCTGTTAGTGGGTATAAGTATAACTAAAGTTACCAAAGCTGATGCTTCAACCAATGCTAGTGCCAAAGTGGAAATTGTATAAAATATCAATGGATTTGATGGTAGTATTTCGAAATACATCTCAAGGCAATAATGCAATTAGGGTTATTATTTACTTATTGACTAAATCAGTAAATATTCTTCCCATTTGAGATACAATGTCCCTAGAGATTCTTTCTAGAATGTATTTAAAAGATATTATCTAGTTACATGTAGTGCCTCTATTTATTATATTAGATTTTGATCCTAGGTTCACATCCAATTTTTAAAAATGACTTTGGAGGTCATTGGGTATTGAATTAAACTTTAGTAAAACTCTTAATCTTTAATCCAATGGACTAATTGAGTCAACGATTTAGTGATAAGAATATATAATTCGTTCTTTCTCAATTGATTACTATGGAATTTTGGATCAACTTCATTACTTGGATGAGTTTTTATGTAACAAACAATTTCATTCTCATGTATATATGTCACCATTTGAATCATTATATGGAATTTGGTGTAATAAACTATATTTTTGGGATGATGTAGGAGAAAGGATGTGTATGGGTCAAGATTTTGGTAGAGCAAATGGAAGAGAAAGTTCAGGTGATTCAGAAAAAATTATGGCAACTCAGAGTAGGCATAAAACTTATGTGGAAAATCAGAGAATTGTTTTTCTTTTGAGTTAAGTGGTCATGCCTTTATTAGAGTTTCTCTATGGAACCTTTGATGACTTTTGGAAAGAAGGGGAAACCGAGTCCACAGTTCATTGGACTATATGAAATCGTAGAGAAATTTGGATCTATTTTCGATAGAGTGGATTTACCAGCATGTTTATCTTAGGTAAACAATGTATTTCATTTTTCAAAGTTATGAAATTATGTATCATATTGATCTCATGTTTTGAGACATGAAGTAGTTCACTTGGAAGAGAATATTTATTATGAGGAACAACCTATTTAGGTTTTTGACCATAGAGAGAAAGTGTTGTGTAATAAGTTGATTCATTAGGTTAAGGTTTTATGAAAAAACAATCTAGTTGATGAAGAAATATACGAAATCTAATAATACTATGAGGGAAAAATATCCCCACTAATTCTATAAATAAATAAAATTGTGAGGACATAATTTCTTAAAGGGGGGAAAGATGTAACATCCTAGGTAATGATAGAATACATATTTTTCATATTTATTAATATTTATGAATAATATTTTAATTTTATCTTAAAAGGTATGATACTTCAAATAGAATACCAGACACAGAAAAATGAGTTTATGTGAAACCTTTCATTTCACGCAACATATAGTTTTACTGAATAGTAATATACCGATAGTATTATTTTTAAATATGTCTTTTTTTTCTACCTTTTAATGGAATACTTACTTTAAAACTAAATTATGAAACTTTTATAATTTTTATTTTAAAAAATTAACTACTTTTTATTAAATCTAAATATCAAAATTTAATTTAGGTGATTTTTTCATTTTTTTGAGAACATTCATATTTTGATGAATAATGAATAATATTAAATTTTATTTCAAAACATAATTTTTGTACAATTTAATTATATAGTTAAATTATGGTTTTTATTATTTAAAATTATAATTTGACCAATTTGATATCATCTAAACCAATTTAGGTCATCGTAAACAAATTCACATTGAATTTAGATATAACAACTTAGAAAACATTTGAGTAGTTTTAAACTAAAGACCAACTTTGTCATCCCATCTATAGGGTTATTTTTAAAGTAAATTACACCAATTATATTTTTGAAATTTAGAAAATGGGTTTCATATTTGGAATTATAATAATTTATAATTTATAATAAGATCAAATTAGTTTTTGGCCAAAAAAATTAGTGAAATTAATTAAAATTAATTACAATGATTATGGTAAAATTGATGTTACTCAGTGGTATGACTTTAATCTTAAGAGTATAAATGAACTATAAAATTTTATTAAACCTAATGGATGAAAATTGTTTCACCATATCACCTCTTGTATCAAATTTCTATCATTATGGGAGGAACATAATGTAAGGGAGACCAATCAATAGTGTTCATCTTTTTATATTAACAAGAATGCCACTCCCCCTCTACTATAAAAAGGAATTAACCCTACCAATATAATTAAAACTATAAAGAAAATTATATCATCAAAAAAATGAACCAATAAGCTAAAAATAATCCTTACCTTCACCCTAGAGTCCTCAATTTTGGAAGAAATCCAATGAAGAAATCTCTCTGGTTTAAACCAAATGGAGTTACCTAAAAAAGAGGCCACAATATTCAGTGTAAATTTATGATTTATTTATTTATCCACCCATTAAATTATCATTTTTACACAATTATATAATAAAAAAATTTCCTCAATATAATTAAATTTTTTTATGTTAATGGTTTGAACTGCACCTACACACACTTCCATCAAATGGGTAACGAAATTACCATTCGTGTTCGGTGAACTACCGCCTCACAAATCCTTGTCCTTCATTTTTGACTTTACTACCTATCATGGTTTGTAATTATGATGGACACGATATTTGTATATGATACACATTATATTTATGTTTTCTTCATACTTCATTAATTTTTACATAAGTGTAATGATAAACTAAAAAAGAGGTTATTAAGAAATTAAATAATTAATATAAGTTTATTATTTAGGTATATAAAGAAACACGTGACAATTCTGACTCATGGTAAGGGATTTTTTCCAAATATCTTTTCATTGAGGCATTTCTAGATGATATGCACCTTTATTATTTTATAAGGTGATATAAATCCACTTTTAAATTTTATATCCATATTTTATCTATTATCATGTTATTTAATGTTTTTAAAATGTTATTATTTAATGGTTATTATTATTTTATTTTTTAATGTTTTATGGGCCACCCTGAATGTTTAATGATTTAATTTGAAAATATTTTCTCCATATCAATATTATTTGTTTGAAGAAGGTAATGAATTAGCCCCAAACTACCAAAGAACAATTCTGATTAAAAGAATGTTTACAGGTGTCTAAAATACGAGATCATATTACAATATATTTCATGAAAGGAAACAAGATCAGCGTGGAGGTCTTCGAACTAGGTAATGTCTTGATTTACTTCCATATTGGCCAGGTCTTCTGCAACTATGTTTGCTTCTTGATAAACATGGGTGATGATATAGTTAAGATAAATAATCTAATGGGTGAATCCCATACAACAGGTATCAATTGTCCAAGCAAGATGTGTTATGCCATTCCAAATTCTTTTTATGATTGTCATCGAGTCACTTTCAATCCAGAGGTTATTCCAACCAACGATCTTAGAAAAGGAAAAATCATGTTAATATTCTTGATATTATTTTACATATTTATTTATATGGATATAAAGGGTTATAAAAAAATTTTCATTTATATTTTTAATATCATAATTTTTTTTTTCAAAATTTAATCTTTATAAATTTTTTATATGGAAGATTTTGAAAAAAATGATGAAAGGAATGTTCTACTCTTAACATACATGGTGACAATGACTTTTCCACCGCAATAGACATTATTTTATTTCTAGATTATTTTTCAAGATTTCATATTCCTTAAATGAAAAAAATATTTTCCTTTTGGGGTTTTTGTTATTGAAAAAGGTTTAAAAAAATAAAAGGATGTTTTGGTATTGAAAATGGGGTATTGGAAGAAAGGGTTATTTTATTCAACAGTGTTTTTCATATGAATTTAAAAGAGTTATTCAAAGGGTTTTATGAAAGAAGTGATTTATTCATGATGTTGTAGTTGATAATTACACAATGGGGTGGACTAGATAGTAACGATAAATTCTGTTATAATTTAATATATAGTAGCCTAGATTGCATTATGAAAGCCCTTTGGAGATTATCCTGGGGTGGCCTAGATAACTTCGGGAACACCTGTTATAGATTAACATGTGGTGGACCAGATAGCACTGGGAAGGACTATTACAGATTGACATGGGGTTTCCCAGACAGTGTTGGGTGATCCTGTTATAGCCCACTAATTCATCGGGTAATGATAATACTGGAAGTTTCCTATATGTTTATTACAATTCAAAGGGGGTTTCAAATGGTTTTGAATAAGTTTTAGGAATATGATGGTCTAAGTCACACAATGTAGTTGTAATTTATTTCTATAGGTTCTAATGAATCTATTTGATAAAAATATGTGTCTGATATTCTTATGAAAATGTTGTATTTCATATTATCAAATAACTTTTAAGATAAAGGTAAAATTTATATGAGTTTTCATGATTCTACGGAACTAACAGTTCTGTTTCTTTTTGTATCCCTTTTTGAAATTTTGAGCTCATCCCAAATTTTTTTGAAAATATTTTCAAAGGATGTAAGGATAGATAAAAGAAAGTAGTATTTCATGTTGTAATTCATGTATATTTACCATGAAAATAATTCAATCCTTATTTTAAAAATTTTATATTATGAGAGAAATGGATAATGATCAAATGTGTCTACATTTTTTTATGTTTTTATGTATGATTAATGGACTAATTTTCAAAAACTCTAAACCTGAAAAGCTCCAAAATGTGATAGAAATAAATATTTCTTGACTTAACTCAAGATTATGTAATTTAAAGTCTAAGGACATGTATGCTTAATTTAATTTTTTATTTAATAAGTTAATGGACTTGGATAAAGAACATAAAGATGTTAACTATTGTTTATGATAATAATAAAGAGGCATGTTAATGAAATTATTCTTCAATAAAAAATTTTGAAACTAGATGTCAGTCTAAAATCATTGTTTAAAAAATATATAGCTTGTTATTACTTTTTCCTTAGGTTATCCATAGTTGTAACCAATTATAATTGAATCAGTTAATTAAAATAGTGATAAAACAAATTATTTGATAAAGATAAATGTTTTGGGATGAGTGAGACCGTTTTCATGTGAATATTGAATGACTTTTTTGGGGACTAGATTCCCTATTGAATCAGTTTTTATTTTTTTTACCTTCATTGTTTTTTTTATTTTTAAGAATTTATATTTGTTGTAATGTGATCCTGGGATGGTAATTTTTTTTATCAGATATACATTGGGACAACTAAGTTTGTGGCAGAATATTATGCCTATCATGGAAATATTCATGGTTATTAAAATGATGGTGTCAGGGATGACACTAGGATTTACGAAATGGGTTGAAGCTAGTCTTACCCATTTTTTTCTGAAAATATGTCTGTTTTTTGGTAATAATCTATTTAAAGGTTAGATGGCCAGGTTTTTTTATCTGCATTCCATTAAACATTAATTTGGGCATCTTGTTGTTCTTAGTCATTCAACTTTTATGGTAGCTTATGATGTTTCTGAGTACCTGGAATGATGGAATGGTAGAAGAATAATTAGTGTTCTAACCCATTGGGTTGTTTATTTTTGGAATGAAAAAGTTGACAATTTTTACAATCAAGGACTTGATGGAGTTATGCCTAGAGGTTATGGATTTTGCATTGATATTAATGAATTTGGAATGGAATATTGTTAATTAATGGTTATTGAATTAATTAACCTAAATTAAAATTGTAATAAAGAAATAGTTAACTCAGTCCAAGCCTTCTTAAATGCTTATGTGTTTATATAATATATAGTTCTTAGTGGTTATAGCCAGGTTTCTTAGTGATGATAACTATAGTTGATTCTATGATTTGGTTATTTCCTCGAATGTGGCTTTGAGATATATTATATCCTATATTTTTTGTTATTTCATATGGTAACCCACCCATTCTAAAAGGGAAACTGACACATAGTGGAATATAGGAGGGTGTTTTCACCAATATCCTAGTGGGTGGGGGATAAATGGATGAATTCCCCCTCTTTCCTCTCTCTCTTCTCCTAATAGTATTATGTGATGGTATGAATGGTGGTTATATTTTCCATATATGTGTTTATATGGATGTGATGGATTATGGATATATCACACACATGTATCTTCATATATATTATCCAAATGGGTTTTATAGGTATGTTGTGTATGGGATGTGATGAATTGAGTTATAATACATGATGTCTGGGATATGATGTATTAAGGCACAACTATTGATGTATAATATTTGATGTACTGACTATGGTGGATACTAGAAACAACTTGGTTACTATATAAATATGTGGATGAGATAATGTGATGCATGAGATGTATGTTATGATACTTATCCCAACTTTATTGGTGATAAATTCTTTTGAAGAGAGTTGGATCAGTATGTATCACATTGGGGTAGAGTAGAAAACTAGTGGGGAAGTGGTAGAGGGGTACCCAGGTTTTATTACTATATTATATAATCTATTGTATGCATTCTATGGAGAGAGAGAGTGATGTTGAAGTTGGGAATACAATATAATTGTTTAGGTGATAAGTTAGTTTCACTTGTTGTTAATTTGAATTTAATATGATTTATTTGTCTTTTGTATTAGGGGCTCTGGGGAGGATACCATGGAGTATAACAATTATTATCACCACATATATTTATAAACTATTTTTCAAGTAAGTAAGAGATGGCTAGAGATAAAACTAGATATTACTAGCTTGATGTTGTTTGTGACCAGTTATGGTTTCATGGTTATTAATGAGTATATCTTTTGGTACTTGTAATTAATTTTTAGTTTAGTTATATTTCTATAACATTACATGAATGTATTTAGGATATTTATTTTACCTTTATCTTGAGTAGGATTTGTTTTTTGTTCTTGTCTTATCTTTAGATCCTTTTGTTCTCTTACAGGGTAATGTCTTCCATTTGTAAGTATGTTATACCCTCAGTTATTTTAGCTAAATCATTGCCTATTAGATGTGGGAATAAAGTGTTCACCATGTACTTTATCTCATTATCATCCTAACCTTTAGGGGAATGTGGTCATGATAGAGTGGCATCAGAGATGTTGGTTTATTAATATGATATATTTTGGAGTTAGGAACAGGGGAGGACTGTATGGGTTGGTTGGGAAATTGTGTTAGCTATGTTTTATAATTAATATAAACTAGGTAGACCGGGTGATGCATATGTATTTAGGGACCACTATGAGCTGTATCATAGACCTTTAAGTTTACCAATAATACATAGCAAAGTGATACTGGTTGTATGGTAGAATCCTTGGAAAGGATCATGAATAAATATTCAATTCACCTTTGATTGAAAAGGGATGACATTTAGATTTGGTTAATACTAAAATTAATATAATATAATAATTTTTTAATTTTTAATATTCCATATTCTGTTATTAGAATTTCTTAAACATTTATTCTTTTGTAGATATGGATCCAAGATTATGTCCCCATCAGGTATGTGGTGAAGATGTTCAACAGGATGAGAAATCATGTCACTGAAGAGTATAGGTCGATGAAGATGAAATTTGGTGGAGGAAAATATTAGAGTTTAGGTGCCAAAGTATACAAGAGTATGAGGGATCTATTTTATACCTAGTGAAGGAGGATCAGTGGGAGGAGGTGGATATATATTTTAGTTCGATCTGTACTCAAAAGGAGCAGTGAGTTTCATTGACTTGTGATGATGCTGTGTGGAGCATTGAGGTAGTGGTGAATCTTATTTTTCAAGTATCTATTGGATTTGGAAGTCTAATGGGAGAATTTTAGGGAAAAATTCTTAAGTAGAGTTTCTTTCTTTGACAGTGAAGTCATCCAGTCACTAGGAGTTTTACCCTTCTATAGGGGAGTTCTCGAATGCGGGAATTTGAGATCCATTTATAGACCCTTCTCCATTATGCATCAGTTTGGTTTCAATATTAGGATTCAAGAGTAATAAATTTTTACGAGGACTTGCATCTAGAGATCCATATCTAGGACACCTAATTTATGAAATCAATATATATATATATAAATTCTATATAAATAGGATAATTCGTTGAGAGGATGTTGTCCAGAATAAGATTATTGTGATAGGGTAGTCATCGGGACACCTTGCGAAGAAGAGTTATGGTTTGGGGTTCTTATTTTCTTCGATAGAATGGATTTTGGTCATCCAGGGGTAGGTCCAAAAACTCGTCATCATGATTCTATAGTGGAGGAAGCTATCCATCCCTTTCTAAGGGACAATACACATTTTTTTCTTATGGAGGATGAGGTCATCAGTAGCAAGGGTGATCAACCTTTTGGGAAGGAACCATTGAATAAGTGTTCTGCTTCAGGTTACACTGTTGGAATAGTTTCATCCAAGACAACAATAATAGGATTATCCAAATTTAGATTAATAGAGAGAATATAGGTAAGTAAGAGGAAATCACTGAGATTTATTTCATCCTCATTGAGAAGAGCATGGCTGAGGATGTAGTTATCATTAGGGTCAGAGTGGCTTTGGAGTAGGTCTTGGTTAGCTTCATGCTCTGGAATTTTCAGCGTCGAGTGATCCATATTTCATTCCATGTTACCCCTTTCATTTTTTCTATATGGTTGGATGCCTTTTTTTATTTAGAAGCTACATAATCCTTCATATATTCTTTAGTTATTCCATTATTATGGAATTGAGTGTGAGAGACTTCTAGTTCCCTTGGAATTGACTACACTAGTTAGAGTTTTTTATTTTCTGTATTAAGTAATCAGAGACTATGAGCTAGTTCTAGATAAGAACCACTCTTGGGGAGACATCCTATGTTAATGAATATATCCATACAACATCATACTTAATATACACTTGTTGTATTCAGTGTAGGCTATTATTTTTTGGTTTAGGAGAAAGATTTTATTCTTTGATGATGAAAGATTTTCTTCCATATCATTCGGTGAGAAATACCATCATATGGGTTGAAGGTGTGTTTCATACTTATCGTTCTTGATGGATGAATTTATTCTAAGTTGATCATAGGTTCAAAAGATGGTGTTTTATAGGGTTATAGAAGCGTACCCTGATGTTTTTCCAGAGGAGGTTTTAGTGTTAGCCCCATGATCGGAGATAAATATTGTGATAGAGATAAAATAAGGAATTTACAATTTCTCAATATCTCTGTATAGAATGAATTCTTATGAGTTGAGAGATCTACAAGTACAACTCGACGATAAATTGTAGTTAGGTTTTGTTCAGTCAAGTGTGTCACCTTGGACTGCACCAGTCTTGTCCATGAAGAAGGATTGCGAATGTTTATATCTATGTATCATATATCGCTACATCAATTATTTGATATTGAAGTAATTATATCATCTTTCATAGATTTATGGTTTATTCGATCATTCTAATGGATATAGTTGGCTCTCAAAGATTGATATGTGGATGAGATAACATCATATGTGGGTGAATGAGGAGGATATACCAAATATTGTTTTCAAATATTTTTATAAGAATTATGATATTGTTTTAATGATGTTTTGTGTGATGAAAACACCAGTTGTGTTAATGGGTTTGATGAACATAGAGTTCAAAGAGTTTCTAGATCAGTCCTGGGTGGTTTTCATTAATGAAATACTTTTGTACTCTATTTCTGATGATGTTTATATAGAACATCTGCAATCTATTTTAGGAGTTCTTCATAATAAATATCTATTTAGGAAGTTTTATAAGTGTGATTTCATGGATAATTTTTTTTCATGGGGAATTTAGTGTCCTAGAAAGGATTATCTATAGATCTTTCGAAGATCAAGGTAATCATTTCTAGGGTATCCCCCAAATATTCTTAAAAGTGAAAAGTTTACATGGATGTATAGGGTATTATAGAAGTTTCATAGATGATTTCTCTTGATTTATGACTCTTATTATAGAGTTTACTAGAAAGTATTATCCATTCTAATTGAATGATTTGTGTTAGGCATCTTCCAATTACTAAAAGTAGATGTTAGTCCACACTCATATTCTATATTTTTAGAAGTGAGAGTTCAGTTTTGAGACTTTTTTAATGCTTTTCATCTTGGTTTTTTATGTGTTCAGATTTATAAGAGATAAATTTTTTCTTATAGGTCATGTTCATTACTCCCCCATGAATTTAAGTGTTCCACCAATGATCTCTAGTTGGAAATATATGTTTTTTATTTTATTTTTTGGAAACATTACCTCATCAAAAAGTGTTTTTTCCTTTTAATCAACTTTAAGAGCCTCAAGCATGTATTCTACCAACACGACTTGAACTTTTGAAATTAACGTTGGACTAAATTCATTTAGGATTGCGACATTGAGATTTTATTAAATCTTGTAAAGAGTAATGATGCAGTTGATGCATTGAGAAATAAGTCACATAGTGTTTCTATGAGTAAATATTGAGATTCCTGGTGGGTGATGCATGAGATATTTGTAATTCATTTTGATATGGGAGAGATTTGTGGTAGAGTTTATCTTTTTTAGGTGAAATTGTAGTAATATTTTCTGTAGTATGTATAGGAGTCCCATTTAGGAGATTCTAATGTGGGGGTTTAGAGAGACCTTTTTTTCATTGGTGACTCCCCCAATGGTTGGTATGATTATTTACAACATCTAGTTGTGGTCTTGGGGATGCTTTTCATCCATTTGGTTATTATTGAGATAGTTATACATGAGTTCTATAGCACCCCCCTTGGTGGTACTTCTTGTTGAGAAAATGATGTAACAGGATTTGAGAGGGATGTTTTGCTGGCCTGGGTTGATCTATGTAGTTTTGGAGTTTGGGTATGAATGTTTGTTATGTCAGAAGGTGAAGGATGAGAACTGTGTTCTAGGTGATTTTATCCAACCATTGGATATGCCTTAGTAGAAGTGGGAGGATAACTCGATGGATTTCATTACCTATTAACCTCAAGAATAAGGTTTATACAATGTTATATGGTTGATAGTTTACAATTTTGATGAAATCATTATATCATCCCACCTTTTTAATACATAACATTTCATTAAATTTTACAAAACTGAGGATATTTTAAGGTTTAGTGTCTTGGAAACCAGGAAATTAATACACAACGACATAAAACATTTTTTTCTTAAACACTTGAAAGGAATCTTCATTGTTCATACTATGTTCATTACAACATCTCATAACCTGGGCGCATACATCAAAGAAAAGGGTGAGTAGAAGGCCTAGTAAGGGAAACAAGAGAAATATTTTACATGTGAACTTGAGATACATCAATAAAGTTATGATAAAAAACTTTAAGGCATGAGAAAGAGATCATGAGGAATATTATAATAAAAAAAAGTGTTTCATAACATAAAGATATGACTACAATATTTAACTTAGACAATCATTTTTGTGTCACCAAGGTCCATCCCCAATGTGTCATTAAAAAATTACCAAGGTTATTCACCAAGGTATCGTTAAAATGGCCGTATCTAGAGATTAATTCTTTACCTAATGCATTAAGGAGATATCAGGGAACACCCTTAATTTGTCTTTATTATCATGTTATCCACATATATCATCATATAAATTTCATAAATAATCCATATAGCATAAATGAAATGGGTTTCATTTCATAATCATAACATTTTAAAAACTGCTTTAAAGACACTATCTTTATGTCACTTTAAACCCACGAAAAAGGAAAGTGGGTCTCATGTATGTAAATACCAGAATTTAAAATAGAAAATTTTGATATATATGTGAATACCCCTATAGAATAATGAGTTTTGAGTATTCACTTCATAAAATTAAATAATTCGAGAAAAAGAGAGAGACCTTTCGAGACGAAAATTCAGCAGCATAACAGGTATGTTGCAGGGTTTTAGAAAACATTGAAAAGAGAGGGGACATGCATAAACCACTAATAAATTATCCATAAAACAGTATATGGACATAATATAAAGGATATAAGAACATGTTAATTAAATTTTTAAAGACATACCATATGAAATGAAAAACGTGGAAGGAAGACAAAAATAAGATTTCTCTAATGAAAATTCGGTAGCCTAATGACGTCACTTAAAACATCATAAAAATAATTTATGAGATAAAATAGGGTTTCTAATCATATGAAAATAAAATAACAGTATGATGGATATAGAGACCATACCCAAACATGGAAAAAGGAACTTGAAAGACTTGACATGAAAGTAGAACATTGAAAATGGGAAGAGTGAAGAAATCCCTTACCTTGAAGAGTAACTTCTAAATTTTAATGTTTGGGACATTGGGAGGCATGAGGGAACTTTGGGAGGACTCCTTGGGAGGTAAGGAGACCATAAATATATTGAGGAGGATTTTGGAATGGAAAGGATGAGAGAATGGCTTGGTATTTATAGGATAAGTGAGGGGACAAGGCATTAATGGCCAAGGGACACCTCATTGGTGGCATTGGAAAAACCATGGGCTTTCCCATGGTATTTTCCATGGTATAGGCCAATTGGGACACCTTATACCTTATCTTACTATTCATAATTCGACCAGAGTTATTACATAATTATTACATCCTTAATGATGTCATTAAACACCCAAAACTCTAAACTAAAAATTCACTATTCCCCGAAAATTCAACTTTTTTCAGAAAAATCCCAAAAATTCAACTTAACATAATATCGATTATATGAATTAAAAAATGAACTTAATTTTATAAAAATAACTTTCTAAATATTTTTAATATAATTTTTAAATAAAAAACACTATTCACACGAAAAAACTAATACTTAACTAATAATTTCTAAAATAGCTATTTACCTATTTTATTGAATCACATTACTTAATCAAGGTTCCTAAATTATATTAATACTTTATTTAAGTGATATTACTAATCTATTTGGTCACATTACTAATCCTAAGCGTAAAATAACTATTCAAAATTTACTATTCATCAAAAAATAAGTTGATCTTATTAGACTCTAAATTTTTTACTTAACATAACTATAGAAGACCATTTTTTGAAAATCATTACACATTATTAATTATTTAAGGTTTACATAAATATTTTTAAAATATCCTTTTTCTAAAATTCATCAATAATATGCATACTATATTTATCCAGAAATTTGAAAAATCACTATCTTCACCATAAGAAGAAATCACAATTTTATTTAACTCAAAGGATTACGCAATATAGCTACGGTCTCATTACATAGCCCCTTATAACACCAGAATATGACCTAAGTGTAAGGTGTGCTAAGGTGAGAGAATCTAAGGGAGGCTCGGATAACATTTCCCTCGTAGTAATCTCCACTAACTTGAACTTCTCCCATAGGCGATTGTCGTCAAACTTGACACGATGGAGTTCAGCTTGGGCTTGGTCCAAAGTGATGCCCAAAGATGTCACCTCCTTCCCAAGCTATGATAAGTGGGCTTCATATGGTTTGCGTCTACTGGATGAAGCCATCGACTCTTCTTTCTGCATTAACCCTTAACATCTCCATTAAATCGTTAAGAGTAAATTAATATACTATTCAAAAAGTTTGGGTCGTTACATTATTCTCGCCTTATGAAATTTCATCCCTAAAATTTTAAACCAAAGGCCTAGTCGAAAAGGTGAGGGTACTTTTAATTCATTGTTTCCTCAGGCTCCCACGTCGCTTCTTCATACATATGATTCCTCCACAACACTTTCACAAGGTGGGTAGTTTTGTTGCATAGAACCTTATCTCTACGGTCTAAGATCTCAACTAGATACTCCTCATATGAGAGGTTATGTTACAGTTGTACCACCTCTAGGTTCAATACATGTGAAGGGTCAGGTATGTAATTCCTCAAGAGAGATACATGGAAGTCATCATGAACTTGAGATAGGTTTGGTGGAAGTGCTAGACGATAGGCCACTGCTCCTATGCGATCAAGGATTTAATAGGGTCTAATGTTACTAGGGATGATCTTTCCTTTCTTTAAAAACCACATGAATCTCTTCCATGGAGAAATTCGAAGGAAGACTTTGTCACCAACACCAAACTCCAAGTCCATTCAACGGTTGTCAGTATAGCTTATATGCTGACTCTGAGCAGCCTTTATGTGTTGTTGTATGGAATGAACCTTTTCTGTCATCTCTTTCACAAGATCAGGCCCAATAATCTTTCTCTCACCAGATTCATACCATCAAGTAGGAGTTCTACATTGGTTTCCATACAGAGCTTCATAGGGTGCCATCTGAATACTCAAATGGAAGCTGTTGTTGTATGAGAACTCAACTAATGGGAGGTGTTGATCCCATCCACCTTTAAATTACATTGAGAATAATCTCAGCATGTCCTCAAGTGTCTGAATAGTACTTTTAGATTGGCCATCAGTTTGAGGATTATAGGTCGTACTAAAATTCAATTTAGTATTCAGAGCATGTTGAAGACTTCTCCCGAATTTTGATTTGAATCTTGGATCATGATCAGATACGATGGATAGTGGTACCCCATGCAGTATTACCACTTCCTTTACGTATATCTTGGAAAGCTGATCCAGAGGGAAATCATCCCAAAAAGAGATAAAATGGGCGGTCTTAGTGAGACGGTCCACTATAACCCATATTGCATTGTTCCCTTGGGTTGTTTTTGGGAGACCAGTGACAAAGTCCATAGTGATATTATCCCACTTCCATGCTGGCATGGGTAGCAGTTGTAATACCCCCTTCAAAAGTTGTCATTATGACTTTACTTGTTGACACACCAGGCACCTTATAGTGTAATCAGCAATCTCCATCTTCATGTTATCCCAAAAATAATGATCACAAAGGTCTCTATACATTTTATGGCTTCACAGATGTATAGAGAAAGTAGAGCTATGAGCATCATCCATCAGTTCTTCCTTTATCTCTGGAATAGATGGAACACATAGTCTTGTATGAAATTTCAATACACCTTCTTGATCAATATTGAAATAAGGAAACTTACCATCCTTGAAAGCCTCAAACTTCTCCTACAATAAAAGATCTTCTTTTTTAGCCTTCTTGATCTTCTCTAGTAATGAAGGTTGAGAAATCATTTGGGATAGGGTTGATGATGTCTCTTCCCTTACAATTCCCATGTCCAGTTTTACTAAATCCTTAATCAAGGGATCTCCTAGGAACCTCATTGTTTCCAAAACAACAGGGTATTTCCCACTTAACACATCCCTGAGTTTGTTTTCTCTTCCAGGGTGATAATGAATTGAATAATCATAGTCTTTAATAAGCTCCACTCATCTCTTTTGTCTCATGTTCAGTTCTTTCTATGTGAAAATATACTTTAAACTTTGATGGTCGGTATATATATCACATTTCTCCCCATAAAGATAGTGCCTCCATATCTTTAGAGCAAAAACAACTGCCCCCAGCTCTAGACCATGCATAGGATAATTCTGCTCATGTTTCTTCAGCTAATGAGATGCATAAGAAATTACCTTGTCATTTTGCATGAGGACGCACCCAAGCCCTTTCAGAGATGCATCGCTAAAAATAAGGAATCCTTCTCTGATAGAGGGTAGTGTTAACATAGGTAGAGTAACCAATCTCTTCTTCAGCTCTTGGAAACTTTCCTCGCATTACTTTGTCCAGATGAACTTAACCCATTTTCGAGTCAACTTGGTTAGTGGATGAGAAATCTATGAAATGTTTTTCAAAAACCTCCAATAATATCCTTCTAAACTAAGGAAACTACAAATCTCGGTTACTATTTTGTGTTATAGACACTCCTCCACAACCATTGTCTTTTTAGGGTCAACCGAGATTCCTTCATTGGTTATTATGTGCCCCAAGAAAGCCACTTTTTGTAACCAAAACTCACACTTGCTGAACTTTCCAAAGAGCCTCTCCTTCCGCAGAGTTTGAAAAATAACCCGCAGATGATCTTAATGCTCATCACGACTTTATGAATATATCAAAATGTCATCAATAATAACTACCACAAAGTTATCAAGGTAGTCTTTAAAGAATCTATTCATCAAATCCATGAAAATACCAGGAGCATTTGTCAAGACGAAGGGCATAACAGTAAACTCATAATGCTCATATCTTGATCGGAAGGCAGTCTTTGGAATATCTTCATTATTTACCGTCAGTTGATGATAACCAGATTGAAGGTCAATCTTGGAGAGTAATTGAGCCCCACAAAGTTGGTCAAATAAACCATCAATTCTTGAAAGAGGGTATTTTTTTCTTCACTGGGATCATGTTCAGTTCTCTATAATCAATGCATAGCTGCATTGATCCATCAGTCTTCTTCACAAAGAGAACTGGTGCTCCCCAAGGAGACACACTCGGTCAGATAAACCCATTCTCCAACAAGTCTTGGAGTTGTTTATTTAACTCCTCTATCTCCACATTTTCCATTCTATATGGGGTCTTTGATATCGGTAGAGATCCAGGTACGCGTTCAATGGAGAACTCTACATTTCTTTCTGGGGGAGGTCCAAGTAACTCCTCAGGAAATACGTCCATGTATTCTAGAACAATCGGAACATCTTCTATTTGTATACTCCCTTTTCCTTCTTCATCCTCACCAATTACCTCCACAAAGAAGGCTATAAGAGGAGCCACTAGACAAAGATCAGGTTGGGATATCTCTCCATAGAAGATAATTATAGGTTGTTCATTTAAGACTACTGAGATATCCTTACTTCTGCATTTGATCTTAGAATTATACATTGAGAGCCAGTCCATCCCTAGTATAACGTCAAATTTAATCATGGGAATGACTACTAGATTTGCGATAAGATTGTTCTCACTAAATTAAACACTAGAGTCTCTAAACACTATTGATCCTTGGATAATCCCACTTGGTGTCTTGACTGGTAACTCTACCTCTAGTAGTTTGGGGATTGATTCTATATTCTTGGAAAACCTGGATGAAATAAAGGAATGCGTAGAACCAGAATCAAAGTACTTGCTACTTTTGAATGGGAAATAAGAGTACCTGCTACCACGTCATTCAGAGCTTCAACTTCAGTTGTTATGATAGAAAAATCATGACCTTGATCCCTTGTCCTTTGCTGAGGTTGATGGTGATTCCCCTCCACTGCCCTTAGATTTGGACAATGATTAGAAGAGTGCCCAAGCTATCCACTCATGAATCATTGGACTTTGGGTAGGTCCAGAACCATCTTTCCTCTGTCATTAGTGTTGGGGAGTTGAGGCTTCACCTCACTATGAAAATTATGAGCAATATGGCCTTCTCTTCCTCACTTGTAGCACTTTCCACTTCCGATCAAGAAGTTCCCCGAATGCTTTTTCCCACATTTATTTCATGTGGAAGGTTGAATTTGCTTCACACATCTTTCTTGATCAAAGCTTCTTCCCATGCTTGGTTCTAGAGCTCTCTTCTTCTCATTATATTTATGAAACCACTGTGTGTCACCAAAATCCAGTTTGACATTCATAGCACTTCGAACTATTTCTTCATAGCTATCATAGTCCATATTGGCTAGATTCCTCCGTAGATGAGGTTGTAGTCCACCAAATAATCTATCAACCATCCCATTAGGGTCCATGAAAAAGCTTGAGTTATAACGAGAAAGCCTTGTGAAGTTCATCTCGTAGATTCCAACAGATTTATTCTCCTTCTGCTTCAACTCGAGAAATTCATTCTCCATTATCATTCTCATCGAATGAGGGAAATACTTATTGAAGAATATTTCCCTGAACTCTTCCCACACCATAGATTCCATATCTCCTCTTGGATTCATGTTTTTGATCAGTGACCACCACTAATAAGCTTCTCCCACTAGGTGGTAAATAGCAAGGGTGACTTTTTCTTGTTCTGAACAATGAAGTATAGAAAAGATCTTTTCAATGAAGCTTATCTATTGTTCCAAAACCAATGGGTCAGTAGATCCACTGAATGTTGGTGGTCATTAGTGCATAAAGGACTCAACAAAATGTTGTTCCTTTAGTGGTGATATCGACTTCTCTGCTTGATTCAAGTTATTACTCATAACTTGAGTCAGTTGGTTCATCATTTGCATGAATGTTTCCATTCCATCTTCCATCGGAGGGCCGTCAGCGCATGGTCCATTGCGGTCACCATTTGCACGGTTCCTCCTATTTCCCGCCATTTTTTAAAATAATTAAATCTTAGTGGGAAACTAGTTTCATTTACAAATCTTTTAACTATAAAGGATTCTATGTCTCAAAACATCATGCTTAAATAATTATATTTCTCTATAATTCCTTCACAATGATTCGTAAAAAGCTTGAGATTAACCAAAAATAATCCTCTGGGAGTGTCATAACCAAGAGTGCAGCAATTCCCGTTTTCATGCACCAGTTCCCATTAGAGTCTAGCTCAATGAGGTGTTTTTGGGTTTCACCCCAATATACATCTATTGCAGAGCCACCTCTACCTACTCATATCCAGACATGGATGTATTTTTTTGATAAAACACTAACTCTACACTCATCAAAATACCAAGAAGATTTCATATATTTAAACTTTCTATAGGGTTATTCCTAAAGTTTTCAAATCCTAATTTCCATAAATAACTAAACCATCTTTTAATACCAACTATAGCATCCCACCATTTTAATATATAACTTTTCATTACATTTTACAAAACTGAGGATCTTTTAAGGTTTAGTGTCTTGGGAACCAGGAACTTAATACATGATGACATAAAACAATATTCTTAAACACTTGAAAGGCTTATTCAATATTCATCCTATGTTCATTATAGTATCTCATAACCTAGGAGCATACATCAAAGGAAAGGGTGAGCAGAAGGCCCAGTAAGGGAAACAAGAGAAACATTTTACATGTGAACTTGAGATACATCCATAAAGTTATGATAAATAACCTTAAGAAATGAGAAAGAGATCATGAGTCATATCATAATAGAAATAATGTGTTTCATAAATTAAAGATGTGGATACAACATTAAACATAGACAATCATTTTAATATCACTAAGGTCCATCCCTAAGGCGTCATTAAAAAATTACCAAGGTTATTGACCAACGTATCATTAAAATGTTTATCTCTAGAGATTAAGTCTTTACCCAATGCATTGGAGAACTATCAGGGAAAACCCGTAATTTGTCTTTATTATCACATGAGCCACATATATCATCATCAAAATTTCATAAATAACCCATATACCATAAATGAAATGGGTTTCATTTCATAATCATAACATTTTAAAAACTACTTTAAAGACGTGATCTTTATGTCACATTAAACCTACGGAAAAGGAAAGTGGGTATCATGTATGTAAATACCATAATTTAAAATAGAAAAATTTGATATGTAAGTGAATACCCCTGTAGAATAAAGAGTTTTGAGTATTCACTTCATAAAATAAAAGAATTTGTGAAAAAGAGAGAGACATTTTGAGACGAAAATTCGGCAGCATAACAGCTATGTTGCTGGGTTTTAAAAAACATTGAAAAGAGAGGGGACATGGGTCAGCCACTCATAAATGATCCATAAAATAGTATAGGGACAGAATATAAATTGTATAAGAACATTTTAATTAAATTTTGAAAGACATACCATATTAAATGAAAAACACAGAAGGAAGACAAAAATAGAATATCTCTTACGAAAATTCGGCAGCCTAATGACGTCACTTAAAACTTAGAAAAAAGAATTGATGAGATAAAATAGGGACTCTCATAATATTAACATAAAATAAAAATATTATTGATTTAGAGATCATACCCAATATGGAAAAAGAGAACTTTAAAGACTTGACATGAAAGTAGAACTTTGAAAATGGGAAGAGTGAAAGAATACCTTACCTTGAAGAGTAACTTCGAAATCCTGATGTTTGGGACCTTGGGAGGCTTGAGGGAAATTTGGGAGGACTCCTTGGGAGGTAAGGAGATCAGAACTTTGTTGAGGAGGATTTTGTAATAGAAAGTATGAGATAATGGCTTGGTATTTATAGGGGAAGTGAGGGGATAAGGCATTAATGGCCAAGGGACACCTCATTCGTGGTATTGAAAAAACCATGGGCTTGCCCGTGGAATTTGACCATGGTATTGACCACTTGGGACACATCATACCTTATATTACTATTCATAAGTCTTCCAGAGTTATTAAATAATTATTACATCCTTAATGATTTCATTAAACACCCGAAACTCTAAACTGAAAATTCACTATTCACTGAAACTTCAACTTTTTCAGAAAAATCCCAAAAAATCACCTTAACAAAATATCAATGTTCTAAATTCAATAATGAACTTAATTTTATAAAAATAATTTTCTAAATATTTTTAATTTATTTTTTAAATAAAAAACATTATTCACCCGAAAAAACTAATAATTAACTAATAATTTCTAAAACAGTTATTTACCTATTTTATTGAATCACATTACTTAATCAAGGTGCCTAATTTATATTAGTAATTTTTTAAGTTATATTACTAATCCATTTGGTCACATTACTAATCCTAAGCGTAAAATCACAATTCATGATTTACTATTCATCAAAACTTAATTTGATCTTATTAGACTCTAAATTTATTACTGAACATAACTATAGAAGACCATTTTTTGAAAATCCTTACACATCATTAGTTATTTAAGGTTTACATAAATATTTTTAAAATATCCTTTTTCTAAAATTCATCAATAATATGAATACTATATTTATCCAGACATTTGAAAAATCACTAACTTCACCATAAGAAGAAATCAAAATTTTAGTTAACTCAAAGGATTACACAATGTAGCTATGGTCTCATTACATAGCCCCTTATAACACCAGCATAGGACCTAAGTGTAATGTGTGCTAAGGTGAGAGAATATGAGAGAGGATCAGATAACATTTCCCTAGTAGTAATGTCCCCGAACTTGAACTTCTCCTGTAGGCCATTCTGTTCAAGCTTGACACTCTGGAGTTCGGCTTGGGCTTGGTCCAAAGCGAAGCCCAATGATTCCACCACCTTCCCAAGCTCTGATAAGTGGGATTCATATGGTTCGAGTCTACTGGATGAAACCATCGATTATTCTTTCTGTATTAACCATTACCATCTCTATTAAATCGTTAAGAGTAATTTAATATACCATTCAAAAAGTTTCAGTTGTTACAATCATCCTACTATACAGTGATCATTAAGTCGAGCTCAGTGAAATTTTTGATAAGGAAGAACTTTTAGGATGTGGTGAGACTCCGTAGAGTCCTAAGGACGATCATATTTGATCATGATCCTTGTTTTACATCCAAGGTTTGGAGAGGTATCTATCATACCTTTGGCACTCATATATAACAAAAGACTTCTTTTAAACCACATAAGGACAGTTAGATAAATTGGGTATCTTGAATCTTGAATATATGTTTCATTCTTGTGTCTTCAATTTTGGAGGTTTGTGGGTGAGGCACCTTCCCATGGTTGAGTTTTCTTAAAACAATATTTTTTATACCACCATTTTTTGGAACCATGTGAACCATTATATTACTGACATTTCTATTGTATAGGATTTGGATTGAGGAGTGATCAATTATTAGGCCATAACTAGTGTGGAGTTTGAATGATATGGAAATGGAAATTTTTGAGAGGATTATAACAGTATTTGATTGTCATAATTTTTATGAAGATCATAGGAGGATACCTATGAAGTTCGATGATGGAGATCCTATGGTCCGGAAGTAACCCATTATAGAGGGAAGGGAAGGTTTTTTCATGGGAGTAAGTTTTCTCCCCATTTTGTTGGGAGTTTTGAGGTGTTGGATCACATTAGATCCACAATGTATTAGATATTACTTACCCCAAAGATGAATCAGTTACATGATGTATTTCATGAGTCATAGCTCCACTGTTACCTTCATGAAAAATCTCAAATCATTGATTGGAGTGATATTGACATTGATAATGATGTGACCTTCAAGGAGAAGCCTGTAGAGATACAAAATAACTATGATAAGGTGTTATATGAGATTACTATTCCCTTGGTTTGGGTATGATTTAACCAGAGTGGAATAGTTGGAATCACCTAGTAATATTTTTTTGTTCCCAAGTAGGAGCAAGACCAGTGAAGGTGGGGTGGGGGGGGAGTGAATTAGTGGTTCTTTTTTCTTTTATAAGAAAGTATCTTAACTACGTATGAAAAACATTCTTTAAACATTGAAACATGTTAGAGTTACTTACAATAAAATATAGCTCAAAACCAAAACTTTAATACATAAAAATACAAGTTTAAGGAAACACATGATATTTACAAGGTTTGTACAAAGATCTACTCCTTGCCATGTGTATTGTCCCACCAATATAGATTCTTCCGCTTAATTATTTCAAAAATACCAAGGTATAAGCATTAAAGAATTATACAATCATAGTATAAAATTTCCAAATATAGTTGGTTATACCCCCAAATATCCTTTCAATATATAATTTCCCAATTATGGTCATAAATCCCATAAAAACGTGCCTTTCAGTAAATGTTATGTTTCCATAGTTACAAGTTTCACTTTACTTACTCTTTTATGATCTACTTTAGGAAGTATTCAATTCCTCCAAAAGTAATATTAATCAATATTTACTAACATAAAACATCCAAGAACATAAAAAAATTCGTATGATTTTTTTTCCTAAAACATATTCTAGAAACACAGCCCGAAAATCTTCCTCAGTATAGTCAGCCTGATTTTCTCAGTCCAATAACCTCTTTACGATGATCTCCATCTGATGGTTAGTATAATAACCCAGACTTATTGCATACATAATGTTGAATTTATTCAAGAAAACACTTCCATTTACATTGATTATCTTTTAATGTTTATAGATTTAGAGAATTTAGACATAATACATTAATAACATTACACATTGTTACAGAGTGGATACCATAAAAACAGTTTCCATTTTTGTCAAAATTGAAAACATTAAAAGTTAAACATGATTCCTTGAAAATTATTCAACATTTAACATGGATTAATTCTTTGACAGAAACATATATTAACCTATGAAAATAATTTAAAAACTTGGGATGATCATAAAAACTCATTAAGGGATATGTAAAGAAGGAAAGAATACATTAGTCTATGAATACTCGTAACGTATGGAAGCAATTTAAAAAGACATACTTGTCACCCATATATAATTACTTTGTGAAACATGATATTTATAAAATATCCCCAAAAAACATTAGAACATAAATATAATAATAAAGGTATCTTAGGGCATTACTTATATAATCTTGTAACCCTCTCGGCTACCTTATAATTTGTAACCCTCATGGATACCTTACAATTTGTGTAAGCATCACAGTTACAATTGGAGTAACCATACATCTGACCTCCATCTTACTCATACCCAATGAATTAGAGGGAAATCTAGGTCCCACCCTTCATCATAAAAGATTCTCAATAACCAAAACAAAATCATACAACGTGAATAATAACATAAAGATATTACCTTTGAATTTTGTAAAACTGAATTTTAAAAGAGGATTTTGAATGAAAATCCCCTTATAAATATTATTCAATTGAAGAGAGACTTAATATAGTGGATGGAGTATGTATATATAATTTAAATACCCATAATAAAACATAATATAAAAGGAACCCACAACACAAAAAATTTAAATAGCACATAAATAATGAATTCGAAGGTTAACCCAATGAATGGAAATCGGTTTAAGAATTCCCTTACCTTAGGTTTATCTTACTTAAAAATTGTTTAAACCTCTTGTATAATGGTTAAAAGTGTGTTATTAATATATTAAAGAAATATTTTCATGTTTATAACATCTTATATGATCATTTCATAACCTCATTTCACCCCTTAATTGTTAGTATTTTTTTCTTGCACTGTTATGGGTGAGTTCTTTACATGATTTCCATGATTGGTTCATGATGGATGTTGTTGTCAATTGAAAGTGAAACACCATAATTGTAATGAAATGGTATTTAAATATTTACAATACCATAAATTATCTCATTTATCATTTTGATGTTTTATATGAGGATGATTAATATGTTTAAACATTAATGATGTTCTTTTAGATCTTTTAGTGGTTCTTCGATAACAACAACATCATTTTGTCTTATAATTTAGCACCATGAGTAAAAACGAGTTATAGAACCATGGATGAGACATAATACATATATTATAACCTGGTTAAATCATAAAAATGGATTGATGACAAGACATGAAGGAATTAATTCAAATTGAAATCACATCGTCCACGATGTCGGAAATTCGACACATCACAAATAATATTTCAATTCCTTGAATAAGCGGGGGAGGAGAAAAATAATGATGATGAATTTTCAATAAAAATGAAAGAATCCAGAATATACCAGATTATGGAGCTTTAATGCCTCTTGGTTAAGAGGAGGTGAGGAAATAATAATAAAATAAAGGGATCTTAAAATAAAATAAAACATGATAAATTTCTCACGAAAATTCAGTGGCCTAACAACATCTCTTAAAATTTCATAAAAAAAGCTTGATGAGAGGAAGGGGATATATCATCATTCATAAATAATATGGGAATTAAGGGGGGATATTTATTGAAATATACCACCATAATCCAAAGGGAATGGATGAGAATGACATAAAATGAAAGAAAAGAAGGAAAATAAAATAGGATGTTTACCTCTTGATCTCTTCTCCTTGAGATCCTCCTTAAGGGATTTTGGTCTGGTCTTTTGGTGAGACCAGTTGACCTAGGATGTGAGGAAGAATATTGGGGAAAAAATTTGGCAGATACTAGACAATGCTCAAGGCTTGAGAGGTGTGGAAGGAAGAGGGGAATGAGGGTGGTATTTATAGTGGAGGGGAGGGTGTATTTTTCATTATTTTAATCATTATTATAATATTTTTCTAAATACTATGAATAATATTAATTCATGTGACCCCAAATAGTAATAATGGAATGTGAGTTCTAACCAAGTGGGATTACATCATCCTTTCATCACCTATGATGCACTAAATCAAGTATTTAGCATTTATCGTATTTTATCGTATTTTACTATTCATAAAAAATTCTTGAATTTCAAAAAAATCACATAAATTCACCCTAACCATTTTTCGACGTGTAGAATTCAAAAATGAAGTTCATTTTTGATAAATAATTTTATTAATATTATTAATTTAACTTTTAAATAAAATCATAGTTAATTCAAAAATTAACAGCTCTAATTCTACAACTACTTCTTTATCACAATGAAAAATTAACCAAGATGTTATTATCTTATAGCCTAAAGAAAATAAAATAATAATAAAATTTACTATTCATTAGGGTCATATTACTCTTCATATTACTATTCATATGGGTATGTCTCTATTCACCAAAAAACAAGTTGGTTCTAATAGACTCAAAATAACATACTGAATACAATTGTAGAAGACAGTTTCTGGAAATTGAAAACATAGAAGTGGAAAAGTTATGTTTTAGAGGATACTAAAAATATATACTTAAATCATAGTTTCATGCATTTCTATTTATTTTTAGAAAAACGTGGGGTGTTACTGTTAGCCCAGTCTGATTATCCTTATATTCGTAATTCTTAAATGGATTTGAAACTAAATTGGAATCTTGTAATTCCTCTATCATATGGAACTCAATTAAATGATCCTTACTTTGATGGATGTCAATACAATGGACTAAATCTGATGGAATCTCTCTAATGAATCTTTTTCTATTGGAACTTTCTCCATTAATTAGATTGAACCTATCTATGATGGACTCATTCCTATGGAACTTTCTTTATTTATACCTAAAAGACATAATTCAGTTGAAAACTCAATACCCATTCAATGATTATTGGAGAACTATCATATATGAAAAGCTCTATATTTTTCACACACTTTTACAAATGTTCAGTGCTTCTCCTTTTTTGTGCAACCCAAAACTGGTTTGTGAGGGGTTCTTAAAACCTTTATCAATCAACTAGATTTATCAAATATTCAATTTCCTTTAAATCTTACATATATATTTGACTTATTTAATGATTCATAATACTTATGTGAGCTTCTTAAAACTATATACTTTTTCACGTTTTAATAATGTTTCTCCAATTTGATTATTTATTACAATTCTCCATTCTGATTCTTTATTACGATACTACATACCAAATGATCATATATGAAAACCAAACGACTTATCCTTATGATGAAAGAACATGAAATACTAAATATGATCCATTACAATAACCTCTTGTAGACACTAAATGTTTTCTCATTAAAATGCTCCATATCTACTATTAAATGTAAGATATTAAAAACCACTCAAAAATACCGATAAAGTATTTCTCCTTTTATTATATTTCCTCAAACTGATGATCATCCCCAATCTGATGAGTCTTCTCCTCTTCTTAAAAAACAGTCAATAATTTTGTTCTTTCAATCTTGACCCAATCATAAGAGAACAAAATATGAGTTGCTATTTTTATAACCCCTTTGAAATACAATTTAAACTATCTAAAACACTTTTCCTCTAATAACAATATGTATTCGATGTCTTGAAGATACCCAAAATTCATAAATGAAACTGGTGAAAGAATCCATTATGATGGATTTGTGGCATACCACATCTGATGGACCAATGCCGGTAGTGAATTCTATACTTCACAAAGATCAATATTTTATCCTTATGATATTATCACACCACTGATTCTCAAATCGATGACCAATATCCTCAATACTTCACATCATATTCTCTTCTACTCTATAAAATTTATCTTCTAATCATGAGTTCCTCACGACTTTGAATATGTATGAGATCATCTTCATCATCTTCTAACTTATTATGGAATGTATTGTAACTTTCCAACCTTCCATATACATATTTTATCCCTTCCAAGCTTTAATAAAATAGAAAATAGTAGATATTCCATTTTTCTTCATAAGGCTTGCATCACAATTTTCTCATTAAAATTATGATAGTTGTGAATTAGAAAACAACAAATCATCATCTAGTTTTCATCAGATCCATTTAGACAACTAAACACTTCTTTATTATGATCACCACTTTCATTCCAGACTCAATACAATTTCCCGCAACTTATAAATTTCAATCAACATTCCAATCCAATGGATCATATTCAATGACTCATTTCTTACGGTCTTTGTCTCATAGTCTAGATCCGATTATCATGCCGATGATTCTGGATCTGATTTAAAACTGAAAATTCATATTCCTTATTCAACTTAATAAATATATAGATATATTTAAAGCAAATACAGCCAATACCCAACATGGGACTAACATATGAGTCATATATATATGCTCAAAATCCATAGATATTTATTTTTTAGCCCTTCTATTATATCATTTCTCATCATGGTTTTTGACCTTTTCTGGTTATGAGATAATTTTCTATTCTATAATTTTTATTTGCGAGATTTCTATTTTTTAGAGGTATATCACTCAGGAGAGCGTTTAGGGTATGATTTTTGGTGTTTTATGGGTTTTCAGTTGCTTCCTTATAGTGATGTGGTTGAGATTATATATTGGTGAGATTAATGAGAGTTATCTTGTTGATTAGTTATTCAGATGACTTTTTATTCTTTTTCTTCTCATTGGTTTTCATTTTAAATACTTTATGATGGAAATATTTTGATGGGTCTCCAATGAAAGGATTGGTTTATAATATCCATTTCATTTGTGTTATTGAGGTGTTTTATGTTACTATAGGGGGATCGGGGTATAAATAATGTAGTTAAGATGAAATATTTACTTATTAGAAGATTTTGTGGTATGGAGGACTTATTGCGACCCTAGCCTTTTACATAAGACATTACCTGATTTTAAGCATTATTATACATCAGATTACATGCCAATGATCATAAATTCCAGTGTCTTGGAAGACTAGGTATATAATCAAACATTATAAAAGTAACTACTTTTTAAAACTTCATAATGATCTCCTATATTTTATTGTACACATATATCTTCACATGATAACATGGGGATCACATGAACAAAGGGATGAGCTAAAATCCCAGTAAGGAAATAACCATAAGAACAAAGAATTAGCACATTGGATAGAAGGCATGAAATGATGATATAAAAAAAGGCATGTAACAAATAGGATCATACCATATAAACATGAAATCATATAAAAATGGAGTCATATTAATTTATCATAAATATAAATCATGTATCTAGTTTGAGTTAATGCTAACCTCCAAGACCATTTTCCATGGTAGCACAAGTCAAGGTTAACCGCCAAGACTATTGCACATACCAACACAATCAAAGGCTAATGACCAAGACCGTCACATAAAACATCTTAGGAGACTCAACTTTACCCAATGAATTAGAGTGCTATTTGGGCACACCCATATTAACTATACATGAATATGTTTTCCAAATAATGAATCATACATAATCAATAATATATAATCATAAGGGTTACCCATGGAAAGGATTGTGTACCATAATCATGACATAAAGAACAAAAAATGGGAATATCATAAAAGTGGCCATGAAAGAAAGAAACTAAAATATTCATGGACATTAATAAGGGAAAATATGCATGTATCATGGTAAGTGATGTCAATTGTAAGTAACAACATGTATGAAAACTATTTAATAAATGTTAGCATTAAAACATTTTTGAGAGGTTTTAATACTATAGATCCTTTAAAATAAAAAAGGGAAAAATAATTTATACAAAAAAATAAGTGAAACTAGAAGGTTTTCATAATAAAAAGTACTAATTAGGTGGGTTAAAATAGAATATATAGGGCACTTGAATCTGGGTAAGAATTTGGCAGGTTCCCTTAAAATAGGTTTACTTATCTGGAAGTATTAAAGAGGGAATCATTTAAAAACATGTATATATCAAAGAGAGAATGATGGAAGGGTATTGATATTTTAATTTTGTACTTTTACATATTATTTAGAATATTCACATAAACATATAAGATAAATTAATTTTGTTAGGAAGAAAGATAAGGAAACCTGAAGGAATAAAAGAGATTCAGGTAGAATTCCTTATAGATTATAGGCATGATAACAGGTGTACATAATAGGGATTAATGAGATAGAAATGGGTTTCTAATCACTTATAAATCATGAGTTCAATATCAGGGAGGTGTGAAATCATAACCCATAATTAGGGATTACACATAAAATGGAATAACACAGTGGAAATTCTTGAATAAAAGTGAAATTGAGAGGATCCCTTACCTTAAATTTGATGGCGATCTTTTATTAAACATAATGATGATAATAATCAAATTAAGTTCATTAATAAATAATTTCAGACCTATTTTATTTTTAAACTGTTTATTATAATAATTTAAAGTTCATTTATAACCATTTTGATTGGTTATGACGATCAATTTCAATTTTCTGGTCTGTTTTTTGCTAGGTTTTAATGACCATTTCATGTTTCGATAAAAATGTATGATGATGGTGCTTTTCCATAATTGAAGTTATATTTTATTATTTAACATCCATAAGGTTACATGGTTGAAAATTTAACATTTTTACATGGAGTTAAGTTGAATAATTATATAAAACTTTGGTGACAACCTTTTATTTTAATTGGTTGATTTTTGACCACAAAGAAACGATTTTGTTTTATAAAACAAAACCATGTGTACAAAAGGATTATAGAACCATAAATGAGTAATAATACATATATAATATCCTATTTCAACCATGAACATGGATTCATGACCATAATTGAAGATGGTAATGGAAATTGAAAACCCATCATCCTTGAATGTGGTAAATTAACACATCTCAGATAGTGTCCTTACTAGTAAAATACAAGAAGAGTTAAGGAGAGATGATAATAAATTATTCCATTGTCATAATAAAATTATACTACATGAAAGGTACTTGAGTTTTCATAACATTTTTATTAGTATAGGTAAGTATATAATTGAAAACAAATGAACATTAAAAGAAAAACAAAGAAAAACAAAAAGGAATTTACCTATTGATTCAATCTTCCTTGAGAGCCCCTTAAGGGGAGAGGATTTAGTATTTTGGGGAAACAAGGGATTTTAGATATGGGGGATGATCTTGGGGAGTGATTTGGGTATAATATAGAAAATTCATAAGGCTTGATAGGACTAAATATAAGAGATAAGTATGGGTGGTATTTATAGTGGAGGAGATGAGGGTTTTCATAATATTATAATCATTACTTTATTTGTTTTCCATAAGACAAGAAGTAGTGATTATTACATTGAAGAAATAGTAATAAGTGCATTTGAGTTTGATATTTTTTTGCTTATATCACTTATTATGCAAGGAATAGTGGATTTAAATTATAATGTATTTATATGGTAAATTAATTTATTTTACTATTAAAAAAACTGAAGTATTTCAGAACAAATCTCAAAGATTCACCCTAACCATTTTTTGACTTGTATAATACAAAAACAGAATCCATTTTTCAAAAAAAATTCTAAAAAATATTAATTTAATATTAAACTAAAGTCATTTTTTATTCTAGAAAAACCAATTTTAAAACAATTATTTACTTATTCCAAAATATAGGTACATCATACATTCACATAAATCATATCATTATAGTATCATAGGTAATGTTACTATTAAATAGTGTATATCACTATTCATAAGGGTAACATTTCTATTCATAAGGGTATGTTACTATTCACCAAAAATTAGTTTTTTCTTATCAGAATCCAAACTTCTTACTCACAACCACAATGAATGTCAAATTGTTGAAATTCAAAACACAGAATTGTCAAAATCATGTTTAAAGGACACCTAGTATTTATTTGTTCATTGTATTTGGATTTCATGTGATTATATGACATAATAAAAAGAATGAAATTTAAATTGAAATCTTTGGGTCTTTACATTATCCTCATTAATGAAATTTCTCCCTCAAAATTTCATTTTACACTTTAAGCCCTAAACAGGATTTACTGGGAGGTTTAGTCAACAACATTTTACCGAGGAGGTGTTATAAATCCTTGAAGCAATAATTTCCCCATTCTATATTCTCATAGAAAACATATCTTAAAAATTTTGATGTGGTGATTGAATTATTATACTAAACTTGCAAGATATGAAAGAAAGCATAGATTCATAATAAAATTGTGAACTCTCTATTCATTAAAGAATAAGTAGTGTACCTATCACCACATCATTGTGTGGATCCGTCCCAGTAGTAGTTATAGAACAAGACGTTCCTTATTTCCTTGGAGGCTGTTGTTTATTTCCTCTGACAACCCTTGACACATGGCAATTATTCACATAATTCTCAGGCTCCTTGTAGTTGTAGAACTGCACTATAGGTTGAGTATTAATCAGAACCTTCCTTTATTATTCCAAATTAGCATAATTTTTCATATCATGTACGAAGTACATGGCCAGATGTCTCATTATTTTATATTTGAAGTAATTCATGGTTCCATTTAGATATATCTCATGATGCTTCTTCCCACGACCTTTACAAGTTTGATATTCGAGCTTCCTTCCATCATGGTATTTGTTTGTTGAACCACCGATGTTGTTCTCCATTTTCCGCTTCTTGTCACCAGGCCCACAAGGCCATTGAGAGTCTCCAATCTCCATTTCAACATTGATGGAACAAAAAATAATATCCTCATAACTATCAAAGTCTCTTATTTCCAACACCTTCTATAGACAAAGATTTATCCCACTAAAGAAGCGATCCTCCTTTCTTTCAGTGTTCATGACAAAGCAAGAGGCGTACCTTGAAAGCCTTGTAAAGTTATCTTCATACAACCAAATGGAATCGCTATCATTCTTTTTGAGACGGAGGAACTCTATTTATATCTTGTGATAGAGGGTTCAATGAAAATATTTATTGAAAAATATTCTATTGAATTCATCCCAATCATTGGAATGAATTTACTCTTCGGAATTTGTATTCTTGATCAGTGTCTACCACTGAACAGCTTCCCCATCAAATTGATAGACCACCAATACAAATTTATCTTCTTCCAAGCACAGGAGGACAAATAATATATTTTAAATGGAGTTAATCTATTTTTATGCATGGAGGGGATCAGAATATATGCTAAAAATGGGAGCGCTTTGCCGCATAAAGTATTCTACAACTGCTTTCTATTTCCTTGGAGGAGGAGGAAATTCCACATGAGTCATGTTATTATTCATAACTAGAGCCAGCTAAGTAAGTACTGTCATGTTTTTTTGGGCACCCGTTCCCATCGTATCAGGCATATCATTAGAGAAATCTTCAAATTCCCTATCATATTGATTTTTGGCATAATTGTATCTATTTTAATCAATTAACTAATAAAAATAACATACAATTATAGGGATTGAATACTTTTCTATTGAGAAGAAAAAGGAAACTTTGAACATATGACGGTAAACTAGTGAAGGAGAAGTATATACTAACTTTTGATTCCCTATGTTTTATTATAGTTTATCCTTGATATATTTCTTAACTTATATTCTCATGGGATTTTTTATTCCATTAATACTGGTTTGTACTATGCTTGTGAATTTACTAAATAATATCCCCCAGGAGTGTCAAATCTAGAGTTCAGCAAGGCTTGTTTTCGTGTACCAGGATACCCCAGGTTAGGTAAAAAAATACATGTTGACGTTTTCACTCCTAGGTACATCTGTGATAGAGCCAACACTACATTTTTGAATATATAAAGGGATGCATTTTCTAGATAAACCACTTACTCTATACTTACCAAAATTTATGGATTTTTTCTTGTACTTAGTCTCATCCTTAAGTTTCTCACTAAGTTTCTTTATTCCTAATATCCAAAAATAACTAGGCCATCCTTTAGTACCAACTATAGTGACCCTAACCTTTACATAAGACATTACATGATTTTAAGCATAATTATACATCAGAGTGCAATACAAGGATCTCAAATTATAGCGTCTTGGAAGAGAAGATACATAATCAAATATTATAAAAACAAATTTTTATTTAAACTCCATAATGAGATCCTATCTTCCATTGTACTCACATATCTACATATGATAACCTGGGGATAACACGAAAAAAGGGATGAGATAAAATCCCAGTAAGTTAATAACCATAAGAACAAAGAATTAGAACATGGTATTGAAAGCATGGAAAGATGACATAAAAAAGGCATGTAACATATGGAAACATTACATATAAAAATTGAATCATATAAGAATAGGGTCATATTAATGTTTCAAACACATAAAACATGTATTCAGCATGAGTCAAGGCTAAATGACAAGACCATTTCCCATAGTATCATAAGTCATGGCTAGTCACCAAGACCGTTGCACATAACAGTACAAGCCAAGGCTAACCGCCAAGACCGCTGTCCATAAAGTCTCATGAGACTCAACTTTACCCAATTAATTAGAGCACTATCTAAGAGCTCCCATCTTAAACTTCCATGAATATGTTTTCCACATAATGAATCAAAAATATTGAGTCACATATAACCATAAGGGTCACCCATTGAAAGGATTGGGTACCATAATCATGATATAAAGCATAACAAATGGGTGTATCATAAAATGGTCCATAAAAGAAAGGAGATAAAATATAAATAGAAATTTATAAGTGAAAATAGGAATTTATCATGATAAGTGATGGCAAGTATAAGTCACAACCTATAAGAAAAGTATTTATGAAATGTTAGCATTAAATTGTTTTGACTGGTTTTAATACTATAGAGCCATTAAAATAAAAATGGGAACATTAATTTATAAAAAACAATATGTAAACCCATAGGATTTTCAAAATAAAAAGAAATGATTTATCAATACAATGGTGGATTAAAACAGAAGATAGAGTGCACTTGTTGTTAGGTAATAATTCAAGAAGTTCCCTTAAAATAGGTTTTCTTATTAGAAAGTACTGAAGAGGGAATCACTTAAAAACATGTATATCTCAATGAGAGAATAATGGATGTTTCTTGATAAATGAATTTTTTGCATATAAAATTAATTTAAAATATCACATAAATATATAAGATAACTTTATTTTGGTATGATGAGAGATAAGGAAACCTGAAGGGATAAAGAATATTCCTATAGAATTATTTACAGATTATCTTAACGAGATCGGGTGTACATAAGAGGGATATGAGAGTTAAAAGTGGTTTATCATCACTTATACATCAAGAGGGTAACACGGGGGAGGTTAGAAATAACACCACATCATTATAGATTACACATAATATGGAATAACATAAAGGAAATTCTTGAATAAAAGTGAAATAAAGAGGGTCTCTTAACTTAAATATGATGGTGATCTTTACTTGAAATTAATAACTTGAATAATAAAAATTAGGATCATAAAGAAATAATTACAGAACCTATTATATATGTACAATATTCATTATGACCTTTTTAAGTTCATTTATAACCATTTTCATTGGTTATGAGGTTCAATTTCATTGTTCGGGTCCGATTGCTTGCTTGATTTTAATGATAAGTTCGTATTCTGACAAACATGTATCATGTTGGTGGTTTTACAGAATTTAAGTTATATTTTATTATTGAACATCAATAAGGACATGGTTAAAAATTTATCTTTTTTTTCTTAGAGTGAAGTTGAATCATTATATTAAACTTAGTGACAACCTTTTGGGTTATTTGGTTGTTTTTTGACCACGAAGAACACAATTTTTTTATAAAACAAAACCATGTGTGCAAAAGGATTACAGAACCATAAATGAGTAATAATACATATATTATGGTCTGGTTCAACCATGAAAATTATTTCACGACCATAATAGAATACTTTAATAGAAATTGAAAACCCATCATCCTTGAATGTGGTAAATTAACACATCTCAGATGGTGTCTTTACTACTAAAATAAAATAAGAGTAAAGGAGATATGATAATAAATCCTTACATTGTCATAAAAACTTCCTTTACATGTATGGTACTCGAGTTTTCATAACATTTTGATGAGGATAGGTAAGTATAGAAAATAAAACAAATGAACATGAAAAGAAAAAGAAAGAAAAGAAAAGTGAAATTTTCCTCTTGCTTCAATCTTCCTTGAGACTCTCTTAAGGGGTGCAGAATTGGTATTTTGAGGATACCATGGGATTTTAGAAATGGGGGAAGATATTGGGGAGTTATTTGGACAAAATATAGGTAAGGAACATGGCTTGGGAGGAGTGAATAGAAGAGGTAATAATGGATGGTACTTATAGTGGAGGAGAGCAGGGTTTTCATAATATTTTAGTCATTAATTTATTATTTTTCCATAAGACAATAAATAGTGATGATTCCATGACAAAAAATACTAATAAGTGAATGTGAGTTCGTGATTTGGGTGATTACATCACTTATGATGACATGAATAGTTTATCTAAATTAAAATGTTTTTATACGGTAAATTAATGTATTTTACTATTCCACAAAAATTCATGTATTTCAAAAAAATCCCAGAAATTCACCCTAACCATTTTTCGTCAGGTAGAATGAAAAAATGGAATCCATTTTTCAAAAATAATTTTCTACATATGATTAATTTAATATTTAATTAAAATCATAATTTATTCTAAAAAAAACAACACTAAAACATTTATTTACTTATTTCGAAATATATGTATATCATACATTCACTTAAATCATATTTGTATACTATCATAGGTAAGGTTAATATTAATTAGGGTATATAAATATTCATAAGGTTATAATTTCTATTCATAATGGTATGTTACTATCCACCAAAAATTTTGTTTGTCTTATCAGACTCTAAAAATATTACTAATAGCAATTGTGAATGTCAGATTTTAGAAATCCAAAACACTGAAGTGCTAAAATTATGTTTAATAGTCACATAGTACTTAGTAGTTCATTGTGTTGTGGTTTCATGTGATTATAGGACATAATCATAAGAATGAAATTTCCATTGAAAACATTGGGTCGTTACATTACACCCCTTATGAAATTTCTCCCTCAAAAATTCATTTGAGACTTTAATCCCCAAACAGGTGTAGGTACTTTTCCTTAATTTCCCCCTCTAATTCCCATGCTCTATCGTTATACTTGTGGTCCCGCTACAGTACATTAACCAGGTGAGTAGTCTTGTTACATATGACTCTACCTCTATGATTCAAGATCTTCTCTTGCTACTCCTTGTAAGAAATGTCATTCTACAACTATACCACCTATGAAGAGAGTACATGTGAAGTATATCGTATGTACGTTCTTAATAGGGATGCATGGAAGACATCGTGTACTCTGGACAAGGTAGGTGGAACTGCCAGTCGATAGGCCACAACTATGACTCGATGAAGGCTCTTGAAGGGGATGATGTACCTATAACTTGTCTTTCCTTTAATACCAAATAAAATGACCTGATTCTATGGGGATTTTGATAGAAATACCGTGTCTCCAACTTTGAACTCAAGGTCTCGTCAACAATTGTTTGCATGACTCTTTTGTCGAATTTGGAATACCTTGATGTGCTACTGAAGGTATTTCAACTTCTCCATCATTTATTTTACCATTTTAGGTCATAACAGCTTATTCTCACCAACATCATCCTAATACGTCGGTGTTTTGATCCTTTTACCATAAAGGGATTCATATTGTGCCATTCAGATGCTCGAGTGGAAACTATTCTTGTAGGAGAATTCGACCTGTGGAAGATGTTGGTCCCATACTCCTTTGAATTCCACAAAAAATTCTCTCAAAATAACTTCTAGTGTCTAAATAGTCTGCTCAGATTGGCTATCTGTTTGAGGATGATAGGCCATACTGAAGTTTAGTTCAGTGCTTAGAGCATGTTGGAAACTTTTCCAAAACTTCGAGGTGAATCTCAGATCTCGACCAGATACAATAGATAATGGTAATCCATGCATCCTTACCACCTATTTGATATATATCAGTGCAAGTTGATCCAATGAGAATTCCTCTCTAATCATTATAATGTGAGATATCTTTGTAAGATGATCCGCAATGACCCATATAGCATTGTTTCCTTTGGATGTCCTTAGAAGTCCAATGACAAAGTCCATGGTGATGTTCTGCCACTTCCATGTTGGTATGGGTAGTGGTTGCATCATACACTTAAAAGTTTGCCTCTCAGCCTTCATTTGTTGGCATACCCGACACTTTGATGTATATTTAGTAATCTCCCTTTTAATATTGTCCAACCAAATGATTTCGTAGAGATCTCGATACCTATTTGGGCTCCCTAGGTGAATAGATAATGTCTAGTTTTTTGCGTCATTCAAAAGCTCCTTCTTTATCTATGCATTGGATGGTACACATAATCATGACCCAAATCATAGAACTCTTTCCTCATCAATCAAGAACACTGAGGATTTCCCATTTCTGATAGCTTCTACCCGTTTCAGAATTTCCACATACTTTCTTTGATCATCCTTTATAATATCTATGATAGATGGAAGATCAATCATTTCAGAAAGGATTGATGATTTTCCTCCCTTAATTATTCTCATGTCGATACTCTACAAATCTAATAATATCATATCCTTTTCAATTATCATCATTGATAAAGATGCATGATCCTTTCTACTTAGAGCTTCTACCATCTTATTTTCCTTTCCGGGATGGAAGTGTATTGAGCAGTCATAATCCTTGATGAGATGTTTCCATTTTCATTGGAGCATATTAATCTCTTTCTGTGTGAATATATATTTCAGACTCCTATGATCGGTATATATCTCAAACTTCTCCCCATAGAGATAATGCCACCATATTTTCAATGCAATGATCACAACTGCCCACTCCAGATCAGGCATGGGATAGTTTTACTCATGGATGTTTTGCTTCCTTAAGGCATAAGTGATCACTTTATTATTTTTCATCCGCACACAGCCTAAGACCTTCTTTAAAGCATCACTTTTCACCACAAAGAGTTCCCCACTTATTGGGAGTGTGAGTACTGGTGCAGTGATTCACTGTTGGAATTTAAGGTATTCGTGACGATCTATTTGCAATGGGGTCCTATCACAAATAGTTCTCTGTTTATTTTAAAAAAAACCTGTTTTGAGGGTCCCTTTTCAAAAACATATTTGCGATGGTCCCGTTGCCAAAATGTATTTTGACGGGCCCGTTTTCACGTCACAAATACTTATTTAAAAAATATATAAACTACATGCGACAGGTTCCCATTGCAAATGATCCTATCACAAATACTTAAAAAAAGTTCAATAAAATTATGATCAATTAATATTATAAAATAATAATAATAATGATAATATAATATTAAATAATAATAATACTTATATTAATAATATACAAAATTTATATTATTATTACATTAATAAGAAAATAATACTAATATTAATATAATAATAATAATAATATTAATATTTATGAAAAAATAATATGAATATTATTAAAATTATAAAAAAAATTATAAAATTATAAAATTGAAAATATTCCCAAAAAATAAAAAAATTATTATTATTATTATAAACAAACATTAATAAAATATTACAAATAATAAATAATCAAATAATAAAATATAAAAATAAAATAAAATAAAAAATACATAAATTATGAAATATTCACACAAATATAAAATACAGAAACTGTAAATAGTTAATATTTCAAAAAACTTTGAATTCAAATATTTTTAACATGATAAAAAAATCTAGGGGGGTTTTCTTCTGGAGGAGGTGGTGGAGGTGGAGGAGATGGTAGAGGAAACTTCATCCCCATACTACAAGTCAGACGACACAAATACTTCATCTACTTGTGCAGTTGGTGCAGCATCAACGCATCTGCTCCTCATACTACTGTTGTTGTCGTCAGCGCTACTCCTCATGATACTGCTGTAGCTGATGTATCTCCTCCCGCTCCTTAGTCAAACTCTCTATAAGATCACTTTGAGCTCGCAACTACTCCTAGTACTAGGAGAAAGAAGATGATACCTCTCCATGAGTTCCTCTCATGCTGGACACCGACGTCACAATAATACCAAAATAACTCTTAGAAGTCAATCGAGAGCTGATACCAACTACCCGACCCTTCTTGAAGCCATACTGGGTCTCATGTGTCCATGATGCCTCATTGTAATGGTGGGAACTAGTCTGATCAAACGTCTTAGTCTGACTCTCAACCTGTTTCTAAGAGGTTATGACCTCATATGACTCATTCAGTTCTAATTTAAAATTAAAATAGTGAATATATTATATGCAGTTAATTTTCAAACTGAAAATAAAATAATACTGACCACAATCTGATACTGGCGATCACCTATAATATCTCTAATGGGTAGACCATTGTACATACTCTGATAAACGTCATGCTCCGTAATATCATGCTGCTCAACTGCCTATATGAATATAAAATAATCTGTTTATATTTAATGGTATTTAAAATATTTAAAAAAGGTACTTACCAGATTCTCTATATGCATAATGAATGTATGTCTATCGGATCGATGCGTCACCTCATGTCTCCCCTGGTTTTGTCAGCCCAATGAAGATCTCCTAAAATCCACCACCTAACTAGTGTGAACATATTCCATCCCAAACATGAGATGAAATGTACTCTAGTCAGTGGGATCTACAAGACTCATCAAATACTTCCACTCCTGCTTTCTTCTTGGCTGTCCTTTTAAAATTGTGAAAAAACTAACGGAAATAGTCACGCATAGACACCTCCCTTGCCGTGTGGATAACATCATGTTTTCTATCATCAATTTGATACCATAAACACTAAAAATAATTTATAATATCATGTTATTAATAAAATAAATTTAAAATAAATATTATTTATTTACAAACTAACGAGTGATTGAACATGCCGAGTTGTACATAAATGGGAATCTGTTCCCAAGTGATCCATGGTTGAGAAAAATAATCACACTAGGTAGTACACCCCAGTCCAACTATTATATCTACAAAACTGTGAAAAATGAACAAATAATCAAACAATTAGTATATAAAAAAATTAATTAAAGCTAAATAAATAAACATGTTACCATACCTATGAGTGCATGGATTGAAGCCAAGTTGTGGACATCACTCGAGGATAGGGTCAGTAATCATTAGTCGCACAAGACTGCAACCCTCTATATACCCCCTAAACCGCCAGTAGGCTCGGGGTTAGATGATCCAAAATCCTCCTCATCCAAAGGTAGCTCACCCTCCTACAACTGATGAAATAGATCCTCATCCATCTGAAACACAAAATGATTGTTGTTAGAAAATAGTTGAAAATAACTATTATATATAGATATATATTAGTTATGATTATAACCAATATTAACTGCGTCAATGTTCACCTTCATCATCAGCTTCATATCTGACGATGTTAATGTCTTAATATTCCACCTCGGCAACATCAATATCCATATGAGTTTCAGTTTCATCATCTATTGACTTTTCAAATTCATTTGTAACATCATTAACATCATCGTCACCATCGACCCTTAATTGTGGGTTGTCATCATCGATATTAATGTCTCTTTGTGAAAAAGATAGATTTTGAGTAGTCTCTTAAACAAATTCAATTCCTTGCACTTCAGTGAAACTAAATTCAATTTGAGTAAAATGATTTTCTTAAAATTTGATTTCTATTATACTGCACCAATCACTAAAGTCACTTAAAGTAGTATAATACTTTTCATAAAAATATTTATGTGCCTGTTGAGCCTGTAAAAGTGGTTCATTTACTTCAAGAAGACTTTTATATTTAATATCAACGATTCCATGAGTCAGATGAACATGAAAGATTTTCTCAGTATCCAACCACCGACATTTAATAATATTTATATAATTTTTTCCTAGATAACACAGTTCAATAATTTCATCCAACATGCCATAAAATTCATCTTCAGTTTCTCTATGATGTGATCCTCTCAATAAAACACCATATTTCATTGTTCTTTGAATCCCCTTATGCACGTTTATGAAATCGAAAACCATTTATCACATATTCATTAGAAGATTTAACTATTTTGGATGAGGGTTACTCAATATACACAATCCTTTATCAATTTTATTATCATGTTGAGAGAACTGAAAATTATTAAAACAATTATAAATATAATAAATAATAAACTAAATTGATTTTTAAAACCATCAATAATTTATGTTACTAGTTTTTGAAACCATTGAGATTTTTTCCAGTGTTCTTCAAGAGAAGTTTCTATAATTTTTGGATGCTGTTTCTTGATATGGCTATCATATAACCTACAAATAAAATAATTTTAATTTTTGTAACATAAATTCTAGATTAAATTATTGAATAACTCATAGTATAAGTGATGTCATTTATTCACAGTTGAGCAGAACATATGTATGAGCTCTATGATGTTCACCATCTGAAAGACATCGTTCATGAACTCCAATAAAGAAAATCTCTTATAGATTAAAAAATGATAATTGATTTAACATTTCATCATAAACATTACCCTCATTCCATTCCATTCGGTTTTGTTTTGTGTGATATTAATATCCAAAATAATGAGTATAGAAAAAAGAAAATTTTTCTTGAAAATAATCTTCAGTAATTGATCCTTCAAATAATGCTTTATTACATACTTTTTTCTTCTATTTTTTCATGCATCTCTCAAATCAAAACTATACTGGACCTCCATATTTTTCTTTATGTGGAAAATGTAAAATTAAATGTTCCATTAATTCAAATAAATCTGGCATAGTGATTTTTTACAGTTTACATATAATTACAACAACATCTTCTTCTAGTTTTCTTAGTTCATCGTAGTCTGTTTTGACTAAACAAATGTATCAACAAGAATATGATATATTTTTTATCTAATCCTAAATCATAGAATTCAACAAAAAACATAATGAAAACAGCACATGTCTTTTCCATTGTAACATGAAAATCAAGAATTTTAAATCTGATAATATGACCATTCTTAACACATCTATACAAATTGAAGCCTAGCCATATGGAAGCCTCAAATATGAAATCTACCAAAGAAATAATAGGTGAATCTCTTTGGATAGTGTATAAGCTGATTTTTGATACATTAAACTCTATGATGTGACATTTTCAAACAGTTCAAGTTTTGGTCACCAGTAAGTTTGGGAAAGATCTAATCATGCCTTTACTTTATCTCAGGTCTTACCTGGTGTGTCAAAAACTATATGAAATACACTATCAAAATAGTTCTTCTCAATATTCATGACATCAAACATGTGGTAGACCAACAAATTAGACCAATATGACAGATCCCAAAAAATGCTTGGTTTTATCCAATTATGTACTTTCCCAAAACCATGAATTTCTTGTTGGTTTATTGTTGGTCCAAATGTGATGGGAGGTAATAAAAATACAACCGATTTTAACTATATACCTGATATCATTTTTGGAAGTCCATCCCTTTCAATTGTACCTTTTCGAAAATGAGATTTTTTCCTTCAAAAAGGATGGTCAGTTGGAAGAAATCTGCGATGATAGTAAAAATAGAAAGGTTTTTTTTATTAACTAGAATAAATGTATTATTGTCTCTCATACAGTAAGGAAATTATTTCATACCATGTGTACTCTAGGAAAATAACAAGACATATGCTGGGAAGTCACTAATTTCTTACATCAATTCATATTTTAGAAGGAAATTCTATTTCAAAAAAACATCACATGTGTTAAAACGATTAATCCACAATGAATTTAACTCATCAATCAATGGTTACAAATAAAGATCAATATTCTTTTTCAGATGTGATGGGTTAAATAAGGTCAAAATATATAAGGATCCTTCATCAATATCCATGGAGGTAAATTGTACGGAGTTATAAAGACATGTTAATATGAATAATGACTAGCATAAGAACCAAATTGATAAAAACCATCAGTATAAACACCCAATTGCATGTTTCATGATTCTAAAGAAAAAGACAGATGCAGTCAATCAAAATTATTCCACGAATCACCATCAGGTGGATGATTCAATATTTTACCAGTTTAAATTTCTGTTTTGTGCCACAAAATCATTGTTGCTGTTTTTTGGGACATAAATAAACATTGCTACCTGGGTGTAGCAGGGAAATATCTCAACTCTTTTATAGAAATATATCTAGACTTCCCTGGTTGTGCTTCTTTATACCTCGATTTTCCACAAGTGTGACAACTATCCAACAAATCATTTTCATGAGAATATAAGATGAAATTATTTGGACATGCATGAATCTTCTGATAGCTAAATCCCAGATTATGAACCAGCCTCTTTATCTCATAGTAATTTATAGGAAACACATTTCCTTAAGGTAAAAATGTTTTAACCTAATAAAATATCTAATCAAAAATGTTGTTTGACATTCCATTATCTGATTTAATAGCCATAAATTTTTCAACTACTTCTAATTTTCTTATCTTGCAACTAGGATATAAAACATCCTTAGTAGACCTCAACAACTTATAAAATTCAGATGTTTCTAACTCAGGAGTTAAATAAATATCATCCCGAGTATTAATTTGTTGAACAGATGGACATACAACATCATGTACTAAATTTTGAAACTATGAGGGCTTTAGAATCATATTATTAGTATCTTCTCTAGAACTGCATTAACGATGTTGATATCAAAAAAAAAAAATCCGGTTGAAAACAAAAATGCAAGAGATTTCCCCCAACGTTGTTAAATGTGTCAAACATTCCAAGAGAACAATTTTTACAAGGACACATAATAGTGACTTATGAAAAAAATTATGGTTTTGATGATGCAAATGATAAGAAAGACTCAACACCCTCAATATATATAAAATTTAAACACTAACTATTTGGATTTTTGTGATAAATTTATCGAAGCGTGATCATCTAATAATGACTGTTGTCGATTTCCTTGTTACATATTTTTTTTACAAATTATAAAATCTTTATTTTTTTTGAATAATTCAATATAAGAAAATCACTATCCAAAAAATAGATGATAATTAATTATAGCTTATTCTTACTAATTACCACTAATTATAGGTGACATAATTTCTAGTGGATTTGCAACTTCTCTTTTGTCTGACAGCTCATTTACTTGAAAATTTATCACAGTAAAATTACTAAGAAGAATTTTTCCAGAGGTGCATATATCCATTCCTATTCATATGATAATGCATAAGTGTACCTCCATCAAAATTCTTCATTGTAATTTTAGTGTGAGAAATATGCATGTAAATGCGCCGTCAGAAAAAAGATCCCCCTTTTCTTTGAGGAATCATCTTCTTTCAACTGCCTCCACTTGAAAACATTATGAAACATTTGTTCAAATGAATGCATATCCAATCTTGCGCATGTGATATTTGAAATGGATACACATGATCAAATTTTTCATAATGTTTTTAGTCGGTGATAGTTCAAAGGAGAAGAGTCATTGAGCCAAATGAGTTCTGCCAATTCAATAGAAATTATGCCATGTTCTTACAATTTATTACAATTATCCCTATTTATTAATATTTCTGTCAATTTATTACTAATTTCTTCCATTTATAACTAATTATTACTACTTATAACTAATTATTATGAGTTATTACTTATTATTACTAGTAATTTCTAATTATTCCTACTTATTACTAGTTATTCCTAATTATTAGTACTTATCGCTATGTTTGCTTACTATTTATTCTGAATTATTACAAATTACCACTAATTATCACTAATTTTTACTAATTTTTACTATTTATTACTATTTATTACTAATTATCACTAATTGTTACTAATTATTACTAATTATTTATATTTATTAGTAATTATTAGAATTTATTACCATTTATTAGTATTTATTAACCATAGATATTTTTTGTAAATTAGTAGTCTTTATCATAAATTATTAAGAATTACCAATAATTTTTTGTAAATTACTGCTAATTTTAGTATAATTTAATATAATGTAATTAATTATATTATAAATTTCTAAAAATGTGTAAATCGTAGAATTTTAAATCTTCAGGTCATGAGAAATGACCAATTTCGGTGAATCATGTCGACATTTTTCATTGCACATGACCCAATAATTAGCGACCAATTTTATTTTCCCTTTTTGAGTAATTTATAATAATTTATAAGTAATAAAAATTTTTTTATTACTAATTACTACAAATTATTACTAATTATTACCAATTATAACTAATTATTACTAATTATTACTAATTATTACTAATTATCACTAATTATTACATATTGATACTAATTATTACCATTTATTAGTATTTATTACTATTTATTACTAATTGTTACTATTTATTACTATTTATCACTATTTGATAGTATTTATTACTAATTATTACTAATTATTCTTAATTATTTCTAATTATTACAAATTATTGCCAATTATTACTAATAATTTCTTATTATTATTTATTACAAATTATTACCAGTTATTGCTAATTGTTATTAATTATTGCTAATTATTACTATTTATTGAAAATTATTACTTATTATTGCAACTTATTACTAATTATTGCTAGTTATTACTAATTATTGCAAATTATTAGTAATTATTGATAATTATTAGTAATTATTTCTATTTTTTAGAAATTATTTCTAATTAATAGTAATAATTGCTAATTAATAGTAATTATTCATAATTATTACTATTTATTCATAATTATTTCTAATAAACAGTGCCAAACCTTTTTGTGATGAGACCTCTTATCCTGCCGTAAATAACTAATTATTTGTGACGAGTTGATGTCCCTGTCACAAATAATCTTTTCGACAGACTATTTGCAATAAGATCTATTCCTGTCGCAAATAATCCATCACAAAAGGCAATTTTTTCCGTAGTGATTAGACACTTTTTCAACTCTATAAAACATTCTTCACATTCCTGAGTACAGAAAAACATTACTCCATTCCGGTTTAGCGTGGACATTGGGTTCAACAATCATGAAAATTTCTTCAAAAATCACCGATAATTCCCAGTTAGTCCCATAAAGCTGCAGATCTCCTTTACATATTTGGTCCTAGGCCACTCTTCAATTGCCTTTATCTTGGAAGGGTCCACGTATATCACTTTCCCGGTGATAACATGCCCCAATAATGATATTTCCTCCATCCAGAACTCATATTTGTTGGAATTTGCCTACAAATTCACCCTTTACAAAGTCATTAGCACAGAATTCAAAGGCTCATTGTGTCGCTCCTTGCTCTTGGAGTATGTCAGAATATCGTTAATAAAGACTACCACAAATTTGTTGAGGTAATCTCTAAAGACTATATTCATTAAATCCATGAAAATTACTGGAGCATTAGTGAGTCTGAAGGGAATCAATATAAACTCATAGTGTTCGTACCTCGTTCGAAAGAAAGTCATGGAAATATCTTCATTCCCCACCTTTAATTGGTGATATCATGACCGATGGGCCCCCTTAGAGAAATAACTTTCCCCACGAATCTGATCGAACTAGTCATCTATCTGAGACAGGGGGTACTTGTTCTTTATCATAATTTTTTGAGCTAATGATAATCAATGAAGAGGCACATTGATCAATCCTTATTTTTTATGAAGAGGACCGACGCACCCCATAGAAAAGAACTCCGGCGTATAAAACCCTTGTCCATATTCTCCTGTAACTGCTTCTTTAGTTCTTCCAACTCTACGATGACCATTCTATAAGGTGTCTTTGATATAGGTAGATATCCAGGAATAAGTTCAATTAAGAACTCAACCTCTTGATCAGGAGAGAACCCATGCAACTCTTCAGGGAATACATCAGTGTAATCCCTTACGATGGGCATGTCCTCAAGCGTGATTCTATCCTTTGTCTCAACTATTTGAGCTAGAAATGCTTTCACATAAGGAATTAATATCCACACCAGAGTCACTGGTTCTAAAGTATATTCATCCTCCTCCCCACACTTTTAAGAAATTTTAGTATGCTTCAAGATGTGAACAATGATCTCCTATTCCTGATAGTTGATGTTGGATTTTTATAAAGAGATCCAATCCATGCCCAAAATAACTTCAAACTCCACTAAAGGAAGTACATAAATATTTTTTTGGAGGTTTAGTCCACAAACATTTACCAGAGAGGTCTTATAAACCATGGATGGAATAATTTCCCTATTTTCTACTCTCACATGTAACATATCCTCTAAATTTTGAGGTGGGGTTTCAATAGTTATACTAAAAATTCAAGTTATGAAAGAATGCATTGAACCATAATAAAATAGTACGTTCACTATTCTTGGATAAATAACTAGCATACCTGTCACCACATAGTCGTCCGGATCCACCTTAGTAGTAGTGATAGTATAATCCTTTCCTTTTTTCCTTGGAGGTTTTTATTAATTTCCACCAGCAACCCTTGGATTAGAGAAATTATTCCCATAATTACCATTCTCTTTAATGTTTTATAATAGCACTATAGACTGAGTGTTGATCTGAACCTTCCTTTCTTCATTCACATTAGCTGTAATTTTCATATCCTGTCAACAGTACATGGACAGATCTCTCATTCTTCCACATTTGAAGCAATTCTTGACTCTCTTTAGACAGGTCCCATGATTCTTCTTCCCAAAAATTTTACAAGAGGGATATTAAGGTTTTTTTCCATCATGGTGTTTGTTTGTTGAACCACCCATGTTATTCTCCATTTTCACCTTCTTGTCACCGAGACCACGAGACCACTGAGAGTCTCAAATATTCATTTCAACATTGAGGACACAATGAACAATATATTCATTACTGTCAAGGTATCGAATCTCCAACAATATACATAGACTTGGCTTTATCCCACTAAATAAGTGATCCACCTTGCTTTTGGTGTTCATGAAAAAGCGAGAGACATACCTTGAAAGCCTTGTAATGTTTGCTACATACTCCCCAATGGACTCATCTTCCTTCTACTTGAACCTGAGGAACTATCTTTCCATCTTGAGACAAAGGGTTTAAAATTTTTTTTTGAAAAACATCCTCTTGAACTCCTCCCAATCCCTGGAGTCAATTTTCTCTTGGGAATTTGTATTCTTGATCTGTGTCCACCACTAATTAGCTTCCCTATCAAAACAATTGACCACAAGTACAAATTTCTCTTCTTTCGATCACTAGAGGATGAATAATATATTTTTAATAGAGTTAATCCATTATTCCATGATGATGGTATCAGAAGATCTTCTAGACATGGGCAGCCTTTTCTACATGAAGGATTCTTCGGAAACTTGATCTTTACTAAGAGGAGGATGGAGTTCCACATGATTCAAGTTATTATTCATAACTTGAGCCAGCTAATAAAGTACTATCATGATTTTTTGAGCACCCATTCCCATCATGTCAAGAATATCATTAGGGAAATATTCACATTCCATATCAAATTGGTTGTTATCAGGATTTATTCTAATTCCCGCTACTAACTAAGATAAAGGACATACAAGTAGAGGGCATGAATACTTAGCTATTGAGCAGAAAAAGGAAACTTTGAACACAAGAGGGTAAAATTTTAAAGGAGAAATATATCTTAACTTTTTACTCCTAATGTTTTAATATAGGTTATCCTTTATCTCTTTCTTAAATTATATTCTTATGGGTTTTTTATTCCCTTAACAATGGTTTGTACTATGCCCAGGAATTTCAAAAGTCATATCCCCATGGTGTATCAAACCAAGAGTTCATCAATTCCCATTGTCATGTACCAGGATACCTTGAGTTAGGCCCGAAACTCCTTTTCATAGTTTTTACTCCTAGGTACATCTCTTCCAGAGCCACCTCTGCATGTTTGTATCCAGGCAAGGATGTATTTTCTTGATAAACCACTTAATGTATACTTACCAAAACATAGGGATGTTTTCTTATACTTATTGTCATCCTTAAGGTTCTCACTAAGGTGATATATTCCTAATCTGTAAAAAATAACTAGACCATCCCATGATACCAACTATAATGACCCTAGCCTTTTACATAAGTCATTACATTATTTTAAGCATAATTATACATCAGAGTATAATCCATGGACCATAAAGTCTAGTGTCTTGGAAGACTAGTTACAAAATCAAACATTATAAAAACAAAATTTTATTTAAACTACATAATGAAATCCTATCATCCATTATGTTCATACATATTCATAAGATAACATAGGGATAACATGTACAAAGTGATGAGCTAAAAGCCTAGTAAGGGAATAACTATAAAAAACAAAGCATTAGAACATGTGATAGAAGGTATGACATGATGATATAAAAAAGGCATGTACCATATGTAATCATAACATATAACCATGTAATCATATAAACATAGAGTCATAGTATTTTGGAAAAATCATAAAACAAGTATTTTTTATGAGTCAAGGTTAACCGAAAATATTGTTTCCTATAGTAGCACAAGTTAAGGCTAACTACCAAGACCGTTTCACATAGGTGCCCAAGCCAAGGCTAACTGCCAAGACTGTCACACATAACATCTCATGAGACTCAACTTTACCCAATGCTTTGGAGTGCTATCTTGGTTAACCTATCTTAACTTTTCATGAATATGTTTTCTATATAATGAATCATACATAATCAATCATATATAAACATAAGAGTTACCCATTGGAAGGATTGGGTTCCATAATCATCAAATAAAGAATAAAAAATGGGGGTATCATAAAAGTGTCCACGAAAGAAAGGAAATAAAATATACATCGAAATTCCTAAGGGAAAATTGGCATGTATCACTGGAATTGATTTCAAGTAGAAGTGACAACATGTAAGAAAAGTATTTACGAAATATTAGCATTAAAACATTTGTGAGAGGTTTTATTACTATAGAGACTTAAAAATAAAAAAGGGAACAATAATTTATAAAAAACCATAAGTGAACCGATAAGGTTTTATTAATAAAATTACTGATTTTATAAATAAAATGGTGGCTTAAAACATAATATTGAGTGCAATTGATGCTGGGTAAGAATTCAAGAAGATCCCTTAAAACAAGGTTTGTTATTAGGAAGTTTTGAGGGGGGAATCACTTAAAAACATGTATATCCAAAATAGAAAATGATGGAAGGGTCATGATAAATAATTTTTTTTACATTTATACATAATTTATAATATTCATATAAATATATAAGATAAGTTAATTTTTGTAGGAAGAGTGATAAGGCAACCCGAAATAATAAAGGAGATTCAGGTAGAATTCCTTACGGATTATCGGCTTGATTTCAGATGTACTTAAGAGGGATTAATGAGATAGAAATAGGTTTCTCATATCTTATAAATCATTAGGGGATTATGGGGGAGGTTCTAAATAATACCCCATTATTAGGGATTACACATAAAATGTAATATCATATAGTACATTCTTGAATTGAAGTGAAATGGAGAGGTTCCCTTACCTTAAATCCGATAGTGATCTTTGATTGAACATAGTTACCTGAATGATAAAATTATATTAATTAATTAATAATTAAATAACCTATTATAAATGTAAAATATTTATTATAACCTTTTTAAGTTAATTTATAACCATTTTTATTGGTTATGATGTTCAATTTCATTGTTCAGGTCCGTTTGCTTGCTTAGTTTTAATGATCAGTTCATGTTCAAATAAACATGTAAGATGAAGGTGGTTATCCAGAATTAAAGTTATATTTTATTATTTAACATACATAAGGGTACATGTTTAAAAATTTAACTTGGTTACTTGGAGTGCAGTTGAATCATTATATAAAACATTAGTGATAACCTTTTGAGTTAATTGGATGTTTTTTGACCACAAAGAACTCATTTTGTTTTATAAAAACAAACCATGTGTACAAAAAGATTATAGAAAACTAAATGATTCATAATATATTTATTATTTATTATTTCAAACATTAAATATTTTTCATGACCATAATTGAAGACAATAATGTAATTTGAAAACACATCGTCCTTGAATGTTATAGATTAAAACATCTCAGATGGTGTCTTTACTACTAAAATAAAATAAGAGTTAAGGGGAAATGAAAATAAATTATTATATTGTCATAAAAAAATAAAATTAAAGGTAAGTTACTATATTTTTCAAAACATTTGGATTAGTATAGATAAGTATAGAAAAGAAAAAAAAAGAACTTGAAAAGAAAATGAAAGAAAAGAAAAGAGAAATTTACCTCTTGATTCAATCTTCCTTGAGATCCTCCTAGGGGGAGATGATTTGGTCTTTTGAAGAAAAAAATGGTTTTTGGACGTGGGGGAGGAGATTGGGGAGTGATTTGGTCAGAATATAGTCAAGGAATGAGGCTTGATAGGAGTGAATAGAAGAGGTAAGAATGGGTGGTATTTATAGTGGAAGAGAGGAGGTTTTTCATAATATTATAATCAGTACTTTATTATTTTTCCATAAGACAAGAAATAGTGAAAATTTCATGAATAAAATAGTAATAATTGCATGTGGGTTAGATATTTGGGTACTTATATCATTTATGATTTTAATAATAGTTGACTTAATTTATAATGTATTTGTATGGAAAATTAATGTAATTTACAATTCAACAAAAATTCAAGTATTTCAGAAAAATACCAAAAATTTAACCCAACCATTTTTTGATGTGTAGAATCAAAATATGTAATCAATTTTTTAAAAATAATTTTTTAAATATGATTAATTTAATATTTAATTGAAATCAATATTTATTCTAAAAAAAACCAGTTTTAAAACATTTCTTTACTTATTCCAAAAAATAGGCACATCATACATTCACATAAATCTTAATTGTATATTATCATATGTAAGGTTTCTATTAATTATGGTATATATCTATTCATAAGGTTATAATTTCTATTCATAAGGTTATGTTACTATTCACCAAAAATTAGTTTTATCTTATCAGACTCCAAGCATCTTATTGATTGCAACAGTGAATGTCAGATTTTCAGAATTCAAAACACAGAAGTGTAAAAATTATGTTTAAATTTCATATAGTACTTAGTAGTTCATTGTGTTGTGATTTTATGTGATTATATGATATAATTATAAGAAGGTAATTTTCATGGAAAACTTAGGGTCGTTAAAGGACTATACTGGTGTAGGGTGTCTAGCTAGGGGGTAGGGTCATGGGGGTGGGTTTTCCTATGAAAATACTTTTTTTATCATGGATAAATTATAAAGGGTAGGCTAAAACATATTCAGTATGAGCTCTATTCCATGGAGTGATTCTGGAGGCGTAGACTAGTCGAGTCTTACGACATAGAGTGATAGGCTATACCGTAGTGATCAAAGGGGTGTTCTAAAAAATTTGGTACACCCATAACGTAGAGTTAGGATATGGTTAATATTATTCATTAAACATTACCTATCAACATTGAGTTAGTTTGGAATGCATCATGGTCTTGCTTCATTTCTATAGGAGCTGTGCTATGGACATCACTATGTTCCTTGAGCATGGGTATGATAAGGACAGCTAAAACAAGGGCCCTTGCACTATGATATAGTCCTTCCCATTTGATCCATTTATATGACTTGGTCAAGGGGGATAAGGAATAAATTTTTTTTAGGACATCTATAAATACCCACACCACCTTCGAACCAACTTTTCTCCCATCATTTTTCTCAAACCATAGGCACCTTGAGATATTTATGAAGACCATTGAATCCCCATTCAATCAGATCCAGACCCATCCTTCTATAGATCAATTTACGGTGATAAATGGTGTGTTATTAATCTTTTCATTATTGTTTCTCAATAGTTCTATCTTGTTTCCTCCCGCTCTTCAATTATATGTAATGATTGTTAATCTACATTATTCTAATAGATTTTATTTTGTTGTTTTTTATAACTATTGTGATATGATGTTATTTGAGGGAAGTGGCTTCCTTCAAGGAAGATTATGAGAGATCTTAATTTTTGTTCTATTCTCATAAAATAAAATTAAAAGCCTCATGGTAGGGGATTCATTTAATATCCTTGTTTTTATATGTAATTGTAAAGTGATAATGCATTATCCCTTTGGGTGGCGGTGAGATTAACCTCAATAAAAATTTCAACTTGATTAATGAAATAAATTATTTATATATGTAGAGATCATATGTGTTCTTCCATCATGATAATGACTTGCCTCTGGATTTATTATAAAGCATGATATAAACATTTATACTTTGTTAGCTTGTTTTGTATGCTTATATTAACAAGTTAATTTGATGTGAAGTTGTTAAAGAACATAAAGTCAGTAATGATTTGAATATCTTATGAATTAAATGGGAATTTTTAATAAATATATTATTACATCTAATTTAATATAAATCAAATGATTCTTGATTCAGTTTTAATTAGATTTTTCACTCGAAGTGTTAATGGAATTGGGTATGGAACACAAAGTTGGTAATTCTTATTGATGATAATAATTAAAAGGAATGTTAATGGAATTTTTCTTCCTTAATCATTGTTGAAACTAAATTTTATGCTTGAATTAAATTTTTAAAGAATTTATATATTGTTATACTTGATTCCAAATGTTAATTATAGTTATACAATATTATGATTATATCAGTTAATCCATGATGATAATAACACCATTTTTTTGATAAAGGCAATTGTTTCGGTTTGAGTGAGCCCATTTGAATGTGAAGTATGAATTCCATGTTTTTGGGGATTATATTCAATATTGACTTTTTTGTTTTTTTATACACTATTTTTTAGTTTGGATGGGATCATTGATATAAAACGTGATGTGAACCTGGGATAGATACTAACTAATCAAATATGGGTGGGGAGGCTTAGGTTTGTGGTAAGAGTTGATTCTTATGATGGTGAGATGCATGGCGATATACATGACGTGTTTAGGGATGGAATAAGGTTTGATAGAGTGTGTTGAATCTAGGATTTCCTATTTTTTATAAACTCTTTATGATTTCTTACTAATTATCTATTTTATTGCGAGATAGTCATATTTCTTATTTATCTTTATTCCTTTACTGACTCCTTGAGGTAGTTTGTTAAGTTTTGTTATGAAACATTTATGTTAGATTAGTATATTTCCTCAAGTGTCTAGAACTGTCTTATTTTAAATGTATAATTAATGTTTTAACCCATGCGGTAAGTGCTTGCAGTAAGGAAAATGTTAATAAACATGAGAATTATAGACTTTGTTGAGTAATTCTTAGAGGGAATGGACATCTCTTTTAGGATTATGGTTTGTGAATTGAATAATTTTAATTAATGGATACTAAATTAACTCACATTTATTTTAATTATTAGAAAAAATGAAGTAATTTAATTAAAGTATTATTAAATGCAGGTTTTTTTGGATATCCAGTTCTTAGTGCTAGAAGTTGGGTGTTTGGGAGATGAAAACTATAGTTGAATATATTAATATTTTTGTTCTCATAGTTTCATTGTGATCTATATTATATCCTATATTTTTATTAATATTCTAACACACCCATGTCGGTATAGAAATTTTCACCCATTGGACTTTGGTATGGTGTATTCCCCAACATATAGGATAATAAGGGACACATGGATGACTACCCCCTATAACACTTCTCATTTTTTTTCTGATAGTATTATGTTCTAGTATACATGATGTTTATCTTTCAAATATATGAGTGTAGGGGGATATGATAAATTGTGGTTATTTCACACACATGTATCTTTAGATATAATATCAAAATGGTTATTATAGGTATGTTGTGTATGAGATATGATGTATTGATGAACAATACTGAACTAATGGTTTTTGATGACTTGAGGTACAATATATAATGTATGATACACAATTTTAATTAAATGGTGAATCCAAAAAACTAACCTGTTACAACTTGTATATGTGGATGGTATGATGAGACGATGTTATCAACAAGGTGCATGGAATGATACTTAGTCAAGGTGTCATAGGGATGGATTCTTTCGAGTGATATGGATTAAGATGTATAATGTTGGGGAAGAGAGACACACTAGTGGGGAAGCAGTAGTGGGGTAAGATTATATGATTACTATAATATATGATATATTATGTGCATTGCTTGGTGAGATATAACTATGGTAATCCTAAGAACACAATATGAATTATTAGGTGATGTGTTAGTTTCACATGACTTTCCAAATGATTTAGTATTCATTCTTTATCTTTTTCAAGATTGGATCTAAGGAGGATCCTACTGAGTATACCTTTTACGAAAACCCTATGTATATAAATACTATTTTTAGGACACTAAGAGAAGGTTGGAGATCTGGATTTATGTTACAAGCCCCTGGGTTTTTAGGAGTTGTTTTGGTTTCATGGTAGCATCTGATTTTATATTTTGTTACTTTTTGTTCATTTTTAGTATTATTTGTTTTTTAGCATAATACATGCATAACCCTGGGATCTTTCTTTTACCTTTATATTTAGCAGAAGTTGTTTCGTATTTTTATATAATCTCTTGATACACATGTTATTTTAGCGGGGAATTCCTCTAATTTGAATATATTTTATACCCTCGGTTATTGTCTCAAACTTGTTTCCTATTGAAGTAAGGATTTATATTGTCACTATCTTTGTTATCTCATTTCCTTACCCGAATGGATAACTTTGGGGATAGGGGGTTGTGACATTCTTTGGAAGATCATATTCATATTTATATTTTGGTTTGAAAGAATCTATCTTGAGAAAAAAGATTCAATCTAATAAACACGTTATCTCCAAAATTGTAGACTTTTTAAATTCCAAACTCACCAGATTATTAAATTATTCCCCTAATTTTTGTTTACATCCACAAAAAATTATATCATTCACAAAAACCAACACCATAAATTGTTTTTCCAAAGTTGTATTCACATAAAGGTTTTGATCAAACCCACATATTTGTAATTCTAGTTTCTACATATATGATTCAAGTTGATCATACCATTAAAGAAATTCAATATTAATACTATATAAGGCCTTCTTCAATCTATACACATTTTTAGCACTTTTAATTGTGAAACTCATTGAATTTTCAATATAGACTTCTTCCTTTAGCACACAATTCATGAATTCTATTTTCATATCTATTTGAAATATTTTAAACCGTCCTTGAATCACTACTACTATAAATAACCTAATAGTCTCTAGTTGAGCTACCATTTCAAAGGTTTCTTCAAAAAAAAAAACTTTATATTTTAGAAAAATCATTACACACCAATCATGACTTTTTTTAACCACATTACACTATTTATCAAACTTGGTTATAAAGACTTACTTTATTATAATCATGTTGTGGTTTTTAGGTCTATACATAAGCTCCCATGTTTTTTTTCAATGTGTTCCATCTCATCATTTATAGATTTTACCCATGGACTATCCTCAAAAACATCTTTAAATGATGTTAGATCAATAGTTGACTGTAAACCTATGTTTAGTAAAATCCTTATCCTTTATGTTTGAGTAGGTGAAAATGGATCACTAATTATATTAGTTGGGTCATAATGCAATCTTATAATTTTTATCATGTTCTTTGGATAACCATCTTTATGATATATCCTATCCTCTGACTCAACCTTAAAATCATCATATTTGGAATAAATTTATATAATATTAGAATTTATATCAGATTATTTTTCTTATTTAAATACTATATAAATATTATAACTCCCAAAATTATTTCCTTCTTTCTCATAAATATCCTTGACATAATTACTTTCCAAAATCTTATTTAACCTTTTACTGATTCAATTATAGGATTTAATCTCTTTTGAGTAGCCTAAGGACACTCTTTCATCTGTTGTATCACCATATGTTTCTTTATTTTATTTTTTATTTCAAATATAGAATCTAATTCCAAAAACATTAAAGTAATTTAGTGTCAGATTCATTGTATTACACATATCATAGGGGGTTTATACTTTTCCAGGTTTTAGAAACACCCAATTTGGGTAGTACACTACAAATTGAATGGCCTAAATAAAATAATGGAAAGACACACCACTTTCTATATGTAGTGGTCTAGCCATGTTGTTCACCATTTGATTTTTCTGTTTAGTGTCCCCATTCTATAGTGGGGTACCGTTGGAACCACTATTTTTCATAGCATGAAACAAATTATAATTTTTTTTCAATCCACATAGGGTTACTTAGGGAGTTTTCGAGACAAGTGTTATTATCATGTAGGTGGATTTAGTGCTGAAGGTGGCATCATTTCCTTGTATTTTCAAAATTTTTGGATCTCAAAATCCATAGGAAGGGGTGAGATTTGGGAAAGAAATATTTTTATGATTTAATTTTTACAAATATATAAAAGGAATGGGTTTCATGAAGATAGATGTTTCATGAAGATAGTTCTATGATGATGTGGATATTTATGAAGGGAATTGTTTTCTGAAAGGTTTTTGAAAGAGGTTTCTTGGTGAATGGATGAAGCTTTATAGAAATATGGTGATCTACATGACTACTAGAAGATTCATGAATAGAATAATTTAAATAAAGTTTTATGAAAAAAATTATATTCACAAACTTGAATGAATAAGTTTTTGAAAAGGAAATAGTGATCTTGGAAGCTTTTCAAAAAGGCTATGTCTATAAATAGTTGATGAACCATTATTTGACACATAAAAAAATACAATTTAGAGAATGGGTGAATCACTATAATTTAATGAATGTTTTAAGAGAAGGAAATTATTGACGGATCATGAACTATTCATTAGAAGAATAATCATGAAAAAATTGTTAAGTGAAAATTTCATTAAATTCATTTTAAAAAATGTTGTTTTATGAAGACCAAGAAATTAACGATAATTGGAAATACAAAAATGTTGGGAGATTTGTAATGGCTAGAATTTTTGAAAAAGTATGTTGTATCATGAAAGATAAAACATCATTGAGAAAAGTAGGTTTCATGAAAGAGATAGTTTCCCGAAATGTACTTATGAAAACAACATGTTTTGATCATATGAATATAGTGAATTGTGCATTGAAGTTCATCAATTTAAGAATATAGTGTAAGAAGAGACTCATGCTAATTAGGGACAATGAAATATGTGCTGAATCATTTTATGGAATGTTGAAGTTCACAAACTGAAAAAGACTTCACTAAAGGTAGTTAGGGAGGGGGACAATGAAAGTTATCTGCGGGAGTTATTGCGATATCCCTAAAACTCTTTTAAATTCAATGAACCTGGAATGAAGTGACCATGTCTAATCGTTTTCAATAAAAAATAACTAGTGAAGCTTAGTGGATTTATTTACGAACAAAATGATGTCAATGTATTCTCCTTGGACTATCCCTTTTTGGTGAACCAAGAAAACTGCTATGTTGTGTTTTAATTTCTATATATGGGTGTTTAATAGTTTCATGGTTCCATCATATAGGTTTAACTAGTTCCCACTAATGTGGGGACGATATCTATCTCATTTAGAGAAACATTTGACACGAAGATTCACCTCTCCTCTCTCAAGGAGTTATAGGATTCTAGAAGTGGTATCACATCAATGTTATAGGCGTTAAATATTTCTTATATTATTAAATTCATGGAAAATTCAGTGACTGTTAGGGGATTTTCCATTTTTGATTGAATGAACTATTAGATTTGGAAGACTTGAATGAGATCTCATTTGGGATCTCTTGGGATGGACGTTCCCTTTTCCATAGTTCTTGTGATTCAGGTCAGTGATATGACATGTATTTCTATGATTAAAATAGATAGGAAAATTCTGTATGTAGATGTCAATGATTAAAAAGATATTACTGTAGAAATATATGATAAAATCTATTTGAAGGTGATGAGCCGCACTATATCCAAGTCCTTTTTGGATAAACTAGAAAATATGTATGTAGATAATAAGAAATTAATGGGGACAAAACATCAGGTTTTGAATTATCAGTTCGATGATCTGAAAATGAAACCAAATTATAATATAGATAGATTCTCTAATCACATTACAAATTTTTTTGGAGCTGTTTGAGTAATTGGTTTAGAAAATAAAGAAATTGAAATTGTGATGAAATTATTATGAAGGATTACACCTATTCATAATATAATAGTGTTATCCCTGTAAGAAATAAATCAATATAATATTTCCCTTTATGATATTCTAAGAAGTCTAGTGGCTTAAAAATTAAAGTTAATTTAGAAGACACAAGAATCTAGGGAAGAAAAAAAATAAAAGTCAAATATGTTGAAAAAATTTACATTTCAAAAGTCATTTATGATAGAGATGATGCGGATAATGAACTTATTTATCTTTCTTCCAAAATATTCAAGAGTGGAAAATGAAATTTGAAGGAGGGATTCTATTGGACTTTTTTTATTGTTGTAATGTAGGAAAAATTGATTATCGGTTCTCAAAAATATTCAATTATATAAAAAGTGTAATACAGACCATACAGAGGCATCAATGGAGTGCATTCAAATGGGAGACTTCAAATCAATAAATATATTATAGAGAAATAGATTCATTTACAAATTGGAATAAGATAATAATGACTTTTTGGAGGATGTAGAAATATATTTTAAATATGATATTGAATAATTCTTGATGGCTGTAGTTGAAATGGTAGAACCTATAAATATGAAGATAATCAGTCAAATGGTATTGTAGATAACAAGGTGGAACCTAAGGGTTCTCTTGATTTGATTTTAATTAAAATAAATAATAACATAAAGATACAAGAATTTTTTAAATATTCATCAGAGTATGTGGATGATCTTGAATCCGGGATTGATTGACTACAAGTCTAGGTAGAAGAAAATTTATGAACTCTAGAAAGATTAGAAGAGGTTCTGTATTCTAAAATCAGGATTTAAGAGAAAGAAAAAGTCATCAAGAAACATAAATTGAGACTAGAGGAAAAGGATAAGATAATTGAGGTCATTTAATAATATTTTTTTATTTAAGGATTAAAATGGAAACTGAATCAATATCAATGTAAACAAAGAAGAAAATATAGTTTGGTATTTTTTATATGATTTTTAGAAAGTGTTAATCATTGTTTTAAAGGAGTAGATAAAACATTGAATGATCAATGATCAAAATTTATGGAAAAAATTGGAGCTATATGTGATTTATAAGCATCAATGGATGGAAACAGGATGAGCCAAAGATTAGGGATGTATAAAGTTGCACATATCACAAAGGCACCTGATGTCATAATAAAGACATATTCAAACCAAACAATGAATCTGGTTGAAAATAATCCTCAATTATCCATAGAGGATCTCCATTCAAACACCTTTTGAAAATAATGGTACATGTGGAGGAATGGAAGTGAAAAGATATTTCCTCTTATGAACTTCTAATTATGTAGCTTTCTAAGCATTACCAGGTTATACTATGAAGAGGTTCAAAAATATCTTGATGGGAAAGCACCTAGAAGTCAAGAAAGGGAAGTTATACTATATCCATCATCAAATGGATGAAATAATATCTATGGATATTTTTTTAATGGTTATATCTTTACTCATAAATATATTCATTAAAGGTAGAGAAATGGAGGTAAGAATAACTTGAAAACTCAGAGACATTTCAAAACCGATCAACCAAGAAGAATTTCCCATAAAAAGGCATTCCCATCTAGAATAATATTATATATAAAATTCAACCATTCATATTAAAAATAGATTATAAACGACATTTTTTTCTTATACTGAATAAGGTATCTGATATAAGGAAAACAATAATATTAAGAAAGCCTACTTGGTAAAAATCACTCTAAAAGTAACAGCGAATAGTAGGACCTGGATTCTTGATAGTGAATTCGCATCCCTTATAACTATAAATTATAATTTTTTTGTAATATTTAGAGAAAAGGTTTGATGGAATAGTGAGATTTATAAAATATATTTACTTAGAGGTTAAAGGATGTGGAAATACAGAATTACAAAATTACGATCTAATGAAAATAGAGGTACTCTAAACATATATTTTTCATCACAATAACTTGAGTGTGAGTTAGCATTGTGACTTGAAACTAGTAGTTATTTTAATCATAAGGGGTAGGAAATCAAATGGATGATAGTTAATTATATCATGAAAGGATACATGATAAATGGTAATTTTTACTTGGTAGATAGTAAATAAAAAACATTTTTCTTAAAAATTTAATTGGAAAAAGCTATGGCACTAGATGTTTGGTCACATTAATAAAAAATCATGGAAACATTATCCCATATAAAGGATATTGGTTAATTTACCAATCTAAAACATGTTTATGTAATGAAATTTGATGCTTTTATGTGGGGAAAGATGGCATGATAATCTTATCGGTTGAGGAAAAAAGGGGAACAAATATGATTGACCTTGTCCACATAGATGTGTGTGGACCAATGAATGTGGTAATAACATTTATAGAGAGTTACATAATTATTTTCATTTATGATTATTTAAAAATGTAATGTTTGATATTTATGCTGCACAAACGAGATTTGATTGATTGCATGCATAGATATCTATGAAGTTTTGATAATGAAATTTCTTGTATAATTAATATATTATTATCTAAAAATATAATAGAATAGACATCCATTTAATTATAAAATTACCAAGAAATACATGGTATTAATAATGATGTGTATAAATTGGGAACACGCCAACAAAATGGGGCCATTGAATGCATAAATGTACTTTTGAATAATATGGCTAGGACAATGACAACTGAGAGTTGTTTTTATTATCAAAATTAGAAATAGGATGTTTAAGTTGACATGTACACTAAAAATCAAATAAAGATATTTATAAGAGAGTATAGAACACAATATTATATATTGAATGAAATTAATCTCCAACAAATTTATTTTAATGTTTTTTGAAATTAAAATTTTTATTCAATACAAAAAGAAAATCAATAAAAGTATAGTGATGCTAAAGGTGATGAAATATTCCTTGGTTAATCAATGAAGAATTAAGAATAAAATTTCTACATTAATCATAATAGAATGATTTTTGAAATAAATTATGTAAATATCATTCAGGATAAGACTATGATTAATTTGAGGAGTTCATATGTTGATATGATTGAAGATGAAGTAGAAAGTGTAATAGAGATAGATTCAAATACAAAAATTGCATAGGGCTTGCCGAAAATTTAGGGTCCTCGAAATGATGATGATTTAGAATTAGAATTAGAAGAGGAATCCATTTTCTAAATAAACTCTATTACAACCTTAGATTAGAAATAAAAGATTAGAATTTGGTCAATTAAACATCATTGTGGATTGGACTACACCTACACAGATAACGATTATGAGGAATGAAGAACATTCTACTCTCCTATAAATTGTGTAGCCAACATTGTTTAAAGAAGTAGTGAATGATGAATCATGGGTTATTTCCATGAATGAAGAAATAAATTATATTGATAAAAACTAGCATTGGGGACCTTTAAAGAGAAAAGAAAATCTTAGTTTTACAAGAAGAAAGTGGATATTTAAAAAAATTCCATGAGCTGAGAAATGTGATTAGAAATAAAAAACTCTTGGTGTATAAAGTCTATGAACTGATTCAAGGAATTTATATTAATGAAATATTTTCTCCTGTAGTGCCACAAGAGTCTATTAGGCTCTTCCTAGACATATAAATTAGAAATATATTACAAAGTATATTATATGGATGTCAAAAAATAATTCTTAAATTGTGTTCTTAAAGGAGAAGTATAAATTGAAAAACCAGTGAGATTTCTAATTGGAAGTCATTTTATAAAGGTTTTTAGATTAAAGAATGATATTTTTGGTCTAAAACATGAATTAAAAGCATAGTATTTTCAGTTAGATGATTATCTGAATAATATAGAATTTAAAAGTGGTGGTTTTTGTTATAATCTCTACGTGAATTATTCCTAACGAGATCAATTTATAGTGCATGTGTATGCAGATGATATTATATTTAGAGAAGCATGCATGTATTAGTGGAATAATTTCATAATCACATGAAATTATAATTTGAAATGTCAATGATTGGTGAAATAACATTATTATTGGGGATGGAAGTGATTAAAAGGAAGGACTAAACCTTAATTTCTTTGGAAAAGTATGCAAGAGACATTCTTATGTAATTGAACATGCACGACTCCAAACCAATGCCGAATACATTTATAGTTTTAAAGAAACTTGAAAATAACTAGGATGGAAAATATATGGATCCCACCATTTAAATAAGGATCATTGTAAGCTTATTATTCTTCACTGTAACATGAACATATGTCATCTTTGAAACATGTTTAGCATCCTGATTCCAAAGTAATCTATATGTATAGAATCTTTCAATACTTAAAAGAATCAGGGGGTATATTCAAGGTACCATAAAATTTTCCATATTCATTATATAAGGAAAATATAATGAATTAGTGGATTCTTTTTTATGTTTACTGGGATGCATATGTTTTGGATCGAAATTCCATAAGTGAGGATACATTTTTCATTGGAAAATTTTTTTTGGTTTGGTTGAGATAGAAACAAGAAAGCATTTCTCTTAGTATGTATAAACTAGAGTATATATATATGGAAAATTCATGCACTCAACTTTTTTTCTATGAATTAACAATTGAATATTATTGGGTATGATGTGAAACTACCAATGGTGATGTCACCGTGACAATTGGAGTGCGATAGATATTATAAAATATCAAATTCTACACTATCATACCAAACATTTAGAGATTAAATATAACTATGTCAAATTTTTTTTGCGAAAGGTGTGATTAAAATAGAGCATGTTGGATCCAAATATTAATTGGATTAAATCTTTAGTAAGTATTTGGAATCAGTAATGTTTGGGAAACATCAGTTGATCCATGTTGTTTATCCACTTACAGGGCCTGAGGAGGTTATAGTTTATCACCCCTCACAGTTAATGCTAATTTATTTATTCTTTTTGTTGATGTGATGAAGGTATATGGGGGAGATATAATCTAAATGGATATTTCTTCATACTAAGGTCACAATACATGTTTTTTGGGATTATTTTAATAGGGGGATAAGGAAGTTAAATGAATTTTAGTTTAGCTCGATATGTAGATTGGCCGATGATCTCTTGAGGAATAAATGTCTGTTTTTCCACTATGGTTTTCAACACCGAGTTTTCTCATGTAGACCTAGTGTGAAATATGAGTTATTAAAAACAAATAAGGTTTTTGATTGATGATGGTGATCTATGAGAATTATCTATATATTGGAAACAAACTTAAATGGGGGATTGTTGGATCCATGGTTTTTTGCAGTTGAAAATGTATTGTATTTTGTTTTTTTACAATCTATATTGGGTTGATAATGGATTCTACAAGACAAGTTATCTTATGGTGCATGTGGATTAATTGTTTATGGTGGGGTAATTTCCCAATGTTTTCCATTTATTTAGATATCAAAATCTGAAGAAAGGGGTGAAATTTGGGAATGATGGATTTCTAGGACAAAATATTTAAAAAAATGGAAAATTAATGGTCTTTGTAAAGATTAAAGTTTTATGAATATATTTTAAAAAATATTTTGAGATTCAAAAATTAATCTAGTATTAAATAGGTTTATGGTTCTCAAAAGAGGTTTTATGATGAATAGATGAGTTGTGATGGAAATACTGTAATCTACACGACTATGAGAAACATCCAGAACTGAATAGTTTCACTAATGTTTTGTGATGAAAAAACGCTTCAAAAAAGTGAATTAAAAGGTTCTTAAAAAGAAAATGTTGAACTTGAATGATTTTAGAAAAAGAATTATTTATAAATAGATGACACCCATCATTTGAAACAAAAAAGAGAATTTGGAAAAAGGGTGAATCACTATGATTTTGAGAAGTTATTACAAGAAGGAAATTATTTGCGAATGCTGAACTATTTACTAGAAGAATCATCATGAAAAGAATGGTTATGAAATAATTGACACTAATAAATTTTATAAAATATTGTTTTGTCCATCCAACATAAATGTTTTTATTTTCAATCACTTTTAAGGGAAAAGTGAGAATCCTCACACCTTGTCTGATTCAGCACCAAAGGTCACAACTGATTTGTTAAAGAAAAGTTTAAGCTGATTCGAGCCAAGATATCTAAACAATATCTAGGGAATAGAATTTATATGGATGTCAGAATCATCCTTTAGTATTCCTTCACAGAGATTTTCTAGTATGTCCTAAGATTTCAAGTGTCCCTCCTTGTTGATCTTTCTCATGTTTCATCCTCTAAGAAGAATGCAAGCCTGCTTGTCGATCCACTTACCCTGATCCTTAGTAAAGGTCACCTGAAGCGGCCTTATCTTCTTTAACTCATGAATATCCAGTTTTTTGTCATCCATTTCCTCATCAGAGTTCAAAATTAAGAACATTTGATTCATCATCGAAAGTATCTATCACTGTGAGTCATCATTGGAGTTATTCTGACATTGCTGCACCGAGCCCAGAGGTCCCTTTTCACCCTCAAGGCTAGTAAATAAAACAACCTCGCAACTAGCCTCCAATATTTGCTAAACCACCTAGCCTTCCACTATTTTTTCCTTGTGTTCCTTTGGAGTTCCGAATTTCTTTTCTGACCGAGTCTCCATTGGCCTAGGGAGGTAGGAGTAGTCCTTGCACCCCTTTTTCTTCTGCTTCTTAGACATAATGCATCTTCCCGGGTCTCTGTTTTCCTTATTCCCATTCTTTCTCCTTGGTCCAGGTAGGACCATTACAACCCCTCCTGTAACAAAATCTTCTGAGGGTTGGCTATATACATTAGATTCGTCTTCAGATATAAAAAACTGGTTACAGTCCGAGCCCCCCTCGTTGCTCAAACAGTCGAAGTTGTTACATAATTTGATTCTCACCAAAGTTCCCATCAAGTTGAGATGTTACCCGCATAATTCAATGTCAACACCCATGCTTGGTTATCCATAGGATAACTACCCCCAACAATGGCACTACCACCTGCACCCACTGCCTGGGCATAAGTACTATAGATTGGAATAGTACCCATGGGTATCAGAACCCCACTCCGAAGGTCTCCCCCAGAACCTGGTTATCTAGGTTGACATTCGCTGTTGCTGTCCCTGTTGGAGGACCGGGTAGAACCTCCCCGGGGTCCCCTTGCTGCAAGGAACAAAAGTTCAGGTCCTGCTTCAAACAAGAAAAAACTTCTAAAACTAGTGGCCTTGAGTCCTTTGATATGGACCTTTCCATTTCAACTGGAATGGTCTCACCACCTTGGTGGACCATTCTAGAACATTGATCAATCAAATGCAGACCCCGCTGTGAAGAAATAAATGTGGCAACCCTGCATCCCTACTTTGGATCATGGACATAGAAATCAATCTGCTCATTCACCCTAGAATCCATCAAACCTTGGAAAAGTTTGATCACCCTATGGAATCCGAAAGAGGAGTGGCCTAGCCGATGGCTGTGTGAACAAACGCTGGAAAATATTCAAAGACCACCCTCTGTTTCCATCTCAGCTCCTCTCCCACCAAAACCCAAATCCAATCCATAAGCGGTTTAGAAACATAAACCCTAACGCAGACACGATGATTAATTGGATGGAAAAGCGCAGAAGTTCATCTATTAGAACACAGGAACTGGCCTACCAAGTTCCCAAGAAAACCAATAATCGAAGGATTCTAGAATGGAAGCAGAAGATCTGTAAAGCTTACCCAAACTACTGTCGAAGGCACACTGCTTCAGGTTGAACTCAGAGGAATAGTGAAGAAGATGAAAACCACAACCGTTGAAAGAGAGAGGAGTGCTGGACCATGCTATGATCAGATCTTCCTCCAAGGAGAATCATATCATCATGTGGCACCCATCGAGAAGACCCACCACCGATCGGTCATTTAGACCCCTTGAATCACAAAAAAACCTATCAAAAGAGTTAACTGAGGGTTGATTCCCTCTGAATCAAGCCACCTGTGTTGCCTTGGGAAGGTATGAAGCATCGTTGAATTCTTTCAAAGAAAGCGAGAGCTGAGGCCATCCGTTGTGAAGGACCGTGACCTTAGGACCCAGGAATGTCACCAAGAAATGAGGAAGGGAGTTAGTGTTAGTGAAGGGAATGAAGGGTCAATCCTAAGGGTATGTAGGATCAGATCCCCCTCCCTCCTCCAGGGAGGGAGGGGTCGGCACCACCAACATTGTTGCTAGTGCATCGACGCCGAGAGAACCAGGAGCCTGAAGTTCCCCCTAAAAGGTAGTTTTGTGAATTGTAAGAGTTTTATGATTGTTCAGAGCTCCATGAAGAAGGGGATATTTGTGCTGGTTGGAAGCTGTATGAAAGTATTTGAGTTCATGAAAAATAAAACATCTTTGAAACAAAAAGGGGGTTTTACAAAGGAGATATTTTTTCAATAATTACCTAAATGAAAAATTAGTTTTGAACAAATGGTTTTCATGAACATTACATTCAAGTGCAACAATTTATGAATTTTGTGCAATTAGAACCTCATTATTATCAAGAAAAAATAATTATTTGGCCAATCTATTATGGTGACCATCAAGTTGATAAACCAAGTAAGACTTCACCAACGGTGGTGAGAAAGGGGGTCTGGTGAAATAGATATAAGGGAGGTAGTGTGTTACCCCTAATTTTTTTGTCAAGGTAATGAGCCTAGAACAGAGTGACTATGTTTGATCTTTTGTAATTCATAATAAATAGTGAAGCATAGTGAATTCAGGTATGAACAAATTTTTTTTGGTGTATTCTCTTTGGACTAGATCTTAGTGGTCAACCATGTATAATAGTTGTGTTGTGTTTATATTTCTATATATGGGTGTTTAATATTATCATTATTATAACAGACAATTGTAAATAGTTCCTGCAAATGTGGGGTCAATATCCATCTCATTGAAATAAAATATTGACACACTGATTCACCCATCCCCTCTTCGGGTTTTCTATGTTCCTACATGTACATACTGAGGATATCTCATATTTAATTCCATATTTTTTTATATAATTATCCACATTAATATATGTGTAATATTTTCTATTATACAATCATATAATTTTAATTGTTTGGGTAATTTTATTTTCCAATCACATTGAATAAATCTTCATTCACTTTAAAACCTTTTTCTTACTGTGCTTGAACTTGGCACAATCATTCTAATATATTCAATAATAAATAGAATTATGTATTTTTATCTATGAGTTCTTAATAGATTTATTAGGTCATGGATTTAATTGTGAACAATGTTAAGAATATTATATTCCCCCTTATTCTTCCAAAGATAAAGGTTAAACACCATCTTCACCCATATGAATTCATCACATGTCTACTCTCATTCGCACATCTAGTTAGAGATATCCACTCAATCTTTTATCTTGGACAGATTATCCATACTTTTCTAGAGAATATGTCCCATCCTTTAGGTCTAAAAAATATTATCTTACTCCACATTAGGAAACACATGTTCTTATTACTATCTACCTAGTAAAGGTTTCTTATTTTTTCATCCTTTCATGAGGGAATTCCCAGTTTTACTTTTGATTATGAATTATTTTATATTAAAGGTCACATCAAGAACATATTTATAAAGGTGACTCATGCTCAGGAGGTTATGCCTCAATATATCCACAAGGATAACTTCAATTCTCTTGAGTTCATCAACTATTAGTTACGTCTTTCCACTTCAATTTTATTTTAAATCTCTATCATTTCCAAAATGAAGAGTACCATCAAATTATCCTTCATTTTTGAAAGAGATATACTATTCCAAACACGTGGGTTGTACATCCATGTTTAAGGATCCATACTCTATTATTTTTTATTACGTTGAGTAAAACATAGACCATGTTTATATGTATCTCTCTCTCATATTATTTTCTTTCCAAGAGAGATCCATATGTGTGGGGATAACATATGAAAGATCCTATCTCTTTCATTACGTATTTGCATATATAGTCTCATATTATTTTTCTAGTGGATAGAATATATTTCCAAATTAAATTTCATTGGGTATTTTAGTATCTATATGTCCATTTATTTCTGAATGAAAACCTTAATCTCATCTTTTACTATAACTAATAGCTTTATTTTCAATATTACATAATTAAAAAAAATATCCACAAAATTTGTTTCTTCTTCATATTGAATGATAAAACCACATTATTATTTGTCTATTTCCAACTACTTATCCCTCTATATAAATCCCAACCTATGAAAAATAGTACATGGTATCACCATGAAATCTAAAAAACTTATACTTCATTAGGGGAAATTTCTATCCATATTAACCTCTTTATATGTAGCCATTTTTTGAGAATCTTATTATTTGTTAATTTTTTTTTCATATTTTGGGAATTATATACCCTATTTTTTGTCCCATTGTATGGATAAGAAACTATTACAATTTTTTATATCTCATCATCATGGTCAACTCCAATCTTATTCATATTCATGATTCTTTTACCATTAAAAATTTACTCAACACTTTTAGTGCCTTTCTTGGACTGTGATAATAGATCTGAATTAGATAACATCCCAAGTTATAGATTTTTTACTTGGTTAAATTAAATTAATTTCATATTCAATTTTATATCTTAGAGTTACCACTTATTCTTAAATTACTTTAATCCTTATTTATTTTTCCTCCAAACAAGTACCAAGATCATTAATCATTTAATATTTTCCTTTAGTTTTTTAGTTTAAACTCCACTAATACTTTTAACATTTCATTTCTATATAGTTGATATTTTCACTCTTGTTATGTTTAATCTATTTCAGCTTCAAGTGGTTCCCTAAACTTGAAATATTATTTCAATAATATAGTAGTTTTATAATTATTATTCCTTTGAATATCAATATCTTCAAGTACTCCTTTCAAATCAGCCTTGAGGTCTACAATTCCCTCTCGTTGATGGTTATTTTGAATTTTATTATTATTTGTTTTTATTTTTTAACAGTGGACATCATTGAATAAAATGTATCAGATCTAAAATATTTTCTTATTTTTATATTTAATCTCTGTTATATTTATATTCCATTATTATAATGACCTTCCTTTGAAACTAATTCATGGAATAACTTCCTTATTTATAATCTCTTTTAGAGGGAAAATTCATCCATGTATTTTGTAATGTTTCCGTGTAATATTGTTCACTGTCAAATTTCTTTAAAAACTCATTGTAACATGTCAAACATTTCCACACCAGAAAAAATTCATGTTTATCTTTCATTAAAATATACCTTTACTTATTTTGAGATTTCTTCCAATCAGAGTTAAAACCTTATAATCTATATATTCCACTTCATATGTATCCTTGCTGATGTTAAGATTTTTCGTTTTTCTTTAAATTCTATTTCCTTGTTTGTGTGATTCAATGCACCTTCTTGATTAAATCTCATTTAATATTCCACCAAACTTCTATAAAAGAAATATAATGATAACGTAACCAAGTTTCTTCAAGAGTTGAATCTTATAGATTGTAATGGGGTAGACATATTTTCAAGATCTCATTTAAATCATTCATATCCTTTATTTATTCAAAAGTTTCTTTGATATCTCCAAGAACGTTAATAATATGATTTAAGACACTGATCACTATTTTCATCCAGATATATATTTATATCACCAAAAATGTTGTGTTAAAATTGATGATTTGATTATTTAACCTTATTTTCTACTTTATAGGTATTACAACATGGTATTTTTTTAGTGAAACTCATCATTACGATGTATATCTCATTTGAGATCCCTCAAAAAAAACATTCAATTTTATCATTAAAATCTAGTATCTCTAGATCTCCCTTAGACATAGATAATTCATAAATTCCACTAATATGTATTACATGAACAAAAATAAAGAACACTTCATGTATGGGATAATGTAGGTGATATATCATTATGTTATTTTATATTGGGTAAACTCACCCATTAAGTAAAGGAACTCCATTTTTATTCACTATATTCCTTAAATAGTCAAGCAAAATATGATATTTTCAAAACCCAGAACATATGGATCTAATAAAACTCGTTGCAACTATAATCCTAATATACCCCAAGAGGGGGGATAAATTATAATGTTAATGTTTTTTTATTATTTATGAAAGTATATTTTCCTCATATTATCAATAACATGATGATTTTTGATTCTTTACAGAAGACACACATTATAGTTAGTGAAATTAAATTCAACGACATAGCTGTTTTACTTGGTTCACCCAAAAGTTCTAATCCAAGGAGGATACATAGATAGTGCCTCAACCTACCAAGAGTTATTACTATCCATTTTATATATTAGTTTTTTTGGGAAGGAATTACAATTTATCCTAGTAAAACTTCCTCCTATAGACTAAATAGAAACTATAATGAACGAAAGAATACAAATAAATGATACAACACATAGGTTTTATATAATAATTTTATTAATAGAGTAAAAAAACCAATCCCATGAGGGTTTTATTGATCCCCTTATTTCTTTCTACCCTTCTTCTAATTATCTTCAAGTGTGTGCATTTTTTCCCTCTTTTCAATATAAACTTATTTTATTTATACATATGTTTATTGGTAGTATCATTATTGACCCTGCTATATTACTTTTTTATATATTAGAGGATGATGATTTATATATTTTGAATATGTAAATTACTTGAATTATGCACCAAAAAATTCATTTTAATTCTTTAAGTATTTTATGATCTCCTTACGAAAATAAATATATTTGAAAATTAAAATCATTTTATTTTAAATGATTTATAAATATCTATGTATATAGGATTCAATATTAAAGACTTGTTTCATGAACTCAGTTAATTTCAATCCTTTCAAATATAGACCAATATTTCATTAAAATAACCAAGAAAATCATGCGTTTTACTCCCTAAAAAACCAAAAGATTCCAAAACATTTTTGATCAGATTATCTATTATATTTTATGATGGATAATATTCATTAAAATCCACATGGTTGAATGTAATTATCTTGTATAATAGTAAGAAACTCCACGACATGCGATAAACATATAACACTTATTCCATATAAAATGTATCAAATATTTTATATCATGAAAATCTATACTTCTTATGAATTATTAATAAACTCTTATTTATACAAGGAATACATCCATTCCTTTCCTACACTTAATCATCGATACTTAATATGGATAAAGATAGAATTATTTAGTATTCAATTACTTTTTCATATTATGAAATATCTATGATTGATATATTCCTTATGATACTGTTAATATTAAACATGAAGGAAAATTTCTAATATATGCCTTACATTTTCCATATTATACATATATTTTTGAGAAACATATTTTTTATGAGACTTCAACTTTTTCTTATGAAGCTGAACTTCTTATGTATGAATTTTATTTTTTATATTTTTCAACATTCTGTATGTACATATTCTATATTAGATTATGAATTTTCCATATGATGTTTAACTTATTATATATATGGAATTCCTAAAACATATATTATTTTGAATTTCCTCTAAATAACACCTTATGTGTCATATAATATGTATTATTTTGAGATGTTTTCAGCTTTCTCTTCAATTGATTTATTATGCCTAAAAAATCATATATATTCCATTCTATTGTAATATTTTATGGAATTCAAAGAAAAATATCTTATGTATGAAGTAGATCTTATTATGTACAGATGGAACTCTCAAACTTTTCCAATTTTGATTCTCCAAAAAAATCTTACATATCAAGTGACTTCCAAATGCCACAAAATAGTCTTTTCCATAATTGTCCTTATAGCTCTCATGAAATGATTCCAACCTAAGTGACTTCCAATAGACATAAGTGAAAAATATAAAACTTCATATTCTATCAAAACAATTTGTGTATCCTTTAATTTTTTCCCTTATACTATATTCCCACCATGAAATTTTCAAATGTATGTTTTCTGAATACACACAAAACAATTGTTTCATTTTTAATTATGAAAAATATATCTTCTAAATGTGTGAATATGAAACTTCAATATTATGTTTTAAAAATTTCATTATATACTTTTTTAATAATTATTACTTTATTTTAATTTAAAATATAGGTCTATGATATATGAAAACAAAATGGTAAAATTTTATTTAATATATACAATTGGTAAACATAATTTTCCACAATTTAGTTGTTTTAAAAATTATAAACTATTATTTATAACGGGTATATTTTTTCTATTTTAAATTTAGCTACACAACTTGATATTAGTTTGTGGAAAAAATTCATGAATTTATGAAAAAATAATCATAATAATTAATATCCTAGTATCATAGAATCTCTACATGAATCAACTATCATTTATGTTCGTAACAAAAAAAAAATATTTATCAAACAAAAATGAAGAAAATTCTTCTAAGAAACCTATTTTTCTTTATACATACTATTGATGTAGGTAATATTATTATCAATAGAATATTCAATTAAATATTGTTTATTTTTATTTAATATATTATTATTGTAGATAATGTAAACTTCTTGTGATGTGTTCATATTGTTATTTATAATACAATTGGTTACACTACTAGAAAAATATTTTATGGACTATTTTTTTTACCGAAATCGAAACTATGAAAATATCGGTTTTATAGACATTATCTACCTTGAACAAGGTATTAGGGTACATATATAGACACTACTACCGTTTTTGGGTTTGACCATGATAGTAAGTTTTACTTATAGCCACAATCACAACATATCATGGTTATTGGTCCCCTATATCCACATTAAATGATTATCATGGTTATTGGTCTTTATATTCTTATTTTAATATATAATAACATCCAAAAATAAAAAATTTACAATTAAAAATTAAAAATTAAAAATTATTTATTTATTTTAATGTACTCAATTTTAAATTAATGAATATTATTATTAATTTGTCTATTAATAATTATTAAAATTTTAATTCCCCTAAACCTTATATATATTAATATTAATTTAATGATACGATTTAATTATAAAATAATGAGTTCATAGTTATGAAATTTTTAAATAAAAATTAATTTTAAATTTTTTATTTTTTGAAATTATTTATTTTTAATTAATTATTATTTGTTTTATGTAAATTATCATTTTTGAGAATTTTTTATTTATTAATAATTCATAAATGATAAATATTAATTCTAAAGAAATCATTAATAAAAAATCATTAATAAATAAATATTTTTTATTAATAAAATATTAAGTACTAATTCTTCTATAATTAATTCAATTAATTCAAAACTGAGATATGATCGGGTTAATCAAATTATATTTTAAAAAATAAATGATGACAAAAGAAAATTATGATGGGTTAAGACTATGATTACCCTCAAATAGTTTTACAATAAATGTTCTAAAACAAAAAGAAAATCGGAGAGATCCCCGCCCAATATTGCGTCGATGACAACCTCTACTGTGTGGATGAGGACCACACCTCAATGAATTCTTACTTTTCTTAAGACGATGTTCCACATCTAAGTATGATGATGAGGGAGTTCCAGATTTATATCTCGAGTTCTTTGGACCATTCTTCCATGAAAGTACCATAAGTTATATCTTGAGATTAAGACATATTTGTTCTTTATTTTTGAAAGAAAGAAACTCCCGAATTTCAAAATTGTTACAATTTCTAAGAGATCAATTTTCCAAATTTGTAAAGACAACATTGAACAGTAAATCATACCATTCCTCTATATCTGTACTTAGACATTGAGGGACCTTTCACCATCAATATCCTCCAAAAGTATTTTTCTTTCAGATTTAATCTCCTCTACCTTTAAAAATTCCCCAACCGTGGTATCACCAAAGTTGTCACTTATAGATCTAATTAAGTGAGAAAAATGTAAAGGATATAGTGAGCTTTGATTTAGAAAAACATCCAAATCATGTCCGTAGACACCGACCTTCTCTTGATGTTTTTTTGGTCTTGTAAAATAGTTATTAACGTCCAATTATTTATATTTTTTCATAATAAAAAATTACTTAATATTAATAATTAAATATTAATGGTTAATTATTGAAACTAATTGGCATCTAGACCCTTTTATTTAAGGAAACCCTCCGTGTTAAGTATGTTGAGAGGGAACACATTACATGACCTGTAGGCATAGAGGAACAAAAAATATTTATTAAATTAATAATTTGTTATTTTCATTTATTTATTATCTATTAATTTTTAAATGAAAATTACTATTTAATTGTTAATTAATATTAATAATAATAATTATTTTTATATATTTAATATTTATTAATTGGTAAATTCTAATTATTTATTATTATATATTATATTCTTGGGGGTATAATTAATTTAAACACACACAAAACACATAAACAGGTTAGAAAAACATGTCGTATCCACCTTAAGGGATAACGCACCCATGAAGACTTATTTATTCAGTACATAGACTTAAGAACCAATGGGAATGAAACTCATTATATAGTCCAAATTACCCCAAACTGGCACGAAGGTCCATTGTAGCATCATTCTTGTGTCACCATCAGCACATGTCACCGCTTGCTTGTGTCATACCTATATCACCACCTGTCTGCATCAATTCTGCATCACCGCCCTCCAGCAGAAATATTCTCTAATTCGAATTTGAACCTTTGTCTGATGAATGATTAAGGGGAGCCTTTACCTATCGGGAAACCCTACAACTGAATACTTATTCATTATTCACGATTCATTATTATTAATAATTCATTACATAATATAAAGAGTAATAATTATTATATAACTATTAATCATTAAAAAATAATTATGAATTAGGATCCACAAATTAAAAAATAAGAATTAATGAATATTAATTATTTGTTAATAATTAAAAATTAAAAATTATTAATTTCTAATTATAAAAAAATAAAAAATAAAAAATAAAAAATAAAAAATAAAAAATAAATAAAAATTGTAATTCATCAGTTACTTATTATGAATTAATCGTGAATATCAATTAATTATTAAAAATTAATTACTAATTATCAACTAAAAATTACTATTGTTTTTTCTTTTTAATAGTAAATTATTATTAATAACCAATAATTTAATATTTATTATGTAATAATTTATAAAAATATATTAATAATTAATAGTTGTTATAATTTATAATTTATTATTATTAATTATTAAATATGAAACATCACTTATTAGTTGTAAGTAATTAGATATTAGTCATTAAAAATTTATAATTATTCGTTGATTTTAAATTTTTAAATTTTACAAATTTATTATTATTATGTTTTTATCACATGTTTTTAATAATTAATTTTATATAATAAGTAATTAATACACACTAATAATTAATTTTTATTTAGGAATTTAGTGTTTTTAATTAGCAATTTAAATAATATAAAAATTTGATAAAGTAACTTTATTAACATTTACAACATACTAGTGGTAATATTTTTTTAAAGATTAGTTGTTTTGAGATTTTGAAGATAAGCATGTTTGGGTGAGAGTGGTGTAAGGATGGGAGACCTCCTAGGATGTAGTTATTCCACATAGAAAAAGGAAAATAAAGTTATAAAAAACAATAAGTTAGTTATTATATTTTTTTGTAATTAATAGTTAATAAATTTAATTTTTTTTATTAATAATAAATTTTTTATTGACAACGACAACAAAAATCACTGATCGTGGTCATAAGTATGTACAATCATGGTTATGTCATGATTGTGCTCATATACCTAGCACCATGAGAAAACCTATGCATGATCATGGGGTTTATTTCCATAGTTTTAACTCATATCATTATGACACTTTAACCTATTTGAGATTACACAACACATTTATTCTTCAACATAAAAGTCTCTATTCTCTTTGAACATCATTTTACCTCTTATTTATATAAATATCACTTAAATAAACTCATGTTTTCAAAACATTCCATCTCAATAATTTCATCATTCCAATAAATGCCTCTATGAATATCACTATTTTTAATCTAGTTTCTATAATAATAATAATGTACATTATTGAATTTTAAAAACATTAAATTAAATATGAAAAAATATGTATTTTTTGGCAAATGATTGATTTTTAATTTCTCAATTATGACTCTAGACTACCCGTAAACCACTTCCCAATGTTTTCTTTCCATGTATTGTGAATTAATGTAAAGGAAATTCTGAAAAAAGTCTCTCTATTACCTAAAAATTATGTAAACATGAAAAAATAAATTCATTTATAAAATACGATATTATGTAGTTTATATTTAAGATGATATGGATATACTTTATATCTTTGTCTTGGTCTTTAAAAGACATTGTCTCATCTTAACACAGTAAAAATCATATCAATATTTTGGTACATTAACTTAAATTAGTGACATATCATGTGGAAAAAAAGAAAAAAAATTTTATAATAAGATAAATATATATAAAATCAATAAATGGATGGACGTAAATAAAACACCCTGACATTTTAGAATATTTTATCTTTAATTATTTTATTGTGTTTCATATCATTCAAGTCACACAAAACTGTACATAAGTGAATAAATATTTATTAAAGTGTAAAATAAAATAGATTATAATATAGTCAAATAAAATTAACATGATAAATTAATTTGTTAAAAAGTTTCAAATTAACTAAAATAAATTCCATTAATTCTTGAGAATATGTTTTAGCTAATATGTTAAATTATTATTTTTTGTAAAATGTAATAATTTTTAGGAATGATGTCGATAAAATTAATAATATATTAAACTAATAATTAATAAAACTAATTAATAATATCCATGAAATTATTATGAAATTATAAATTATACTAGTTTAATAATTATTAGTTAAATAGAAATGTTTTATTTAAAACCAATATTATATATATATCTATATAGTTTATTAATAAGATAATTTCTATTATTTTTATTATTAAAAATATGGAATATTAATGTACATAAGTGAATAAAGATTAATTATTAATCAAATATTGAACACCAAATTGTTACAAATCAAGATTAAATTTTTGAAGGTGAAACATGATATTTTTCAGATTTTTTTCAATGAGTGATGTTTTTTAATTTTTATAAATTAAATTAATATCTATTAATGAATTATTTTAATTATATATATATTTTATATATTTAATTAACTAAATTAATATTCCCCTAATTATTATTATTATAAAAGGAATTAGAATAAAATCATTTTAAGGCTTTAAAATACATTATTCTAAAAAAAATTTTACACGCTTTTTATATGGATATTGGAATTAATTTTTACCACCCCTAGAAATTTAATCATATAAAATGGGTTACACATTTGGAATCAACAAAATTAATATTAAAAAATAAGGTTAACTTATTTTTTAGTCATAATGAATAGTCACCTCAATGAAATCTTGTTACCAAATTAATGGGTTATTTAGGTTAAATGGGGTTAAGAAAATGTGATAATGCCTCTAAAAAATGTGAATTTATTTCATTTTATGAGTTTATTTAGACTCAAAACATCCAATATTTGAAAAAATGGAGATTTTGTGCCAGTTTCTTTTGATTATGACATTTATTTTGTATTATGTTAAGAGTAATTACAAAATATCACTCTCTCTAACTAGTTATATTATCATGATAAGAATATAGATATGAATAAAATAAAAATAAATATGGATGGTAAAATTTATGAAGAAAAAAATATTTTTATGAAAGTAATTTATTTTTTATTTTTGGTAACATTATAATTTCATAGAATGCTTAAGCACTATAGATGCAACGCTTGTGCAAGTAGGTAAAAAATTAAAGTAAACGGTTTTGAAAACATTAAGAGTAATATGGTTTAGATGAATTGTGGTTTTATTAGAATTTTATAGATTATTATAATGTATAATGGAAGATTTATGTATTTAACATAAAACTCTACTATTATCTTTATATTTTAAATGTCGAATTATGTGAATTGTCTTGAAAATAACATTTACTAATATTTATTGTTAAATAATAATTTATAAATTGTTTGAAAAATAATATAAATATTATAATAGGATATGTTTTGTGGTTAATGGTATAAATTACTATCTATGGTTCTTTTGGGATCCAATTACCATTCTTTTAATGACTATAAAAACCTTTAGACACTTGATATTTTGGAAAACACCATTGATTTTTTTCCTATAAAAGGGGGATTAATATAAACTTTTAAAAGGAATTTATGAGTTCATTTTTCTCTCAAATATATATCCAAATACATATAAAAACTTCTTGTACCATGTTATTAAGCCTCTTGTGTGACTATAAACCTCTCCTTCAAAGGGTATAAGATCAATCGATAAGAGGATGGATGGAGAAGATATACTTTTTTTACTGATCTCTTTCATGTTTTTGTATTTCTAAAACTTCCTTAAAATATTATATAAAAATATTATCATAATGAAATATCTATCTTCACTATATTGTTTTTTTAAATGGTATAACCATTTTTAATCTAATTTCCATATAATTAAAACTAAAAACATCACTCTTGAGTATATACGACCATTCATCACTAAAAGTTACTTATTTTATTTTTCACCACCAGCACTAAAGGGTGGTTATTTTGATATATTTAATGGTTATATATTAATTTTTTGACATAATTATGTTTTTAAAAAGATAAAATATTATCTACCTTCTTACCCATCCATATGTTAGAAAATAATATCATCGCCTGTGTACACGTGAAAACTACCTCCAGAAAGTGATTTGATTAATTTTTCATTTCATATATACATGGATAATCATGAGTATATATTAAATGGATATATATGTTATATATTATTTATTTATGATTATATAAATATAAATTATTATTTGACATTAATTATTTACATTCATTGGAAAATAAAAACATCGCTTAAGCATATGGATTGACCACCATCTCAATGATATTATGTAATTAATTCTTCATTTTCACCATAGATGTATTATTCCAAAATGTTTAAAATTAATAGATATTATATTTATCAAATGATGAAAATTCTTTATCTATGACTAATGTGAAGGGACTGGAACTTTCAAGAAGAAACATGCATGGAAAATGGAATAGTTAACATGAAAATATTTTTTTACTAAATAATTTTTAATAAATGGTTATATGTAATGAGAATGGAATTATATATATGAATATAAGTATTAATTTTTTGATTTTTTATATTTATATTGAGTATAAATTTATTATAAATAGGGTTTGAAAACATATGAATAAAGTCATAACTTGATGTAATGGTTTTATATCAGATTCCATTCTTTGAGAATTGTTTTGTATTATTCACATATTTTTATTTATATAGTGTACATAGTGAATCTTTGAAGTATTATATCATTAGTGTATCTTTATTAACTATATAATTTTTTTATTTAATTTTTATCTTTCATAGAGGTTTTTAATGAAATGTTATAAAATATTTAAGGGTTTCTTACCTCAATTGTATTTCAATGATACTTATGCCATATTCAGCAATTTTATTTATTTAATCTGTATATAATTTCCTATGGAGTTTTTATAATAATTTCATGAGGTAAAATGTATTTAATAATAAATATAACATTTTATATTTAATGTTATTTCATTTAAAGAGATGTCAATGTTGTTAGGGTTTCCTCATCTCAGTTTCCCTTGATTAAGATATGTTTTATAATCACCATCATGTTTATTTTTCTTAGTGTATATAATTAACATGAATGTATATTATAATTATTTTGATGAAAATTATGTGGATTTAGAAATCCTTCTATGTGTCTCTTTTTTGAGGTTTTTTTCATAGATAGCCAACACTATAAGTGTTTGTTACAATTTACTTTTTTATGACTATCTATGTTACATTTATATTAAAAAAAATTATATGATACTTATCTTTTAAAACCCACATATTTCATTTTCCTCTAATTATTTTTTTATTTTTCATATTTTTTATTCATTATCATCTGTTTGATATATAAAATAATTGACAAAATGTTTTTAAGAAATGATGACCTTATTTACTCTATTAGTCCAATGACCGCTCTATTTAATATCGATGTTATTTAAATTATTCTATAATGTTTTTACTTATACTATAATATTTAATAATTTTAATATTACTAACATTTACTCACTTTAAAAATGATTTTATAGAATATTATCAAACGTGTTTAACCAAATCACATTCAAATTTCTTTACAAATATTTGAAAAACGTTTCTTTTTTATCATACACAAAATGAACAAATTTTTTCACCATAATGTGTTTTATTCATGATTAATATTAGTTTACATTTTTCATGGGCTTTAAAAAAATAGTATAACTATTATTTTTAGAATTTTTATTATTAAAAATTTTAGTAAAAGAAGAAAATATTTTTCCCATTTTCCCATCAATTTTTAAATGATCTCATAAATGTGTTTTTTAATCTATATCAACATCCTTTTATGTTTATTGCGATCCATTGAGGATATGTTATAATGATAACATCTATTTCATTTCTATGGTTTGAAAATTATTATGTGATAATGAAATTTCTATAAAACTAATTTATTTTCCTCATGTTTTTGTACGATGACATGATAAATTTTCTTTTGATCTTGTGGTACATATATGTATGGTTCAAATTATATGATGAGTGGTGTTTAAATTATATATACCTCTAATTAATTGAGTAATTATTAACATCACATGAGATTATATGAACTAGAATTGGGAGTGAACCCAGTTTAGTAATGGAATATTTATACTATAATAGACTTGGAAATGAGCCTTAAATAAGAAAATTATGGGAAGAGGAGTGTACCCAATATAATATGGGACTATTTAAAAAATTATAGTCATAGAAAAACCTTAAATAAGGATAATATATTCAATGATTATGTTAATTCTAAAAACTTATGCCTCATTCCTATGATACTGTACCGTGGATCATTGTTTAGTATTGTTGATTTCAGACTCTTATAACTCTTGTATTTTGTTATGAGAAAACCTTATGGAATGAATCATTATTTATAGTATATGAATTATGAGGTATTGTTTTAATTTATGATCATTGTATCATACCCTTATGATTATCTTATGATCACCTATGATCATCAATTGATATATCTCTTGTTTATACTTATAGAGAATCTAATGTCACCCCATATAATGTTTCCTTTTCCCTTCGTTATGAAGAATGTAATTATGTAGGGTATGTATAATAAAGAAAATATGTGAAAATAAATTTAAGTTAACCATTAATGATATTTTATAAAATAAGTTTATTGTGTATCTAGTCTTTAAATACACTAAAACTTTATTGTTTGGGGGAGTGTATTATTTTGAGATTTATGGAATATTCATCTAATATGATGTAATATTTATGTATGTAATGTATGGGTCACCATAAATGGTATTATAGTAGGGTTTATGTTTTTTTATCTATTACGTAATGAGGAATGAGAGGATAAACCAAATGAAAATCTTTAATAAACCAAAGTGATATAGGATGAATATAAATTCTCATAGGATGATGAGATGGTGTCATAATTTCTGAAATAATAGGAATTATTTTCATTATTATAGGATTTATCACATTGATCCATGATACTCAAAATATGAATTTTATTTTTAGTTAATATATAAAACTATCTTGAACCAAGTTAACAATGGGATTATAAGATAATTATGTGGTTTTCTGAATGAGAAAATGAATGATATTGGATATAGAGTAAAAAATATTTCGTTTATGCTTAACTAACAATATATAATTACGATTAAAAAAATAAAATGAGGTGAGTTTCTGAATTCACCTAATTAAAGTGACTAATGAATCATGTAGTCACTTTGGGGGGGGGGGTATTAAGTGTGACTTATTTTACTAAAAAAAAATTATTTTTTTCTTTTATTCCCCTTTAATTTAAACTTCTATCACCTTTTTAGATGAGTGTATCTTTTAAATTTGTATCATCCCACCCCAAAATCTACTAAATGACACCCCAAGATGGTAAACAGAATACCTTATGTGTGCCTCCATGTACATTAGATGCTGACTAGTAGTGAGGGCCTAGGGTATGTCCATGGGGAGATTATTCCCTCACGAGTCTGAGTGTAGAATAAAATAAATCAATACAGATAATTATCAAAAATATATTAGATCATGAAACAACTAAATAATAATCTTAGAAATATAAATGAAATATAGAAGATGAATAATAAATGAATAAAAAATCATGGTGATGATCAAGTCATGTAGAAATACCAAAAAAATAATTCATGGGATACAAAGGTAACATGCATATACTACATGATATAAAAAATTAAAAAGGATAAAAGCTAGAGAAACTTTCATTATGAGTATGGGATCAGTCCGCTTCTCCCATAATCTGTCGTAGAACTCAGAATAATGCATCAAAATCTAGCCACTTACCTTTATATATACATGTAATCATGTGGTATTCTTGGGTACCGAGGGAGGCCCCTGAAGGGTATGAGATATAATTAGTAGGAAACCAAAAATAGTGTCCAGATCAATATCTTCAGTGTAATATAAAATGAAAAACGCTTCAATAATAGTAAACGAAATGTAATAAATAAATAAAACATGACGATCTCAGTTACCAATGGATTACTGGCTTCCAGTACCTACATTAGACTAAGTAGGATGTCTCTATACCAAAGAGCCTATAAAAAAGTTATAAGTTGTGTACCTGGGTCATTACAATTAAATTGACATGTGTAGACTAACCCCAAGTAAGTTATTTTTCTTAGAGGACGTTCCCTTAGAACATATGTTAAGAATTCTATTGATTTAGAAAGAAATAATCACAAGTAAACCAAGAAAGGAAACCATCAAATCTAGTGTGGTCATCCTGAGATCATCCAAAGTGATCCATAAATGATTCCTATGTGTCACTATAGGAGCTCCTGAAGTACCCTATTCGGCAAATCCCATCTAAGGTGATCTGTAAAAGGAGTCCCTTGTATCGCTCTTGGCATGGTGAAATGATGGCCTTATAAGCCCATACCAGGTATCTCACATCGGGGATTATGTATCACTCAATGCATGGTATATACATCTTAGAAATGATATCATCCATGATGGCCCCATAGGGAATTTATGTCACTAATGTGTATAAATAATCCACTCGAAGATCCCATGAAAATAAATCCTAGTTTCACCCCCAATGCGTTCAACATTTCTAAATACAAGTTACAATGAACCCGTCCATGGCATCCTTAAGAAAGGACTCGTCTTTTCTCCCAGCATATAATAAATTAAAGGCCAACAGTCAATATCACATCTTATAAAAAAGGAATTTCTATAGAAACATTCTAAAAAATCTTACCCATTAATTTTACACATGGCAAACAACTATGTCATAAGGAAATTAGAATTAAGAATAAGTATAGGGAATTATGTATAAGGAATAAGGAATAAAAAAATTTGGTTTATAAAATTTAAGGATGGGTAAAATTTTTATTTAAGGAACACCCCTTTAGGGATGTCTCACATCAAGGTGAACAACTGAAGGTTAATTATACACTATGTAAGACACTACTAGGCATAAGAAACTACTTAGTTTTATTTTTTAAGAATTTTGGAAGTTCCTTCAGAATACTATGAAGCGAATCACAATGATTCACAGTGTAAAAAGTTATGAAACTTAGGGATTGAAGGTAGACCACCTACATTAGGTTTTTATATTTCTTCTTATCTAATGTCAAGCACTGAATTTGTATAGAATTAGAGACATCATAAGAATCATTAAATTCTCTGAAGAAGGGGGAAATTATCTTTCACCAAAATGAAACAATATAGTATAAGAGAAACATGGAATATAAGAAAGTGGATTAAATAGATTTCTCTTATATTTTTAATGCATCCAACAGTGGTCTATTTGAAGGTTAGATGAGGAAGATAAAAAAATCAATAGAATATGAAGAGGAGGATCTTCCCTACACGACATCCCTTGAAATTAGAGGGAGGAAAAAGAATTTTGTGGTGAAAACATTTGGGGGGGGGAGAGAATTTTGGTTTCCCTCTATTTACTATGCCACATGGTTTGGCCACAGAGTTTTGAAAACTGTACACCCCACACTACTCAATGATACCCCTTTAATGGGATAGGAACATATTTTGACTAATCGTGTGCTTGACAAAAAGAAAACCACTATCAAGGAAGGCCTAAAATTATTTATGGGAATGCAAATATCCTCACATGGTTTCATCAAAATTTAAAACTTACCGTATGCAATGGTTTCCCTAAACGGTTGATTCACATAGTTTGCATTAACCATGCACTAGCCATGTGGCTTAGCATTCCTTCCCATTTTCTGAAAATCCTAGCTCCAAATGAGCCCCAAACACTCTTGAAAAATTCCCCTTCCATTTAATCCATTTATTAGTATAAAATGAGTGGTTTTGAATAGTAACACATGGATCCATACCTCGTCGTAAACTTGGTACATTACAACCTACCCTCCTTAAGATAACATGTCGTTGAGTTTCCATTTAGAGGGTGATAAAAATGTCATTTGAGAAATGTTATTGCCACTGCATATGTATATCGGCCTCCCACTCCTAGGTATCATCCAAAACATATCCGTGATTCCATATAATCCGATCTAGTGGGACTAAACTAACTCTAAAGCCTTCATGAAATGATCAATTATATGTGTTAGATTATCCTTAAAATATTCATCTGCCTCACAATTCACATCTTTTGGATAAAATTAATGAGATAGTTCGACATGATACTATAGATGTTATGATATGTGGAAGACTTCATGCATGGCATGGTACCTGTGATAAAACTGTAATTGATAGGCTACTGGCTCGACTCTCTCTATGATCACAAAAGTCCCAAATGAATAGGGTGATAGATTTCCCTTTATTTCAATCATTTTATGACCCCATCTAGTTGAAACTTACATAAATAAAACATGCTCAACCTCAAAATCTAGAGCTTATTGGCGAGGATCTGTGTAAGAATTCTTCCTAGACATAACTATATCCATAAGTGTATGAATCAGCTATATGTGATCTAAATTCTCTTGAATGAGATAAGGACCTAGTAGTTTTACCTCACCCACCTTTAAAAATCATATATTGAAATGACACGACCTACTATATAGGGCCTCATATAAAGGAATCCAAATAATATTTGGAAAGTTGTTGTTATTGGAAAACTCTAATATATGTATTATCTTTTACAATAGACATATGAAATTACGGAAGCATTATTGGAGCATATCATCTAACAACTGTATTGTTTGATTGTACTTCCCGTTGGTCTAAGGGTGGTATGCTACACTATAGAGAACCTATGAACCCAATGACTTCTGAAACCCCTTCCAAAACCATGATGAATAATGTGAATCTTGGTCTGATATGATTGAACATGGAAACCTATAAAGTAACAAAATCTCTATGATATATTACTTCCCATGATTTTCCACTAAGTATGTTTCTAGGATTGGCAAGAATCATGAGACCTTGGTCAAACCATCAATTATAACCCATAAAAAATAATTTCCTTGACGGGATCTTGACACGACCATCATAAAATTTATGGTTACAAAATTACATTCCCACTTTGGAATGGATAGAGGCTGTAGAAATCCCGAATGTTAATGGTTTTCAGTCTTCACATTCTTAATAGTGGATCATTGAGTTGTAAAACCTACAACATTCTTCTTCTTACCCAGCTACCAATACATCCATTGTCTTTCACAATACATCTTGGTAATATTAGGGTGAACATCCCAAAAATATTCATGAGATTTATGAATTATCTATTCTAGTATGCTTGAAGGAACCCAAATACATCAATGGAAGATAAGGATATAATTCTAATTTACAACCCAAACTGGTGGTGGATTCTCACCTAACACACTTTCCCTATGAATGTGGACATCATGATCTGATAGATGTCTCATCCACAACCTATCTAGAAGAGTGGATGTTATAATTATGATTAAAAAAACCCACCCGTCCAGTTTCTAAACACCAAGGTACATCTTTGAAAAAAAATCCATCAATTTACACTCATTATTATCCTTCTTGATAGCTAGTTTCTAAGACTTGTAGATCAGGGCATCAGCCACAACATTACCCTTATCTGGTTCATAAGAAATCTTAAAATCGAATGACTAAAAGTATTCCTCCTACCTTCACTTCATGGGATTCCAATCTCTATATGTGGAGATGTATTTGAGTCTTCTATTATCTATGTAAACAATTAACTATTCACCCAAAATAGAATGAATACAACTTTTTAGATCATTAAACATGACTAATTTATCAAGGTCTTCCATATGGGGATTCAAATCATGAGATTTCATGTAGTGAGAGCCGTACACAACAACCAGATAAACCTAAATTAGATATTCTACCATCCTGATTCATGATTTATTATAGTAAATAGTATATCCCCTTCCCAACTATATAAGAACCAGGGTCAATGCTGAAGTATGTCTCAATTTATACTTTGAAAAATCTTCCCCACAATATTTAGAACAGATGAATTTAAAACCCTTGGTCAATACTATACGAGGAACTTCAATTCATGAAACATTATGAAAAAATCACCTATAATAACCATCCTTCCCCAAGAAACTACGTATTACAAACACATTATTGGGATGTTTCTAGGACACCATGATGCTCACAATTTTTGGGTCAATAGATATGCCAACCTATGAAATGATATGACCCAATAAGTGAACCTTATTGGTCCAAAAGTGGCATGGAATGAGATTCACATATAGATTTTGCACTCTTAGTGTATTTTTCATTATCTACAGTTTATTTTCATGGTATTGTATGGTGAGAGAATACAGTAATATGTTTTCTACAAAGACCACCAAAAATAAATCTAGGTACATGTGGATAAAAAAATCCATTAGATCCATTAAAATTAACATCATGTTTTTATGGAATAATGATATCACCAGATACATTTACAAGGTTTACCTACTCTAGAACACTACACGTGGTATGTATAATGGTATCACATGCACCTGATGGTTTACCGACCTCTAATAAATAAAAGAGAAAACTGTCACTCCTCAAAGTTGGTTGAAGATGTCTTCTATATGAGGCAATGGATACTATTTATTTTATTGTAAGCTGGTTTATCCATTTTTAGTCCATTCCAAAAGAGTGGGTACCATCCCCCTTCTTTGAAAAAATGTTGGGAGAAACCCATGATGATGTGTTGGGTCAAATAAAATGCTTTTCCTCTAGATCATCTAAATACTTCTTATGTTCCTAGAGATCGATATGTTCCATTATCATGGTAGGAATAAACAAAAATACCTCACCCAACAACAAATAAATGGTGAAATACAACTATATCTCAAGAGGAAGGCCAGATAAACCATTAACTAAGATTTCCCTAGATCAATCCACAATAAGAGTAATTTTCTATGATGCATTCACTGATCAATAATAAATAGACTCTCTATATAGGATGTCAGTATTCCTAGTCCCTGATGCTCGGTTCTAGCTCGACTAGATTGGATATCCCATTAACTCTTATGAATATATGTGCTACCCTTGGGAGAGGTAAAATACACTATGTTGTGTTATCATTTAACTTATGTGTGATAAGGAATTTTCCACTCTATACAGAGAATGTAGTCGAAACCAATCATCTCAAGGATAAAAAAATTCTATAAGAAATGGTACCCAAATGTCCCACGAGGGAACTCCTTGCATAGGCATATGCCTTCTGATCAGACCACAAATGGTGTGTCTAGAGTCATAACACCACAGAAGTTATCTATCGTTAGGCAGAAACATTCCTAAATTGTAGAAGATATACAAGAGTGTGTTGAAACTATTTGAAATTGGGAATAAAGAAAAATAGAGGATACCAAAATAGTACCTCATATAGTATAAGTACATAGAATCTAATATGTAAGATAAGGATATACAACATAGATATGGACCAAACCGTATCCTTGAGATATAGCTTGACTAACCTAGGAATTTCTCTCTTTTGGAGCTGAAACTCATATATCTTACTACCTTCTCCATGGAAACCTTATTATCTTGATCGACTGATAGAAGACCAACTTCCAACCTGACATTGGGTCAACAATCTTTTACCTAAATGTGGTGTGGGTAGGTATCCACTATCAATAGATGTTGGATGAAAAGATTAACAGAATCACTATTGGTGACCCATCATTCCACAAGCTCAACACTCAATTGAGTTCCTCATGAACTATGTGTTTTTATGGTATGACCTTACACATTACTAGAACACCAAATAACTATAGATGTTTGTCAATTGGATGGTGTTACCCCTACATGCACCCTCGAAATGATGCATCTTACCACCAGATGAACTGTCACCCTGCCTTATAACTGAACTTCCCTAACTCACATTTATATCTTTCATCTAGTTTCATTCTATAATGAGGGACTCGTTTACTATCTATAAAATAGTATCCAACTAGAAGACATTCACTAGAAATTAGAAGGAGTACACAATCCCATACTAAAATCGTATGATAGTTGTTAACTCATTACTAGATAGAGTCAGAGAAAATGTTTGAATCACATTTAAGTTAGAATAATACTTTTATGCCCTTGTAAATATTCATAAACTCTCTGGAATGATCTAATCTCATCTTTTGTGGGAATAATTGATCATAGAAGGCTATCTAGATGTTTTCCTCAATAATTCCACAATGATGATCATCCTAAGATATAACATTCCACTAACACTTAGTGGATTCACATAGAATGCATGTTGATATCTCATCCCTCCACACTGGAGGAATCTCAAGACAGCCTAAGATTAGAAGCATGTACTCCAACCATGAATCATTATCCTGATGTCCGCTACCCCGTAAAAACGTGAGAGGATGATTCTGCTTGAACTCCTTGGTAAATTTTTCCATGGTAGGAGTATTTCAGGGAGAACCCTCTACATATTACATAAATTATAACAATCTTTCACGGAATTGAGCATCGATGCCCAGTGGAAGATCAACAGGAGCGTCCTCAGGTGGAACTACAGGAGGTAATACAGGTATCCTAGGTCCCACCACATATGGAGTATTCTTGTCACCACTGTATTGGAATACGATGTGAGGACATAGAGGTGGAATAACTTTATAATTTCCAAGCTCACTCCTTATATAAGATAAAATTTTAGATAAGAAAAGAGATAAAAAGAATGGAAATGAACATTTCCTTTCTATAACAATTAACACCTATCTGTATGATTTTAAAGCATGGTATAGGTGATAAAAAGAGAGTCACCAATGGATCTTAGGAGAAAAATCTTACATCCCAACCCTAAGGTCAATTCAGGGTCATGGTCTCATAGATCACATTAGAGGTTCTGGTATATTGTGTTTTAATGGGAATGCATTGAAGAAAAAACCCTTCACATTACAATTATCATCCCATTTAGCAATAACCATTTTATTTTAAAATAATAATTTAATGAAGTTTATTTTTATATATTTAGATATAGATAACTTAAACCATTTAATTGAATCACCAATTCTAAATTTATAAAGACAATACACTTATAAACCGAAATTGGCATTTCAAGTAACTCTGACCTAGCCTGTACATCTAGTATCAGTATATATTAGGCCATACATTGTGACTTGATTAAATTAATACCATTCCCAATTTATAAAATAATCTTTCTATTAAATTTATATTTTCATTCGTCAATCAAAACAACTAATATCTCAGCCCATTAAATAAATGGACCAGGGATCAAATATTTTATAATTAGTTAATTAATGTTTTATTACCAATCTATGTCGGGAAACACCTTTACATTGATGTATACTGTTTAATTGCTCCAATTATGTCATTCATTCATGAAACATTGGTACACTGCAATACAAAATATGTAGGGAACTCACAACAACTACATGCGTTATAGGAAATGCATGCAAAAATATAGATGTGGCATGGCATTATGAATGGAATTTAAGTCATATGGTTCCTTGTTTGATATTTAATTTCCCAAAATTTACATGTATTTTTTTTAAATTATATGGAATTTTTTAGAGACCACACTCTTTGACGACACTTGATTCTAAGGCCCAGTGATCCTGAAACTGAATTTTGAACTTATTTTAAATTAAGTTCTGTAAACATACGAGAGGGGTTTTCTAACCTTTTAACCGGTGCTCAGATCGAAAATAAAAAGGCACCATTGACCTCGGAATGCTGTGACTCATCTAGAAAAGACATAAGTTTGACCCGAAAGTGTTAGACAAAAAATTTATTTTTTAGAATTTTCAGAGAAATAAAAAAATAACTAAAAATATTATTTTATTTTCTTTTGAATCATTGAGTGGTGGAAGGTGGCGCTGTAGAGTGGAGAAGAGGCGATGATGTGAAAAATTAAGGAATCCAATTAATGGATCATTGTGCAAGCATTACTGATATGCTATTTCATAAATGAAAGTGTGGAATGATGCAACGTCGTAGCGTAACAGAAATGATGTGATGTGTTTATTTTTATAAGACTAATGTGTTGCAAAGAGGGGAATTAAACCACTCAAAATTATATGACAATCCTCCGGTGAGATTCCCCTCTAGAAAAGAATGAATAGTGCTGGAATAACATCATCGACTTCAATGTACCTCGAAGAACGATGCTGAGAAGTGGCGAACGACATTGATCTGTTGAACCCTCGAGGATGGAACACTATGGTAACAAATATCAATCAAGGTAGGGGGTTATATTTTGTTAATGTTTCCACATTCTTATTCTAAATGAAGAACACATATTAACCCATGAACATGTTAATATGTGGATTGTTCATTATGGCATGAAGGTTTTGTTCTTAGGTTTTCCATAAAGAATTAATTTTATTATTCTTAGAATTGTAATCCCGATCCTTCAACACTTTAAACCTCAAACGAAGAGGGCACGGGCCAACCCAAACAAGGTCTAACCCCGCTCTTCCTTTTTTATTCATGGTGGATGAATTTTCAAACTTTTTATAGAAGGATTCGAGGCCATCACAGTGAAGGTGGCATCCATACGGTCCCGTAGGCTAGACTATTCGAAAAACGGATCACCAAAGCAACTCTGATAGCCTGTAGAAAGAACCAACAGTAGCTGCCATGGGCATAGGGAGACAAAATTCTTGTAGGATCACCATGGTGGGGTGGAGATGTGATGCCATATAATGTTGCATGGAGGTGGCATCCTGTGTCTGCGCCTCTAGGGGAGTGAAGAAGGATGCGACCACTCGGCTGCGTTGGAGGTCGTGGTCGCTCGGCCGCGTAGGAGGTCACGGTCGCTTAACCACGGTAGAAGGGATAACCCACATCTGCAGGGAAATAGAGGAGTCAGAAGTGTCTCCCAGCCACTTTACAGCCAGTCTGAAGGCCAGTTCTGCCTAGTGGTCTGGACCCGTCCCAACGGGCTGGACCCCTCCTTGTAGGCCGTAAACATCTTAAGGGGCCAAACCCCTCCCAATGGGTCGAACCCGCCCCATTGGGTCAGACTCGGCCTAGGGGGTCAGACCCTTCCCAATTGGATGGACCCCTCTCAGTTGGGAGGACCCATACCAATGGGCCGAACCCATCCCAGTGGGCCAGACCCTTCCCAGCAGGCCCGACCCACCCCATCAGGCCAGAACCGCTCCATCGGGCCGGACCCGTGCCATCGGGCAGGGACAAACCTACATCCCAATGGGATGGACCCTTTCAAGGCTGAGTTCGGGTCAATTTAGTGGACCTGGGTCAGCTCGGTGGACCTCGGGCTGAGTCAGGATGGGTCGGTCTGACCAGGTTAGACCAGACCCGAACCCCACCAATCCCTTTTTGAAAAAAAATGTTAATAACTTGCAAATCAGGCGTCCGATTGACGCATTGTTTGTGGAGTTGGAACCCTTGAGACAAAGTGGTTATTTTGGAATAATATAAGGAGACATAAAAGGATATTTAATTTCATTGTATGTCTTGGGGAGCAGTTCCCTCAGGATCAAGTACACAGATGAGCAGAGCCGTGTGGACCTCAGTGACCCGACAGACCAGTAGCCGAGTGGACCTCAGTGGCCCTAAAGACGAGTAGCTGTGTACACCTCAGTGGCCCTGAATACCAACAACTATATAGACCTCAGTGGCCCAACAGAACCAAGTGGACCTTAGTGTCCCATCAGATAAACAACAATAGGGTGGACCTCAGTGTCTCAGAAAATATCCCTAACTCATTATGGATGAGTCCCTCAAAAAAAGAAAATGTTCTTCACTATAACCAATGAACCTTGTATTTATGCTTTATATTATCCTGTGTTAGGTCTCCATGATTTGTGGTCTTACTTTGTGGTTTTTTTTGTGGTTTCTTTGTGGTATTTATCCATAGTTAAATGGGGTCCCTTACTGAGTACTGTGTTACTCACCCCTACATGGGATTTTCCCACACGTGTTGTGTCTTTTGCAGATGAAAAACGTTTCAACGGAGGACATGGTGTCTTAGGAAACAACGATCCCCAGTGAGGTCCACCAGATGGGGAATACTCCTAAAACATCCAATATTAACTCTACTCTTACCACCTGGTGGGGGTTTTCAGTGGGTGGATATCCAGAGATTCTTATGTGCTTTCCTGATTTCCAGTTAGTCATTATTGGGTTTGTATTCTAGTCGATTTGTTTTCCATTTATACATGTACTCAACACTTTTTCAGTGGTATACTTTTTTTCCTTTCATGTTTGCTGGATATGGTTGTGTGTGTGTGTGTACAGTTACCCAGTAAAATGCCTCCCACATGATGGTTGACACCTTCAGTGTTAGTCTCTAACCCCTGGCCTTTAAGAGGCAGGCTTGGGGTAGTGACGACATGGGACTCAGTGGAGGGGTCATGAAAAAGTATTATCAAAGGTGGTCGGTTCTACCTTAGATATTGAAAGTATGTTGTTTTTTAGGAGAAACAATTTTAAATGTTAAGAGTCTGACTTTTAGATTTGGGGAGTCCAGTGTTTATGAGGTGGCCGACGTATTAACACATCAGGACCATGAATTTTTCTTTTCAGTTCAATGCATAAAAACACTAGTCGCAAAAGTGTCTCCGTCTATTCTTTTGTATAAGAGTCATCTCACTAGGTATAATATATTGACCATAGACCATCATGATCTATTTTAGCATTCATTCATGTGTACGAACATATAGGATTTCGTTATGTAGACGGGAGGAGAACCCACCTAGTGATGAGGTGTCTGTTCAGGGACCAGTTCTTGAGATGGCCCCACCAAGTGGTACACTAGTGTTACCACCACCTGTTGTTTGGTAACTACTACTGGAAGCATTGATAGAGGATGTACGTAGTATCGGTGCCTTACATGAGTTTTAGGGACAAAGATAATCCTGGTTCAAATGAGATATAGATCCTAAGGTTGCTGAGGATTGGATGAAGGTTGTGAAACAAGTCTTCTACTTAGTGAGGACACCACCTGAGTAGATGGGGGTCTTATATGTGAGTATTCTATAGGGATCTATAGGGATATGGTGGATCTTGACCATCGAGATGCATGATGAGGCAACCGTCACATGGATATACTTTGAGAGACTTTTTTGGGAGGAGTTCTTCCCTGCGACTTTGTGCTCTGTGTGCATTAAAGAGATGCTTCAACTTTAGCAAGGTAGTATGACAGTAGCCGAGTACTCAACGAGGTTGACTGAGCATTCATACTACTATATATACACGATGAGAGACCCTTTATTCAGGGTTTTATCCTTTGATCAGGGACTACACTGGGATATTAGTGTGTCCATGTAATCTCTCAGCATACCTATGAAGGCTGGAGCGCTGGAGTGAGCTCCACTACTAGAGGGATTCCTCCCATAGGAAGAAACAAGATTGTGTGCCACCACTAGGTGACATGTGGTCAAGCCATCGATGGCAGGCATACAAAATATAGCTCATTGGTCCAAGCACTTCAGATCATCTGTTGGACGACCCTAGGAATCAGGATCAGTGGTGCGTGGCAGTTACGATGGTGGGAGACAACAGATGAGAAGGGTGTGCTACTTGTGCGGCAGGCGCATACAAATATCTCGTGACTGCCTGACCCATCATACTGATGATTAACCGATGGTCGATTGACCATGAATATAGAGGCCATGGTTCGAGAAATGAGTACAGCATGGTGGTGGATGTGATAGGGGAGTAGGCCGAGAAGCAGGTGGTGGGCGATGGTTTGAGGTACTACTACCACCATATACAGGTGGCCCACCCCGACCTTAGGGGATAGGAGGACAGAGACGAGGTTAGATAAAGGCAGCAGAGGATCATGACCATGATGCTCCATAGATGACTAGAGTTACGATATATATCTTCTCCACCTTAGATCTAGTTCTTATAGACATAGGTGTCAGTCACTCTTTTCTTTCCATAACTCTCGTTTGAAGCTCAGAGATTCTGGTGGAGCCGTTGGATAGATACTTAAGTCTAAATACCCTTATGATAAGGGATTTGATGATTACACACTGGTGTCAGTAGTGTGAGCTTACTATAGGAGGTGAGAGGGTCGGCTGGAACTCCTAGAAGCAGCGTTGGGGCCTTACTACGTCATCTTGGGTATGGACTGGTTATCAATAGTCCTTATTCAGATCGACTGTTTTAGGTGAAAAGTGTGGTGTGTTTGCAAGGATGGAACGAGGTTTTCCTTCAATGATGAGAAGGGATCCTTTGAAGCACATGATATAATTTCTCAGAGGAGGGTGCAACCAATCACTCACCATTTGGATAGCCTCACCCTCGGTGTGGTGGATGAGAGGACTCCGAGCTTTCCTCTAGAGGTGGATGACTATGATAATATCTTTCATGAGGATGTTATGGGACCACCTCCTCATAGGGAGGTAGACTTCTACATCGACCTATACCCTAGTATGAAACCGATATCTTCACCGGTATATTGGATGGATCCAGCAAAGATTCTCGAATTGAGGGTACAGTTGAAGGACTTGAAAGAGAAGGGCTTCGTGAGGCCCAACATTTCACACTAGGCCGCCCCAATTTTGTTTTCCAAGAAGGATGATGGGAGCATGAGATTGGGTGTGGACTTTCAACGCCTAAACCAAGTGACAATAAAAAAAAGTATATACTACCGAGGACTGATGACCTCTTCGACCAGATGAAGGGAGTGAGGTGGTTCTCGAATATCAACCTCATATTCGACTATCATCAGCTTTGGGAACAGGATGAAGACATACAGCGGACGACCTTCAGATGTTGGTACAACCACTACATGTTCTTGGTGATGCCCTTCAACATGACCAATGATCCAGTGGTGTTTATGGGACTCATGAATAAGATATTCCATCCTTACCTCGATCATTTAGTGGTGGTCTTAATTGATGGAATCTTCGTGTACTCAGCATCAGAGGAATATCACGTTACACAGCTGTGGAGAGTCTTAGATACACTCCTAGAGCACCAGCTTTATGGCAAGCTCTCGAAGTGCTAGTTCTGGATTCTAGAGGTCCACTTTCTAGGACATTTTGTCTCAGAGACTAGAATTTCAGTGGTTCCAATGAAGATATTGGCAGTGCTTTCTTGGGAACCACCTAGGAGAATGATTGAGGTTAAGGGTTTTTTGGGGTTTGTTGGGTACAACCAGAGGTTTGTGCTTGAATTTTCTCATGTTTTAGCACCTTTATCCACCTTGAAATGAAAGGGTAAACCTTTTGTGTGGATGAAGAAGTGCCAGAAAAGTTTCCAAGAGTTGAGGTGGAGACTGATGAGTTCCCCTATCTTTATACTACATGAAGAGGGAATTGGTTATGTAGTTTTCTGTCACATGAGTGACTAGACTAGGTTTTGTCCTGATGAAGGAGTGAGCGGTAATCACCTAATACTCATGGAAGTTGAGGAAACATGAGCAGAACTACGTGAACCATTACCTAGGTTTAGCACTAGTGGTCCTTGAATTGAATATTTGGAGGCACTACAGGATGAGTGAATGGTTTATTGTCTACATAGACCACAAGATTATTAGGTATATCTTCCCACAGACGGACCTGAACCCAAGAAAAAGATGATGGATTTAGTTCCTTTAGATCTATCACTTTGAGATAGTCCATTATCCTGGGAAGGGGAACATGGTGCAGAAATGCTCAACAGGAGGTATAGTTTACAACTGTTGAGTGAGGTGACCAAGAACCTAGCCGTGATGCATTTATCCTTCATGGATAGTGATGGAGAATCTTACCATCAGTCGATGACTATCACTACCCCACTAATAAAATGATTCAGGGGGTAACAACATGTGGATGTTTATTGTGAGGCACAACATTCTCAGATATAATTAGGACAATCTCGTAATGAATTTTTGATAGTTGGATAGAAGATCATCCTTTTTAGGGGACACACCATAGTACTAGTGACATTATGGGAGGAGGTGTTGAGGGAGTTCCATACACCACACTTGTCCATACATCATGGTGTGTTGAAGATGTACCAGGACTCGAAACATTAGTACTGGTGTCCAGAGATAAAGAAAGAAGTGGAAGAGTTCGTATCACGAAGCCTCATTTTTTAGAAAGTGAAGAACGAGCATAGGTCGTAGCAAGATTGACACAAACACTTTAGGTACTAAAGGTGAAGGGGGATGGTATTTCCATAGACTTCGTGATGGGGTTACCATGCACTTCCAGGGGACAAAACTCTATTTGGGTGATCATTGACCGACTCACCATGTTGGATCACTTCTTACCCATCTAGGAGAGGGGTTTGGTAGAGCACTTGGGGTGCCTCTACGTCCATGAGATAGTGCAGCTACACGGGGTGCCTTCAACAATTGTCTCAGACTATGATGCAAGAATTATATCTTGGTTGTCGAAGGGATTTCAGGAGGCATTCATGACTCAGTTTCTCTTTAGCACAACCTTTCTCCCTCAGATATATGGTTAGACAGAGCGGACCATACAGTCCTGGAGGACATGATTCATGCTCGAGTCCATGATTTTGGTCACACTTGTGAGGACCACCTACCACTAGAGGAGTTTGTTTACAATAATATCAATCACTCCACCATTGGAATGGAAATTTTTGAGGCCTTGTATGGGAATCCATGAAGATCACCTCTAGGATGGACAAACACATGGGCGTCGATACACATGGGTCCAGAGTTGGTACGGTCTACCACTGAGAAGGTGTAGGTCATCTAGGAGTGGATGAGGAATTCACAGATCATATTTAAGTCTTATACAAATAGGAGATGAAGTCCCTTGGAGGTTGAGGAGGGAGATAATGTGTTCTTTTAGATATCACCCTAGTGATGATTGCAGAGATTTGGTCGGGGAGACAGGTTATCTCCAAGGTATATTGGACCTTTATAGATCCTTATAAGAGTTGGAAAGTTGGAATACAGCCTAGCCCTTCCCCCAAAGATGCATTGGGTGCACGATGTTTTCCAAGTGTCATATCTCAGGAAGTATGTGCATGATCTATCACACGTTATCGAATGGGGAGAGCTGGACATTAACGATGAGGAAACATTCTTGATGTTTTTGGTGGAGATAGAGGATTGATGGGAGAAGGTCCTTAATGTATGGTTGATTCCTTTGGTGTATGTTTGGTGGCAGCACGAGAACCTCAAGAATAGTACATGGGAGGGGGAGGCTCAGATTCGTCTTCAGTAACCCCATTGGTTTTATGAGCATTTATTTTAGCTTTCAGGAACGTAAATACCTATTTTGGGGAGAATGTAATGTCACCCAATTTCAATGTAATTTTTTTAAATAATATGGAATTATTTATAGACCACACGCTTTGACAGAACATGATTCTGATTCCGGGTGATCCCAAAACTAAATTTTGAACTTATTTTAAAGTATGTTTAGTAAGCATACATGAGGATTTTTATATCTTTTGAACCCATGATTATATCGAAAATAAGATGGAATATTTGAAATTATAACACTAGGATTCACCTAAAAAAGACTTAATTTTGACCAATAAGGGTCAGAGAGATAAGTTCTTTTTCAGTCTTTTTGGGAATAAAATAAAATAACTTTAAAATGAAAGTATTTTATTTTCTTTCACACAATTGAGCGGTGGATGGTATCACTGCTGTACAACGATGAGGTGATGATGTGGAGACATTAAGTAAGCCCCTTAATGGATCATTGTTCAAGCATAACTACTACATTGTTATATAAATGAAACAACATAAATAAACAATGTTTCTCTATAATAGAAATGCTACGAAATGTTTCTTTTTATTAAACTAATGTGTTGGAAAGAGGGTAATTAAACTATATGAAATTATATAACGATCCTCCAATGAGATTTATCTCTAACAAAGAATAATGAATTCCATAAAAACTTCCTCGATTTCGACATACATCACAGAATGAAGTCAAGAAACAACGAATGACATCTGCCTCTTTAACCCTCAAGGATGGAAAGCTACGACAACCAACATCAATCAAGGTAGGGTGTTTAATTTTGTTACAGTTTACCCAATCATATTGTAAACATCGAAAAAAATTAATCCATGAACAGGTTAATCTTCAAATCGTTCATTATTCCGAGAGGGTGTCGTACTTTGGTTTTCTATTCGGGATTAATTTTATTATTGGTAGAATGGTAATCTAAATACTTCACCGCTTTAAACCTCTAAAACAGAGGGAACAAGCCGATAAAAACAAGGCTTTAACCACTATTCCGTGTGCATTGTTGGTGGACAAATTGTAAAATGGTGGAATGATGTGTTTGAGGTGATCAACATGAAGTTAAAATCCCTACGGTCCCGTAGACATAGACAGTTCAAAAAAATAGACCACCAGAACAACTCTAGTGGCTCATAGGAAGAACTGCTGGTGCACCAGTGGCTGGAGGTGGCCTGTAGGGGGAGGGAGATGGCACAACCGTCAGCATACCCTGATGACAGAATTCCAAGACAATTGGCCATGGGGGCATAGAGATGCTGCACCAACCTACATCTTGTGGAGGTGGCCGCCATCGTCTAGGCTGCTCGAGTGAGCGATGGAGGATGTGACTGATCTGACGTGTCAGAGGCCGCGTGAGACATGACATGTATTAGGCAGTGGTCGATCGACCATAATGGAAGGGAGGCACCATATCCCATCCTGACTGAAGGCCAGTCTACCTCTTCCAAACCGGCCTGAGCTGTCCCTAGGGTCGGACCTGCTCACTGAGACAGATGCGAAGACCAATAGGCCCATGAACCAATGGGCCTATCCCATGATGGGCGGGTCCGGTTTAGGTCAGTAGACCCAGGTTAGGTCAGGTGGGTTCAGCAGGGTCGAACCAGACCTGGATTCAACCAACCCCTTTTTGGAAAAATATCAATAACATGTAGACCGAGTGTCCGATTGACGCACCGTCTTTGACATTGGAATCCCCGCAACAAGACAGTTATGTAAGAATAATTTAAAGATACTTAAAAGGAATTTTAATTTCAATGTATGTCTTGGGAAAGTAGTTCTCCAGGTATCAAGTGAACAGACGAGCAGAGCTGTGTGGACCTCAGTGGGCCGATAGACCAGGAGCCGTGTGGACATCATTTTCCCAGAAGATGGGTTGCCACATGGACCTCAGTGTCTCGAATGACCAGAAACCGTGTGGACATTAGTGGTAGGGAAAATCCATGTGGAAAGTAGTAGACTGGCAGAAGAACATCAGCTGTGTGAGTCTTAGTGGCCTGACAGACTCTAGCAACTCATCAAGGATGAGTCCCTCGACAGTACAAAACATTCTTCACTGTAACTGATGAAACTTCTTTATATGTTTTAGATTATCCTTGTGTGATCTGGCCTATCTTTGTGGTCTTAAATTTTTGTTTTTCTAAGTGGTTGCTCAGTGGTATTTCTCCTTAGTGGAATGGGGTCCCCTACTGAGTACTGTGTTACTCACCCCTGCACACGTTTCACCCGCACATGTTATGTATTGTACAAAAAACACATGTTTTATGAAGGAATGGGTGGCTTAGGACCAGGATGACCCTAGTGAGATCTGGTAGACATGAAATAATCCAATAACATCCAACAACTACTCTACTCTTACTAACAGGTGGGGTTTTTAGCAGGTGGCTATCCAGAGTTTCTTCTACACTTTCCTGATTTCCAGTTTGTCTTTTTTGGGTTTTTATTCATGCCCATTCGTTTTCCAATTGTACTTGTACTTAGTACTTGTTCTGTGGTAAACTTATTTATCTTTCTAGTTTTTGGGAAGTGGTTGTGTGTGTGTAGAGGTTTTCAAGCATATTCCACCCACTTGAAGGTTCACGCCATTGGTTCTTGTCACCAACCAATGGCCTTCGGGAGGCATGCTTTGGGTAGTCAAGGCACATGCACTGGGGGATGAGTCATGACATGATGCATGAGGGATATTTCCCCATATCATCGGGCCAAGGTAGAATATATCCCATCATAATAATATCAGAAATAATAATGGAAAAAACAAGTGTGTCACCCAATAGTGAAATCCAAAAAATGTGACAAGTGTAAAAAAACATTTACTCATCCTAGGTAATTTGGGTTTCCCAATTATGTGGGTTAGATACTCCCAGGAATATGATCATTACTAAATTTCCCCACATCCTAGTCTCCCATATAAAAGTAAAATCATAATACAAAATAAAAAAAGCACTGATACCACTTTGTAGTGTCACTCCTTGGAATCCACTTAACTGTGCCCAAAGATGGTAATCCATAAGACCTCAAGCGCAACTACCCATATGAACTAGGCTACCCACTAGAAACATGGGACTAAAGTGTGTTCATGGGGAGACTATACCCTCACTATTCAGAGTGTATAAAAATAATATTAAATATAGATAATTGTCAGAAATAAGTAAGAGCCTACATCAACAGAATAACAAACCAAGAAATATAAATAGCAGATAGAAGTTGAACAATAAATGGGTGCAAAATGATAGTGATGAGCATGTCATGTAAAAATACAAAAAAAGAAGTATACATGAGATTCAATGGGAACATGAATATACCACATTCTATACAAAATAAAAAATACCAATAGTTGTTGTTACTATCATCACAAGCATAAAATTGGTCCCCAAATCCCTTAATCCTTCCTAGAACATAGAATCAAACATTAAAAGTTTTACCCTTCCCTATATCTATACCTGTAATCATGAAGTCTTGATTGGGTACTAAGGGGGCCCAAGAAGGGTGTGAGATATACTCACTATCTCCCACCAATGGTGTTTAGATAAATTCATTCCAAGAAATATAGTATTGGCAGTGCACTAATAATAGTAAACCCAAGAGAATAAATAAATAAAACATGACTGTTCGAGTTGCACCAGGATAATCGACTACTACAACCTTGTTCAATCTAATCCATGTTTCTCTAAACCAAATAACATTTAAATAACTGATAAAGTGAGAATATGGGTCATTACAATTAAATCATCAAGTGTGGAATGAACCTAAACATGTGATTTGGCTTGGAGGGTGTGTCTCTAGAACATATATTAAACATCACACTGATTTATAAATAATGCATCCCATATAAAATAGTAAAATAAAGCATAAAACCCAATATGGGCATCCTGATCCAATACAATGTTATCCACAATGAATTCCAAAGTATCACTACATGATCTCCTGAAGTAACCAATACTGCAAAGCTCATAAAAGGTGATTCACAAAAGGAGTCCCTAATATCACTCTCAACATTGTGCAAGAATGAGCCTTTGAGATAGTCACATGTATCTCACATAGGGGACTGAGTATAACTCTAGGTATGGTATAACTATCTTGACAATGAGCCCATCCACGGTGAATCCCTTAGGGAACCCTTGTTAGTCTTGGGTATAGAGAATCTGGCTGGAGAGACAATGCATGGAAAGCCAAGTAATGCTCCAAGTGCATCCAAATATTTTAAATACATGTCATGATGATCTAATGTACAACTTAATATTGGACCCGTGTTCTCTCTCAAATTATTAGCAGGTAAGGCTAATCAATCAAGATCACATGTCCCCAATAAGGGATTTCAATGACAACATGCTAAATAATATAGCATATTCATTTTATAAAATACAATAACAATGTAATAATACAATAAACCCAAAGATGACGCATAAGGAATTAATAATACGAAATAAAGAATAATCAAATGGACTAAGACATAGGAAATAGTCCAAAGTCCTATCTCATGTTAATTTAATTCCTTAAAGAATTTTACATTAAAATGTATTTATGATATGGGATACCACAAAAAAAGTAGTTTATCAAATCAAAGGGAAGAGAAAATTGTCCTTTAAGGATGGGAAACACACTTTGGGGTAGATCACATCGTGGAAAACAATCGAAGGATTAATATCCAATATCTAGGACCTTACTGGGCATTATAAACCACTAAATATATTTTATTATGCATTTTGGTGTCATCTCTCGAATGGCCTGGTACACGGCACAATGAAGCACAATATAAAAAGGGAAGAAACTTGGGGAAAGAATCAAGAAAACCTACCTTCAGATCATAACACTCTCCACATCCAGTGTTAGATTTTGAATCAGGATATAATGGGATATATCATAAGTATCAATAAATTCCTTGAAAAATGGGTAAATGAGATTGTACCAAAATATAGTAATATAAAAGATAAAAAACTAGGAACAAAATGAATAAGACTAAATAGATTATTCTAAGCTTTCTATGACATCCAACAATGATCTATTTAGAGTTTGGGTGAGGAAAATTTCAAAATATCTATAAGAGGAAGATGAGGATCTATCATACACATGAGAAAATAGAAATGAGAGGGAGGAGAATCTATTTTGAGATTAAAACATTTCGTGGTAAAAAGGTCATATTCTTTTTTTACGTGGCCACACAGTTTGGCCGCACGATTGGCCAAACCATTCATCAACCATTCTAACACATTACTTAAGGGGACCCCTCACATGGTATAGGTGTATTTGTTCGACTAACTATGTGATAGATATGCAAAATTCTACTATCATAGTGGATTTACAATTCTTCATGGGCATGCGGTCATCCTCTCAGAGTTTCAAACAAACAGTGTAGCTCCCCCATATGCATTGGCTGCTCTATATATTTGAGTTGTATAATGAGCGTTAAACATATTACAACCATGTGGATCAGTATGCCTTACCATGTTTTATAGCTCAATGTTTTGAACAAGTTCAAGACTCTCCTAAACCGTTCCTTAGACATTAGATCCCAAAATTAGCATAAAATGAGAAGTTTTTAACACCACCATAAGGATCCGTACCTCCCAAAAAATCTATTATGTTAACTAATTCACAACTACATTCATACAAAATATAATATATAAAGTACAATAAGATCATAAAACATTATTTTTAGATGGTTAAATAAAATTATCTACTCTTTTAAACAAATATATATTCCCTAAGTTATCGATTTTTCATAATATTTTGGTGGTTATATCCATGTAAGGTCCCATTTTAATCAACACTGAATCTCCTAGTGTTCATACTCTAGAACCCCAATAAGATCGGAAGTTCCCACATACATAGTGGATCAACACAGTGTCCTACAATGTATTCTATTTATCTGGTGTCCTAGTATAGACTTATACCACTCTTTAAGATATTATCCACTTATAGAAATTTGTATAAATGATTACAACTTATATTTTACTTCATCAGGATGTAATATTTCTCCATAAAGAGACTAGATCACATAATCTTCTCATGTACTCTACTTTATGAAAATAATAAACTAACTATCGAATTATTAATATTTCTCACTATCCCCTAGTCTTAAAAGGGTTTTAACCTTCTCAAATCACTAACAAATCAGGTGTGAAAGTGTTCTAAAATACTTAACTTTTTATTAAACTTTCAAAAGGCTTAGGAATAAAAAACATCTTCTATTAATGAATTTTCCCATCCATGGTTTATTTTAAATCTCAAAAATATATATATTTTAATTCATATCAAAATTACACTAAAATGGATTCTTAAAATATTAAATAATTTCATGGAGTATTATAGTAGTGTAAACCCTAGCACATAAAAAATATTTTCATTCTTATTTTATATGATTTTTTATCATCTCCTTTACTATTCCTCTCTAGGGGATATTATATATTCTTAGGTTTGATTTTCCTTAAATGGTTTGGATATAACAATATAAAATATATTTCATAAATTTATAATGAATATGCATCCGTGTACTTTGTGCAAGAATGAATGCTCTGTGTTCCTAGAGCTAGGTATGGTTGTATCAACTTCTCATTCATGAAATTATTTCATTTGACATTACCCCTTTCTCTTCTAGTATAATGGTATGCAATACCATAGAACTTCATTAAAATTAGGAGGGATTCATAGAACACTAATATAATATTATATCCGAGTACATACATGGAGAAAATGTTATTATTCTTCATGAAACCCTTATGTTTTCTTCAAACACACATGAGTATATTGGAATTCATGACTTCAAATAAAATTGTGGGTACATTGAATCTACTAGATTCCCCACCCAATAGATTCAATCTCATAAGTTTCTTATGCCATTCATGAAAATCTAAGCATAAAGATGCCCTTTTTTGTTCCGAAAATTGAGATCTCTTGAAAATCTCAAATAGAAGTGACATCTCTCAGACTGGGGTGGTTTAGTGTTTATAGAGAGTTGATCACCAAATTTGATCCATGTGTTCATGGACTTAATTGTCTAGAAATTGTTCCAAGTGAAGTATATTTTTAAAACACTTAAAGATAATGATATATTTTGAGTCATTTAAATGTGGTTTCATTCTACTTAGATATCACAAAAAATCAAAAAAATGTGAAATCTACACTTCACATGATATGTTTCATATTTCCCATAAGAATGATCATGTGAATGCATTTGAAAAAACATGATACACCTTGGTTAAAACTCTATACCTACTTAGATGAATTAATGGACTAATATAACTTATTTCTTCATTCAATAGAATGATTTTATTTTAACTAATTTATGAATGCAAGATAGATATTTCATGTACCTATATTATTTAATTTGATAATTACTTATTTTCAATTGTTTTCATGAGGAAAAAATGACCATGGATGTAAATGGATGATAGATGCTATGATCTTGAAAGTATATTCAAGGTTGAATATGATTCCAAGGAGTGTTTCAACTCACTGAAACATTATGTCCATATTTTAAATGGGTGGGTGAATAGTATCCATGAAGATGATGTCCCATATTGATCCTTAGAATTTCTGAACTCCTACTTATAAGGAAACCCTTGTGAAAAAGATCTCTAGTTTAAACTGAGATCAACACTCGGACACAATAAAAATATTCCTAATATGAGCCACCCCGCTACAATGTGAGGACCCCAAGAACCGAACCATATTCCCTGTTCACATGCTATATTTATACATGTGTACCCTTTGAGGGGGAAACACACTCCCTCATACTCACACCTACCGACAAGGGTTTTATAGGTGACCTACCTCCCACAAATTTGATCAAAGGTCCCACATCTATACATGAGGTGGGTCTTTGGTTGTGTAACACCCCGAGATTTTATGATAAAATATTCTTTTTAATTTCCCTAACGTCTTGTGTTGTACGCTACACCAAAAGGAGCTTGCACAACACACATCCTTGACTTGCCTTGCATTACATGCAATCATGACCTTCCTCGATAGCGTGTGTAGTACGCAATAACGAGTTTCACTAAACAACAATATGCTATTAAAATATTATTAAAACTAGCCGTTATGAATAGTAATAACCACTTTTTGAAATTTTGTAAATTTTATTTTTCAAAATGGAATTCATTTTTGCATTCGTAATATCGAAATTAGCTTAGGGTGAAATTTTGGTGATTTTCGGATAACTTTCATATTTTGATGAATAGTGAAAAGTACTAAATTTTAATTAAAAACAACTTTTTCAATTGAAATAATTATAGTGATAAATTAATAGTTTGAGTGGTTTGAAAGTATATTTAGAATATATTTTTACAATTTAATACAATGTTGGTCATTGGATGTAATTTCACATTTAAACCAGACATAAACAAGTATCAATCTTTTGATAGTTATTATCTCTTAAGAACACGCTATTTGTTTTGACGACGAGAATTAATTTTTAAATTAATTAATGCAACTGATATGTTTTGAATTTGGAAAGATAGAAATCATTTTTGAGTTCATAATATCAAATATAGCTTAGGCCTAATTTTTGGTATTTTTCTGAAAACTTTCAATTTTTGATGAATAGTGAAACCACTAAGTGGTAGGTTAAAAACTGAATTTTGCATAAAACATAATTTTACCGCTTCTGTGAATGGAATTTCAAAAATCTGACAGACATGGTTGATATCAATAAGTAAAATGTGGTTCAATGAGATAAAAATAATTTTTGGTGAATAGTAACTTTTTACTTTTTTTACCGCGATTAATAGTAAATAGGGTAACTAAGGGTAAATATGATATTACTATTACCCTAACACATGTACTAATTCTATTGGATAAGTGTAATTCGACCAAAAACAACTTTATGAATATAATATGACCATTTAGGTCCACTTGGATTAGATTATGACATTTAATATTATTTTATTTAATGAAAAGTTAAAATAGTTAAAATCAAATTTTAATAACTAAAACATTTTTAATATGGGTTTATACATAAGATAAATTCGATTATAAATATTCATTAGAAATATAAAAATCTTTCCTACATAATGATATTTTATATATAATTTTTATACTGTAAATAAATTAATTTATTTATGACACAACGATGATGCAGTAATTACCCTTTTAAGGAAATGTTAACATAATTGATGTTATAAATGCCCAAATAAATTTAATTTGAGACTTTTTATGAATTCAAATTATTTTCTAGGTTACTATGATATATTAGTGTTGATTTAATCAACATGATTCGAACATATAATTCTGTTATGACTTTCACAAAAATCACATATGAAATAGTGACAAAATTGACACAAAATAGTTTTTAAATAAAATATTATATTATTAATTGTTATTTTATTCCTAAAAATCTAAGGTTCGGCCAAATGACTTAGATAAGGATATATATATTAATAATAAACAACTTGTGGTTCGTTTGGCATGTTATAGTAAGTGTATTAACCATATAGTGTAAGAAAACAAAAAGACACGGTAAAAGTTAAATTTTTTAACTTAGAGTTAAATCTAATTGATAAGGTTAACATAATAACCTAAACTTGTCTAAATCCTATTGGTTGATAGTACTTCGACCCATACCCACTTTACCTTCGAAATAAGACCCTTTGGAACCATTATAAACCAATTTTGACTTTAATATAAAATAATATTTTGAGATATTCCTAAGGTGCCCCTCTCCTCCCTTATAAAAGGGCACCTCCTCCCCCTCCTCCTCACACCAATTTGAGCACTCAAGCTCGGCCAACCCCTGCCAAAATCCCTTCTCCACTTCCCTAGAATAATCCTAGAGGTCCTGGTCTTCTTCAAAGACCAATCTTAGTTCCCTAAGTGGAGGATTCAAAGAGGCGTTTCAAAGAAGAGGTAATATCCATTACCGATCTTTTCAATTTCTTTCTTCTTCAACTTCTTATTCTTTAGTTGTTTCATGATAAAGTAATAACATCAGTATTAATTACATACTGATATGTTATTATAAATATGAAACAACCCTAATTCACCTTCTATCCATCCTACGGAAAAATGAAATCACCGCGCGTGCGTACGTACGGAATACCGTCTCCACGCCGTGGTGTAATCTATTTTCCACCATCACCTTACAAGGATGGGTATAATGGTGTAATGAGTAACTATATATGATTATTATAAAGTTATATTGATACTGAAATAGTATAAATACACTTTAATACAATTCCACGATCATGGTAACAATATCATCGCTCGTGCGTATGTACGGAATACCGTCTCCACGATGTGATGCGACTCGTTCTACATGATCATCATTACATAGTAATTATATAAATGAATTGAATGAATAAATATGATATATGTTACACTAATACCATTCTGGATATAAGGTATATATAACCTTAAAAGAAGAATAAGAATTTATTCGGCAAAACACGTATAAGAACAAAAGGCAATAAAGACCCGAGTAACAAGTAACAATGAAATATTACTAATAAGAAGCTAAGAATATGACCATATATGATATCATATCAATATGTATGATTCTGGAATAAGTAAATAACATTATTTAAATCATTATACAGGAGCTTCGGACATGTACAAAGCAATTCGGACCTAAGGTAAGGGAAATATCACAATCTCATTTTTATCCGAGATTGTTTATACTTTGAAATTTACTGGGGTGTATTTTATCATCCACATCCATGTTTCCTCAATATGTAATGTTATTTCCATCCACCTAAAATTGTTTAAATCCAATTTTACCCTTCGGTGAGTTTTTATTAAAGGATATGAAAGGAATATTTTGTCGTTTTTCGTAGGAGGTACTTTTTGACTTTTCCGACAAAAGTACGAAGAATGTTTTTTTAACTTATACAGCATGAATGGATTTTTAAAACATTATTTCTAAGAAGCTTCCTTTAAAATTTTTCAAGTTTATTTTTAATCAAATTCTTTTATTTTAAAATTTTATGACATGTTAAGAAAGGAAAAGTGTTTTTGAAGTAGAAAGGATATTTTCCTCTAGAATGAAGTTCAAGTGTTTTATCAAAATTATTTTCCATATAAGATAATAAAGGGTTCTGTTTTTATCCCTATTATTACATGGATTTGATTATGTTGTGATGGAAATATTTTTATAAATTCCTTTATCTTATATGAATTGTTTTATGATGTCATGTTGTTTAAGAAATCCATTTTTTAATACTTGGGTTATGCAAAGATGTATGATTTATGATTTTGTGGCACACATAAGAATGGTATAATTATGAGATGGGTGGGACCTATATCTCCCTCCAATGCATTGGGTAAAGATTTTATATCTCATGAGATAGACATGGCTGGAACGGTAGGTTATACCGGTTCAGTGAAACAGGACTGAAACGAGGGTGACTCGGTTCAGAAAGGGACTTTGTCCACTAAGATAGTCTTGGCAATGAGTCTTTACTAACAAGAAATGATTCTATATGATTATGTGTGTATGCCACAATGTTTCATGTTTTAAGTTATGATTATTGGGATTTCATTTCACTACTATGATTTATCCCATGTTATGAAAGTATGCTCTCTCTTTTTCAGGATAAGATTTCCAAAATGTTATGTTCTTATGAATATGATGTGATTGATATTTCTTTTGTTTACCCTTACTGAGCATTTGAGCTCACCCTTTTATGTTTTCTTTTCCCCAGGATATAAAGAAAGGTTTTAGGTAAAAAAAGAGAAGATCTTTATGGGAGATGTTGAAGATCTTTCACCACGATTAGAAGATTATATTTTGAGTTTCCAAAGACACTATACTATTACGATCCTTGTGTGTGTGTTTTTGTTATGTACTAAGTATTCCGCAAAAGTATTGTAATGTCCATGTACGTTAAGCTTCGGGTCTCTACAGGTTGGACATGGATTGGATGACTTTTTTATATGAGTTCACTCAATATATTTAGTAAATGAAATTACATTCCATATAATTCTCAACATCTATAATTAAATCTTCACTTCATTAAATATTCTTTATGAAAAAATATATATTCTTCATATATTTCACTATAAAACTAACTATAAAGAATATATTTCTCTTGTTCTTCCAAATATAAAATTTTAAAATTATCATCATGAGAACTAATATTTTGTATGGTATTTATACTCTATCAAGATCTTCAAGAATATTATAAATATTGTGTCAGTTATTCTAAAACATTGTCATATGTATTTGATATTAAGATCATTTTAAAAAAATTTATAGTTGAAAAATGTTGAATATTTGTCTCCAAAAATTATTAGAAACAAATTCAACTTCCTCAAAACCCCAAAAAACAACTTGGGTTCTTAGATCTCCCCCTTGGATTTGTTATAAAAACCCATTTATCATCTCATTTCAAATTTCAATATGATATTCTCCATGTTATTGAAAATTAAACCAAAGATATAACTATGGGAATGAATTATCATATATATCATCCATGTTTCAGGATATTATATTCATATCCACTAAAACATATAGCCTTATTCTCTCGAGAGAAGGATGAAATCACTCAAATATTAGAAATGATCCAAAATTAACCAACTATAAATTTACATGATCCATTCTTTATTTAGAACAAAAGAGTGATCAAATTTCAATATCAATGTTGTCGAAAAGTTTTCATCATGTATTACTAATAATAAAACTTCTTTTAGGGATTGTTCAAAGGATTTTCAACTAACCTCATGAATATATCACGTTAAATAGATTAAAAACATTCAAGACAATGAATCAACTTCCCCTATTCTAGTTTACTTTCCCATTTTTCAGTAATTAATAATCATATCCATTTTTGAGTTGATATTTTAGCATGATAATAGTAGAATATAATCTAAACAGCTCTGTGATGAAAGGTTTCATTCTACATACTTTTAACATATGGAATTTTGAGATACATACCTCTATAGTACTTTATATATTCATGAAATATAAATTGAGATATGGATACCACATGGTTATTGATTTTTGATCCCCGTCTATAGATTCACAGTATAATTATTCATCATGATTATATTTCATTAAAAATAAACCCAAATAATATTTTGATATCAATTCATGAGTTTGAATTAGGTAAAATGGTGAAAAAAATACCCCATGGTGAATAACATTATAGTTTTATGTTTCTCCAAACATTTTTCAGATTTAGGTTCCTCCTTAAAAGAGTAAATCACCATTAATTCCCTACATTAATGATAAACATGTTGTATATGTATGTGAATAATTCGGTTCTTAAATTATCGTGAGACAATGAAACATGGCTGAGAGTTTCTTATTAACTGCATTATGTTCGTAGATGAAGCATGCTTCTTCACACTTTCTATAATGGTAATTTCTATTTACTATTATTTATCCATATTTATATAATCATACAAATATTCTTGAGATATAACCAAGAATTGTTTTTGAACATGATCAATCACCATTTTTTGCATAGTCTCTAGTTATCAATAATATTTTTAAATAATGAAGTCACCAGTGTTTTCTGTTTCTTCTTAAGAATTATTATTGCCTAGAAATCCATGTAAATTGTTTTAGTTGAATACCCAATAATATTACACCTTTCAAACACATATTTAGTATTAATAATTTTATACTTGTTAGGAAACGTTACATATTATTTATCATAGATTTATTTCACAAAAATTAATCCTATGGTTCCTTGTCTGGATTTTTTCATCTATTTCATCTTTTATTGAATAGTGCTAATGTTTAGGTATAATTTTAAATAATCCATGATTTGTCCTTTACTTCAATATTATAAGGATATATTATTTTCTATAACACAACTCAAATCATTATTCACTATATTATCTAGAGTTTGTTCAACAATCTTATTCTTTTGTAGAAATCCCAAGGTCGAATTGTTATCTTATTTTCTTACATGGTTTTATTTTTTGTTTTTGTATTATATTTACATAAATATATTAAATTTGAACCATTTATATATACCAAAACCCATCATAATAGTTACCACTTCTTTTTAAGTAGTCATAAAAGTCAACAAAACATTCAAATCTATTCTTTGTTTAGAGAATTATTTTCTGTGAATTTATCGAATATGGAATCACTATTATTTTTTTTATATTTATACCCCTAAATATTGTCATTATATAATTTTCTCATAATTAAACATTATACCAATAGTTTAAAACCTAATTACCAAAACTCCAAAAAAAATCCAACAAACACCCAAACAATTTTAAAATTTTCCTTGGTGATATATTCTGACTACCTTTGAAACTTTACTATTTTTTAAAAACTCGGTTCTTCTTTTCTGAATGATTTAAGAAAAAATAATTTTTATATGTCTTCACGTCAACCCTTGAATATGTAGTGGATTATTGAGAATTATTCTTCACCCCTTTTTTTGAATAATTTAAAGTTGAATCTACACAAGTTATCAAAACAATTTCAGTATTTACATATTTTTCTGGATTAAGGGTTACAATTTTCAACAATCAAATAGTATATTTTTCCTTATATAATATTATGATCTTCTTTTCACGTAGAATAGTATTATCATAAATAGGAATCTTGTTATATTTATTATTGGTAGAACATATTTTCTTATTATCTTAGGATGTATGAGCTTAGGTCTTCTATATTTCTCAATTTCACTTCTAGTAAATGAGATTTTATGTTGAGAGAAAAATTCACATATTTAACTTATTTTAGGATTTATTCCTAATGAATTGTATTATTTTAAAACTTTTTTTCATTTTCCTGATCAGTATTCTATAAAAAAAGTCACGTGAAATTTTTGTTTTGTTTTAGAGTTTAGTTAAGAAACTTGAAAATTCATAAATATATTTTTTATCTTTTATAGTTTATTAAAAAACTCTATAAAAATTTTTTCTTTTAAATAATTATTTTACAAACTAATAAATTATTTGTTAATAAAATATAGATTTCAACTATAAAGTGAAACAAAATTTTCTTCTCCTTATTTAGGCATGTTTTCTCTTTCTTTATATAACATCATATTATCTTCCATGACTTTTTTTTTGTGTTTTAATAGATTGATTATCTTATGAACCTTCTTAGATAATGTCTCAACTATTGTATTAGACTCTACTTATAGTTTTGATTTTTTATCTTGAAGTTCCTTGAAAGTCCTATCTATAAATGTAACCACTTTTGGGAATTTTTTTCAAATACTATTTGATTTCTAAATTGAACGCATCTTCCTCAAAACATGAACATGATTCAAAAAATTATAATCAATTGAAATAATTAAATAATTACCACTCTTAGTTCCTTTATAAAGTAGTTGAACTTTCGCTATCATTCAGTTCTTCTTCAACTTCTTTTCCACAATTTTATTCATGTTTTTCCAATTCCTTACTAAAACTTCAATATTTTTTTAAATCAGTTGTTGACATATTATTTTCAATCATAAGCTCCTCTAAATATTCATCAGAATAAAATATGAAATTCATATATTTATATTATAAAAAATAGGACAATAAAGTTGACCAAACTATTTGCCGAACAATCATTTTAATACCAATGTAATTTCCCGATGTATTGTGTACTCTCATGTGGGGGGGGGGGGGATCAATTGTGACTTGTTTTATTAAATTATTTTCAATTTATTTTACCCATTTTAATTCAAAAATTTCTTAATTGTTAGGATGGGTGGATCTAATACATTCACAACCTTAATACCATATGGAATGAAAAAAGTAAATGAATTATTGAAAACATTATTTTTATATATTTTGATCAGATAACCTATTCCTTACATCATTTAATAATCCCTATGGTTATAAAGACTTACCTAGTTTAAGGTTATTACATGCATGGAAAGTCCCATTCCAATCCACATTGAGTCTCATAGTGCTCCCACTATAGTGTCCATTTACAGATCAGAAGTTACCACATACATAACAGATTAACACAAAGTTTCATAGTGTCATATCCTACTTCAGTGTCCCACTATAGACTTCCAATCTTCTTTATGAGTTAATACACTGCTAGAAATACTTTTTTTCTTCTGACTACTTTTATAAAACCTCAAGATATAATATTTCAGTAAAAAAAATAGATCACATATTATGATCATGTGAACTGCTTTAAGAAATTCAACAATTGACTATCAACAATATGAATATATATCATAGTCCACTAATATTTAAATAACCTGAACCATATCAAATAACTAAAAATATAGGTATTAATGTCCTATGAAATAATTACTAGATTATTTATAAAATGTTCAAATTATTTTAAACATAAAATATTTTTTTTAATAAATTATCTTATGTTCAATTCCTTCCATGTATAAAAAAATTTATTCAATAATTCTAAAATCAATTACACAAAATTAACTTTAAAAAATATTAAATAATTTTACATTATACTATATTGGTGAAAGCCCTAACACATAATATATTATACATATTATTTTATATTCCTTTAATCACATCCTTAGCTATTATTCTTAATGGGATCTTATATATTCTCATGTTTGATTTTACTAAATTGGTTCTTCTATTAAAAGCTCAAATATATTTCTTGAATTGGTTTTTATTATGCATCCACTTACTTCATTCATGCATACATTAACTTTATTCCTTATACTATCACAAATAGTTTTGTATGTTTTAGCTTATACTACATGCAATTATGTCATATGATCTTAGTACTTCATATTTCAATAATATAGTACACAATATATTATACAACAAAAAAACTACTAGGGATTCATTAATCTATGATTTAATACAATATTCATTTATATACACTTAGAAATTTCTTTCTTATTCATGTAACCCATGAGTGTTCATCGAAAAAATAAAAGAATAAAAATAATTTACCCTTCACATTACTGAGTGTGTATATGGAATATCCTTGATTCTTTATGTAATTTAATCAGGATCAAGGGATTATTCTATCCTTCTTGAAAATAGAAGTTTTATTATGCTCTATTTTAATATGAAATTGAGATATCTAAAAAATATCAATTGAAAGTGGCATATCTCAGCCTTGGATGCATTGATATTTATAAATGGATGATTATATCATTTTATCAATGTATTCACCAACTTAAATTCTTGAGAACTATAATAATTTAAGGTTTTTTAAATTATATTAAGATATAGGGATTTTTTCCATCCTTTGAACACAAGGTCTTTGTTTTTATATATCTATCATCACTGAAAACATTGGTTTCTCAACTTAACATGACCTTCTTCTTCTTTCATTAATTAATACTCAAATGAATTAATTTTGAAGAACATGAAACTCCATTTATAAAACTTAGTACATATCTAGATGTGTTAATAAACTCATCCTATTCTGTTTTACATTCTTCATAATCATATTCTTAAAACTTATTTATGCATGAAATATAGAGATTGCATGAATAATGATTTTTCAATTATAGAATGCTTCATTTTAATTTTTAATATAATGAAGTTTTCATGACCATGTAAGTGAACATACGTTAGATGTTATGATCTCATGAGAATATGTGAATTAGATAATAATTTAGTTTCATGTTCTGATTTCATAGTCAGCTATGTTTTTTTATTTTAAATGGTATTGTGAATTGTACCAGTAAAGATGGTGTTATACAATAATCCTAAAAAGATATGGAATACACTTAGAAAGTTATGTTGAGTGAAAATCCACTTATGTAATGAATGTGGTATATAACTAGACATACCATATACACACACCACACATGAGAAACACCACCGCATTTCACATTCCCTAGAGAACTCAGATGTTCACCCTATTCACATTTTATGTGCACGTCCGTTAACTCCATGTGGGTGAAATTGATACCCTTATACTCACTTCTACTATTTGTGGTTGAACATATGGATTTCCTCCCTCATGGTTGAAAAAGGGTCCCACATATGTGGTTGAGTTGATTCCTTGGTTGTTTAAGGGTATCCCATTTTTTAATATAATACTATTCAAAATTCTTAGTAAAGGATATTCCATCCCATATATATATATATAAAATTCTGAAATTTACACCCACTTATTTAAATATTTTTCATAGAAATATATAAATATATTTTTCACCACCCTACAAATAAAACCCCTTAGGGAAATATATTTCTCAGGATCTTCCCAAAAACATATTATCAACCAATAATCATGTAAAATAATATTTTTCTAGGTCTTTATAATCCTTCAAAATCATCCATTATGCTATAAAAAACATGTCAGTTCATCAAATACATTTATGTATATCATCAAGATTAATAATATGTCAACAATCATCATAATTAAAACGTATTCCCTTTTTATCATTACTAATTTTTTAGAATAAATTTTAATTTATGTTAACTATAAAAAAATATTTAGATTCTTAAAAAATACGATAAAAATGGAGTTTCATCAATGTTTAGTCGATAATGAACTTGAAGGTAAATAGATTCAACTTCAAACCAATCAATAACATGGATAGAACCACTTTGGTAAATGTATTAATAGAATATGAATATGTTCTATATGTGTTAATGTAATAAACTACTGAAGAAAAATAACTATTTTAGTTAATACAATGGTTGTGAATAAATTTATTCATATGATATAAGTTTATTTTTTTTTGGTTGTATGTAGGGGTATTATTAAAATAATATCAATAGGAGGAATGTTCATTAATGAGATCATCATGATCATAAGAATAATGGTTTATCAAAGCCATACACAACAATAGATGATGATAAAGAAACAACTAAAAAACTATAAAAGGCGTGGATTATTTTAACAGTTTTTCATATATTTAATGTTGGAAACATGATTATATTGTGATTGGATAATATTAGTACATTATTTATTTTTGAAATTTTTGGAATGACGTATTAAGGAATAAGATATAAAATCTTGGTTAAATATTAAATGATTTATGTTTTTAGGGTAATGATGTAATGAGAGTTTATTTAAGGATTGGTAAGTTTATAGACAATAAAAATCTAAACAATTATACAATTTTCTGAGATCTTCTAGGATTTTATTTAAACTATTTAATGAAATTTTGTGAGATTTTTATTGCATTTTTATGGATGATTAAGATATAAAAAACCCATGGGATTAACATGTGATTCAGAATAAAGGTAATATGAGGAATAATTTTATTATATTTTATAGATATAAGTTGAAATGTATTTATAATATTTGGGGTTAATATGATATTTTCTGTTATTGTAATTATGTTAAATTAAGATAAAGTATTAGTGAATTTTGGGAACATTTGTTTTATTATACAATTAAATAAGGGATTGGAAAATTATTTGGAGACTAAGTGATTACATATATTTTTAAATAATTTTCCTATATTAAGAACACTATATGAATAAGAAAAAAACTAATATTATCTAAGATAAGATTTTATTTGAGGCATCTAGGATTAGTTTACCTTTGGATGATTATATAATTCATTTTGCGTATTATGGTGTTTCAGGTTATTTATAAAAAGGATTGAAATATTTAGCTGAATTTAAGATTAGGGATTATAATTTTGTAGTTTGTGAAATTATTAGTTGTTGATGTTATTTTTAGATAAATTTTATGATGAATTTGGATGAATATTTGTTAAAATAATTTTAGTCATTGGGTTTAAATTTTATTCTATCATATCTAGAAGATATTTAAGGATAATCATTTATGGAATGATTTCATTTGAACTTTGGGTGTCATTTTTTAGGTTATGGATATTAATTTATTATTTTTTTATATGAAGGTTTATATTATCATATATTGTGCTAACCATTTTAGTTTTGGTAAATGTATAGCTATAGGAGAAATGGAATTTCATCTTTTTTTTATATTATAACTAGTTAAAAGTTAATTTTTTGGTATCATATATGAAAAATTTATAATGTTTTTTATCATATGAAATGAAGGAATGGTGGAAAATTGCTCAAATATAACTGAAGGATGAAATTATGGAAATAAAACGAGTAAGTTTATTTTATCATATTATCTATCTTAGTGATATAAAAATTTATCAAACATTAATCTATTTATAAATATGTGAAAAATATTAGTTTAATTTTAAGGCTGACATTTGGAAACCTATTCAAAATTATAATTATTATAATCAAAACATGGTTACAGAAATACCTAGGAAAAGACAATTTTCCTAGTCTTAACTTAGAAATTAATATCCCTTTCCAAAGTAAATATAATTCATGTTGATTAAAAGGTACTTCTTTCCACTTATTTATATTTACCTACCAATAATTTTAATTTATTCTAGAAATGTTTTAAACATTTTACCATTAGAGATAGGATAAAAATTCAAAAGAAAGAATTTATATTTATGTGGTAGATTGAAACACCTTGAGATTTTAAAATATTTTATTTTTAAAAGTTTTGATGTGATAAAAGTCATGTAATTTATGAATAACACAACTCAAGTGAAAAATTATTTATTGAAATTTCTAATAACATAAATTAATCGATATTTTAAAAATATTGTTAATATAAATGACTTTGTCAAAAAGGGTCAAATTCACTTAGGAAAATACCATTAATTCTTAAGAATCTTTTTTTTGAAATGAATTTTAATGTTTTGAGTTGTTATAAAATTTAAAATTTTTCATAAATGATATCAATAAAAAATATTTATATATTGAAGTAGAAATTAATGAAATCAATCATGTATATCCATTAAATTTAACGACAAATAAAACAAGTCCAACAATTCTTGGATGAAATTAAATGATTTATTTTAAAGTGCTGTTGTATTTATATATGTTTTTACTTAAAAGATATATTTTTATTGTTTTTGAGAAATAAAACTATTGATTTTTCATTTAAAAATAAAAAAATATTAATTAATTTAATAAATTTATCACTAAATGGTTACTAATGAAGAAAAAATCATTTTGAGGTGAAATAATATATTTTTCATATTTTTTTGTGTGCAATGTGTTTAAATATTATTAAATTAAATTAATAAATATTGATGATTTATTTTAATTAAATATTTATATAATATATTTCATCAATTAAAATAAAATTCCTATAATTTCTTGATGTGAGGAATGATAATAAAATAATTTTGTTTCTAAAGAAATAATACTTTCTAAAAATGGGGTTTACATGTTTTGTGTATTAATATTTGAATTAATATTTTATACATCAAAGAAATGAAACATGTAAAATGAGTTACATATTTTAAATCAACATTATTAATAATTGTTAATATGTTTAACTTAATATTTATCCATAATTAATAATTAATAGGGTAAAATCTTATTACCACTATTAGGGGTTAAATAGGTTAAACAAGGTCAGAACAATGGTATAAGATCTAAAAATATCCCAAACAATAAAAATTTATTTCAGTGTAAAATATTATTTATAAAAACAACCTAAAATATTTGAAAATATGGAAACTTTTTGCAACTTTCCTTTGATCATGACCTTTATTTGGTTTATGTTATGAGTAAATACAAAATTTCACTCTCTCTCAATTATTAGTTTATCAAAATATGGATATTGAAATAAATATTACATAAATGAATAAATATGATAAAATTTATTAAGAATAAATTGTATAAATTATATTGATTTTTTAATTTTCTATAATGGTATCATTACCTATAATTCATACACATCATTGAATCAGGTCTTGTGGAGGTGGGTGAAAAATAAAATTAGTTTTTTTAAAAACATTAAAAGTCATATTGGATAGATTAATTATGGGTTTCCATGTATTTTATAGATTATTATGAATTATAATTCAATATTTATGAGTTAATATTCTAAATTATTTGTTATCATGATGTTTTAAAGGTCAAATTATATGAATAGTCTCAATAAAGACTTTGAGTGTATTTAATGGAAAATATCATTATATAAATTGATTTGAAAATAATAGAAATATTATAAGATAAAAATTAAAATGTTTAATAGTATAAAATGTAATCCGTGGTTCATTATTGATCCACATTAATATTTTAAAGTTACTTGGAAGACATTTAATGACTTGATATTTATAAAAACACTATTTTGTTTTTTCAATAAAATGGGACTTAATATATCCTTTCAAAAACAAACTTATAAGTTTGGGTTTTTATAAAAAATATTCCAAATACATATACCAACTTCTAATATAATGTTCGGAATCCATTTTTCTGGCCATAAACCTCTCTTAAAATGGCATTAAGTTCAATCAAATTGAGGATAACTGAAGAAGAGGTAATTATATTTACCAATCTATTTCATGTTTATTTATTTATAAAACCTCTTTAAAATATAATATAAAATTATAATAATAATTAAATAAATATATTAACTATGATGAATTTTTTTGGTTAATGTAATGACCATTGTCTATCTCCTTTCCATCTAATAAAAAATGTGAGCATCACTCACTCATACATAAAAACTACTGTCTCCATGAAGTGATGAGTTTTATCTTTAATCAACACCTATCAAGGATGGATATATAGGTATATTTAATGGTTATATATTTTTTTATTAAATAATAATTATTCTCTAAATATAAAATATTATCTATCCTTATACCCCCTCATCTGTTGAAAAATGATAACATCGTTCGTGCTTACATGTAGACTGCCACATCCCCGAAGTGATCTTATTTATTGATTTCCTATTTAAATGAATGGAAATAATGATATATTTATGTTATATATATATTTATTAAGATAAAAGTATGATTATATAAAGATAGGATATTATTTAAATTTCATTCCTTCCATTCACTAGAAAATGAAAACATCACTCGTGCTTACATACATACTACACTCTCAAAAAAGTTAGGTTATTAATTTTTTATAGTAAATTTAAAAGGATTATTATGAAAGTGAATGTAATAAATAGATATGATATTTATTAAATTATTATTATTTTTAGAATCATTAATAAGGTGAAAGGACTAGAACCAACAAACTGAAACATTAATAGAAAACAAAATAGTTAACACCCAAATATTGATTTTAACAAATAATTATTAATAAAATGGTTATTGGAAATTATAAGAGAAATAATATATAAAAAGATAAAAATGAATATTATTCACTTTTAAATTTATAATATTTCTAAATTTATGACATAGATGATTCTAATGAATATAAATCAAGTCAATACATGAGGTAATAGTTTCCCCTCAAGTTAATTTCTTTGTGAAATGTTTTGTAATATGTAATTTTTTTGTTTATATTATTTATATTCAACCTATTTTAAGTATTATATCTTGATTATACCTGTATTCATCATATTTAAATTTTCATTTTCATTTTTATCTTTCAAACATTGTTTGTATAAAATGTTACAAAAGTTGTAAGGGTTCATTATCTCACTTTTATTTCCTTTATAGGTTGTTACTTATTCACCAATTATTATATATTGTGTGGTGTATATGATGGCTTATGAATTTTTTTCCATAATTTTTTTAAATAAAATGTATTTACAAATCTATATAATTTTTTATTATTCATAAACTTTTTTTTCAAGAGATACCAAAGTTTTAAGTGTTTCATCATCACAATTTATCTTCAATATGATATGTTTTATATTACCCTTATTATTTATAATTTTTTCCTTTTATATGCTAAAAAAATCTACTTTATGATAATTTTCATGAATATTATTAGAATTTAGAAATCCATCTATTTTTCTCTCTTTCATGATGTTTTTATTCATAGGTTACCAAAATTGTAAGGGTTTATGTTACATTCTCATTTTTTCAGGATTTTCTATGTTAAATTTATATTGAGGGAAACTGTATGATACCAATATTTTAAACTCCATATATTTTATTGTCATATTCTTTTTTTGGTTTTCAAGTTTTTATTTTATTCTTAATTTTTTAGAACATAAAATGATTAAGAAAATGTTTTTATGAAATATTTCCCTCATTCCATCTTTTAGGTTGGGTATCATAATATTCCATATCTATGTTCATAAAATTGTTTTATAAATTTTTTTACGTATACCAAAATTCTTTAAAATGTAAATTTTCACTAAATTTTCACTTCCTTAAAAATTATTAAAAGGAAAATTTTCAATGGTTTTTTGTCTACCCAATTTTTACAATCTTTACAATAGTATCAAAAGAATTTTAATTTTTTATTTATACAATGTGAATGGATTTCCAAATTCCATTTATAATCTTCATGATTAAACAAAATTTTCATTTTTCATGATTTTGAAAATAAAATAATATTCACATTATTCTAAACATTATTAGTTATATAAATTTTATCAAAATAAAAAGATATTTTCTTTAGTTTTTTTGATAAAGTTTTAAATAATATCGTGAAGAAGTGTTTCTTATATGAAAACATCATTTTTTGTTTCCTATGATCCAATAGAGTCATTTTCTATTGATACCATCCATTTTCATTCATTGGGTGGTTTATGATTATGTGAGGATAACATCGTTTTGAAACCCAATTCTTTTCATGGGTTATGATATGATGAAATGATGATTATTTTTATGACATTATGGCACACACATAATTAGTTTTCATTATGTGTTATGTGAGAACATAATTATATATCACTATAATGAATTGGTTAATGATTTAGGTCTATTGATATTATATTAACTGGAATAGAGAGTGAATCCATTCTAGTAAGGGGATCTATGTAGCACCCTTGGTATCAGATACATGACAAATTATTTATTTATATTCTATCAATATAGTGTTTGAGTAATGTTTATGAAGTTTACGAGGGGTTTTGGAGGAATTATAGAGGTTCATAGTCTTCTCATGGTTAATATATGTCTTGTAGAAACTCCAGTAGACTATTTAAGGGAAGATAGTGGGAACTATGCAGGTGCATGTTTGACTCATAGTTTTTTCATACCATGCGGATTCCCTAGAGAAACTGTGAATCTTGAAATATGGGGAATTGAATAGTCGGTGAATGTTTCGTATAACCATGTGATCCAATTGTGTGATGTATGACCTTAAGATAACAACACGACATGGTTAGTGTAAGATTTTTAAACTGTGAAGCCAAACCATTTAGCGTATAGTTTGAACTCCTAAAAAAGTTGATCGTTAATGAATTAACCAATTAAAACACCATTTTACCTTAAGCTGTTGATAAATAGAATTATTTTTTTCTTCTAAGGAATGATAGATAACCCCCTTCAATTCGGGAGTTATCCCCAGGTGAATGAAAGTGTGTGGGAGACACAGATTCATTAGTAAGAGCCCGTTCTTCCCCGATATTATTAGTTACAAGGATATTATCTATATTAGAACAATATATCTTGTACTTTGTGGATATGTTCATGTTTTATTAAAGGTTTTGTGATGAAATGTTATTGAATCAACTTAAGGTAATGTGTATTTTAATCAGATGTTAATGTTTTATTGTGTCGTTCGACATTTTCACCATCCATTGTGAGGTATGAGGATTCTCTATCAAATCCACTTTATATAGAACTGTTAGGATTAGTTTGAATAAAATGAATTTCTTTTAAATATATCAAAATTATTATGTGAGTCTTGATGGAAATATTATTTTGGTATTATATAAGAAAATTTGTAAAGTAGATTGGAGTTTATGAAACCTTTTTTTTAGTTTTAAAATTATGTTTTAAAATTATATTTTGGTTTTGATTTATAGAAAGTGGTTATTAAAACTAATTATTCGAAGTAAATGGATTTATATGAAATATTTTTCATGTAATCTGTTTTTTAATTAAATTAATTTTCATGGCGTTGGCATAAATGATTTTGAGTAAGTTGATTGGGATAGATAATTTTCATGAAGTATCACCATCAAAGTGGAATGGAGTATGGAATTGATGTTATACCATAAATTGTAACACTAAGATATAGAGTTTGTGACTATTTTTGTGGATATGGAAAAGAATGTTCCAAATCAAATGAGAAATTATTTAATGGATTTTTGATGGTTTCCATTGGAAACACATTTATGGATTTCCTATGAACATGTTTTTACATATTTAAAATATTTTTATAATTGTGTTAAAATGTTTTTCCCAGTGGAATGAGGTAGGTAGTCATTAGGGAAATCCTAATATGTTTAGAATCACCCACTTCTTTGGTAATATTGTGAAATTTTAGATGTCTCCTCTAAAAATACATGTAAAGGAATGTTATCTCAGGTATTTAGTGATGCTTCTAGGAATCATGGAGTAGAATATGGAGTTTTATATTGGAGTGAGTGGGGAATTTATAGTTGATTTCACTTTAGAGTTTTGATTTTTTTGGTATTTTTTCCCAATATAGTATGTCTATTTGGTTTCCTATTGCACTATGATATGGCTCGTTCTAAATATTTATAGAGGAATCCTTTTAATTATACACATTTTTTGGTATAAATAGGTGAGAATTAATTAATTGGACCCATGATTGTATAAGAAAAATAAAGAAGATTCAGTTTATGAGAAAGAGAATGGAGACAACTCTAAGTCATCAAAAATCATATCAGGATCATCACCGATGACCGTTTTTATTTGAGGTGAGTGATCACGTTTTCTTGAGATTATCTCCAATTCTTGGACACCATCATCCTTTTATGTAGAGAAAGTCATCTCTTTGAGACAGAAGCCCTTTTAAGATACTTTAATGAGTTTATGATGTGGTATATCTGTTGGGATTTCCACCAAGGATCAATATAGTGAATAATTTCTTTCATGTTTCATAGTTAAATTAGTACCAAAATGATCCAATCCATGTGATCTAATTGTATCACATTGACCTTAATCCAAATTCTACATTAAATATTTTAACAGTACGGACTATGGAAAGGAATGATAAGATCTTGCATGAAACAATAAATGGCCTAGTATCGAATTTATGACAACATGGTCATATTTAAGAAAAAATGTGGGAGATTGAAAAAGAAATAGTGGAGAAATAGACCAAACTCATTCGGTAAATCAAGGTTTTTCTACATTCTATGGAGGTAAATCCCAATGGTGGGGAGAATTTAGCACCCTCTATTTTAGGTAAGTGACCATTTAATCATTTATTTGGAGTTTATATATGGTTTGAGATATTTTTAATAGGTTTCGAGGGGTTTTGAAATAATTTGGATGCTTTTATTATGGTGAAAAGTTTTTTAATGGCTAGTATAAACCAGGCATCATCTTGCATAAAGGATGAAATACTAGATATTAAGTAACATGTAGGCGCACAATTGGAGCACAATTTTCTCTAAATGTGTATATGCCATAGAGAAACTGTGTTTATTGAATTAGAGGAAAATACGAGGTTGGTGAATGATTTGTATAGTAATGTGACCCAAACATGCAATGTGTGTCTTTAAGAAAGTTGAACCACAAGGTCGACACATTGTTTTCTATGACTTGTTTCCTAACAAGGCAGCATATTGTTTCCACTCTATAAAAAGGAGATCTAATCTGAATTAACCCATTAAGACAAAATTTCTCCTTAATACTCTAATAGCTCTATTTCCATTTTATTATAAGGAATGAGAGATGGTCCCCTTTGACATAGGAGTGATATTTAGGTGAATCTAAGTGCATTAGAGGCTTATATTTGTCGGTGAGTGCCTATTATTCTTTATTCCTCTTATATCCAAGGTTCTTCTCTCTATATCTCTCTGGATATCTCTATATCCCTATCTATCTAAACCATAGATCTTTTCCATTATAGATATTTCTATCTGTTATTAATTGTTTTATGATGAAATATTGTTAGATCTATAGATTTAAACAAGTGTTTTCTTTAGATATTGATGTTTTTTTATGTTGTTCTTTATTTTCAATGACCACTGTGAGGTAATAGGTTTTTTCTCAACACCACATGATTTAAAACATGATTTGTTAGTTTGAATTTAATTATTTTCTTGGAATAATTCTAAAATAATTTTGGGAATCTTGATTGATATTTTATTTTGGTATTTTCTTAGAAATTGTAGTAATTCAATTGTTTTTTTGGAAAACACATTGTTTATAATTTAAAAATGACATTTTTAAAATGATGATTTTGTATTGAAATATATAAGGTGGATTTTTAAATTCAATAAAAATAAAATGGTTTTTTAAATGGTTGGCATGGAAATTGGTTTTTGGTAAATGAATTGGATTGATGTTGACCTAAACAATTGGGCTTGTGTTGATTGTGACAGATAATGTTCATGAAGTACCACAATCAATGTGGTATGGAGTATATATGTGAAGTTCAACCTTTAATGTTAACACAAAGATTGAGGTGTGTGTGGATAGGGAAAATAATATTCCAACTCAAATGTTTATTTATTTAAAGGCTCTGTTTATGATTTCCTTGGAAAATTGTTTATAAATTTGATATGAACATGCTTTAATTACTTAAAACTATTTTTTTAAATGTTATAAAAAGCTATGTAATAGTGTCATGAGTTAGGAAAACATTTGGGAAGTACAGATGATCATTTTAGACTCACGACTTCCTTGGGAATTTTTTTTACATTTAGAAATGTCACATAGAGAGACATAGGTAACAGAAAGGTATATCAGTTAGTTAGTGATAATTTTTCATTTTGTGGCTTGCCATATAGAGACAGAGATTGGACTGCGTGGGGTTTTTCTAGTTGATTTCACTTATGATTTTTGAATTATGTGGTCTTTTAATCCTCTTGAATATTTAATTTTGTTTCCTTTTATACTCTGATATAGTTTTTGGGATGGTAATGTTTTGAGAATTATTTTATACTCATGCATCATATTTATTTTGTTTGGTTATTGTTATTGTGATCTGTATGTTTTATCATTCAAAGTAAAAATCATCCCCCAAATGTTCTTGAGGCTATTGTAATTTTTTGCAATAAATTCGTGTCTTTACGATGTAAATTAAGGCCTAGTAGCTCCCCCTTCATGACTTAATCCAAAGAGGTGGGGTGGGATGTCACGATCCTTCCACTATTACAGTCTTGATAGTGAGCCTTGACTAATGAAAAGATGGAATGGGGATTGAACCAAATCAACTATGGGTATCTATATATTATGACAGTTTTATCTATGAGTAATAATTAAGGAAATTATTTTGTTTTGTTATTTAAATTCCATAAAATTATGCCTTATCCCCATGATCTTCTATCATGGATCATGTTTGATTATTAATGTTTCTTACTCTAATGAATGATGAATTAGGTTATGAAATAACATATTTCAATGAATCATAATTTATTTCTATGATTTTTTTGTTAGGTTTTCATAATATATGATCATGCTCTCATAACCATGTTCTTATTTTACAACCAGTTATGAATATTGATTGTTATGTAACATTTTTACCCTTAGTGAGATTCTAAGATGGCCCTTTTTTATGTGTCCTTTCCCCATGTTCTGAAGAAAGGTATTAATTAGGGTATATATAAGAAAGGTATAATGTGAGAAGAATCATCTTTGATATGTTGAATATCCTTTATCAAATAAGATTGTTATGTATATACTATTTAAATAGAAAATACATTTTCAGTTATATGGTTTGTATTATTGTGATATTTATTGAATATTCATATAAAATGATGTAATATTTATTTTTTTAATTAATGGGTTCCGAAAGTATTTATTTTATTTATAATAAAATATTAAATTCAAATTTGTAACCTATTATATCCGTTTAAAAAAATATTAAAATGGATATAATATTTGAATTTCATTTTATGTTACAAAATGTTTACCATTAGGAATTGTTTTCAAAATAAAAATAAGTTACTAATAAATTTTTAAATACAGTAATTCATGTTTGAATGAATTAGTAATTAATGATTGAAAAAGTTAGTTCTATAATATAAATCTTTCTCCAAGATCGAAAACATCATGGTTTATATTCTTTTACGCACCACTTAAACTAAAATATATAATATAATTTTTTTTAATATTTCTATAAAAGAAAAAAAGTATAATTCGTTAACATAATTATATATAAAAGTTAAAAAAATTATAATTTTTTTTAGTATGTTATTCAGAATATTTAAAATTCTTATAGATTTAGAGTAAGATTTCTTATCTGAGATGGTTTTATACTTTCCTGCACCTTGTTGTTTGATTAACATTTGATAAAATTTATAAGTTGGAATTTATATGAGCTAGAAAATATCTGATTTTGGTAAGAATTTTTTTTTGAATTAATATTTTTTTTACTCTATATCAACCATATTACATGTATATATTTTTACGAAGTATTGGAATACTTAGTCCATGTTTTCCCTCGAGTATAATGTTTTAAATAATTTTTTTCATTAGCTTGGATGTTTTTGAGTGTAACCTCTAAAACCAATATTGAAATTCAGAACATATTTCATACTTGGATCTCAATATATCAGAAAATAATGACCAAATCATAGTGTTCTAGAGAACATTTCAACCAAATATTGTACTATCATATTTCAAATTCTTATTTACATAACATTTTGTTATTTTATAATATTGAAATATTTATTATGGGTTATACAATTCTAATTTCAATTTTTAATAATTCATATGTTGTTCAATATCTATAGGGAAGTCATTCAGACATAATTTTAAAAAGTATTTTTCATTATACAAACTCAAGTACCAAAACTATACTAAAAGTAATTTTAATCATATATACCTACATAAAATATTTTCTTGATTATATTAAAGAATATATTTTATGTTTATTAAATAATAATATTATTCCCGATCATCGTCATCATTATTTCAATACTTACATATATAAGGAAATTATAGTTTATATTATTAGAGTTTATTATTAAAGTTTTTATTAAAAGTTATTTTTTATTTTTTATATTATTATTATTATTATTTATTAAATATATTTTTATTATTGCTAGAAAATGTATAGATTTTAAAATCACTTTTATGTTTTTATATAAATCTAATTTTTTCATGTTATTATTATTAATAGAAAATAAAATTATTAACAAATATAAGAGGATTTTATTTTTCTAATTTAATGTTATTAATTATATTTGTATTCTTCTCAAAAATAATCTTCTCTATTAGTTTAGAGAATAATTTGATGATGAACTAATAAATGAAAAAATTTATTTTAATTCCCAAGCTTCTAAAAAAAAATATTAGATATGTTATACATATTCATATTCTATGTTGAATTAAATCAAGTTAAAAACCTTATTAATGATAACTATTCATTAAATTCAATGTAATTTAATATAGTAATTATTTTTTAGAAAACATATAATCCCCTAATCATTCACCTAAACTGATATTTCATTCATTGTTGTTCATTTAAACATTAACCAAACTCTTTTTATTTTCATTAACATTGTATTTTTTGTGTAGTCCAAGTAAATAAAATTTGTGTCTAAGTTTACGATTCTTATTTTACTAAATTGATCATGAGATCATCTTATTTTTTTCTATTCTGATACAATTTTTATCTATGATACGATGTTTTCTCAGGTTTATTTTTTGATTACTTCCATGGCACACTTAGTGGATCAATTTTTTTTAACTATTGTTTTTATATCTCATTATTATTTATCCTAGTTTGGTTTGTAGAAAATATAAAACACATATAAAAGGGAAATAATAATTAAATATCTTGCATTCAAACAAAATAAGTACTTATTTATAAATTTATAAAAAAATATAAATAAATTTACAGAGAAAAAATATAATTTATATAAATATAAATATTTCAAAATATATATCTATATAAATATTACTACTAGAGAATAAATATTTCACATAAATGTAATATAGTGACTTAAAAATTAATCTCCCACTAATAAAGTTACTAGTGATCATTATATAATCATCACTACATTTTGAAAAATCATAGTTTGTTAATAATGTTTTATATTTGTTATTTTTGATCATTTTATTATTTTATTTTTGATAAAAAAAATTAAATATTGTAAATATTGAGTTAATTTAGATATTTAAAATTCTTCCAATTGAGTTTGTAATTTTAAATAATGATATGTTTTTAATTTTTGTTAAATTTATTATTTATTATGTTTATATAGTTTGGATATATTTCTTTAGTTTTTAAGTGATATTTCTTCATTTTTGATTGATTGTAAAAGATCTATGAATATTTGTATTATACAAAAAATTTATGTCGATGTAGAATATAAAAAAATAAAAAAATGAAATAACATATAATGAATATCTTTATCATGATATTTTTATTACATAATGGACTACCTATAAATAAAATCCCCATGAACACCTCTAATAAAACATTTTATTATAACAAGTATCAACTAAAATTATGGGAGGAATTACCTCTCGATTCAACTTGTCACATAATATCACACCAAAATTTTCACTATGGAATACATGAGTCAAAAAACATATATATGCCACATAATATTATATTAATATATATATGTGTGTGTAAAAATCCCATCATACAATGTGTGGTAATAAAAGAAATCACTAGATACAAAAACATATCCCGAACAGTTCTAAGCTAGAATACTAACAAAATGAACGTGTTCATCATAATGAAAAATCCATTCCACAAACTACAATGTCAAACTCCCATATCTGGCTGCCAAGCTTCCAACATTTATATATCGCAATTTGTGTGTACACAAAGTAAACAACCCATGAGTGTGCATACATGGGTGACCAATAATACTTAATTTGGTCATCCGAAGAAGTGATCTGACCCCATGAACATCTAGTGTCCACATTAATCAATAATAAATAATGTGTATAAAAACCAACATCACTCAACATCAAAATCATTAATAATTATAATCAGGATTAATATTTATTATGCAACCCATAGTTCACATTTATCATCCTTACTAAGTAATTTTCTTACTTCTGTAATATATCCATCATTCTATATACAATATGATTATCCACATAATAAACTACAAACTTATATAGTTTTAAATGTTTGGTATTACTCAATATGATTCCCTATCATCATAGAAGAGACCCTGGATATAGCCTATCCATCTATTCTAACTATATCTTAATGTCACAAGTCATCTACCCTAAACAGGGATGGTAGTCGTGAGATTAAAATAACATCTCAAAAATAATATTACCCCCTCACATCCCACTATAGTCTTTGACAAAACAATTCACCCAAAATAAACTAAACCAAGACACTAGAGGAAGTACATGTCTCAATTAATCCATGAGATACTAGAGGAAATAAAAATCTCCACCTATCTCTGAGATGTTGGAGGAGATACATGTATCCACCAATATCATAATTGATCTATATATATGCATATAATTCTATCAGAACATGTGTTATGGGTAGAATAGTTTATACTTGGAGCATCATTTCCATCATAGTTCCCAGATTTGTTGCATAGAAAGAGTGTGAGCACTATAGATAATCTTTATATTACAATATCTCATACTTCGAATACTATAGGAATTACACGTCTTCACCAATCCCATACAATAGATAATGGAATAATTACTCACCTCCACCAATGTGATAAATAATTTTACATATCTCTTAACCTATATTTTTAAATTAGTAATAAAAATATAAACATAAAATTCATCTCCAATGATAAACTAAATCTGTTGGAAATAGGGGTCGTAGTCATGATAATCTCACTCTAACCCTATTTAGTGGGTGATTTTAAAGAAATATAGAGTGGACTATTTCCTATTTTATATCCTTCAATCATTATCTATAGCACATATTATTGTAGATAAGTATGAAAAATAATCACTTCAATCAAATAAATGATATTCCTATCAATCACATGAAAATTTTTATATAGTATTCTAGAGTTATTTTGTTATACTCAATGAATTTACACATTCATTACTCATAGAAGGTTAATAATAATGTTAATTCAACAATAGTTAATGAAATGTTATTGAATTATCTAACTATCCAAATCATTTCATGGCCATTATCGACTTTTATACTATAAGTTAAATTCATGTCATCAAAATGGGAGCATGATACTAAATCTAAATTTGTAAAAATTATAATAGTATATTTAGATATTTATATTAAAGAATATAACAGTTCAATTCATAACATTCACATTATAATTCACCAACATCTATCCTAGAATTAAATGATATTCAATAATAAAACAAAACTAATTCAAGAATTTATTTAATCATTAGGAGAATATTTCTTTATCATTCATACACTCATTATTCCATCTCCATAAATGAATCATAACATTATTCATCATTACCAATGTTTTTTTATAATTCACCCTCTTTATAAAATAGATCATGAAGAAAGAATACAAGGATATTTTTTTCACAGAAGAAATGTTTTAATGAATGAAGCATACCTTGGATACATCGATTTCTTTTTCAATAGTTCCCAATCTATCTCTAGTAGAGGCTTCTATTTGAGAATATTCTATTAAATACTATAATTGTATAAAATTATCTAAAAAACATGTGGAAGAAAATTTGGTTTAAAATGTTTTTAATAAATATTTTTTTAACAATTCTCCCCACTAAAAGATATTTAATAAAATTTCAATTAAAAAGAAAAAGATTATAATCCCAAAAGAAAAATGTTGTTCTACAATGAAATCTATTTCTTACCTTCGCATTTTATTATGATGGGAAATACTATTTTACTCTTTTTACATAATAAATAATATTTATCATGAAATGATTAGTGGATTTAAACTATGAAACATAATAGAATTGTTTTCTTTAATATTATTTTTGTTAAATAATATAAAAATAAATTGAGAATAAAATTTGAAATATTTGAAAAGTCATTATATGATGAAGTCCTATGCAATTACATTCTCCCAAACTTTAAACTTATCATCATAAAAATGAAAATAAATCATAGACATCCCATCCAACACAACCATTATTTTCAGCCATCCATTCCCAAAAGATGTCAACTTCAGTATTTCTAAAAATCAATAGAATGAAATTCCATCCTAGGATTATTCAGTGTTTGTACTCTGTCATATCCAACTAGATGAAAACAAAATACATGATAAAATATCTCTAAAATTCAAGATATTTGTATTTTACCCATTCTAGATATCACCATGATTATGCATGGTACTTACTTATAACTATATTTAATTTATTACAAAAATCATCATTTATCTATCAAAATGAGTGTTAAGATACCCTCTATAAAGTTAATGATAAAATATTTCATCCAAATACATACTTTCACAATGAATTTCATCATCAATTTTGTTTTTGAAAATATCACAAAAAAATCAATTACCATTAATAATCAATGAACACAACCTTGATATTGACTCAATATCTCCACTATGTGAGGAAATAAGTAAATCACACTTAAAATCTCAAATAAAAAATCATCCTTCAATGGGAAGGCTGACCAAAAATTTAAATTGCACATGATCTCAACAATAAGTCATTATTATAGATATTTAACATTAAAGTATCATATAAAATATCAATTATTTTTAATAAATCAACACTTTAATGATCAAAGGCTTTACGAAAAATAAAATATTATAAACCATTAAAACAGAACCTATAAACAATGTGTGGTAAGTTGATAGAAAAAATAAACCAATTTTAGGAAAATTAAATACAGTAATAATGATTTATAATAATTCAATCACATATTAAGATGATTAATAGACCAACCATTAGTGGTCACTTTTACTATTTTATCATTCTCACATTACAACACATAAAGAACTCCTTATTTCATGAATTATAACTCATGTTATTAGGAGAATCTACTCAACTATCACCCATATCCATAATTTGTCACCTAGATACATAAAACTACCTCATAACACTATGATTTCATCTCCCTATGTATTTCTGCCATTATCGGATAATATTTCTAGGAAATTAATCCATTTAAATTACTCAATTTTGGATATCATGCATCCAAGATTTTTTACTCCCATACACATAATAGATAAGATAATCTCATATACATAAGAAATTTTAAATAAGAGAAACATTGACTACATACTTACCCATAGTTATCACACTATACTCATTGATAAATGATATCACTACAAATTAATCATTTCCAGATCCCTATTAGATATTATTACAACTATATTGTTTCAGTAAAGATTTTATCTGAATCTAAGAAAATGTTCATTCAATTCATTGTTACTCTTTTGAAAATAATATTTTCCAGGAATTATTTCATCCACGTCATACCTTATTTAGAGATTGTATAAAATGGTTAATAGTTCACTAGGACAAATATAATCAAATTTAAAGAAGACCGTACCATAAACATATGGATACCCAAAATAGGTTCCATTTACACCTCAAAATAATCATAAAAATTGAAGAGTGACATTAACCACACTATAAAGTGCCTAAAAACAGATGAACATATGATTCTCAAACTAATATATATAGAGATTTATCAAATACTATATATTGAAATACCAATAGATAGATTTCTCTTAAATATGAATCATTATAACATATTACCTTATGGATTCATCTAAAAAGGAATGTCATAATAAATTCACTTGTTACATATTTATCTAATAATTTCAAATTAATTTTAACTCACATATTTTCCATAATGAGGAAACAATATAGAAAACACTAACCATATACAATCAAAATAATCTTATTTAATTCTTCCTAATGGTTATACTATGATGCTTTGATCATAAAAGTTTCATCATGTCAAAATTAACCGCAAATTTTACTATAATTAGGGAAAACTCAATGGTTTAATTATCAACTTCTTATATAAGTCCATATAGTATCAAATATCTTGAAATAAAATATTCAAAATTATAATTAATTTATAAAAAGGAAGATACAAATTTTGATGACATTGGTTAAATTACTCTATCATTCTATAGGAAAAATTTATACCTCCCAATATTAGGAATACTATCAGAGTCTAATTAAGTATTTATGAATCATTTATATGGATCTATGATATAATATATCCTCTTCTATATCTATCTCATTTAATCAGTAAATGACTTATGCACAATGTAATATCCGAATATCTATAATTATTTTACAACATATACAATAAAATATTTCAACATAAATCTTATAAGATAAGATTTGAATATCTATAGTTCCTCTATTTGGTGATCAACAGAGTTTATCTTAAACTTTAATGAATTTAAATTAATACCATAACAACTCAAACCAGTCCAAGGTATAGATTTTTTCGTTTTTTTCAAACACCTGAACATGTTTGTTTTTTTGTTTAAATTGAAATTTTTTACTAAAAAACTGTTATTAAACTATTTTTGTGCAATTATGTGTTGCTAAATGTTTGGGAAATTTTATTTGGGATGATCCTTGTATTAACCAATAATATTGGGACCTAGTATTGTTGTCAAGTGTTCTAGAATGGATTGAGAAGGAAGTGTTAGGAATTTTCCAAGGTTAGGGGATAAATTATTGATATTTTTTAGTATTTGATGTGTTTGGGGAGGACCTATAGGTTATAAAATCCAATATATAGATTTGGGATTTATTTTTGATATTTTTTCATAATAAAATATTTTTGAAAAAATCAGGTAAGTATATAAACTTACAAACATCAAGGGGAAAAAATATATTAGGTATGGAAATGGAAAATGTACATATGAGTTAAATATATTGCATAAACATTTTCCTAAATCAGAAAAATATTATGTATGACATTAAAATATTACACAAGAGAAGAAAATATGAATTTTTAATTCGTGAGATATGTAAAAAAAACATTCATTTTGAGAAAAATATATTATGTATGGATTAATATATATTGTATTAGGGTTTTCATCTAAATAAAAAACATTACAAAGAAAATAAATATTATGTATGGAATCAAAAATATTATGTAAGGTATTTTCCAAGAAGGAAAGTATATTATGTATATAAAATATGTAATGTATGATGGTTTTGGCTAGGTCATATACTGCACACATGAAAATAACATATTACCCTTTGAATAAAATGATTCATATCAAATTTTCTTAAATATAAAAATAATATGTATGTGGAAAACATATTACTTATGGGTTTTTAATTAAGTAAAAAACATTATGAACGTTGATGGACATTAAAATTTTTGATTTACCTAAGGGAAAAACTATTCAAATTGTATAATAATATTACACAAGGGTTTTTTATGTGGGAAAAAACCTTATTCTTGGGGAAATATATTACGTTTAAATTATTTTAATAGTAGGTTATTACAGATAAGGATAAAATATTATGTATAGTTTTCTCCCATAACAAAAATCCTATGTATTTAAACAGGATATTTTTTAGGTATTAAAATACATTATGTATTGATTTATCTTTAAGGGAAAAATATTAAATAGAAGGGGAATATATGTAAGGTTTTTTAAAACTAAATTGTTTTCAAAATTTTGATAATGGATATTTTTTAAAAAAAAATTAAAAATATAATAAAAAATAATTCTTTGGAACATTAAAATTTTAAAACCCCTCTAATGATGTTAATATTTGAGTTATCCAAATAGGCGAAGGACATCATTATTACTCATTCTTCTTCTTCCCTTTGAACTCCTTGATATATGGTGATTTGAGGTGGATTATTTCAATGTTTAATTTACAATTATTTTAGTTCATTTTAGTTTATTCATTGTTTTGGATCATATCTTATTTTCTATAATTTTTGCTAGGTTTTCAATTGTTGTTTCCATTGGATAATGGTTGGATAATCTTGAATGATGTGGGATTTATTGGTATTGACTATAGTGGATACTCAGAGGATGAATGCACTAGTGTTTATTTGTTTTAATGAAGTTGTGTATCTTCATTAAATTATTTAGAGGATTCCATCATTTTTGAAAAAAATAATGGGTTTATTGGAATGTAAAATTTGGGATTTTTTTATTAAGGATTCAAATGGATAAAAGGGGTGGTTTACACCCCTTTTTTATGATTTAAATTTTGGAGATCGCCATATGAGTAATTTTTTATTTATTCCTAGGGAGTTAATTTTGGAATTTACCATGGTATATATTGTGAGAATGATTATAAATTGTCCTATTATTTATCAAACTGTTATTTATGGAGTTATAGATTCATGTTGATGGGTGATAGATGGAAGGGATTAGAAGAGATTAGGCTAGGGTGGAGAAGGATATACAAAAAAGAGATAACATCAAATAAGAAATGTGGTGTAATGCCCTATGATTTTAAAATATATTTTACATTAACGAAACACTATGAATTAAAATTAATCCACATGAAACATGAATATTAAATGAATTACAACATATTATATGAATGTTATTAATATAACAATAATATTTATAAAATATATAGTTAATAAAAATACATTTATTCTCTGAAAAGACTAATTAATATGATTGTTAATTATTTGGTAATAATTTACACTAGTAATAAATTAAATAAAAAACATTGAAATGATCATAATAAAATATTATATTTCAATATATAAAATAAAAATTACAATTCTTTAAATAATAAATTGATATTAAATAATATTAAGAACACCTAATGTATGGAAACGTCCATTTTCAATAAAATATGTTTTTCCTCATATTTTGTATTTTCATTATAAATATAAATATATATATTTCTAATTCTAATTAAATTATATTGACATAATTTTAGAATTTCTAATGTTTAAATTATCTTAGTATGGTTTTTTGTATTTTTTTGAAATGATTTATTTTTAGGCGAATAATGAAAATTAACATTTTGAAAAACATAGCGACCTTTATAAAATCACTTGGATATAATAAAGTATGAAATTTTATGAAAATTATTTTTTTTATTGAGTAAAAATATAAATTTTAGAAATTATGTATAATTTAAAAACCAATATTTGGTATTTAATAATATAAGTAACAATTTTGAAATTTTTTAATATGTTATATATTTATTATTTTAAAATTAAATTGAATAACTTTTATAAAGCAGATATAATAATATGGATTTCAAATTTGGTTTTATAAGGTTTATATTATATAATAAGAACCGTTTTTTATTTGTTGTAAATGATAAATTACTTAGATAAAAACAAGTTACCGAGGTATAATTTAAAAAGGGTAAAATGGATACTCTAAGGGGTAAAAGGCCTAACATGTTGGAAATATGTTTAAAATATAGATTATCTGTTTTTTAGTGCTTGATAATTATCTTCTATTTAATATTTTCCATTTTTAGTCTTCTTGAAAACATTTTCCCACTTTATACGAGGAAGAAATATTTTAAAAAATGCCATTATCCACAGTTATAAAAAGGGACTCTCTACACCCCTTCAATCCCACATTGAAATTTTGGATTCATATTATAAATATTCCATTTATTTTTCCCTTGTATATTTATTCCAATTAATTTGGTATCTATTCACATGAATTTTCCTAATCCCTCAATTTCAAAGTATTTCTCTAAGGAAAAACTCAAGTTCTCTTCATGATTAAAAATGATTCATTAACTTAATTTTTTTAGCATTTAATTTTCCAAATATAATTTTATCATTACTATATAATTATATTAGTTTTATTTGAAAAATTTAAGTTCTTATTCAAATTGAGTAATCACTAATCATCTTCTCCCTTTTCCATTAAGAAAAATGAAAAAAAAATTCACGCATATGTACAGACTTCCACCTAAAAAAGCCTTGTTTCATTATCCGTATCCACCTGACTTGGATGTTACCAATGTGGAATTTAATAAATTAATATGATATTTGAAAAAAGTTTTATATTCTAAAATTATAAACCATATTATACATTTCTCATGTTCTATGGAAAACGAAATCATTATCCATGGGTACATGCTAACCACCACATCCATATAATGATGTATTCTATTTTTAGTGGATAAATATAATTTTAATGAATTTATTAAGTCATTATTAAGATAAATTGTAAAAATTATTGATGAAATTAGATAATTAGTTTTTTTTAATTCAACAATCTAAAACAGGCAAACTAAGGGGGAAACAATTTTTTAATGCAATGTAATAATTTTGATCCATTAAATTTTCTTCTAATTATCCTAAAAAATGATATATGAATTTAAAAAATCCTAATTAAATATCATTATTCCTCTTTGATATTTATAGTAAAACTAAATCACTTAATCATCATCCATTACTTATGATATGATCATGTTTGGGTCAGTCTGACAACCTATTTGAAAAATGCTATAAAACGATGACATGTATAAACATGAGAACAAAATAAATGATAATATATGATATAAATAAGTATATATATATTTAATTGTTTTTTATTTATTATAAAATATAATATTAAATTTATTTACTAAGATACAAATGTTCATTTGTTAAAAATCACCAAAATATGATCATCGTCGATTTCATATTTAAGGATCATAAAAAATCCAATAGAATGAAGTCATAAATTTATAAATAATTATGAATAATAAATTCTGTTTAAGTAAATGTGATATTAATTATGGATAATTTTAGAAGAATTAATAATGACATCGCCCTTATAAATGAAGAACAACTTTGCTATTATGAAAGTAGTTCAAAAGGATTATGATTACTGACAGCCAATATTAAAAATAGGTAATAAATAACTCATATAAATATAGAGAATAATTTAAAATAAATGTTTTAAAAGGATATATTTATTATAATTATTATTAAATTAGCAGATTTATAATTGATATATAGGATTTTAGAGCACATTCGACTAAGAGAGAAAAAAAGGTAGGGGTTATATGTATCTGTTTTCAATATCATAAGACGTGGTTGATATTGCACAACATAAATTATTTTGTATAGCATATTCACGTACCTATAAATTTAATGTATAAGAAATATATTAAATTTAAGGATATAAAAATGTCCACTTCTTGGCATTCCTCCCATTCACCTTTGATTCATACTTTACCATTACCATACGGGTTTTTCATCTTAATTTTTCATTAATGAGATATGATTTGTATTCAAAAATATTTATATTTCTAGGGAATATATATAGTTTATGGATTTATTTTATAATAACAATTTATTAAATATACAGTATTTGAAAATATATATCATGTTATACCATTCAAGGGTTTTCAAGTTGAATGATAAGGATGATGAAAGTGGCTTCTAATATCAAAATTTCATTCTTTATGACATTTTTATATCCTGAACACAACTAATTTTATATAGTGTATATACTAACTATTTGACACTTCAAATAATTATTCTATCTTTATTCATATTATTTATTATTTTATCTCATGTTCATTATTTTTAGGGATTTTGTTATGAATGTTACAAAATTCATAAGGGGTTCTTGTTAACTCAAATACATTTTTTAAATCCTAGTGATTCCTTTTTTACTATTTTTTACAAGGCAACTTTATTATATTATACTATAATTATATAATAATTTATTTCTATAATAAATGTTTTATTAAATTTCCTTCTTAAAATTATATCATTTTGAGATTAGTTCCCAACCTCTTTAATAATATTTTCCCCTCCTTGTCCATATTTATATTTATTGAAAATGCACACATTTTTTAGTGGAAACCAAATGATATATTATTTTAGAGAACTTACTATTTCCATTATCCTATTTTAAAAGGGATGAATTGTTACACATTTTTTTGATGAGGGTATTCAACAAAATATTTCAAAATAATAAATAGTTTTTCCTTCATTTATTATCAAACGTTCTATATTACAATCCACATTACACTTAATAAACTTTATGTCTTTTAATTAATATATTATTGAAAATAAATATTTTCAACTTTTATCACATAAAAATTTAGAAATGACATTTTAATGTGATATTTAGCACATTATTTTTTATAGTGTTAAAAATACATTCTAAATAATTTTTATGGTTTAAATTTTAATTTACTCATTATCTCTATGGGAAAATATTTCCATGGATGTTATTTTTAATTAATCAACCTGTAAAGCTTATTATGAAATCTCTTTCATGGATATTAAACCTTGGGAATAAACTGTTTACATTATTGAGGTAAATTTTGGTGATACCATTTGGAAATGTTTCAAATCTAATTTTTCTATGGGTTGTTTATGATGTGATGAATGAACCCATTTTATTTTCAAGGGTTCCTTATGATATAACGAATGAATGATTTCAATTGGAGGATATTTTTATTTATTATTAATCAGTGGGGTCCTATATTGAGATATAATGAATTGATTAAAATTTTATATCTCACTAGAAATGTATATATATTCATAATTATGTTTTTGAACTAATAAAAAGTGTATGTAGTGATTCATGAAGGCATGAGTGAGAGTAGTGGATAAAAAAGGTTATGATACTCTATGATATTATTTGTGAAAAATTTAATTGATATAATTTTATCAAGTGAATGTTACATTTCAATATCAAATGCCCATGATTATTCTTAATGGATCTTGGTTTTCATCTCATTATTCCTGACTTTTCTATATATATGTTTGTTCATTTAGGATTAAATGTCCTTATATCATCATCAATGAACATATCTTATTATTTAAGATTTATTTAATATGATATTTCTACCAATGTCATGTTTTATCATATTCTTATTATCTGAACCTCGATGAAATGTAGGGAATATATTTTTACTAATCATTAGTGTTCACCCCTTTATTATGCTTTAGTTTCCCAGTTTATAAAGACGATTATAAAATCAGAATTTTCTAGATGGATATTTAGTATAGGGAGATTATGTAGAAATGGTTACTAGTATTATAATATAAAATAACACTCCATGACAGTAAAACTTACATAATTGGAACTGAAACTATTTATGAGATTTAATTGTTAACTTATAAAAATAATCTAAAATAATTATAAGATTAGTTTTATTTTTATAAACATGTTTAAAGAAAATGTTTTCCACATAGGATTTGGGAGTGTGGTAATTTGTAACTTTAATTAGTTTTAGGACATGTTTTATTCATTATTGGGAATTATATTAGTTATTTTTATATATTAGGATGAGAATAGTTAATGAAGACCCTAGTTATATGTCTAAGGGTTCTATCACATCCTAAAATTTTAGTGAAGTTTTCAGTGTGTAGTTTTTCTAAAAATCACATCCATGTCTAGATAATAGAAATTGGATGAGACTAAAGAACATATGAAACTTGGGTTAATCACCTTAAAAATGATAATTGAGTATCAAATAAATCCTCACTTGGTGCGTGATGAGTAGGCCGGAGACTATACACATGGATATAAAATTATGGGTGATATTATTTAGTTGATTATATGATATTTATGTACCACTAATAGGGATTTGAATATGTTTATATTAGATAACATAAAATTAATGGGACCATGGATAACATATAGTTAAACTCAGATATTAATAACTAAACCTAAATTTTAATTTAAATGTTCTTTCCTAGATAAATCATAAGTTGTATTTCAAAAGCATTTCTTTCAGTGAATTTTAGGTATAAAATATCTCAAGAATTATTATGGTATATTGGGACTATTATTTCTATTTTTAAGTTATGAATTATGAGAAAACCCAACCTAAAAAAACATTCTCTAAAGCGAGAGTCATTTAGGACTAAAATAACCATAGAATAATATTATGGTAACAAAAAGTATGATTTTTTATGTTTAAATTTCATGTAATTATCTTATGTTATTAATTATTCATCACTCATATTATATACTTTTGGTTTTAGTAATGGATGATTCCCAAAGGAATCAGGTTAACCATGGTTTCTATGGACCATGAAAATACTTTACCATTAGAAAACCTAATGGGATAAGAGATGGTGTAAGAAGTCTTACGATAATTCCATATAAGTTATGATGAATTACTACTAAAAATGTGAACATTGTTTAAATACCAAACACACCAAAGAAAATAAGGATGTATTCTTATAGATGTTCTAGTTACAAATATGGTGAAGGAAATAAGATTTAACATTAAATGTGTCAAAAAAAACAGTAATATGCAACAGGGTAATTGTATCAAAGGAACTAGATAATATTCTATATGTAGATAAAAAGGGCATTAAGGAAACAATTTATAATAAAAAACAAAGAGTATAGTGGATATAGTTATGTGGAATATAGTTCATCTTGAAGTACTCTTAATAATTAAATCTCATAAATGTGGGATACCTAAGAATAATCCCAGTCAATGGAATAATTCTGCGGATAACAAGGAAGCAATACATCAAAAAATTCAATAGGAAATGGAATAATAGAAATCCTATAAAATCACAACTACTAATGTGGGATCAAAATATTATATGAAGTAAGGTACAATGATCATCCATTCAAGAACTATGAGTTTGATATTTAATTCTTATTCAACCCACCTCATTGTACCTATAATTCTTGAAGAGAATATCAAATCAACAGTTGGATGAATAGATTTTGAATTATAGATAAATGATAATACTAGAACAATTATTATATCCCAAGCATATAACTACTCAATAATAGATGATTGTAGGAACATGCTTCCAAAAAATCATATTATCCTTCGACTAGTCATATTTGATGTGTTAGTGGGCATGAATTAGATCAATTTACATAGAGACCATCATAATTTACAAGTTAAGAAAATCAAATTTAAAATCCAAAGTGAACCCATGATATCATATTAGAAAAAGTTTGATTATAATTTTTCTATGAAAATTCAATCTTAATATATAGGTCTTCACAATAAATTATGAGGGCTACTTATCTCAAACCATTATAGGGAAACTCAATATCAGTAATATGCCTTTTATAAGGTAAAAGATGAGTTCACTAATCTTACCTATGATAGTAAGGAAATAACTCACATGAAATAAAATATATAGTCGTGTATATTTTTTTATACCCATAACTATTTTTTGCGAGTAATAATGGAAAGTTACAAAGACATAATCTTTTAGGATGGAGGAGCATATAACACCCCGTGATTTTAAAATATACATATTCATTTAACTAAACACTTTGAAGATAGATTTCTATATATAAAACATGAACCGAAAATGTATCACATAATTTTAAATGACTTTTATTAAAAAAATATATAAAAAAAGTAATACCTTAAGAAAATAAAAAGATATTTATGAATAAAAAATGCTCATATTTAGTGGATATATATTAATATGTTCTTTATTTCTCTGATAATTGTATTAATTTTTCATAAATTAAATAAAAAACTTTTAAATTTTTATGATAATATATAATGTTTCAACATATCAAATAATTAATAGTAATTCTATAAATTAGAAATTATTATAAAATAATACTAAGAACATCTAATGTTTAAGAAGATAATTTTTAAATAAAATCACTTTATCAATATGTTTATTATTTTCATTATAAAGATAAATATATCTTTTATAAGATTCTAATTGTATAAAATGAAATTATTTTTTAATTTGAAAATTTAAAATTATCATAGTATAATTTTTGATAGTTTTTGTGGAAAATATTTTTAAGTGAATAGTGAAGAAGATCATTTTTAAAAATATCATTACTTTTATGACATAAATTAAATAAAAGCATAACCTAAAACCTAGGAAAAATATTTATTGATAATATATATGATTTATAAGTATGTATTTAAATTTTAAATGTTAATTTTAATTTATAAGCCTATATTTTTATTTTAGAAGATAAGTAATATTTTACTCAGAAATTGTTTTTAGTACATTATAAAATTATTATTTTAAAACCAATTTTCATAATTCATTGGAAACTAAATCTAGTAAAATGGATATTAAATTATTACTTATAAGGTCTATATTGTTGAATATGTTCCATTTTTCTTTTTATACATAATGTAAAAATTAATTGTTAATCACTAATCACCGTAGTAAAAGTGAAAAATTATAAGATGGTTATTATAAGGAGTAAAAGGAATAACATGTTTAGAAAATGTTTAAAATTAATTTGTTTTAGATTTTTATTGAACAAAAAATATATCCACTCTACTATTGCACTTCTATACTTTTGAAACATGTTCTTTGTTTATATTAAGTTGAAATATTTAAAAAAACATCCATTCTCACCACTTATAAAAGAGGCCGCTCACCATCTCTTCAATAACAGTCTAAAATTTAGTTTTACTCTAGAAGATAAAACCTTATCCAAACCACTATATCAATATTTAACTTCTTTTATCTTATATTCACATTAACTAAGCCAAAACCTTCCATTTCTAAGGAAGGTAAACCATAATTTCTCAATGTGAGTACTAATCTTTCTTTAACATATTTCTTTTTCAATTGTAATTTTATAAATGTAATTTTATCATTTCTATATATTGCAATTAGTATGGGTTTTATACTGAATTATTTTATTGTAATGTAAAAATAACTAACCACCTTTCCCCATTTCCAGTAAGAAACATTAAAAGTACATTTGTATGTATGTTCCTACTATAACCTCCAAAAATAATCGTGATTTTTTTCTTTAAACACCTTATAAGTATTATTATAATGAAGGAAATTAATAAATTAGAATTATACTTATAAAATGTTTTATACTATCTAAATGAAAATCATATTATGTATTTATGTTGTTCAATGGAAAATGAAATCATTATCCATGTGTACATTTGGATTGCGATCTCCATAGAACATTGAATTACATTTTCATCACCATATTTCATGGATGGTCCTAAGAATGGGCTTAATATAAAAATATTATGTTTATTAAATTGTTAAATTTATGTTAATAGAAAATGAAAATACTATTAATTTTACCAGAATCAAACTATCACTGTAAACTCAACTATTTAAAACGATCTCACTAAGACGAAATAAAATTTGTCATACTATATAATAGATTCATATACATTAAAAAATCTTATAAATATCTATAATTTTGATATATAAATTTAATAAATCAACATAAAATATAATTATTCCACTTTAATAATGATATTACAACTAAGTCACTTCATAACAAGCCATTAAATATGGTATTTTCTTTTTTTTTTCTGTCTAATCACTGACTTTATCAATGATATAAAATAATTTCCTTCATGACTATAAATACATAAATAATGTTAGTATATGATATAATTAACTTACTAATAACTCAAATGTTGGTTATGTAATGGTATAATAAATATTAATAAAAAAAATTTATGATACGAACGTCTATCTGTTAAAAATCAATTAAACATTCCGTATTCAATTTCATTTTTAAGAACCATAACAAAAAATACTACAGAATGAAATTATAAAATTATAAATATTTATGAAACATAAATTCTAGTTTATATTATAATCGGTGAATGATGAACCTTTTTATTAGAATGAATAACAACATATCTGTTATGAAAGTAGTTCAAATGTATCAAGATTACTCAAGACCAATATTGAAAATAGATAATTACTAACCAATATAAATGTATAGAATAATTATTAATAAAGGATTTAAAGGGTTATATTAATGAATAATGTTATGAAATAATATATTAATATATAATGATTTTTATGAATTAATTTAGATTACATTACACTAAGCGGGAATATAAGGTGAGGATTATTTGTCTCTATTTTCAATTCCACATGACAAATTTAATATTGCAAACCATAAATTGTGTTATATAGTGTATTCAATCCCCTATTTCATTAATGTATAATTAATATCATATATTTTATAATATTTTAATTCCCACATCATGATATTCTTCTCATTACCATCAGATTCTTATGTTACAATAACTATATGGTTTTTTGCATCTCAATTTTTCTTCATGAAGATATTATGTGTAGTCACCAGTTTTTAAGTTTTTTATTTTGAATGAATTTTTCATTTAAATATTTTACCATAATATTTCATTGAAAATATGTAATTTAAAATTACACCTCTTTTTTTCCTATAATGGGTCGTCAATTAAAAATATAATGGCTATGTAAGGGGTTTCTCATCTCAACATTTCATTCTTTGATACATTTTTGTATTATGAACCTAGATTAATTTATATGTTGTATATGGATTTACGATATTATTTTCTTCTATTCTCTAATGATTCTATAATGTTTTATCTATTTTTAGAAATTAGTTTTTTTAATTCATATATTTTACCTGATTAATTTATTTTGTAAATAATTTAAAGTTGGTGAGAATAATTCCCACCCTCTTTAATAACGGTCCCCTACTTTTTAATATTTCTTTTTTCCACCAATATTCTGAAGATTATATGGGAACCCAATTATGTTTTATCTAGGTGAATATTAATTTTAAATAATCTTTTTTTTAAATTTTATTATGTTTGTCTTTAATGAGGTCCTTAAAGTAAAATTCCATCTTTTCCCAAGTCTCTATATGATTCTTTTTTATTGTTTTCCCCTTGTTGAAACCACATATCAAAATAATGTACGTTTTATCAATCCAATAGGTTTTATCTTCATTAAAGTCAACTCATATTGGTATTTTGAACATCATGGGTGAATCCTTATTTGAGACGTTGATAAATAAAGACTCCTCTAACATTTCCTCATTAGAATGAATAAGGATATCCTGGGTATTTTCAGATTTACCGTATTTCTTACATTTATTCTTAGATCAATGGATGTTTGTTCCTATATCTATGAACCAATTTTCTAATCAGCTATTGGCCCCTCATGCATGATCAATTCCATATGCTTCCACTTTGGGCTTTCTATGACAATATGAAATATTATTTAGGGGGAGTTTACCTTTTCTAGATGACCTTTTAATGTAGTACTAGAAATATTTAAATAGAACTTCTATATCAACAGTCTCCACATATTTTGGATAAACCCATTTGAATCTATAATATAATTATTACCTTTATTTGATGAGGACCAAAAGAATTATTCAACAATATCAAATTCCTAGGACTTATATGAAAAACATTTTGTATTTAGAATCATTATACACTATTTTGACGTTAAAAACATCTCATGAATGGTTATTATCTTCACACCATCCCTAATAATCCTTTAATTTATTGAAATGGGTAGGTTCATCATCTCACAACCTGTAAAATGGTTTCGTGGATCAACATCTTGTGTGGTGTGAGGTTTTCTAGAGTCATAGTGATCCTGATCTTCTGAAAACCTTTCTTGGAATTACACATTCATAAGATTCCACCATACCCCCTATTTAGTAAACCCCCCATGTTCAATTTCCCTAGATATTGGTATCACATGAACCACCCTCTCTAACTTCATGAATCAATATCTCTAGAGATGAGAAAAAATAGCTCTCATGACATCCGCAAATGAGGGTGAGTTCCTAATACAGATCCTTGGGACCTCCCACACCACCTCATAATCTATTAAAACTCCTTGAAACTACAAAAACAATTATTCATTGGGTACCCCATCGACCCACTAGGTTATTTGGGTAACCATGCTGTGTAAACTGAGTATCACAACTTACCCCCTCAGCTATTTCAATAACCAACACCTGGTTTTTAGTAACTCAGCATCGTTTCAATACCTTAGTATGGGCTAGAAGATATAGATTCTTGAACTAAACACCATAAAACCCCACAAACCCTAGATAAGACGCTTTCTTAGTTAAATATTTATCCCCTAGGCCCTACTTTAAGAGATATAATACATTCAATGTCTTCAGGTCATTCATATATTTTTCCTCTTTCTGTGTGAGTTTATGAGGAATAAATCCTTTATACCCCAAATAAAATGATTAGACTAAAAAATAAACCATACCGGTTTGTGGTTAAAGTCCCCTTTGTGTGATTCCATATTAATAATGGTAATCCATGTGGTCCATTCATCCATATAGTGAGAATCAATCTAACTAGAATCAAAGACAACAACATTCTTACACCTAAATTCTTCTCGAACCGCGATCCAATTATTCTATAATAGTGTCCTTGAGACATCCACATTCACACAAATATGTGGATTATTTGGGTGAATCATAGATGATAATTATATTATGGAACATAGAAACCCCCTATCAGGTTTCCCACCATATGAATAATTGAGGGATTTTGAATCAATAAAGGAAATAAATGGAATCTTACCCAAGTCATAGTGGATGGAGCATCCATATTCATATAATGTTAATACGAACATAAAAAGGATAGAACATGCATCCATTAAATTTACTGGGATATTTGGATAACATGTAAATAAAATTTTCCTCCAATATGAAACAAATCATTAAATGGAATTTTCCAAGGAGACCAATAATCACACATTCCTATAACCACAATGTACCAAATATAAATTTGTAAAAATCACCCACTAGTGGTCTTAGATACCTAAATTGATCCACTAGGGTGAAATAAATGATAATAATATATTCCATGAACTCTGATTTATATAATACAAATATTAAGGGTTCCAAAGCAAAGATCTAGAACCTTCAGGTTTAGCGAAATAGCTAGAAAATTTTGGAGAAAACCAGGGTTAGAGAAAGGATGAAGTGAGAAATTCAGTGATGCTAGAGAGGGTGGGACCATACCATTGTCCCCACTGCCACCTACTGGAAGGGGGGGGGGGGGGTCATCCTTTTTTATCGACTATTAGGGAATCTCCTTTAATGAATGAACCACATTTTATTTCAATGGGGCCTTTATGATATGATGATTGATTAATTTCATGTGTCACACGTATGTGTGGATAATTGATGGGAGAGGTCCTATATTTACATCCATTACAGTAGTTAGAAGTATATATTTTTCATGGTACATGTATACATGGGTGAAATAAGGTTTTGTGGCTATGAGTGAGCATGATTAGTGACTCTTGAAGATATTAGTTTGAATAGTGACTCATGGAGGCTATAACACTATATGAATATTTTTGTTTAAAAATTATCTATTATTCAATGTTTCAAGGGCATGTTATACTTCCACTGAATATTCATATTATCTAGATCTATAGGTAATGATTATTAACACATGATTCCACACTCTTTTCCATGGAATATGTTTTTTCATTTCAGATTACATGTACTTCGGTCCTAACCTATGGACACCCCTTATTGTTATATAGTTATTTTAATAATATTTTTCTTCGATAATTTTGTTTCCTCATATTATTATGATTTAAACCTTCATAAGATGTACATAATTTTTTTTTCTTATTTTGAATTTGAGATCACTACATTTTTATGTTTCCATTACCTTGGTTATTAAGATAAATATAACTAAGGATTTTTCTAAAAGAATATCTAGAATGGGATGATTGTGGATTTTTTTCATTAGTATTTTAAAATAATTTATCCTTGAAGAAAATAATTATTTGTTTATTGGTATTGATATAATTTTAGAGTTGTAATTTTTAAATTTTCATAATGATGTAAAATAAAGGATATTTTTCTTAGTTTTTAGAAAATATTGTGTTTAAATAATGTCTTTAGAAGTATATCTTGTAGTGTGGGTCTAGGTCATTTTAGGTGGTCCATAATCACCACCATAAAATTCTGAATTTTTTTATGTTTCATGTGATATGTTGACTCTATAATTATGTGTGATCAATAATTATTATAAATGAATTGTTTCTGTAAAAAACTCGGAGAAATAATTTAAGTTTCTTTCTCCTCCGTGGACCCTTGAACACTATATTCATTCCTTTTTCTCTAATTGACATGGTTAAATCTATAAAAAAATTTGTTATATTATATAAATACCCCTAGGTATGTGGGTGTATCCTATTTGGGATTGCATGGATATGGGTGTGTCTAGGTTCTATGAGAGAACTGACATAGTTTGGTTTGGGAAGGGGGTATGAAGTTCTTCCAATGCCTTTTACTTGATTCATATCATATTTAATATGATTCCAATAATATGATGATGTGATCAAGGAAATATTTTTGGATTTTATGTCCTTTTAAATGATGTTTTTGACCCTATATCATGGAATGAGATAAGTGAACCCATGTGGGGCATTTAGGATGATATGTGACCTTGGGGACAATGGTGGGTGCCTAGTTTTGAGTTAAATCTAGAGAGTGTTAGCATATGAATTAATGTATGGTTGTATAATCTTATGAATATAGTGTCATGAATAAGTTTTTCACTTAATAAGATATACTATGAATTGTGTGGTGGGTTTATAAAGCTGGACAACCTGTTTACTCCTGATGTGTGATATTTAATGGTATTATTGTGTGAGAGAACATTCCCTTGATATGATATATTCAATGTGATTCTATGGTGGGGTGTTGTTACTTATAATTATTTGAGACACGTTTCCTGGGTGAGGTGTTATTCCCCAAGTTGATATATGGTATTCTACTTCATGGGCTAGTAACTATTCACCCTGATGATATTGGAATATTTTTTCCTAGGTGGGGTGTCATTCCCCTCTAATGATATTGTAATAAAATTTCACTAATTTTGTTTTATTAACTCAAGATTATATTGGACTGTTGTTTCCTATATGGATTTTGATTCACTAAAATGAAATTTGAATACTTCTTCTAATATGGGGTGCTATTCCCCTCAAATGATATATAGATATTGTTTATTTGGTGGGGAACTATTCCCCTAGATGATGTATAGATACTCCTTCATGGGTGGGGTACTATTCATCCCAGATGATACGTTACCATTGATTCTAGGATGGGACGTGGTTTCCCATGATTGTTGTTTGACTGAGAGACATCTAACACTAGTTTAATAAGGTATGTTAGATCCTAGGTGTCACCTTAAAAACTAATAATCAATGATGATTATTAATATCACATTAAAATGATATTTTATCATGTCGTGTATATCATATTTTATATAAATCAGATTTACCGGTTATGTTATTGTTACCATTGACTGTTTCATACTGAGTTTTACTCACTCTCTTCTTAGGAATGTCAAAAATATTAGTACATAATAATAACTCATTTTTATAGGTATATGTATGATATATTCCCTTGGTTGGATGGTTATTCTAGATAACTATGATGGAGTCATGATATTTCACTATTTGGGGACTCGTGGCTAGATAGTAGTAGTTTAGTTTTTTTGGTATGTATACTATCTACTCAAAGATTATCTTGTGGATGGATTACCATATTTTAATAATTTTGATAGTTTATTATTTTAACATGTGTGATATTATTTATTCTATTTATTTGGGATGTGTAACTTAGTTATTCTAATGGATATTCTGATAACTACATGCATGTTATTTCTATTTTGTTTACTATAATATGTGGGTAAAATCATCCAAAAGTTTCACCTTAGACCCTCATTTATATTTATAATCCTTTAGAATATATGAAGTTGTGAATGAGTTTACATAACACCCTATAATATAACAATAGAGTTAATTGGGTCGGTGTAACAGCCCAAGATTTTATAAAAAAATATTCTTTTTAATTTCATTAATGTCTTGTGTTGTACGCTACACCAAAAGGAGCTTTCACAACACACATCCTTGAATTGCCTTGCATTACACGCAATCACGACCTTCCTCGATAGTGTGTGTAGTACGCAATACCGAGTTTCACTAAACAACGATATGCTATTAAAATATTATTAAAACTAGCCATTATGAATAGTAATAACCACCTTTTAAAGTTTTAGAAATTTTAGCTCTCAAAATAGACTTCATTTTTGGATTCGGAGTATCAAATTTAGCCTAAGGTGAAATTTTGGTACTTTTCGGATAACATTCATATTCTGATGAATAGTGAAAATTACTATATTATAATTAAAAACAACTTTTTTAATAGAAATAATTAACAGTGATAAATTATTAATTTGAGTGGTTTTGAAGTATATTTATAATATATTTTTACAATTTAATACAATGTTGTTCATTGGATGTAATTTCACATTTAAACCAGACATAAACAACTGTCAATCTTTTGATAGTTATTATCTCTTAAGAACACGCTATTTGTGTTGACGATGGGAATTAATTTTTAAATTAATTAATGCAACTGATATGTTTTGAATTTGGTAAAATAGACATCATTTTTGAATTCATAATATCAAATATAGCTTAGGCTTAATTTTTGGTATTTTTCTGAAAACTTTCAATTTTTGATGAATAGTGAAACCACTAAGTGGTAGTTAAAAAACTGAATTTTTCATAAAACATAATTTTACCGCTTTTGTGAGTGGAATTTCGAAAATCCGAGAGACGTTTAATATCAAGGACTAAAATGTGGTTCAATGAGATGAAAATAATTTTTGGTGAATAGTTACTTTTTACTTTTTTTTACCACGGTTAAAAGTAAATAGTGTAATTAAGGGTAAAAATGATATTATTATTACCCTAACACATGTCCTAATTCTATTGGACAAGTGTAATTCGACCAAAAACAACCTTAGGTATAAAATATGACCATTTAGGCCCACTTGGATTAGATTAGGACATTTATTATTAATTTATTTAAAGAAGGGTTGAAATAGTTAAAATCAAAGTTTAATAAGTAAATAATTTTTCATATGGGGTTATACATAAGATAAATTAGACTATAAATATTCATTAGAAATATAAAACGATTTCCTACATAATGGTATTTTATTTGGAATTTTTAGACATTAAATAATTTAATTTATTTATGACACAATGATGATGAAGTAATTATCATATTAATGAAATATTGACATAATTGATGTTATAAATACCCAAATAAATATAATTTGAGACTTATTATGAACTAAAATAATTTTATAGGTTAATATGACATGTTAGGATTAACTGAATTAACTTTGGTAGAAGTAATAATTCTGTTATGAGTATCAAAAAAATCAACTATTGAATAGTGTCAAAATTGACATAAAATAGTTTTTAAAACAAATATTATATTATTAATTGTTAATTTATTCTTTAAAATATAAGGTTTGGCAAAATGACTTAGATAAGGTTATATATATTAATAAAACACAACTTGGGGGGTCTCTTGGATGTATATGGTATGTTTATTAACTATATAATATAAAAATACAAAGTGACATGGTAAATGTCAATCTAATTAACTAAGAGTTAAAACTAAATGTTAAGGTTAATATAATGACCTAAACTTGTCTAAATTCAATTGGATGAGATTATTTCGACCCATCCCAACCTTATCTTAGAAATAACTCAATTTGGAGCTATTTGAAACCGAATTTGACTTTATAATAAAATAATAGTTTTAGTTATTCCAAAGGTACCCCTCTCCTCCCTTATAAAAGGGCAACTCCTCCCTCTCTTCCTCACACCACTTTGAGCCTTAAAGCTCGGCGAACCCCTGAAAAACTCCCTTCTCCACTTCCCTAGCAACATCCTAGAGGTTCTGGTCTTCCTCAAAGACCAATTTTAGTGCCCTAAAAGGAGATCTCAAAGAGGCGCTTCAGAGAAGAGGTAATGTCTGTTACCGATTCTTTCATCTTTATTTCTTCTTCCACTTCTTCTTCTTTAGTTGTTTCATTATGAAGTAATAACATCAGTATCACTCATATACTGATATGTTATTATAAGTATTAATCAACCCTATTTCACCATCTATCCATCCTACGGAAAAAGAAATCACCGCGTGTGCGTACGTACGGAATACTGTCTCCACGCCGTGGTGTAATATATTTTCCACAACCACCTTACTTGGATCGGTAAAATGGTGTAAATAATGACTATATATGACTATTATAAAGTGATATTGATTCTGAAATAGTATACATAAAATCAAATACAATTCCACGATCATAGGAACGATATCATCACTCGTGCGTACGTACGGAATACCGTCTCTAAGATGTGATGCGACTCGTTCTACATGATCTTCATTTCATAATGATTATATAAATGAATTGAATGAATTAATATGATATATATTACACTAATACCATTCTGGAAATGAGGTATCTATAACCTAAAGAGAAGAATAAGAATTTATTCGACAAAACACGTATAAGAACAAAAAGTAATAAACACCCGAATAACAAGTAGTAATGAAATATTACTAATAATAAGCTAATAATATGACCATATATGATATCATAAAAATAAGTATGATTCTGTAATAAGTCAATAACATTATTTAAATCATTATACAGGAGGTTCAGACACGTACAAAGCATATCAGACCAAAGGTCAGGGAAATATCACAATCTCATTTTTATCCGAGATTGTTTATACTTTGGTATTTACTGGGATGTATTTTATCATCCACATCCATATTTCCCCCATATATAATATTATTTTCATCCACCTACAATTGTTTAAATCCAATTTTACCCTTCGGTGAGTTTTTAGTAAAAGATATGAAAGGAATCTTTTGTCATTTTTTATACGAGGTACTTTTTTGACTTTTCCGACAAAGGTACGAGAAGAATGTTATTTTTAACTTATACGACATGAATGGATTTTTAAAACATTATTTTCAAGAAGCTTCCCTTAAAAGTTTACATGTTTATTTTTAATCAACTGCTTTTAGTTATAATTTTATGACATGTTAAGAAATGAAAAGTGTTTTTGAAGTAGAAAGGATATTTTCCTCAAGAATGGAGTTCAAGTGTTTTATCAAAATTATTTTCCATATAAGATAATAAAGGGTTATGTTTTTATACCTATTATTACATTGATTTGATTATGTTGTGATGGAATTATTTTTATGAATTCCTTTATCTTATATGAATTTTTTTATGATGTCACGATGTTTAAAATTTCTATTTTTATTACATGGGTTATGCAATGATGTATGATTTATGATTTTGTGGCACACATAAGAATGGTATCATTATGAGATGGGTGGGACCTATATATCCCTCCAATGCATTGGGTAAAGATTTTATATCTCATGAGATAGACCTGACTGGAACAGTAGGTTATACCGGTTCAGTGAAACAGGACTGAAACGAGGGTGACTCGGTTCATAAATGGACTTTGTCCACTAAGATAGTCTTAGCAATGAGTCTTGACTTATAAGATATTATTTTCTATGATTATGTGTGTATGTGACAAAGTTTCATGTTTTAAGTTATGATTATTGGGATTTCATTTCACTACAATGATTTATCCCATGTTATGAAATTATGCTCTCTTTTGCAGGTTAAGATTTCCAAGATGTTATGTTCTTATGAAAATGATGTGATTGATATTTGTTTTGTTTAACCTTACTGAGCATTTGATCTCACCCTTTTATGTTTTCTTTTCCCCAGGATATAAAGAAAGGTTTTAGGTAAAAAAAGAAGATCTTTATGGGAGATGTTGAAGATATTTCACCCTGATTAGAAGATTATATTCTGAGTTTCCAAAGACACTAAACTATTACGATACTTGTGTGTTTGTTTTTGTTATGTACTAAATATCCTGCAAAAGTAATGTAATGTCCATGTACGTTAGGCTTCGGGTCTCTACAGTTGGTATCAGAGGAAAGGTTTAGTTATCCTTTGGAAACTAGGATGTGAGAACTTTAGTGAGATCCCTAGAGATATTTCTAAGGTATGTCTAGGGATGTCTCTAAGGTTAAGTATACGCATAAGTTATAGTCCTAGAATTGCGCGAACGATCATAGAATTTAACCTAAGATGTTAGATATTGAAGGTACTCCCCTTTTTTGTTTTCCCTAGCATGATTTTTGCCTCTCACACTACTCTTTTTGGGTTTTAGACGATGGCTGGAACCCGAAGGAACCGTGTTGATCAATGCAATGGACAATGCAATGATTGTCCTCCTGAACAAACAAATGTTATGATAGATGGAGTGAAAAATCTTTTTGCTATACTTACACAAGCTATGAATCATTCTGGACTTCCAAATGAGCAGAGAAGGGAACAATATTCTATTGAGTCCTTCATGAGGCAACGTCCACATTCGTTCAATGGGTCTTCTGATCCACTTGTTGCTGAACAATGGATCAGTACTACTGAAAAGATGTTTTCAGTTCTTCAATGTTCTGAACATGATACAGTCATCTTAGTAGTATATCATTTGGAAGGTGAAGCTGATCAATGGTGGAATATTATCAAGAATACGAGGAAAAGAGATGAAATTGAGTCCATGGAATGGGACGAGTTCAAAAACTTATTTTTCAATAAGTACTTCCCTCGTATTCTTCGAACAAAGATGGAGAATGGGTTTCTTGAACTAAAGAAAAAGGATGATGAATCTGTTGGTATATACGAAGTGAATTTTACAAGGCTTGCAAGGTATGCATCTGGATTTATCATCCAACCTGAAAGTAAAGTTGATCGATTCTTCAGTGGCTTAAAACCAAATCTTCAAAGGGAATTAGCTATAAGATACTTCAGTAGCTATGAAGAAATTGTGCGTTGTGCTATCAAGGTAGAAATGGAAGTTGGTGTTACTTATCCTTCTAGTAGTTTTGACAAGAAACGAAAGATGGAGTTCAAGGAGAAATCTCAGAATAATGGTGAAAAGAAGATGAATGTTTCCTTATGCTCAAAGTGTGGAAAGAAGCATGGTAGAGATTGTCTTAAAGGGACAAGTAAATGTTTCAAATGTGGAAAGGAAGTTCATCGGCCATTTGAATGCCGCAATGATGGGAAGAAGATGTCTAATGATGCAAACAAAGGAAGGGATACATAGAATGAACTTACTACACTTCAATGTTTCAAGTGCAAGGAGATGGGACATTATGCCAATAAATGCCCTAATCCAAGGGTTAGTGATGATCGACATGAGCAACCACTTAAGGCAAAGGACAAAGGGAAGTCACATGCAATCACCATTGGCGATGCTGAATATGATAACGATGTGGTGGAATGATTAAGTGTTCGTGTAATGGGATTCCAAAATAATGTTGTATGTAGTATCGTGGAATATTGGAATATTAATGTATTGTTATATTGTCTTTTCAATAATTTTATGGTACTGGTAACCATGGAATGTGATTGAGATATTTTTGGAAAAAAAGATGATATGCGCATAATGAAGGGAAAACGAGAAAATGAAATATTTGACAGTATTCATGAGCTCATGATTGATATAAGGACTAATTGATATCATGGTTAGAGTATATATAATTTTGAGGATTTTGGTATGTGTAAAGAGTTAACTTTTAACAGCATTCATGTTTTCACTAAGGTTCAATGGGTATTCAAGAGAATACATGAATAAGGCCTTTGAATGTTTGGAATGTGACCAACAAGACATATCTTATGATATATGGGGATCAACGATGGTATTAAAACTCTGGTAATCGTTTTCACTATATTATGAGAGTGGACTGCAGTATTATGGATTAGCCTAAATATTGGAATGGATGATGTTGGAAATAAATTAGTATTGTTTAAGGATAGAAGTTTTTTCGATATTATTGATGGGATGTTATAGTAATATAGTTTTAGAAAAAGGAAAACCTGCAGGACGAGCGACAACCCATCGCGTCAGACAAGGCTGTCTGAGTTGAACCCACAACTGAAGTGTGACTGGCCTTTATCGCCTACCACTGGCCTACAAGAAGTCCCTGTTTAGTAGAAACTAGTTTTATTATATTAAGCAGTACGATATATGAAGTATACGTCCATTTTAGGAACCATATATGATTAATCTCACTATAGATGAACTTATGTATTTTTTTAAAACTTTTCTAACCTTTTGTTTGAGACAGATGGAATGACCCATCATTCTATCACATGATCTGCTAACACATCACGAATGAAAAATTAAACTTCATTTCTTTAAGAGATGAAGTGGAAATTGTCCAAAGAACGACAAACGGCGAGACTATAACAAAATCACGAAAGTATTTCTTCTAATTCCAATTTCCTCAACTTTAGGGAAATGATCTTGAAAACCAAAAATGTTGTCCTAGTGCTCTTATATCAGATGAATCAGATGGTACCTTAGATCGTCACAAATTTATGGCTTTTTGATTGCTGGCTTTTCCATAGCCATGTTCTCTACCACTCTCCATCAGAACATGATGGTTAGATTTCTCTTCCATATCCATATTTTCACCTATGTGGAAACCCAGTGATTAGTTTATTTGGGTAATTTTTAGATTTCATACTTTAGTTTTTAAAGCCAAGTTTTGGTATTCCTTTTTACGATGTGGGTTTCTATTAAAGAAACTTTCGAGTAGTAAACCATTTATAACCCCGACGAATTTCGAGGGCGAAATTCATTTAAGGGGGGTAGAATGTAACAGCACGAGATTTTATAAAAAAAATATTCTTTTTATTTTCATTAATGTCTTGTGTTGTAAGCTAAACCAAAAGGAGCTTTCACAACACGCATCCTTGACTTGCCTTGCATTACACGCAATTGCGACCTTCCTCGATAGTGTGTGTAGTACGCAATACCGAGTTTCACTAAACAACGATATGCTATTAAAATATTATTAAAACTAGCCATTATGAATAGTAATAACCCCCTTTTAAAATTTTAGAAATTTTAGCTCTCAAAATAGACTTCATTTTTGGATTCGGAGTATCGAATTTAGCCTAAGGTGAAATTTCGGTACTTTTCGGATAACATTCATATTCTGATGAATAACGAAAATTACTAAATTATAATTAAAAACAACTTTTTTATTCGAAATAATTAAGTGTGATAAATTATTAATTTGAGTGGTTTTAAATTATATTTATAATATATTTTTACAATTTAATACAATGTTGGTCATTGGATGTAATTTCACATTTAAACCAGACATAAACAACTGTCAATCTTTTGATATTTATTATCTCTTAAGAACACGCTATTTGTTTTGACGACGGGAATTAATTTTTAAATTAATTAATGCAAATGATATGTTTTGAATTTGGTAAAATAGAAATAATTTTTGAATTCATAATATCAAATATATATTAGGCCTAATTTTTGGTATTTTTCTGAAAACTTTCAATTTTTGATGAATAGTGAAACCACTAAGTGGTAGTTAAAAAAACTGAATTTTTCATAAAACTTAATTTTACCGCTTCGGTGAGTGGAATTTCGAAAATCCGAGAGACAAGGTTAATATCAAGGACTAAAATATTGTTCAATGAGATGAAAATAATTTTTGGTGAATAGTAACTTTTTACTTTTTTTTACCACGGTAAAACGTAAATAGGGTAATTAAGGGTAAAAATGATATTATTATTACCCTAACACATGTCCTAATTCTATTGGACAAGTGTAATTCGACAAAAAACAACCTTAGGAATAAAATATGACCATTTAGGCCCACTTGGATTAGATTAGGACATTTATTATTAATTTATTTAAAGAAGGGTTAAAATAGTTAAAATCAAAGTTTAATAAGTAAATCATTTTTAATATAGGGTTATACATAAGATAAATTCGACTATAAATATTCATTAGAAAGATACAAAGATTTCCTACTTAATTGTATTTTATTTGTAATTTTTAGACATTAAATAATTTAATTTATTTATGCCACAATGATGATGCAGTAATTATCTTATTAATGCAATATTGACATAATTGATGTTATAAATACCCAAATAAATATAATTTGAGACTTTTTATGAACTAAACTAATTTTCTAGGTTAATATGACATGTTAGAATTAATTAAATTAACTTTTGTCGAAGTAATCATTCTGTTATGAGTTTCAAAAAAATCAACTATTGAATAGAGTCAAAATTGACATAAAATAGTTTTTAAAACAAATATTATATTATTAATTGTTATTTTCTTCCTAAAAATCTAAGGTTAGGGCACATGACTTATATAAGGTTGTATATATTAATAAAACACAAGTTGGGGGTCTCTTGGATATATATGGTATGTTTATTAACTATATAATATAAAAATACAAAGTGACATGGTAAATGTCAATCTAATTAACTAAGAGTTAAAACTAAAATATAAAGTTAACATAATGACCTAAACTTGTATAAATTCTATTGGATGAGAGGATTTAGACCCATCCCTACCTTAGATTCGAAATAACTCAATTTGGAGCTATTTAAAACCGAAGTTGACTTTATAATAAAATAATATTTTTAGTTATTCCAATGGTACCCCTCTCCTCCCTTATAAAAGGGAACCTCCTCCCACTCTTCCTCACACCACTTTGAGCCTTCATGATCGGCCAAACCCTGCCAAATTCCCTTATCCACTTCCCTAGAAACATCCTAGAGGTTCTGGTCTTCCTCAAAGACCAATTTTAGTGCCCTAAAAGGAGATCTCAAAGAGGCGCTTCAAAGAAGAGGTAATGTCTGTTACCGATTCTTTCATCTTTATTTCTTCTTCCACTTCTTCTTCTTTAGTTGTTTCATTATGACGTAATAAAATCAGTATCAATCATATACTGATATGTTATTATAAGTATGAAACAACCCTATTTCATCATCTATCCATCCTATGGAAAAAGAAATCACCGCGCGTGCGTATGTACGGAATACCGTCTCCACGCCGTGGTGTAATCTATTTTCCACCACCACCTTACTTGGATGGGTATAATGGTGTACATAATGACTATATATGACTATTATAAAGTGATATTTATTCTGAAATAGTATACATAAAATCCAATACAATTCCACGATCATAGGAACGATATCATCACTCGTGCGTACGTACGGAATACCGTCTCCACGATGTGATGCGACTCGTTCTACATGATCTTCATTTCATAATGATTATATAAATGAATTGAATGAATTAATATGATATATATTACACTAATACCATTCTGGAAATGAGGTATCTATAACCTAAAGAGAAGAATAAAAATTTATTCGACAAAACACGCATAAGAACAAAAAGTAATAAACACCCGAATAACAAGTAGTAATGAAATATTACAAATAATAAGCTAAGAATATGACCATATATGATATCATAAAAATAAGTATGATACATTAATAAGTCAATAACAGTATTTAAATCATTGTACAGGAGGTTCGGACACGTAAAAAGAATATCGGACCAAAGGTAAGGGAAATATAACAATCTCATTTTTATCCGAGATTGTTTATACTTTGGTACTTACTGGGGTGTATTTTATCATCCACATCCATGTTTCCACATTATGTAATATTATTTACATCCACATACAATTGTTTAAATCCAATTTTACCCTTCGGTGAGTTTTTAGTCAAAGATATGAAAGGAATCTTTTGTCGTTTTTCGTATGAGGTACTTTTTTGACTTTTCCGACAAAGGTACGAGAAGAATGTTTTTTTTAACTTATACGGCATGAATGAATTTTTAAAACATTATTTCCAAGAATCTTCCCTTATAAGTTTCAAAGTTTATTTTTAATCAACTGCTTTTAGTTTTAATTTTATGACATGTTATGAAATGAAAAGTGTTTTTGAAGTAGAAAGGATATTTTCCTCAAGAATGGAGTTCAAGTGTTTTATCAAAATTATTATCCATCTAAGATAATAAAGGGTTATGTTTTTATAACTATTATTACATTGATTTGATTATGTTGTGATGGAATTATTTTTATGAATTCCTTTATCGTATATGAATTGTTTTATGATGTCATGATGTTTAAGATTTCCATTTTTATTACACGGGTTATGCAATGATGCATGATTTATGATTTTGTGGCACACATAAGAATTGTATCATTATGAGATGGGTGGGACCTATATCTCCCTCCAATGCATTGGGTAAAGATTTTATATATCATGAGATAGACATGGCTGGAATGGTAGGTTATACCGGTTTAGTGAAACAGGACTGAAACGAGGGTGACTCGGTTCAGAAATGGACTTTGTCCACTAAGATAGTCTTGGAAATGAGTCTTGAATAATAAGATATGATTTTCTATGATTATGTGTGTATGCCACAAAGTTTCATGTTTTAATATATGATTATTGGGATTTCATTTCACTACTATGATTTATCCCATATTATGAAATTATGCTCTCTTTTGCAGGTTAAGATTTCCAAAATGTTATGTTCTTATGAAAATGATGTGATTGATATTTCTTTTGTTTACCCTTACAGAGCATTTGAGCTCACCCTTTTATGTTTTATTTTCCCTAGGATATAAAGAAAGGTTTTAGGTAAAAAAAGAAGATATTTATGGGAGATGTTGAAGATCTTTCACAACAATTAGAAGATTATATTCTGAGTTTCCAAAGACACTAAACTATTACAATCCTTGTGTGTTTGTTTTTGTCATGTACTAAGTATTCTGCAAAAGTAATGTAATGTCCATGTACATCAGGATTCGGGTCTCTACAGTCGGTCTGTTCAAAATGTGGTAGCATAGAATTGTTTTATTTATCTTACTATCTGGGATTTGTAGACAATACAAAGGACAGGTTTGTTCTAATGTTGGATTCTATACTATGTTTATAGAAACACTTGCAATAGTTGAATTCTATGTTACCAATTTGTTGGATTTATGTTTCAGTTTTTGATATTATAATTTATTTGGTTTATAATATATATATATATTATCTTTTATATTTTTTGATGTTTGATTTTTTTCTCTTAACCAAGGGTTGAAAGTGAGTGTGATTTCATGCATCATATTTGCCTCATATTTTAACATGAAATGTGCAAGATAATTTTTGATTGAGATGCTAGTTATAGAAAAATAAAAAGGAATGAAATAAAATAGGGTTCAATTAATTAAACTGTCAAATAGCTCACATGGTGTTCTCCAAAAAATCTTCTTGGTAGAATTATGCTTAACGTAACCTCATTATTTTTCATTATTTTTAGTGGGTTTATATTCTTCACATCATACTATATCAATTAAATAAAATATAAATAGAAACTTATAGATAATTTTCCTCTAGAATCTGATAAGGATATTTTGTTTAACCAAACCACAATAATGATCTACTTGATATAGATCATCAAAGGAAGATACCAATATATATTTGTATATGGGTGATATCTTTATCCTATAGGAGGTAGTTTATTACATGGATTTCTGGTTTGTATTTTCACTCTAGAGTGTTTAGTTGATTGAGTATGGTATGATAGAAATATACATTTGAGAACCAGTGATTGGGTGTATTTTCATGTGAGTTCTTTTTTATGAATGAGATGGGTGCAGAGATGTTTCCTTATAAATTATGGCTTGAATTATATGTTCCTTATAGGCTAGGTGGGATATTATAGTGATTTTGAGATGCGACCTAGAATATTGACAAGTTATTTATTTAATTTTTTAGTATAGTGCTTCCCTATTATATTTAGAGTTATGTTATTCTATAAAAGGGTATCCAATGAGAGAGGTTAACTTAGTAATGTGAGTAACCTCAGAGATAAAAAACATGTATATATGATTATGGATGAGATTGATTCATGTTAAGTTCTATTGAGAAAGAATTGGATACACATTCTTTGTGGTAGGTATGGCCTGCACTGGTGGCATATTCAGTTTGGTAAATATGTGCATGAGACATGGATTAAAGGAATATGACAAGAGATGGATAGAGTATAAAAGTATAGTAGAGTAGAACTAGGGTGTACCAGTGCTTGCGTAGGTCAGTTGAGTGTTTTTTGTTTTAGTAATGAGATTTTTTAAGAACCAAATTGAGATTAGTTATATGGGGAATCTCTTAAAAAGTGTAAAGGGAGATGTCTTTTTCCTAACCTATGTGGTTGGTGGATTTGTTGTGCCCCACGATTATCCTGATAGAGGTAAGCAGAGTTTTTACTAGGTAGGATCAACCTTAGACATCATGAAGGACACGCTAATCAGAGAATTTTGGGACAACTAGTTAATGAGGTTATTGATATGTGTTTGTTATGTGAATCCTTTTGAGAAGTCATGAAGATGAGGGATAATACATGGTGTTTGTATTTTTTTCCTTCCAATTATATACATTAAAATGCATTTTCAGTTGTTTTAACTTGTAATGGATTATGGAACATGTGATTTTGAAATGTTATGAAATTATTTAAAAAAAAATATGAGGGAAAAAGTTGTTTACCCTTGGCACAATGACATGTGTTAGTTTGAGCAGTGATTTCTCAACAATATGGTAAACTGTGGATTTGACTAGTGGAACTGGTTCCTTGGGATATGATAGGTGTGAGATAAACAAGGTCTCTATAGAGTGATAATGTATTTATTTTGGGGTCATGATAACTATGGTTAAATTTGAATGCTCAACTCATGTAGGAGATGAGTTGTAATGTTTTTATGAAGTATGAATTATGGAATGATGACCATTGGGACTTGTGACATTCATTGGGGTTGAGTGGCTCAAAAAAATAGTTGAGGAATTTGAGAGTCCCCTCACTATGATGAGATAGATATCATCATTATTTTTAGTTACTATCCGGACTACGTTGGGACTGTATTAGAATAAAATATAGGATTCAGATGATATTTAAGAGGTTCAAGGACCTTGGGTTAGATACGTTGGGACCAAGTGTAAAAAGATGAATTATCAATATATATTTAAATTTGTTATTTTAGGAATTATAATATTATTGGACTCTCAAGGGTTTTTTCAATATGTAGACCTAATTTTAGGATATGTGCAGTACCTGCAATTGGAAACATTTGAATGGAAGTGGATGTGAATAAGGATTATACATGAAGATCGATGAGGTCCAAAATATGTGTTGAGTAATTATGGATTCAACAAGACACTTTTACGAATATAGACCTTATCATATACCAAATATAACATTATAAACAATATATGGATCATATATGGGTTCAAACTCAGGTGGATCATCACTTATTCCATAGACTATCAACTAGTTGCGGGGGTCTACATTATTATCTTTGGGAGACTATACCCCCTATATATATCAGTGATTAATAATAAGAATAATAACCAAGAATCATTCATATACAATAAAACATCCATCATAGTACTCAAACTAAGTTGATAAATACAAAAATAATAATTTAATGTAGAAGTAAATACAAACTCAAATAATCATATTCACATATAATTATAAATACACACTAATCCAACTATATATAAAAAATAAATAAACTAAAAAATTATAGTTCAATGTTTATGTACCAACTATGAGACAAACTATATGCCCGGTCTCCAAAAATCTCCAACCACACCGTTATGATACTGAGAATTTACATGAGATGATTTTATTAGGCATGAAACCCTGCTTATCTACTCTAACTACTAAAATAACTGTGTTCCATCTCATAATCACTTAGGAGGGCCATTTTCTACCATGGTACTATTAAACAATGTTGATCAGCAGGCATGTGATCTAGATATAAGACAACTACATTGACTAGTGGCAAGTTGTCAGTAAGCACGCCGTATAATAATTGCAATCATAATATCATATTGGGATCCACATCCATTAGAACCTTACCATAGTATCATAGAACACCATATATCAGGTGTTTTCTTTAGTCATTATAGTCTTCCCTACTAGGGTAGTTTTCTTTAGTTATCATAGACCTCCCTGCTAGATGGGTTTTCTTTAGTGTGGGTGTAAGATCACAAGTATCACTAACCTACCCTATTATTGTTTTCCCAACTAATGAATAAGACTATTTATATCCTAAACACAGAGCTAATATCCCCATAATATACAAAAAAAACACAACTCGATTGATAGAAGCCCCTGATGGATAGCAGGCCACAAGACCCCAATATAATACCCCCATCCAGATAACTCTAGATGAATTACCATAAAATTTCTTGAATCCAAATAAATGGTAGCCTGACTAGTATCACATAACTTATTAAAGTGAAGTGTTGATAAACATCATAGACCTCCCTATATGGAGAGTTTTCTTTACATGTAATCACAACCGTCCAGAGGGTATATTCTATTTCATTAATTGATATATATATATATATATATATATAATCATGAGTTTATATATATACAAATCCATAAAAATGACTGTTGGAATCCGAGGATCATGAAAAATGAATCATAGCCATAGTAGGCTCAAAACATTAATCTGTGTTCTAAGGTGACACTAGGGATGTTCACCACTAATCCCCATATGAATCCTCTATTGGGACAACATCAAACTGGAAAACCTAGTAGGTTACCATAGGTCATAAAATAGCCTATAAACCCTATACATGGTCCCCATTTTTTTATCACATTTATCAGTTTAACACCTATCACTTAGAGGGAATATCAACTCTTAATATCATCGTCCCAGCTGGGTCCACTAACCCAACCTATCCACCTCCTTGAGTCATAACCTAGTTTTTCTAAATTAGGGAATTTAGAGTTATCACATCTCAAATACGTTGAATATATCAATTAATTTCATTTAGTCATTCTCACATCCATCATATGCATCTCACCCTATGTCTTTCTTCGGAGACCCTTGATCTAATACTTATAGGTAGAATGTCTCTATCATAACTTGGTGTCGGTGAATATTCTCTTAGATGTCCATGAATTTATAAACAAATATCATCTTAAAATTTTATGTAAAAATATTCATAATATACTCTTATTGAGCACCTTACTACCATTAGGGAAAAAATCATCCACCCCCCAAGGGAAAGGTACATGGCATATATGTCAGATTAAATTTCGTGAATTTCGAAGCTCCAACTGGGCATGAACATCATCCATCATTTTCTATAAAACCCAAGTACATGGAATATCTTAATTATCACACAACATGTATCCCAAATATATTACCAGGTTTTCTGGACCAAAAAACCTTTTTTCAAGTCTGTCACATGTCATATGGTCATGTACTGCCCATGGGGTCTAGTGGTGCAGCCTACATGGCCATGAACCCCTTCAATGAGGTGTCTCACCAAATAATTTGAAACAACCCAAATCACTCTCAATGGAATATACATATGGGTTAAACACTGTGTAGTTACCATATTTAACCCTCTTCAAGAAATATTAATAGATGACATGTGTTCTATGAACTACACATTATGTATATGGGATTTCTTGAATGGAAAACAACCAAATCTATCTCCCATTTTTAACTAAAAATAGGCACAATAGAACAAGATGGACTCCCCATCAAAAATTATATTGGATAAAAATTTATAAGAAAATACTTTTTTGTGGATATATGGCCTAACACATAAATCTTTCCTACTTTAGTGTAGAGACCAATAATTCTTTGATCTAATCTACGCTCCACTGCTATCGTATGGTGATCTGGATCTTCCCAATATCTATTGTGGAACCCTCACCCCCTTCATTCACCACTACACTCAATATAACTTTTTGATGATAAAGTGAATCCTCTAGGTGGATATTTTAATGAAAAAAATGGGGATATAAGAATAAAATGAAGAAATGAAGAAAAATAAAATGGAAAATAAAAAGGTAAATGGAAAATATAATAAGGGGGATTAGGCCCTGACCCAATTCCCGATATGAGGGTATTCCTTAATATAAAAAAACCACCCATTCCAAACTCAACCAAGGAGTCATAATCACAATCCAAAATTCTATTAAAAATATATTAGTATTCAAACTGGCAGATGAATAATTAATATTTAATTAGTGTAATATTAAAATTCATCTAAAAAGTGAATCGATCAGACTTAAACCAAACTACATCTATAGGGTAAAATGGAAATTATTTGACCAAGGAGTGGTCATAATTTTTTTTGAGATTATTTAGTAAGAAAAAATGACCATTTTCCCCTTCTGAGAAACCATAAAGTAAAAAATCAAATTTCCTCTGAATTTCAAAACACAGAATACCAAAGTATTTAAAACCTATCTACCATAACAATTCTCATCCCTAAGAATCCTTAGTGGAAAAATATCCTTCATGGTGTCACCTTGAGAAATGAATGCCCTCTTATCCAAATAACCCTAAGATAATCGAAAATCATCATGAGATCAGGGTCAATTCAGTAGATCCATCTGATATCACATTAAAAATACCAAATAAGGTATTTGACATGAAACCAGATAAATCAGTTTTACTTATCAATGGTATACCAAAGCCAAAATGTTCATCAAATGATCTGATACAGACTTATACTATCTTTTCACAGGAGGGCCATTACACCTGCGATTAATACCACACTCCCCATCATTGGAGTTTTCTTCTTATCTCATCACTAAATAAAAATACAAATCTTCACATATTATAAAATATATATCACCAAAAAAATGGAATGACGTAACCAATATCTCTCTCACTTGATAACTACTCAAAGCATCAAAATTTTTCTATTGCTGAATAAAAAAAGTGTCACCCATGAAATTTTAGGAAAACTCATTCAAAATGAGGGTCACACCCTCTAATGACAACAATTATAATCCCAAATATATGGATTTATATATATATATATATATTTCCCCTTTCCATAAACCACAATAGGTATGAATATCACTCTTGTGTCACTCCACCCTAGCCACACTCATCCATTTGAACCACTAACACTATGTATCTGCAATGTTGCTCATGAAGGACAATTATCCGAAACAATATCCCGTGAGACCAAATATATTACAATGCATCATACTCAAAATAATGAAATTTTAAATTCTAATTCAAAATCCCAAGTCCACCATGTATACAAGCATTACACTAATTTCTATCATCCCTCAGATCACACCTAGCCATCGCTAGTTTACAAATAGCTAGAACCCAACTTATCAAGAACAGAACACCTCAATTTCATCTAAATAGATTGTGTATACACTCCTTTATCACATAATCAGAAAAAAGAAAAATCATTATACCATTATTTATATCATTATAAAAACCATGTTCACTCACCTAAACATTGACCAAACTCCTTGGAATGTCAATTATGCTTACCCAGAGTTCCCACAGAAATCCTCTTCAAAATTTAGAATCTCATTATGAAATGCTATACAACATGGAAATATATCATCCAAAATAATTGAATTATAAAAAATTGTCTTCCCTTTTTATACACAACTAATGTTTATATAGATATTGAGATCAAGGTACTCAACTGATCATACCTTTGAATTTTCTCATTCTTACCCCAAATAACTCACCATGGTTTTCTCAGAAAAATAAACCATAATCATTCCTATACAACACCCCCAATATAAACTGCCGAGTACTGATCTAAAATCCAAATCAACTACTTGTGACTCCCACACTCACAATATTTAAAGAATCGTCCTTTTCATACATTATATTTTGCAGCACCTCATGTGCCCTATTCTCTTAACCTGAAGAACATACACATTCTTCCTACCTCTAAATATAACACAATCCTTGGATAAAAATTCACTTGGGCTACCCTAAAAAACCTCATATCATATCAAAAATAAAACATAGATCAACCTTATTGAGCCATATCTAAAAAGAGATAGGGTATTCCACCTAGACCATGGGTCATATATCATGAAATCATAACTCACTCCTAACTCCCATCACAAAAAACCTCCCAACATCATTATTTCCTACATCCATTAATCATATCAAATTCATATAAAATGAATTAAAATGTGACAAGTCATAATGTAAATTCAACAATAATTCTCACTGAGTATCCAATTACAATAATGGCCCTCGAGAATCATAATCTCAAGAAACTCTCACTGGGCCCCCGTACATGGATGTCACCCTCTCGAGGATCATGATTTCATATGATAGAATATATATATATATATATATATATAATGACTTCATACCAAGAAAATATTTATCATATAACTAAATTTACATGGTTCGATAATGTGGAATTCCATTTCCAACTATATATGAAAACTACATATATGTGTTTACTAACACATTAAATGAAAAAACCAAAATATTAATCACCCACATGGGGTTTATTAGTAAGGAATAAATTTACTACATCAAATTAGTAAGGTTACCTCTTTCCTACTCCTAGTGGGTCTATATAGCCATCATAATCATCATGATCCTCTCATCATAGACCCACATGACCAACCATTAGATAAAATATATACAAGGTGTTCTAGATAAGAATAATTCCACCAGGAACATATATGGGAAAAAATGTATGAGCTGTTGTTCATAGATTAGAATGATGAACCCCTATCATTAGTGATAAAAATCAAACTAGAAAGATTATATTTCATGTGAATCCTATGTGACGAATATGATGATTGAGATTCCTCTTTCATATATATGAATGGATTCAAAATAAAATATATAGCTTATCCCTTGTGGGATAAGAGACAAGAATGAAATAATAAATACTCAATATCACACACCATTTGATTAGAAAGAGGTACAATATAGTAAAATATTAATATAATATATGAAGAACAATAATATTGTATCCCAGGTAACATATAATTCCTACAAAAATTATTTTTATGAGGTATCAACCCAGTATTTATTGGAGAATCCAACACATTCCTATGTATCATCTCTACTATATCCCAAATAGTATAGAAAATAAAAATAATGATTTGATAACACAATTTAACATCCCATAATGGCTCACTGACACACTCTTATCTTTGGGAATGGAAAAATAATATATTAATTACCAATTTATAGTATAGAAGTTAACCCTAAGTAGTCTTCTGAAGAGGATTTCAAGAAAAACGAGTTTGTAACATTTTTTTTGGTTTGCTAGAAAATCGGTTTTAATTAATATTGAGAAAGTGAGAGTAGAATATAGATTGTATTAATTTATTTTAAAACAATTTAGAATCAAGGTGACTATATAGTGTTTGGATAAACCTAGTGTTGTGCAACCATTGTTTCCAATTTTAACCCATTTTATTCTTCTGATTTGTAAGAGATAAGTTCATCTATCGAGTCCTATATCTCCCATGTCCATATGGTTATGACAATAATATTTTTATCTAAAATCATAGGCCTTACTGCCCTCATTATGATACATGTTTCCTTGTAGTGGGTTCTATTAATTAATTTGGGAAATCCCTGACTGGGAATTTTTATTCCATAAGAAACCAATTTTCCAGCATACAATTTTACACACATGATAATTACCATCGAGAACTCACCAACCAACTCTAATATGCTCCACTATATATAGAAAAAAATTGGGTAGAGGGAGAAATTGATCATTGACCAAGTAAATTGAATATAAAAGAATCACAACCTAATGAAAACATATTCATAATTTAATAATGAATTGTGAATTGAATGAAATGTTTAATGTAGAAGGGAATTAATTAAATTGAATCATTAAAACTCTAGAAAAACACATAGGTCTAGTATCCCCTTTTCTAAATCTCCCAAATAAGCAACACCTCCATGGAAGGGGAAGTATATTTGATTTTTTATAGGGGATATCATAGGAAACAGAGTAAAAAAAGAATGATACAACACAACACTATAGTAGGGTTTCATCCAGAGCTTACTTCATTGATTGATCCTAATTAATCCATCCCTAGACTATTAATTATATTAATGAAAGTGAATTTGGGGAATTATAATAGTCCATTAATGTGTTTTAGGTCTTAATGGTCCATCCATGGGTGTTTAAAATGTGTTTCCAATGAAGACTCATCAAAAATTAGTTTTTCAGTAATATTTCTGATAACTTAAACATCATGTAATAGGTTTACGTGATGTGTAATGTGAGGGTCTGTTAGTTTTATTCACATGATGTATTTATTCACATCCTAAAATTATCCCCATTTAAACAGAGTGTAAATGAATTACAAGACTTGATATTTTGATTTACAGAAGGTTTCTACAAGTTAGTTTGGTAATTCATTTTTGATCTTTGATTTTGGCCCATGACTATGTTGTATATTCAATATATTATAAATAATATGATGTCGTAATGTGCTACTTCCTAGCACATCATGAATTGGTTTTGACTTATTAAATAATTCACTTTTTTCTTTACTTTTTCATCAAACTATGAATCCTTCCATAAATCAGAAAAAAGTAATTATTGGAATGTTTTGTTTATTAATTATAGCAATCATTTTATTTTATATACAAAATTATATGAATGAAATGGTTCTATAAATTTCCAAAAAGTTATAACTTACTAGTACTCAACCATGTGATATCAACATAAATAAAATATAAATAATATGATATCAATATTTAAATTTAAATTCAATTATATCAAATTATTATCAATGCAGAATCAACATTTCAAGATTCTAATAAAACATCAATTTAAATTTACACTCTTCAAAGAAACAAATCCACCCAAGATTTTTTACCTTTTACCATTTATAATCGGTGTTTCATATCCTTTTATCCATTTATATATCAAAATTACATATTTTCAAACATTTCACTTCATGATTTACCTCACAACAAATTATTTTCACTCATTACTCTTGTCAAAAATTGAAGTCTTGTAATACTCTTATCACAAGTACATGATCCATTGACATAGGCTTTCAAAGGAATTAATTTCTCCACCATGTAAAGAAACAATTTAAATAAAATGAAGAGGTATTTTTAATAAATGTTTGGATAAATATGAGGCTTATGTTTACAAGGATTGATGTTAAACAATTAAGTCTAAAATTAGGAGTATTATTTCTAAAGTATGAAGCATGATATAAAATGTAAATGTTTAATGAAACTTTCCCAATAAAAGTAGAAACTCCCACATTTTATAAGATTAATTTAATAGTCATGATCAAAGTTAGCATAATGTAAGATTTATACAACCTATTGTCTTTTTCTTCTACTTCGTTTTTTAAATACATTTTTCTAACTTCTTTTTTTTTTAATTTTCAAAATCTATACTTAGAATGAATCTCAAATACACAACCAACCCACATATGATAAAAAGAAATGGTATAGTCATGGTGAGTATTTATTCTTCAAAGATAAAAACCATTTTGTTTGTTTTTTTATTCAATAGGGGAAATCTATAAAGCATGGTAAATGAATCATAAACCTTTATCAATACCCAAAATTTACCATCCCAAACTTTGTTCTTACAATGTAATAAATTACTTTTTTCCATGACTTCCATCTTCCCCACAATTAATGTTTTAAATATCAAGCAATATAAATAGAGTACGGTAGAAAATGAAAAAATAGATTTTAATGTGGATTTTTTCTAAAAAGGCCATTAATGGATTCTATGGGATAAATATGAAAACATTTCATGATGGGTATAGGGATAATTTTAAAAAAAAAACATTTCCCTCAATTATCTTAGATATGTTTTTACATAGTCATAACTTCAACAAGTTCTAATTCATGTTCTAGGAGGTGGCGTAACCTAAAATCATTGAATGAAATATTATCTAGCTAAATATATGAAAATTTTGGTCTAGAATAACTCTCAGGAATAGAAAATTTAATTTTGGAAATTCAGTCATTGAATTAAATAATGATAAAAAACCAATTCAAAAAAATTCATAAAATTCAATGTGTATAAATGGTAGAGAAATTTAATTTTATTGAATATAAAAAATTAATAAAATCAAGAGTCATTAGATAAATATCTACACTTCACTCTAATCATTCAATCACCCATTTCACTCAGTCAATATCATTTAATTTTATATTTAAAACATGGAATCATGCAGATCCTAAGAAATTCATTCCTCATAGATCAGTTATATAAAAAAAGAATTCTAATTGTGGGCATGAAATTTTATTTTTAATGTTCAAGAATATATTTTCAAACAAGAATTTATACAATTTAATTTATATTGAGTGTAAAAAAGAAAAATCCTTTAATAATGAAGGTTTAGTCGGGTTGAACAAGTATTTTTCCATAGGTTTTGTCTTGTATCTCTTTCATGATGTGTATACATTTTATAGTGTGTCTTCATTCATGAAGTGTGTTCTATTAAGTTTCTCTATTTCCTACCTTGAATCATATTTGTTATAGGGCCTTAAAAATAAGAATAAAAACAAATTATTGTGTAGGCCTAATCAATTATTCTGGAATAGGACCAAGGGTATGAGTGGAATAATGGAAACACATGTGTTTCCTCTCAGAAGTGATTTAGATTAAGGTTGTTAATTCAACTATAAAATAGAAAAAATTTAAAAATCATATTTTCAAGATTTCATTCGCCATTTTTAATTTATGTAGTTTTGTCAATGCATTTAAATTAATTTTTCATGTATGTAGTTTGAAAATGGAATTACATAATTTAAACGAGTGTAAAGGAAAGATGGAACTTGATAGGTATTTAATTGTATAATGGAAAAGGAGTGTGACTTATGACATTTATTCTTGAGTAATTGTCGAATATAACATCTTCTTCCTCATACAATTTATAGTTAATGGGTTTTATCCTCTTTCCATTGGAATCTTCACATCACTGAAGGAGTGTGAATGAAAAATAGTAAAGGGACCATCCCTTATGGAATGAATATTATCATACATTAGTTTATGTTTGGATTTTTGTAATGGAACATGATATATATGGTTTAAGTGTTTTTGTTGAATCACCATTTCATGGTCCAACCTTTTTCTTTCTTTGTAGATCTTTGATGTTCCAAAAGCCTCCCTCCTGATTTCCACATGATCTTGTAGCTTAAATATCCTCTCCTTCATAGTTTTATTAGGCTATTTATTCATATCCCTTAGCGAACTATAGGATTTGTGTTCTAATTCCACAAGAAGGAGGAAAATAATTCAGTAAATCAATCCATAGGGGATCATCCTTATGGGTATCTTAAAGGATATTCTATAATTCGATAAATAATCATTTAACATTTGGATCTCATCCTTCTTCCTGGGTTTAACATTATTTTCCAAAATTCCTTTTATTTCTCTATTAAAGAATTTTTCATTTCCATTTGAATTTGGAAGTAATGGTGTCGATATTTTTTGATGTAACCTATGATTTTTTAAAAGTTCTCTATTTTACAATGGTAGGAGTGAGTTCCTTGGATGCTGATAATTTCTCATGGCACTCCATGTAATGACCCGAAAATTTCAAGGAAATTTTTTTCTTCATTTTCTTTGGAATTTTACAAGAACGCAGTTTCTGACAACATTTGATTCTGAGGCCCGGTGTTCCCAAAATCATTTTCCGAAGTTTGGCTCGGGTACGTTCAGTGAATGAACGAGCGAGTTTTTCTATCTTTTGAACCGGTACTCAGAATTAAAATCCGAGGGCACCGATGAACTCGCAACACCAATAATTGATTAAGGGGACGTTACGGGCAGTTGTGTTTTTTCGCATGAGGTGGTTAATTTTTGGGGATTCGATACGTCTTAAATAAATTGTAGTGTTACAATTTATTTTATGTGGAAGTTAATTTCTTCATAGAGAAGTTGGAGTTGGGGCTATACCCCACCTAACTTCCCATGAGAGGGTATGACCAAGGGTGGTGGGTTCCCCACGAAACCCCAACCCTTCACCTTCCCTTTAACCCCCACGAACATTCCCCCATTTAACACCCCTTGTGCTTAAATGTATAACTCTACAACGCCCCTTAAACTCCCTTGATTTTAATGTGACAACTCCCCATTAATCTCCTCTTCCATTAAGTTTGTTAACTCCTCTTATTTTGTGTAACCTTCACCTTTTCCTTCCACCATTAATTCATGACAACATGCCTTAATTAATGAGATGAGTCTCTTCTTTTCTTTAATTAAGTGGTTTGGTTTGAATTTTAAATCTTTGTGGTGTGAATAAAAATAATATCATGGGATGTTATTTTGAGTTAGAGCTTTTGGTGTGGGAGAAAACTTTAGCAAAGTCCTAGAGTTTTTGGGAGAGCTTTGGTGTGAAGAAGAAGAGAACTTTCCTTCGAAGAAGAACGATTCTTCTTCGATTAAGAAGAAATTCCCTTAAACGTAGAATGACTCGGCGTCCATGGTTCTCCATCCTCTTCTTCCATATAAACAAGTGAGGAGATGTCGTTTCCTCCTCGGACGCACCCCGACGTCCACAGAATCTACGTCCGACCTAGCGACGTCATTCTCGTGACACCGATTTCCATGCCGATGATGAACAAACCTTGAATCAAGGTAGGGGAATTTATTTTGGTGTTCTCTTATCTTTTGAGAAAAGAACGATGAGAGCGGACCAACCAATTCCAGGTTGATCAGAGGATCATTCGTTCATGCAGATTTATGTTGAGGATTATTGTTTTTTTCTATGAATTATTTCTTGCCGTACGTCGGCTTCTATTAGATGGCCGCTTTCTATCATTATAAAGGGAGGAGGTCGGACCGCACGAACACGTCCGACCCTCCTCCCCCCTTGTTGTTTGAATTTGTTTAGGCACGTGAAAGGTGGCGCGGTGCCGTTGCACCGTGCAGAAATTATGAGGAAGGGCTAAGAAGCGCGGCACCGTCGCGCCGCGCCGATGAAGTTTAACAAGCCACGGTGCCATCGCGCCGTGCCGGAAAATGACAAACGAAGTTGCACGGGCGTTGTGGGATCTTTGCAGCGAAGGTCGTGTCCCGGGATGACCACTGGAGAAGACCGCAGGCGAATCGGACCACCGGAGCGCGTCCGATGGTCCGCAGAAGCCCCCGCCGGCGCGCCACGCCGGGACGACGGCCAGCAGCGGCCGACCGCCAGGATGCGGCGGCGCTAGCCGGTCCCGCGACCGCGCAGGACCGCGGAGGAGGGACGCGGCTTAAGCCGCGTCCGGGTGTCACAGAGTGGCCCCCGCACGAGGGGGGGGGGGGGCTGGCTTGCGCGACGCCAGGCCATTGCCAGCGCGCCGGCCGAGCCGCCCGGCCGGACCGCCGGGCCGCGCCGGTCGGGTCGGACCTGGACCCGGGTCAGGTCGACCCGTTTCGGGCCGACCCAGGGGGGGTGGGGGGGTTGGGTCGGGTCGGTCCGGGCCCAGACCCCCCATTTTTGGATCACTTTCGGTCAAATTCCCATATCTTGGGCTACGGACCTCCGATCGACGCACCTTGAATGGCGATGCGATCCTTGAACCGAGACGGTCGTTTTGACATATTACACTCAAGGATTCGGAATAATTTGGGTTTGGCCGGGTTGGATCGTGTAAAGAACCAACCGGGCCCTTGGAGCGGAAACACTCATAACATGAACTCCGGACGTCCGATTGACGTGCTGTCGACCTTGACGGATTCCTCTAAGTGATAAGGATATTTTGGGTTACTCTGCTCGAGGTTTGGATGTCGTTGGAGTGTCGTCGGGTTGGTTCGCGCACGAAACCAACCGGGGCCCTTGAAGGAAAAGGCCAATAACTCACAGACCGGGCGTCCGATTGACGCACCGTCTGTCTCATTGATTTCTTCTTGATGAGACGGAACTTTTGGCATACTTCGCCTGAGTTTTGGTTGTTGTTGGATAGTGGCCGGGTTGGATTGTACCTGAAATCCAACCGGGCCCTTGGAACGGAAAAGCTGTTATCTTTCAGACTGGACGAATGTTAGACGAACCGTCAGCGGCATTGGTGATCACGTGGAGAAACGGTCCCTTTGAGTATACCCTATGGGAGTTTGGGGTACAGTTGAGATACGGCCGGGTTGGTTTGCACATGAAACCAACCGGGCCCCTGGGACGAAAAGGCTAATAACTCACAGATCGGGCGTCCGATGGACGCGCCGTCTGTTATAATGAGACCCTTATGACGAGGCCGTTCTTTGAGATACATCTTCGTGGGACTTTGTGATACTTGGAGTATTGACCAGTAGCTCATGGAGCGGTCCCTCCCGGAGACGACCATACGGAGTACGGAGACTGTGTAGACGACTGAGACCTGACAACTGCTTGGCCGACTCGACTTGGAGTGAGCCGACTAGCCCAGTGGACGGAGCGCCCGGTATTTGGCGGCAGACCCACAGTAGACGGAGCGCCTGGTAGTTGGCAGCAGACCAGCAGTACTCGAACGGATGAGTACCTCTCTAGGCTATTAGGGGGAGCGCCCGGTATTTGGCGGCAGACCCAGAGCGGACGAAGCGCCCAGTATTTGGCAGCAGACCCGCGGTACTCGATAGGAGGAGTACCTCAGAGACTTGGATTAGTGAGAAGTACCTCAGAGTCGTGACAGGACCATTGTACACTCCAGAGACGGGGCTCTTCAGCAGTTATAGTTTCGATAATGAAAATCCTGGTTCAAGCTGAGTCTATGATCCTTGTGTTTTCCCATGTTTGAGATGGGTTACTTGATAACTTTAGTATATGTATGGGAATATAACTAAGTAGAGGTTATCTGTTGAGATCTTCTTTTTGGTTATCCTTGTTGGTTTTAGTGAGACCTTAAGGGTCTCGGGGTCCCTACTGAGTATCGTTATACTCACCCCTGCACGGGATATGCCCGTACCTCATTGTGTTGGTTGCAGACGACGGGCAATGCTGACAGAGGCTGAGTGTTCGAGGACTGGATGGTACCCGGAGGTGGACTACACGACGAGTCAGTATCCGGAGGTGGACTTCATGGCGAGACGACAGTCGGAGGAGGTTGGTGGGTGAGAGCATTATGGAGGCCATCTGTACCTGCCCTTCAGGTAGGATCTGTGGTGGATGACCCAGGAGCTGCGCCATATGTACCTACCCTTCAAGAAGGATCCAAGGAGGAAGACCCAGGAGCCGCTTCTGTTCTTCCAGCTGTTGTCCTTTTCTGTTGTACTTTGTTCATTTGTAGTTGTACTTTCATTTGTGTTTGTATTCTGGCCCATTTACCTTTCAACACTTCTCCTTGTACTTAGTGTTTTACTTCCAATTGTACTCTGTGGAGATTTGTTTACTTTTATAAGGCAATGCCTTCACAGTTATCGTAATTTACACCTTTGGTGCTAGTCACTAGCCCCTGGCCTATGGAAGGCGGGCTTGGGGTAGTCACAGCACGGGCCCCGAGGACGGGTCGTGACAAATTGGTATCAAAGGAGTCAGTTCTACCGCAGAACTTATAACTCTAATATTTTCTTTCTCTGAAGCAATAGTGTTAAGGGTATTGAGTGTGGTCTTCAGTTCAGGGAGTCCAGTGTTGGTGCGGTCGACCGACATATCCATACACCAAGACCCTGAAAACTGATTTCCGACTTTGTGCACAAAAAAATTGATTGCGTGTGTGTTTCCAGAAGTTTTTAAATATCAGATCAAACCAGGTCAGCTCACAAGGTATAAATCATTTGACCGTGTCAAGTTTGTTTCTTTCAGGATGCCTCCCCACGGATGACCAGCTAGAGCCCCGAGAGTTGTTCGTGCTGACAGCCTACCGAGCAACGTGGCCTCAGTACAGGTCCCTATCCCAGTTGAGGCACCAGCAGGCGCACCGGCGGTACTACTACCCGTTGGAACACCGATGCCACCAGCCCCAGTAGCAGAGGGTGCACGTCACTTGAGCGCATTGCACGAGTTCCAGCGCCAGAGGCCACCCAGGTTTCGGGGAGAGATGAACCCGCAGGCGGCTGAGGATTGGATGGAGGCTGTGGTGAGAGTCTTCAGGCTAGTAGGGATGCCGGCAGATTTCATGGTGATCCTTGATGCCAGCATTCTTTAGGCTGCATCAGGCAGATGGTGGAGCCTGATGCTTCAGATGCATGATGAGGCGACACTCCTATGGGCAGACTTCAAAAGCCTGTTCTGGGCAGAGTTTGTACCAGCCACCCTTAGAGCGGTGCATATACAGGAGCTACTTCAGCTGCGGCAGGGCAGCATGACAGTGGCAAAGTATTGAGCGAGGTTCACAGACCTCTCGCGCTACTCCACAGATATGGTACGGGACCCGTTCTTCAGGGCCCAAACCTTCGAGAAGGGGATCAGGTGGGAGATTAGAGCTTCTATTATTTCTCACAGCATTCCGATCCAGACAGGGGTGTTGGAGAGAGCCCTCATAGTGGAGAGTTTCCTTGCGGAGCAGTCTCTAGCAGCATGACCCACCACTAGCCGGCTTGTGGCAGAGTCTTCTGTAGCAGACAATAGACAGATGACGCAGAGGTCCAAGAGGACCAGACCTAACGGTGGCCGACTGCATGACTCAGGTTCAGTTGTGCGGGGGAACTGGGGTGGAGTCAGAGCTAGTCGTGCCGAGAGTGGACAATGTTACTCCTGTGGCGGGATTGGTCACATGGCACGTGACTATTCGACCCACCATGCAGATGACCAGCTATTAAATGATGAACCTCCCAGGCAGAGGCAGGGGTTCGATCAGGGAAAACCGCAAGGAGCAGGCGGCCATGGAAGAGGAGCTGGCTGTGCAGCTGGAGGTGGACGACGCTTTGGGGTGTTTCCACCACCACCACAGGATGCCCACCCCTGAACGCAGGGGACAAGAGGACATGGGAGAGCATAGCTTCAGGCAGCTGAGGCCTATGGTCATGGAGCTCCGGAAGCAGATGGACAGGAGCCGGACTAGCTCCAGACCTGGAGGCTTTTGATCATGTTGCTTCTAGTTTTGTTGTTGTTACATTTGTGTCTTTGTACTATGAGTGGAAATAATGAAAATCCACTTATCTTTGTGAAGTTTTCTTTCCTGTCCTATTGTTTGGTTGATACCGAGTGGTCCCGGTTAAGACTGTTGACTTGACCCTCACTTTTGAGATTTCTACTGGAGGAGACCTAGTGACCTCACACTGATGCCGACAGTGTGACTCGACCCTTGGAGGCGAGAGCGATAGTTGGATCTCTTGGTAGTTACGTCGAGGCCTTATGATGTCATCCATGGTATGAATGCATCATTCATGTCTGTATTGACTGTATTACACAATTAATGTGGTTCATCCAGGGGATGAGACCAGATTTCTCATATCGGAAAAGAAGAAATCATAGCAGCTCTTTTGAGACTAGAGAAGGTCCAGGTCATCCAAGAGTGGCTGAGGACAGTAAAGGGCCGATAGAATCCTTATGCTGACAAAAATTGGAGGCCTCTAGAGTTCGAGGATGACGATCATGTCCTTATACGTGTTTCACCTTGACGAGGTTTAGGGATATGTGGCCAAGGCATCAAGTTATCCTGGAGGTTTAGTGGACCATTTCTAGGTCCTCAGTTGGGCAGGTGAGGTGGTTTACCACTTGACCCATCCACCTCAGTTGCACCAGGTGCACGATGACTTCCGCGTATCACAACTAAGGAGATACGTGCGTGATCTTTCACACATCATCGACCATGGGAAGCTGGACGATGGTGGTGGGGTGTCTTTCACAGAGGTTCTAATGGGGATCAAGGATCGACAGGAGCAGATCTTATGAGGACATTCGATTCCTCAGGTGCACTTTCACTGGCAGTATGGGAACCTCCAAGTGAGCACATGAGAGCGGGAGGCTCAGATGTGTGCTCAGTACCGCTTTTGTAACCCGAGTTTGTGTTGAAGCTTTACGAGGATGTAAATCCTGAGGTGGGAGTAATGTAAAGACCCGGAAATTTCAAGGAAATTTTTTTCTTAATTATCTTTGGAATTTTACAAGAACGCAGTTTCTGACGGCGTTTGACTCCGAGGCCCGGTGTGCCCGGAATCATTTTCCAAAGTTTGGCTCGAGTACGTTCAGTGAACGAATGAGTGAGTTTTTCTATCTTTTGAACCGGTACTCAGAATTGAAAACTGAGGGCACCGATGAACTCGCAGCGCCAATAATTGCTTATGGGGACCTTAAGCGCAGTTGCATTTTGTCGCATGAGGTGGTTAATTTTTGGGGATTCGATAAGTCTTAAATAAATTGTAGTGTGACAATTTATTTTATGTGGAAGTTAATTTCTTCATAGAGAAGTTGGAGGTGGGGCCACGCCCCATCTAACTTCCGACGAGAGGGTATGACCAAGGGTGGTGGGATCCGCATGAGACCCCGTCCCTTCACCTTCCCTTTAACCCCCACGAACTTTCCCCCATTTAACACCCCTTGTGTTTAAATTTATAACTCTACAACCCCCCTTAAACTCCCTGGCTTTTAATTTGTCAACTCCCCATTAATCTCCACTTCCATTAAGGTTGTTAACTCCTCTTATTTTGTGTAACTCTTCACCTTTTCCTTCCACCATTAATTCATGCCAACATGCCTTAATTAATGAGATGAGTCTCTTATTTTGTTTAATTAAGTGGTTTGGTTTGAATTTTAAATCTTTGTGGTGTGAATAAAAATAATATCATGGGATATTATTTTGAGTTAGAGCTTTTGGTGTGGGAGAAAACTTTATCAAAGTCCTAGAGTTTTTGGGAGAGCTTTGGTGTGAAGAAGAAGAGAACTTTCCTTCGATGAAGAACGGTTCTTCTTCGACTAAGAACACCTTTCCTTCAACGTAGAATGACTCGGCGTCCACGGTTCTACATCATCTTTTTCCATAGAAACAAGTGAGGAGACATTGTTTCCTCCTCGGACGCACCCCAACGTCCACGGAATATACATCCGACCCCGTGACGTCATTCTCGCGACACCGATTTTCGCCCCGACGACGAACGAACCTTGAATCAAGGTAGGGGAATTTATTTTGGTGTTCTCTTATCTTTTGAGAAAAGAACGACGAGCGCAGACCAACCAATTCCTGGTTGATCCGCGGATCGTTCGTTCATGCAGATTGATGTTGAGGATTATTGTTTTTGTCCGTGAATTATTTCTTGCCGTACACCGACTTCTATTAGATGGCTGCTTGCTATCATTATAATGGGAGGAGGTCAAACAGCACGAACATAGCCGACCCTCCTCCCCCCTTGTTGTTTGGATTTGTTGCGGCACGTGAAAGGCAGCGCAGTGCCGTTGCACCGTGCGGAAATTATGAGGAAGGGCTAAGAACCGCGGCACCGTCGTGCCACGCCGTAAAACGACAAACGAAGCCGCACGGGCATTGTGGGATCTTTGCAGTGAAGGTCAGGTCCTGGGATGATCACTGGCGAAGTCCGCAGGCGAATCGGACCACCGGAGCATGCCGGTGGTCCGCGGAAGCCCCCGCCTACGTGCCGCTGGGAAGACCCTCCGCGGCTGAAGCCGCGGCGGCGCTTTCCGGTCCCGCGACCGCGCGGGGCCACGGAGGAGGGACGCGGCTTAAGCCGCGTCCGGGTGTCACAGAGCGGCCCCCGCGCGGGGGGGGGGGGGGGGGGGCTGCCTTGCGCGACGCCTGGCCAGCGCCAGCGCGCCGGCCAAGCCGCCCGACTGGACCTCCGGGCCGGGCCGCGCTGGTCGGGTTGGACCCGAACCCGGGTCGGGTCGCCCGGTTCGGGCCGACCCAGGGGGTGGGCCGGGTCGGTCCGGGCCCGGACCCCCAGTTTTCGGATCACTTTCGGTCAAATGCCCATATCTTGGGCTACAGACCTCCGATCGACGCACCGTCAGTGGAGATGCGATCCTTGAACTGAGACGGTCGTTTTGACTTATTACACTCAAGGTTTCAGAATAGTTTGGGTTCAGCCGGGTTGGATCGTGCACGGAACCAATCGGGCCCTCGGAGCGGAAACACTCATAACTTGAACTCCAGATGTCCGGTTGATGTGCTGTCAACCTTGATGGATTCCTCTAAGTGAGAAGGATCTTTTGGATTACTCCTCTCGAGGTTTGGATGCCTTCGGAGTGTGGTCGGGCTGGTTCGCTCACGAAACCAACCGGGCCCCTGGAAATAAAAGGCCAATAACTCACAGACCGGGCGTCCGATTGACGCGCTGTCTGTCTCGTTGAATTCTTCTTGATGAGACGGAAATTTTGGCATACTTCGCCCAAGTTTTGGTTACTGTTGGATAGTGGCCAGGTTAGATTGTACCCGAAATCCAAATGTGCCTTTAGAACGGAAAAGCTGTTATCTTTCAGACTGGATGACTGTTTGACGAACCGTCAGCGACGTTGGTGATCACGTGGAGAAACGGTTTCTTTGAGTATAACCTATGGGAGTTCGGGGTATAGTTGAGATACGGCCGGGTTGGTTCGCACATGAATCCAACCGGGCCCCTGGGACGAAAAGACTAATAACTCACAGACCGTGCATCCGATTGACGCGCCGTCTGTTGTGTTGTGGCCCTTATGACGAGGCGGTCCTTTGAGATACATGTTCGTGCGAATTTTTTATACTTGGAGTATTGACCAGTAGCTCATGGAGCGGTCCCTTCCAGAGACAAGCATACAGAGTACGGAGACCATGTAGACGACTGAGACCTGACGACTGCTTGACCGACTCGACTTGGAGTGAGTCGACTAGCCCAGTGGACGGAGCGACCAGTATTTGGCGGCATACCCATAGAGGAAGGAGTGCCTGGTAGTTGGTAGCAGACCCACGGTACTCAACCGGAGGAGTACCTCTGTAGGCTATTAGGGGGAGCGCCCGGTATTTGACGACAGACCCACAACGGACGGAGCGCCCAGTATTTGGCAGCAGACCCGCGGTACTCGACAGGAGGAGTACCTTAGAGACTTGGATTAGTGAGCAGTACCTCAGAGTTGTGACAAGACCATTGTACACTCTAGAGACGAGGCTCTTCAGCAGTTACGGTTTCAATAATTAAAATCGTGGTTTGAGCTGAGTCTATGATCCTTGTGTTTCCTCATGTTTGAGATGGGTTACTTGATAACTTTGGTATATGTATGGGCATATACCTAAGTAGAGGTTATCTATTGAGATCTTCTTTGTGGTTATCCTTGTTGGTTTTACTGAGACCTTGAGGGTCTCAGGGTCCCTACTGAGTATCGTTATACTCACCCCTGCACGGGCTATGCCCACACCTCATTGTGTTGGTTGCAGACGACGGGCAGTGCTGACGGAGGCCGAGTGTTTGAGGATTAGACGGTACCTAGAGGTGGACTACACGACGAGACAGTATCCATAGGTGGACTTCACGACGAGACAACACTCGGAGGAGGTTGGTGGGCAAGAGCATTATGGAGATTATCTGTACCTACCCTTCAGGTAGGATCTGTGGTGGACGACCCAGGAGCTACGCCCTCTGTACCTACCCTTCAGGTAGGATCGGAGGAGGACAACCCAGGAGCCACTTCCGTTCTTCCAGCTCTTGTCATTTTTTGTTGTACTTTGTTTAGTTGTAGTTGTACTTTCATTTGGGTTTGTATTCTAGCCCATTTACCTTTCAGCACTTCTCTTTGTACTTAGTGTTTTACTTCCTCTTGTACTCTGTGGTGTTTTGTTTAATTTTATAAGGCAATGCCTTCCCAGTTATCGGGATTTATGCCTTTGGTGCTAGTCGCCAGCCCCTGGCCTACAGAAGGCGGGATTGGGGTAGTCACGACACGGACCCCGAGGACGGGTCGTGACACTCCAAACCTACAAAATATGTTAGGTAAGAAAACATCATATATAACTTTATCATAATCAGCCCAGGTGGATTTTTCTTCAACACATTTTGAAACATAATCTAAAACTAGAAGAATATATGAATTACTAAATTACATTGGGAATATCCCATGAGGAATATTCCCCATACATCAAAAATTTCACAACATGTAATTGATTTTTGAGTCATTTCCTTTCATTAGGATATATTACCAGAAACCCTGCATTTTTCACATCTTTTAAAAAATTCATATTCATATTTTAATATTGTGGGACAAAAAATTCTAGATTCTAAAACTCTTTGTGATATCCTTTGAGGTTCAATGTAGTCTCCATAATATAATGTATGAAAAAACTTCAAATACTAATTGAATTTTTCTTCCTCTTAAGAATCTTCTTACGATTTGATCATTACAAATTTTCTATAGGAATGTGTCTTCACAAATATAACATCATGACTGTGTTTTATGATTTTTTTATTTCCGAGAGATTAGATGAGATGGTACCTACAATGTGACTAAATAGTTTACAATGTCGGTGTAAAATGGTATTTTACCTTCCTTGATGTAAATTTGTTCTCCTAGAAGTTGATCATTGGGTGGGGTTTGATTTTTATTTTTTTTGAGTTATGTAGTGTCACTAACTTAGATTATTGGCCACTTGATTTTTGGTTCCTTTTTTATCCTTGATCTCCAGGTGGCACTCTAATAAGAGAGGCATCCATCTGAACAACTGTGACTTAGAATCTTACATCTTCAAGAGATAACCGAGAGATTCGTTATTTGAGATAGAAACAAATTTAGTTCTAATTATATTAGATAGGAGTTTCTATAAAGAAAATATGATTACACGGAACTTCATTTCTTTCATCAGGTAGTTGATCTGAATGGAATCCAGTTTCCTTGACATATATGATATTACTTGAGTCTTTCCCTCAATTATTTTTGAGAGTTTATTTCCCATATTGTGTTTTGATGAATTATAACGAACCTAGAATAAATGGTCCCAGTTCATTGGTTTCATTATTGGTGGTGTTATGAACTAGTTTTTCAATTAATAATATCCCTTTATTCATTTATCATTAATTTTAAATTTATATTCTTTTAATAGTAACCTTGACAAAGGTAAAATGATCTACCTAAATTTTTTATAAATCTTTAGTACAAACCTACATGGCTTAAAAAAGACCTAACATTCTTGAGATAAGGTAGATATAGGAATGAATTTCTTACTTAAACATTTGGATTACCTACTTCAATCCCATTTTCTGAGATTATATGGAATAACTCTATTCCTTTTCCAAACACGATATAACATTTTTCAATGTTTCAAACAATATTTTTTTCCAGTGCTTGTTTTCAAAACATTTTCCAAATTTCATATGAAATGATAAAATAAATTACCAAAAACCATGAAATCATAATGAAATACCTCATAAAAGTCCTCAATATGATCTAATAAAATACCTAAAATACACCATTGGAATATAAATAGGTTGTTTTATAGCCCAAAATGTATCAACTTGTATGTTATGGTGTTATATGGGTTGGTTAAAGTAATCTTCTCCTTGTCTTGTAGTGAAAAATGAACAACTTTAGTGAAAATAAATCCTTGTAACATTAATTATTATTGATTTTTAACATCATTTAATAGGTGAATTTTTTATGTGGGATATTGAAAATTTGTTTATAATGATGGTTAAAAATTAAAAAAGTTTTAGATAATTTTTTGGATGTTTAGGACATCAATTATTTAAAAAACAATGTAAAAAATGTTCTTCCATGTATGTTCTCTAAAATAAATGATGTGAAAGAAAAAAGTTAATTCATCTTTCACATCTGTTATTTAAATAAATGTCATTTAATATTAATAGGATATTTTTTCATGTTGGATATTGAATAACCAAAGGGAAATATCAATAGCAAACCCTTATTCCATAATGTTTTTATAAAATAACTAACATAGACAATGTTTTTTCATATCGGTTCTATGATAACTGATGTGAAAACCGATCGTAATTATTTTTAATGTCAGTTATTTTATAACCAATGTGATTTTTTAAAATAGTATTACATTAGTCCCCCATCCCCACCAGAAAAAATAATATAGTTTGAAAAAATAGAAAACAATAGAACCGGGAGAAAAATAGAAAAACACAAACAATTTTATGTTTAAGGTTTACAATATATATTATAAATATACTAAAATATAATGAAATATGTGATATGATTTACTGATTCATTTTGTATGTGTATAAACTCCTTTTCACTATAAGGTTTAGGGTCATTAAAATTCTTCAAATTATAATGAAATCATTTAGCTTATATGTATGTTGAATAAAACAAATGAGACACCAAGGAAAGGTTTGTAAATAAATACACCCTTATTGAACTTCATAAGTATCCCAATTGAAACTATTTTATAAATAAATATTAAAAAATGGTATCAAAATTATTTTATGAATTATTTTTCATGAAATTTCAATTTAATATAATTTATCAATTCTAAATAACATTAACGAGTAATATATCTATAATTTTTTAATTTTAAATGAAAATTCACCTTTTCTTTTACATATATGATCTTAAATATTTTCTTTATTTTCATATATATAAAGAAATTCAATTCCTTTTTTGATTATAATATGAATAAAATAAATTTATGTTATTATAATATAAATAATTATTAAAATTCCCAAACTTACATGTTCAATAAATTCAAAAAAAAATCTCAATCTTCTCGATGGATAGAGAATAGCCAGTAAAGTGTCTTGTCTCCTAAGAAAACTCCCAATATCCAATGAACATTTATATAAATTAAAAATTAATGTTAATGGTTAGTATGTTAAGAGATATAACACACTTTTTGATAAATAAGTTTCATACTCTAGATGATAATGAAACATCCCACAGTGATTAATTTCATTCTTCTAAAATAAATTATTAATATAAATGATACTTTCTGAAAAATTCCTTATCCAAGCTACGAGGAAAATAAAATGTGGATCCAAAAATCTAAAGATATCTATCTCATCATGCTATATAAAAATAGTATAAAGATACCTAATAAAAAACAAAAATACTTATAAATTTTCAATAAATTAAATGAACATAATTTTTTTATTAATCTACTAACATAAAGAAAATCTATATCATGTTTTTTCCCAACATATCTCTACCTAAAAATTCTATGATATTGTTTTTCCATATCCTCATATTCATTGCACACTAGAAAACACTGGATTCAATTGGAATTTCATATACATCGATTTTTTTTGAATATCTTGACAATCTATCAAAACTAGTACCAGATGTATCTAAAGTCAAAACACTTTTTTTTGTGGACTATATAGCATTTCATCACACTAAAAGTATTCCTGTAAAAAATTGATAAATATTCAAATTTTAAAATGATAAAACACATTAAATATAAAAAATAAGTAAAAGATAAATTATAAATACACAACTATGGTAGCATGTCAAATTGGTTTAGATGGACAAGATAAAAAATGGTCAATTTATTGTCCAATTGTACTAAACTCATCAATAGGACATGATATTATTTTTGATCTCTCTAGAATATACTACAAAATTACACTATAGCGATCTATCTCTATATTTTTATGATGAATTATATTACCAAAATAAAAGATCGTCCAATATGAACCAATATTCTAGGGATCATCAACATATTATTCGAAAAAATTAGGAAGATATGGAGGATGGGTTGTAGGATAAAGATTTGTAGGAGTGGGTTATATAGGAAGAGACGTATGAGTAGGATAAGTAGAAGTGGGATCTATTGGTAGAGGTGGAACAGGTGGAGGGGTTGGACCAACAGTCTAAAATTGTCTCTGTATGTTTTCAAAGGTCACTTGTCTTGAAGCTCTAATACTATCCTCCATCATCATGTGAAAATCCTGAATATCAGCTTAAAAGGATTCAATTTTTTATAGAATCCTCCTAGGAAGATGATTCGGAATGGTGAAATGTTATTTACTGATACACTAACTGGGTATCTTCATAAACAACCCAGGTGTTCAGGAATTCCTAATGTTCTATCTAGAATACCCTACCAACCCTTAGCTATAAAGAGCCCCTATGTGATATGTTATTTTAGAGACTCCTAAATGGAATACGTGTAAAATTATACAATGAATCACAATATATTAATAATTTATTTTAGTTAAATAAATAAAAAAAGAAACATCTTAAAATACTCTCCGCTATAACCCACGACTCTTCCATGAGATATTTTCCTTTTTTATCATCTGATCCCTCTTCTATTTTCTTGTCTTGCGGGGGGTGGGGGAGATCAACCTAAGTTGATCCTAAAGACACAACCCTTTTTTTGAAAATATTTAGTGATCATTTTATCTTATATTAACATATACCCTCCTCAAGGTAATGTGTGATGGTATACGTTTCCAGACATGATCTCCTGATGAAATAACCATGATCCTTATAAATAAAAATAAATCATTCGTTATTATGTCCATAAATATAAGAAATACTTATATAATTTAGTGTTAAAAATACTAATAAATATTCTCCCTATCTCAATTCAACAAATTTCTTCCATGTATCTTCATCTATAAATGGATATACATGACATGGATTCCAATGTTTTCTATCCCTAAATAATTAATTATAATTTGAGTGTTGATTTAAAATACCTCCATATCCTAGAGACTAGTGATAAAAATTTCTTATTGACTCCATTATATCAGGTATATTGTCACAACCCGTCCCAGTGGGGCCCATTCCGTGAATCCCCAAGCCCGCCTTTAATAGGCCAGGGGCTGGTGACTGGCACCGAGTAGGCATATTACTACTTGGGAAGTATTGCCTTAGAACTTGTACACATGAACACATCACCAAGTGCACAAATGCTGAAATGCAAAAAAAACACTAAGGAACATAATGCATGCATACAACTTAACCCTACAAAAAGAGTATGATAGAAAGTAATGTACTGAATGTAAATTGGGCTAGAATACAAGCCCATGAAAAACATGATTTTGATAACTACAAAGCCCAACATGTGAAAGAAAAGAGGTACTGGGACTGCTGCTCATAGCCATAGGAAAACCTCGGCCTATAGGGAACTCAAAAAGCCCAGTCCTGTCCTGGTCCACCCTGGACTCTTTCAAAAGGCTTCTCATCTTCACAAGACATGACACGTGCAGGCAAAGCCCGTGTAGGGAGGAGTATAACACTACTCAGTAGAGGACCCCAAAAACCACAAAGCAATACACAAGGTAAAGGTATAGTCAACTATACATAGTATATTCATATAGAATATATATAAAGTGAACCACAATACAGATATACATGAATCCCAGACCAGCAGTCTAGAGGCAAGTCACACAATCGCATACCCCATCTAGGGATTCTATTTAAAGATTCCACGAAGCACTCATTACGGGAGAACACACTCCACGAGTATGGTAGCTTTGATTTCATCCATCCATGAAGTACTGTTCATCAGGAAATGCCACAAGAGGTAGATACACTCATTACAGGAGACAAACTGCTGAGTGGGTAGATCACGGTAGATAGTAACACTCATTATGGGAGACACACTTTTGAGTGGGAAAAATGACGATACACAGATGGGGATCACTGCTTAATCCATGGTGGATACCGCGACTCATACAGATTCACCAGCTAGGTGATTCAACCGCTTGGTAGAGGATCAATGCCTAGTAGAGTTGATCACGTCGATGCCTGACGCTACCTAGGGTTTAAGAATGGATAAAGGATATCACTCTATGCCTGTCGGAGGGATGTCGACTCTATCATTGAAAGTCCTGCTGAAGATATCATACTCTTTTAGAAGGAAAGGATGCCTGACCCTCCGGGGAACAAGCAGAAGGGGCACTAACCCAAATGAAAGATTTCCAAAATACGGTGAACAAAAGGATGATTCCATTATTCCAAAATTAAACGGCATGAAGAAAAGTTACACGCCTTGTTGTCTGACCCTGGGTACTACCCATGTACAATAGCCCATGTCGTAAGGCTGGTCATGTAGAAAAGTGAGTACACGACATGTAGTATAGTGTATATTCCATGTCTGAGTGACTGGGGATGGCTCCATGTACACTGTCCATGTGCCTGTACATGGTCATCAACCCATGTATTGAAACCAGTGTAATTGGTACATGGGGTGACCCATGTTGGTGGCCTCTCCTAGCCACGTGTTGGAGTACATAGTCATGTACTCCACCCCGTGTACGTGTACCCCGGGATACATGCTGAGTTCCATGTAGCCACCTCTACCATGCTGTACACGCCATGTTCTGAAGCCGTGTAGATCATCCTGCGTCTGTGTACTTCCCAAAATACATGCCATGATTCGAGAGAAAATCTAACACGCCGTGGGACCAGGGTCACATGTCCTATGAATCCTATCTGACCCCAAAAACCCTAGCTATCGCTACCAGTACTACATAGTGTGTTCTTCGGAAGCACACGCCGTGTATTTTGGAAATTTCCAGAAACACGGACCTCCACTATCGGGCCTCTGGTGATGCCCCGTTCGTCGATCAGGTCATCCGATCACCATTGAAATAACTATGTTTTGGTCTCCCCAACACCACAAGTCTGCTTCCACTATTTTCATACCTCCGATCACCTCAAAAAACATGCAATTATCCACCCGCATGAAGAACACTTGAAGTGCGTCACTTCCCAATCCGGTCTGATTCTTTCTCTGCCATCGTCGTCGCACCTCTTCGAGGTTTTTGTGGTGTCGAATCATCAATTTGGGATCATTGTGTCGCAAAATGGATACGCAACAATCCATTGTTCATCTCCTCATGAAGAATATGAATAACACACAGAGAAAATGGGGGATAAAGATCCAATAAACAAAATCGAAGAACGAACCTCCGCCTTCGTTCATCACGGTGTTTATCCACTCCCATTAGTAGGCTTAAATGTAGTATAATAAAACAAAAACCATTCAACATGGATCAATTCCCCAAATAATCCCAATAAAACCCTCCCACAAGAGTGTATGAATCTGAAGATCAACTTATTCATGGTGAATTCGCATTCTTCATTTAAAATCCAAAACGGGGAAAAGAATTTAAATAAAAAACCTCTACCATTAAGAAAGGAATGATCGTTGATGAAAGGCCCACGCTAACTTTGTCTTCGAGATCCTTTGATTTCACTGGCATAACGATTATCAACATTGATCCATTATCGTTCATCGCTGAGGGTTTACTCCAACGCTATGCGGATCCCTCTGAGATTTCTCTTAATCATCGCCAACGAGAAATATTCGATTATCCTAATAAAAGTGAAAAATATTTGACATCCCATTATGATGCGGTGTTGATGATTCAGTGTTTCTGTTTCTGAGTCATTATGACATGACATTAATTATTGAAACAACTTCTCTGTCACTGCACGATAATAGATATTTCCAAGAAGATATAAAATAAACTTTTTGAATTTATTTTATTTTATTTTAGTTAAAACTTTTGGAAAAAATTTTTTTTGCTCGACCTGCACTGGTTGAGGTTAGGTTCATTCCTAGGTAAAGTTGTTGTCCCAGATGCAACAATTCCCTCAGATTTTTAATTTAGGCATCCATTCAGAAACATCCACAACCGCGCACAAGAACCGACTCACTTAACTAAAACAAAGTTCAAACCACCATTTCGGGCTCACTGGGCCTCGGAATGATGTACCGCTTTAGTGCCCAGTCTTGAAATAATCCCATATAATATTTAAATATAATACATAGAAAATATGTGACATTACATTCTCCCCACCTTGGGGATTTTCGTCCCAAAAAATAAAAAAATATGGTTACTCAGAAAGTTGTGGGTAATGGGAACAGAACATGGCCTCCCTCTCCCACATGCTCTCATGAAGATTTCCATGCTACCACTGGACGCACACCAAGAGAATCTACCACCCATGAAGGATCCTCTCATGGAGATCCTCGATCTCCAATGGGTACTTATAAAAGGTCACTCCATCCTCGATGTCCAGTTCTCCCCTGTCGATGACGTACGATGGGTCATGAACGTACCTCCTCAGCTACGACACGTTGAAGAAATCGTGTACCTGATGCAACTGTGGCAGTAGTGTTAAGTGGTACGCCACCTTGGAAACTCTGCATAGTATCTGGAAAGGTTCGATGAAACTTATAGATAACTTGCAACCTTGGCCAAATCTCTGTAACCCTCATTGAGGTGAGACCCGAAGAAGGACGTGGTCTCACTCTTCAAACTCTAGAGGTCTCCGTCAACTGTTATTATAAGACTTATGCTGGCTCTATGGAGTCTTCATCTACTCCCAGATGATCTGCACCTTCTCGGTGTTAGCTCACAGTAACTCTGGACCCATGAGTGCTGACTCTACAGGGTCGGTCCAGCAAAGTAGTGAATGGTAGGGTCTCCTATACAAGGCCTGAAACGGTTCCATACCAATGTTGGAGTGGTAGCTATTGTTGTACGCAAACTGTACTAGTTGTTGGTGGTCCTCCCAACTGTGACCAAAGTCAAAAATATAGGCTTGCAACATATCCTCCCAAACCCTAATGGTCCTCTCCATCTAACCATCTATCTTGGGATGAAATACTGTGCTCAAGCATAGCTGATTCCAAAAGGCCTCATGTAATCCCTTCCACAACTGAGATGTAAAGTGGTCATATCGGTCCGATACTATCTTATAAGGGACACCATGAAGCTAAACTATCTCCTACACATAAAGGCGTCCCATTCTCTCTATGGAACTCTACTCCCTAATAGCTAGGAAGTGGGCCAACTTGGTGAGTCAGTCAATGATAACCCAGATGGAATCATGCCCCTTGGACGTTCATGGTCTGCCTGTCACGAATTCCATCGATATTCCATCCCACTTCCACTCTAGAACTTCCAGGGGTGAGCTAAACCTGCTAGAACTTGGTGCTCGGCCTTCACCTACTGGCATGTGAGGCATTGGGAAACGAGCTCTGCTACTGCCTTCTTCATTCCTGACCACCAGAACTGCTGTCGGAGATCCCGGTACATCTTTTCCACTCTAGGATGTACCACCAAAGGGGATGTATGAAACTCTCTTAGGACCTCTTCCCTCAAAGTCACTGGTACAATAGTGCGTTCTCTGAAAAGAAGTACATGCTCATCACCTTGCAAATATCTATCAGGAGCATGTCCTGTGGATAACTGAGCATGTAAAGCCTCACAGTCATCATCCCCAAACTGTGCCTCCCAAACTTTCTGTAAGGGTGGAGGGGTGACAACCATCAACTGTAGGTAAGATGAATCCTCTCTGTCCACAAAGGACAACTGTAACATGGCTAATTGCTCTGTTTCCTCACTCAATAGCCGCGAGCTCAACCTTCTACTAAGAGAATCGTCCACGTTGTTTCCCTTCCCGGGAGTATAGAAGATCTCGAAGTCATATTCCTGGAGGAACTCTAGCCAACACCTCTATCTCAGATTCAGATCCTTCTGTGAGAATATGTACTTCAGGCTCTTGTGGTCAAACTAGACGATGAACCGCTAGCCTATAAAGTAGTGTCGCCACATCTTCAATGCGAAGACTACCGCCGCCAACTCAAGATCATGGGTCAAATAGTTCTCCTCATGTGGCCTAATATGGTGTGGACCATCGACAATCACTTCATGTCTCTGAATTGGGACATAGCCAAGCCTGATCCCTAATGCGTCGCAGAAAACTACGTACTTGACACCCTCCTCTAGTAACCTCAAGATTGGGTCTCTCATCAACCTCTATCTGAACTACCCAAAATCCTACTACCACTTCTTCGTCCACATGAAGGGTTTCCCCTTCCGGTTCAAGGCTATCATCGGTGCTGATATTCGGGATAAATCAATAATGAATCTATAGTAATATCCTGCCAATCCAAGGAAGCTCCAATCCTCCATCATGCTCTGAGGTGGCTCCCATGCTTACATAGCCTCCACCTTGGCTGGGTCAACACCTATTCCATATACTAAGATTACATGTCCTAGAAAGTGGACCTCCTGAATCCAGAACTGGCACATTGAGAGCTTCCCATATAGCTGGTGCTCCCGAAGTACATATAGAACCATCTGCAGGTGTCTAACATGCTCCTCCTCTAATGCCGAGTACACAAGTATGTCATTGATGAAGACCACTATGAACCGGTCCAAGTATGACTGGATGATCCGGTTCATTAGTCCCATGTACACTGTGGGGGTGTTTATCATGCCAAAAAGAATTAACAAGTACTCATAGTGACCTTAGTGGCATCTGAAGGTTGTCTTCAGTATATCCTTGTCCCGTACTTGTAACTTTTGATAACATGATTGAAGGTCAACCTTTGAGAACCACTGTTCCCCTCCCAGCTGGTCAACGAGGTCATCGATTCTCGGAAATGGATACTTATTCATTACCGTCACATGGTTTAGGCACCAATAATTCATGCACAACCTTAGACTCCCATCTGCCTTCTTGGAAAACAAGAATGGGGCCGCCCATTGTGAAACGCTGTGTCTCGCGAAACCCTTACTCTTCCATTCCTCCAACTGCACCCTCAGCTCGTGAAGCTCTGCGGGAGCCATCTAATAAGCTGATGAGGAAATCGGTGTCGTCCTAGGGTGTAATTCAATGAAGAAGTTGGTTTCTTAGTGGGAAGGTAACCCTAGAACATCTTTGGGAAAGAAATCCCCATACTCCACCACTACTGCTAGAAACTGGGAGCTCACAACATCCACTACTCCAAGGGAAAAGCTAGCCAACTCATGAGCGATTGGTTACACCCTCTGATGCATAAGCCTATTATGCGGTGCCTAGGTTTCCCTTTCTCCAACAAAGGAAAACCTCATCCCATCATGGAAGACAAACCACACTCTTCTTCTAAAACATTCAATCTGGGCATGGACCGAAGATAACCAATACATACTGAGATTGACGTCAATAGGCCTCTACACTACCACCAAGATGTTCCAACCGAAACACTCACCTCCCAGGGTAAGATCACACTATCATCAAAGGTGCATGATCATCGAGTCTCCTCCTGTATGTGTCTACAAGGGTAAGGATCGAGTCAATGGTTCTATCAGAATCTCAAGGTTTCACACAAGACATGTGGAAATGAAGGAATGACTGTCACCTATGTCTATAAGTACGATAGCTAAGGTAGAAAAGACACATATCATACCACGAATCATCCATAGAGCCCCTGGGTCATATTCCTCAACTGCATGTAGCTGTCCACATCCCTGTCCCCCCAGCACCCTGAGCCTGGTGCGGACCTCCTAGGGGTGGTGGTGGAAGTAAGTCAAAGCATCTGCCACCACCCGCAGCTCTCCCGACTCCTCTACTACATCCACCACTCAGAGAGTCTGTCTTCTCAACTCTCTACCTCTGCCTTGGTGGTCCATCCACCGCTTCCCTATCAACATCTCGATGGGTTGGACAATCTCTAGAGAGATGTCCCCTATCATCGCACGCATAACATCGCTTCTCCATAGGCTGACTGGATCCAGCATGAGAGCCCTTGACCGTCGATCCCCTTTCCTGGTTCCTCCTCTGACGTCTCTCACAACCTGATCCCTACATCCGACGTCATCTCCTTACTACCAAGGTCTCCACACCTATATACCTGCTACTAACTATTTTTGTCTGTCTTTGCTCTGCCAAGAAGCTCTCGATCACCAAATCCCACTCGAGCACTCCATCATAAGTCGAAATGCATAAAGGCACGACAGTAGCATGGATGTCTCATCATAGACCTCGCTCGAAGGTCCAAGCTATGAAGTACTGATCCCTAACCATATCCATCGAGTACTGGGTGAGTTTGGTCAACCTTGAAGAATAGTCTGATATCGACAAACTACCTTGCTGGAGCCAAAGAAGCACCTCGATGCACACAGCTCTCAGTATAACTGAAGAGAAATACTCCCTAAAGAGTAACCCAAAATCCTTCCACGAAAGAGACTCCTGATCGTGGGTCTATGTCGTTAGAGTCCACCATCGTCCCAATGAACCTTGAAGAAGGATCTCTACTTGGATTACCATCTGGTCTGCTGGTTTCCTCACTAGATGGAAAAATCTGGCCACCACTTCAAGCTAGTCCTCAGCCTCATGAGGGTTGGGCTCGCCTCAGAACCTAAGGGGTATCTATCACTAGAACTCATGGAGAGCGATAAGTCTTCACCCCTAATCAGTTAGTACTACAGGTACCATGGGCTGCTCCACTGGTGGTGGCATAATAGGTTCACCACCTGGTGGCAATGCCTAGGGAACTGGTCCCCATATTGAAGCCACATCACTGAGGAGGTCATCCTCATGATCGTGCTGCTGAATCTTAGTGGGTATGTGTCGCATAGGCATCCTATAAAGAAACAAGATGTACCATGGCCAATGAGTGTATCTGGATAACTGACACAAAGGATATGGAAAACACAACCCATTCCTAGATGATTCATGTACCTTTTTTTATTTCCCCGCAACAAGTGTTTTTGTGTACCGAGTCGAAAAACAGGTTATTAGAGTCTTGGTGTATGGATACAATGGCTGCCACACCTACACTAGAGTCTCTGTCCTGAAAGCCGAGCTCGAAACACTTAACACTGTTTTCCTAAACCCATCTAATAGAATCTTGGTTCTAAGGTATAACCGACCACCTTTGATACCACTCTATCATGACTCATCCCACTGGGGCCTACGCTATGACTCCCCAAGCCCTCCACCAATAGGACAGGGGCTGGTGACTAGAACCGAGTGGGAATATTACTACATGGGAGGCATTGTCTAAGAACCTGTACACACGCACACATCTCCAAGACCAAAAATTCTGAAATATAAAAAAACACTAAGGAACAAAATGCATGCAAACAACTAAACCCAACCAACAGAGTACGACAGAAAGTAAAGTACTGAAAGTAAATTGGGCCAGAATACAAGCCCACCAAAAACAAGAGTATGAAAACTGAAAATTCCAACCTATGAATGAATAGAGGTACCAAGAATTCCCCTCACAGCTGTAAGAACATCTTGGACTCTAGGGAACTCTGAAAGCAGAGTCATCTCCTCGTCTGCCCAAGACTCTGTCAAAAGGATTCTCATCTGCACAAGACTGGACATGCGCAGACCAAGCCCGTGCAGGGGTGAGTATAACTATAATTAGTAGAGGACCCCAAAAACCATGAAGCAATACCCAAGGTAAAGGTACTATCATCTATACACAATATATTCCTACAAAACATATAGAAGGTGAACCACAGTCCAGATATACATAAAACCTAGACTCGCTGTCTAGAGGAAAGTCACACAATCACATACCCCGTCTAGGGATTCCGTTTGAAGATTCCATGAAGCACTCATTCTATGAGAACACACTCCATGAGTCTAGTAGCTCTGATGATGTCCATCCGAGAAGTACTGTTCATCGGGAAATGCCACGAGAGGTAGATAAACTCATTACGAGAGAGACACTCATGAGTGGGTAGATCACGGCAGATTGAAGAACTAATTATGGGAGACACACTTCTGAGTAGGAAGGATCACGATACACAGATGAGGATCACTGCCAGGGATATGGAGGATACTGTGACTCATCTGGATTCACAATATAGGTGATTCACCAGCTTGGTAGAGGATCAAATCCTGGTAGAGTTGGTCACATCGATTTATGGCTCTACCTAGGGTCAGGAATGGATAAAGGATCTCACTCCAGGCCTCTCAGAGGGATGCTGTCTCTGTCATAGAAAGTCTTGCTGAAGGGATCATACTCTTGTAGAAGGAAATGATGCTTGACCTTCAGGGGAATGGGATGAAGGGGCACTAAACCAAAAGAAAAGTTCCAAGATACAGTGAACAAGGGGACCATTCCATTTTTCAAAAAGTATAGTGCATGTAGAAAAGTTACACGTCATGTTGTCTAACCCCAAGTGCTGCTTGTGTACAATGGCCCGTGTAGTAAGGCTGGTCATGTAGAAAAGTGAGTACACGATGTGTAGTACGATGTACATGTCGTGTCCGAGTGACTGGGGTTGGCTCTGTGTACGCTGCCCATGTGCCCGTACACGGTCATCATCTCAGGTACTCCAACCCATGTAATCGGTACACAGGGTGACCCCTGTTGCTGGCCTCACCTAGATGTGTGATAGAGTACATAGTCATGTACTCCACCCCGTGTCCGTGAACCCACTGAATATATGACAAGTCCTACGTAGCCACCTCTAGCATGTTGTACACGTCGTTTTCTGAAGCCGTGTAGATTATCCGGTGTCTGTGTACTTCCCAAAATACACTCTGAGCTTCAGGGAAAAATCCAACACACTGTGTGACCAGGGTCACACACCGTGTGATCCCTCTCTGACCCCCAAAACCCTATCTTCTTCCACCAGTACAACAAGGCATGTTCTTCAGAAGTACATGCCGTGTATTCTGGAAATCTCCAGAAACACGGACTTCCACCATCACGCCTCCAGTGATGCCCCGTTCGTCGATCAGGTCATGCGATCGCCATGGAAAACCTAGGTTTTGGTCTCCCCAACACCATGAGGTAGCTTCCAATTTTTTGGACCTCCGATCGGCTCCAAAAACATGCAACGATCCACCCCGTGTGAAGAACACTTGAAGAACGACCTTCCCAATCCGATCCAATTCATCATCCGCCATTGTCGTCGCACCTCCATAAGGTCATTGTGGCATCAAATCCTCAATTTTGGATCATTGTGTCTCAAAATGGATGTGCAACGATCCGTTTTTCATCTCCCCATGAAGAACGTGAATAACACATGAAGAAAAAGGGGAGAAAGAACCAATAAACAAAATCATGGAATGAGCCTCCGCCGTCGTTCATCACGGTGTCGATCTACTCCCGTTAGTAGGCTTAAATAGAGTAGAATCAAACAAAAACAATTCAACATGGATTAATTCCTCAAATCATCCCAAGAAAACCCTCCCACAAGAATGTACAAATCTATGGATCAACTTGTTCGTGGTTGATCTGTGTTCATCATTTAAAAAACATGTGGAAAACAATTTAAATAACAAACCCATTCCTTTAAGAAAGGATCGATCGTTGATAATAGGGTCATGCTGCCGTCATCATTGAGATCCTTTAACTTTGCTGGTGCATCAATTCTCAACTTCGATCCATCGTCATTCGTCGTTGAGGGTTTTCTCCAACGCTTTGTGGCTCATCCAGAGATTTCTCTCAATCGTCGCCAACGAACAATATTCGTTTATCTTAATAAAAGCGAAACATATTTGGAATCCCATTACATTGCAGTATTAATGAGTTAGTATTGCTATTTTTGAGTCATTTTGACATGACATTAATTACTGAAATAGATGTCCCATTGTTGCGCTACAACAGATATTTCCAAAATGAAATAAATTAAATTTTGCGATTTTATTTTATTTTATTTTACATAAAATGTCTGAAAATTAACTTTTTCTCTCGACCTACGTCGGTCGAGGATAGGCTCATTCTTAGGTAAAGTGGTTATCCCAGATGCAATAGTGCCCTCAGAGTTTTAATCCGGGCATACGTTTGGAAACTGCCACAACCACACACAAGCAACGACTCACTTAACTAAAAAAACTTCAAACCACAATTCCAGGCTCATTGGGCCTTAGAATGATGTGCCGCTTTCGTGCCCTGTCTCTAAATAATCCCATATAATTTATAAAAATAATACATAGAAAATTTGAGACATTACATATATAATATTTCATTTTATAATAAGGGTGAAAAGATATATTCTTCTAAAAATTTCAATATAAGTAAAATAGTAAAAATTGAGCTTTGTAAAATAGTCTCCCATGAGTGAGATTTGGTTGCCTTATAAAAAATTATCAAATTATATATCAAAATAGCAACTATAATATTAGCCCATATTGATATAAAAGTCCTAAATTGATTTTCATTTAGACCTTTGGGAATATCATTATCATCAAATTAAAATGATATCCTATGGTCCTGTTGATGCTCGTTTCCATCACAGATTCTAAAGAATGAAAAGGGAAATACGTGGAAGACAAAGTGATTCATCTTTGAAGAAACATCAATAAATAGACAAAGGCATGAACAAGGATTTTTTGAACATGGCCCATGCATGTTCCATTATGGTCATGCGGGTATAACTGCGCGCCACATTTTGGGCACACAAGTGACCTGCGCGCCCTATTTGATTTTCACCTAGGGTTTTCAGTATCTTATAAATACCCTTTGTGGGCCCCCCATTTCAAGGATGAAAAATCCAGAAACTTAGATTTCATCTCTCGGTGCCCAAGTCTCTTCTTGAAGTATTCCGAACACTTCTAAGGTAATTTCAAACCTATAATGGAAGATCTAAAGAGAGGGAACAAGGCCTATGTGTTGAAATTCATCAACACCTGCATGCCTAAGTGTCCAGCCCTTATGAGAAATGGTCACACTTGCGCGCCGCCTTATCCCTTCAATAGAACCTGTGCACCACCCTTTCAGAAGCCTTTAGAGATGATACTAAAGGCTTGAGAAAATGCTCGCCCATGTATTACCCTATGGTTTGACCGTCGCACAAGTACACATGTGTCGCGCAGGTATACCTGTGTGACCAGTACTTGCGTGCCCAAATAGGACCTGCGTGCCTACTTCCTTTTGGGTGCCCCTCCGGCTTATTCAATTCATTTCTTCAAATCCACTTCTCCTCTTCTAGATTTAGAATTTAGAATCCTCTTCAAATACATTTATGGCATAATTCCTTGGTTGGATTCCTCATTTGAAAAGAATTTTATGGAACATCTCTCAAAACCTGGTGATTTACACATCTTCATGTCACTAAGGTGAGATATTTCATTCATTCAACCTAATCCTTTAAGATGAGAAGATATTTAACCTGGGACATCTTTTTATGAGTAAGACCTAGTCCAAGATATTTAATCCTGACATCCACCTTAGGAGTAAGCCCCAAATCCCAAAGTCCTTTAACCTGGGCCTCCTTTTTAGGAGTAATCCCCATTCATAATTTCCTAACCTGGGCCTCCTTTTCAGGAGTAATGTCGAGTCCAAATTCCCTAATTTGGGAATCCTCCTAAGGATTAATCCCCAAGTTCCCAAATATGGGCATCCTCTTTAAGAGTAAGCCCAAAATCCCATACTCCCTTAACCTAGGCCTCCTTCTCAAGAGTAATCCCCTGTTCTCAAGTCCCTTTAACTTGGGCCTCCTTCTCAAGAATAATCTGCAATCATAATTTCCCATAACCAGTCTTAACATCTTTTGATTTGGGATTCCTTATCAGGATTAAAACTCAATCACAATTCCCCTCCTAATTTGGGAATCCTCTTCAGGTGTAAGCCCCAAGTTAGAGTATCCAAATCTCCATAAAGCACATATACCTTTATGGACCTTGTTCCCAGGCTTCTTCTCTAAATTATGCCTTGATCTTTATCTATTTAGGCAATCATACAAACATAATCCCCATATCATTCCATGCAACCATATCTTTCGTGGCACAAATTGTCACATTTACTAATTCCTTTCATTTCTCACACTGAGCATGAATCATGTGAGCTTAGAGTGTAAAAGTTACCATGACACATCTCTTTGGGCCGTTAATCATATGTAAGCCCCACAATTCCCAACTGAACTACGTGGACTTTGATCTCTACATAAAAAGTGGAGTACGTAGGAAGCCTTTCTTGGGTTCATTCCCATCACCCATTAATTCTATTTCGTCCCATATAACGTTAAAAAATATCCTAATTCCCAAACTATGTGGGTTCTGATTCCTTTTCTAACAAGGATACGTTGGTAGCCTATATGCGGGTAGGATCCCCACACTGAAATACTCCTTGTCCTTATGAATGACGATAAATTTCAAGTGCTCTGTTGAGTGGATTTGAAACCAGTATGGTTATCATTATGACCATGAGATATTTATATAATGTGTTGAAGGATACCATTGACTAAGAATCTCTAACAAATATAGATGATTCTCTATTAATGAAGAACCTAAAATACAAATAAAAGATTCTCTAAATATCATACAAATTAATCCTTGATTGCCATATCATAAGGAAAGATCATTTTCATACTTGGTAGTGTAATAAGGATTCACGAACATGTCTTAAATCTATAAAGAGAGTCCTGGAGTAGACAATAATTCCCTCCAAAAGGTGTGATGAGTCCGACCTCCCATCCTATCGACCAATGAAAATTCCTGAGCCTCACCGGTCCACAACTAATGAGCACCTACCTTTGGAATGTAGGTCTAAATGGGTATAGAATCATTGGATGTTTTCAGTTCTACGAAGAAATCCGTTACTAACCTATTGGAATGTTTTAACCATAAGCAAACAAAATGATCAATAACATATGTGATCGTCCAAAAGATGTAGCATCTGAACATATCTTGATTATATCTGTTATATCAAACATGCACTCTTTTCCAAGATCTTCTATGTTACAGAAATGTCTTCTCTTAAGTTCACATCTGTGAATGCCTCTACTGTGAATACCTCTACTGCTACTCCTACTGGATTATCATCCGTTCTGAGGAAGACATCACCTACTTAGCTTCTTCAATGATGGGTATCAAATGCACTGGTTTGGGAATACTGTCGACGCTGTACCATTCCGACTCTGGAGGCTTCTCGACAAGCTCTCCATGTCAATAATTCACCCTAGTTGTCCGGACAGTGATGGCCAGCGATCAAGAAGCAGGTGGTGCCAACCACTGTTTCGAACCATTTCAGGTCGTTATCCCCAAAACAAAATCACCAGTCCCCCCCATATTCTGAGGAGGTGAATGAGAAGGTCAATCAAGGCCTTAATTCATGAAGACAAGAGTTCTTCCTGAGGGCTCCCATCAATAATCGCCGCCAGACTCGTACGGCGGTGCACCCTCAACATGATGAGAGTGTCATCTCCAGGCATTTGACATAGGTTCCTCAAACCCAATATGGAAAGACAAACCACCAAAGGTGAAGACCGGTCAATAGTGGGAAGGTTCTTATATATGAAATTTTCGGAGAAGTCCACCAACCTAAATTGATGTAAAGTAATGAGCGGGCACACACACCCGTCCGTTCTAATCCCACTGTCCAGCAGACTCGTCTAGAAGCAACACACCAATCCCAACTAGAAATTCTGGCAGAGTATTAAAGGAAGGCATATACACCTGTTTATAACTCATCAGTTAGTCAGCAGGCTCGTCTAACTATAACAAAAGAAGGTCACCAATCTGATATGGTGGAAACTGATAAACAAGAACATACACCTGTTTACAATCAACAATTCTGTCAGTAGTATCATCTGCCAGTATTGAAAGAAAATCATCAACCATACTTGATGAAGAATATATAGTAGGCACATACACCTGACAATGTTAATCAAGCCTACCAACAGTCTCGTTTGGTAGCACTCGTAGAAGTCAGTCAGAAAGCCCCGATGACAAAATTGGAGCATACTCAACTCTCTACCCCAGACATAAGTACTGTCAGAACTCACTGACAGGAAAAGGAGGACATGAGCAGGAACACACACCTACTCCACGCATGAAATGGACGTATATTCCCGTTTCAGTAGTTGAAGTCACCAAACACATTCTAACAATGGTGAAAGAGTAGAAGTAAATCCCTGCTCATATTCTGGATGCCTGCTAGGATATTATAACAGCTTCAGTAGCATCATAGGGAAAGAAATGAAAATCTATCCCTACCAGTGGAGTGACACATCAACAGTTCACTCCAGAACAAATACACACCTCTATTCCAGTCCAAGAGGGTTGTGGGGGGCATACTCCCCCATGTCTTACAGACAACCAAGTCAGGCACATACACCTGATTTCAGTGGATATAATCAGCATAACCTGACTATTTCTCCAGAGAAGGCACATTTACTTGCATATAATAACCACTTTCATCCACAAGTGGGTTCTAAAGTGAGTAATAAGGAGTCTAAGAAGAAGACTCGTCCAGCACATTCAAGAAATCAAGAGCCAATATATAGTAAGTCCTTGCTCAATGCTGGAGTTCTTGAATCCCTCAGACAATTATCTATTGGAATTCAAGATTCTACTCTCATTTCCCAATAGTGGGGACATTAATTCTGAAGGTCAGCATCATACAATTCCTCATGAAGTCTTGCTTCATGACAGTTCGGTCGATCTTGAAGTATCATCTTTAGATGAGAGCCACGATAACCCTCTGTGTGGCCAGAAGACTATGGAGCAAGAGGTTTCATCTTTTACTATTACCCACCATGGTGGTCCTCCCCATGATGATGAATTTAGATGTGGAATTCATCTCCGTAGTAGTAATTCTCAATTATTGAATGTTTTTTCAAAGGATAATGTAGTAACGAGAAATCCCTCTTATCTTGAGGCACTTACAAATGTGAAGCCAGTCATGTTTGATGCTTTACCAATAAAAGGGTTAACAAAACATCCTCTAAAAACATGGGAATTAGAAATATGAAGGAAATATGGAATAAAAAAACTTAGTATATAATTAGGAAAAAATTATTAAGATGTTAAAATATTGATATGGATTCGAAGTCTAATTCCCAATGAATAATAGTTTGGGATATAAGACATTTTTAGGAGTATGTTAATAACATAAAAACCATAAATAAATGATGGTTAAGAATACCATTGATTCATCAAATATATATTTAAAATAAAAACCTTTTAATTTCAAGAACTTTCTCTTAATGGTTTTTGATTCACTTAATATAATAAAAAATAACACCAAAAAATATACTTACTTGATATTTTTATATTTCATTGGAATAATTTCATCCTTTGGTTATTCTTGGACCAATTTATACTTCATCTCTAACTTCATGAATTTAATATTCAGTATTTTTTTAAGCATAAAGAAATAATATTAAATTTTATTTGATCTTAAGAAGCACAAAAGAATGAAAATTATTTTCCAAAACCAAAATGGTTATCATAATATATTAATCTCTAAAATTAAAATAGTTAAAATCAATCTTTAACTTCATCCACTACATAAGTTTTTATCCTTAAAAAAATTATGAAATATGTTTCACCAAATTCAAAATCCAATTTTTTGAATGAATGGTACTAAATTTCAAAAATAATTAATCCCCAGAACAACATAAAATAATTTTTTAGGTAATATACCAAATATTTGAATACCTTTATCACCATAAAACCTCAATGAAAAGATAATTTATTCTGAAAAATAATTATATCAGTATTCAGTAAATAAAATCATAAATTATCATATATATTCGATTAATATTTAAATGCATTGAAAACCACAATACAATACTAATAATTTTTTAGGATACTAATACTATCATATTTACATCATTAATTTCAATCATTTCATTATCACTACTAAATATTATTAATTCGACAATAAGAAAACATTAAGGGTTATATTTCCCCAAATCTTGTACTTTCCTTAAAATAACACCTTATAATTAAATATTTTTTGTAGGCCATTATTACTATTCAAAATATGATTTCAAATCCCTAAAAAAATATGGTTTAACAATCGTTAGATTTTACATGCAACTTATAAGAAAAATATCATTTATATAACACTGATACTACATAATTGTAAAATCCCAAAACCTAAGAACTTTAGTCAGTCCAGATCAATGATAGAATAAAAAAGGTACTTTCTTGGTGTAGGAGTTAACCCTTTGGATTATAGAATTTACTTAGATAATTCCCGTATTCCCCAAACATAATATATTGAAATCATCATAAATTCCTTACTCTATGTCCTATTTTTCACGCTGTAAACATATTCCCCTTGATTTTAGAAATTCATTGGGGTTTCACTTTCCACATTTCTAACATGAAGGAAATTAAGACCATTTTCCTCTTTGGTATCCACTAGGAAAGATCTTAGTAAAATCCTTACTTTCCTTTTTTATTGTGTCTGAGTATTTGTTAAGGTTTAAAATTTGGTATCATATATCTCAATAACAAATTAAGCATAATCAAAATATCATTCACTCTAGTTATTATCCCATTTTGTTTCTCATAATCACCAAATTTTCCATCACATTCAATGTCAACATCGTTCATTTGGATTGTATCCACTAATTAAAACAGAAAACATAGTATGAGAAATAATAACCATGGTGGGAAATCATGAAATATCATTCATAGGATGTGTAAATGATGACACCATAGTTTTAACATAGGTCATCCTTGTATATCATCCATTCAATTCTATCATAATGTTTTATTTGGGAAGTGTGATTTAGCCCAAGCATATCCTCCAGGAGTTTGAAACTAGGTGCATAGTAAGGCACACCCACTATCTACCAAATGATGGATAACATATATTTGACAAAAAATATTCAAGGTTGTTACCCAACGATACATTTATAAAAAACCATGTTCTCTTTTAGTATCTGGACAAGGATTTATTTCTAAGAAATGCACATAACATCTACCTTTCCAAAAAAATTGGATGTTATCCTGTATATATAATTATAATCAAATTCATTCATAGGGTTATATTAAATAATATATTTTTTTCCTAATTCATGTTCCCAATGTTTTTACGAAAATTTCTATGATACCAACTACAAAGTCCCTGGACCTATTTTCCCAGAGACTATTGTTACAATATTAAATTTGTGCTAGATAAAAAGGAACCATATCCCAAAAGAATGAATAGTTAGTATTATTGGTAAACTATATACATACTTAAATCTTAAATTTTATCTGAAATTCTAAAATAAAAAACATAGAGGATGTAAATATTTAATATCACTGAACTCATTCAATGATTCTTTATTCATATCCTAGGTAAATGAAACTAAAAAGTATGAGATTATATTCTTATTAAATGTAACATATTATGGAATCTACCATAATTAAATCAATAATAATAAACATGTTAATGAAAATAACTAAAAATACGTTCCATTTAATCAATAACGTTATCTTAAAGAATAATGTGGTATGAGTAAATATAGATTAAATGATTCCATATAAATAGTAACATTATCTTGAAACTTATTAAGGGGAATTATTCAAAATAATAGAAGTATATTTAATAAAATATATCATTATTATAGAATTCATAATACCAAACATCCGAGACATACTGTATAGAAATTTTTACAAGATACATTAAATTATGGGTGAGCGTACACAAAAAAATGTAATAAGGCTAGCCAACTTGTTTGTATCATTATACTTACTGATGGATTTATGGGATATGTAATTATTTTCCCCATACATCACATAATACATCTAATTAATTTATCTATAAATAAAAAATAAAAAATAATCATATTTCTTTATAAATCAATATCTTTCTATATTAGAAGAACTAGCATATGAAATATCAATACTTTCGCAGTAAAATAAACCATAAACCATCAAAATAATTATGATGGATGGTATGTGTTGCCCGGAGTGGATACTCAAGAGGGGGGGGGGGGGGTGAATTGAGTTCCAATTAATATTTCTATTAAAAACTTTTAGGATAAAAATTACCAAGTTAAGATGGCCCAATCAATTAAGGAAGTAAGGATATAAGTGACTTATTGTTCAACAGGTTTCTCAAAGGATGATTAGTCCTCAATTGAATTAGTATGAGAACTAATTCAAATTTTGAAAAAAGTTTACTAAATGAATCACATATACACACTAACCAGAACTAAATAACAGAATAAAATAAGCACAGTAGATAAATGTAAAACATAGTCATGGAAAGATGAACACAATAATTTAAAAAAGATGTTCAGTATTAAGTCAAGACCAAGTATTCTCCACTTGATGATCACATACCAACAAGAAATTATATTAAAAAGTGACACACAGACTGTATCGTTCTTTACAATAGCTTTCACAAACTATCCAGGTTTTGTAACCTCTACCACTGTCATACGTGGGAAAAAATAAACTACCAAGCCACTCTAGGCTTCTTCCACAATTATGCATGGGAAACAAATGTAAAGAGTGTTTGGTCTGGGGATTATTAGTATCCCTCAGTTCAAGATCAAGAGTCAGTGTGTGTAACACAAACACACTTCTAAAAAATGTAAAATACTTAATCACAGTTGAGATAAAGATAGTAGGGATAAGTTTAGAATGCTCTATTGTGTTGGAAGATCAGCTATGGACTCGTTGGAATGAAGGAAATTAAGTTTTTGGTCCTTCTCTGAATGTTTAATCCAAAACAGAGTGTCCCAACTTCTAGGTTATGACTATTAGATGTAGAGATGACCAACTTATTGGATTTAAATCTCTTTGTAGAACACCACTACAGCTTGATAAAGGTTATTTCAACAGATCTTTGTGAAGCTCTGTGTTCCTCTAAATGAGTGCTTGAGTGTTCTTCTTCTTTAGATGCTGTATGTTTCCCTCTTATGTGTGTATCTTCAATATGTCCACCACCCTTGTAACTACTGACTCTCTTTACTCATGTATATATATATATATATACTTTTCCAGCTCATCTTTTTCTCATTTGGTTCAGTAGGGGCCAATAATAGAAATGTTTCAACCAGGTGTGTTTTTCCTCGTACATCATACTGTTTCCTAATGTGCCTGCAAGTATCATTAAATGTTGTCAGATGCATTAATTTGTCCAGAAATGACTGCTATAATAATAATAATAAAATTAATGAATAAAATAATAGAATATCATTAGACTGGTAGCAGAAGCATGTCACATGGTAGACTTCAATGGTAGTCCCTCCAACTGTGGACTTCATCGGCCGGATATTCAACTGTGGGCTTCAATAGTAGGCTTGATCAGTGGTAGACTTCAATTGTAAGCTTCTAAAAGTAGCTTTGTAACATCTGACTACTTCAACAGTGACCTTTCCAACGGTAGACTATTTCGGCAGGTAATTTCATTAATAGTGAAATATGTCCATCAGTAGACTTTGAACAACAGTTGACTATCTCGACAGTAGGAGTTGTCTAGAGGTAGCCTTCTTCTAATGGTAGACATGTCAAACTGTAGACATGAATAGTGATGCTCTCAACAGAAGACTTGAGAAAGAGTCTGATAGTGAACTTCTAACAAAAGCCTTGCCATAAAAGTGACCTTGTGACAGTGACTCTTTTTATGTGAGCTTTGATAAGCAGATCAATGGTAGACTTGTGACAGTAACCTTTTACCGGTATATTAGTGAAAGTAGATCTTCAACCATAAACTTCTAGGATCAGTGACCTAGAGTAACAGTTAGCTATAATGGCGACCTTGAATAGAAGGATCTTACCAATATCCTTTAACAGTGAACTTAAATTTAGATAAATGTAAACTGTAAGCTGATGCAACTGAATTATGAGACTAAGAATATAATTTTTTCCGGATAAACAATATAAATACAGATTAAAAGGGTTAGAAAATGGATTAATATATCCTGGTCAATATTTAAGCATGATTTGGGATTATCCAAATTGGTGAGTCCAACAATCTCCCCCATTTATATAATCACAAATTATTCTAGTATGTATTAAAGATAAATATCACATATAATTCAGTCACTAAACATAGATAAAAAATATCTCAAGTAAGAGTGTAAAACCGGAAAATATTGGTACATGGTATCAGAGAGAAAGGAAGAAAAGATTCATCGTAGGATCAAATTATAATATCAGCACATTACACCCCAATCACATGACTAGTCTAGAGTTAGCATAGAATTAGCACAGTATTTCTCCCCCTTGTGATTAGAAAAAAGAAACACAAATAGAGAAAACAGAGAATTCTTGCATTAATGAAAGTACATTACATGACCCAAAAACAATACATAGTCCCTATCAAAAGACATAAACATACTAAATCCACATCATTTGTAGGTAAGTGATCTTTCCCTTTGGAAGAAGAAGAGGGATGAGAGGGTGGATCAGCGGATTTAGGAATTGATGCAGGAATTACTGGAGGGGCTGCAACAGAAGCTCTTGTTGGTCTATAGTGGGTACCTTGCTGAGGGATCAGTGGAGTAAGGCTTATGATAGCTTCAGTAGGAGACATCGTGGAAGGACCACTGGGTTGATATGTAGGTAAGGCAGAAGTTATGATGACCAGGGTACAATCCACATGGAGAAAGGGTCAAAGAAGGTTTCTGAAATCTATAATAATGCTTCAACTTCTTTCCATAGCAGATAAAAAATCATCTTTATTCTCCAAAATTTTATCCAAAGAAGGGGTCAATTATCTCAGTTTGCTGACCTGCTCCCTGAATGCCTGATTCACTGAAGGCAGCTTCATATTCTCTATCAAGAGATTGAAGTGGTTGGCCATTTGTTTCTTGGAATAGATCTTCTCAAAGTAAGAATCTACCTTATTCTTAATAGCTTCATGAGTAGCAGTAGCTTCTTGCAAGTGTTCATGAACATAACTGTTGACTTCCCTAGTGGTAGAAAGTACCTGAGAATCATAGGTTCCACTCGTACTGGCCTTATCAAGCTCTTCCTGGATCACCTTTTTGATCTGGTCAATGTTCACAGAGGAGCTAGATGATAGAAGGGGATTGACCGAGAATGCTACTGTCTCTTTGAAAGACTAAGTCAAATTACCAATCACCTTCTGAACCAGTGCATCCTGACTATTCATGTGTTCTTTGGATTATGTCTTAGAAGCCTCAAAAACTTCCACAAACTACTTTACTACCTATTTGATATATCGAATCTCAGCATTAACTTGGTTTTGAGAACTGCTCATTGAGGTCAAAGAAGCAACAGATTGTCTCAGAGCAACCACAGATCCTGTCCAGCATTCAATTTGAGTATGGCACACTTTAATCTCATTCATCATTTCTTTCCTTGGACTAGACACAACACATCCCAGAGATAGCTCTAGGGATTGCTCTACATTCCTCAGCTCTGCAACAAAGCAATTCTTCAAAACTTCCACTGATTCTCTCAGGACCTCATTCATTTCAAATTTTAAGGACTCAAGGTCCCCCTTGGATGCCAAATTGTCATCCAAAACTTTTGGAATAATTTTAGGTAAGATAACAGAAAATCTTTGAGGCTGGTCTTCCTCATTTAAATATCCATAATTGAGTCCAAGTACAATGTACCCTGGATATGATGACCAACCCTCTATGTCATATAGCACAGAAACTAAAACAAGATGTTGCTCCCCCTCACTTAGAGCTCTCTCTCGAGTATTCTCCTCTAGTTGTTCTGCTCTAGGTAACTCCACATCCTCCTCTGAAACTCCAGTGGATTCAACAAAAGTTTACTCTATTGGTTCACCAGTGGGGTGAGTCACAGCCTCCACTAATTCATTAATGACTTCCATATCAATGGAAGTATATGCAACTCCTACTTCCTGATCAGACATTGTCTTGTCTGTATTATCTATCAGTGGGCTCAAACTGAGATCTTCATTTTTCATTGTCCTCATCATTAGCTTTAGAAACAACCTATTTTCCTTCATCCTTATCACAAGCCTCCTATGTCTCATGAGCAGAATGATCTGACTCGGTAGCCTCATCCTCTTCAAAGGTGTCCTTGACAATATTCTGAGATGCCTTTTCTTCTTCAGTGGTCTCAGTATCATCGCCCTTCAGAATAGTCTCTCTTCTTGGGAGTTCTTTTAGAGGGACATATGCTCTGAAATATATTGTCCTTATAGGACTATTAGGTGAATCAGGAACACTCCAATCATAAATGGGGGTGTTCCCTCTTTCAAGGTCCACAACTCCTTCAACATCCTCCTCCTCATCTGAATAAGCCGGTTCTGGCTCATCAGGCATTATACCTGTATCTCTCTTGTCTTTTGGCCAAGATGGGTGTGTAGTAAGGTCAAACTTTTCATATACCATTTCTTCATCATTCACCCATGACTTCTTCTAGGGATTCCATCTAATTTTCATGAATTTTCAAATCACCTTGGCGATACAAACACGGTTCTTGGCCACTATCATATCTTTTTGATTTCCAGCTACACCCTTTACCTTTAGCATTATTGATATTTGCTTATCAAGAAATAGGGCATTGGATTTTGGGCTTGACTTAGTCATATCCTTAAATTGTCCCATTAGTAACCTACATAGGTTAATCTTCTTTCCATGATTCAGTAAGTACATTAGGAATATGTCCTGGTACTTCAGCACTGCAAAATCTCATCTCCTAGGACTAATTACATGCTGAATGAATTTGAACAAAAGCATGTCTTCTCCATTCATCTCAACTGCAATGATCTTCCTTGATTTTCCATTTCCTATCAGTTCTTCCAGAGCTTTTTCATACTCAAAAACATTACTGTCCAGGGGAGCCACTCAAGAGTAGTAATCATATACTCCTTCATGAGGAACTCTCAAACAGGCAGTCCACTCAGCAGATGAGAAGCTGACTTCATTGCCATTGACTCAGGATATTAGCTTATGCACATCATCTTCCTCTTCGAACTTGAGATATTTATAGAATTATTTCACAAGATTCGGGTAGTATGGTCCATTGTTGTTGGAAAAACATTCGGTCCATCATTGAGCATCTAGTGCCTTCATCACTATTGAATTGCTCGATAAAAGCCATTCTTCACTTAATTCCTTCTCAGAAAATATTTCTCTCTTGGTCAAATGCGGGTTGAAAGGTCCCATTGGGGTATTACTGGTCCCACTAGATATGGCTCAGGTTCTCTTTAGACTTGGCACATCCTCATTGATAGTTGGGGGTCGCTTGGTTCTAGCCATCGAGATTGGAGAAGGTTCGAGGGCTCAAATGAAGAGTTATTGTTTAGGAATTTCAAGAGAAAGGTTTGAGATTGAGAGAGGAAGGTGGATTGGGATATGTTAGTCACCTTTGGTTTTATCATTTAGGGATTAAAAAAGGACTAATAAATAGTAATAAAAAAGATTCGAATTAATGTAAAAATAAAGACAAACAGTGAGGTATCCGACAGTGAGATGTACCAGTGAGGTACACTAGTAAGTTGCAATGGTGAGGTGTAACCGTTAGGTTTATCAGTGATGTCCAACTATGAGGTCCAACGGTTAGGTCCAACTATGAGTTCTAACTGTGAGGTCTAACTGTGAGGTCCATCTGTGAGGTCTAACGGTGAGGTCCAACTGTGTGGTTTAATTGTGAGGTCTAACATCGACATCTAACTGTGTGGTTTCCTATGATGAAATTAATCATTCCTAACTCATGTTTGATGTAATTTAATCTCTCATAATTCAAAGGCTTTGTGAATATATTAGCCAATTGTTTTTCAGTGCAAATGAATTCAAGAGTGATATAACCCTTTTGGTAATGATCCCACAAAAAGTGATGTATTACATCAATATGCTTTGTCTTAGCATGAGATACTAGATTTTTGGAAATGTTAATAGCACTTGTATTGTCACACTTTATAGTGACATGTTTAAATTGATATCCATAGTCCACTAATGTGTGTTTCATCCACAGAATTTGAGCACAAAAACTACCATCATCTATGTACTCAGCTTCAGTAGTATATAATGCAACAAAGTTCTGCTTCTTACTACACCAAGATAATAGTGACTTGCCTAAAATGTGACATGTTCTAGAGGTGCTTTTTCTATATAACTTGCAACAAACAAAATCAGTATCAGAATAACTCAACAGATCAAACGATTGTCCTCTTGGATAAAATAATACTATGTTGGGAGTATGTTTGAGATATTTAAAAATCCTTTTTATAGCAGTTAAATGGGATTCTTTTAGATTAGCTTAAAAGCGAGCACACATGAAAACACTAAACATAATTTTAGGTCTGCTAGCAGTAAGATAGAGTATACTCCCTATCATACCTCTGTACTTGGTTTGATCCCCTGGTTCTCCAGCTTCATCAGTATCCAACATATAGGTGGTACTCATAGGTGTGTCACTACCTTGACTACCATCCAAGGAAAAACGTTTTAAATGATCCTTAATATATTTACATTGATTCAATACAATGACATTTTTATTTTGAAAGATCTGAAATCCAAGGAAAAATTTGAGTTCTCCCATTAAACTCATTTCAAACTCATTTTGCATAGTTGTTGAAAAATCAATACATAATGAATTTTTAGAAGATCCAAAAATAATATCATCCACATAAATTTGTTCTATCAAAACATCTTTAGAAATCCATTTAATGAAAAGAGTAGGATCAGATATCCCTTTGGTAAAACCTTTTGAAATAAGAAAAGAGACGAGCCTATCATACCATGCTCTTGGAGCTTGTTTTAAGCCATATAAATCTTTAGATAGTTTAAAAACATGATTGAAAAAATGGGGATTTGTAAAACTAGTAGGTTGTTCAAAAAACACATCATCAACCATATACCCATTTATAAAAGCACTTTTAACATCCATTTGATAAAGTTTGAAATTTATATGATCTGTATATGCATGTTGTATCCTAATAGCTTCTAGTCTTGCTATAGGTGCAAAGGTTTCCTCATAGTCTATTCCTTCCTCTTGACTATATCCTTGTGCAACTAGCCTAGAATTATTTCTAACTATATTCCCAGACTCATCAACTTTGTTCCTAAAAACCTATTTAGTGCCTATGGTCAAAGTGTCCTTAGGTATTTCAACTAATTCCCAAAAATTATTTCTTTCAAACTGATTTAGTTTTTGTTACACAACCTTTAACCAAAATTCATCATTGATAGAATCATTAATATTTTTGGGTTCAAGTAGTGAAAGAAAAGGTTGTTGTTCAACATAGTTTCTTAGAGAAGCTCTAGTTTTTGTTCCTCTATTTAAATCACCCACACCAACATCTAGAGGATGATTCTTGAGAGTCCTAATACCTCTAGGAAGGTTTGAACTAGATTCACCATTGTTGTTTGTTGGTTCAAAATCGGTAGAGGCAGCTTCTGAAAAATTTCCATAATTGGATACTTTTACAGGGGATTCACTATCCTTATCATTAATGTTCATATTTGACAAATCTTCCTCAATATTTTTAAGAGAGGTTTTAGGATCATGTGGATCAATCTCATCGAATTTGACATGAACTGATTCTTCCACACATTTGGTTTTCTTATTGAACACTCTATAGGCTTTAATTGAGATAGAATAACCCAAGAAAATTTCTTCATCACTTTTGAGAGCAAATTTATCAAGATTATCTTCGGTATTATGAATAAAGACATTGAAACCAAAAACTATAAAGTAATTAACCTTAGGCTTCCTATTATTCTAATGTTCATAAGGGTTCCCTTTTAGAATAGGTCTAATTAAAACTCTATTGATAACATAAAAAGCTATATTTGCAGCTTCAACCCAAAAATAAATAGGTAAGTCATACTCCTTAAGCACAGTTCAAGGAATTTATTGAAGGGTCCAAATTCTTCTTTCTACAACTCCATTTTGGTGAGGTGTCATAGGGGAAGAGAAATTGTGACTATAGCTATTATGTGAGCAGTAAGATTCAAACTCATGATTCTCAAACTCACGGCCATGATCACTTCTCACGTTCTTAATTCTATGTGCACTAAGGTTTTCTATATACTTGAAATATTTGACAAAATAGGAACAAGAAACACTTTTGTGATCTATAAAGTATACATAAGTATACCTAGAGAAGTCATCCACAAGAACATAAACATTGTGCTTCCTATTTAGACTTGAAACTCTTGATGGTCCAAACAAATCCATGTAAACCAACTCAAGTGGTTGACAAGTTGAAACTTATTTCTTTAGTTTGAAAGAAACTTGGCATTGTTTTCCCTTTTGACAGGGATTACACACTTTATCAATTGGGAATTCTAGTTTAGGTAAGTCTCTAACTAAAAATTTCTTATATAGCTTCCTAAGTGAGTGCACATTACAGTGTCCTAATATTCTGTGCAATAATCAAGACTCTATGAAAAGCATTTAAGGAGGAAACATTTTGTTTGACTAAGGAATTTAAATCAATAACATATACATTCCCATTTCTACATGCAATAAAAACTAAATCATTTTTTTGAATAAAAAACATTTCATGAATCATTTTCAAATTTAACATTAAAGCCATCATCACATAACTAAGATACGCTAAGTAAATTATACTTTAATCCATCAACAAAAAGTACTTTAGAGATTAATATTGTATCAGGGTTACCAATCTGGCCAAAGCCGGTGATTTTTCCTTTTGCATTATCAGCAAAGGTGGCATGCCCACCATTAAATTTAATTAGACTCTTGAAGAAAGAATAGTCTCCTGTCATATATCTTGAATATCCACTATCCATGTACCATAGAGTATTACAAGAACTCTTTAAACAACTTCCCTGCAAAACAGATTAAACATGGGGTAATTTTGGCACCCCGATATTCCTGGGTCCAGAGAGGTTAGCTAGTAAAACTTTGGGAACCCGTATTTTCTTTATAGGTTTTCTAAGATAAAAAAACACATTTTGAGACATAAATACTTTTTTAGGTACATTAGAAAATTGTTTCTCCAAAGATTGTCCAGAACTAGCAGTGAACTGTCCAGATTTTAGAACAAATTTGGTTTTGCTAATTTGTCTTTGTCCAGGCTGATATCCTAGACCAGTTGTAGATTTTGGAGGAATATGTTTTCCTAGAGGCTGTGTCAAGGTATCCCTACCAACAGTGAACTTCTCAATATCCTTTCTTAATTGTTTATTAGATAATTTTAACTTTTTATTTTCCTTTAGTTGTGTAGAAAATAACTCTTTTTCTATGTTTAGATTTGACTTGTAATTCGCATTGAAAGCATGCTGTCTTTTTAATGACTTATATTTGTCCTTGAGTACATTAAAAGTTTCCTCAAGCATTTTTCAATATTCAAATAATTCTTCCTTAGTAATATCTTTATTATTATGAGAGTCACTTTCATTCCCAGAATAATAAGTATTATACATAGGGGAATTAATTGTTAACTCAGATGTCTCTGTCATAAAACATAGATTGGCATGTTTGTTCTGTTCTGAGTCTAAAGCATCAGATTCACTCGAACTATCTTCTAAAGCACTCCAGGTTGCTTTCATAGCCTTTTTATAACTTTTACTCTTTTAATAATATTTAATTTTTAATTTTAACTTCGGGCAGTCATCCTTGATGTGTCCTTTCATCTTGCATTCCTAGAAGACTATATCATCTTCCTTATCAGATTTCTTCCAGTCCTTCTTCCACTTACCTTGTTGATCATACTTACACTTGTAGTTTGTTTTTATAAAAAAAATATTATTCTTATAGAACTTCTAAAATCTCCTGGCTATTTGAGCCATTTCTTCATCACCTTCTGAATCTGACTCTTCACTAGTTGAACTTTCAGTAGGTACATGTATTTTCTCTTTGTCTTTGCTCTTTGAAGAAGTAGATTTGAATGCCACAAATTTTCTCTTGGGTTCATTTTCTTCTTCTTTGTTCACCTTCAGTTATTATTCATACACAATTAGTTTACCAATTAACTCTTTAACATGTAGATTGCTGATGTCACATGACTCTCTGATAAAAACAGAAGTGCCTCTCCATCTGTCTTGAAAACATATCAATATTCTCATGATCTGCTCCTTCTCTGGAACTGCATTCCCCAGTGAACTCATGGTGTTGACGATCTCATTAAACCTAAGGTACATGTCAGAAATGGGTTCATTAGGCCTCATTTTAAAATTATCAAATTTATAGTATAAGTATTTAATCTCATTTCCTTCACGTTGGTTGTTCTTTCATGAGAAACAGCCAAGGTGTCCCAGATTTCATGAGCTATTTTACATGCAAAAATTCGGTTAAATTCCTCATCTCCTAAAGAACAGTAAAGGACATTCATATCTTTACAGTTATTATTGTAGCCATACTTTTTAGAATCATCCCAGGTAGATCTAGCAGTTTTGGGGATCTCATATTCTGATTCTATAGCAGACCAAATATCAATACCAATACTTTCCAAATGAATTTTCATTTTAATTTTCCATTGATCATAGTTCACACCATTAAGGAAAGGTGGCCTGTTATTAGAAGCACCTTCTAGTCTATTATACATAACTATATTTTAGAAAATATATTAAAGAGAAAAAATTTAGAACTAACAGAAATTTAATGTCTTTAAGATAAAACTAAAATCACAGTTTAAAGAACAAAGGGTTTGAAAACTTTTTATAAATAAGAATGTAATCCTCTGATACCAAATGTTGGTCGAAGTGGATAATCAAGAGGGGGGTGAATTGAGTTCCAATTAAAATTTCTGTTAAAAACTTTTAGGATAAAAATTCCGAAGTTAAGATGGCCCAGTCAATTAAGGCAGTAGAGATATAAGTGACTTATTGTTCAACGGGTTTCTCAAAGGTTGATTACTACTCAGTTGAATCAGTATGAGTACTAATTCCACTTTTTCAACAAGTTTACTAAACTAATCACATATTCACACTAACCAGAACTAACCATCAGAATAAAATAAGCACAATAGATAAATGTATAACAGAGTAATAGAAAGATGAAGACAATAATTTAAACAAGAGGTTCAGTCTTAAGTCAAGACATAGTCCTCTCTACTAGATGATCACCTGCCACCAATAAATTATATTAAAAAGTGATACATAGAATATATCGGGCTTTAAAACAGTTTTCAAAAACTATCAAGGTTTTGTAACCTCTACCACAGTTATACGTGTGAAAAAATAAACTACCAAGCCCCACTAGGCATCTTCCACAGTTATGCGTGGGAAACACATGTAAAGCGAGTTTGGTATGTGTATTTTCAGTATCCCTCAGTTCAAGCACAAGAGTCAGTGTGTTACACAGACAAACTGCTCACAAATGTATAATACTTAAACACAATAGAGCTAATGATAGTAGGGATAAGTTTATAATCCTCTGTTGTGTTGGTAGATCATATCTGTACTCGTTGGAATGAAGGAAATGATGTTTTTGGTCCTTCTCTATAAGTTGACTCCAAGAAAGAGTGTCCCAACATCCAGGTTCTAACGTTTATATGTAGAGATGATCAGCTTCTTGGATTTAAATCTCTTTGTAGCACACTACTACAACTTGAGAAAGGTTCTTTCTACAGATACTCGTGAAGCTCTGTGTTCCTCTGAATAAGTACTTGAGTGTTCTTCTTATTTAGATGCTGTTTGTTTCTCTCTTATGTGTGTATCTTAAATATTTCCACCACCCTTGTCACTATTATCTCTCTGTACTCATATATATATATATACTTTTATAGTTCAAATTTTTCTCATTTGGTTCAGCAGGGGCTGACAAGTGAAATGTTTAAAAAACGTGTGGTTTTCCTCGTACATCGTACTGTTTCCTGATGTGCCTTCAAGTATAAATAAATAATTTCAGATGCATTAATTCCTCCAGACATGACCATTATAATAAAAATAATAAAAATAATAAAGATAATTATAGAATATCAGTAGACTAGTAGCAGATGCATGTCACACGATAGAGTTCAACCGTAGTCTCTCCAACTCAGGACTTCATCGGTACGATATTCAACTGTGGGCTTCGACAGTAGTCTTGATCAGCGGTAGACTTCAATAGTAAGTTTCTAACGGTAGATTTGTAACATCAGACTACTTCAACAGTTACCTTTCCAATGGTAGACTATTTCAGCAGGTAATTTCACTAATAGTGAAAAATTTCAATCAGTAGACTTTAAACAACAATCGAGTATCTCGATAGTTGGAGTTATCTAGTGGTTTCCTTCTACTAACGGTAGACATGTCAAACTGTAGACTTTAATAGTGATGCTCTCAACAGAAGACATGAGGAAGAGTCTGATAGTGAACTTATATCAGAAACCTTTCCACAACTGTGACCTTGTGAAAATGACTCTCTGTCTGTGAGCTTTGATTAGAAGATCTACAGTAGGCTTGTGACAGTAACCTTGTACTGGTATATCAGTGACAGTAAATATTCAACAATAACCTTCTAGGATTAGTGACCTAGTGTAACAGTGAGCTATAACGGTGACCTTGAACAGAAGGCTCTTACCAGTAGCCTTTAACTGTGAACTTAAATTTAGATAAATGTAAACTATAAGCTGATGCAACAGAATTGTGAGGCTAAGAATACAATTTGTTCAGGATAAACAATATAAATACAGATTACAAGGGTTAGAAAATGGATTAATATATCATGGTCAATTTTTAAATATGATTTGGGATTATCAAAATAGGTGAGTCCAAAAGTATGATTAGTCTATATAATAAAAATAAGATTCAAAAAAGGATGTTTACATATCGGATTATAATTTAAAAATATCACTGGAAAATTTCTTGAGTAAAATCTATGTGGACATTAAAATCACTTTTTTAAAATAATGTAATTTCATAAATATTGGAGAAAAATTTTATAAGAAAAAGAAATTCTAAGCATATAAATAAATATTCACAAAATTTATCAATCATGAAAGTAGAAAATTAATTCATGATGTCTAAGTTTAAGAAACATTTGTTTCACACTTTTATAAGAAAATTAAAATATTAAATACTTCAAAAATTTATAGGAATATTATTTTTAAGAAAAAATTAAAATAAATACATAGTAGAAAAATTATTTAAAAAATCATTGGTGAATAGAAAAAAAATCATTGATTATTTAATAAAACATGAATATGGAAGAAAATGTTTCACAAATGAGTCGAAAAATAAATTTGGTTTTACATATTAAAATATTTTTGGTATCCTGAGTACTTATATAATAGAAAATGAATGGAAAACATTTATTTTATTAATAAAACCTGAGGAGAGTAAAATATATTATGTTTATGATAGATTGATTTTAAAATATTGAGATTTTAAAAGAAAAAAATAATATTCGATATAATGTTTTAAATGAAATAAAAATCATAGAAGAGAATTTAAGATACTGAGAAATTGATACATATTTATTCTAAAAAAATATAATATATTCAATAGATTTTATGGCATGTAACATCGAGTTTGATTGAAACACAACACTTTATTAAAAATTAGCATTTTAACATAGCCGTTAAGTTAGCAGATATGAATAATATTAATTATATCTTGAAAATTATATGCCTCACAAAAGTATAATATAAATTAATTTTATGTTTATTTATTATAAATATAATAAAATCCATTTGAAAGAAAAATGAATGCTTTCTGAAAAAATGTATGTTTCTAAAGGCGAGTTAGTTGCAGTTTTCACACTCTATTAAAAAATAATTTTCACCAGTTTTAAAAAATTTATTTGAGAAAATTAATAATATTTTTAAATATATATGTCAAAACTATCTCTATGTGAATTTTGGATATTTTATGACAAGATTATTTTTATATATGAATAGTAAAAAATACATATTTGTTTTGCGAACTTCCTTTTAGTTTAAATTTTTTTCAAGTATAAATTTTATTTTAAATTAGTTTTAAATGAATATTATTTAAACAATATTAAAATTTAACAAATTTATATCATTATAATCAATTCAAAGTATAATTGTTTTATTAAAACATTCTATATTTATGAGAGTTTTATCTTTATAAAATCCCCTTTCATCATCGCTATATATTAATATTAAATTGGATTATATCACTTATGTGAATTGAATTTATAAAAATGGATTCCATATTGGGAATCAGAATAAATTACAATATCTAAAAAGGTTACCTTTATTTTTGATTATAATGAACAGTGAAAATAGTAAAAACTAATTATTGTCATTTTGGTATAAATGCGTTTTCCAGGGGGTGGGGGGTTCAACTAAGAATATAATGGTTGAAACAATAACAAATTTGATCAAAACAAATTTTTTGGGAATATTCAGTCAATATAAACTCTAAGGTTTAAAAATTACCCCATATTTATTATTTATAACTGAGAAAAATGTGGGTATAACTTTATCTTCTCAAAAAATCTGATATGTGTCCTCTCCCCCGCTTATAAAATACCACTCTATATACTCCCATCCTCACACTTCTAATGAAATTTGGTTCAAAATATAACTATTAAAATACCTTCCTTAATCCTCTCTCAATATCCTAGATTTCTTTATTTTATCAGAAAGCTAATCTAGGAAAGCTTTATGTATAAACCCAAAATAGTTCTCTGAATAAGAGATAAAATTATCAACCCAAGTGTTTTTTTATTTAATATTCCACATAATTAAATCATATCAAACAATGATAAGATAAAAAAATGAGTATTTACCAAATACTTAGATGTTGTTATGTTAATGGAATACCCTATTTCCATCTCTAATCAAATTAAATTGAATACAGAAATGTCAAGCATATGTAAGGAGGACTACTACCTCTCTAAACGATGTAATTTGTTTTCCATTAACAACTTTCAAGGATGGATGTAATGATGTATTTAAATTCATTTATATGATATTTATTAAATTATTTTAATTTTATAATAATGATGTCACATATAAATTCATACATTCTATTTTGGGTAGATATGATATTGTCACTCATGTGTACGGTTGACTACTACCTCATGAAGTAGTGCGATTCATTTTACACTTTTTATTATCATGATAGAATGGATAAATTTAATGAAATATGTTTGATATTTATGATAAACCAATAATTCTAGAAATATGTTATCAAATCTAACTTTTTTACCTTCAAATCTGGTCAAAAATAGTAACACTGCTCGTGTGTATTTGTGAACAACTGCCTCCACGTAGTGATGTAAAATATTTTTCATTTGATATTAACATGGAAGGTAATAAAATTGTATTTTATTGAAATAAATAATATATATAACATAATAATTATTCTATAAAGTTAAATTAAAATTATTTTTTCATTATTTCATTAATCGAGAAAAATGGAAACAACGTTCAAGCATACACATGGCCTACCATCTCCATGAATTGTGTGAGCCACGTTCCACCAATAAGTATTATATATTATTATAAATACTTATATAATGAATATATATTATTTTTATATCATGTTTAATATTTTGTATAAAATTTAACCATGATAAATATAAATGTAATGAAATTACTGAACCATCGCAAACATGAAAAACAATCCAATTATCACAAAAACAGTGATTTTAACAAGGAATTGTTATTAAATAGATGATAAAACACTACAGTAAATAATATATGTTATAAGATATATTATAATGGTTATATAACATATTTATAATAAATATATAATTATTATATAGGAGTTTTAGACATATATAAAGGATGTCGAACCTTAGGTAAGGGTGTCTCTTCTCATTTTTACTCTGGGGAGACATATGCCAAATTAACCACTTATTCCTTTGTGTGGTGAATATAATGAAAATTTTGATATGTTAAATCATAATTATATTCATCTTCATGGTATTTATTGTTTATTTTTAAGTTACTTATTTCATGGGTCCTACTATTCAAATGCTACCAAAGTGGTAAGGGATTATTTCACAATCATTTTTATGACTATTTGTTTGTCTCCCATAGAGAAATTAAATAATATTTCTATACTAAAAACAATATATTTAATTACCCTATGATTACTAATAAATTTTTTAACTAATAGAACCAATTTTTTACTCTTTATTACTTGAATTTATTTTAAGTTTTTTTAAGAAAATTCAACGTTATTTCCATCTTTAGTCAAAAATCAATTATCATCAAAATACATGGTTTCTAAAAATGTTTTCAAAAATGATTTTAACCCCTTAAAAATGACTTTTTAAAGAAATATTTAACCATTTTTAAATTTTTATATTTTTTTTGAAATGAATCATCATATCATTTTCAAACAAATCACTTGGATTTTTTAAAACTGTGAATGAAATATATTTTTTAGACATGTACGACATAATTTACATTTTACACCTTGATGACCACTATGTTTTTTAATATTATTTTTTAATTTACATGGTTTTTTCAAATAACGTTTTTTAAAATATTTTGTGAAATTTTATTAAAAGGTGGTATTCAATATCAATTTTTTTCTTCAAAAATGTTTTTAAGGATCTTTTCATGGCATTTACACTCATAAAAAACACAGTACCTTTATTGTAATTACAAACCACTAGGGATATGTTATATGAATAACATCATTATTTTTTATTTTTATGTATTATGATATGTTCTACCAAGGATGTATAATTTTATTACAATTCACCTTATTACTCTTGATGGCTTATAATTATGTCTATTTGATTAGAGTAAGTATTAACATTTCATATATTAGTTTTTCAATATGTATATTTATGTTGATTATGTTTCACCCAATTAATACGAGGAATGCATTAGAATTATTATGCAATGGTTGGGGGATGGTTATCTATATTACCTTGATAGATCAATAGGTCTAATCATCCAAATCAATTAGACAAATTTGAATGGTTTTTACCTAATGATTTAAACGATCATGTGAAAGGCCTTGAAAGTATGTTTCAAGTGTTTAATATTATACATTACCACATTATTTAATTAGTTATTGATGTCCATGTGATTATTCAATTACATAAAATATATATGGATATGTTTTAATCCCATGTGAATAATTATATATACTATTTGATCACCATATATTCCTACCATATTGTGTTGATGTTTTTTTTAAATGGAATGGGTTTTATTTACTTACCTTTCCATATTGATTATGATTATTTATTCATGATAGAATAATATATATTATTACCCTTACAAATAATATTAGATATCCCCTTTATTATGTTTTAATTTACCCATGATACTAGGATGTGTTTTTTGATTGATATGGGGGGATATGCTAAGGGGAATAATGAAATTCTAATGGAAAAGAACATGTGTATTTTATGTTTTCAAATGTATGCGAAATTCAAGAATAAATCTATTTTAACTAGACTACTAAAATATTTGGTACATTGAGATACAATTCATTGTATCTAGTTTCACTATAATAATTTAAATATTGACTCTGGGCTAAAAGGGTTTGTGTCTTTACAATTTGTATTAATGGAATTTTATTATAAACATTGAGAAATAGATTTAAGAAAACATAGATTAGAGAATAGAACCCTATGACTTAATTTATGGATTAGTATAATTATATGATACCATCATAAGGTATTTATATGTTATAAATTATGTTGTTTTCCTAGAACACATACTTACATGGATAATACAAGTGGATGTGGTTTTGGACCAGATGCACATATGGGTAATATCTCCAAAAAGCGCATAGCGGGCTTGACTCGAGCATTACCAGGTGCATGATAATAGGCATGAATACACAATATATTTGGAACTAATTGGACATATTATAGGTTTAATTCACATTTTCAATATAAAAAATTGTGAAGGATTTAATTTTTTTATGATTTTAAAACATTCCCAAAGAAATCATGTTTATGATTTTTAGATTATCCATGCATTGATTTTTAAATTTATTTTAATTGTTTCAATAGATTTAGTATCATACATTATGATACATAATGTTGTTATATAATATGGTGTATTCCATTTTTTAAAATGGAGCCTAGATGAAGGAATGAGAACCATACCAATTCACATAATTCATATAGTAAGAATCATCATTTACATGATGTGCTTAAGCCAATATTTTGAATGAAACAAGTATCCCAAACATTCAAATTATATGAGGATATTTTATGATGTGATACTAATATAGATAAATAATTTTTAAAGTATTATGGATTTTGAGGAAATAATGAGAATAATAGGACGAAAGACAGAAATGGATATGGGGAGAAAGGGAAGGAATGGTTTTCCCGTAAGTGATTATTGTGTAAATAAATACCTTGGTACTTAGTTTAAGGGAATGAGAGTTTGATTAATGTGTAGAGATAAAGTCCATAAGGCCATTGATAATATCTGTAATAAACAACTCTTTCATGTTTAGTGTTTCAACTACAAGGATATGGGTCACTGCATAAAAGAATGCCCCAAGCATCAAAGAAATATACCTCGAATGAATATATTACACCAAGGTCATGGGTATGATGATACTACATAAGAAGTTGAATGTTTAATGTTATTGAGTTTTGATTTAATAATTATTTCATAGGAGTATTTTATCAATGTTATTTTAGGTATAAAAATCATGAAATTTATAATGAATCTATTGTACTACTTTTTATTTTTGTATTTGAATGTATGTGATGAATATTATCGATAACCATGAAAAGTGATTCTATGGAAATTTGGTCATTATGAAAAAAAATATTGATGGAATATAACAATTAATATATGGCTTATGTTGAGATAATAATGAAAAATAGATGTTGATAGGATAGTTTTGGTAACCTTGAATTTTTTTAGACATTTATATAATCTCTTATTGAGTTTAATTTATTTTTTGATTTACGTAATATATTCGACAACTGAGATTTTATTTTTGTAATCTTGAAATTATTTATTTTGGTTTTATAGGGACAAAGCTATTAACATATATTGAATGTGACATTAATATAAACATTTTATTTTTTTTGTATCATAATTTTGATATAGAAACCTCTCTTACATATTTTTCTACTTTGAATTCAGTCAAAAATTTTTTTGGATGAGTCTTAGGGATAACTATTTATCCAATGGATTAATTTTAAATTCATTTGTTATTGGATAATTTCTTCTAACCATTTTGGTCTTGGAAAACATATAGAGATAGGATAAATTACTTTTCATTCATTTACTGAGATATTGATATGTTAAATTATAATTTAATTACATTAACCATATAAATTGTTAGTTGATATTAATTAATTAGGGTAATAGATGAATTAAGAATTTATTAAATCAAATCAGAAGGCTGAAATTGTTCCTATGAAGTATAGAGATTCCATGTAACTATTTTTATTATTCTCACTATCTAGAATATAAAGGAATTCCTTAACACTAGAAAAAGTAACTTAAAAAAATGTTATCCTTGTACCTTTATTTTAAATGAATCATCTAGAATTTTAACATATTTAAAATTTATATAGATTTTTTGTCATTAATTTTTATACATCATCAACTTTCATGTGATAGATTATCTCAATCACTCTCCATTAATAATTGGGTGTTAGACTTTTCATCCCAGTCCATATATTCACATTCAACCAATGTTCTCCTATTTCGAAAATTAGTTTGTGTTATTCCATATAAATTTTATTCTTCCATTATTCTTTAATGAAGGATAATTTCTATTAAGATTTTTTTTGTTTTTGAGATTCAATAAGTGTATTTCAATTTTTAAATCTTTCATTATGAAAATCTATACTAAATTACGAGGGAAGAATTTATTTAAGGGGGTAGAATGTAACACTCCATGATTTTAAAAGAGGAATATCATAATCAATAACATGTATGTAAAAAACACCTAGCATAGATTAGAATTTAAATCCCCATTAAATTATGATATATTTATTTCAAAATATATTCAATCACTTTTATGGCTGGTAATTCACACAACACTAAGTTTCAATGAAACACAATAAGATTTTAAACATGACCATTATAAACTAGAAGTTAAGTTGAAGGGTATGAATAGAAAGAACTAAAATATTCAAATTACATGTTTTCAAAATTTTTAAAACAATTTTAATGGATATATATTGAATATAAATTAAATAAAAACCTATTTTAAAGAAAAAGGAAATTTTTTCGGATAAAGAATATTTTTCTAATACCGGTATAACCACACTTTACAAACAAAATTTGTAATTAATTTTTATAAAATATAGAAATTTTATATGAAAAAAATAAATTTTTAAATATAAATTTAAAATTATATTTCAGTGTTATTTGGTTTTTTTCTTGAAAGAATAATTTTTTAACAGATAGTGAAAAATACTATTTTTATTGAAAACAGAATTTTTGTTTAAGTTATTTACAATTTTAAATTTACATTAAATTTTGTTTGATATTAAAATAATTTAGATAAATTATAATTTAATTGATTTTGTTCATTGGAATCTATTTTATATTTAATTTTGATATTAAAACATTGTATACTTATGAGAATTTCACTTTTGAAAACCGCTCGTTCCTTGCATTTGTGGATTAATTTATAAATTGAATTATTCCAATAATGTGAATTAAATTTGAAATTATTGATTTAATTTTTTTTGTAAAAATCATAACTTATGTCATTTAATAATTGAAATTTTAATTTTTACCATAATTTAATATAAAAATAGTAAAATATATTTACCTTCGTTAAGGTAAAAAATGGGTTTACTGAGGGGGGGGGGTGGGTGTTAAACTTAGAAGATAATGTTTAAGAATGAGTTAAATATTTCAAAAAATATATTGGATGACCATATTTTCGCCTTATCACAAATAAGGGTTTATAATTACCCCTTTGGAGGCCTGTGCCAAGTGGAAAACATGGGTATCATGTAATTTTTAAAAAATTCAAGGTGTGTCAAACACACTGCTTATAAAAGGTCACCATATGTTCTCCCCTATTCAAACTTACAAAACCATTTTGTTATCGAAAAACCTACCCAAATACATAAAGTATCCCCCTCACAACATAATATATGAATTTATATGATCATAAATAAAATCATGGAAGTCTTTAGGTATACATTTATAAGAGTTCTCCAAAGAAGAGTTAAAATTATTAACATGTGTATTTATTTTATTTCTTCTTCAAACTTTGTAAAATATTATTATATATTCAAAATATAGTAAAAAACATATAATATATGTACTTATATTTTATTATTTTAATGGAATAACCTATATCCATATCAACTTCTATAAAATGGAAAATTAATCTATGAATTGTGTGTGTGAAGAAATACATCCTCAAAAACCAATGTGATTTGTTTTACATGAACACCATTGAAGGTAGGATATAATAATGGATTTAATATATGTATATGATAATTATGAAATTTTTAAACTTATAAAATTATTATATAACATATTCCTTCTAACTTTCCATTCTGTGGGTGGATATTATAACGTCACATGATTGTATGAAAAACTACCACCTCGGGAAGCAATATAATTAATTTTGAGGTTATTATTAACATGGATGTTAGTAATGATTATCATAAAAATATAAATGTAATTTTTATGAACTAAAAATAATTATATATATTTATTCAATATCACATCTGGCATTTTATCATCAAATCTGTTGGGAAACAATCATTTTGTTCGCGTGTACCTATGGACTACCGCCTGTACGTTGAGATGTGAGATGTTTTCAAATTTATTTTTATGTGGATTTTAATATAGATGGATTTTACTAATATAAATTATATATATAAAATAATAAATATTCTGGAATTTTGAATTAATAGTTTTTTCCAATCATCCATCTTCCGAGAAAAATGGAAACAACATTCATTCTTATGTACGACTTACCGTCTCCATGATTGGTCTAAACAATTATCTATATTTTAATTTTATAAATAAAAATAAATACATATATTATTAAAATATATATGATGTTTTTATTATTTTTTTTATAAATATGGGAATTATTTAACCATTATAAATGTAAAATGACTGAAATTACCAAACCAAAATATACCTGAAAAACAAAGAAATTATCACATGAAATAGTGATTTTAACTAAGAATTCTTATTAAATGGGTGATAAAACACAATAGATAAATCATGTATAGTATTATATATATGATTATAGTTTTTAATAGATATAAAATAAACCTATATTTATTATATTTGAGGTTCAAAAACATACAAATGAAGTAAAACATGAGTTAAGGATTTCTCGTCTCACTTTTACTTCCATGAGTCATACACCATATTATCCACTTATTACATTGTTTTGTGCATATAATGACCGTTTTTATTTGTTATATCATGAATATATTTACCTTATTGTAATTTAAATTTAAATTTTATTTTATTTATTGTATTGGGATTATGATTCAAAAGTTACCAAAGTGGTAAGGGATTATTTCACAATCTTATCATTATTCAGGATTGTTTTTGTTTAAGTCTCCAATGGGGGAATTATTTTTTTACATATAAATATATACCAATATATTAAATTAGAATTTGGTTATTCATTAAATTTTAAACTAAAGTTACAATTTCCCACTATTTGGTAATAAATATTATTAATGAAAGGAATTTTAGAAAATCTACAAGTATTTATCTCTTTAGTTAAAAATCAATATTCATAAAAATCCATGTTCACTAACAAATTTCACAAAAATGGTTTTAAAATTTTAAAAATGATTTAGTAAATATATTTTTAAATTTTTTTAATTATTCAAAAATGTTTCTGAAAGGAATCATCATGGTGTTTTCAAAATATTTCCATTTTTATTGTTCCTGCAAATGTAAAAGGAATGGAAAAATTATCCACATCCATGACCAATAAATGTTTTAATTATTATTTTACAAAAATAAAATGATGGTTTAATTAAAAATTATTTTCGAAATGTTTTGCAAACTTATTGTTTCAAAAGGTGATTATCAAAATTCCATATTTATTTTCATCAAGAATTTCTTAAGGACCATTCATGGAATTTATATTTATAAAGGGAATCACTCCTATATTTTTCTTATGATAAAATATAGATATTTTTTATTGATATCATCCATATTTTATTTGGTTTATGATCTGTTTGACTAAGGATGTTTACTTTTATTACCATTCACCAAATTACTCTAGAGTGTTTAAGATTATGTTTATTTTATTGGGGTAAGTATTTACATTTAGTATATTAGTTTTTATATAGGAATTTATAAGTTGATTATGTTTCAACCATTTTATATAATGAGCAAAATAGACTTAGTAAGTGATGGGTGAATTCTGGTTATATATGGACCCTCAATTTGTTGATCGTTCTCATAGAGAAAATCATTTTTTAAAATTAGGTGGGGTTTTATCCATATATTAAAACTATCATGTGAAAGTTATTGAAATTATATTTTAAATATATGACATTATGAATTCCCTCATTATGATATTATCTATTTATGTCCACGTGATAATTCAAATAGTTAAAATATCCATGGATCTGTTTCAAACTCATATGATTATTGATATTAATTTATTTGATCATCATTTATTCCTTCCAAATTATGATCAATTTATTGTTTAAATGAAATTTTCTTATGTTATTTTCCTTTTCTATATTCATTATGTTTATTTATTAATTATAGTTTCCATGGTATGCTTACCCTTTCTATGCATATGAGCTCACCCTTTTCATTTATTTTATTTTCCACAAGATACCATAAAGTGTTTTAATATATAGATATATGCTATGAATAATGATGGAATTATAAAATTAAACACTTTTTGTATTTTATGTATTCAAATTAAAATGAAATTCAAGTATGTATCTAGTTTAACATGACTAATGAACAATTAAGTCCTTCAGTATTTCATTCCTTTTACCTAGTGAGATGTTAATAATGCAACCACCGAATCGAGCCTACTACGTTTTTTACTTATCATAATAAAATAATTCCACCAATAAATACATTAACATAATAATACTGAGTAATGCTGAGATTGTGAAATAACTCTTACAACTTTGGTAACTTTAGAAACATAACCCCCATTAAATATATAACTTCAAATGAAACATAAAATATGGAAAATATAATGAAATTAATGATATAAAAAATTAATTGGTATGTATATACACCTCATTAAATATGATAGATTTATAAAATAACATATGTCCTAAAGAAGAATATTTTAGATGAAGAACTCTTACCTCATATTCGATTTTCCACATTAGTTGTCTTAGAATCAGATAAAATAAATTTATATTTATTATAAGTACATATAATAACCATATAAATTTCTAAAATATCATAGATGATCAATTTATAAAATTCAATCACCCCTTGTCAGTATTCTTCTATTATTTTCCTTATTTCCGGCGTTAAAGGCATCATTTTTAATGTATGTTTTGATTCGGTAGTTTTTGTCCTTGTATTTTGAGAATGGTTACATAAAGTAAATAATATTTTGACGATATAAATAATATATATATTAACTATATATATTTATATTTTTACAAAATTTAGAGACTAAAAAATGAACGAAATAGTTAATGGGGATAATATGTTGTATATACGCATGAATACAGTTTTTAATTTTCAAGGTATGAAAAACAATTAAATAGTAACTCAAAATTATATGATAATTTTTATTTATTATATATCTTATATATTTGTTAAATATATCCTTATTACCATCCATCTAAAGTGTAAATGATAAATGGACCACATTACTTTTTAGAGGTAGTCATCCACACCTGCACACGAGCGACATTATCATTTTTCCAATGAATTAGATTGAAATATGGTATATATTATGTTATAATCATAGAAGGATATTAATTTAATAAATTACATATAAATATATATTATTTCCATATTTATGACCATCTAATTAATGTGGTTATGAAAATCAAATTATACCGCTACATAGAGATGGTAAGCTGTACATACGCACGAGCGATGTTTTCACTTTTCATAGGATTTAAAATAGATTGAAAACTATTGAAACATAATAATAAAAAAATATTAGTGTATTTATGATACTTAATTTATTATTTTAACATGACTAAAATATATTTAGATGAACTTTAAGAAGAAATAAATTTTGAGGAGTCGGTAAAGATAATTACCACTTCTATAAAAGAGCTCCTTAAGATCTTCTCTTAAGCGACCCAGAGTTGGTATTTAGGAAAAAAAGATCTCAAACTGGGATAAGGATGTTTAGAATATGTTGGTTTGGGTTTTTGGATCTAATATGATCTCAGTTGTGTATACAATAGAGGATAAGTTGTTCATTTTTGTCATGGGTGAATGAACACACAAGGAATTAATAGATTGATTTTAATATTATAAATTCATTTTCATTTTAATGTGGAACATTTTGGCCATAATATAAAATATAATATAGTTTATTGTTTAAATATCATAAAAAATAACTTGTTTATAGTTTTATGCAGTATTATAATCCTTATCTTTTAGTTTAACCCCTAAGTTAACCTATTTTAACCGTAACCGTAATAACGCCTTTTTCACTCTTAAAGTGCTATAATTTTACTCATATGGAGAAATTTAAACCATAAATTGAAAATGTATGAAATTTTATACCATATATCATCTCCACTGTTCTACTTTAAGATAATTATGATGTAAAATATTTTAGTAAAATATTATTTTTAATAAAAAAAAAATAATGTCATTTTGACACTATTTCATTAAATTTATTTTAAAGATATCAAGAAAAATATATAATTAAAATATATACATTTAACACACATATAATATTAAATATATATATAATTCCTAGGTCATTATCATTCACACAAAAAAATATTACATATAGTGTTTTTAATATAATTTATTTAATTTTTCAATAAACTGGATACAAACTAAATTGGAATTACATAAGAATTTATGATAATTGTTTAATCATTATAAATATAATATAATTTTCCATGATAAAACAAATTATTTTATCAGAGAAATATACATTTAGAACTAAATGTTTACTATTTATGTCCTTTTATTAAAAATTTAGTGTCTTTAAAGCGTAGAGAGTGAAATTTCATATTTATTATTTTCTTAAATTAATATAATGATACTAATAAAAAAATATGTCACAAGTTTCAAATATATTAGGGTATTTGATAAAAATTTCTGAAATTCACTCATCATATAGGAAAAAGGAATGTTTTAGGGTCATTTGGTTTTTCCTTGTCATATTATTTTTATCTGTAATAACTCAATTTACCCTTTCCCTAGTGACAATTGATACAATGATCACTATTAATAATGAAAATAAATAAAATGGATGAATTTTAAAAATTTAGATAACCTTATTAAAATATGAAATCAATTTTTCTATGTTTAATTTCTATAAGCGGAAGAAATTAGATTAAGATTAAAACATTAGATGCAACTAAACTGTTTTCAAAAAAATGTATTTTCAAGGATAAAAATGTTTAAAAAAAAACTGAAACATAAAATAAATTAAGATGAACATAAATAAATTTTTGATATTAAATGAGAACTAATTTTATATTTATACTATTTTAAAAAAATATTAATGTTTTAAATTCTTGCAACAAAATTAATGTTTTCAATGAAAATCAGAATTTTTTTAATATTCACTAGAAAATAAATATTTTCATAAAAATACCAATATGTAATATTTAGTTAAATTTGGTTTGATAATTTTTAAAATAATTTTATTTTTATAATATTGATTTTTTTAAAGTGTTAAAAATGTATTAGAATTCGCAAACACAAAATAAAAAATCAAACCATTTGTGAAGATAACATACTTTTTAAGAGTAAAATGATTTTATTGACAATTTATTACTTATTTATTATTTATAAATAATATATATGAAAACCCTATACATATTTTCATTATTAGTTGAAACATATTAATACCCTACAATTCAACAGATATGTTATAACAATAATTTTTAAATAACAAGATTTCATAGTTAGTTTAAGCCAGTATTTCATGTTACAAATTCAATGTTATTTCAAAAAATTAGTGTGATAATTTATCCCCATTAAATAATTTTTCCTCGTAATTTTTAATTATATTGGATAATCAATTGTTTTAAATTTTCTAATTTTTTTTGAAAAAACCCACATCGTAAAAATTGTTAATGAAATTTTCACCAAAAAAAGAGGAGAATGGAAATATGAATGTCCATATAAATTACACAAAACCATATTACCAAACTAGAAGAAATTTATTTGATGTGAAATTATGTAAATGGAATTAAAAAATATCACACCCATTAATAATTGATATTGATATAAAATATGGTCAATTTGAAGTTAATGACTTGAAAAAAATAAATTTGTTCGGTGTGAAACACCATTGATTCACTGAAAATGATGGTTAAAGTATAACATTTCAATTTCAAGGTCCTTTTCCTGAATTTGAGCCATTATTTAAAAACACTATGTAGAAAATTGAAAATATGTATAATTGATATATTTCTATTTTATAAGAACTATTTCATTCTTTGGTTGTTCTTTGATCTATTTCATGTTTTTCCCTTGTTCCAAGATATAAAATTTCAAGATTATTTTTTAAACTATAATCTCTAAAATTAAATCTTAATGGATCTTGTGATCCATGAAAAAATGTAATAAATATACAAAAACCAAATTGTGTAGCATAATACATTAATCATTAAAATCTCCATAGTGAAGCTCAAATTTTGAATATACAATTTCTTCCAAAATTTAACGATATCATTATTCCTTAAATAAATTCAAAGATTATCAAGTATATTCCTTGATTACAATAATATGGTAAAATCCATCATATATTACTAATAATTTTCAAGGTTACAGATATACACATATTTACTTCATCAATTTCAATCATTACTTTATCCCAAATAATAATAATTATATCAATATTAAGAAAATATTATGAGCATATTTCCCCCAACAAAAAGTTTCCAGTAAAATATCTCTTAACCATCAAATCACTTTTCTAGGTCATTAGTACCATTCAACATATGATTTCAAATCATTCTAGAAAAACTACTTCAGAACAATCCTTAGATATTTGATTATTCTTATAACCAAAATATCATTAATATAACACCTCTTCAAAATATTTATAAAATCAAAATACATACACAGATTAATACTTCCAATTCAATGATTAGCATGGAATAAGACCTTATTTGGTTTTGGAGTTAACCTTTTAGTTTAGGCTATTAACATTGATAATTAAAAAATTTAACATATAAAATACATTGAACTCCTTTGAAATTCATTTCATTATTTCTTCTATTTATACATAGAAAACATCTTCCCCTTCCAATGATTCATTTTTTATAGTGGTCCAAGATTAAAAAATTTTACTACTATTAATAGGGATTTTAAAATTGCTAAAAATCATCTTTAACAGCACTATAAATGCGATTTTAATCATACAGAATATAAAGGGGGTACCCTTTATGGGCACTCAAAATAGCGATGATAAAGGGCCACCTTTATCAATGATATTTTGAGTGCTGATAAAGTCCCCCTTTATTAGTGCTATTTTGAGTGCTGATATAGGACACATTTATCAGCACTCAAAACAATGCTGATAAAGGCCAAGTTGCCTAAAAAAACCCAGCAGTTATACAACAAGTGCACACTTGAGACAACACCTACACACACATCACAATACTGCTAAAAGAACAACACCTACACACAAACAAACAAAGCATATATGAAAAAAACATCACAATCAAAATTTTCTCAGACAATAATATATACATTTTCTTTAAATCATGAATACAAAGAAAACACTGCCATATACATTTGAAAAACTGTTTTATATGGTTATAATTACAATTATCCAACAAATAGTTAAAAACATTAATGTTTCATAGTTTTTATATCCGTGATCCCCTCTCAAAAATTGTCTTCCATGGTATTAGTTGTCAGATAAAATAATCTGAAATAAGGAAAACAATTCCACATATATAAGAAAACAAATATTATGTTAGTATTACAGTAATCAAAAAACTTAAACATTAACATGAAAGAATACATTAATAAAATGCCTATTGTTACCAGTTACAACCTTTACATATCCATATTTCCATGCATTGAATTAATATTTTAGAGGAGGCTCAACATGATTCATTGAATTATAAATATTGTTTTTTTAAGATTACATTGATGGTAAAATAAGAGGCATAAATGTCAACAACAACATGGAATCCAAAAGGTTTCATTTGTTGACAATAAAAAAAGGACGAATCTACACAGTCTAGAGTCTCTATTATAACTCCCCAAAAATGGGGGGTAAGATAAAGTTAGAATAGTCAAAATAGTATGCACTCAGAATACCCCCTTGAGCTCTGCTAGACAATGCTCTAGAGTAGGCTATGGATTAGCACAAATGAGAAACTAATTTGGTTTCCACATCTACAACCTGTTTTAGTGCCTCTTCCCAGCTATAAACATCAAATTTGGAAATTTCTGCCACATTGATAAGATTATGATGCTCTATCACTATTTTCTATACAACATTTAGCATTTATTATAGGAGTTAAATTTCATGTTAGATGTTTTCTATCTCATAACTCCCCTCAATGACTAAATTTTTATGAGATTATACTTCTATTGTACACATGGATGCTTCATTCAAGTCCCCATTGTGATGTCGAATGTTTGAATTTTATGCCTCTACCATCAATACTATCAGCTTGATGAACCTATTTTTATCCATCATGGTAAAAACCTTCTTCACACTATCATAGAGTTCTTGATAATATAACTCACTATTACCAAGGGTTATGAACATGTACTAGAGGTGTCCAAACTAGTATTTTAGCTCTTTGAAGGTTCCCTCCATCATTATATTCCAAATACCCCCCACACTAGTCATAGTAACTATTGATGAAATGCTGGATGTTCCAAAATAGAACTCAAGACTAGTTCAGAAATAGGAATAAACTCTAGGACGATGTTTCTATGTGAGGGACCCACACTCACATCCCTTTATGTTCTTGAAGAAGGAAAGACTTGTTCCTTACTTATTATAGTGGTGAGAGATAACAAGAGGAATGGTTTGGAACTTCTTATCTACAAGGTGGAGTAACTCTGATGAAGAATATAAATATAATCATTTAATAGAAAAATAATTCCATCAGAAAATTAACATTCATGATAACAATTGAGAACATACCTCTATAGGCCATGTTTTTAGATGTAATAATGTGGCCGATAGAGGTATGTTTTTAATTCCTATCATGAATGTAGATTTTTTTATGGCATTATTTTTCTATTGAATTATAATATTTATATTCTTCATCAGAGTTGCTCCACCTTAGAAGTCAGAATTCCCAGACTATTCCAATATTTATCTCTCCCTACTATAATAACTAGGGCATAAGTCTTTCCTTTTTCGCGCACATAATGGAATGTGAGTATGAGCCCCTCACATAGAAACCTGGTCTTGGAGTATATTATTTTTTCTAGAATACTTCTGAGTTGAGTTTTAGAATGTGCAACATTTAATCAATTTTTTCACTGACAATTGTGGGGGATGTTTGGAATATAATCACGGAGGGAACCTTTAAAGAGAAAAAATACTAGTTTGACACCTCCAGTTTATGCTCAAAACCCTTGGTTATAGTCAGTTATATTATCAGGAACACTATACTAGTTTAAAAGAGGTGGTCAACAAGAGGGAGAAAAAGAGTTTCATCGAGCTGAGTGTTTCAATGGTGGAAGCATAAAATCCAGACATTCAACATCACAATAAGGACTTGAATGAAGCATCCATGTGTACAATAGAAGTAGAACCTCATAAAAAAATATTCATTAACAGGAGGTATGAGATAGAAAACTTATAAGATGTATTTTATCACCTATAATAAATGCTCAATGTTGTAGAGAAAATAGTGATAGAGTAGCATAATCTTATCAATGTTTCAAAAAGTTACAGATTTGATGTTGGTATCAGGGAAGATGCACTAAAACATGGTGTATATGTGGAAACTAAATCAGTTTCTCATTTGTGCTAATCCATAGCCTACTTTAGATCTTTGGATAGCAGTGCTTAAGGGGATATTCTGAGTTCATAATATTTGGAGTATTCTAACTTTATCCTACACCCCATATTTGGGTAGTTGTGGGAGAGACTCTAGACTATGGAGAATCCTCCCTTTTTTATTATCAATAAATAAAACCTTCTGGATTCCTTGTTGTTGTTAACATTTCTTCCTCTTATTTTCTCATACTTTTAATCTTAAAAAAATAATATTTATAATTAAATGAATCATATTAAGCCTCTTATAAAACATTAATTCAATCCATGGAAATATAGACATGTAAAGGTTGTAACAGCTAACAATTGACATTTTATTAATTTATTTTTTTAATATTAAGGTTTAATTTATTTCATTATTGTAATACTAACATAATATTTGTTTTCTTATATAGGTGGAATTTTATTCATGAGTTTGGATGCTTTTATTGGTAACTAATACCATGGAACACAATTTTTGAGAGGGGATCACAGTTTCAAAAAGGATGAAACACTAATCTTTTTAACCGTTTGTTGGATAATTATAGTTGTAACCATATAAATTTTTTTTTAAAATGTGTTTAACACTTTTTTGTATTAATGATTTCATGTAATTGTATATATAATTTCTTGGGAAACTCTTGTGCATGCTCTTTTGTTCTTTTATGAATTTTTTCTTTGTGTGTAGGTGTTGTTTTCTGTAGATGTTTTGTGCTGTGTGTGCAGGTGATGTCTTAGGTATATAGGTGTTGTGCAGGTTTAGGGTTTTCTCAGGAAACATGGAAATTATTAGTGCAAAATTAATCACAGATAAATGTATCATATATCAGCACTCAAAATAGTGTTCATAAAGTGGGACTTTATCAGCGCTCAAAATAGCACTGATAAAGGTGTCCCTTTATCCGCGCTTAATAAGAGCTCATAAAGGGGGGCCTTTATTAGGGATTTTCTTCACAGATAACGAGGACCCTTTATTAGTTCTATTTGCATGCTGATAAAGGAGACCCCCTTTATCTTCTCCGCAATTAACAGCCCTTTTCTAGCACTGTTAAAGGCGATTTTTAGCGCTTTTAAGAGCCCTATTTATAGTAGTGAACCATAATAAAGGGGTGATATAAGATGCTTAGTGAGGGTAAAAAGGGAGATAAGTATGAATACCATTGGAATAAGTGTATGTGAACATAATAATTACATTATAAGATCATAACATACATATCAAATATCAAAATCAAGGGTGATGGAAAAAATATTTAAAGTTTATTGGACCTAAATCATAGGGGAATCATGATAATAAGCCAAAATATAATAACATTGGAATAAGATATCGAATTGAGAGAGACACATAAATATATAAAATCATTCCCTAAAAGTTAAGGTTAATTTCCAAAACTGATATGGGCACTTCATTGTGGAAACACCTTCAGAGTATGACACACCACCATTCGTAATCACAACCTTTTCCTTATAGTGGAATGGGTTTACTCCCCAATCCATCTTAGCAGCCAAAGTTAAATCACAATTCATTCTTAATAGTCAAGGTTCACTCCTAAGAACTTATTAATGGAAAAGACCTTTACTAAACAATGTTTACTCCCCAATCTAACTATATCCATCTCATGAGAGACAAATCTTTTCCTAATGCATTGGAGAGGGATATAAGTCCCACCCATATCATAATAAATCCTATATATTTGTTGAAGAATATCCCAAAAAATCATCATATAATATCCCATTAAATGAAATGGGTATTGTAAACATATCATCGTATCATAACCTATGAAAATGATACAGGTTTAAATATCATTCCATAAAAACATAATGTATAAAAATACCCATGTTTAATAATCCTATAAAACATCAATGATAAATGGGTTTCAAAAGCATATAAACTATGAAATAGAAATGGGTTTCATAATAATATTACCCATGAATAATATTTGTGTTTCATAAACATCATACCATCAAAACATAAACTATTCAAAGGAAGAATATGAATGATAACATTGGATCATATCCCCACTAAGTTTTGAGTAACCCCAACAAATATCATATAGGATAAAAAATAAGTATGAATGATATTTTAAAACAATTTCTTGAGAAAAATATATTTTAATTTTAAAAAAACCATGAACATCATTTTCATTGTAAATATACTTTTGAAAACATACAAAGGATGATTTTAAAATCTTTTAAAACACTGGTTTAACATTTTTTTTGAAAACTGTTTCATTTGAAAGTTTCTTTGTAAACTTATAAAAGTAGCTTTGAAATCATCGAAATCATTTTCCTTGAAAATAAAATTGAAATAATAAAAGGTAATATTGAAAATTTGGAACATTTTTCCTTTTAAAATATATTTTAATAATTATAAAATATCTTTTAAATAATTTTTAAAACCTTTTATTTGAAAATACTACTGAAAATTTAAAAATGAATATTCAAAAAAAAATTTAAAAACTTTTTAAAACATAAATTTTTTTTAAAATAATATAAATTTAAAATAAATCATAATATAATTAATTTTTTTTTTAATTTTTTTTGGAAACATTGTTTTTATGTAAAATAGATTTCTTACCAAATTGAAAAATAAAGTCATATTTTCTTAAAATTATTGTCTTAATTATAATAATTACCAAAGAGTGGAAAAATGGAAGTGTTACATGAAGATATTATGAATTAATATATGTGGATAAAATTCATGACAATTATTCATTCATGGACCATAATATTTAATCAATATACGAATAATCATAAAAAAATCTCGATAAATGATGAGATTGTAGCAATAACCTCTTACTACTTTGGAAACATTGAATCCCAATACCCATGAAATGATAACATTACATGATGATAAATATATCATGAAATTAGTTATATTTAAATTTTAACATGTCATATTAATGTATATACACCTCATAAAATAATATTGGGTCATAAAAAACATGTGTCTCAAAGAAGGAAAATTGAGACAAAATTAGCATACTATTTTGGTAACATTTGAACCCTATAACCCCATGAAATGTAGATAATAAAATAGATATTTAAATAAATATAAAATTAAGGATAAACAATATATAATAGATTCACAGTAATTATAGACAAAATATAAAATAAATTAGTGGTGAATAAGGCATAAGTCTCACAAAAATAAAACTGACATTAGAAATCCACTTACTACTTGAGTAACTTTTGAATAAAGATATCCATGAATTAATAAAACCAATTTAAACATTTAGTATAATTAAATAAATTAAATTCCTAATATAAAATGTCATAGTGATGATTATAAACTACATAACAAGTACAAGTGGTGAATATAGAATGTATCCCACATAAATAAAAGTGAGGTGAGAAAACCCTTACTGTAAGTATTGACTTAATTTATACACATTGAAAATTCATGTATAATAAATATAATTTTATTGTACATATACCAAGGATAAATATTATTATACATCATAACATATATCATTTTATTATTATATTATATTAGATCTTTATTAACAAGTCCATGTTAATGTTATATTTCAGCAAATAACCACTTTATTTTTCATATATGTTATGATATGTTATTATTGATCCTATTAATTGGATAATGATTTAATAATTTAATTTTTTTTTAAAAATGATAGAAATATAATATATATTTATTATATAAGTATTTATAATAATATAAAAATTATTGAAATATGAATTGGAATATGCATTTCATGGAGACCATAGGTCGTACGTAAACATAAACACTATTTCTATTTCATTATATTATTGAAATAAAGAAACTAAATTACATATATATACATATATATATATATATTATAGTTATAGTGTCTTAAAATATTTTATAAATATCATATAATATTACTAAAAAAATGTTAATGCATTTCATGTAAAGAGTGAATGAATCCCATCGTTTTTAGGAGGCGGTAGTCCAAACGCCCACAAACAATGTTATCATATTACAAAAAATGAAAATCTTGAATTTATTTATAACATTATAAATATAAAAAGAAAAATAAATCATAAATATAATATATTTAATATAAAATAGTATTACACCATTATTCCCAACCTTTAAATGTTGTAATTGAAGAAATAATGAAATCAGTTCGCGAGGTGGTAGTCTGATGTACACACGAATGGAGATTGCACATCCCACTTGATAGAAGTGTGTTTCAGTGTATGTAGAATACTTAAAATTAATATATATACCATTATATTGATGATATTTAGTTTTTCATATATTATTTGATCAATAATAATTTTAAGGGTGATGAGTGAAACAAAATAAAAGAGCTCGTTAAAGAATGTTACCTCCTCTTCGGGTGAGTCATTCTGGTTTGTGTTAAGGGACCACTTCGGTTTGTTTTCTAAAAAATTATGTATTCTAGCTTGGGATGAGGGAATTAGGGAGATTAGTTTTTTAGGTTTTTGAAAAGACAATGGATTTCAGAGGTGTGTATAAGTGAGGGGGTGAGTTCCCTATTATAGTGGAGGAGGAGAGACATTCCTGTTAATATAAAAAGGTAAACACTATTTTGAGGTCTCCATCAAATCAAGTTCCTCCAATAATGATCAATTTTATATAAAGTGTATTATTTAGTCTATATATGTCCATAAAATTCATTTTTGATATATTTATAGTTTATTTTTTTCCCTTTTGTAAAATTTTAACCACTAGGTAAAGTTGTTTTCCCTTAATCACTGTAATTAATTTTAATTACTTTAAAATTTTTGGAAAAAAACTTATTTGAACTTATATGAAAATATAAATCATTTTTATTATAAATAATAAATATAGTTTTAGAAATTCTAAATACATAATTCTGAGAAATTAATTTAAACTTAATCATGCAAACGACACGAGACATGAATTTTTTAAAGTGAAAATGTTCAAAAGATTGAAATTTTTTAATATCAAATTTCAATGTGAAATTGATTCCAATGAAATAAATTATATCAATATTTCTATATTGGATTTAAATATAATTTAAATCCAATTTATAATATAATTTAACTATATATTTAAATTAGATGAAAATAAAGTGTTCAATTAAAATTCAGTGTTTTTCACTATTCATTCAAAAATGAAACATCCCAGAAAAGTATGAAAAATTCATAGTAAGATTATTTGTATGTTATTATTTCAAAAATTATTTTCATTATTTTAAATAAAATATATAAATTTGTTAAAAATTTTATTTAAAATAGGCACTCCATTAAAAGGTGGAAAAATTTCCCATATAAAAAATATATCATTATCCGTAAATTTAGATTTATTCTTGTATCTTGTCTATAAAACATAAAAGATAAATATTAAATAGTTTATTGAATATAATATATATATATCATTAAAAATTATTTATCAAAAAAAATTCATTAGTTATTGGAGTAAAAAATATTTGATTGAATAAATATACTTTTCCAGAAAAAGATTTCCTATATTTTCAAATGTGTTTTATTTTCATTTTGAGTTAATTGGTCACAAAATAATTATTCTAAAATAAATATTTAAACTATATTTGATAAAATTAATTAATATTATTCATAAAATCCAATAAAAAGGATAAGTGACAAATATAGTAATATTTTAATGGTAATAATAATATTATATTTTAGTTTTGTAAAACCAGGTCTTGCGTGTAACACAAGTTAACAACAGAACTTGGAATTATGTGTAACACAATCCAAACACTCTGTTGTGAGTAGAACAATATATTAAATGTTTTTTATATAAATATTTAATTTTTTTAATTATAAATAAGAAATAATATAGTGATTTTATATAACAAAAACTATATTCAGTGTTGCGTAAAATGAAAAATGCTGAAAATATTAAATTATTTTGAAACAAAAAAAATAAATTAAAATAATTATGCTAGGTTATCAAAGGTAAAATTCTTGAAATTTCCTTTCATATAAATCCACATCGTTACAATTAATTTTAAAAAATCATTAAAAATAGAATTATAGAAACATAACTGTTACCTAAAGTATATCATAACTTGGTTTCTAAGGAGGAGAAATTATGTGGAAAGTGAAAACATGGAAATGAAATAAAATATAACTATCATGTTCAAATGTAGAGTGATATAGAAATTTTTTGGGGAAATTTAATGGTAAAAAATACACAACCCAAATAGGATTGAAAAAGGTCATTGATTCATCATAATGATGATAACAATAAAGATTTATTTCAAGACCCTTTTCCTAAATTTTGAAGAATTTACCCAATAAGATAAGCTTACATAAATCCATTCCATTTTATATAAACAAAATCACTCTTTGGTTGTGTCTTGACCAATTTACACTTCATATCTTACTCAAAAAATGAAGGTGCATTTTTTATGCCTGAATCACTAATGGATCATAAGATCCATGTATAGAATGATAGTTCATTCCACCTACCTTTGGTAGCCATCACAAAAAAGGTTAGGGTATCCAATATGTATAAACCCTCTTATGTAATGAAAATAAATTAATATATAAACCTGGATATGAAATTTAACTAAAACAATTAATTAAATGGTCAACATTTTAACCCATCCAAAAGATGAAAATACCAAACATTGGAAAGAAGTTCACTAAATCATCGTAACATTGACCCCCTATATATCATAAGGTAGCTCTTTAATTTCACATTCCAAACATGTGAAAACATTTATAATGTATTCTATGTAAACATGGTAATAAACTGAATTAACATACATACTTATTGAAAACATGCATGCCTTTATATCCTAAATATCATTGAATATATTCATTAAATATCATAATCTCCATCCATGATAATGGAAAATAAATTTTCAATAAATCATTTATCAGTTATGAGGATATAAATACAGTCCAATTTATATTACACATATCATCATCTATTTGTATATAATAAATATGATTTTCTCATCATCTGGAACACATTAAGGGTCCCTTTCACTTAATCAGAATATCAAATTTCTATTAAATCACTTTTCTTAGTCTTCACAACCATTCAACATATCCTTTTCAATCCGAAATGAAAACATATGATAAAAATAATTATATATATTTCATGATTCGTATGACATAATATTTGATCTCCAAAGGATATAAACTTAAATTGTACAAATTTATTATTAAACAATTACAAAGGCTTCATTATCATATTCCTCAATATGAATTTCTTAGAAAATAGAAATATGAATCATGTCTTAGAGTTACCCAATCACAATTTAATCATTACTATTATGATTAATGTAAAAAATACTATTATAGAAACTCATACCTTATATATTCTTTTTATAATTTATTTATCTTTAGTAGTGTAACCTAAATTTATATTAATTTCAAAATTCTATTAATGAGATATCCACTTAAGAAATCGATTCATATAATGACCATAATTTCCACCTATGAAACATTCAATGTTAACCCAGTTCCTTCTAGTTCCTAATTCTGACTAAGACCAGAAAGCAAATTGTGATAAACACTTATCCTAGCGTAAAACTACATAATCATGAAAGATTACGTATAGTATTCCTAAATCATGACACCTACTTTTAAGTCTATGACACTATAGGATTATCCTTAGAAACATCCCTTGAAATATCCTTATAAATATCCCCAAGAATTTCAACATTTGTTTCTAATTGTTGTTCTCAAAGGTTAACTAACACTTTCTATTAATACCAAGTATAGAAAACTAATCTTAATATATATATATATATTAAATAAATTTATATGAATATTAAAAAAATTATAAAATTACATGTCTGAGGACTATGATAGTTTAGTGTATTTGGAAGCTTGGATAAATAATCTTCAATATTTGTGAATGATATTCAATATCTCCATTACTGATCTTTCCCTTAAGTATTAATACCTAAAACCTTTATTCATAACCTTGGAAAAGGAATCATAAGAATGGGGTTACATAATATTATCCTTAAGGATAAACATGGTATTTTTTAAAGCATAACAAGGGCATTTTGGTATGATATCAGAATTGTATCATTATAAGATCATGCACTACATATAAAATATCAAAATCAAGAGTCATGGGATAAATATTGGAATTTCACAGGTCATTAGTCATAAATTAATCAAGAGCATAATAATTAAATTCCTAATATAAAAATAACATATGTAATTGAGGGAAACACATAAACATAAATAAATTATTCCCTATAAGAAATGGATCATTTAAAAAACATATCAGGGAACTTTATGTGGGATACACCTACTGGGATGGACACACCACCAACCTAGTTACTGCCTTTTTCTTATAGTGTAATGGTTTCACTCCCCAAACCGACTTAATAGTCAAGGTTCAATCCAAAGACCATCTTAGTAGTCAAGATTCACTCCCAAGACCATATTAGAAGTAATGGTTCACTACCAAGACCATATTATCAAAAAAATTCTGTTATTGAACCAAGATAAATCCTCGTTATAGCCATTCATATCTCATGAGGCATAAATAATTACCTGATGAATTATAGGGAGCTATAAGTCCCACCCATATCATAATAAAATCTTACATACATGTTCCATGAGATTATAAACATTCATCTTATAACAACCTATGAAATTAAATGGTATCATATACATATCATCATATGATAACCTATGAATTGAAGTGATATCATATAAATATAATTATATCATAACATTTCGAAAAGATACTGGTTTCATAATCATTTCATTAGATCATAACACAAGAAATGAAATTGGTTTCATAAGAATATATCCCATTAATGATAAAAGGGTCTCATATAAATATAACCAATGGAAGAGAAAGTAGTTTCATAAGAATATAAAATATTAAAAAGAAACAAGTTTCATAAAAATCCTTCAATCAAAATATAATCCACTCAAATAAATAATATGAATGGTTCCCTTGGATTATATCCCCATTAAATATTGAGTAATGCCAATAAATGTAACCTAATATTGATAATAACTTCAAAATAAATTTTAAAAAACTTTCACGAAAACAATTTCAATTAAAAACACTGTGAACATATTTTTCATTGAAAATAAACTTTTGAAAACATATAAAGGAATCACTAAAAATCATATAAAAATATCATGAACATTTTTAGAAAACAATTTCCTTTGAAAATATTTTTTAAATCCTATCAAATAATGTTGGAAATAATTCGAATAATTTTATTTTAAAATGACCTTAAAAACTTATAAAGTAGTCTTGAAAACAATTTTAAAACCTTTTCTTTGAAATAATCTTTCATTACTTATAAAGGATTCTTGAAAACATTTTGAAACATTTTCTTTGAAAATATATTTGAAAACATATAAAGGATTCATAAATACATTCTGAAAACATTTTTGAAACAGAAAATAATTTTAAAAACATTTTCATTGAAAATTAAATTAAATTATCATTTTAAAAAATTCAGGAAATCCATTTTAGGAAACATGTTTTTTGAATAAAATATATTTATTAATGAAGTTAAAAATATAGTCGGATTTTATTAAAAAAACATTTCTTCGTAATATTATGTAAAAAAGAGAAGAAAAATGATACCATTACTTGAATATATTATGAATAAATATATTATAATAAAATTCAAGATAAATATTCAGATATGGATCATAATATTTCATCAATAGAATCATAATCATAAACAATCTTGATAAATGATGAGATTGTAGTAATAAACCCTTACTACATTGGAATCATTTAATCCTAATGCCCATGAAATAAAAACATTACATGAAGCTTAAAATATAATTAAATTAAGTGTTTTCATTCTAGAACATGATAAATGGTAGTATATACACCTCATAATAGGTTTATTAAAAAACATGTATCACAATGAAGGAAAAGTGAGACCAAATTACCTTACCAATTTGGTAACATTTGAAATGTAAAACTAGACGAAATAGAGATCATCAAATGGATATTTAAATAACCATAATTTTAAGGATAATTATCATTGAATACATTCATGGTCATTATATACACCACACAAAATAAATTAGTGGTGAATGAGACATATGTCTCGGAAAAACAATTTAGACTAGAAATCCCCTTAATATTTGAGTTACTTTTATATAATTATATATGTGAAAGAATAACATGAATTGAAAATTTTAGTATAATAAAATAAATCAAATTCAATATTTGAAATTTCATATTTCATTATATACACACCACAACAATAAGAATTTGTGAATATAGAATGCATATTGTAAAGACCCGTAAATTTCAAGGAAGATTTTTTCTTAAATTATTTGGGATTTTACGAGTACGTAGTTTCTGACGACACTAGATTCCAAGGCCCGGTGTGCCCGAAATCAATTTCTGAAGTTTAGCTTGGGTACGTTCAGTGAACAAACGAACTAGTTTTTCTATCTTTGAAATCAGTGCTTGGAATTGAAATCTGAGGGCACTGATGAAACTGCAGTTCCAGTAATTTCTTAGGAGGACCTTTACCGTGGTTGAATTTTCATGGGAGGAGAAGTTAAAATTTGTGGTTTAATAAAGAATTGAAAAAAATTGTGGAACAATTTTTTATTCTTATCCAACTAGTTATATCCAACATGAGGTAGTTGGGGTGGGACCTACAAGCCCCTAACTACGCATGTGAGTATATTTGTGAGGTGGGGCCCACACGAGACCCACCCCTTCACATTCCTTAAAACTCCTCTAACACCATTAATTTTTGTAACTCATCTTAACTTGTGAAACATATACTCTTCCTCTCCTCTCTCTCCCTCATTAACCTTTCCAACACACACTTAATCAATTAATTTAATTAAGTGTTTGAATTTTTTAAATTTAAATGCATGGAAAATTAAAATAAAATAAGGGAAGCTTATTTTATTTTGGTTAGCTGGTTGTGTTGAGAATTGGAGGAGAGAGCTGTAGTCCCTTTTGAGGAACTTCATCATTAATGAAGAACGCCAATTCTCCGACCAAGAACATCGACTCGTCGACCCCATATTCTTCTTCCTTTTCCTCCTTCGTGGAAAGGAAGGAAACAACGACGTGGGAATTCTCCAATGACGCTGTCATACACAGTGCTTGACAACCGTGAACTTACTTCAAGGTAGGGGTGTGTTTTGGATTGATAAATATTGGCTTTCCTTCCATGTTGTCGTTCATCTTAAACCACTTGTTATCAGACTAACGTAGAAGGGACCTGACCAAACTAACACGGTCCAATTCCTCCGTCGTTCTTGTGAATTTGTAGAGTTCGTCAAGCGTTTAGAGCGGTGAATCAAGTTATGTTTTCAGAGCCCATCGGGGGACCAAAAAAATCATAAACGATGTCAGAGCGTCGGGGTGACATAGAAGTGGATGTTTTGTAGAAATTGGATCATCGAAATAAAGAACAGACACCCCGGGAGGCGTGCATGCGAGAGGCTTCATTTCTGGAAAATTCCAGAATACACGGAATGTGCTCGAGAAGCACACGCTGTGTAGTAGAAGCGTACTATGGCTTCCATTTTGGATGTTAGAAAAGCAACACATGACGTGTGACTCTAGACACACGGCGTGTACTTTCCAAACTATTTGTCAGAGGAGGATTCGATGGACATGGCGTGCATTCAGGGAAAATAAACAAACACAGACAACAATACACAGAAAAGTAACACGACGTGTATTCACTTCATAGAAAGGCAGAAGCAGCTTTCCGAGGCTCGGCGTGTAATCTGGGAGATACACGGACACATGCAGAACCACACAGCCAAGAGGCACGACGTGTACTACCTTCACCATGGAAGAAGCGGCTTCGTGATGACTCGGCATGTATTCTAGGAATACTTAGACATGGGGTGGAGTACACAGGCAGGTACTCTACCACACGGCCAGGCATGGCCAGCATACACGGATCCGACCCCAGAAGTTTGGACATGCCGTGTAACCATACCACATGCCGTGTACTTAATTTTTAAATGACCAGCCCATGACACGGGCCATTTCACACGGGTAGTACTCAGTGTCTGATGACACGATGTGTATTGCTTACCTACACACCGTGTACTTTAGGAAAATGGTTTGGTTGTCTTGTTCTCCATGACTTGGGTACATTTTCCTTGATTTTCCCTTATGATGTGGGACATAACTACACGATACATCAACTTTGGTCTTCGTGATGGTTGATGTATCCCCCCCTTTGACTCGAGGAGCGGACCATCCCAGAATCAAGTGTGTTGTGTGAAGGAATGCAAGAGCTGGCTGCGACTGCAACAACGATGACGACTGTAATTGGATTCTACGTGGGTTCAGCAGCGAGGACGACTATACTTGGATCCTCCGTGGGTTCAGCAGTGATGATGACTGTACTTGGATCCTACGTGGGTTTGGCAGCGATGGTTACTGTACTAGGATCCTACATGGGTTCGACAGTGATGACTTCTGTACTTGGATCCTACGTGGGTTCAGCAAGGAAGATGATTCACAGGCTACATCTATCATTTCCACCCCCCTTCGTGAGTAGTATACCTGTTTGAGATGAGTCTTGATTTTCAGTCATTATCATCGAAATGATTTACTTGCTTACCTGTGTGGATTGGGTTGTGCATTCCTATCTGGACTGGGTTGTACTTTGGCTCGTGAGTTGGAGACGAACTGGAATTGATGACTTAGGTATATGTATGGGCATATACCTAAGTAGAGTTGGTTGATACATCGTGTTTGTATCTTTCCTTTTAGGTTTATCCTTTGTGGTTTCTGGGAGACCTTCGGGGGTCTTGAAGTCCCTACTGAGTATGGTATACTCACCCCTGCACGTGATTTTCTCGCACTACGTTTTGTTGGATGCATACGATGGACAACGCTGATCGTGGTTGAGTCTTGTGGAGAAGGATGGTACCTGGAGGTGGACCACTTGGTGGGGCGTACACGGAGTGGACTACTGGACCCGAGGAGCTGAGGAGACCATCTGGACCAACCCTTTTGGTGGGATAGCCGGAGTATGACTCAGTGGTTGATGATTTACTTTACTTCTACCGTACTTTCTTTTTAGTTGTGTGTACTTTCAGTTGGGTTTGTATTCTGGCCCATTTTCTTTCCTACACTTACTTTTGTACTCATTTTACTTAGTTTTTACTTCATCTTGTGTTCTCTGTTGTGTTTCTTTACTTATATAAAATAAATTCCTTCCCTTTTATCAGGATTTACGCCTTTGGTTCTAGTCTCCAGCCCCTGGCCTACTGAAGGCGGGCTTGGGGCAGTCATGGCATGGGCCTCGAGGATGGGTCGTGACACATCTCACTGAAATAAAAGGGTGGTGTGAAAACCCTTACCTTAAGTATTAACATTATTTTTACAAGTTGGAACCTAATTTATAATAAATATATGTATATTATAAATCAACTGAATATAAATATTATTATGTATCATACCATATATGATTTTATTACAACATTATATTATCATTTTATTAACAATTCCATGTTATTGTTGTGTTTTGGGTAATAGCAGCTTTGTTTTTTGTATATGTTTTGACATGTTATTCTTGATAATATTACATAAAACTTTATTTAATTATTTATATAATTTAAAACATGATATAAATATTATATATATTCATTATATAAGTACTCATAATATTCAATAATTGGTAGAAACATGAAATGGAATTCACTGTTCATGTTGAATGTAGGTCGTATGTAAGCAAAAAAGTATTTTATGTTTATTATAATATTGAAATAAAGAATGTAAATGAAATATATATATATTATAATTACATTATAATTTATATATAATATATATAATATAATTTTTCTAAACTCATACTTAAACTATTCTATATAATGTCTGAATGAATGACATCGCTTTGAGGATACAATAGTTCGTACGTCCAAAAACGAAGTTATCATATACCTAAAACATGAAAATCATGAAGGTATGTGTTATATAATAATTATGGAAGAATACAGATATTATAAATATCATATATATAATATAAAAATATTAAGTCTATCATTATTCCCAACCATGAAATGTGGTAATGGATGAATGAAAGACGTCAGTTCATGATGTAATAGTCTGATGTACACACGACCGATGGTTGCATATACCATTTGATGGAAGTATCTTTGAGTTTATGTAAAAATAATAACATAAAAACATATATATTTATTTAGGATAATGAGGTTATTATATAATCGTGTAAGAAGAATAATTTAATGGGTGGATAAATAAATAAAAAAAGATCTCGTTGAAAAATATTATCTCTTATTTGGGTGAATTCTTTTGGTTTGCATCAAAAGACAACATTAGTTGATTGTATTACAAAGGTTCGGCTTCTAATTTTACAATAAAGATGTTGAGAGATTATTTGGGATGATTTTTCACTATTCAAAGGGATTTCTATGTGTGAATTATTAAGGCGGTGAATTCCCTTTTATAGTGGATGAGGAGTTGCATTCTTTTAAATATAAAAATGTAAACACTATTTAGTGGTCTACATTATTTAATGTTCCTTCAATAATGGTACATTTTCTATAAAAGGTATTATATGTTCTAAATATTTCTAGAAAATAGTTTTGTAACATATTTCTAGGATATTTGTCCCCTTATGTTAACGTTTAACCACTAAGTAAACTTTTTTTACCTTAATCAGTGTAATTAATTTTAATTAAATTCACCAATATTTTTGATAAGAAAACTATTTTTAACATAATAGAAATAATAAATTTTGTTTTTAAAAAATATGTAATCATTTTTTCCAAATTATAAACGCAAAATTGGCAGAATTTAATTTAAAATTAATCTCGTAGATGAGATGAAAGAACGAGTTTTTAAAGTGAAAATTATCATAAGTATGAATAGTTTTTATATCCAATTTAAATGTGGAATTGATTCCGATGATCTAAATTTTATTAATTGAGTATAATTTATTTAAATGTACTTTAAAAAATTTTGAAATATCATTTAACTATATAAATAAGTTAGACTAAAATATAGTTTTTAATTAAATGTATGAGTTTTTCACTGTTTATAAAAAAATAAAACTTCTAACAAAAATAACATAAATTTAACATATGACAATTTTGTTATTTTTACTCAAAAAAGTAATTTTTAAATTTCAAACAAAATTTATAAAAGATTAAAAAAATCATTTTTAAAAAATTGTTTGGATTAAAAATCTAAAAAATACCTTTGAAAAATATATGTATATCATTATGAATAAAATTGATTTTATTATAATATCTTGTCTAGAAAACACATAAGGTGAAAATTAAATAGCTAAATGAATATAATATATATTTATATCACTATAATAATTTATCAGAAGTGATTGAATTAATTTATTTGTGTAAATAATTTTTCATTCCATATAAATAGTTTTCTAGGAAAAGAATTCCTATATTTTAAAAAGATTTATATTTTCATTTCATGTTAATTGGTCACCAAATAAAACTTATTATGTAAATGTGAAATCCATATTTTTATAATTTAGTTGGACTTATTCATAACCCCTGTTCCAATAGCTATTTGACAACTATAATAACATTTTAATAATAATATTAATAGTACATTCTAGTTTGGTAAAACAATTTTTTGAATGTAAAGTCCCGGAAATTCTGTGGAATTTTTTTTAAATACATGAGAATTTTACGAGTCTGCGAAAATTTACGGCAGTTTTTTCTGAAGCCCGATGTACTCGGAATAAATTTCTAAAGTTTTCTTTGTGTACGTTCAGTAAACGTACGAACGAGGTTTTATATCTTTCGAACCGGTGCTTGGAATTGAAATCTGAGGGCACCGTTGAATTCATAGTGCTAGTATTCGTAGAATAAATATTTCACCACGACGATAGTTGGTCAAGAAAGGAAGTTAGAATTTATGTTTTTAATAAAATTAAATAAAAATATAGTGTTAACTTATTTCATTTTTTTGGTGGTTAAAAAATCTAAGTGGTGGTTAGAGGTGGGGTACACCACACCATAACCTCCCATGAAAGGCCATAGTGGTGGGGCCCACCCACACATAACCTCACATGGGAGGATATTTTTAGGGGGACCACCTGGGCTTGTAACCCCTTGGAAACCCCCAATTAAGTGGAGAAACCTTTAAAATTCCCTTTGTTTAATTTTTTGTCCAACTCTCTTCATTTAATTGAAACTCTCCACCTCCCCAAATTTTGAATTTGAATCAACTCCACCCTATTAATTAAATGAGTTTTTTCATTTAATTAATCAAAAATATTTGTGTGGTTGTGCCAACAAATATAGACAACTTCTTCTATTATTTTTGGCTTGGAATTTTGGTGGAGATTTTGGAAAGAAATAACACTCCAAAGAAGAAAGATCACCGATGGATGAAAGACCCTTCTTCCACCAATGAAGAACCTTCACTCGAGGGATGAAACGGTCGCCCACGAAGAACACTGACGACATCATCTTTGACTTCGTATTCTCTGAACTCTCCTTCCGCCGTCAACTAACGAAAAAAGAGACATGGGTTGTTTTATGATTGAGTTTTACCCTTCGTTCTTCGTCATTGGTTGTGCTCTTTGAGGCTGATTGTTACCACCCTATCACGGAGGGCGTGGGCTGAAGAAACACGGCCCGAACCCCCTTAGTTTTTCTTCCCTTGATGACGAAAGTGGCGGCGCAACAATACCGCCAGAGGAGCAGACTGCGGCCGACAGACTGCAGCAGAGTAATGTCGGTTGACGACGGAACGACCTCGAAGAAACTTCCTGTGCAAGGCCACCGGGTCGCCGGAATATTGCGGTACCTTCGCACCGCATGGAGGAGATGTGGGACATGACCATGTCGAGCCGCATCGGAAGGGCACGACGTCATCATACATCGTGGAGGAGAAGCGGTATGCAGCCAGGGTGGGTTGCAGTGGAGGGGCGAGGTGCTGTCGCACCACATGGAGTAAGGGAGTTGCGGCCAGAGCAGGCCACAGTGGATGAGCTGGAGCAGCTGGCCACTTGGCCAGCCAGGAGAAGCAGGATTGGCGCCACCTGGCGCCGGTTCGGTTCCACCAGAACGGTTCAACCATTCAAGAATCCTGAGGTTGCACACCTCTCCCTGGATGCGGCTAGGGAAGGCCGCTGGGGTGCCAGCCAGCGAGGCCGTGATGGGCTACCCGCCAGCCAGGCCACGTGGGCCGCCAGCCAGCCTGGCCACGCGGGTCGGGCTGCCCCCTCGGGCTGGGTCACCCACTCGGGCAGGGCCGCCCACTCAGGCTGGGCCACCCCCTTGGGTCGGGCCCAACCCTTGGGCCAGGCCGGACCCACAGACTGGGTCGGACCCCAGTCCAGACCCAGGTCGGGTCGGGTCGGTCCGACTGCGTCCGACCGGACCCTAACCTGTTTGACCGAATTACACTATTATGCTCATATCGTGGGCTACGGGTGTCCGATTGACGAACCTCCTGCAACGATTGAAAGCATGGAGTGAGACAGTTCTTTTGGAATACCCCACTTGAGGTTTGGACATAGTTTGGGTACAGTCAGGTTGGTTTGAATCTAAAATCCAACCAGGCCCCTGGAACGGGGATGCCAAAAACTCATAGACCAGGAGTCCTCCTGATGCACCGTCTGATGCGTTAAGACCCTTATAATGAGGAGTAACTTTGTGATAATTCTACATGGGACTTCATGAAAATTGGAGTATCAATATCTTCTTGTGGATAAAATTCTCCTGGAGACGAGCGAGCGGAGTACGCAAACCTAATAGCTGGCTGATACCTGATGACTGCTGACCTTTTGACTCAGAGTGTTTCGACTAGCCCAGTGGGGAGTGCCTCTATGTGACGCAGTATACCCACAGTGGGGAGCACCTCTCTGTGACGCAGCAGACCCTCGATACTCGACAGGAGGAGTAACCCAGCAGGCTGTGAGGGGGAGCTCTTCGGCGTGAGCGTGATAGACCCACAGTGGGGAGCTCCTTTGTGAGACATAGCAGACCCACAGTACTCGACATGAGGAGTACGACAGCAGTCTAGAAAGGTGGGAACCACATTTGTGTGACGTGGTAGGCCCATTGTAATTGATAGAGGAGGGGTACACCATTAGCTGAGGCTCCAACAGTGTGACTGGGGTTGTTACTTGATACAATTCCCTAGAAAAAAATCCTGGTTTGAGTTGAATCAATGAATTTGGTGTTTTCCTCATGATTGAGATGGGTTACTAGATAACTTAGGTATTTGTATGGGCGTATACCTAAGTAATGGTTATCTGCTGATTTCATACTTGTGTTTTATCCTTATTTGATTTAGTGAGACCTTGAGGGTCTCGAGGTCCCTACTTAGTATCATTATACTCACCCCTGCACGGGATATGCCCATACCTCATTGTGTTGAATGTAGATGACAGACAACCTTGACTGAGACAGAGAGAAGGAGGACTGGACGATACTCAGATGTGGACCACTCGGTGTGACGGAACACGGAGGAGACAGACAAACGTGAGTGTTGAGGAGGTCATCTGTATGTACCCTTCAGGTAGGAGCCCCAGAGGATGAACCAATAGCTATTTTACTTTTCTTCAGTTGTACTTGCTTTCAGGTGTACCTGTACTTTACTGTGGGGCTTGTATTTCCGTCCCCTTTTAAATTCCATCACTTCTTTTGAATACAGTTTTGATTAGTGTTTTGCTTCTAGTTGTGTACTTTGATTGTGTGTGTTTACTTTTTATAAAGGAAATTCCTTCCCACATTAACGATTTACACCATTTGTGCTAGTCACCAGCCCCTGGCCTATGGAAGGTGGGTTTGGGGTAGTCACGACATGAGTTCTGAGGACGAGTCATGACAAATTGGTATCAGAGGATTCGGTTCTACCGCAGAACTTAGGAATGTGATATTTCTTTTCTGTGAAGCAATAGTGTTAAGGGTACTAAGTGTGGTTTTTAGTTCAGGGAGTCCAGTGTTAGTGTGGGCGGCCAACATATCCATACACCAGGACCCTGATTTCTGATTTTTGACTCAGTGCCCGAAAACACAAATTGCATGTGTGTTTTCAAAAGTTTTTATTTAAAGCCAGCTCAACCAGGTCAGCTCAACAGGTATAAATCTTTTGACCATGTTGCATCTATTTATTTCAGTATGCATCCCCACAGAGCCCCGATTGTTGTACACTCTGACAGCCTACCGAGCGATGAGGCCTCGGTTTAGGGCCCTTTACCAGTGGAGGCACCAGCGGTACCACTTCCTGTTGGTTCACCGATGCCACCATCCCCAGCATCAGACGATACATGCCACTTGAGTGCACTGCATGAGTTCTAGTGCCAGCGACCACCCTAGTTTTAGGGATAGACAGACCCAGAAGCGGCTGAGGATTGGACAGAGGTTGTGGTGAGGGTCTTCAGGCTAGTAGGGACACCAACAGACTTCATAGCGATCCTTGATACCAGTCTCCTACAGGGAGAAACAAGAAGATGGTGGAGCCTGATGCTCCAGGTGCATGACGAGGCAGCACTGCAATGGGCAGACTTCGAGATCCTGTTTCAGGCGGAGTTTGTACCAGCCACCCTTCATGCAGTACAAATATAGGAGCTACTGTATCTATAGCAGGGTAGCATGACAATGGATCAGTACTCAGCGAGGTTCATCGACCACTCACGCTACTCCACTAATATGGTACGAGACCCATTCTTCAGGGCCCAGACCTCTGAGCAGGGGATCAGGCGAGAGATCAGGATTTCGATGATCTCACTCAGCATCCCGACGTAGGCGGGGGTGTTAGAGAGATCCCTCCTAGTGGAGAGTTTACATGCTGATCAGTCACCAGCAGTGATACCACTACTAGTTAACATGCAACGAAGTCTTCTGCAGCTGGCATTAGACATATGACACAGTGGTAAAAGAGGACCAAACCCATGGGTGGACAACTACAGGACTCAAGATCTGTTGTGTGGGGAACCCGAGGCAGTGACTTACCTACAAGAAGTAGGCAGTGTTACTCATGGGGCAGGTAGGGTCACATGCCTTGTGACTATTCGACCTACCATTTAGATGACCAGAAGACAGGTGAGGGACCTCCTAGTCAGAGGCATAGTTTTGATTGTGGTGGTCCACAGGGTGCATGCGGACGTGGCATAGGATCTGGTCGAGCAACTGGAGGTGGACGACGTTTCGAGGTGTTTCCACCACCACCACGAGGAGTACCACCCCGACCGTAGGGAGCAGGTTGAAAGGGGAGAGCTTAGCTTCATGAAGCCAAGGCATACGACCATGGCACTCCGGAGATGATTCGAGTTGCTATCTGTGTCCACTCCACCTTAGGTGTAGTTCTTATAGACACAGGTACCAGTCATTCTTTTATTACCACTACCCTCATTCGGAGCTCAGAGATTCTGACGGAGCTGTTGGCTCGATCCTTACAGTTAGAGACTCCTACAAAATTAGAGTCAAAGATTACACATTGGTTATGGCTATGTGAGTTTACTATAGGAGGTGAGTGCTTCGACTGATATCTCATCGTAGTGGCGTCGAGGCACTACGACATCATCTTGTGCATCGACTGTTTATCTACAGTCCATGTTTAGATTAACTATATTAGGTGCAAAGTGAGGTGTTTCCACAAGTATGGGACCATGTTAACCTTCCCCAGTGAGAAGGGAACCTATGCAGCACAAGACGGACTTACTCGAAGGAGGGTATAGCCGATCACTCACCAGTTCGCTTGCCTTACCCTCAGAGCAATTGATGTGGAGAGTCCAACTTATCCTGTAGTGGTAGACCAGTATGGGGATGTTTTCCCTGACGATGTCCTTGGACTACCTCCTCATAGATAGGTGAACTTATACATTGAATTGTACCACGGGATGACATCGATATCTACTCCAGCATATCGGATGTCTCCCGCTGAGCTTCATGAGCAACGGGTATATGTGGAAGCCTTATAGGGGAAGGGACTCATCTGGCCCAGTATTTCCCACTGGGTAGTCCATATTCTATTTTCCAAGAAGGCGGATGGGAGCTTGTGGCTTTGTGTTGACTATTGTTGCCTGAACCAGCTGACCGTCAAGAATAAGTACCCACTCCCGAGGATTGACAACCACTATGATCGACACAAGGGAGCACAGTGGTTATCGAAGATAGAACACATATCAGGATATCACCAGCTCGGAGTTCAAGATGAGGATGTGTAAAAGACGATCATCAGATTTCAGTTTGGCCACTATGAGTTCTTGGATATTCCCTTCGGCATAACCAACACTCCAGCAATGGTCATGTGTCTCATGAACAAGATCTTCTAGCCATACGTCAATCGCTTTGTCATGGTCTTCATCGATGAAATTTTTATCTACTCGACTACTAAGGAGGAGCATGCCTATCATTTTCAGGTAGTTCTGGATACACTCTGAGAGCACCAACTTTACGGTAAGCTCTCGAAGTGCCAGTTTTGGATTCGAGAGGTTCACTTCTTGAGAAATGTCATCTCAGAGGCTGGGGTTGCAGTAGATCCAATGAAGATTGAGGGAGTAATTTATTGGGAGCCACCTAGGAGTGTGATAGAGGTACAATGTTTCCTGGTCATGGCTGGATAAAACTTTAGATTCGTTCAAGACTTCTCCATATTTTCTGTGCCACAATCAGTCTTGACGAAGAAGGGAAAACACTTCGTTTGGTCGGAGCAATGCCAGTAGAGCTTTCAGGAGATGAGGAAGTGGCTGACTAGTGCCCCCATATTGATACTTCCAGAGGAAGGTGTATGGTATGTAGTACACTACGAGGCATCAGGGACCAGACTTGGGTGTGTACGGATGTAGAAGTGAGCAATAATCGTGTATGGTTCTCGGTAGCTGAGACAGCATGAGAAGAACTACACTACCCATGACCTGAAGTTAGCAGCAGTGGTCTTCGCCTTGAAGATGGGGAGCCACTATCTGATGGGTGATAATTTCATAGTCTACTCTGATCATAAGAGTCCTAGGCATATATTCTCCCAAAAGGACCTGAAGATAAGACAATGGTGACAGCTTGAGTTTCTCCAGGACTTCAAGATAGTCTATAATCCAGGGAAGGGGAATGTTGTTGTAGATGCAATCAGTAGGAGATCTGCTATACAGCTTCAAGGAGAGGTGAAAGAGAAGCTGGCTGTGTTACAGATTTCTTATATGTACCGAGATGGGGCATCTTTCTACATTCTCTTACAGTCACTCCTCCACATCTTCAGTGAGTTAGCACTAGGAGGGACCGGAGATGGTACGGGCTACCACTGAGAAGGTGCAGATCATCCAATAGCATATGAAGACTACATAGAGCAGACTGAAGTCATATGTTGACAGGAGACAGAAACCTTTGAGGTTTATGGATGGGGACCACATCTTTCTACAGTTCTCACCTCGATGAGGTCTATGGAGATTTGGTAGAGGCATAATGTTGTCTCCGAAATTCATAGGACCTTTCCAGGTCCTCATCAGAGTAGGAGAGGTGGCTTACTGCTTTGCTCTTCCACCTCAGTTGCACCGGGTGCACAACATCTTCCATGTATCTCTGCTGAGGAGATACATGCATGACCAATCCCATATCATCGAGAACGAGGAGCTGGACATCGATGATGGGGTGGCATTCATGGAGGTTCTAGTGGAGATTGAGGATCGACAAGAGTGGGTCCTACGTGGATGGTCGATACCTCTGGTGTGTGTACACTGGTAGCATGAGAACCTCTTGGGGAGAACATGAGAGCTGGAGGCCCAGATGCATGCTCCGTACCCTCTGTTGTTCCCTTAGTTCGAGTTGTAGCTTATAGGGATGTAAAGTCCTGAGGTGTGGAGAATGTAAAGACCTTGAAACTCCATGGAAGTTTTTTTTAAATACATGGGAATTTTACGAGTCTGTGAAAATTTATGGCGGTTGATTCTAAGGCCTTTTGTGCCCGGAATCAATTTCTGATGTTTTGTTCGGGTATGTTCTGTAAACGTACGAGCGTGATTTTATATCATTTGTACCGGTGCTCAAAATGGAAATTTGAGGGCACCATTGAATTCACAGCACCGACAGTCTCTTATGAAGAATTTTACCTCGACGACAGTTGGTCGAGAAAGGAAGTTAGATTTTGGGTTTTTAATAAAATTAAATAAAAATATAGTGTTAAATTATTTTTATTTATTTGGTGGTTAAAACCCCCAAGTTGTGGTTAGAGGTAGGGCCACCACACCATATCCTTCCTTGAGAGGTTATGGTGGTGGGGCCCACCTACACATAAACTCCCATGGGAGGATATTTTCGGTGGGGACCACCCTTGATTGTAACCCCTTGGAGCCCCCCAATTAGTTTGAGAAACCTTTAAACTTTCCTTTTTTTAATTTTATTGAAAACTCTCTTCATTTAATTGAAACTCTCCACCTCCCCAAATTTTGAATTTGAATCAATTCCACCACATTAATTAAATGAGTTGTCTCATTTAATTAAACTCAACAATTTTTGTGGTTGTGCCAACAAATAATAGGAAACTTCTTCTATTATTTTGTCTTGGCATTTTTGTGGAGCTTTGGGAAGGGAATAAAACTCCAATGAAGAATGATCACCGAAGGACTAAAGACAATTCTTCCACCAAAGAAGAACCTTCGGTTGAGGGACAAAACCGTCACCCACGAAGAATTCCAATGATGTCATCTTCGACTTCATCTTCTCCAAACTCTCTTTCCACCGTCAACAAAAGACAAACGAGGTAGGGGTCTTTTATGATTGAGTTTTACCCTTAATTATTCGTCATTGGTTGTGATCTTTGAGGACGATTGTTGCCATCCTAACATGGAGGGAGCGGGTCGAACAAAAACGTCCCGACCCCCCTCTATTTTTCTTCTCTTGATAACGACGATGGTTGCACAAAAATACCATCGGAGGAGCGGACTGCGGCTAATGGACTTCAGCGGAGAAAAGATGGCCAGTGATGGGCCAGCCGTGATGAAACCGGAGGTGCAACGTTTCTGGGTCACTGGAAGAGTACGGCGTCATTGCGCTGCACGAAGTAGAAGGTGGCACATCCATCCTAGGCCACGATGGAAGGGTGTGGCGCCGTCGCGCCGTGCGAAGTAGAAGTGGACCGTGGCCTGGGCGGGCCGCAGTGGAGGGGCCCAGGGCCATCACGTCACGCGGAGCAACGAAGCCGCGTCCAGGGTGGGCTATTACGGAGGAGATAGAGAGGCTAGCCGCTCGGCCAGCTGAGAGGAACGAGACACAGCGGGTCCCACGTGAGCTGGACCTACGCCACCTGGCGCAGGTTTGTTTACACCCGAACGGTTCAACCGTTTCAGAATCAAGGGGGTGCGTGCCTCCCCCTGGACGTAAGGAGGGCAGGCCGCCGGTCCGCCAGCCAGCCGGGCCGCCGAGCCGCAAGCCAGCCGGGCCATACAAGCCGCTTGCCAGCCGGGCCCTGCGGGCTGCCAGGCCATGGTGCACCCTCGAGATGGGCCGCCCTCTCATGCCAGGCCGCCCCCTCAGGCCGGGCTGCCTTCATGCAGGGCCACCCACTTGGGCCAGGCCGCCCCCTTGGATCGGCCCGGACCCTCGGTCCGGGATGGACCCGCCGACCGGGTAGGGTCGGGTCAGCCCGACTAGGTCGGACCGGACCCGGACCCGTGTGACCCGATTACACTTTTGCGCCCATATCTTGGGCTACGGGTGTCCGATTGATGAACCTCCTACAACGATGGAAAGATTGAAGAGAGATGGTTCTTTTAGAATACCCCACTAGAGGTTTGGACATAGTTGGGGTATGGTCAAGTCGGTTTGAACCTAAAATCCTGCTGGGCCCCTGGAACGGAAATGACAATAACAGACAGACCGTGTGTTTGATTGGTGCTTCGTCTATTGCGTTGAGACCCCTATAACGAGGTAGACCATTTCAATACTTCTACATGGGACTTCGTGAAAGTTGGAGTATCAAACAGTATATCATGGAGCGGATCCTCCCAGAGAAGAGAAAGCAGTGTACAGAGACCTAGTAGCTGGCTGATACTTGATGACTACTGACCTTCGACTTAGAGTGTTTCGACTAGCCCATTGGGGAGTGCCTCTATGTGATGCAGTAGAACCACAGTGGGGAGTGCCTCTGTGTGACACGACATACCCATGGTACTCGATAGGAGGAGTACCTCAGTAGGCTACGTGGGGGAGATCCTCTGTGTGAGTGCAGCAGACCCACAGTGTGGAGCACCTCTGTGGGACGCAGTAGAGTCATAGTACTCGACAGGAGGAGTACCACAGCAGTCCAGGAAGGTGGGAAGCACCTCTGTGTGAAGCAGCTGGCCCACTTTACTTGATAGAGGAGGAGTACACCATCAGCTAAGGCTCTGACAGTGTGACTGGGGTTGTTACTTGATACTACCCCTAGAATAAAATCCGGGTTTGAGATGAGTCAATGATTTTTGGGTTTTCCTCATGATTGAGATGGGTTACTATATATCTTAGGTATATGTATGGACATATACCTAAGAAATGGTTATGTTTTGATTTCATACTTGTTATATATCCTTGTTTGATTTAGTGAGACCTTGAGGGTCTTGCGGTCCCTACTGAGTATCATTATACTCACCCATGCACGGGGTATACCCGCACCTCCTTGTGTTGAATGCAGACGATGAACTGTGTTGACTGAGGCAGAGAGAAGCATGACTGGATGGTACCCAGAGGTAGACCACTTGGTGTGATGGATCATGGAGGATGCAGATGAGTGAGAGTGCTGAGGAGGTCATCTGTACCTACCCTTTAGGTAAGAGCCACTGAGGATGACCCAACAACTATTTTACTTTTATTCAGTTTTACTTTCTTTCAGTTGTACCTGTACTTTACTGTTGGGATTTTTTTGGCCCCTTTTACTTTTCAACACTTCTTTTGTATACAGTTTTTCTTAGTGTTTTTCCTCTATATGTGTACTCTGATTGTGTGTGTTTACATTGTATGAAGGAAATTCCTTCCCAGTATAAGGATTTATGCCATTGGTGCTAGTCTCCAACCCCTGGCCTATGGAGGGCGGGATTGGGGTAGTCACGACATGAGTCTCGAGGATGGTTCGTGACATTGAATGTCCAAAATGTAATCAAAAGAAATCTTAATTGTGTGTAATACAAGCCAATTAATTAATAACTTTGTTATTTAATAAAAAAACTATTTTTAGGGATGTATAGAATTAAAAATATCAAAAAGATTAAATTAATTTATTAAATTATATATTTCATGAAATTTTGGGGTGTTCTATTACCCTGGGATTCACCTTCGACATATCTGATATGAAGGAAACTGAACCTTATTTCATCCATGGTATCCACTACCTGAGCTATTATAAATATTTATCCTTCTCTACTTTAGGGTTATAGAGAATTGGCTAGGTTTTAATTCTTTAATCATATATCATGATAACTCACTTCAAATAATAATAATATCCTTCACCCTAGTCATAAACCCATTTGGATTCTCATAATCACCATATGTTCCCTCACATTCAATGTTAACATGGTTACTTATGGTTCAATACATTTACTAAAATAAAAATTCATAGAATCTAAAAATATAACCATTATGGGAAATCATGAAATACACTCATGGAATTAATAAAATAATTAAATATTATAAATTCATTTCCAAGGGTAAGGGGAAAAATATGGCCATAAGTCTTAATCTGAGATTTTATATGGTCGACATCTCATAAACCAATAAAATTTTGGTAGGTTTATAATATATCTAAAACATATTATTTTAGTTATCCTATTAGTAAATGTTTTTTGACATTGACTACAGTAACTACTTATTCACTCATGAAGGGTCGTAATTTTACTCATAAAGTTAAAATTGATCCATAACTTTCCAATTAATTATATTGTTACCATATATTATCCCACTTGTCCTATTTATTTATTTTTATGATTATTACTAATTTAATAATATATTTTGTTTTCATAAAAATCTATAATGTCATTTTTGACATTATCCATTTAATTTCAATTTACGAAGATCATGAAATATATGTAATTAAAATATATAGTTTTAAAACATCAATAATATTTTAAATATACCTATTAAATTTGTGGATCATAGTAACCCAATAAAAATATAACTTTTAGTCTTTTAAAATCTTTTTATTTTTTTTATTTTTTAATAATTTAATAAATACTAAATTGTTGTTGCATAAAAATTTTATGTCATGATTTATTCATTAAAAATTAGAAATAAATTAAAATGTTAAAAAAAATATTTTATATTTCAAAAAAAATTTAGTACTGATATTTTTTGATTTATATCATTGTAATACAAATTTAGCGTTATTAAATTCAAGAGAGTGACATTTTATATTTTTTCTTTTGTTAATTTAATATAAATGTCCTAATAAATTAAATAATAAAACAAGATAACATATATTCTAGAATTATTCAGAAATAGTTGAAATTAACTCATAAAAAAGGATAAAATCAAGTGTTATGGCCATTTTTAGTCCTTATCCTATTATTTTTAACCTTAATTACATTATTTAACGTTACTGTGATGAAAATTATTTATTATGTTTAATAATCATAATGATCAAAAACAAAAGGGAAATATTTATAAAATTTGTGACTACTAATTAAAAATATGGTATCTAATTTTCAAGATTCTATTTCTATAATTGGATAAAATTAATTTAATATTAAAAAAATGAAATAAAAAATTGTTTTTCATAAAAAAGACTTTTCAGGTTTAATAATGTAATTATACTAAATTGAAACATAAAATTCATTCCAATGAACAAAATTAGATTATTAATAATATAATATAACTAAATTTAATTTGAAAATATGTTTAAAAAAATTCTAATTTTTAAATTCTTGAAACAAATATACATTTTTCAATGAAAATTATTATTTTTCACTATTGACTGGAAACTCAATATTTTCAAAAAATCCAAAAATCTCACCGATTTAAATTTTGATCCTCTTATTTTAAAAACAAATACTAATATATTAATATTTTTTAAAAGTGTTATAAATTCATTATAATTCCCATACGCAAAATAAAAAATGAAACAATTTTTTAAGAAAGTGTAATATTTACGTATAAAATAATTTTACTAAAAATTAAGTACTAATTAATTAATAATAAACATCCAATTTAAAAAATATATAAATTCATTCATAATGTGGTTTAACCTATTAACAAATATAAATTCAATGACTACATTATAAGAGTCACATTTAAATAATAATATTTTTTGGTTCATTTAAGCTTGATGTTGCGTGTTTTACATGAAATTGAAAAACTATTTCTTTTAAAATATCATGGTGTTATAATAGTGATAACATATGAAATGATAATGATGAAAGGGGAAATAAAAAATGTAAAACCATTGATTTATGTCAATGAAAATCATTGGGACATCATATGTTCTGGATGAGATTCCAATAGAACAAAACCTTGATAAATATATAAAATCAATGAACACTAGGTAGATAAAAAGGTTAATTAATTGAGAAATGAATTTATTTTCAAATAATATATATAAAAAATAAATTAAATAATAAATAAATAAATAATGGGGTAGTAGAAATAAAAGTATGATCCCTACAACAGGTTTGGTTCATTAGTTGGAAAGGATCATTTTGACATTTGTTATCATTAGGGATTCCTCAAATAGCATAATATTTTGATCAATAATTCTTTCTTAATTACTATATATAATTTCTATGGGTTATGGTGGATATAAAAATTTTGATAGTTATATACAATTAATAAAATTATATTTATGGATTCTAGATATACATATATAGAAAAAAATAATAAATAAAATCAATTGTTTGATTCCATACCCAATGTTCCAATCCCAAAAACCATGACACGAATCAATGTTATACTTAAACTGGGTTAAAACTTCCATTTTAAACATAAAAAACCCAAACATTTTCTATTTGATGCTTCATTTTGAAAGAAATAAATTATTCATATGAATTTACAAAGAAAAAATAAAAACAACATATTATTTTTTATATTTTATTTCTAAATCCCCATCTCACAAAAACTAAAAAAACTATCCCTAAAAAAGTTGAGAAATATTATATAATTAGTTCTAAAGTTTAAATAGAGAAAAAATGGTTTCAACATCCTCCACACATTCCTGGATTTTCCACCTGAAAAGAAGAACCTACTCCAAGAGGTGGGGACACTGAGTCCACAAATCATTTCACACCCGCATGAGCTCTCCAAGTGTATCCCTTGTTACCAATGTATATACACTAGTGGAATAATGTGTCTATGAAGTATACTATATTTCTAGTCCATGCCATTCATTATGAACCATAAATAGGTGGCATTATCCTCAAAGTTTTATTTATAAATTTAAATTATGTTCAATTGGTCATGCACATAACTCCATTGATACAACACATAGAATATGTTGTTCTCTTGGCCTAACTATATAGGAAACGAAAGGTGAGAAGTAACCTCATCCACCCTTTATGGTATCTTGAATGGAAGGATGAAGATTTGGCACAACATTCCTCCATGAACAAATCATGGTAAACCACTTTATGGAGTAACCATGAAGAACTTTTTATACCTCCTTGAACTATAAAGGCCCCTATCATCTAAATGTGTTAGAAATATGATGGATATAAATTTTCCTTATTGTATATTGGAACCATTATACCCTCTTAATCATCACTAGCACAAACTATGACCCCATCAGTGAAAAATATCATTCCTCCATCAAACATAGGTGGACCTATAATGTCTCCCATAAAGGGTCTTAAAAAGTGACATGAAAATAGTGCAATGTTACTATTTTAATTTGAAATATAAACAAAATAAAAGTGAACCACATATTGGTGACTTAAATACAATAGTCAAACCACAACAAATCCTTAAAAACCAGAATGGCTCACTTGATATTTAATTAGTATGAGTGATGAATTTCATAATTATATGTAAATGAGAACCAAATTCTACTTATAATCTACTATATTCGATGGAAATAAATAGATCATCCTAGTTTTATGTGATAATTCAGGTAATCCCATAATTTATAATATATCCCCCATATACAAGATTCCTAGCATCTACACCAAAAAATTATCATAAATAAAAATGAAGTCGGTAGTCTAGGTAAGCTGGTTGATGATCATGAAAATAATATAATGAAATCTAGACAATCATGGGATCACCATCATTAAATCCACTGATATTATATTGTACTTATATTTCAGTACCTCAGGGGGGATGTACCAAACCTACCGGGACATAGTTCTCTCTCTTCATTGTAACACCCAGATTTTTTTATGAAATATTTTATTTAATTTTTTATTATTTTTTAGAAGATTTAATTGCTCAAAATCGTGAGTCTAAACAAACAAAAATATTCCCTTAGTATAAAATTTCCATTATATCCTAGCCGTTCGGTAAACGGGAACAAGTATAACTTATTTATGAAAATGTAGTGTGAATTAATTGGCTATCAATTATTTATTAAAATTATAAATAAATTATATATTATTAATATTTAGTGAATTAATTTATGTAATAAATTTAATGAGATATATATATGTTATATAATTAATAAAATGTATATTTTTTAAATCCATCCAATGTATTTTTTAGCAATAGGGTATCAATAAACCGTATTTGATATGTAAAACGTAATTTTTAAAGGGAAATTTTACACCTTTGAATGATGAACCCCTTTCAAAATAATATTTAGACACACTAATATTTTTTATAAGATAACATAAACATTTTATTTTGAAGCGGGTTATAAAAATTTACTTTGGATTAAAATTCTATTATTTTTCTCATAACTTTCAAATTTGGATCAATAAAAAAATTCACAAAAAATTAAGAGAAAACAACTTTTTTCATGGAAAGAATTAATATTGACAAATTTTAATATTAAATGGTTTAAAATTATAAATAGAATAAAATTTTATAATTTAATTTAATTTATTTAATTATCATTTATTTTACATTGAATTCATATGTAAAAATATTTCAATCTTTTTTAATGTTTTAACTTTTAAAAAACATGTTTTCTCATTCCGACAATAAGATTGATATTAAATTAATAAATACAACATTATTATTTCAAATTATTAAAAATGAACTCCATATTTGGAATTAGTAGGTCAAAATTATGTTAATAGGCTACTTTTAGTTTTTAGCATTGTGAATAGTAACTTTGGTAATTATTTTAAATAATATGGTTGAAGGTAAATCGAGAAATTAAAGGAAAAAATAATATTTTAAAATTACATTAATAGCTACAAAAATCTAATTGGATGACTAAATTATATCTTAACATCCTTTTTTCGAAATTTAATAACATTACATTCATTTCCCATGATTTAAAATTAATTTTATTAGAATCAATGGATGTGAAAAAATGTCACACTTTTTTTATATAAAATTATATTAATTTTAATATATGGATAATCAATAGATAATATCAACTATATATAGTATCTGGAAAGATAATATAATTACCTAAATCATATATTTTTATGTTTAACTTCTAAAAATTAAATAATTACCATTAAGGATGACACAATAGTGACTCAAAAATTATTTTATTAAAAAAATATTAATAAATGATTTTAAAAATATAAAAAGAAATACAATTAGAATTATCTAAGGCTCTCCATGAATTTTATAGTTGATTATGACATTTTCTTGAGTATATTAAATGTTTTGGTTCAAATTTATCTTTAGTGTGGATTAAATTTAAAATCAACGAAATGAACACTGTCAAAATTGACAAATTGATATTTTATAAAAATAATTTTTTTTTAAATTTTTTAAAAATCAAAAAAATATATAAAAATTAGAGTGTTAAAATTATAACATCTAAAATTTTATAAAATATCCATTTATGGTTAATTAACACCATATAAGTAAATATATATATCTATTAAATATTTAGAATGTTATTTACGCAATTAAAATTAAATATAATAAAAAAAAGAATAATTAAAATGTATAAGGTTTAAAATAAAATAAAAACATGTATAAATTTTAATAGATGAGTGGATTTCAACCCATACTCATCTAATATTATAAATAATACACTTTTTTGCATTTTAATTTTAAATTAATATAAATTAATTTAATTGTTTTCATATTTCCAAAGGTTCCCTTCCCCTCTCTTATAAAAGAGAACATATCCTTCTCTTTTAATAACACAATTAAATCCATTTTTATAAGACAAAACCATCCCATTTCCTCTCCCAACTTCCGTTGCTACATCATAGAGGCTTCACTTTTGTAGTTAAGCCATCTTAAGGAGGAATTTTGTGCAAATCAAAAGGTGATACTCTAAAAAGAGGTAATTGTTTTATCACCACATTCAAAATTCAATTTTTTCTTCTTCCTATTCTTATGTTGTTTCTATAATAAAGTAATAAATATAGTATTGTATAGATTCTGAGATGTTACTATAGTAATGGGACAACCTTATACCTCCATTTATCCATCCCATGAATACCAATATCACCATGCGTGTGTACATACAACTTACCATCTCTTCGTAGTGGTGTAATCTATTACTCAATAATAGTTTTTTTGGATGGGTATAATTATGTGTATAATGGTTTTAAATAATGAATATAACATTATTTTTATTCTGTATAACTAATATACCATCCAATTTTATACCATTTAACCATCAAAGAGAATGATATCGCCGCTCATGCGTTCGTACGACCTACCGTCTCCACGATGCGGTGAGATTAATTCTCCATGTTAACAATTTAAGAATGATTATAATATTTATATGAAAATAAAAAATAATAATAATGAAATTAATTTCATTTTTTACATGAATAAAATACATCCTATCAATAAAAGAACTTGAATTACAAGGAATAAAATAATTGTAAAATGAATCATTTAACTCCTGAAATATTAGAAATATTGAAATACTATTAAGAAAAAGATATAATAGTATCATATATGTTATCATAAATATAAATATGTTTCTAGTAAAATTTATTAACATACATTTACTATTATACAAGAGGTTTGAATACATATAAAGGATATTAGACCTATGCTAAGGGATAATTTTTCAATCTCATTATTATCCAAGATTGTTTATACATAAGTATTTAATGAGGTATATTTATCAACCAAATCCATGTTTACTATAATATTTAATATATGTTTTATTATTCTAAAATATTTAAGTTAAATTTTACCCATTGGAAAATTTTTATTAAATAATATGAACAGAATCTTTTGGATTTTTTTTATACGAGGTACTTTTTGAATTTTCCGAAAAAGTATATAGATAATGATTTTTTAACTTATACAGCATGGATGGATTTTTATGTCTTCATAAATACTTATTACCAAGAAGTTTCTTTGACACTATTTGAGGAATATTTTAAAATAAATTCATTTCTTTTAAAATTTCACAATATTTTGAGATATGAAATTGTTTTTGATGAAGAACAGATATTTTCCTCATTAATTAAGTACAAGTGTTTTATCAAAATTATTTTCCATCTAAGACAATGCTATTTAAATAGGGTTATTTTTATATCCATATTAACATTATGATTTGATTGTGTTAATAATGGAATGATATTTTATATAGGTTATGTTATGATTAAATGATGTTTAAGAACACCATTTTATTTATTGAGTTATGCTATGATGAATTATTTATGTTTTTGTGGCCCTTGTAAGAATGATTTAATTATGTGGTTGGTGGGACTTATATCTCCCTCCAATGAATTGGGTGATAATTTATATATCATGAGATAAACAAGACTGGAATGAAATGTAAATTCGGTTTAGTAATCTAGGTATGGAATGACAAGTAAACCTAGTTCAGTAATAGACTTTGTCCACTATGATGGTCTTGTCTTTGAGCCTTGGCTAATATGGAAATGATTTTATATGCTTATGTGTATTCCAAAATACATCATGTCTTATGTTATGAATTTTGGGATTATTTCCATTAATTATTATGGTATTTTATCCCATGAGATGATATCATGATATTTTGTATGTCAGCTAAGATTTTAAAATGTTATTTTCTTATGTATTATGATTAATATATGATGGATATCCCCCTTGTATACCCTTACATAGAATTTCAGATCACACTTTCATATGTTTATTTTCTTGAGGTCTTAAAGAAGGGTATTAAGTAAGCATTGTCAGAAAGGATTCTTGTTATGAAGAAACTAGTGGAAGACAATGTAGATTTTTTATGAACCAGTTGTTTGTGTTTCCCAGTTTCTAAAGACATTATTCCTATACACACCTATCATGGATTTTTTAAATGTTGTAATTAATGTATATCAATTTTGATGTAATATCAATGAATGTAAAATATGGGTCATTATAGTTTGTTTCAGATCAAAGGTATAATTAACCTTTGGAATCTAGGATGTGAAATTCTTAGTATGAACCATAAGGTTATGTCTAAAAATATGTTACCATCTTGGTGTTTTAGAAATGACCATGAATAACCTGGGAAAAAACCTAGTGTCCTAAATTGATAATATTATTCTTGATTATATGGTTTTCTCATTATGATTTTTGTTACTCATCCTATGCTTCTTGGTTTTATTCAATGGAAAGAACTCGAAGAAACCACTTTAATACTGAATGTAATGGGCAATGAAATTATTGTCCCCCAGAGATACCAAATGTTATAGGAGTTAGAATGAAAAATATTAAAACAATTCTCTGACAAAATCATTAATCTATGAATCATGTATGACTTCTATATAGAAAAAGTAGGGAACAAAATTCTTGTCGAGTCATTCATGAGGTGACATCCATCTTCATTCAGTCATTCTTCTGATCCATTTATGGATAAAAAATGGATCGAAACCACTGAAATGATATTCTCAGTTCAACAATGTTCTGAACAAGATAAATTCATCATAGAATCATATCATTTGAAAGGTAAATCTGATCAATGATGGAATCTTATAAATAATACGAGACAAAGAGATGAAATTGAGTCCCTGGAATGAGACGAGTTCAAGAACTTATTTTCATATAAGTACTATCCTTGTATTCTTTGAACAATGATGGAGAATGAGTTCTGTGAACTTAAGAAAAATGATGATGAATCTGTTGGTACCAACAAAGAAAATTTTACAAGAAATTCATGGTATGAGTCTATAATTATTATCCAACCCAAGAGTAAAATAGATCGATTCTTTAGTGGCTTAAAACCAAGTTTATAAAGGGTATTATCCATATAGGACTTTAATATCTGTTAGGAAACTATCTAATGTTCTCTAAAGGTTGAGATGTATATTTGAGTAACCCATCAATCCTATGGATTTTATAAAAAGAGAAAAATATAATTCAAAGGAAAATGTAAATACCACACAGAAAATAAGTTGATTTTTCCCTTATGCTCAGATTTTGAAAAGAAACATAATGGAAATTGTCCTAATGGGACTAGTAAATGTTTTAATTATGTAAAATAAGGTTATAAAGTAGTTTAATGACAAAATGAAGGAAAAAGTTTGTCTAATGACGAAAACAAATAAAGGTTGTTCAGAATGCACATCCTACACATCAATGCTACAAGTGAAAGGAAATGACGAATTTTGACTATCAAAGCCCTAATCCAAGGTTTGATGATGATTATTGACATCAAATAACTCTAAAAGCCAAAGAAAAGAAATGTCACAAGAAATAACTATAGGAGACATGGATTAAGATAATGAAGAGGTTAAAGGAACACTTACCATCCACTCCAATGTTGAAAATGTTTTATTTGATTTTGGATCACCCCTATTTTATTTATGAATATTTTTCTAATGGTATCACTGTATTAGCTCAACAATTATATTTTGAGTTATAAGTGATGACTTTTAATGGAAAAAACTCAAATAAAAAGTTCATAACTCTTATACGGTTTAATTATGTTGGAATTTTCTTCCTCTTAATATTATTATACTTCATATAGTGGAATTTTATATGATTCATGGAATGGATTGGCTTTCATTATATGGAGATCATATTAGTTTCCAAGGAAGGGAACTCACATATCATATCCCAGATTTATATATAATCATCTATCGATGCTAGGATGAATATAACCTTCCAATATAAATTTCTTCTATCTTATGGGTTTTGATTCCTATAAAAAATTGTTATTTATCTCAAATGTTAGGGGAGAAACTAATGATTAAGAATATTCCCATTTTTAGGATTTTAATGATGTATTTATAGAGGATTTTCTAGGTCTCCCAAGGAACCATGATGTTGTTTTTTCAATAGAACTCATACCAGGTTCTATTCCTATTTAAACGAAACATTATAGAATTTCCCAAATTGAGTTGCAGGAATTAAATAAGCAACTCTAATAGAATATTGATAATGGATTAATATGCCCATGTTCATCACCTTGGGGAGAACATGTTCTGTTTGTTATGAATAAATATGGATCAATGAGACTCTACATTTATCATCTACAAATTACCAAGTTCATTATCAAAAAATATCCTCATCTTAGCATTGATGACTTATTTGACCAACTATGTAAAGATAAATATTTTTCCAAGACTGATCTTCATTCAGGATATCATCAATTAAGGTTCAAGAAGGAGGATATAACAAAGAAGAAATTCTATACAAGGTATAAACACTATAAATTTATAGTGATGCGTTTTGATCTTACTAATTCCCCTTCTATCTTCCTGGATCTAATGAATAGAGTGTTTAGAGACTATCTTGATCAGTTTATGGTAGTATCTATAGATGATATTATTTTCTATTCAAAGAGAAATGAAAAAGATGAGAACTACTTGAGAACTATACACAATACCTTATGAAAAGAGAAGCTTTATGCAAAATTTACCAAGTGTAAATTTGGGGTCCAGAAAGTTTTATTTTTGGGCCACATAATCCCAAGAGATGAGATATATGTGGATCCATCCAAAATGGAAGATTTTTAATGTTAGACGAGACCAAAAATTGTAACTGAGATCCTAATTTTTATTGGTTTGGTTAGATATTATTGACATTTTATGAATGATTTTTCATGATTATCTAATACCATCAACCAGTTGACTCGAAAAGGAGTTATGTTTCTATGGACAAAAAAATGTGAAGAGTCTTTCAATTATCTAAAAAGAATGTTAGTATGTGCACCTGTTCTCCCATTGCCTTATAGTGGAAAAAGGTTTGTGATCCACAGTGATGAATTGAAGAATGGTCTTAGATATTTTCTAATAGAAAATTTTATGGAGATAGCTTATGCCTCATAAATGTTGAAAATCTATGAGCTAAATTACCCAAATCATGATCTAGAGTTAGCAATGGTTATATTTACATTAAATACATGGAGATATTGTCTTTATTGTGGAAGGATTGACATTTATATTGATCATAATAATTTAAAGTATACTTTCACACATAATTAACTGAATATGAACAAAATTATATGGTTTGAGTTGATCAAATATTATCAATGCTTTATAAATTACACCCCATGTGAATGAAAACAAGGTTGAAGATGCTTTGAGTAAACAAGACCATGCTAGCCAATCCATGATAAGGATCTCAAAAGATACAATATTTAAGGATTTTAACAGGATGGATATCGAATTTTTAAAGGAAGGGTGGAAATTTTATCTTTCTCAGATGAATATTCTAATATCTATAAAAGTGAAGCATAAAGAGGTGTAGAAGAAATATGATATTCTATAAATGAAGGTGAGAAATCGTCCAAAATTCAACCTTGGTTGTAATGAAATAATAAGGTTGGAATAAGGTTTTTATTCCTCCCATACTTGAATTAAAGAAGGATATATGAGATGAGGCTCATAGTTCATCATTCTCTATTCCCCTAGAAGCACAATGATGTTCATGTACTTGAAAGAGTATTTTTGGTGGGATGGCATGAAAATAGATGTTTTTTAATATGTCTCTCGATTCTTGGTTTGTCACCAAGTTAAGGATGAGAGACCAAAGTCTAATGGGATGCTATAACCATTACACATACCAGAATGGAAATGGGAATACATCACATGAAATTCATCATCATACTTACCAAAACATCCAAAGTAAATAATTATATGTGGGTTATATTTGATTATCTTATGAAGTAGGCGCAATTCATTTATATTAGAGAGGGTTTATCTATTGATCAATAAGCTAGGTTATATGTAAATGAAGTGGTAAGATTGAATGGATTACCACTTTCTATTATATATGATTGGGATACGAGGTTTTCCTCAAAGTTATAGAGAATTATTTATCATGATCTAGATATAGAGTTAAGTTTCATCACTTCTTATCATTTTCATATAGAGGGTCAGTCTGATAAGACAATTCAAACACTAGAATACATGTTGATAGCTTTACCTATGGATTTCAAATGTGTTTTTGATCAACAGCTACCTTCGGTGGAATTTTCATACAATAATAACATTCAATCTAGTATTCAGATGGATCCTTATGAATCCCTTAATGGAAATAAGTGCAGAACTACAACTTGTTGAGAATAAGTTGTGGAAATAAATCTATTAGGACCTGATCCTATAGAAGAAATGGAAAAAAGGTTAGATCTATTCAACAATACATTAGAACATCTCGAGTATAAAGAAAATTTAAGTTGACAACTGAAGAAAGGTCCTAGAGATAGAATTAGGTGATAAAGTGTTTCTAAAAATATCTCCATGGAAGAGAGTAATGAGATTCAGAAAGAAGGGAAAACTGATCCCTATGAATATCTGTCCTTCTCAAATTCTAGATCATGTTAGGAAGGTAGCTTACCAATTAACTATTCCAATCAATCTCTTTCATGTTTGCGATGTGTTACATGTATCTATCCTAAGAAAGTACATACCTTATCCTTCACATGAACTAAACACAGAAGTCATACCACTGGAGAAATATATTTCTTATGAACAACTGATAGAGATTACGGATCATACTGAAAAAGTTATATAAAACAAGACCACCCACTTGGTTAATATTTTATGGATGAACCACCAATTTTAAGTAGCTATATGGGAACTTTAGGATATGATGAAGGAGAGGTATCTTCCTCCATTTGTTTCTAAGTGATGAATTTCGAGGGTGAACATCGGTTTAAGGGGGTAAAATGTAACACACAGATGTTTTATGAATTTTTTAAATAATTTTTATTCATCAGTTGATTTCATTGCATGAAATAATGAGATTAAACAAATAGATAAATTCCCTTAGTATAAAATTTCTACTATAGACTAGTTGTTAGGTTTGCAGGAATAAGTATAACTAACTTATGAAAATGCATTGTAAATCCATTGGCTATCAATTATTTTTGAAAAATAAAAATGAATTAGATATTTAAATTATTTAGTGAATTAATTTTGATAATAAAATAAATGATATATATATATATGTTATATAATTGATAAAATATTTTTGATATTCTTCCAATGGATATTTTATTCATAAGGTATGAATAAACCCTATTTGATATATAAAAACCAATTTTTTCTAAATGGGTGATTTTACACCTTTCAATGAAAAACCCCATTGAAAGTAATATTTTGAAACATTAATAATTTTTATATGAGAAAATAAAAATTTTATTTTGAAGATGGATATAAAAAATTACTTTGGATGTATTTTTGATATTTTTCTTGATAACTTTCAGGTTTTGATGAATTGTAAAAATACACTAAATTTTAAGAGAAAACAACTTTTTACATCGAAATAATTTATATGAAAAAATTATCACATTTATTGTTAATAAATTATAAACATAATATAGAATTATAATTAAATATATTTTGTGTCGTTATCATTAATTTTTCACTTAATTCATATGTTAAAATATTTCAATCTTTTGCAATGTTTTAACTTTTAAAAAACATGTTCTCGCATTCAAACAACGAGAATAATTTTAAATTAATTACTGAAACATTTGTGTTTTGAGTATTTAAAAATGAAATCCATATTTGAAATCAATAGTTTCAAATTATGTTAATATTATTCTTTTATGTTTTGGAATTATGAATAGTAACTTTGGTAATTATTTTTATTACCATGGATAAAAGTAAATTGAGTAATTAAAGGTAAAAATAATATTTTAAAATTAGATCACCACCTTTCAAGATCCTATAGGATGACTAAATTTGACCCTTATCACCCATGTTTTAAAATTGATTCATTTAATGGCCACTTTCCCATGAATATGACATTAATTTTATTAAAAAAAATAAATGTGACAAAATGTCACACTTTCATTTTATAAAAGTATACTAATTTTAATATATCAATAGTGTTGACTTTGACACTATTAATTTCATTGATTTTAAATAAAATCCAAATAGAAGAAAACATTCAACAAAAACGTTGAATATACTCTAAACATGTCATGATCCTTTATAAAATTCATTGAGAACCTTGTTTAATTCAAATTATATTTCTCTAAAATTTTTAAAATCATTTATTTACTGGGGAATCATTTGGCTTAGTGGTAAAAATAATATTACAAAATGAATGGATTTTTATGTCTTCATAACCACTTATTTCCATGAAGCATCCTCTACACAATTTTAATATTAATTTAAACCAAATTTTTTTTAAATATTGCATCATTTTGGGAAAAGAAATTGTTATTAATAAGAAAAGATATTTCTCTCAGGAATTAAGAAAAAGTGTTTTATCAAAATTATTTTATATCTATATTGATGATATTTAAATAGGGTTATGTTTCTACCCCTGTTATTATTATTATTATTATTATTATTTGATTGTGTTAATGATATAATGTTTTTTATATTAGTTATGTCATGATGGAATGATGTTTAAGAACCCCATTTTATTTCTTGGTTTATGCTATGATGTTGGATTTATGTTTTTGTGGAACATGTAAGAATGATTTAATTATGATATGGGTGGGAACTATATCTACCACCAATGCATTGGGTAAAGATATATATCTCCTCAGATAGACATGATTAGAATGACATCTAAATCTGGTTTTGTATTGTTGGGCTGGAATGACAATTAAACCCAGTTCAGTAATGGAATTTTTCTATTATGATAGTATTGGCAACGTGCCTTGGCTAATATGGAAATAATTTTCTAATCTTATTTTTAGTCAACAAAACTTCAGGTCTTATGTTATTAATTTTGGGATTATGTCTTTAAAATCTTATAAAATTCTGTCCCATGACATGATATCACGATATTTCGTATGCATGATAAATTTTTAAAATGTCAAGTTCTTATGTCTTACGATTATGATATGATCGATATTTCCCATGTATACCCTTACTGAGAATTTGACCTCACCCATTAATGTGTTTCTTTTCCCCTGATCTTAAAGAAGGTTATTAAGTAATTTTTTTCATAAAGTTCTATAGTTGTGAATAAATAAGTGGGAGACAATGTTGATGTTTTATGAACAAGTTGTTTATGTTTCCCCCATTCTAAAGGCACTATACCTATATGGTTCTGTCATGGATTTATTATATGTTGTAATGAATGTAATTAAATTTTGAAGTAATATAAATGTATTTAATGTATGGGTCATTATATTTACTAACTAATAAGTGAGACATCATGAGAAAGTATTGTGAAAAAATCATTTTATAGTTTCACATGGAAATTTATTCCCATGGTCTTTATAAAGCATCATTACTCATGGATGTACCGCCAAGAGTATCATATGGAACTACCTTTACACCTCATAATTTAATGCCACTAGAAACGAAAACTATCCCGAAAATATGATGATATACTCCCCACATTTTTAATACTAAATGGTTCACCAACATTGCATTTACCTTCCAAAATATACAATCAATATCAAATTCATTGGCCTCATAGAACTATATCTAACACCTCTTTCTTTAGGTTAAGATATCTATAAGTAAGTCTTTACCTCATCATGTTATGGTTTTTATAATAATTTATGTTATATTATAAGATGAACTGTATAGTAAAAATGTTAAAAATATACTTACCTTGGTAGAAAACTGGTAAAATTGTCTAACCTTAGGGGTAAAGATGATTAAATGTTTAGAAAATGTTTCTATTAAGTTATAGACGTTTTTCATATAAATATGTTTCATAAAATAGTTTATTTATAATTTTTAGGGCCACTTGTCTTGATTGTGTCTTACCATCATTGAATAATTTTGGGTATTTACAAAAATGATACTCCTCATCAACTATAATAGGGCACCCTTATCTTCACTTAGTTACGCATCTCAGTCCATTTATCAGGAAAAAACTATACAAAAAGCTTTCATTTAAATCATTAGATATATTTTAGTGCTTTATATTTCCAAAATAAAATCCTTTGGTTCATTAATAAGATATCTAAATGATGTTTTCTAGGATGAGATAATCGTTTTAACTGAGCTCCTTCTTTTTAATTTTTTCCCTAATTAAATTATGTCTTATCAATTATAATATTACAACAAGAATATATGCTACATACTGAAATTCTATTATTATCTTGTAATAGTAATTATCCATATGATATTATATTAAATGAGAAACAAAACTGTCATTTATGTGTACGACATACTACCACCTCATGAACAAATGTAATTTTTTTCCAACATTGCCTTTCATGGTTTTTCAAGATGATGGATTTAATGTTCATATATTTTATTCAAAAAAATTTAATAATTTCTTATATGTAACATATCATATACCTTCTTATCATACAATTCATTATAGAATCAATACATCATTTCTCTGTACAATGGACTACTACTTCACGAAGTGATGTGAATAATTTTTATTAGTGCATCACATGGATTGTAATTGTAATTTTATTCAATTGGATTATATGATATTTATTGTTTAATTATAATTTTGGACATAATAAATAATACGTTCCTTCTTTCTATAAAAATCGATGAAAAATGGAAATGTTACACACATGTACGTATTGGCCCAGAGTCTCTATGATTGTAAAGTTGTCCATTTTTAATAACCATACATCATGATTGTTTTTTAAAAGTATAATTTATTTATCAAAATTATAATTATCTCATTGTTAATATTATAGATATTTTTGAATGATGACCCCTTCGAAAATGATCAATACAATGATTCCACTTTAAAATTATTAACTAATCATCCTAAAAAACCTAACGTAATAATAACTTAATAAGTAATTAAATAAAAAATTAAAAAAATGATGTAAATGGTTTATGTATAATGTATTAAACCTAGAATATTTTATTATGAAAAAATTGATAAAAGGTTATTATATATGATATAAAATACATACATGATAATGTCTAAATTTGACAAAAGGGTTTTATCTCTTAACTACATTTTTTGAGACACATGTTATTATATGGTCATAGTTTCTTTTAAATAGATTATATAATTCACCTTTAAATATTATATCATTAATAATTCATAATTAAATATATTTTTAAGTTACAATTTTTTTACTTCATTCATGGTAACCTTGATTCAAATTTTACCAAGGCATTAAGGGTTTTTGTTTAAAACTTATTTTAATCGAGTTTGTTTATGATTGAGTTTCCATTAAAAGAGATTAATTGATAATTTTCTAATAAAAACATTTAGTTTTGTTATATTATTTTTATTAATTAAATGGTCATCCAGTAGTTTCATTTTACTATATTTTTTTATATTAAAAAATTGAGATATTTTTTAAATATATTAATCTATTTCTCTCTTCATTAACAAATAATTTATCTTATATATACATTGATTTAAAAAATATTTTTAATAATATTTTTAACTTTCTATTATTAATTTGTAAAATGAAATTTTAATCATATTGTAATTTTAAAAAAATATTTTGAAATGAATTTTATTGTTATTTATTAAATGAAGTACATTTTAATCTTATTACAATAGTACTGAAGAAATTTTTTTTTGGGTTTATACAACAAGTTCATAATTATCCACTTCCATAACCAATCAATCATTTTAATCTTCCCTTTCAATATTCCATTTTTTTTAAATAAAATTCCATATATAATATTTTTAATTTTTTTTAATATTTGAATTTTTTTTCAAAGTGAGAAAGTAATTTTCTCAAGAAATATTTTATGTAATATTTTAAAGACATTCTCATCAATGGTGAAAGCATTTGATGTTAGGGATTACTTCATATTTTTGAATATATGTCTCTCAAAAATATTCCTAGATTATTATAACATTTTATTGTGGTGTAAAACATGCCTTATGTTCATATCTCAAATTCCTTCATTATGAAATACCATTGATTATGATATGAGATAGGATTATGACACATATTTTCTTTTGAATGGTAATTCTTATGATTAGGCCATGTGATTGATATTTATTTTATGGAACACATAATCATGAAAAAGGGATTATAGGAGAACCTATATTGATCTCTAATTTAGTGGTTAAATATTTAGTCTATTGAAGCATAATGTTTGGGATTAGGGAGTTAACCTAATTCATTATGTGACTTTTTCCACAATTTGTTATTGTTTGAGAAATTTTCCTTAACTCAATTTTATGTTTTAATGATACTGTCACATTTTCGAGAATGACATGATCTTATTATATCGTATTCATTATGTTATTATACTGTATGATTACTCTTGGGACCTCTATTTTATGATATCATGTTTTACTTTTTACTCACAAGTTATGATTCACTATCTTGTTTATTCCCTTAAGGGGAGTGTTTAATCAACAATTTTTTCGATATATTTCTTAGGTTATCCCATGAATTTTAGGATCTTTAAAGGATTTATGAGCTCATTATTTATAATAAAATAAAATTTTTCAGTTTATCCTAATTTTTTTGTATTATAATCTCAGTTTATCAAAATATTATGCCGCATTATCTTTGTGTAATACTTAATGGATGATTATGTTAAAAAACATGTAATAATATGTGTAAAATCATTAGATTTATATAGTTTATTTTAGATGAAGGTATTAGTTAACTATAAAAACTTGGATGAGAACACTTTGGTGAGATCCCTAGGGATATGTCTAAGGATAATTCTATATACAAGAAAATATCCCAGAATATTTGTCAATGATAGAGTGAGTAGTTTTTTTGATAATTACAACCCTATTTGGATAATACATGTGAATGTGGATCTGAAAGAGTTGTACATAATAGTAATAACTTGAAAATGGGAACATTGATATGGACTCGATTGAAAAATAGTTCCTTACAACAAGCCTTTCTACACAACTAGTTTGACAATCCTAGGGGATATGTTTTTGAAATTCGAAAAATAATTTTGGAAATTATGAATCACTTTAAAAAAATTTAATGTCATAAAACCTAATAAGAAAAATTACCATATATAACCTAGATTGAAACATTAGGACACATAATTCAAAATGTAATTACAATTTATATGTTATTCATTCTATGTTTATATTTTACCATTTATTCTGTTAATTTTTCTCATATTTTCTGTTTTTTAATGGTAGGATATATGAGGAACCATGCCAATAACCAATGTGATTAGATATGATATTATTTCCCTAATAAGATTCATAACTAGATAAGAGATGATGTTAGGTATCTTGTGATTTCTCCACACCAGTTATCATGATTTACGTTAATCACTAGAACATAGTTGAGTTTACAAACATATAAAATAATATAAATACAATGTCTCATTAGAGTTCGTCATGACCCATACCAGTGGGGCCTGCGCTGTGACTCCCCAAGCCCGCCCTAATAGTCGAGGGGCTGGTGATTAGCACCGAGTAGGCATATTACTGACAAGGGAGGCATTACCTATGTACCTGTACACATGCACACATCTCCATGCCCACAATGCTGAAATGAAAAAAAAGTCAAAGTAAAAAAAATGCATGCATACAACTAAACCCATCCAACAGAGTACGATGAAAGGTAGAGTACTAAAAAGTAAACTAGGCCGGAATACAAGCCCACAAAAAACAAGAGTCTAAAAACTGTAATTTCCAACCTATAAACACAAAATGTACTGGGACTGCTACTCATATCCATTGCAAAGCCTCGGCCTGTAGGGAACACAGAAAGCTCGGTCCTGTCCTGGTCTACCATTGACTTTGTCCAAAGGCTACTTGTCTACACAAGACACCAGACGTGCGGGGAAAGCCCGTGTAGGGGTGAGTATAATAATACTCGGTAGAGGACCCCGAAAACCACAAAACATTTCCCAAAGTATAGGTGCAGTCATCTATGCACAATATATGTCTACAAAACATATAGAACAAACTAGATATACTCAAAACCCAGATCTGTGGTCTAGAGACAAGTCAAACAACCGCATACCCCTGTTAGGGATTCTGTTCGAAGATTCTGTGATGCACTCATTTCGGGAGAACACACTCCACGAGTCTTATAGCTCCGATGACGTCCATCCGAGAAGTGATGTTAGTCAGGAACCATCACGAGAGGTAGTCACACTCATTACAGGAGACACACTCTTCAGTGGTAAGATTCCGATAGATAGAAGCACTCATTATGGGAGACACACTCATGAGTGGAAAAGATCACGATACACAGATGAGGATCACTGCCAGGGCCATGGCGGATACCGCAACTCATTAGGATTCACCAGTAAGGTGATACACCCTCTTGGTAGAGGATCAATGCCCAGTAGAGTTGGTCACATCGATACCTGACTCTACCTAGGGTTAGGAATGGATAGAGGATATTGATCCGGGCCTCTCGGATGGATGCCTGACTCTATCACAGAATGTCCTGCTGAAGGGATCATACTCCTGTGTGAAAAAATGATGCCTGGCCTTTATGGGATCGAGAAGAAGGGGAACTAACCCAAACGAAAGATGTCTAAGATATGGTGAACAAGAGAACCATGTTGTTTTACAAAAAGTACATGGTGTGTAGAAAAGATACACGCCATGTTGTCTGACCCTGGGTACTTCCCGTGTACAACGACCCGTGTCATAGGCTAATCGTGTAGAAAAACTGAGTACATGATGTGTAGTATGATGTACACACTATGTCTAAGTGGATGGGGTTGGCCTTGTGTCACTGGCCATGTGGTCGTACACGGTTATCACCCCGTGTACTCTAACCCGTGTCCGTGTTTCCCCGGGATACACGCCGAGTCACACATAGCCACTCCTGTCATGTTATACACGCCGTGTTCTGAAGCTGTGTAGATTATCCCGTGTCCCTGTACTTCCCAAAATACATGCTAAGCTTCGGGGAATGTCCAACACTCCGTGTGACTAGGGTCACATGCCGTGTGATTCCTCTATAACCCCCAAAACCCTAGCCGCCTCTAGTACTAAACGGTGTGTCCTTCGGAAGTACACGCCGTGTATTATGGAAATTTCCAGAAACATGGACTTCCGCCATCATGCCTCTGGTGATGATCCGTTTGTCGATTCGGCCATCCAATCGCTGGGAAACATCTAGGTTTTTGGTCGCCCCGTCACCAAGAAGCTGCTCCTGATGTTTTTGGACCTCCGATCAGCTCCGAAAACATGATTTGATATTACAGTGCGAAGAACGCCCGTTTCCGATATGGTTCGATTCATCATCTTCCATCGTCGCCGCACCTCTACTACGTCATTGCGGTGTCCAACCTTCTATTTGTGATCGTTTCGTCGCGGAAATGATGCGCAATGATCCATTGTTCGTCACCCCGTGAAGAACACGAAGAATGCGCGAGAAAAGAAAAAGGTAGAGAAATCCAATAAAAAAAGAGATGAAAGAACCCCCACCGTCGTTCGTCAAGACATTGATCTGCTCCCGTTAGCAGGCTTAAATGGAGAAAGAATCAACAATAACAAAACCACATAGATCAAATCCCCGAATCATCCTGATAAAACCCTCCCGTAAGAACAAACGAATCCGTAGATCAACTTGTTCGTGGTTGATCTGATTTCGTTGTTTAGAATCAAAAATGAGGAAAAGAATTAAATTAAGAAACCACTACCTTTAGAAGGGATTGATCGTTGAAGAAGGCATTGCACTTCCGTTGTCATCGAGATCCTTGAATTTTATTGGTGCTATGATTCCCTACATCGATCCGTCATCGTTGGTCGCCAAGAGTTTTACTCCAACGTTTCATGGATTCTACAGAGGTTCTTCTCAAACGTCGCCAATGAGCAACTTTTGATTATCCCCATAAAAAGAAAAGCAAGTTTGGAATTTAATTTCGTGGCAGTATTAATGAGTCCAGCTTTCCATTTTTGCATAATTATGACGCTTCATTAATTTAGGAAACAACTACATTGTTTACTGCGTTGCAGCGGATGTTTCCTTAAAGGAAATAAAATAAACTTGTGAATTTATTTTTTTCATTTCAATTTAAAATGTCTGAAAATTAACTATTTAACTCAACTTGCACTGTTTGAGGTTAGACTCGTTCTTAGGTAGAGTCGTCATCCCAGATGCAACGGTCCCCTCAGATTTTTAATCTGGGCATCCGTTTGGAAACTGCCACGACTGTGCAGAAGCATCGACTCACTTAACTTAAAAAAGTTCAAACCCCTATTCCGGTCTCACTAGAAAACAAAATGATGTGTAGTCTTCACGCTAGGTATCGAAATAATTCCATATAATATTTAAAAATAATAATAAATTGAAAAATATGAGACATTACATTCTCCCCACCTTGGCGCATTACGTCCCCGAAGAGCCAAAACAAAGGCTACTCAAAAAGATGTGGGTTCAGGGCACGAATTTGGGCCTTCCACTCCAACGTGCTCTCCTGGAGATTCTCGTGATGCCACTGGGCACGTACCAAGGGAATCAGTCACCCACAAAGGATCCTCTCTTGTCAATTCTCAATCTCCATCAGGTACTCAGCAAAGGTCACTCCATCCCCAATGTCTAGCTCTCCCCAGTCAACGACGTGTGATAGGTCATGCACATAACTCCTCAACTATGACACATGGAAAACATCATGTACTCGATGCAAATATTGTAGTAGAGATAATCGGAACGCCACCTCACTAACTCTGCACAATATCTGGAAGGGTCCAATGAACATCGGAGATAGCTTGCCACCTCTGCCAAATCTCTGCAACCCTCATCGAAGAAAGAATCCATAAAAAGACATGGTCTACCTCTTCAAACTCTAGTGGTCTCCGTAGTCTATCAACATAATACTTTTTCCAGCTCTATGCAATCTTCATCCACTGCCGGATGCTCTGCACCTTCTCTGTGGTAGCTTGCACCAACTCTGGACCCATGAGTGCTAACTCTCCAGGATCGGTCCAGCAAAGCAGTGACAGGAAAGGTTTCCCATACAAGGCCTCGAATAGTTCCATATCAATGGAGGAGTGGTGGATGTTGTTGTACGCAAACTCCACCAGTGGTAGGTGGTCCTCCCAACTATGACCAAAGTCTAAGATATAGGCCCGCAACATATCCTCCAAATCCTGAATGGTTTTCTTCGTCTGACCATCTGTTTGGGGATGAAATGTTGTGCTCAAGCGTAGCTGAGTCCCAAAAGCCTCCTGCAATCCCTTCCACAACAGGGACCTGAAGCGGGCGTCTCGATCTAAGACTATAATTGAGGGGACTCCATAAATCCAAACTATCTCATGCAACACCACTAGTACAACAGTGCATCCTCTAAAAAGATGTACATGCTCCCCACCTTGTGAATATCCATCAGGAGCATGTCCTGTGGATAACTAGGCATGTAAACCCACACAGTTGACATCCCCAAGATGTGCCTCCCTAACTTGCTGTAAGAGTGGAGGGGTGACAACCATCGACTATTGGAAAACTATATCCTCTACATCAATGAAGGATAACTGTAATGTGGCTAACTGTTGTGTCACCTCACTCAATAGCTGTGAGATCGACCTTATACTAAGAGAGTCTGCCACCTTGTTCCCCTTCCCAGGAGTATAGATGATCTCGAAATCATAGTCCTGGAGGAACTCTACCCATTGTCTTCACCTTATATTCAGATCTTTTTGTGAAAAGATGTACTTGAGGCTCTTGTGGTTAGAGTAGGAAATAAACTGCTCGCCTATAAGGTAGTGTCGCCACATATTCAATGTGAAAACTACCACAGCCAACATGAGATCATGGGTCGCATAGTTATGCTCATGTGGCCTAAGCTGGCACGAACCATAAGCAATCACCGCATGCCGCTGCATTAGGACACAACCGAGCCTGGTCCCTGATGTGTCGCATAAAACTACGTACTCGACACCCTCCTCCGGCAATCTCAAGACTGGGGTGCTCGTCAATCCCTGTCTCAACTGCAAAAAAGCCTGTTATAACTTCTCTGTCCACGTGAAGGGTTTCCCCTTCCTGGTCAAGGCTGTCATCATTATTGGTATCCCGTAGAAATCAAGAATGAATCTCCGGTAATATCCTGCCAAACCAAGGAAGCTCCGCACCTCCGTCATGCAGCGAGGTTACCCCCATCCTAACACAGCCTCCATCTTAGCTGGATCTATAGCTACTCCATCTGCCAAGATGACATGTCCCAGAAAGTGGACCTCTTGAATCCAGAATTGTCAATTTGAGTGGTTCCCATAAAGCTGGTGCTCCCAGTGTACGTCCAGAACCATCCGCAGGTGTCTCATGTGCTCCTCCTCTAACGCCGAGTACCCGAGGATGTCATCGATGAAGACCACCATGAACCAGTCTAAGAATGGATGGATGATCTGGTTCATCAGCCCCATGAACACTTTGGGGGTGATCATCATTCCAAAAGGCAACACCAAGTACTCATAGTGACCGTAGCGACATCTAAAAGTCGTCTTCGGTATATCCTCATCCCGCACTCATAGGTGGTGATTTCCTGATCGAAGATCATCCTTCAAGAACCACTGTGTCCCTCTTATTTGATCGAAGAGGTCATCGATTCTCGGCAGTGGATACTTGTTCTTCACCGTCACCTGGTTCAGGCACCCGTAATCCATGCACAACCTCAGACTCCCTTCTTCCTTTTTGGAAAACAAGACTGGGGCCACCCAGGATGAGACGTTGGGTCTTACAAAACCATTGCTCTACAAATCCTCCAACTGCACCCTCAGCTCACGAAGCTCTACGGGAGCCATCCAGTATGCCAATGAAGAAATTGGTGTCTTCTTGCGGTGTATGTCGATGTAGAAGTCAGTTTCCCGGCGGGGAGGTAATCCTGGAACATCTTCGGGAAAGACGTCCTCATACTCCGCCACCACTACTAGGAACTGAGAGCTCACAAAATCTACTACTCCGAGGGTAAGTCTATCCAACTCATGATTGAACGACTGCACCCTCTGATGCATGAGACCATTTTGTGCTTCCCATGTTTACTTTTCTCCAACAAAGGAAAACCTCGTTCCATCATGGTGTACACACCATGCTCTTCACCTAAAATAGTCAATTTGGGAATGGACCGAAGATAAACAATCCATACCGAGAATGATGTCAGAGGCCTCGACTCTACCAACAAGAGGTTCCAACCAAAACTCTCACCTCCAAGGGTAAGATCACACTTTCTGCAAAGGTGGGTTATCGTCGAGTCTCCTCTCATAGATGTCTCCAAGTGTAAGGATTGAATCAACAGTTCTAATTGAATCTCGAGGTTTTGTACAGGACATGTGGCTATAAGGGAATGGCCGGAACCTGTGTCTATGAGTATGGTAGCTAAGGTAGAAAAGACACAGATCGTACCTTGAATCATCCCTGGATCCCCTGGGTTATATGCCTCAACCGCATGCAGTTTTCCCCGCCCCTGTCCCCCAGCTCCCTAATCCTAGTTCGGACCCCCTAGGGGTGGTGGTGGAAGTAAGTCGATGCATCTACCACCACCTGTAGCTCTCCCTGCACCTTTTCCACATCTGCCGCCTGGCGGGTCTGCCTGTTCTATTCTCTACCTCTACCTTAGTGGCCCATTCACTACTTCCCTGTCAGTAGCTCGACGGGTCATGAAATCTCTAATGAGATGTCCCCTACCATCGCATGTGTAGCATCGCTTCTCCCTAGGATGACGGGATCTAGCCCGAGAGCCCTGGACTGTCGATCCACTATCCTAGGTCCTCCTCCGACTTTTCTCACGCCCTGATCCCTGCATTTGACACCAGCTCCCTACCGCCGAGGTCTCCGCACCTGCTGCTGACTGTCGGCGGCTATCTCTACTCTGCCAAGAAACTCTCGATCACCAAGGCCAGCTCGAGCATTCCAGCATAAGTCGATATGCATAGAGTTATGACACTAGATCAGATGTCACATCATAGACCTCACTCAAAGGTCTGAGCTCTGAAGTACTGATCCCTTACAATATTCATAGAGTACCTGGCGAGGTCGGTGAACCTCTATGAATAGTCACCTACTATCCTACTTCCCTGCTGAAGCTGAAGAAGCTCCCGGATGCATATATCTCCCAACGAAACCGTAGATAACTCCTCCCTCAAGAGTCGCTCAAACTGCATCCATGAAAGAGTATCCTCATCGTGAGTCTGTGTGGTCAGACTCCACTATCATCCCGCCGAACCTTGAAGAAGGCTCTTTCTTAGTATCACCATCCGGTCTGCTGGTGTCCTCTCGAGAAAGAAAACTCTGGTCATCGCCTCAAGCCAGTCCTCAACTGCCTGAGGGTCGGGCTCACCTCAGAACCTAAGGGGTCTCTATCTCTAAAACTAATGGAGCGTGCTAAGCCTGCGCTCCTCGTTAGTCGGTACTGTAGGTACCACTGGCTACTCCACTGGTGGTATAGCAGGTGTTCCACCTGGTGGAAAAGGCCGGGGAACTGGTCCCTCTATCGAATCATCGTCACTGAGGGGGTCATCCTCATGATCATGCTGTTGAATCCTAGTGGGTATGCGTCATGGAGGCATCCTATAAGGAAACATGATGTACCATGGTTAATGAGTATATCTGGATAGCTGACACAAAGGACATGGAAAACATAACCCATTCTTATATGACACATGTACCTTTTTTATTTCCCCACAATGATTGTTTTTGTGTACTAAGTCGAAATGCATGTTATCAGAGTCCTGTTGTATGGATACGTTGGCCTCCGCACCAACACTTGGGTCTCTGGCCTGAAAGTCGAACCTGAAACACTCAACACTGTTTCCCCAAACCAACCCCACCGACTCTTGGTCCTAAGGTAGAACCGACCACCTCTGATACCACTCTGTCATGACCCGTCATAGTGGGGCCCGCACTGTGACTCCCCAAGTCCACCTCCAATAGGCTAGGGGCTGATGACTAGCACCTAGTAGGCATATTACTAATATAAGAGGCATTTCCTATATACTTGTACACATACACACATCTCCAAGCACACAATGCTGAAATGAAAAAAAAGGACAAAGGAACAAAAATGCATGCATACAAAAAACAAAACCAACAGAGTACGACGAAAGGTAGAGTACTAAAAAGTAAACAGGTCCGGAATATAGGCCCACCAAAAACAAGTGTCTGAAAACTGTAAATTCCAACATGTAAACACAAAAGGTACTGGGACTGCTTCTCGTAGCCGTAAGAATGCCTTGGCCTGTAGGGAACTGAGAAATCTCGGTCCTATCCTGGTCCGTCCTAGACTCTTTCAAAAGGATGCTTGTCTTCACAAGACACCAGACGTGTGGGAAAAGCCCGTGCATGGGTGAGTATAAAAATACTCAGTAGAGGACCCCAAAACCACAAAAAAATTCACAAAGTAAATGTACGGTCATCTTTGAAAATTATATGTCTATAGAACATATAGAACAAACCAAATATACTCAAAATCCAAACCTGTGGTCTAGAGAAAAGTCACACAACCGCATACCCCCATTAGGGATTCTGTTCAAAGATTTCGTGATGCACTTGTTCTAGGAGAACACTCTCCACGAGTCTTATAGCTCCGATAACGTCTGTTCAAGAAGTGCTATTTGTCAGGAACCATCACGAGAGGTAGTCACACTCATTACGGGAGACACACTTTTGAGTGGGAAGATTCTGATAGATAGAAGCACTCATTATGGGAGACACACTCATGAGTAGGAAAGATCACGATACATAGATGAGGATCACTACAGGGCCATGGCGGATACCACGACTCATTTGGATTCACCAGTAAAGTGATACACCATCTTGGTAGAGGATCAATACTTGGTAGAGTTGGTCACGTCGATACCATCCTCTACCTAGGATTAGGAATGGATAAAGGATATCAATCTAGGCCTCTCGGATGGATGCCTGACTCTATCACAGAAATACCTACTAAGGGATTATACTCCTTTGTGAGGAAATGATTCCTAACCTTCAGTGGAATGAGAAGAAGGGGCACTAAACCAAACAAAATATGTCTATGATATTGTGAACAAGAGGACCATGCCATTTTCCAAAAAGTACACGGCGTGTAGAAAAGATACACGCCGTGTTGTCTGACCCCAGGTACTGCTTGTCTACAACGACCCGTGTAAGAGGCTGGTCGTGTAGAAAAACGGAGTACACGGCGTGTAGTACAATGTACTTTCCATCTATGAGAGACTGTGGTTTGCCCCGTGTCACTGGCCATGTGGTCATACAAGGTTATCAACCCGTGTACTCTAAATCGTGTCCGGGTATCCCCGGGATACACACTGAGTCCCACGTAGCCGCTACTGTCATGATGTACACGCAGTGTTCTGAAGCCGTGTAGATCATCCCGTGTCTGTGTACTTCCCAAAAATACATGCCAAGCTTTGGGAAATGTCTAACACGCCATGTGACCAGGGTCACACGCCCTGTGATTCCTCTCTAACCACCAAAACCCTAGCCGCCGCCAGTACTACACGGTGTGTTCTTCGGAAGTACACTCCGTGTATTCTGAAAATTTCTAGAAACACAGACCTCCGCCATTACGCCTTCGGTGATGATCCGTTCATTGATCCGTCCATTTGATAGCTGCGAAAAATCCTGTTTTTTGGTCACCCTGTCACCACAAAGCTTCTCCCAATGTTTTCAGACCTCTGATCGGCTCCAAAATAATTATTTGATCTTCATACGCGAAGAACTCTCAAAGAATGCCCTTTTCCGATCTGGTCCAATTCATCTTCCACCATCATCGCCGCACCTCGACAAGGTTATTGTGGTGCCGAACCTTCGATTTCGGATCGTTGCATCGGGGAACAGATGCGCAACGATCCATTTTTCATCACCCCGCGAAGAACATGAAGAACGATGGAGAAAAGAAAAAGGGGGAGAAATAAAATAAAAAAAGTGAGGAACAAACCCCTACCGTCATTCATCACGATGTTGATCCGCTCCCATTATCAAGCTTGAATGAATCAAGAATCAATGATAACCAAACAACATGGATCAAATCCCTAAATCATCCCGATAAAACCCTCCCGCAAGAACGAACGAATCCGTGGATCAACTTGTTCAGGGTTGATCCACGTTCGTCTTTTAGAATAAAAATGGGGAAAATAATTCAAATTAGAAAACCCTACCTTTAGAATTCATTTATTGTTGATGAAGGCATCTCGCTACCGTCGTCGTCAAGATCCTTGAATTTCGTTGGTGCTGCGATTCTCAAATTCGATCTGTCATCATTCATCGTTGAGAGTTTTGCTCCAAAGCCCCACAGATTCTGCAGAGGTTCTTCTTGAACGTCGCCAATGAGAAAATTTTGATTATCCCCATAAAATTGGAAACACATTTGGCATTTAATTGCACGGTATTATTAATGAGTCCAACTTTCCATTTTTGCATAATTATGGTGCGTCATTAATTTAGGAAAAAGCTGCGCTGTTTACTGCGATATACCGTATGTTTCCCTAAATGAAATAAAATAAACTTGTGAATTTATTTTATTTCATTTTACTTTAAAATGTATGAAAATTAACATTTTCCCTCGACCCATGCCGGTCGAGGATAGACTCGTTCTTAGGTAAATTCGTCGTCCCGGATGCAACAGTGGCCTCATATTTTTTATCTGGGCATCTGTTTGGAAACTGCAATAACCATTCACAAGCGCTGACTCACCTAACATAAAAAAGTTCAAACCCCCATTCTGGGATCACTGAACCTCAGGATGATGTGCTGTCTTCATGCCTAGTCTCGAAATAATTCCATATAATATTTAAAAATAATAATAAATGAAAAAAATCTAAGACATTACAGAGTTAAATAGATAAATAAGAAATTAAAAATAATGTTAAGATCCCTACATTTCAAGAATATAGGAATAATAACCATTAAGAATATCTAAAAATGGAGGGAAATATGTTTTATATGTGTAAATAAAAGAAACCATGTAATGAGTTTTTAATGTAATCAATGTCTTATATATTTGAATTATCCAATTAAATTCCATAAACTAAGGGTTATACCCTAGGAAAAAGAAGTAACTATTCTGTACCAATGATTGAGGTGAACATACTTGTATATGTGGATACAATAATTATATTTTAGGAGTATTTTTATAAATGGATTTTTGGTTATATGAATCTCGAAACATCTAAGGATTGTTCTACATTAATTTTTATTTAAAAATTTATGAGAATATATTTAATAATACTAATGAACTAGAAAGTTGATATAATAGTAAGGTATTATTTTTTCTAAAAACATGATTGAAGACAAGGCAATAATTGGGATGTGATTTGTGTAGTGGTAATTATAGTGAATTAAAATCATTTAAATTCATGGAAAAAGATGGGTTGGATAGGAAACATCGAAGTCAAAAAAGGGGAGTGATTTTATGAATAATTATATTTTTGAGGAAGTTTTTCAGGATATAGTTATAGGATCATGGTTAATTGTGAATATTATTATCACAGTTTTTATCTATAGTTTAAGAAAATTGATAACCAAAAGCCATGAGAAAACTCATCACATCCAGAAATTCCATAGGGATTTAACCCAAAACTGAAGAGCTATAAGGGGGAATTATATAAAACATGAATGTGTGATTCACTGGTAAGTATCACATTTTTTATGTAAAATATTTTATGAATTAATATTAATACAATTTTGGTAATTACATTTTAGGATCAAATATTTATGATTTTTATTGAGATGAATGTTTTTTGGGAAGTGTTTCATTAGGTTGAGCTATATGTAACCCTTAGGTATAGAATTTTATTTAACTTTAAAGATTATTTTAAATAAACAAAATTAAATCCTTTAATGTTGATGTTATTTGGGATGAATGATGATTTAGTTATAAAATGATTTATGTTGCTCTTTGGATTTGGAGATTAATATGAAGATGTATTCATTTCATGGATTAACTTACCTTATGTTAACTATTTTTTGTTTATTAATGTTTAAAGACATGTGGAATAACATGATATTATTTTTTATAATAATGTGATCTAATAGAAGTTATTTTTAGAAATTAGGAATACAAAATTATTCTTCAATACTAATCCTTTTGAGAAATAAAAAATATTCTTATGAAAAATTATTAAAGTATTAAAATATAATTATGAACTAAGTATATCTCACTATTTCTTTATTATATATTAAAAACCTATCCCTCAACACTAGATAAAGGATCCTAAAATAAAAATATTATTCATTTTTTATAAATTGATGATCTCTTTTCTATATCTAAAATCCCTATAACATTATCTCATAAATATATATTGTTTATTAAATCAATGTTTTCTGGTCCCAAAAATGTTATACTATTATGAAACATAGTTATTTGTTTACCTTCTTGATTCCCCGAAAATCTAATTAATAGTTAGTTTTATTAGCCCTCTCTACGATGTTGGTTTTCCAAAAAGGAATTGTTGAATTTCAATGCATTGATTATTGTGCACAAAGTAAAATTGTGATGATTAAATTTATTTAAGGGGTATAATGTAACAGCAAAATATTTTAAAAGAACATTAGGCTTGATACCATATTCAACATCCAACAAGGAGTTTAAACATATCATGATATAATATTACAATATAATCATTTAAGCATGACTGATATAAACTAATTGTTAAATTAGTTATAATGGATAGTATTATCCTATTTAGGAAATATATATAAAGGTACTTCTATATATAAATTTATTCACTAATTCTAAATATATAACATGTAACTTTAATAAATTTATTTTATTCTAAAAAAATACATTTCCTTAAAAAAAATTATTAGTTTGGAAGGAAAATATTATAATTATTTAATGGAAATTTTAAATTTTAAATTTTATAAAATCAATATTCTATTTTAAAATATAATATTAATAATAGCAGAGGGTAAAATTTTTGGATTTTTGAAAATTATTGATTTCATCATGAAAATAAAAAAATAATGGTTTTTGTAAAACTAAATTTTTTTAATATTATAGGTTATTTAAAAGTACCATTAACATGTAAATTTTATTTTAATGTAAACAAATGTTTTTTCAGATATAATACAATTAATTACATTCAAATTACATTTATACTAGATTTTAGTATAAGTTTATTTTGAAGCATAAAAATACATTTTCTGAAAACTAATTTAAGGTACATAATGTTCCAAAATTTTAATTAATTAAAATAACCACTAATTATGAATTCTTTAAATGAATTTTATATTATATATGTTTTTATTTCTAATAATTATTAATATTCAAGTAGTTAATATAAGAATATCTTTTCCTTGAAAAATTCATATTTCTGGAAACCAATATTCATCGTGCTTATTGGGTTTACATTAAATTAAATTCTATCCCTTATATAAATTGAATGTTATGAAATGGATTATAAATTTGGAATTATAATAATTTATATTTTTTAATATGGTCAACATAATAATAAAAACATTAAAAAATAATTAATATGGAAAAAAATTAAAATGGTAAAACTGAGTAACCATGGAGATAATGAGAAAATCACGTTTAAAAAATGTATCCTTTTTGTGGTAGAGGTGTTTATAAGCCTTATGTTATATCCAATCATTAATTTATCTATTTTATTGGAAATATTCTTATTGGTTACTTCCCATTATAGAATAGTTTTGATTATTTGAAAAAATAAAAGTCCTCCCTAATTATAAAAGGTACCACATCATCACTTATTCACACCTCCGAATCCATTTGGATCAACCGAACCATACCAAAAATCTCCACAACATCCTTAGAAACATTTTAGATATTCAGGTCTTGCCTAAATACCCACCATAGGGTCCTTATTAAGTGATCCAAAGGAGGTTCTTCGATGTGAAGTTAATCTTCTCCATCGAGCTCATTATTTTAAAATTTTATTTTCCAAAATTTAATTATTTATTAAAATTTAAAATTTAAAAACTCAATTATATCATATATATTGATTTGTTATTTTTTTATTAAATAATATTTATCTATATCCTCTTCCAAAAAATGGGAAATGAAACCACATTTCCCGTGTATGGTAGACTACCGCATCCAGAACTAATGTAATTTTTTCTATTATCACATCTCAAGACTATTCATGATGATGGATTTAATGCTTATATATGATATTAGGGATATATTAATCATTCTAAAAAATAAAAATAACATATAATGTCTTATAATACCATTCATTCAAAGATGATATCATCATTCATTTTTAAGATGGACTATTACCCCGCGATATGATGTGATTCATTTTTTATTACAGTATCTAATGGATGGTATATGTTATTAGGTAATAATAATACAATGATTTAAATGGTGGGTGTGGGAGGTGGTTTTTTCCTTATGAATAATTTATATATTAATACATTATCCCTCATCATATATTATAAACATTTACAGTGTTCTCTTCTTTAAGTATGTTATTGGGTGTAATAAAAGAGATGAAGAAAATATAAATTTTTATTGTGGTTATTGGAACAAAGATACCCTTGTCCAATCAACAAATGCATTATCACATAGCTTTGGGATTTTCAATAAAGTTTTGATATTATCGTAATAACACAATAAACGATTGTGGGTAGTTGACACCTTTATAATAAGGATTTTACAGGATCCTATAGTTCTTTTACAGTGTACCATAATATTCATAAATTAGAAAGAGAAGCCGAAACTCCACCATGACCATATAAAATGAGCTAATACTTTAAGGAATAATGAGTTGTTTATTTGATTAATAAAAATAGTTATATCATTACTGCATCGGTAACTAAAAAACAATGGATATTCTTTTTTATAGATAGAAGCATTTAATAAATAATAACTTCAATGTGATCATGGTTGGAAATTATTTTCAAGAAAATTACAATATAATAATAGAAACATGAAGAATATAACAACAGTCCACCATTACAAGATCATGATATGTATTTCTCTTAAGTGTAGATATTCAGAAAAGTAGAGAATTGTATTCTTTTCAAATGTCATTTTATTTATAAATGAAATAAATTTTGGGTTTTAACACTAAAAATTCAATTCTATTTCATTTAAACATATCCCAAAAATATATCATGAAAAATAACCAGTATTTGAATTTAAGACATACAAAGAAGTTATAAAATCAATTATAAATATGAATGATTTAATCAATTGCACATGAGACGTTGAACCAGTATTTATATAGATTTAAAAGATATTAAATTATCCCATCAAAATGTTATAGAAGTAATGGGAAATATGTTGAATTTAAATGTAGAATTTGACTAATTCAAACATCAAGTTAATTTTAAAATAATTGATGGAAACACATGGATTAATACAAAACATTGTTTTTTTGCACAATACACTAGTTTCAAGTATGTAGGTACTCTTATCAATAGTATGATTTTTAATCCATACATATAAAATATAATATGGTATTTTATCAATATGTTTACTCCAAACATAGGTTTTGATAACCATATTTTCTACCTACAAACTTAGGGTATTAATAGTGTTTCCAGGATACTTAAAAACACATCCATACAACTTTAGAAAAAAACAATAACATATAAACAAGTTAAATTTCTCATGAAATATAATCATAAAAAATTAAAGTAATTTAATTAGTTAGAAAAACATGGGTATTTGTGGGAAGAAAAATCAATAAGATTCAAAGAGTATTGCTGAGATAATAAATGCCCAAAAATATCCCCATTTTGATGATGAAAAAACCATATATGAAAAACAAATATAAAATATAGGAAATGTAAACAAAAAAATAGAGTCTTAAATATATATAACGTAAATTATATTTCAAATTTAATTATTTATAAAGTGTAGATAAAAAAACTATTATAAAAAATTTATTTTAACCAAAATAAAATGAATAATTTGAATTATTATAAATATTTAAATTAATAATTATCCTTCTATATCCTTTTAAAATATATTATAATCAATATAATATTGTTTTCACACAAATTTTGTCCTCCTTATTTTTTTATATAAAAAAGAATGTTTCTAAAAATGGAATATAACGTAGTCAATGTAGCACAAAACTAGGTTTAAATGTTTTTTTAAAAGTCAAAATCTGCATGTCCTATCCAATTATTAAATTTTCATCTAAATTCAACATAAAAAACTCATGGTCATTATCTTGGGACTCTAAAAAATTGTCATCATCTTACATAGAAAATTGATATTTATTGTAATATTGGGCACATCAGATGTTAATTTCTCAAAAAATAACTTTTTGATTTCAATTAAAAATGTAACATGAAACACTATAACACTGAAGAATTTGAATTAAATCATTTATTACATAGACAACCATAGTAATTGAATCAAAACTTCTTATTAAATGTAGATAAGTTTTATTATTATGTGTAAAATCCCTAAATTTACATAAGCATCTTCTAATTGTTTTAAATTATCTTCCTAGTAATTTTATTAATTATCTAAAACATGTCTTTGAAATTAATTATTCTTTGAGATTCCCAAGATATTAAAACATTTCTCTCTAAAATTAATCAATATATCTTCTTGAAATTGAATTTTCTTAATATTTTTGTTATAGATATTGAACTGATTCTATCTTTGCTTTTAAAATAGTTGAACTCTACAAATATTGAAAATATTTTTACCACTTTTATCTCACATTATAAGGTCAAATTATCTTCTTAGATCTAGTTATATATTTTAAAAAATATTCATTATGGAAATTAAAATAATTAGAATATTCATATTCTTGAATTTTAGATGGATTTCCTACTTCAACTAATACTGTGGACCAAACATCATTATTCTCACTGTAGAATGATGACTGTGGACCAATAAATAATATTTTCGTAGAAGATTATATAACAGAATTTTACCATGATTCAATAAGAATAATGACAACCTTATTTTTTATTATTTTAGTATATTCATCCATTGATATTTTCATTTTCTCACTATCCTGAGAATTTATTTCAAATAGATATTCTACATGATCCTCATGCTGATCTATATTTCAAGTTTTTTTCTATAGATTATAGTTTTTTTCAACTATAAAATAATGTTATTCTATTTATGAATCTCTAGACTATTATGGATGAATAATAGGTTTTTCTTATTATTTTAGTCCATAGTAAGGGTCCCAATATTGGATTCTCTTGAGTTTTTATTATGGGAATACTGAACATATCTTTCAGTAGTTGGGTCACTAACATCAACCCTAAGTCTCCTACACATTAACTCCCAAAATTACTCTATTCTTGATTAAAAAACATCTTCACTAAGAATCCTTATTAACCAAAATGACTTATGGGGACCTTTATCCTCTAGATAACGAGAACCATATACTTATTGACCATCAACACTAATATACACTAACTTTTCCATCGAGGATATCCAAATGAAATTAAATTTTCTAAAAGTTCAATTAGAATGAATGTGGTTTTGATGGAATATAAAGACTATTTGAATATCTTGGATATAATTATTTTTATAAAAAATAATATAAATTATGATTTTATAGGGGAAAATGAAATTCTACTATCATTTTGATAGCAATGATGCATATACATCCAAATATATCAACTAAATTTCATCTTGGAATCAATTAATAGAAAAAATGATATACATATCTGGAATGAGAATTTTCTATAACCTAATAATATGTGACACTATTGAAGATTAAATAAATTTGACTAATACCTTCTTATCAGCTTTAAGATATTTGAAAATCATTTATCTTAGCACGTTTGACCAGAAAACACTAAAACAATAACCTCATATTTATACTCATCATGTCTAGTAAACCACTTACTAAAGTGAAAAAAACCCATCATACTGACACTAGAAAATCATGGCTATTTCTACCAAGAAGGATAAAAAATCCATATTTTTTACCTTTAAAGATACAGTGTACTCAATGTCGCCCATAGTAAACTGCTCATTTTCATAAAACTATTTTTATTCGTTTTCAATAACATATATTGTATTTTCTCCCTAGAAAATTAATAATAAAATATGAAAATATAAATAATTATTTATCAGTAATTTTGTATGAAAAGACCCTCAATGTTGAAAACCATCCAATGAAGTAATCTTCTATCACCTCTTTAAGTGCTTTGTCTCTTGGATCCTCTCAGTCCACATTCTTCTATCCTCTTTGTCATTCCAATTACATAATATATGAATGTTTACAGTTCACATTTTAGGACTTTGAGAAGAAATATTGAGATTTTATAGTCAAAAGGGTTTTATATTGAGGGTAAGTGGCAGAGAGGGGGACACATGTTTTAATAGTTTTTGTTGACATCTATTTGGTTCCTTAAGCCAAAATATTTAGAGTAATAATTGAATATTCTTATTTTGAAAAGACACATCTTCTAAAAATAGCAATAAATCTTTAATTTATAAAATAAAAAATAAATAATCAATAGATGAACCTATTTTAAAATAAATAAATAAAACTATCTTAATATAAAAATAATAGTAAAATTTATTTATATTAATATATTTCTAAACCCCAATAAAAATTCAAAATTTGTAGCGGGAAGTGGTTCAGTGAAAATATTAGTTATTTTATATTCTTTTTTTAAAATATTTCAATGGTGTATACTTTTTTGGAACATGATATCTGAGAAGATAATTCTATATATCCATATTCTTAGTCCATAAGTGACTTATATTATTTTTTAAAATATTAATTGAACATGTTTTACAACATAAAATATGAATATTATTGTAAGTGAGTCCCAAGTCTAGTAGTGTGTGTTTCATCCATAACACTTGAGCAAAAAATTCAATCAGAGATATATTTTTCAGAATATATTGACAAAGAAATTGAATGTTATTTCAAAATTGAAAATTCAACTAAGGAATTCCCTAAAAAGTTTTAGTTTCCTGAGGTAATATTTATATATTACCTATAACCTTAAAAATCATCATCTAAATATGCGATTAAATTAAAATTAGATGTTTTTTGGAATAAGAAAATATTGAAAAATAGTTCCTTTTAAATATTCATTTTTATGCATTATTAATATGGGATTATTTTTTGATTTATTGGAATATGTCACAAATAAATATAAAAAAATTATTTTTCATATACTAGCAGTATGATTTTAAAAACATTCCGATCAAACCTTTATATAACTCGTTGTAAACTAGGCTTCCATCTTCATCCAAATCAAATTTTTTATTCCTAAACATGTAAGCTGTAAATTTTTTACTATTTATAGTACATAATTTTTCAATAAATCAATTATATATTTACTTTGATTTAATACATTCCCTTAATATTTTTGAAGTATTAGAAAACTGAGAAGGAAATTTAATTTTCCAACCATAGTTATTTAAAATTAATTTTTCATATGTTTTGGCCAATCATTACAAATATTGTTTTTAGTTGAAGAAAAAATAACATCATCTACATAAATATCTACTAATAAAATATAAAAACAAATAGTATTCATAATGATATTATGATTGTACAATCATAATAAAAATCCATTTTCTAGTTGAAAAAAACTTAATCTTTTATAGGAAGATGTCGGAGGCTCTTTGAAGAAATAAATTGATTTCATAAGCATAAAAACTAAATCATTTATATACAGATTTCTAAAACATGGTGGTTGTGAAATATAAACAACATCCATTAAATATCTATTTTGAAAATATGAATTTAGATCCATTTGATATAATTTAAAATTCATATATGTTTCCCAATAAAGAAGGATTATAATAGGTTATAATCTAAAAAAGGTTTACTTGTTTCCAAATAATCTATTATTTCTTCCTAATTATATCATTTATCTAATAATATTGCCTTATTTTAAGGAATTATTCCTTGGATATCTTGGTAATTTCTTAAAACCCATTTTATTCCTTTTACTGGATGATTGGATGGATTTTCAACTAATTCACAAATATTTTCTCCTCTAAAATAGTCAATCAATACATATTTAGGTATTATGAAACATTAATCTTTTAATCATTCTTAAATATTTTTATGTTCTATTTTATATAAGAATTCAAATAATTTAGATATATTTTCAACATTCTTTTTTATCTTAACTCCATTATATTGACTTCTAATTATTGTTTCCAAAGGATGATTCTTTAATGTTCTGGGTTGTCTAGGTTTGAAAATTTTAAGTTCACTAGTATCATGATCTTTTGAACAATAATAAATTTAAAAATTTATAGTTTATTTTCAGAATCATGTTTTGGAGATTCAAGACATATATTGAATATATAATATGGGACTTCATATGTTTGATTTTGTTATGATCATATGGGTCACTTTGATCAAACATCACATCAACTGATTCATTCACTATTTTTTTATGTCAATTATATACTCTATAAGATTTATAATTAGAATAATATCCTAAAAATATTACTTCCTCATCCTTTAGATCAAATTTACCATGAAATTATTTAGAAATCAAGTTATATAACTCACAAAAAACACTACAAAGTTGAAGACCTTAGTTTTTTTGTTATTCCAAAATTTATAGAGTGTCTTTTTAGGAAAGGGAATTATTTATTCTCTATTCCTGAGATGAATTTTTTTTATAAAATATTCATCCCAAAAATAGGTAGGATGTATATATTCATTCAAAAGAGTTCTTTATATTTCTTGAATAGTTATAATTTATCTTTTTAAAATTCCATTTTTAAGGTGTTATTGGAGAATATATGATATATTTAATTCCCAGGTCAGAGAGAAAATAATTAAAGTATTGATTCTAAGATTATCCCCTATGATCAATTCTAAATGAAATTATTGTCAAATCTTTTCCATTTTTAACAACTTTATAATTTCTTAAAAAAACATAAAAATCTCACTTTTATGTTTTTGGAAAAAACAAATATAAATCTAGATAAATCTTAGAATAATTTTTTTAGATATTATAGCTAATCTTGTTACTCTTGATGGTCAAAAAATATTTGTGGATAATTTTTACTGGTTTAGAGATTATAAAATACTTAATAGACTTAAAGGATGACTTCTGTTTATTACCTATTTGCCATACATCATAAAATTTATCATTATGAAATTTAAGACTATCAAAATTATAAAGTAAATGTTTCATAGAATATTTATAAAAAATTTAGTAATTTATAGTTCCTAATTATTATATTTCAAATCCTGGATTCATTTTCTCATTATATAAACAATTCAACTTTTGTTCACAAAAGGATTTAAGAGGCAGAGTGTAAACATTTTCTATTCTAGGGCATCAAATGTTAATAATTTTATATTTAAAAACTGAGAAAGAATTATTAGATAAGTAAACATAGAATACTCCATCACATAGTTTATAGATACTTATAAAATTTTGATCATAACCTTTAACATATATTAATTTGTTGATCAAAAATGTTTTTTTAAACAAATCCAACTCCAGTTTTTTTTAATTTTTCATCATCTCCGAAGGTAATGATACCTCCATCTAATTTTTCTAATTTATATAATTTTTCAGATTTTCCACTCATGTTTCATGAATATCCACTATCCATATACCATACCACATTTTTCCATGTGAACGTTTTCCTATAAAACATTAATATAAATGATTATTTTGGTAACTTAATTTTGTTATGTGTTTCTAAGTTGGGAATCAAAGATCTAGGTAACTAGATTTTTCAAATTTTTCCAAATTTGGTAAAAATATATTTAGGAATATTTCTAGTAAAAAACCTTTTATATTTCACTGGTTTTTGTATTTCTTGAAAAAAATTTATTAGAATAATTCCCTTTAATTCAACAATAAAAACAAGTGACTCTTGACATTTCCTTATTCTTAAAACAATGTATAAAAAAATTTATATATAATATTTATTTTTCTCCATTGATTTCTATTCCATATTTGGTATTTTTATGAACATTTTTACTAAGAATTTTATTTAGATACTCTTTTCAATTATTCAATATACTTCCAACACTTTTGAATGACTCTACTTTAGCCTATGACTCTATAATTTTGTTTTCACAAATACTATTGTTTGTCATATGTTTTCAAAAAATTTATTTTAAGTCCATTTGTTATTGTGAATGTTTTATTTTTCATTTAAAATAATATTATGAATATTGTTAGTGATTTATTATTTCTCATTATATATTCCTAATTTTCTTCATGAATTGTATAGTAAGTAGCTAATTTATTATTACAACATCATTTAAACTCAAAATTAAAATAATAGTGAGATTATACAACTTCTAGTTATTTATCTATAAATAATACATTTTATTTCATATTGGTTTCCACTTTTCAAAATAAGTTTTAGATTTACTAATAGAGTATCGAGAGAGACTCCAAATAACCTTCATATATTTTTAATATTTGTGGTAATAATTAGTGCTCATCAGATACATCCTTTCTTTTTTTTATTCTTATATTTTATTTTTGGTGTTTCAAGAATGATATGTCCCATTTTTTTCATTCATATACTATTAATTAATTAAATCCTTGAACTTTTTTTCTAGATACCATTGAAGGAATTTTTAAATTATTTATTCTTTCTATAAAGTTTTCTAAATCCTTTACCCAGTTGATCTAGTTCAATTATAGAATCAGATCATTCTGAATCATTTTAGGTTACATCATCATTTTTTATTTCATTTTATATTTTTGAGAAGAAAATTCGAGAGAGTTATTCTCCTTTTTTTACCATCTTATGATCTAAATATTTATCCTTCATGTCTTCTTAATACATCCGTAGGTTTCCAACATACCCTATCAATGTCATTTAGAAGACCTAAGTTAATTTTCTAATTACTGTATATTTTCCATTCCATTTAGTTTGAAGGAATCTTAGAACTATTAATTCTTAGTGTTCATATTTAAATGGATCTCCCAAGGTAGAAACACAATTTAATATTTCTATAAATATTCCAATCATATGTGTGATTCTATTATAATCTTACATTTTTAATGTGTCAAATTTCAACTCAACAGTGTAATATTTTAATTTATTGGCATTATAAGTTTCTTCAAAAGAAACAAAAATAGTGTGACATATCTCATATGAATTAGTAAATTTAGTTACAAATTTAATTAATATAGAACAAGTCCATATATAATAGAAATCATTGCTCGTAAATTTAGATCATAATCAGCTTCTTTATAAGTATTCCTTTTTCTGGGATTTAATGTTTTTTCTAAGGGTTGAAAGTATTCATATAACATTGATTTCAAAATTCATAAAATTAATAATCATGTGTGATTTATAAAATCCACAATTATCACCTAAAAAATATGGGAAAAATAATTTAGTTTCCTTATTCAAGTTCATTCTTCAACTTATATAATCGTATGGACCTTTTACTAGACCTTGGTAGTGCCTATTAGATTTCTTCAAAAATCATTCCAAAAATACTAATTTTTTGGTCATAATAATATAAAGATTCATAAGGGTGAATTTTATTCCTTTTAAAAACATGACATATTTAAATTTTATCCAAATTTGTATATTATGATTATATACAATGTTCTATTATTTATTCATGTTATGTTGTTGAAAAATAGATAATAACAGAAAAAAAAATTTTATAGTGGGTTGGGACAAAAAGATCCCATTGTCCACTCTACCAACTCTCTCTCAGTGACCTTGTTGAATTTCAATAAATATATCATCTTTCCATAGGGACTACCAAATGCGGGAATGAACTTTCCACCATTATAATAATGATTTTAACAAGCCTTTTGGTTCTTTTATAGGGAACCAAAATATCCACATCATAGAATGACAATCAAACACTCTTCCATGACTGAGTATGAGCAGTAGATACTCTATGAAATAAAGATTAATTAATTTGATTAAGAGATAGATTTATCTCCAAGTTGTAGAAATAACTGATAGATAACATATTTCTTCATTAATAAATAATATCCTTCATGAAATAACAACTTTAATGGGATCAATGTTTGAAATTTCGTTCATTAAATACAACAACTTATCAATATAGGAAACAATAATAGATCAATAGTAAAAAAATCATAAGATCATAATATATGTCTTTAATGTGTATATATTCAGAATAGTAGATAAAATCATTCTTTCCAAAAGGCACTCTCGTTTTGAATGATATATATCATGGTATTTATCAAGGTAAACTTGATTTGAATCCAATTAAATAGAAAAATATCATCTCTTGAAAATCATGAGTATTCGAATGTAAAAATTAAACATAATATTCTAATGATTAATATAAATAAAAAAGAACTAATCCATTGAACATGAAACATTGAATTTAACTTTAAGTAGCTTTATAATAAATGGAAAATTTCATCAATACTATTATAGAAGTATTAGAAATATCTTGAATTTAAACTCCATTGTTGACCAAGTCAAATATAGGGTTTAATTTGAATGCATGGTTGACAATTTTGGTTTGATATCAAAATTTTGGGTTTTGAACCTTATGTTAGTTTAAAAAACATAGGATTTATTATCAAAATTACACTTCATAATCCATACTTTTACATCATCATTGGGTATCTGATCCATACGTTACTCTAAACATAGTAATTCAAAAATATATGTTTCACTTACACACATAGGGTATGAATAATGTTTCTCAAATAATTTAAAAAATATCAAAAAAAATAATTATAAAAAATTATTTACCAGTAAATAAGGTAAGTTTATGAAGAAATATAATCCTCAAAAACACAAAATGTAATTTCATCAGTAAAAAAACTAGAGTATTTGTGAGTATGAAAATCAACAAATTCATAGAGAATTATTGAGACAATACATGTATAATATATCTAAGTGTATTTAAATTAGTAATACTATTTTTTTGAGATAAAAATCATTCACTAAAAATATAATAAAACTTACCATATTTACACCATAACTTTTGAAAAATTGAAATATTACTCTTGTGTAAATATGACCAATCATTTCTATAATAATAACGTAGTTCATTTTTAATAAACATATTTCATGGGAAGTTTTGAACATTATAATTTTTATTTAAAAATTTTAATTATTTAATTATTATTATTATGGATATAATGTAAAAATAAACCTTTTGACTAAGGTAGACACACAAACTCCATTATGAAATTATGAACTTGTCATCCTCAAAAAACCGGACAAAGAAATAACAGATTAAGTAATTAAAAATTTCATTAAAATAATTCAAGCGAATCCTCTTTATTTAAAGTATTAAAACATAAAAGGTTCCAAAGAAAACAACTAATTAGTATATGTTTTTTATATAGGATATAAACTAAATACACTTCAAATTTGAGACTCGTGGTAATGGTTTCATCTAAAATGTCCCTTTATTTAGAAATTTTTTAGTTTAGTCACATAATTTATTTTAAATGGTGTATTATCAACCCATTTAGATATTATAGCATGATTCCTTCATAGTTCATTATATTTTATTTTAAAATACATTTACTTAATTCTTCGGTGTTATGATTCAAAAGTTACCAAAGAATTAGGGGTTTATTTTTAATTATCATTTTAGTTATGGTTGTTTTTATTGAATTTCCATTGTAATAAACTATTTGATTATTATATAATAAATCCCATTATTTTTATTATCCTTCAGTAATTCCTATATTTTTCATATAATAGTACCATTTTCTCCTCTCTAGAATATAAAATTATTTGAAAAATGGATTTAATAAAAGATGAATTCATTTATCTCTTTGGTATAAAATCCTTTTTTTATATATATATTCTATAAATATATTTTCCAGAGTTTGTTAGCATTATCAAAATTATTTTTCCCCATTTTATGTTTTTAAGAAATTGTATGAAAGGATTATTATTTTTATTTTATTAATAAATTACTTCTTAACAATTTTACAATAGTGTGAATGGAATATTTTTTAACATATATGACTTGTAAGAAAATATCTATTTTCATGAAAAATCAATTCATTGAAGCTTCCAATGTAATTTTTGCATGGTTCTATTTGAAACAAATGTATAAAACAATACTTTGTAATTTTTTTAGGTGCTTAAGACGTGATTACATGGTGTAAAATGTATTTTTTCTCAATAAATTTTATATGTAATATTTTAATGATATTTTCATCAATTATATAAATTTTGATGAGACTACGACATTTTAATGATATTTTAATGATATTTTCATCAATAAATATTATATATAATATTTTAATATTATATGCATTAAAATATATTTTTGAAAAAATGTATAAAATAATACTTTGGTATTTTTAATATATTTTTTATGTGATTACACGGTGTAATAGTTAGTAATTTTGATATTATATGTAATATTAATTTGTAATATTTTATTATTTTAGTGATTTTTAATGTATTTTAATGTATTTTGGGTTTATTTTAAATTATGAAACTTTTTCCCTCACATATATACCAAGATTATTATTCCTTAAATATAATACCCTAATACATGCCTTATTTTAATATCAGAAATTGCTTTACTATAATGTTTGTTGGATTATGATATGTGATGAGACTGTGAAAAAAAATTTATTTTTATTGGTAATTGTTATGTTTATACCTTATGATTGAATTCTGTTTTATGGAATATATAATCATGAACTTCTTATGATGAGTACACATATATAGCACTCTAATTCATTGGGTAAAGAATTAGTCCCATGAGGTTTCATGTATGAGATTAGGGAGTAAACCTAATCCATTATGGTAATTTTTCCACCATGTGATATTGTCTAGGAAGTTATCCTTTATTCATGTTAATATCATGTTATATGTTACTACCACAATTATCCTGATTCCATGATCTTTTGATACCATGTTGTTTATTTTATCATCTAATGGGATTAATTTGGATACCTATCATTTAGGATATGATGTCATACTTTTGACTCAATAGTTATTCTTCTTTTTCATGTTTATTTCCTTAATGGTATTTTAGAACACCCATTTTGTCTATGTATTTCCCTGTTTCTCCCATGCATTTTAGGAGATCATTTGGATATATGGGATCATTTTAGACAAAAAGATATTTTTTTATTTTTTCATCACTTTGATATATTATAAATCTAGTATTCGAAAGATAGTGGACCTCATGATCTTTTGGTTTTAATTAATGGATGTTTATACTAAAATTATTTTAATAATATGTGTAAAAGGGTTGTAGCGATATTCTCATCAACCATAGATTAATCTCATCAGAAGCTCTCTATAATTCCATTTACCAAAAAATGGATTCCTATTTTGGGTAATGTTAGTCTTGGGACATACAATCATAGATAAATATCCCATTAACCTCTAATTATACCCACACAACTCAAGTCAATTCTACACCTCGAACATGATCTTAGGTTGTTTCCATGATAGCATTTCCTTAGTCATCACCATGTCTACAACTACTCTACTCTCTATGATGTAAATATATTATAAGTGGACCTATCAAATCCAAAAATAATGCTTTTATTGATTTATATATAGTGGTAACACCCAATATAATATCAATTTAATCCTCATTTTCTCATCATGCTCATCCTTTGAATTCTAGTAAAAGAATATGTCTTCGATGATGAAAACCATGAATCAGTCCAAATGGGATGAATGATTTGGTTTATATGTCCCATGAACATAACTGCGGTATTAATCACACCAAAGGGATTCTACAGAAAATAATTATAGAATTATTTGTATTAAAATTAAATCTTCAAAATAACTTCCTCATGAAGTATAATTTTTTTGTATCCATACATTAGAGGCATCTTTCAGAACCACTATCATACTTTCAACTTTCTGAAGAGGTATTAAATACTTATCACATGTGATTTTTTATTTATTTTCACTTAATATTAGTGGAGAGAGTCAAAAGAGAGTCTCATGATATTATCAATCTTTTTTGGAGAACAATAATGGCGCATCCTTGAGGGACATACTGGGTGTGATGAAACCTTTCCATATCAGGTCCTCCAACTACACCATTAACACCCTGTTCTTTTATGAGAATATAGAATAAGTTATGTAAGTTATAACAGAGTACCCCTTATGTAGATCAATATAGAAAATGACCAATCAATGAGATAGAAACCCTAGTACATCCTTAATAAAAACACCCATGTTCTAATACACTATGAAAGGAAGCTAATCATCATAGATATTCACTACAAATTGATTTAAAATAATAATTTTTTTTTGATTGAATGTAAATACACATGAGTTGGAACCACTCATCTCAATTGACAAATCCACTCACCCATGAAGTAGAATATCAATCCGTCATATCAAAATAACATCACTCTCCAATAGTAGTAGTTTCTATGGGAATGTACTATAGGTATTCATTCTACACTAAATATGAAATTAGTGGGCTTGAACACTACCATTGTGGGTCCCGATGGAGACCTTTCTCTACTCAGCGAAATATCTCATTATTAACAAATCTAGGTGACCATGTTATCACTGCTAGTAGGAAAATATAGCTACATTATTCAAGAAATTTGATCTAATAGAATATTTTTCTATTATAATAGGTATTAAATCATAAATGTATGTATTATGATGATGATGTATATTAGTATGAGTTAAATTGAATAGTTGGAGGAAATTATACCTTGGAACATGTAATTCCCCACATAGTTTCATCCCTCCAACATTAGTATCTACCTACGTCCTAGACAAGAATCCATCTAAACTTGTCGTATAATTTATAGTGGTGGTGGTTGGTTAAGTTGATCATATCATAACTATCATCCATACTCCACTTCTGGTGACCCTCTGACACCTCCACCAAATCCACCTCTTTTAGAACCACCACAACCACCCCTTAATGTTTATTGATTGTGTCACTACCTTTGAAATTAAGAACCATACATTTTATACTTTTCCAATACATAAATATGGGTCAGTTAGGATTCAATTATATGGCCTCATATTATAAATGAATAATAAATTCTACCCCTTTATGAAAATATGTTATATATAGATCCCAAGCTATGGATCCTCTAGTTTGAGGCTACACATATACTGGCATCCTATATTGTGACTCTAATTTCTGATCTCAACCACATTTTGTTGATGAATCAGCTCCTAAATACCCAAAAAATAACCTTATACCTAATTATCATATACCATGATGCTTTCCATCACTACAGTTCACTTCAGAACTCTAATTAAGTTAGGGATACATAGGGGAATAATTCTATTTTAGATGATCTCGTTGAGTCTATGTTCAAACTTTAGTAATGAATAAATCCATCATGGATCATGACAAGGTAGTACATTATGAGTTTAGATAATCTCAATTCATACTCTACAATAGACATTATTCGTTTTTGTGACTCAAAGAAATCCTAGATTCCTAGGGACCTTAATGGTTTGGGGTAGTACTCCTCATGGGAAATATCATCAATGTTTTTCCAAGGAAGAGGAACTTCATCATGGGTATACATGATCAATGTCCACTAGGAGACCACTATAAAATGGTGAATATTGTATTATTGGACTAAAATATGATTGGTAGGTATCCAAAAAAGGTTAAATACACAAACCACCACCTCAAGTAAATCAGCACAAACATAATGATTAGGATAATCTCTTGACCTAGGTAGTCTCTAAACCTAGATATCATTTTACACACTCATATTATGTGTTTCATCATCCAATCCCACTAGATTAATTAACTTTTTTATATAGGGATAATGTAAACCTATAGTGTTGGATGTTCTTCTAATCATAAAAAAACTAGCACTCATACTTGTCTTTATATTCTAGGTGGATGCACCTTATGATTTTATCCCAAGATGAATTCCTCATAACTTTTCAAATTAGTGAAAGGTGAATCCATCTTTAGAACTAGAATGATATAAAACATGATCCAGATCCTAACTAGATATATCCATCTTCGGTTTCCTCTTTAATGATTCCATGCAAGTTTGTTCACTGCATAGTCTTCTGGTAGTTCTTCATTTGTGGAAGTGATTTTGAAGGGGTGCTATTTGTTTGGAGGTGGCCTAATGGAAGGGGATTTTGGTCCTGGTAAAGGTTAAGTATCTATATTGAAGCCCTCATCAACTCCAACAAAGCTCTGCCTTCATGTTCCTCTACTAATCTCCCTCTACTATCTGGTGTGGTGGTTACTGGGATGTTTCAGGATGTGTTGTTTGAGAGGTTGATGGTGTTCTAAGTGTTCTAAGAGGCGTATCATCATTAGATTCTCTCCTTCCCATGGGTTCCTTCCAGTGAAATTTTTACTGGTGGCTAGGATGTTTGTTGCTGATTCTCCGGGTGGTTCTTCGTTTGTGGTGGTGTTTTTGTAGGTGTGATGTTCTTTTGGAGGTGGCCCGATGGAAGGGGATTGTGATCCTAGTGAAGGTTACATCTCTATATTGAATCCCTCGTCCACTCCTACTCTACTATGGATTCATGTTCTTATACTTCAATAACTTTATAGTCTGGTTCATTGATTACTAGGAAGTTTTGTGATGTGCTATTCGAGAGGTTGATGGTGGTCCAAGAGGCTCACCCTTGCTGGTTTCTCTCCTTCCCTTGGGTTCCAACAAATTAAAATTTTCCATGTGGCTAGTGTTTCTTGGAAATGGATTTTTGTTTCATTGAAATAAAATGTTTTTTAAGAGGTCACTGGCGTAGAACGGTGTTGGTTCTTCCCCGATGATTTCAACAATTTGTTCTACGATGGTGGTTTCATTCTTTGGTGTTGGTTGTTAGTGGAAATATATGAGTTAGTCCTGAAATTTTGATGTCGTTGATGCATTAAAAATTCTAGATAGAAGTATTAATTGAGATGATGGTGTGGTGGAGGATTGGAGATAGAGACTGGTAGTGAATTTCGGAGAAGTGGCCAATAGGGACGACTCATTGATGGCATTGTCGACGGTGATAGAACGAGGTGACAATGGTGTCAATGTCAAAAGGATTAGGTTGGCATGCGAAGATGGTGGTAACACAATGGGTGGAAATGGAATCAGTCTCCAAGGTGGTGTGGATTTTTGTGTTCTGTTGATGGTACAATGGTGATTATGGCGTTAGGGGTGCAACTCAAGGAGGATGATCATGGATTTGTGCCCCAAGGTAGTTCGACATCCAGTATTTTGAATTTTGAATTTTCATTTATGCTATTTTGTATTTATGTGATTTGGAATCTCATGAATGTTCCAGTTCACAGTCACCCAAAAATAAGATTTCAAAAATCAAATAAAACTAGAATTTTCATGCTAACATGATAGATCACTAATATTATAGAATATATTATTTGATTATGAAATAAAATCAACAAATTTAGTTGATAATTTATACAAGATTCATGTACTATTCAATGTTGATTGCAACCATCTTATTAGTGTAAATAGTCGATAAGATAGCTATCTAGGTTTGGGGGAATAAATAAATAATCCTGCACACCTAAAATTCAAACTCAAGACTCTTAACATCATTTCCCTAAGTTCCAAAACAAATCATCATAAGACATCTAACAATAAAAATCATATTTAGGAAAAACAAATATTAATACCACTATGACACCACCTAACCCACCATGAACCCTCTTGGGTGGAAGTAAGATAAGAGAACCTCCCCAAGCCTACCTAAAATAGGTCAAGGGATGGTGACTAGATTTGTTTTGTAATATAAATCATGATGGGATTTATTATCCCAATTTAGTTTCACAAAACTCACACCTCAAACAAGATATACTGATGAAAAAAGATAAAATAAAAACTAAAATATATAATTCATATTACTACTTATATGATCCATATAGGAAGATACAATATATAATATAAAATGTGAAATGGGAATGATGCATCCATAAAAACACAATTAAAAAAATAGTATATATATCGTTTAAATGATGAGGTCCCCATATTAATATAGCTATAGAATTGAATGTTTCCATCTAGTACCAACTATTGATACCATTATGCTCCACAAATATCATGTACCCCAATTTCATCATTGAACTATTTATCATTTTCATAATATATGAAAATTTGGATTAAATACTCCCATAGATGGGTGAGTATATTCACACCTAGTAGGATGCTTCAAAAACCACTAAAGAATATAAATAAAACCAGTCATCTCAAAAATACAAGTAAATAAGGACAAAATAACCCATAATATACATATATATGCCTTGAAAGCGAAAAAATATGATACATGGGAGAGTCTCACTCTTTTTTTTCCCAACTACATGAAAATTATCAATTATCCCCAATAATACAAATCACTTAAACTAGAAACCCACATCATTTATTCAAAACTAAAATGGAGAACCTAATCATCATTGAGTAGCACAAAACAAATGAGGGAGGATCCATCTCTAAATATTGGGGACCTATACCTTGAGTAGCACAAAATAGATGATGTTTTACCTAACATTGTATGTAGAGGAACCACACTAAGAGTAGATATATAAAATTAATTTGGAAAATATCTATAAAAAATATATGGAAAACACAACTTATCGAGTGGAACAAAATATACAAGGGAGTTACCAACCACTAGAATGCTATGATTTCCATGGTCGATCATCATCAAATTATTGATTAATATAGTGATGTAGAACCAAAAACATAACATCATGTCTCTCCTAACATGCTAAAAAGAAGTGGACCATTTCACTATATATAGAAAATAGAAATATTTATTGAATATCAAATAATAATATTTCATTTTGGTTTGATCATGTTGGCCACAATATGATTTCCCTTCTTGAAGGTGGCCTTATAGAGTAAACCATTCCCCCGCTACCCCCATGCCTTCCTATTTTTGGGTTATCATACAATTACACCTTCCTATACACTATAGACACTCAACCATCACCATACCATCTTGGTGTTCCATTGTTCACCATTCTATAAACATTTTAAAGATAAATGGATGAACTGTATGTATGGTACTGGCTTTAATTAATAATCTACATGATATTGTTATGCTGTGGAACCCCTCTTACATGGTATAAAATCCAACTGTCATCTACCATTTATGAAGTTACATCTCTTATATATTTCTTCTCTTTAACATACCCTCAAGTGAGTGCATCACCTAACTCCAATGATCAACACCCCTATCCATTACATGAAAAGGAAACTGTGAGAGAATATTTATTCCATGAAACCCCCCTCACCATGACCCCAATATGACAAAAGAACCACTCCATGAAAAAAAATTCATAGAAAGAATCTATTTTCAAGAGAAGATTCTTCAGGATTCCTATAATTCCTCACTATCACAATTTTCAATTAGGATCTATCTTGGATCATATTAAAATTACATTACTATTACTTCCATTCCTCCATTGGTTGATTCTTAACTATGATTTGATGGTAAAATCTTGAGAGGCATTTAGTCACAACCTCAATGATTCTGCACACCACAACACTATATACCACATGATTCTATTACCTTTAGTGATCCACAATCTCCTATCATGGATTCTTTACACCAATATTCTTGCTAGAATGAACAAATACATTAATCGTAGGGCCTAGTTTTGTTTGTTCATTTATCTATTTCAAGCCCCATTGAACAGATCTCCTATGAGATGATTAAAAATGAGATCATAATTAAATTGGAATGAAATAGAGTGAAAAATAGTGATCGAATATTGAAAATATGTTTTGGTCATAAACCATTTTGAGTGAGATCCCAACAACACATAACAATGATTAATAACATTCATAAAAAATCCAATTTGATAAAATAGATTAATTACCAGAACATTCTATTGGTGTTTATTAATTAATAGAAAATCCACATTTCTTGGAAATCATAAATAATTGTGAAAGATAATGTAAATAATAATCCCTATCTCACACTTGGATAATTTTTTGGTTAAGGTTGCACTCGCATTGGGTTTCATTAGAGGTTATTCCAAGAGAATATACACTAGATCTCTAGCTCTCTCAATTTTCTTATATATAATTTTCAATTTGTGGAAGACCCCCATGGATTGAGACATAGAAAATATTATTCAATGGTATATAGTGTTTCTAGTTTATTTTATATATAATTAATTAATTAAGTATTTAATCAATTAAATTATTTTTATTAGTTCATTTCACATGCGATGGTCAAATCCTAGGGATAGTGATGTTAATAAAGTATACAATAATCCTAGGGAAAAAATCCATTTTGTATGCAAGTGTGTTATTAAATTTTATATATAATTTTTTTGAGTAATGAAACTATTTTTTTGAACACATTAACACAAATTAAAATTATCATATTATTTTTAATATATTATATCCAAATACATATGACATGAAAGCATATATTTCTATTCAAAGAGATACCTACAAATTTATGTTGTGATTTCATGAACATTTGAAAATTTAATTCATAGATCATTTTTTCTATTATTGATAGAATGTAGACTACCAAAACCAATAACGACTGTGGTGGTTGGATCATTCAATCTTGAAGACCTTAATAATGAAAGTACGCAATAAATGAAAATCATTTCATAATTAAGGTCACCATATCGTAGTTTCTATAAATGTATTCAATATATATGAAATGAACTACATATATATGCTGTGATTTCATGAACATTTGAAAATTTAATTCATAGATCATTTTTTCTATTTTTAATTGAATAACATTGTTATAGATGGTTGTGGAATGATAAAATCTATCTAAGTATTAGGTAATTCATATAAACTTTGTATTCACCTAATAGAAATTATTTTTTGATTGATTATATAGGATATCCATAAATATCCAATAAAATATCTTGGATGCATCAACTACAAATAAATAGATATATTATTCATATATGTTCTAGTCAATTATAATAAATTGGTTGGCAATGTTAAAATGGTTTTGGGGTTTATTTATGTTTCCATCATAAACTATTTTCCCAATTAAAAAAAATGTATTTAAGGAGGGTTTTATTTTTTTTATAAATTCATGTAATAGTAAATAGATAATATGAGAAAATAGTTATTTTAACAAACCTGAAATTTTTATTAAAAATAAACATGTTTTATTATGATATTTTTAAACCACCATTCTTTTCACCATAAAATTGTCATTGTTTCTTAAAATTTACTAAATAATTCCAATATTTTCGAAGAATGCATTGTGTAAAATTTCTCAAAAAATACTATTAAATAAACATTTTCACCTTTTTTATAAAAAAAATTCCATGGATTTAATAGGAAGAAAAATTATATATGTTAAATAGGGACATGAATAGATTATAAAACATTACATGGTTAAAAATTATTAATTTTTATTATAATACCTAAAATGAATTAAGAAAATGGAAATTAATGGGTTTCATTGGGTAATGGATTTCATATGTGAAAAACAATGTTGTGTTTAATAGAGGAGAAAAAATGGTTTTATATTTTATTAAAATAATTATTTTTGTTAAATTCTCAAATCCCTTTTTCTATGAAGACCCCAAAGGATCCTCACTAAATACAAAGGGGTTTTAGATCACACTTATAACATTCTAATGGATGTTATTTATTATTAAATCTAAGACTTTTCATGATTTAATTACTTTTAGTGTAATTATAAATTTTATAAAATCATTATATATTCATGAGTTTATATTTTTTTAAATGTTTCTAAATGAAGAATTGAATTTTTATTTTAAATCAATTTTATAAAAATAATATTAAAACCAGGTGAACGAGATTTTAGTTTCTTTTATAAAATTATTAAGTAATTATTAAAAACATGATACTCAAATAATTTAATTTTTTAGTATAGATATTAAGCGTACATATTTTAAAGAATTTAAAGGGTGTATTTTTCTTATTGAATAATTTATATTATTATAAAATTTGAATTATATATTCTATGTACATGATAAAATATGAAATATTTATACATGTGATATAACTATAAAATATTTATATTTATATATCATGTAATGCCCATCAAATCATGTCTAAATTAAAATGTTTTATAAAATGTTATTAATTAAGTGTTAATAAATTAATGTATTATATCCAAATATATGAATTTTTCATTTATTTATCTATTACATCAAATTTTATTGTTCATTTGTATAAATTTTTTATAAAATGATTATACACATGCTTTAGTATAAATTATTAAAAAAAATTGTAATGTCTATAACATGAATATAAAGTATTTCATGCAACATACAATATATGATTTTTTTCATTAAAACAATACTCAAGTGTTTTTAGTTTAAAATAATAATAATAATGGTGATTATGATTTATACTTATTTTTTCTTATGATTTTGTTATAATTTAGTTTAATTTGTTGTACTGATATAAAAATAGTGGGAATTCTCTATGAAAATCATTACAATAAATAATGTTTTGAGTAAATTAATTTTATTATTTCTTGGGATTTAAATTTGAAATTTCATTTTTGTAATGTAGAGAAATTTTAAATATTTGGATAAAAATGAATATTTTGAAAATTATTAGAATATTTGGGATGTTTGAATTGGGTTATTAGAGATTGATAAATGGGTAAAAAAATTAGTACTGGAATTTATAGTTTTTAATCGGAGGAAATTTTAAAGAACATGAAGTTATAGGCGAAAAGATACCTGACCATGGGAAACCGTGTTCCTGATGAGATAACCAGTGAGGGTATCCCTACTAGACATAAATCATAATCTCTATGGTATTGAACTAAACTTATAGTGGTAGAATTTATGGCCGATGTAGGTCCTTCAGATGTTTGGAGGCCCAAAGATAGTTTTTCTAAATATAGGGGGAAACAGTCATTTCCAATATTTTATTTAAACCCTACATATCATTATGTCATGATATTTCCCCCACCACATGGGTGATGGAGAATCCATATCACATGGATATTTATCTACTTTTATCTATCCTTCTTAAATACATGATGTTAAAAGGTGTTTTGTCTCATTGATTTGAGTTAACACACTTGTTTCTTCAGATTTTCCTATGATACTTCCCTCATTTCCATTATACATTGGCAAGGATATATATTTTGATATATGATTCTACTAATGAATGATACAATCACTTTTGATAAAGGATATAGAAATCATAGGATGGTTTATTGGTTTCTTTTTTTTATTATTTTTATTATTAATTTTTTTCGAGGTATTATTATATGGATTTCACTGGTTTGGGGTTAAATTTATGTTTATTTTAGTGATATAATTTTTGGATTATCTAGTTAGTGGTGTAAATAATTAATTAGGAGTTATATACATGGGTCATCTTGTTTTTTGAGTTGTTTGATGTATGGAGATTATTTATGTTTCTGTAATGATATATATAAATATTTTTTAATAATAGGATACATATTGGCTATAACATATTTAAGAAGAGCTCGCTTATGGATTATTATATAATGTGGACCTTATTACAAGTTAAAATAAATTTCCCTCTTTAAAAACATTTTTTGATAGTTTAAATTTTTTATTAATTATCTATAGTATATTCCTTCCTTTTTAGATGTTTTAATTTGGTTTACAATATTAGGGTTAAATCCAATGATATTTTTAATTAAATTTAATGATTTCTAAATTAAAAAATTATTTATATTCATTAATATGGGTATTTTTTATCTCATATTTATTTTAATTAACATTTTTTACTGTGATAAAATATTCCACGTGGTCTCTAAAAATTATATTTAATTTATAGAGAAAATTTAATTTGATAAATTTATGTTATATAAATATATATAATTATAATAAAACCTATATCTTCATTAAAAATCAGTGAATGTTTTTTATTTTTTATATAAATGTATCCTATTATGATAAATGTTTTCAAGATTATCTAACATAATTTATTTAATAAAATCATCTATCCCATTATCAACATTAAGAAATTATATACCAATGAATAAAAAATAAATTTTGGTAAAGAGTATTCATAAATTATAGTTTTTTGGATGGGTTTAGAAAAGTGGAAATCAAAATTTATATTATTTTTCCCATTCCGTACTTTTATAAAATTATTTAAACACAAATTAAAGTAATTCAAAATATAAAACCCTTTTCCTTCAGTTATGGGTAACCTAGGTGATAACAAGGGAAATGATAAGGGGGTTAAGATGTTATCTTACTTGGTGAATATTGATAACTGATTAGCTTTTTAACATTTGGAATTTATTAAGGTTGATCTCTTTACTATAATTTTTTTCATTATCTATTATATTTCCCATAATGTTTTCGGAATTTTTAATGTTTATTCATTGGAACAATTGGGGTGAATTATTTGTTTAATTTGGTATTTAAATTAAAATATTTTTCTTATAGTTTCTATAAGGTGTTTTTATTTTATTACATTGAATTTGTGTTGGGTATTCCTATATTCATATATATATATATATATATATATATGTTTATATATTTATATGTAAATGATTGTCCCTATATATAGATGATAAATTTAATGACTAATAAATGTTTTGAAAGTGCACAATGTTATAGTGGTAGTATGTTTGAGATAAATACAGGGAAGCATTACATGTTATTTTAAGGGGGTTATCGTGTTCTCTAGTTTAAGTATAGTTCTTTAACCATTATTTTACATCTTATTTTTTCGGTTCATAATGAAATTTAAATTATGGAAGGGGATAATCTATGATCCAAGTATAATTTTGTATTTTTTATAATTCCATTTCATACACATCTTCCATCTAAAGTTAATTTCAACAATATACTACTAATACCTTTGTAAGAAATGTATTATTATTTTAATATGAAAATTTAATATAACTTCTGTTATTCAACATCACTTTTTCTATATGATGGTTTATATTTTTGTTCATTATTGATGTTTTTTCCATTTAAGGAGTGGAATAAACCCATGTGGTTAATATATTATATATTATTGTAATAAATTGCTTACACATGTTCCAAAAGTGATTTTTGATGGTTCCTATACCTTATAATATAATTCATCCAAGTTATTATGATTATTTATATATTTATTCTATCTAGATATTAAAAAAATGTATGAAAATAGATATATAAATATGAATTCTTTGTAGGTTATTCTGATATTTGATTAATAGATTTTTGTTAATGGTGCCTATGGAATGATATATAGGGATACTAAGGGAACTTAATTTTTGTGTTCATAATATTATATGGCATGTCATAATATTCCCAATAATAGTGTTCGTTTTAGCTCATGTTATATTTTTCTCTTTCCACTTTATGGCAGTGCACATTGAAATCAATATTATTTTATAGGTTTCCACCACTATAGATTATGAGAATGGATAAAAAAGGTATATATTATCTATTTGGATTTCGTTTTATCATTTATTATGTTGTGATTTATATATTGAGTGATCTTTTACATACTTTGTTATATCTATTTTCAATTTATCAATATAAATGTTAATATTCCTAACCCATTCACATGTATTAACTTGACTAGAAACCATTAGGAGTTGACTTCACATTGTCTTTATTACAATGTATTTATACTTACACCTCGAGGAGGTCTATGTGGATACTTGTATAGATATATATAAAATGAAAATTTTCTTGTGTAGCAGAGTATGACTCTAATAGATCATGGAGTTTTTGAGTCTAATATTAAAATGTGGAATACTTGGCATATCACCACTTCTTTTAATTTTCATATTATGAAACCTTTTCATATATTATCATTACATTAGGAAATATTTAAGACTATATATATAGAAGTATTATATTTTTTTCGCTCATATAGATAGGTTGATTTATATTATTACAAATGTATTGTAGGAACCCTTAAAATGTAGGTCGAATGTTTTGGAAATATACAATATATATAAATCATGATAGGTTTTTGGAAGAATCTAGAATTTACCTTGACAATCATTAAAATATTTTAAATCATTCCCCCTTGATTCCTCTATACACAGGATGCTAGTTTATAACCAATATAAATTTGGGAATGTACATGAGGTATCTATAATTATTGTTTCTCTTTAACAAACTTCTAGGTTGGGTTTTTACATAAGGTTATTAGATAATTAGAAAATTTGGTTTGATATAGACAAGAGATGGGATATCAGGATTTTGAGGTTAAAATATGTTCTTTCCTAAGATTTTGTTTAATTATGGTTGATTATGTTCTCCAATTTATTGATACATTTGTAGATATGTTTCATTACCTTGATCAATGGGAAGAAAATTATTATTTTTTATTTTAATAAAAAATAATAATTTTAGAAATTTAATGTTTTAAATTAAATGAATTTTTAAAAGGATAGAAAAAATTTACTCGGCTCATTGCTTATAAAATCTTCTTCATAATGTTTTATATTTCTAATGTTTTAAGGTATGCCAGTTCTGTACAATTATCTATTTTTGAAATAAAATTGAGCAATTATTTTTGAGATAAAACTAATATGTGCTAAAAATATTTTAATTAATGGAATATTTTTTCAATTTTGATATATATTGTAAGAATTAATTGGAAGAACCTAGGTAATTCTTGTGAAAGGTGAAAATATGATATTGAAATGAGGTGTATTGTCAATATTTTGGAATAAATAAGTATTTTTAACATGAATTATTTATATTATCTCTATAGTTATTTGGTGGTATTTTTTTAAATTCAAAATTATATATTAGAAACATGGAGAGTTTTTTGGAAATAGTTAGTATTTTAGCGATAAATTAGTGATTGAATGAGGTTGTGAATCTTATATAAGATCAAAGTTTGCATTTTTATAGATAAAATGTTTTTTGGGTTGTTTATAATGACATGTGTTTTTTAAAATTTAAAATTACATGGTCTTGGATTTAAATATAAAAATTTAGAGGTTAAAATAGATACTTGTTAAAATTAGTATATTTTTATTGAGAAAGTGATTATTTTATGTGCATTTGATAATTTTTGTTGAGCGATAAGGTATTATGACTGCAAATTGATGACTAATATTTTCATTATGAATTATTATATAAATTTATTTATTTTAGTAGAAAATGTAATGTTTCTTAGGTTATTTAACTTTTGGATTTTGTGGTTAGTTGTTCCTAGATTCCATTAGATATTTTTTTCAATGTTTATCATATTGTTGAGATGGATTTATTTGTGGATGTTTCTTATTTTGTTTTAACGTTTTAATAAAATTAATCATTAGGTGTGTCTAGGTGGAAAACTCATTATGATGAGCATAGTAATGGGTTTTATGGTAGGTTGTCTCAATATTAAATTTTCATTTAGTTTTTTTACCCAGATATTATAACACAAATTTGTAGTCAAAACTTTTGAAATTTGTTTCCAATGAATAAAACTAGTGTGTAAGGGTCCATCAATGGAAAATATCTTCCATTATATCAATGATTTAATTCAAAATAATGATCATAAAAAAGTGTTGGGACTATATATCACATGATATATAAACATTATTTATATAATTATGATGATTTTAAAGGGACTATATACCTTATTCAGAGTTATTCCCTTAATAAAGGTATCTATTAATCCCCTGCTTAAGATTTTCCAAGATCAATCGACCATCACCCATCAACACAATGCTAAAAATCCATAAATTATCAAAAAATAATTAATTATAACTACCTAAAATAACTTTTCACATTAAACAGATCGTAATTCCATAAATAATATCTGGGGAATATTGAAATAATAACTTTTTAGATGGTTCCCATGGCTTAAACCGTTCGAAAATGGGCACACAACTCCCCTGGTATCAATGCAAACATTTAATACACAAAATACAAAATTTACTATTCAAATCTCTCCAATATTTGTTTCCCAAACATATGTAAAAGGATAAATTATATAGGGAATCAATATACATTAAATGAAATATCATGAATGTTAGTGTGATAATGATCCAAGAATCCCATTTGGCTAATATGAGAATAAACTGTATCATCTGAGATGATTCCACCATTCTCTATGGGAATAATCACTAAAATCTCATTCCCAATTATAAAATATTTGAAATAATAAAAATGGAAAATAAATCAAGGAATATTAATATAGAAGTGATTTTTATCTCAATGTATTTCTCCAGACTGAATACAACTCATATCCATCACTAAATAAGAGAGATCCTGCTCTTAGATGTAGAGAGGTTAGAGATAACTCTATGGGATTAGTTTTTTGTAAAAGGGCATAAATACCCTAAATTCTATTCAACAGATTCTTTTAACATTTATTTAATATTTTGGGGAATTAACAAAAATATATCATTTTTTAAGTTGAATGAAAAACTATGGGAACACTTATATTTTATTTCTCACCTAATGTGAGTACATACATAATATATATATATATATATATATATATATATTATGTATCAAACCCCTAATGATCATAAAAAATTAATTTGTATATTCAGTTTGTATTATAGTATTATAATTTTTTTAAAGTCTTCCCTCTATGTGTAATATATATATCAGTTAAGTGACATGTTTTCCCTTATAAAAAACATGATACATAACATATTTTTTCATTTTTATTGTTTTTCCGTTATTAAAAACCCATAAGTATTATCCTTCCATAATAAATATTTTCTTTCCATTAGGATGGGTTTTTTCCATTAGTTAAACTTTTTCTCATTTGAAAAAATATATATATAATTTTCATCTCTTATTTGTAACTCAATACATAACATTTTCTTTCCATGTGTAATATATTAATTCATATGTAGTATATTTTATGTACAAAATTCAATATATAAGATCTTGTACTCAACCAAAATTTTGATACGTAACATCTTTATGCAATAAATAATATATATTTTACATTACATACATCAATATTTAACAATTTTATAGAATATGTAATATATTATTCTTTACATATGATATATGAATTCATGAAAATATTCCTATATAATATGGTATATATCATATGCAATACTTTACTTCTTCTATTATGGTTTTCACCTTGATGAAAAATCCATGCATACTATTTTGTTTATACATATGTTTTTCCCTCCAGGAAATTTTTTTTACAATATATATATATATATATTCACTACATAGAATTTTCCCCACAAATAATATCTACCTTTCTCCTCCCAATGATACATAATATTGTACATTGAGTTGAAATCCCAGAATAAGGTTTTATAATCAGTTTTTTTTTGAAAAAAAAATCCTAAAACCAAAAACAACATAGTTTCCTCAAAATAATATTCACATAATCTCATCACTTAAAGGGATATTATAAATATCATTTCTCTTGATGATTTCAGCAAGAATGAACTCAAACCCTATTACTTTCGAAGTCTCGATTCCAAAATTATGAAAACACTTCTGATACCCCATCAGGTCCCAATTTCCAATTCAATATACTTAGTCCATTCTTGGATACACTCTTCAATATTCACTAAATCACCCAAGTCCCCTATGGACCCCCAACAACATTTAGAAACCCTTCTCACGGTGCTCTAATTCTATCAATTCTGATCAAAGTCACAATTTTTAATACATACATCTCATTTGGATAAAAAATAGCCCCTATTTGTTACAAACTAATTTAGATATAGGTGTTTACAACCTACCCATCATAGTGATCCTAATACCTTATAAGTATCCCCATTAATTTTCCAAAAATTATTTTCGTTACTAAATTATGATTCGTTTTCTAAATCTAATATCTCATTCCTGTTAAAGTAACACCAAAACCACACTCAGACAAACTATTATATTCCAAAACCCATCAAAACACACATCATGGAAAAATTATTTCCAAAACACCATTAATACACCATATTTATATTTTTATTCATGAATTCTCGATTAAAAAATGTCACACCCATATTAGTTGATGTTATTGGGCGACACAGGACCCTCTTCTATTTAGTTACAAACCCAATAATCACCTAACCTATCCAATTAGATGCATTTATAAAACTCTTAATAATATATATAGAATACAAGTACCTATTTCATTACTCATATGGGAATTATTTATATATTCACTGATACTTTATATACTTGTTCACTACATGATTTTTCTCTTCAAAATATAAACTCAATCGTACTACCCGATCATAATGAATCATGTAGTGGATATGAATTACCAAACATACTAACACAAATAAATTATCATTTACTTCTACCAACATCTAGGTATTCCCCATTTATTCTTTCAAAATAAAAAGGAATTCCCCATTTACCACACCAAAATTGTCCACTTTCATCTAGGAATAGAATCAAATCCACAACCACCATCAGGTTGGGCTTACTAACACATCACTCCCACCACATACAAAAAAATACATAAAATGGATTTAAAATGTATAGATAACCTATGATGTTATTCCCTATAGGGATTTGTTTTTACTGATTGACGAGATTCATCTATCTCATTATATTCCATAAACCAAATGTTTACATTCCTAATCCCACACATATTTCCTTGAATAAGTCAACTTCACACTCCACACTATGGGATATAATATTATATAGGTTACCCAAGAATCCTCATTGAAATTAATTATAAATTATGTCATCATACAACTCATCATAAAATATATAACTCACGGTCCATGTTATTTCTCATTATAATGTTTTTTCAAGTTCAATCATGCCCCAAACCCTATCATGTCCCACTAGAAACTCAAAATAATAATGGTTCCCATTTTATCATAGTTGAGGATTTATTTTATTCATTAACTATTATAACGATCCACTTATCCCCTAAATGCATCACAAGACCCAAGGATTGTAATTTTTTCTTTCAAATTTCACAATATTGACACAAATCATCTCTCATATTATTTTATTATTCATAATTTAGAACAATTCGTATGAATACATAGTCGATCCTTTGTATCCTTATAGAGACCTCATCTCCTACAAATATGTTATATCGCATGGAACCAATTACACTATCTCAAAATATAAATGAGAATATTCCCAGTCAGTCCTTGATCAAACCAACATAAAAAACTCTTCCAAGAGTAAACCAACTTTCTATCATCATACTACCATAATACTATAGAATATCAAGTCAGTTCAAAATTAATAGCTCTATGATCCCTTTCATGTTATTCCAACTTCTTAAACATTTTAAGGTATAACTATGAAGGAATAAAACGTATCCTCCATGAATTTCTACATTTGACAAAGAAATATCCATTAGAGTTACATACTATTCCCAGTCCAATTACTATATCCCTAAAATTTTCCAAAAACTTATCGTTGAAATGTTTCAATTATCCTCCAAGGCTATTCCGACCCAATTGACACCATGATCACAAAACATTAGATATTTGTATTTATAATTAATCCAATTAAAACATATTTTAATTTAATTATAGTTATATTATCTCATATTATGAGAGAATCCATCAATAAAATTCAATATGGCCAAAAACGGATCATATTTCATAAAGCATACCCAAGTATGTGTACACCCATTTTATATTTTGATATCATAGACCATATCGAGTCATATTCAATCAATAATATTATTATGTTCCAAATTCACCTACTATCCAAGAATTACAAGCATTCTTATATGATCAATCCTAGGAACTTATGGACATTTACTAAGCTAGGGATTCTTTCAATACATGTTAGACTGATCCTCACAGAGGCACTTACTTGTGATTACAAACCAATAATACCCAAGGGGTAAGCCTGATTATGTCACAAAATTGATACGATCATATTTTCATCATCCTTATTTTAACACTGCAATATTTTATATGTTTTATTTTGAATTTTTTTTGATGTATTCGATATCTTCTTCAATACACAACTACATATCTAGCTGGACTATGATATTGTATACTTTTATAACCTAACTATTGGATTGAAGAATATTAATAGGATTAAATAAATTTTTAAATATATTAACATTTGGTTTTTATGATGATACTTTTTTATATTCCATATGAATAAGAACTAAATTTTAATACAATTAGTTTTTAAATAAAAGAGGATGTTTTCCCGGAATTGTATTTTTCAACATGTTAAGATTTTATCTACAATATATATATTGATCTGTATATAAAAATTATTTTATTGAAATATATTTACAATTTATATTAAAAAAATATATAATCATACATATAATAGTTATTTAAAGGTATTTAATGTAGTTAAAATAATTTAATGGTAAGAATAGTTATTTTTCCATAAAAATATATATATGTGGACAATGTGTTTTTATAAAAATAAATTAAAATTTTAATATATGACTAAAAATATTAATTAAATTTTATGATTATATACTCTATAAAAAAATTTCATTTTTATATAATAGTAATTTATAAGAAAGTATTGGGGGGAAATAGGTTTTAAATTTAAAATTCATTTTTCTAAAATAAGTTTTCATTACATTTGTGAGTACATATATTATAATTAATTTTTGTTTAATAAAATAATTTAATTGGATTAAATGTATTCCATATTTAGAATCATCATTTCCAAATTTTTAATGAGGCAAATTTCATTTTTTTAAATCAATAATAAAAACATTAAAAATTTATTACCATGGTAAGAGTTATAATTGTTTTATAGGTGGGGGGGGGGGGTTAAACTAAGAGATAAGTGTAATAATTTTTTCCAATTTGGTTATGATATCATAGAAAAATAAATTTAATTAATTTTACTCTTATGTAATTTCATGTAAGCCCTCTCCCTCATATTTAAAAATGTTCTTCATCTCCTCTCTTATTCACAAATTTTGAGCCTTTTAGCTCTGTGAATACCTTACCTAAGGCATCCTATATTCATTAAATTTATCATAGATCCATTTTTATTCTCCTAAGATTAATATTTCAATCCTCAAGGTATAGGAAAATGATGTATCTCAATAGATATCATGTTAGAGTGCTTACAAAGCATGCTTTACTTGATGTCGTGATTTTAGGTTAAAATATCAATCTTTATAGGAAATGTTTAATATTAAATTTATAATGATGAAATTATAAGATCTATATATCATAGTAATTATATAATTTTCTTATAATGTGGTTATTTCTTGAGATTAAATTGGTTACATTAACTTTTTTCTCTCGATGATGTCAATAGTTTGAAAAGAAGTATTTACTTCTGTCTTCAGTCAGTAATATCTTGTCTTCCATATACATGTCATATATTTTTTTCAAGAAATGTTTTTTTATTATCTAATTATTATTTAATAACTTTTTACATAGGTTTAACATTATAAATAAATGTTTAAAATGGATATTATTATCATATTTTCAGTGGGTTACTTTTTGAACTGTTAGAAATGGTGTGAAAGGGATAATTTTTTTACATTTACCACAAGAATGAAAATTTCCACCATCATGAATACTATATTCTTTAAATATTAATTTAATTATTAATATGTTTTTTATCAATAAAAATATTTTCCAAAATATTTTGTAAATTTATATTTTTGAAACAATTTAGTTCAAAATAAAAGCATTATTTTCCATAAGAAATATTTTAGTGCCCTATAAAATGAATTTTGTATCTATGATAACATCCTTTCATGATACTCATGATTCATGAGGGAATTTTTCCTATGAAACAATCGTTATTCATTCCCTATAATTTTAATTATTATTACGATAAAATATTTGTGAAACCCATTTTATTTTCCAATGGTAACTCAGCGATAAAATGATAAATATCTTCATGATCTTAGGGAATACATATGAATATATTATAATTATTTGATATGTGGGTCCTTTATATCCTTCCAATGCATTGTGTAATGATAAAATAATTATTTTCGTGGTAGTTACACCTAAAAAATGTTGGAATTGAATGAGTAGACATTTCAATTATGAGATTTTGTCTACTATAAGATCATGGTCCTTACATTGAGACTCTAAATATGATTTATATGATTATGATTCTGGAATAATTAATATACCACTTTGATAACATGATCTCATGGTAATTTTATAATCCCATGGATCATTTTCTTTGATTATTTTATGATTCAAGTGCTATGTACTGCTAAAAATTAGAACATGACTTAAGATAATGATCTATGATTTTTCTGGTGTTGATTTTGAAATGTAAATATCATGTTCTCATACCCTTAGGATCATATTATACTAGATAATGATCATGGATTTACATCACCCTTACTAAGTATATGATCTCACCTTTTATTATGATTCATTTTAATCAGCATATGAATAATGTTTTTAAGTGTAAAAAGATTAATAAGGGTTATATATTCATGTTATATAATGAATATTCATCTATTAATACGATATATTCATGAATTAAATTATGGGGTCACTTATATTGGTATCATAGTAATGTTTTGTTATTTTTGGAAACTATTAGGGTAAAAATTTAGTGACAACCCTTTAGATAGGAATAGGTATAAAAAAATTATATGTTATGGTAATAAAATTAGTGTGTATTTACTATAAAATACACCCCTATATGGATACTATAAATTAGATATGGTTGTGAAATATATGCACATAAGGGTGACAACTATGAATAAATTAGATTGAGTCTTAACACAATATTTAAGGGTTCATTATGAGAGTGTCGAAGACTGTACACCAGTATAGACATCCCCATTGGATTTTAACATGTTTATTAAAAATATAATCATAAATATTATAGAGGATTTTAATTTATAATGAATGTCGATAGACTACTTTAAACATAAAGTGTCATAGACTGAAAAGAAGGTGTCCTGAAATATGAAACATAAAACTAATTTTCATGATTATTTGATTTATCAGTATGATTTTTTATACTCATACTATGATTTTCTTAATAGTTAATGGATATAACCAGAAAGAATAATGTTAATACATAATTTCATATACAATGAATTGATTTTTTTCTTGAGAAACTAAATTTTATGGGTGCCTGAATAAAAAATTTTGTTGTTATACTTATGAAACATTTTTAAGAAAAGAATGACGTTGACAATAAAAATGAGGAAAGGATGTAAAACTTTTCTATAGAGTTATTAATATGGAGACACCATAATTTTTCTAGTGGTTCCACTAATCCACTAATATCTGATAAATGGATTACTATCATTAAAATGATATTTTCTAACCTCAAATTCTTTGTGTAAGAAATAGTTATGTTGGTTGTTTATTGTTTTAATATAGAAGTATATAAGTATTAGAAGCTTATAAAGAATACCATAAAAAATAATAAACTAGTTCTATGGTTTGGGATGTTTTTAGAAGGTTATTTATCAATATGTACCTTCCTCATATTCTTTATACAAATATGGAGAAGAAATTCCCTGAGATAAATTAGAAAGATGATGAATCAATTTATACTAATGTGTAAAATTTTATAATACATTAAAGGTATTATTTTTGTGTTATCATCCAACCTAAAAGATATATTGATACTTTTAAGGGTTTATAGCCAATATTAAAAAGGGGGTTGTCTATAAGTGACTTTAGTAGCTATAAAGAAGTTGTTCAACATGATCTAAAGGAAGATGTTTATATCAGAGTCAACCAAAAATATTATGGTCTGGATAAGAAAAGAATGATGGAATTAAGTGGAAATTATAGTAATAAAAAACATAGAGGGAAGATTATGATCCTTCTATTTTTCTAGAAGTGTTGCAATAAATATGGATGAAATTTTCTAAATGGGACTAGTAAATTATTCATGTGTGGAATGGAAGTTTATCATGAAGTCAAATGTTAATGTAATGGGATGTAGTTATCCAATGATGTGAATGGAGAGAAATCTCAGACATAATTCACCACCAAAATTATAGTGTTTCAAATTAATATTGTATGGTAATTATACTAACTAGTTTCTGGATATGATGGTTAATTAAGATGATCTACTTAACCAAAATCTTGAGCCCAAGACTAAATGAAATGACTTGAGATCTGTATTAGTGATGTTGGTTTTGAGAATGAAGTAGGGAAAATTATACACACAATCCAATCAAGAACTATGAATATATTGTTTCTACGGTTCTATAAACTCATTTATATTAAAATAACATGATAAGCGTATCATATTACTATATCAACAATTAGATGTTGAATTAGTAATTAAAACCCTTGATGACATAATAATTTCATATCAATATAATAATTAATTTCCAATTAAAGTTTAAGGAAATGTGACTCTTATAAATCTCATTGTTCTCCCTCTAGTTAAATTTTATTTTATTTGGTAATACATTTTTTTATATATAGAGCCCATATCAATTACTTTGGAAGTGAAGTCATGTTTTATATCTTCAAACAACATATGATTCTTTCTCAGTGTGTGGATAAATATGAAATTACGATAGAAATTACATCCAATGTACAGGATGAGATTCCTATTTATATGATTTATTTATATCATATGGTTTGTAATATAGTCAACATAAAATGTATTCCTATGAAATGATAGTTTATTTATGTTTTTATAGAATAGTTTCCAAGTGTTTCTACAAATCATGTTTTATTTTTCAAAATAACTGATTACTGGTGATACACTTATTCTATAAACTCCATATATTATATAATTTATTGAGTTATATGATATAAGTATGAAACTGTTGGAGAATATTTATAAGTATTTCATTTGGCCAAGTGAATCACTATTGGGCGCACCTGTCTTTTTTAAAAAATCAAGATATATCAACGTGACTGTGAATTGATTATGGAGTACATAAATACATAAAAATCAAGAATAAATATCCTATGCCCAATATTGATAATTTTTTGATCAATTATAAGGAGACACATAATTTTCCAAAATTTTTCATTGATCTAGATAGAATCAATTTAGGGTTAAAATATAAGACATATCCTAGAAAACCTTCCATATGAGGTATGGAACACATGAATTTTAGTGATTTCATTTTTTATCAATTACCCGACTATCTTCATGGATATAATAAATATATTATTTCAATATTATCATATCAATTTTTGGCAGTGTTTAGAGATGATAGTATTTTAAACATGAAGAGTAAGGACGAGTTTGAATATCCCTAGAGAATTCTGTTGAAGACCCTAAGGAATGAGAAACTATATGTCAAAATATGGAAATACGAATTATTATTATATTAATATTTATATTCTGGTTGATATAATTTGATGGTAGGGTATATCGGCAGATCCATCAATGATGAATGTTATTAAAAATCGGCCGAGGCAAACAATAATGACTAGGATCCATTAATTTTATGGATTGGATAGATATTATCAATGGTTGGTGAATAGTTTATCAAGACTGTCTAATCTACTAACCAAGTATACTAATAAGGGATTCAAATTTCATTTTACTAATGAATGTGAAAATTTTAAAATAAACAAAGAAAAGGTTGGTCAGTTCACTTATACTAACACTAATCTATAGTGGAGAAGGGTTTGTGAATTATATTATTGCTTTTAATAATTTTTGTCGATGTGTTATTATGTAGAATGATATGATAATAGCTTATTACTCTAATTAATTAAATATTTATGAGTATAATTACTTGACCAATGACATGAAGTTATCATCAATATTATTTCCATTTCAGATATTGAGGCATTATCTATATAGATAAATGGGAAAAATATATACTTATAATTAAATATTAAATTATATATAAACCTATAAAGAATTGAATATGATCCATAAAATACGGTTGGATTTGGTTAATGATTGTAACTTCTCAATACATTATAACACTGGGAATGATAAATTGGTGAATAATGCATTGAGTTGAAAGGAACATGCTACATTATCTATTGTAAGGATAAAAAAGAACATGTATTTATGGATTTAAAAAGGATAGAACATTAAGTCACGATGGAATTGGAGAAATATAATATTTCTCCAATGAATGTTTTTCTATCTATCTTTGAGAATATTATAGATATGTAGAAGTAAATTAAGAGCTTTAAAAGAAAGTGAGAAATGTTAATAATTTCAAACATTATTGTGAGGGAATTATAATGTTCAATAAAAAATCATATGTATCATCAATGCAGTACTTGAATAAAGAACTATTGGAATAAGTTCACATATCATAATTATATATTCAACTTGAATGTAACTTTATATATAAAGATATGAAAGAGTATTTACATTAGGACAATATGAAGATATTCCTTAAAAAATATGTATCATTGTGCTTGGTCTTTATGTATGTTAAGGCTAAGATACATAATTATAATGAGATATTATTTTCATTACCCAAACTAGAATCAAAATGAAAAACATCTTAATGGATTTCATCATCGTACTTCCCCAAACATGTCAAGGGAATAATGTAATTTTTTTTGAAGTTTAACACCAAAAAAAATTATTATAATTCATTGTTATTAGATAATATTTTTTTTCTTGATACACTTAATATTTTTTTAATGAGTAAATAGTAATTTTCATGGAGTACCAAATTATAATGTATCTAATAATGATACATGGTTTACGATAAAGTTCTATAGAATCCTTTTGAAAGCTCTAGAGACAGAGTTGTGTTTCAGTACTACCTATCATCATCAAAAAAATGGATAGTTAGAGAGAACCCTTTAAAAAATTGAGGATATAATAGAATATTTTCATTTATAATTAAATTTCCGTTGAGATAAACACCATACTCTAATTATGTTCTATTAATACCTTATATTTTTTTAGAGCATTAAAATGGATCCTCGTGAGTAACTCTATAGAATGAAGTGAAAACTCTGACATCTTGGGATGAAGATAGAGAATGAAATCTATTGAGACCTGATATATATAAGGAATGAAAAATAAGGAAATATCAATTCAAAAAATACATCATGGAATCTCAAATTCAATTTAATAGTTATATTGAAAATCCTTAGTGTGATATGTAATATGACGTTTGTGAGAAAGTATTTCTAATAATTTATTCATAGAAAACTTTATGAGATTAGTATTTAATCGAAATTTTATCCCAAGATATATCAGTAATTTTTAGATTCCTGATCGGATCCTGATGGTTTCATATTACTTTTCATTTTAACTAAATCCCTTTTAAGTTCATGATGTGTTCCATGTATCTATTTTGTGGAAGTACTGACCTGATCATTTACATGTACATAAATTAGAATTTTTAAAACTAGGTAATTATCTTTCATATCAATAAAAAAATATAGATGTTGTATTTAGAGTTAATTGTTTTGGAAAAAATAAAACTCACCTAGATAAAGTTCTCTAGAGAAATAATAAATTTGAGGAAGCTATATGAGAATACGAGGATATGATAAAGTATATATATCCTCTTTTTTGTAATGGAGTACCAAAATATGAAGAGTGAAATTCATTTTTAGTGGGGTGTATAATTTAATACTATTAAATTATATAAATATTTTTTTTGGAATTAAATGTGATATATTTGATAACTTATTTTACCTCCAACCCCTGAGTTTAAAAGAATCATGATACTGTATAATTTTAAAACCTAGATGTTTGATTTGAAGATAAAAATAGTATTAAAAACATTAATAAATATATTTATCCAAGTTTATAATGATAAAAATATTCTTATTTATACTTAATAAGTAATATATCATTTTAAATAAAATAATTTAATGGTTAGAAGAACAATTTTTTGAAGAAATGTAATTTACTACATGTTATGGATTTGAATATAAACTTGTCTAATTCTCATTGTATTAATATATATCAACCATATATTATCTTTAATTTGAATACGTTTCCATTTGGTGCCACATTCCTATGAAAATGACTTCATATTATTTAAATATTTTATGAAATTATATGTGTGTCCTCTCCCACACATATAAATGGGAACCCCATCTCCTCCCTTATTCATGAATTTTGAGCCTTATAACATGGTGAATACCCAACTTCAAAAAATAATAGATTCATTCCTATCATCCTTGATCCTCTGTTTTTCTCATAAGACCGATCTTTCAAAGATTAAGGTGGAATTTAAATGAGGTATTTTAAAAGAGAGGAGGTTAGAGTTCTTATTATGTAGGTCATACTTGAGGTAAGGATTAAATGTCACAATGTCACTATTTACTAGTATTATTTATGATTATATATAATGATTAATTTATAGAATATGTCTCTCATAACTCTGTTTTATTTTCATAACATATGGTTATTTTTGGGGATCACAATTTTTCCTTTCACTTTTCTCTCCGTAAGTACTCAAAAGCTCAAAAAATAATGAAACATGAATTTATTTATCTATTCAGAAAATAATATTTTCCCTTCTATATAAATGTTATATAAATCATTTTTGATAAATGTTTTGACTATTATCTGATTATTGGGTATAGTCATTTTTATCTATGTTTTATATTCTACAAATATATTTAAATTAAATCTTCGAATCATTTTGGGAATGAGGTAATTTTTTATTTTTTACTGAATCTGTGGACTAAATTATTGTTTTAATGTTTACTGCACTAATGAATATTACCACTATAACGACTAATATTGTATTTTAATATTAACATATAATATTCTATGGATATTACTAAATAATATTTTTTTATTGATTTGAAAATTTTTAGATTATAAATAACATATTCCAAAGTGAAAAGGTTATTTTAATCTAGATATGTTTGAGAGATATTTTGAAGTAATTTTTTATCTAGGAAAATATCATTTTATGTGAATTTTTATTTTCTATGGAAAAAATCCTATGATATGATCCATATTATTTCTTGAGATGATTTATGATTATGTCGATGAAATATTGATGAAATCCATTTTTATTTCTGGAGTTAAGCTATAATGAAATAATAAATGCTTTCATGATCTTGTGAAATACATATGAATTGATTATTACTATGTGTTTGGATAGTCGAATATATCTATCTAATGCATTGGATAAAGAAGACTAAGTTAACTTATTGGATGTTTCACCTAAAATAATGTTGGATTTAACTGGGTTGGAATATCCATTAGGAGTAAATATCCACTATATGATGATGGTCTTTGTAGTGATCATTGACATATTATTCCTATGATTATGATTATGCCAGAAATTTTTGCATATATTTATGACATGATTTTATTCCAATGTTATGTTCTAATGGATGATTTTTTTGATTCTGTTATTATTTATGTAATATAAAAATTCAATTTATTCCACGAATTATAATTATGATCTATGAATTGATGTGTATGTTTATTAAAATTTAACCTTTTTTTCTCATACCATTATTCCCACATTATGTTTAAAATTTATCATTGAATGTTATCTTTAATACTGATTATATGAGGTAACTATTTTTTAAATTTTATTTTTCTTTGGATATTATGAATGGGTTTCTATATGATATTTTAAAGAAGGGTGCTAGTTTTGAAGAAATTAGTGGGAGTTTATATAGATCTTTTATCTTTGAATTGATTTTGTATAACATTTTACAAAGATAAAAACCCATTATGATTATGGAATGGTTCATAATGAGATTTATACATTATTTATATAATAATATTTAATATATATATATATATATGAAATATTTTGATCACCTAAGTTTCAAACCAAATAATCTAATCATTATTTTCATTTCTAACACCTTCACTAGCCTAGGTTAACTCCTCTATAGGTGTAACATTATATATCATAATTATCAATAAAAATAATAGGATTGTAACCTTATATTTAGTCATAACATTGAACCAAAAATATATTGAGACATTTCCCATGGTCACTATGTTATACCACTTAGTATATATTCATTACCCTCATATGTCATTACCCTTTATTAAATAACTATGCTTTCATCTCTGACATCACAGGGAAAATAAAATGAAAACACCCACTCTTGGTTTCTCATATTCATATCTCTATAGAATATCATACTTAAGAAAATACCCCCTATATTATAGATATTCACCAAGAATATATATCCAAGACTTCCCCTTGAGGATATATTTCTCATATATGTTCGCATATATATATTCATACGACATCACCATATAATGATTCATATCAAATAGATAAAACTATATTTTTGTTAAATAAAATAAAATTTCTAATCCAGAATGTAAAAAATTTTAGAAGCCTTTATTGGTGTCTGGTTTAAAAAATACCATATAATAAGAATATCATTTTCAATGATACAAAATTACTCACATCAGGTAATTAGAATTCCCCCAAGTAGCTATATGAAAAACCCATATGGGTTTTTATTGATACATTAAATAAAACCCCCTCTTTTTATTTCATATTCTATTAATTTTCTAATGTTTTTATCTCAGTCACAAACAAACATGACCATTTCATGTGAAACTTCAAACCTAGAATGATTCATGAAATAAAATTCTCTCACCTCATTGAGACAAGAGAAAAAACAAAAAATCCATAAATATATAATATAATTTATAGTAAGAATCCACACAATTGTGACATAGAAAGTCCAAAATAGAAATTCAATCTTTAGGGTAACTTGGACTTCATCCCATGTAAGTTATATCTAGAAAAAATATATAATGCACAAATGCTTTTAATCCAATATAATCCCATGTCAACAACTTCTATAATTATAATAAAAATAAAACAACACTTTAGTACCAATTTAGGATGTCCTCATTTTGGTCCAATTATAGTAATTAGAATGTAGTTCCACAGGTCCTTTAAAAATCCTCCCTATATTACAGAGGCTGAAAAATAATATTTAGGGTCTAAGTTACTACTATGGTGAGTCTATACCATCATATTAGAGGGAAGTGAAGAATAATTGAAATTAAAATTGTTCAAAACAATAACCAGATTTTAAAAAACCATATAAACAATGATCATTCTATAATAATATAAATACATTAATATAATCCCACATCAAAAAATGACTTCCCCCTAATTAAATTCCATATAAAATATTAATATAATAAATAATATTCTAGGATACTCAACTATCATTCTCGAGTCTCATGTGAAAATTACTTCTAATATATTAATATTGAATATGAGATAGTGGGATTATTTTATATTTGTACCTATAATCAAGAGGTATTCTCCTATACCATTATTTTAGGGTTACCTAAATATTCTTTCAGTAAAAAATTACAATAAAACACCAACAATGAACCTAGTATAAAAATATATATAGTGGGTTCATAATTTGATATGATCAACGTGATAAAATTTAATGTGGAATAATTAAAAACCAACCATAATTTATCCTCAGGTTTCGGGTTGACACCCAAGATAGACCGTAATAGATTTGGATATTTCCAAATGTCTATGGTAATGTTAATAAATTATTAGGGGAAAACTGTGTATTTCCATTGAGTCGGTAGTTTACTATCATGAACAAGGGGGAATACCCTATCTCAATATAGAAACATATATTCCACAATTATAAAACATAAGGGTATACTCCCTCTCTAAAATGAATCATATATAATATCATTTAAGAACCCATGCATGTACTTTCTCCTCACTAAGAAACATAAACTATATCACCTATAAAATGGGTTCTTACTCATTACACATCATCTAAAATATATTATATCATTAAGAAACATTGGATATTACATACTCCCTATAATGAATAATATTTCATTTCATCTAGAAACTCAATGGAATAACTACTAAATTGGGAAACATTAATTGTATTACCTAGAAACTTAGGGGAGTACACTCTCACTACAAAAAAATATATATCATATATAATGGAAACTATGGATCATACCATATCCTAATTGGGAGGAATATGTATTTTAATTTTAAATATTGGGGAAAAATTATTTCCACAGTTGAAAACTTATACTATATCATCTAAAAACATTGGGGCATACCAATTACACACTGAAAAATATATATCATTTCATATAATCAAAGGGTGTTGGATACACACACAATCCTCGCTCAGATATATCAGTTTTACCACATAGGCATACAACCTATTCTCCACACTATATGCATATTAGACTCTCACTATTTTAATCATTATCTATCATCCTTCTCTATGTTTGTATAAAGCCAGGGCACCAACTGTATCCCCATAAGTTATATCCATGTTGAGATATGCCTCATGGTTATATCCTCATTTTCTAAATTTTGGGCCAAATCTCATCATGAATAGTGTATAATTTCCCTCAACCAGACCAAGTCAACATCATATTCCAATTGTATACACATTTAATACAATAGTGACACCACATTTGAAATATGGAATAAATCCCATCAATGCTCCAAATCCATTCTATGTTACTCTTCTCAATAAAAAAATATCTTTAATAACATGGTATGAATATAACACATAAGTATAAATATGTTATTTGGTGGAGAGAAACTCACCCCATTATCGAATCAACTCGAAAAAAGTCTCTATGAGAATCCATGGTTCTTTATAAAAAACAACTGAGCCAACAACCCCAAAATTATTAGTCTCCCATACTAGGTATTAACTAAGGGAACCAAATAAAGTCATATGTTCTTTCTTTTCATTTATTAATAATTAGGTTACTATTTTATAATAACACATATTTGTAGATTAACTCTCAACCATTGATAATGAAGTCATCAAACTAATGGCTGATGTTCCATTGGAGCCAATACTCTTCCATTCTTTCAACAGTTTTTAACTATAATAATTGAAAAATAATGTTATGGTTGTTCATAAAAATTGGTGATACTTAATATTATATGGTAACTAATAACATTATATTATTATGTAGATCCTCATGGGACCACCTAATTCATTTGGAGTTATTTCCTTTTTTAACGAAGCCCATCCACCTCCTCATATGCCTATCCACGACTGATTAGACAACACCATTCAATATGAATCCTTAACATCATCAATGATCAAAAAAAGTTAATTATAACTATGTATTACTAATTTTAACATTAAACCAATATTAACTTCATAAAAAATATTTAGGGAATATTCTAGTAATGATTAGTGATGAATTTTAATTAATTAATCCTTGAGAATATAGGTTAACACCACCCTCAATATCCATACAAACATTGATACAAAAAATAACAAATTTATTATTTCAATTTATGAATTAATTTTTTCACAAATAATGAATGAACCCAAAATAATATAGGTCAGAAACATAACCTAATTTAAATTTCATAAAAACATGTTTGAACATCCTCATCGAAATATTATTTTTCTAATTTCATTAAAAAAAATTACCTGAGATTATTTCATTATGATTTAGTGGATTCATCACTCAAAAACCTCACTTAACTTGGGAAAATTAACTTCTAGAAAAAAGGAAAAGAAACGAAGTAATATTTCTAGCAATTTGATAGATATATTTTAGGAAGTTCTTTCTGACCAAAGGAAAGTCAAACCCATCCATAATTGATAGAGATCCAACTTAAATATGAATAGATATGATAGAAAACTCCACACATTTATTTTTCTCTATATACTGTGTAAAATACCCTAATTTCCATTTGATAGAATTTTGAACCTCCGTTTAATATATTTGGTAAATTTTGAAATTTCAGCCTTTTAAAAATATGGGAGACTATGGAAATCCCTTCTATATTATGTATCACCTATTGTGAGTCCATACATAATATATACATATATATATATATATTTATATTATATATCTCACACCTGAATCCATATATAATATATATTAAAATAGATTATGTATAAGAGGAATATTAATTCATAGAAATACTCCATCCATATGTAATAAGTATTAGTCATGCATAAGTTTCTTAACATATAAAAATCATGATAAATAATATTTTCTTAGATGAGTAATATATTTTTTAATTTTATAGGGTTTCACCTTATGAAGAAAATGTAATATCCTTCAACAAGACATAATTTTTTCCTTTTGAAAAATATTGATATGTATTATTCATTGATTGTGAAAAACTAAATAATTAATATTTTCTTTCCAGGTATGGTATATTACATTAAAAAAAAATATATCTTACTTATGTGAATTAAAAATATTTGATAGTATTCTCATGGAAAAAAAGTATACATAACAAAATTTTCCAATACATAATATGTATTTCTTTATGAAATATATTTGACTTTCCGAAACCTTAATACACATAATTTTTATAGAATTAATAATTAATAATTTATTACATGATATATATAAAATCTAATAATTATCCGTATAAAATATATACCATATTTCATATATTAGTACTTCACGTATTGTTTTTCCCTGTGATGAAAAAACCGAATAGTATTTTGTTTATAAATAGGATTTTTCCCAAAATGAAAAGGCTTATATAATATATATTTTAAATACATAAAAATTTTATTCCCCATATATAATATATATATTTGATCCCAGGGATAATTAATAGAAAAAAATCATAATAAAATCCATGCATATGGTTTTAAACTTTGTTTTTTTTGAAATACAACCAAAACTTCAAGAATACCAAAATGAATCCAAACAATTTCAACTTTATCTCAGGACTCACAAGGAAACATAAAATACCCTATATATAGAAAATTTTATAAATAACATCCCTAAACCATTCCACTTCCAAATAATCAATTCCTTACCTATTCTAACACTTCTTTCACCTAAATTGTGTCCAAATTTCCATTTCCACATACTTAGTTCATTATAATGACCCTCCCATATTTTCCTTCTTAGAACTCAAGGCACATATTGGGCCTTGAAACTGATATGAAATCACTTCTCAGATCTTTTAAAACTGTTTTAATTCGTGTATATTTTTGAACTCTCAAAACACCCATATCCACTACCAAAAAAAAATTTTCCCTATTTTTAACAACATGTACAGACCCAAGTCATTATAGTTAGTGGGGTGTTTCCTATATTTGGTAAGGTTTAATTACCCTTTTATAATTTCAATTACAAGGGGATTTTATTATATCATTTTGTATTTTGATATAATCATATAATTGTGTTTTCAATATATGGTATTTCCTGAAAATTCTTCATCGCCATGTTAATTTCAATAAAATTATTTTACACTATTTCTAATAATTGTAATCCAATTTTTTACATTCTATTTTAAGTTAATTTATGATGTTTACCATTTATTATCCTATATAATTGTTTTTTAACATTAATGATTATGTTCCCATGGTATGTATAGTATCACTCCATCTGGTTAGTATATTTTTTTAGTATTATTATATATTTATTATGCTGATAGTTACCGTGTATTATATTGAAATTACTAATGGTTATTGATTTTATTATTAAACGCGTGTTTCTTGAATAGTAATATTTAGTAAGAAACATTGATATATTGCTATGAATTTTTTGTAGGTTCCCCTACTAATTAATAAAAAGGTTTTTTGAAAAGGTGTATATTGATAATTATGTAGGGGCGTCTTGGTTACACAATAAAATTGTGCATCTCGGTACATGATTAGATTAAACCATTCCATATACTAGTATATATTCATTCATATAGTTTGTTTTATTATTTGACGTATGGTTGTTCCCATGTCACTCTATCAATTGGAATTACCCTTGGAATTGTTGATGGTGCTGTATTTATCAACAAATTTGTGCCAAATATGGTTTTTTAACAAATAGTTAAAGGATATTTAAATTAATATGTATGATGGGTTTTGAGTTTAAGTAAGAATTTGAGTTTTGGGAGTTACATGCATTGATGGTGAACCAAAAATATGGTAAATAATAATTTATAGAATTTTGAGAAACATGAATTTTAATAAACTGTAGTTCAAAATATATTTGGAAGGTTTAGATGCTAGCATTCAATGATTATGTGATATGGTGACAATCTAAAATGTTAACTTTTATCATGTTTTAGTAGAAGAATATTGAACTAGAGATGTGTAAATTGAAGTGAATTCATTATGTGATACTTGAACTGGGATTCTTTTATAGATACAAATGAATGATATCAAAAGTTTCAATTCATATATTTTTTTCAATATTTGATTTTAAATGATACATAAGTGTGGATGAAAATATATTTTAAATGTATCTTATTTAGAAGTAGAATATATTCTAGAAGGTGAATTTGGAGGACTAAATAATATGATTATATGTTATTTATTCAAATTAAAAAATATCATCGTTGTTTAAGAATGAATTATGATACATGATTAGTTCAAATGATGGATTTATACTGATACTAAAGGTCAATAATCTGAATAATGAAAGATTTTATAGATGATATAATGGTGAGTTAGCTGGAAAATGTATGGGATCATTCATGTAGAATAGCTAGATATGTATGGTCTGGAGGATGACATAACAAACTAACAATATGAGAATACATAAATAAACATTGATAAATCATCATTTTCTAGAAGGTTATTGTGGTAGTATAACAAGATTAAATAAAAAGGTGTAATTATTATGAAAGGTGACTAGTATATTCAGTGAATGACTTGTATCCAAAAGTATATTGATGAATATAGAAGTTTGATCTAATTGAATGATTCTAAAGATAATACGCATGTATAAGGAAGAATTATGAATATAAAATCTGGAAATTGAAGAAAAAAAGTTATTTTTATTGTTAAATTAATGTTTTGAATGATTATAGTGACGTTTATATTTCTATAATAAGAAGAATATGGAGATACATGGTCTGAATGATTGTATAATATAGTTGGAGAGGTGGAATTAGAAGTGGATGAAACATGTGGCCTCTACCAAAATAATTCTAAACCATTAAAAGACTAGAATTTAAAATAATCCAATCCTTTTAGATATTTAACATAGAATTTATGATAATTAAAATCCATTGTGATGATTATGATTTATACTTAAATATATAAAAATCATGATGCAGATTTTAGGATTGAAGAAAATATTTTTGGATTCTTTGAATAAATTTGATTTTGAGTTTTTGGAAGATTTGATTAAGTCAGAGTTATTTTTTTGGAGGTGTTAAAGGTGGTTTCCGGAGGTTTAAGTAAACATGAATTTAATATGATGGTGAATATATGACTTATATTAATTTTTCTAAGTTCAGATATATAAATTGGTGACATCATTAGGATCTTAGTGCTAATAATATGAGAGAATAACTTATGAGATGCTAACCAACATTTTCCAAAAGATCTGATGGGCTTTACAGAAGAGTATAGATTCCATAAGATATTTTTTTGGAAAAATAGTCTAAATTTTATAGGATCATAGATTAAATAGGCCATATGATGAAATGTTGAACATTGAGGTTCTAAATAGTGATGTTCTTGGAGTTGTGATTGTGAGTAAGGGCCGATTTTGATTATTTTTAAGTCAAAGAGGTATATCATAATATATTATTGAAGTAAACTAGATAATAATAAGATATTTATCGTATTTTTTTTTGGAAAAATATTAAATTTTCAAATAGCATTTATATTTATAAACCACATATCACCTCATTCAAAACCATTGGTTGTTTAAACAGTGAAAAAATCATGTTTAACTTCTTAAACAAAAGGAATTATTTGATTATGATATGAATTAAAGTGTTAATACTACCACACCTATGTCACAACACCATATTGAAACTCTCATAGAATAAATTATACAAAACTCTATGAAATAAACATACAAGAAAAAATAGTAAAAATGAATGATATTAATAAATTTTATTTGGTTTTTAATTTTTTCCTACACCAATGGAAGATAAATGCTACTGTCATTAATTTTATCGAAGATAAGAACATTATATGATTTAAGAGTTAATTTACTATAATTATTCTTTTCAGAGTATGATTTTAATCGCATGAATAAGTATACCTACAAAATTTAAATAGTTAATCTTGTCTAGTTAACCAGTTCAATATTCTTTCAATATTTTAGTGGGGTCATACAATTTGAAACAACTACCTCTGATTTCTTATAGGTTCATCTTCTTTAAATGAGAAATTATTGTGAATGCGAATGTTATTGTTATGAATCTATAAATACAACCTATAATTATTAATTTAGGACTACATATTCTCCTAGTTTTAGAAAATTCCCCCTCTAAACAAGACTACCTCCAGTCATACTTTTTCTACCACAAGTCTTCATCATGTTTAGAACTCGTGTGGTATATTTCCTCCTTATGAATGTTTAAAACCATTAAAAATGAAATCAACAAAAAATTTCCAAAATATATCTAACTTAAATAAAAATATTAGGTTAAAAAATTATCCAAGAATACGTAGGTAAATATTACTCATTATAAAAATATATAGGAACAATCAAAGTCTCCATTCCATATTCTACAAACTATAATACAATTAAGTGATAATTATACCTTAGAAATTCATAAAATAAAACCTTGGTTAATATATCAGTAAGATTCTGGTTTTGAAAAATATTCTATATCTAAAAAGCCCCAACCTCCATCATCTTCATGATTAAATGATATTTCAGATCAGCTATCCAGTTCATTGAGTGAAACACAAGATTATTATCTAAATGGATTACGCTATTACTATTACTATTACAAAAACATATCATCTATAAATTAAGTCTTATAAAAGGCCAACTTCCAATGACTATAACTATTTATCTATAACTTCGGTTGAACTCCAAGTCTATTAAAATAAATGATTGGGAAATGAGCTACGTCTTTGTAAAATAATTTAATATCGCTAATTTGAAAACCAATGGGAAAAATTTCTAACAACAGTTATAAAATAAATGGTTTGAAAAATTCATGAGAATTGATTTTTCACATAGGTTCTTACATAACCAATGTGAAAAAATTGAAAATTTTAATATATTTTCATGACTTTTATCAAAAAATTGAAGGGAAAGATAATTTTAATATCTCATCAACACGGAATTTCATTTTTTATAATGTGACATCAAAATGTTTGATTTCCACCTAAAGATTGTAATATAATCTTTTCTTTTACCATATCAGTTATATGTTTTTATTATGCACATCATAATTTTACAATCATTTATTTCAACCATCATCATTCCATCGACTCTACTCATTTGATCTTCACTGTGAATCCACTATTTCTTCTATTTTCTATCTCATCTGGGTATTTGTAAATATCTTCCCATGATTTTTATGATTTGTTTTCTTTGTTGATATACTATTAAAAGATTAATATTTTTCTCAAATGATGAAAATTGATTTGTATTATAGTAAAACTACAAATAATCATTTGGATCCTAAAATTCCTTCTAAGATGAATATTTGGTTGGCTCATTCGATCTTTCCTCAGAAAACATATATAAAAATTTTGATGGTCATAACTTTTGATCTGTAACTCCATTTGACTTCCATGACCTATAAAAGAGAATCTTAGATAATTATATATAAAATCTTGTAAACAATTTTCTCTTTATATGTTTTAAAAACTAACGTTAAAAATGACTTTTAATGATGGTTTTTAAATAACTAATGTGAATAATAGCTTTTTAACTTGGTTTATTGTAAAATAGATGTTATTTCAATCGACTTTTTTGAAAAAAACTGATGTAAAAAATCATAAAGACTATTTTATCATCATTTATTTGATAACTATGTTAAAAAACAAATGTATAATGTATCTTGAAAAGACATCACCTCAAAACCGATGTTAAAATCTAAAAAAAGGACGTATAAAAGTGTTTTTGTACTTGTGTATCACTTATGTAGAATAAACTATTTTAACTTCTCGCGAGAGTATCTAACATATATATAATCCATATCTATCATTTCCCTTATTTAGTGGTGACCACATAATTTCGTTGTGGATATTCAATCAATTTTTTAAAACCATGACATCCCAATTATGACTATCCCTTGGAATATAAATACAAAACCCATGGTAAACTCTCATTCATCCATATCTCCACCAATGTCAAAATCAATAAAAGCATATAAAAGGCCACATATTCCAAAAAATTAGTACATATTTTATTACTTTTAGATATTAGATAATTCAATTCATTGTTTCTCAATGATATTTTCCTGAAATCTCAACAAATCAACGAAAAACTCCCACTTTAAATGAAATATCCTACCACAAACAAACAAATGTTGTACATCAGAATTATAAACAGTATTTAAAATAAATTTTTCATGTAGATGGAATTATATTGTATTTTTTCAGACCAGAATTTGGATAATATTAATTTTATATACAACATGTTTGATAAAGGATTATAGATTGTAATTCTTAATCTTTCGATGACCTTCTATAACACTCTTCTATAGATAGAACCAAAGTTTTATGCATTTTTATCTCTCTATATCAACATCCCTAAAATTTTCTTATCATCCTAAAAACCATTTATCATAAATTGTATGTCCATACCATCTTTTAGTTATTTAATCCATTTGATTTATTTATCCACTAGGATCATATTCAAAATATAAAAGAGAGTGATGAATAAACTCCACACATGAAAACATTATGATATAAATAGTGATATGTGTTTCTAAAAATGAAACCATTCCAATTAATAAATGAATGAATCATATGGTTTTATTCCCTTGGGGCATGATTCAAACTATAATATATCCTTTTTAGCATATAAATTTCTCCTTCCTTCTATTTTTCAAAGAAACCATACATTTTATTCTTACATATTTCCTCCAACAAACTTCCATGAAATAATTCCATGTTCAACTTCATATATTCTAGATATAGACTATATCATTCAACCCTGCCTAATACTATCCAGATGACTATATGTTTGATGATGTGTTAGAGAAATTTGATTAAATCTAAACCTTCATTCAACTAACACCATTTTGTTACCAAATTGGACTTATACATCTTTGTATAATAATTTTCTTCCTTTAACCAATAGAAATATTTTCAATGCAATTTTTTCTTCCCCTGTGGTGATTCAGTTAGATCATACATTTAATTTCATACAATGAATCCATATCTTTATTTTTGGACAAATCGAAATTTTAGGAATAGATGATATTATATAATTCTTCTAGGATCATGGGATATCCTTCATCCATAAGAAGTCAGTAATAAATTATGCTAATAAACTCATAATTATTTTTATATTTCTAGTAGACCTTATTAATTCAAATATTATTTTTACCATTTAAAGAACCATTACATCTTGGAATTTACTTTCTAGGACCCTTCCTTGTTCTTCAATTGTTCATGATATTTATAGTATATTATCTCAACATTTAAATTGACCCTTAGTTTCTATGATCACTTAAAATTCTATAATATTTTATGTTTAGAGAATTTTATCCCGACCAACGAGGTTATGGTTAGTTGATTCTTTCTTATCAACTATATTTTTCACCAAGTTCTTGTATCTTCAAAACACATTTTCATGAATGATAAAATCCTATATTATAATTCCCTCATGGGAGTCATTATGTTGATGTAATAAAATATATCTTCCATCACCATAAAAAATATTGAAATATGTTGGAGACTTTACTTTTAGTTTTTCATGATCTCTAGCATCAAAATGGTCATATGCATGATATGAAAAAATAATTATGTGTGTAACATCCTCTAGATTTCTGAACCCAAAATATTTGAGAATATCCATGTTCAATTATTTATATTTACATTGGATCACAAGATAATTTGAAAAATTTATTGCTTCCATACCAATCTCTTTGTAAATTTCAGAATGTTATATCATTATATTATTCTTATTAATTAGTGTCAGATTCATATTATTCATTACAAAATTCTATTATGATATTATATGAATATTCTTCTAGAACTTGATTGATTTCCACCAGAAAAACCTCTATAAATCCATACAACTGTATTCTCAACTAATTGGAGAATAGAATAAATTATGAACACTTCTGGTATCCCTTTACACCAATAATTTCCATCAAGCAAAAACCCTAAAAACCTTAATTTTTTTATTAAGTAAACCAAGAATTTCCTTATTGAATCAATGATGAATATAACTAAAAAAATTATAAACCACTATAATGGAATGATATAAGACCCAAAACATTCATATTGATGATCTATAACTTGTGATACATAGGAGTCCTATTTATATTAAATAACAAATTTATTTTGTTCTAATTGATAAAAATGTAAAAAATATTGAACTATTTGTGACTGAGCTTTTGTATACACTTATCCACAATTACTCTCATATTCTTCTCTGAATGGGCCCTGAGATGAGAATTCCAAATATTAATGCTTTTTGATTTTTTCATTCTATAAATTTTTATTCTATACGATATTTTTCATAGTTATAACTTCCAATGTTTTACACATGTATCTATAACTATGGGGCCCAAGGTATTTTTTCTATCCTAATTCAGGAATTTTGTTCCAAAATGTGTTTCATCTATCTGAACTATAAAAATAGATTATTATATAAACATATTCAGTTTAAATTTACTTATTATACTAAGATTCAACCATTATACATTCTAACTGTGGGACCCTCTATCTCCATGATCTTGAGAGCTTCATTATCAGCTAGATGGACCCTACCAATCATTATAGATAAAAATTTCACCATTCCTCACCACTTTGTCATAGAATAAAATGAATCACAAAAATTAATGATACATGATTCCAACAGAATATTTTCACTAAATGGAAAGATATATAAAAATCATCTATAGTATTAGTAGAATATGAAATTCTAAAATCTCCCCTTCTAGAATCCCCACTACATCCCCTTTTTTATGATGATCCTTCTTTAAATTATTTTATGTTAATTTTTCGCATATAATTTAAAAAACAATTTCTCTATTGATGTATCTTTAAATTTAGATTGACCTTTTAATTGAGTGGATCTTCCTCCCACTTTATTATTTTGTGAGGATCTAATATGTTATTGAAATTTTTTTTTGCATGACCTCTTTATTCAGAAAGAGATCTCACATATTTTAAAGAACTAGGTCAGTGATTTTTCAAATATTAATTAAAAATTCTAAAGTTATGTCTCAATATTATGATTATAAATACAATAATAACAAATATTACATATCTTTTATGAAAATAAATTTATCTTATTTTAAAAAAATTAAATTCTAGTGTAGTCATTTATGTGATCAACCATTAGTATTCCTTTAAGAATTATCATGTTGAATAAACTTAGCACAATGAATAAATTTTTCATAACTATTTAATCCTCATACATTTATTCCATTTACTTAATTATCTCAACTAAAGAATTCAAATCACATATAATTAAATTGACATTCTGTTAGAACATAATCTATATCCATCCATGTTTTTTCTAATAAAGTTTTTTTTTCTTTTCACCCTTTTCCTTTGATTATAGAATAATTCATTTCAACTAAAATTCATGGTCTTTATAATATAGGTAATCCTCTATATTCATATTTTAGAAATTGATGTTTTTTCTATTGAATTTTTCCTAATAGAAATTTCCATCTTTCAACACCATACATTCCAATACAGTTAACTTGGACTTAATCAAAGAAACATATGTTCAAGATAGTTACTTTATGATATTGTTTTCTAGTGTGAAATGATTTTTCAAATCACAAGATATGATATAACTTTTTGATATTGGAAACCGTAGATCTGAAAGAGTAAACCCACGAGAAGCTATAAGCGTAGAATAATTCTTTTAGAACTCCAATAATAAATAGAATCATTGAACACGATATAACAAATATTATAATTAAAACCATTCTAGATCGATACCCTAATAAATGATGATTTAAAATAATAAATTTTTAATTATTCACAATTTAGACTAATATCTATGAGAGAATATTGTTTCATCCTTTCACTTAATTGTTGAGAAGATGATTAAAATTCATATAAGTTAATCACCTATAACATCAATTTTCAAAGTTAAAAGTTTATCACATTAACAAGTGGTCCCACCCAAGATAAATATTGTGGAAAAATCCATCAAAATGTTCAATAGCCTTATAAAGTTTTTTGGGCACCACTATTGGTCACATTTTCCTCATATTTCCCAATGTACATATACCTCAACCGAAAACTTTTATTGAATGTGATGATTAGTATCACCCATCCATAACCCCCAAAAACTATTATACCATCAATAAATCAATATGAAATGGTTCATAAAAATGAACCATCCAGATCAACATGCCTCATAGAAAAATTTCACTACTATATGTCTTCACCATGCTTTAGAACTCATGTCTTAGAGTACCTCATTCTATATGCAGGGAACCAAAAAAGAGGGTATGAACAACAAATTTCCTAACATTAACACATATAATTAATTTTAATAATATGTAATTAGTTGGAAACATTTCACTACTAGAAAATAGGGCATTTGAGCCCTGTTACTTATAGCGACCGCCAATGGCGGTCGCTAAGCCTCCTTAAAAAAAATAAGGGGCTTCCCCCCCCCCTCTCCACTTGATCGTGCCCCCCCCACTGAACCCTTACCCCCCGTCGCCCCCCCCAACCCCCCCACCCCCCCCCCCCCCCCCCGCCACGCGCCCTCCCCGTCGCCCCGCCGCCGCGCGCCCTCCCCGGCGCCCCACCCTCCGCCGGCCCGCCATCTGCCGGCCCGCCCTCCACCGGCCCGCCCTCCGCCGGCCCGCTCTCCGTCGGCCCGCCCTCCGCCGGCCCGCCCTCCGCCGGCCCGCCCTCCGCAGCCCCAACCTCCGCCGGCCCGCCCTCCGGCCGGCCACCCTCCACCCTCCGGCCACCCTCCGGCCGCCCTCCGGCTTCCCTCTGACCGCCCTCCGCCAGCCTGCCCTCCTCCGGCCGTCCTCCGCCCTCCGACTCCGGCCGCCCTACGCCCTGCGACCTCCCTCTGCCCTCGAGCCTCCCGCCACCCGCCTCTGGCAGCCCGGCAGCGCTCCGGCAGCCCTCCGGCCGCCCTCCGCCGGCCCCGCCCTCCCCGGCCGCCCTCCGCCCTCTGGCTCCGGCCGCCCTCCGCCCTACGGACGCCCTGCGGCCTCCCGCCACCCGCCTTCGGCAGCCTGGAAGCCCTCAGGAGCCCTCCGGCAGCCCTCCGACCTTCGGCCTCCAGCCCCTCCGGCCTCCGACCTCCGCCCTCGGCCTTCCGCCCCCTCGTCCCTCCCCCCAGCACCCCGAACACCCCCCCCCCCGAACCCCGCCAACCCCCGTCCCATTCATCTTCATCCCCTCCCTCTCCGCACCACCACCACCTGTCCCCTCCTTCACCGTCCCCTCCCTCAACGAACCAGCTCCGGCTCCGGCTCCCCACCGCTCCTCTCCCTCAAAGCACCGTCGTTGGCTCCCCTCCCTTCTAGGTTTGTATCGCAATCAGGTATGACATGGGCTTTCACTTACATTATTATTTTATAAATGGTTCACAAACAATTAGTTTTTATTTATTTTAAATATATTTGATATCAAAAATGAAAATGTAATAAGTCTTATGTAAATGTTTGTTATAGGGATATTATTATGGATAAGAGTTGGATTGATCTTCCAAATCGAACGTATAGAGAGTATTTCAATGGCATTATACAGTTTATTGACTTCACGAGAGGATTTGGAAGTGACTATATTAGTTGTCCATGTAGAAAATGTGCTAACAGATATCAATTCACACGAGATACTGTGAGGGAGAACCTTTTCTTTAATGGATTTCTAAAAAATTATAAGTGTTGGACTCGTCATGGAGAAGAATATGTTCGTTGTCAAAATACAGATGCAGCTCAGATGGATTTTGATCCAAGGATGACTGATCCAATGCATGAAATGCTTACTGAAATGGTACGTGGGTTTGATCCTGAAGGCATTGACATCCAGAATCTTGAGACCGGTGAGATAAATCTTCGCTCTGGTGCATATCGTGATTCGAGGAGGTTTTATGAAGCACTTGATGATGCAAAAAAAGAATTATATCCTGGATGTACTTCTACAATAAACTGTCGTTTATCGTGGAGTTGTTGCATTTGAAGACTTTGAATAATTGGTCAGACACATCATTCGACATGCTTTTGGTTTTATTGAAAAAAGTTCTTCCTGTCAATGCTAAGATTCCTGAGTCGTATTACTATGCTCGTAAGTTGACAGAGAACTTAGGTTTTACATATGAGACCATAGATGCATGTGCAAACAACTGTATGTTGTTTAGAAAAGAAACTGCCCATTTGGATATTTGTACAGTTTGTGGTGCTTCCAGGTGGAAAGAGAACAGGGGAAATAATACTCATCAAAGTCAGATTGCGATACAGGGGAAACTGATTGCCGTAAATCAAATGCGTTACTTTCCCCTTAAACCCAGGTTGAAAATATTTTTTATGTCATCTAAAGTTTCTAATTTAATGAGATGGCATGCAGAAAGAGTTCATGAAAGTGATATGTTAACCCACCCGGCAGACTCTCATGCATGGAAGGAATTTGATAAGAGACATCCCGACTTTGCTAAAGATGTTTGTAATGTCCGATTGGGATTGGCAGCAGATTGTTTCAATCCATTCATGTCTATCGTTGGTGCAACTCATAGCACATGGCCCGTGGTGTTGCTTCCATATAATCTTCCTCTGTGGCTTTGTATGAAGAAACAATTTATATTACTTTCCACTCTTATTAATGGACCTAAAAGTCCGGGGGATAAGATTGATGTTTACCTTCATCCATTGATTGATGAGTTGAATGAATTTTGGGGCGATGGTGTGATGACTTATGACTGCGAAACGAATGAAATGTTCAAAATGCATGCTGCTTTATTGTGGACAATCAATGACTTCCCAGCTTATGCAAATTTATCAGGCTGGAGTACGAAAGGGTAATTTGCTTGCCCTTGTTGCAATAAAAGTAAAAAATCTGTATGGCTTAAACATTCCAAAAAATGGGCATACATGGGTCACAGGTGTTTTCTCCCTCCTCAGCACAGATTCAGAAAGGATAGAGTAACATTTGATGGTTATAGAGAGTTCAGCCCAGCACCAAAGATCATTACAGGAGTCGAAATTTTATCGCAGATTGAGGAAGAAAACATCCGCACGGTATATGAAATTCAGGATTTGGTGGCTCCTCCAGTACGTAATATTCGTGCTGCGGGTAGGCAGCGCAGTCACAATTGGAAAAAGAAAAGTATTTTTTATAGTCTTCCGTATTGGAAAACTAACATGTTGAGGCATAGTTTGGATGTCATGCACATTGAAAAAAATGTTTGTGATAACATATTGTGGACCATTTTAGGTGTCAGTGGAAAATCAAAGGACCATGTTAATGCACGCCGTGATTTGGAAGAAATGGGTTTAAGGAAACAGTTGCATTTACAGTTAGCTGAGGGAAACAAGGCATATATGCCTACTGCATAGTATACGATGACTACAGAGGAGAAAGAAACATTTCTTTCCATTTTAAAGATGGTCAAGGTGCCTGATGGTTATTCTTATAATATTTCAAAGTGTGTGAATCTGACGAGCAAGACATTGCAAGGGTTGAAAAGTCATGACAATCACATATTACTTCAGCAGTTGATTCCAATCGCAATTTGTGATTGTTTATCCCCCAATGTTATTCGGCCCTTGATTGAGATGAGTAATTTTTTTAGACAGCTTTGATTAAGAAATCAACGAATGAGTGATTTAAAAAGTTTGCAGGACCGAATTGTACTTACTCTTTGTCACTTTGAGAAACTTTCCCCCCCCCCCTCTTTTTTCGATGTTATGGTCCACTTGACAGTGCACCTAACTGATGAAGTAATGGCTGCTGGTCCAGTGCAATTAAGGTGGATGTATCCTATTGAACGGTATTTGAGTACATTGAAAAGATTTGTACGCAACAGAGCTCGTCCAGAGGCATCAATAGCCAACGGTTATTTGATGGATGAGTGTACTAACTTTTGTGCAGAATATCTTACGGATGTGGAAAAAAAATTAGATAAGCCCTCTTGGATTCATGATGGTCCAGTTGGAGAAGGAACCACATTTGATATGGACAACATCGAGTGGATACAAGCACATCGATATATCTTGTTCAATACTCCATCAGTTGCACCATTAATGCAGTAAGTATATTATCAATGTGCTTGTATAACTTTTACATGTTTTGTTTGCATAAGATGATATTTTAAACATCGCATTATCATTTGCAGGAAACACATTAATGAGATAAAAGAAGCGATGCATCATGCGACTGAGTTGCAAATTCAACAATCTCATTATGCGTCATTTCATGATTGGTTCAAGGATTATGTATGTATAAATTGATTTTCATTATGAGTGACGTATTATACTAATTCTTTCTGCATATATCAGTATTGATTTTTATAAATTATGTAGGTTTGTAAGTTGAGGGAGTTAGGGGACCCCACGCTACCTGAAGTATTTATCCAACTGGCTGAGGGTCCATCTATAACGGCTCGTCGTTATAAATCTATTGATGCTAATGGTTTTCGATTTCACATTAAAGATGTTGACGACAAACGAGCAACACAAAACAGTGGCATTGGTTGTCCCTTTGTCGATTCTGGTTATTACTATGGTCAATTGATAGACATCATTGAAGTTTTATACACACACGGTTTGAAGTACATATTGTTAAAGTGTAATTGGGTTGATCCAGTGCGTGGATGTAAAGTCGATCAATATCAGTTTTCATTGGTGAATTTTAAATATATGTTATACAGAAATAATGAACGAGTTGAGAATGAACCTTTCATTTTGACATCACAAGCGGAACAAGTATTCTTCGTTACTTTGCCTTCGGATCCAAGTTGGCAAGTTGTTTTCAAAATGTCTTGGCGAGGAGTGTTTTTATTTGAAGAATATGAACCCGAGACTGTTCCGTTTTTTTACCAACAACTTGATCAACATACCGTAGTTCAACGTGAAGAAGATATTTATTGGGTCAGAGCAGCTGTTGAAGGAGAAACGGTCGATTTTCATGCTTAATGAAAGGTATAATTGTTTTCCCGCTATTCAGTAGAATGTCCTAGGATATCATAAATTATCTAATCATTTTATAAATATTTATATGTTTTAATCCTCACTATTGTAAGTTTTAATTCAATCATAAATATTTAGGTTGTTTTTACTCTTGATTTATTGATTTTATGGTCGGTGTATCATCCCTTTGAGGTATTCTTCATCTGATTCATGTGCTACTTGAATTTTTATTAGTTTTATCTGAAATTTGGCTATGCATTGACTGGTTTTGTACATAATTTGTATATCTGTTTTGTTAACTTTCTGATTTTTTAAAATTCATTCACAACTAATTATTCAATCCATTTTTTGTTTGATTAACAGTTGTACAAGTTTGATTTTTTAAGAACAATCCAATTTAACTTTTAAACACTTTGGACTCATTACTGATGTTTTCTATGACTGCAGACATGTCAGGGGAAGAGGCAGAAGATCCACATCATCTATCTGAGGCATCTACGTCTCAGGGTCGAGGTATGTTTGAATGTCATTGTCTATATTTTTTATGTAATTGACATACATACATATATATATATATATATAACATTTGTCAATTTATATATAAAATTGTTTTCAATAGGATCAGACTCGGGCTGCTTATTCCTCTCTATTCCTCTCGCAGGAGAGGCCCTGGTTGTGGCATATTATCATAAAATTCCGACACGACGATAGATGTTTCATTTGACGAGGTTTTTCATCCTGTGGGACCGAATGCCCCGGCATTTATTCATCAGCTGGATCATATCATACGTGACCCACATCAATTTCCATTGACCACGCGTGACTGGGCTTCTATCCCTCAGGACACATTAGATCATCTATGGAGGGAGGTTCAGGTAAGAAAATCATTTTACTTTATTATCTATGTATAAATAATACTAATATGTTTGATTATTTTCTTTATAGGAAAATTTGAAAGTATGCCCTAAAGAGTTTCGGCCCGTGTGTATGAGAAAATGCCGTAAGATGTGGAAAGATTATAAAGGCAAAGTGAAGAGGGACCACTGGGTACCAAATGTGGGTGCCCTAGACATTTTGGAAAAAGTCCCGAGAGGTGTCCTCCTGTAACAACCCGAGATTTTATGAAAAATATTCTTTTTAATTTTATTAATGTCTTGTGTTGTACGCTACACCAAAAGGAGCTTGCACAACACACATCCTTGACTTGCCTTGCATTACACGCAATCACGACCTTCCTCGATAGTGTGTGTAGTACGCAATACCGAGTTTCACTAAACAACGACATGCTATTAAAATATTATTATAACTAGCCGTTATGAATAGTAATAACCACCTTTTAAAATTTTAGAAATTTTAGCTCTAAAAATGGACTTCATTTTTGGATTCGGAGTATCGAATTTAGCCTGAGGTGAAATTTTGGTACTTTTCGGATAACTTTCATATTCTGATGAATAGTGAAAATTACTAAATTATAATTAAAAACAACTTTTTTAATCAAAATAATTAATAGTGATAAGTTATTAATTTGAGTGGTTTTAAAGTATATTTAGAATATATTTTTACAATTTAATACAATTTTGGTCATTGGATGTAATTTCACATTTAAACCAGACATAAACAAGTGTCAATCTTTTGATAGATATTGTTTCTTAAAAACACGCTATTTGTTTTAACAACGGGATTTAATTATAAAATTAATTAATGCATCTTCTATGTTATGAATTTGGTAAAATAGAATTCATTTTTGAATTCGGAATATGAAATATAGCTTAGGATGAAATTTTGGCATTGTTCTGAAAAACATCAATTTTTGATGAATAGTGAAACTACTAAGTGGTAGTTAAAAAACTGAATTTTTCATAAAACATAATTTTACCGCTTCTGTGAATGGAATTTCAAAAATCCGAGAGACACGGTTGATGTCAATAAGTAAAATGTGGTTCAATGAGATGAAAATAATTTTTGGTGAATAGTAACTTTTTACTTTTATTTACCACGGTTAAAAGTAAATAGGGTAATTAAGGGTAACAATGATATTAATAGTACCCTAACAGAAGTCCTAATCCTATTGGACAACTGCATCTCGACCAAAAACAACCTTAAATGTAAAATATTATCATTTAGGCCCACTTGGATTAGATTAGGACTTTTATTATTATTTAATTCAAAGAAGAGTTAAAAGAGTTAAAATCAAAGTTTATTTACTAAAACATTTTTAATATAGGGTTATACATAAGATAAATTCGATTGTAAATATTCATTAAAAATATAAAAAGATTTCCTACATAATGGTATTTTATTTGTAATTTTTAGACATCAAATAAGTTAATTTATTTATGACACAAAGATGATGCAGTAATTATCTTATTAAGGAAATATTGACATAATTGATATTATAAATACCAAAATAAATGTAATTTAAGACTTTTTATGAATTCCTCTAATTTTCTAGCTTACTATGATATATTAGTGTTGATTTAATCAACTTGTTTCAAACATATAATTCTGTTATGACTTTCACAAAAATCATATATCAAATAGTGTCAAAATTGACACAAAATAGTTTTAAATCAAATATTATATTATTAATTGTTATTTTATTCCTAAAAATCTAAGGTTCGGCCAAATGACTTAGATAAGGATATATATATTAATAATAAACAATTTTGGGTTCCTTTGGCATGTTATAGTAAGTGTATTAACCATATAGTGTAAGAAAACAAAAAGACACGGTAAAAGTTAAATTATTTAACTTAAAGTTAAATCTAATTGATAAGGTTAAAATAATAACCTAAACTTGTCTAAATCCTATTGGTTGATAGGATTTCGACCCATACCCACTTTATCTTCTAAATAAGACACTTTGGAACCATTATAAACCGATTTTGACTTTAATATAAAATAATATTTTGAGATATTCCTAAGGTGCCCCTCTCCTCCCTTATAAAAGGGCACCTCCTCCCTCTCTTCCTCACACAACTTTGAGCCTTCATGCTGGGCCAACCCCTACCAAAATCTCTTCTCCACTTCCCTAGTATCATCCTAGAGGTCCTGGTCTTCTTCAAAGACCATCCTTAGTTCTTTAAGTGGAGGATAAGTGAAGGCGCGTCAAAAAGAGGAGGTTCGGACACGTACAAAGCAAGTCGGACCTAAGGTAAGGGAAATATCACAATCTCATTTTTATCCGAGATTGTTTATTCGTAAGTATTTACTGGGGTGTATTTTATCATCCACATCCATGTTCCCTCAATATGTAATATTTTTTTCATCCACTTAAAATAGTTTAAATCCAATTTTACCCTTCGGTGAGTTTTTAGTAAAGAATATGAAAGGAATCTTTTGTCGTTTTTTTGTATGAGGTACTTTTTGACTTTTCCGACAAAAGTACGAAGAATGTTTTTTTAACATATACGGCATGAATGGATTTTTAAAAAATTATTTCCAAGAAGCTTACTTTACAAGTTTTCAAGTTTATTTTTAATCAACTTATTTTAGTTTAAAATTGTAAGACATGTTAAGAAAGGAAAATGTCTTTGAAGTGGAAAGGATAATTTCCTCAAGAATGGAGTTCAAGTGTTTTATCAAAATTATTTTCCATATAAGATAATAAAGGGTACTATTTCTATCCCTATTATTACATGGATTTGATTATGTTGTGATGGAAATATTTTTATAAATTCTTTTATCTTATATGAATTGTTTTATGATGTCATGTTGTTTAAGAATCCCATTTTTACTACATGGGTTATGTAATGATGTATGATTTATGATTTTGTGGCACACAAAAGAATGGTATCATTATGATATGGGTGGGACCTATATCTCCCTCCAATGCATTGGGTAAAGATTTTATATCTCATGAGATAGACATGGCTGGAATGGTAGGTTATACCGGTTCAGTGAAACAGGACTGAAACGAGGGTGACTCGGTTCAGAAAGGGAGTCTTGGAAATGAGTCTTGACTAACAAGAAATGATTCTCTATGATTATGTGTGTATGCCAAAAAGTTTTATGTTTTATGTTATGCTTATTGGGATTTCATTTCACTACTATGATTTATCCCATGATATGAAATTATGCTCTCTTTTGCAGGTTAAGATTTCCAAAAGTTATGTTCTTATGAATATGATGTGATTGATTTTTCTTTTGCTTACCCTTACTGAGCATTTGAGCTCACACTTTTATGTTTTCTTTTCCCCAGGATATAAAGAAAGGTTTTAGGTAAAAAAAGGGAAGATCTTTATTGGAGATATTGAAGATCTTTCACCATGATTAGAAGATTACGTTCCGAGTTTCCAAAGACACTAAACTATTACGATCCTTGTGTGTGTGTTTTTGTTATGTACTAAGTATTCCGCAAAAGTAATGTAATGTCCATGTATGATAAGATTCGGGTCTTTACAGTTGGTATCAGAGGAAAGGTTTAGTCAACCTTTGGAAACTAGGATGCGAAAACGTTAGTGAGATCCCTAGAGATATTTCTACGGTATGTCTAGGGATGTCCCTAAGGTTAAGTATATGTATAGGTTATTGTACTAGAACTACGCTAACGATCATAGAATTAAACCAAAGATGTTAGATATTGAAGGTACTCCCCCTTTATTATGTTGTTTTCCCTAGCATGATTTTTTCCTCTCACACTATTCTTTTTGGGTTTTAGACGATGGCTGGAACCCGAAGGAACCGTGTTGATCAATGCAATGGACAATGCAATGATTGTCCTCCTGAACAAACAAATGTTATGGGAGATGGAGTGCAAAATCTTATTTCTATCCTTACACAAGCTATGAATCATTCTGGACTTCCAAATGAGCAGAGAAAGGAACAGTATTCTATTGAGTCCTTCATGAGGCAACTTCCACCTTCTTTCAGTGGGACTTCCGATCCACATATTGCTGAACAATGGATCAGTACCACTGAAAAGATATTTTCAGTTCTTCAATGTTCTGAACATGATAAAGTCATCTTAGCAGTATATTGTTTGGAAGGTAAAGCTGATCAATGATGGAATCTTATCAAGAATACGAGGCCAAGAGATGAAATTGAGTCCATGGAATGGGACGAGTTCAAGAACTTGTTTTTCAGTAAGTACTTCCATCGTATTCTTCAAACAAAGATGGAGAAGGAGTTTCTTGAACTAAAGCAAAAGGATGATGAATCTGTTGGTATATACGAAGCGAATTTTACAAGGCTTGCAAGGTATGCATCTGGCATTATCATCCAACCTGAAAGTAAAGTTGATCAATTTTTCAGTGGCTTAAAACCAAGTCTTCGAAGGGCATTAGCTATAAGAGACTTCAGTAGCTATGAAGAAATTTTGCGTTGTGCTAACAAGGTAGAAATAGAAGTTGGTGTTACATATCCATCTCATGGTTTTGACAAGAAATGAAAGATGGAGTTCAAGGAGAAATCTCCGAATAATGGTGAAAAGAAGATGAATGTTTCCTTATGAACAAAGTGTGTAAAGAAGCATGGTGGAGATTGTCTTAAAGGGAATAGAAAATGTTTTAAGTGTGAAAAAGAAGGTCATCGAGCAGCTGAGTGTCGAAGTAATGGAAAAAGGGTTTCTAATGATGTGAATAAAGAAAACACTACAGAGAACGCACCACCAACACTTCAATGCTTCAAGTGCAAGGAAATGGGGCATTATGCTAATAAATTCCCTAATCCAAGGGTTAGTGATGATCAACATGAGAAACCACTGAAGGCAAAGGACAAAGGGAAGTCACATGCGATCACTATTGGCGAAGTTGAATATGACAACGATGTGGTGGAATGATTAAGTGTTTATGTAATGGGATTCGAAAATAATATTATATCATGGAGTATTGGAATATTTATGTATTAGTCTAATGTGGTATTCAAAGTAATTGAGATATTTTTGGAAATAAGATGATATGCGCATAATGAAGGGAAAACGAGAAAACAAAATGTTTAACAGTATTCATGAGCTCATGATTGATATCATGACTAAGTGATATCATGGTTTGAGTATATAGAATTTTGAGGATTTTGGTATGTGGAAAGTGTTAACTTTTAACTGCATTCATGTTTTCACTAAGGTATTCAAGAGAATACACGATTAAGGACTTTGAATGTTTGGAATGTGACCAACAAAACATACCTTATGATATATGGGGATCGACGATGGTGTTAAATCTCTGGTAATCATTTTCACTATGTTATGAGAGTGGACTGCAGTATTATGGATAAGCCTAAAGATTGGAATGGATTATGTTGGACATAAGTTAGTATTGTTTAAGGATAAAAGTTTTTTCGATATTATTGATGGGATGTTATAGTAATATAGTTTTAGAAAAAGGACAACCTACAGGACCTGCGACAGCCCATGGCGTCGGACAAGGCTGTGGGAATCGAACCCACAACCGAAGTGCGACTGGCCTTTATCACCTACCACTGGCCTACAGGAAGTCCCTTTTTAGTAGAAACTAGTTTTATTATATTAAGCAGTATGATATATGAAGTATAAGTTCATTTTAGGAACCATATATGATTAATCTCACTATAGATCGACTTATGTATATAATTTTTGCTAACCTTTTGTTTGAGACAGATGGAATGACCCGTCATTCTATCACATGATCTGCTAACACTTCACGAATAACAAATTCAACTTCATTTATTTAAGAGATGAAGTGGAAATTGTTCAAGGCACGAACAACAGTGAGATTGTACCAAAATAAAGTAAGTATTTCTTCTAAGCAAATTTTCAACTTTAGGGAAATGATCTTGAAAACCAAAAATGTTGTCCTAGTGATCTTATACCTGATGAATCAGATGGTACCTTATATCATCACAAATCTATGGATTTGTGATTACTGGCTTTTCCATAGCCATGTTCTCTACCACTCTCCATCAGAACATGATGGTTAGATTTCTCTTCCATATCCATATTTTCACCTATGTGAAAACCCAATGATTAGTTTATTTGGGTAATCGTTACATTTCATACTTTAGTTTTTAAAGCCAAGTTTTGGTATTCTTTTTTACGATGTGGGTTTCTATTAAAGAAACTTTCGAATAGTAAACCATTTATAACCCCAACGAATTTCGAGGGAGAAATTCAGTTTAAGGGGGGTAGAATGTAACAGCCCGAGATTTTATGAAAAATATTCTTTTTAATTTTATTAATGTCTTGTGTTGTACGCTACACCAAAAGGAGCTTCCACAACACACATCCTTGACTTTCCTTGCATTACACGCAATCGCGACCTTCCTCGATAGCGTGTGTAGTACGCAATACCGAGTTTCACTAAACAACGATATGCTATTAAAATATTATTATAACTAGCCGTTATGAATAGTAATAACCACCTTTTAAAATTTTAGAAATTTTAGCTCTCAAAATGGACTTCATTTTTGGATTCGGAGTATCGAATTTAGCCAAAGGTGAAATTTTGGTACTTTTCGGATAACTTTCATATTATGATGAATAGTGAAAATTACTAAATTATAATTAAAAACAACTTTTTTAATCAAAATAATTAATAGTGATAAATTATTAATTTGAGTGGTTTTAATGTATATTTATAATATATTTTTACAATTTAATACAATGTTGGTCATTGGATGTAATTTCACATTTAAACCAGACATAAACAAGTGTCAACCTTTTGATAGATATTGTTTCTTAAAAACACGCTATTTGTTTTAACAGCGGGATTTAATTATAAAATTAATTAATGCAACTTATATGTTATGAATTTGGTAAAATAGACTTCATTTTTTAATTCGGAATATGAAATATAGCTTAGGATGAAATTTTGGCATTGTTCTGAAAAACATCAATTTTTGATGAATAGTGAAACTACTAAGTGGTAGTTAAAAAACTGAATTTTTCATAAAACTTAATTTTACCGCTTCTATGAATGGAATTTCAAAAATCTGAGAGACACGGTTGATGTCAGTAAGTAAGATGTGGTTCAAAGAGATGAAAATAATTTTTGGTGAATAGTAACTTTTTACTTTTATTTACTACAGTTAAAAGTAAATAGGGTAATTAAGGGTAACAATGATATTAATATTACCCTAACACATGTCCTAATCCTATTGGACAAGTGTATATCAACCAAAAAACAACCTTAAATGTAAAATATTATCATTTAGGCCCACATGGATTAGATTAGGACATTTATTATTATTTAATTCAAAGAAGAGTTAAAAGAGTTAAAATCAAAGTTTATTTACTAAAACAATTTTAATATAGGGTTATACATAAGATAAATTCGATTGTAAATATTCATTAGAAAGCTAAAAATATTTCCTACATAATGGTATTTAATTTTTAATTTTTAGACATCAAATAAGTTAATTTATTTATGACACAATGATGATGCAGTAATTATCTTATTAATGAAATATTGACATAATTGATATTATAAATACCAAAATAAATGTAATTTAAGACTTTTTATGAATTACACTAATTTTCTAGGTTACTATGATATATTAGTGTTGATTTAATAAACTTGTTTAGAACATATAATTCTGTTATGACTTTCACAAAAATCATATATCAAATAGTGTCAAAATGGACACAAAATAGTTTTAAATCAAATATTATATTATTAATTGATATTTTATTCCTAAAAATCTAAGGTTCGGCCAAATGAATTAGATAAGGATATATATATTAATAATAAACAATTTGGGGTTCGTTTGGCATGTTATAGTAAGTGTATTAACCATATAGTGTAAGAAAACAAAAAGACACGGTAAAAGTTAAATTATTTAACTTAAAGTTAAATCTAATTGATAAGGTTAAAATAATAACCTAAACTTGTCTAAATACTATTTGTTGACAGGATTTCGACCCATACCCACTTTAGCTTCGAAATAAGACCCTTTGGAACCATTATAAACCGATTTTGACTTTAATATAAAATAATATTTTGTGATATTCCTAAGGAGCTCCTCTCCTCCCTTATAAAAGGGCACCTCCTCCCTCTCTTCCTCACACAACTTTGAGCCTTCAAGCTCGGCCAACCCCTACCAAAATCTCTTCTCCACTTCCCTAGTATCCTCCTAGAAGTCCTGGTATTCTTCAGAGACCATCCTTAGTTCTTTAAGTGGAGGATAAGTGAAGGCGCGTCAAAAGGAGGAGGTTCGGACACGTACAAAGCAAGTCGGACCTAAGGTAAGGGAAATATCACAATCTCATTTTTATCCGAGATTGTTTATTCGTAAGTATTTACTGGGGTGTATTTTATCATCCACATCCATGTTCCCTCAATATGTAATATTTTTTTCATCCACATACAATAGTTTAAATCCAATTTTACCCTTCGGTGAGTTTTTAGTAAAGAATATGAAAGGAATCTTTTGTCATTTTTTTGTATGAGGTACTTTTTGACTTTTCCGACAAAAGTACGAAGAATGTTTTTTTAACATATACGGCATGAATGGATTTTTAAAACATTATTTCCAAGAAGCTTACTTTACAAGTTTTCAAGTTTATTTTTAATCAACTTATTTTAGTTTAAAATTGTAAGACATGTTAAGAAAGGAAAATGTTTTTGAAGCAGAATGGATATTTCCCTCAAGAATGGAGTTCAAGTGTTTTATCAAAATTATTTTCCATATAAGATAATAAAGGGTTCTATTTCTATCCCTATTATTACCTGGATTTGATTATGTTGTTATGGAAATATTTTTATGAATTCTTTTATCTTATATGAATTGTTTTATGATGTAATGTTGTTTAAGAATCCCATTTTTACTACATGGGTTATGCAATGATGTATGATTTATGATTTTGTAGAACACAAAAGAATGGTATCATTATGATATGGGTGGGACCTATATCTCCCTCCAATGCATTGGGTAAAGATTTTATATCTCATGAGATAGACATGGCTGGAATGGTAGGTTATACCGGTTCAGTGAAACAGGACTGAAACGAGGGTGACTCGGTTCAGAAAGGGACTTTGTCCACTAAGATAGTCTTGGCAATGAGTCTTGACTAACAAGAAATTATTCTCTATGATTATGTGTGTATGCCAAAAAGTTTCATGTTTTAAGTTATGCTTATTGGGATTTCATTTCACTACTATGATTTATCCCATGATATGAAATTATGCTCTCTTTTGCAGGTTAAGATTTACAAAAGTTATGTTCTTATGAATATGATGTGATTGATTTTTCTTTTGCTTACCCTTACTGAGCATTTGAGCTCACCCTTTTATGTTTTCTTTTCCCCAGGATATAAAGAAAGGTTTTAGGTAAAAAAAGGGAAGATCTTTATGGGAGATATTGAAGATCTTTCACCACGATTAGAAGATTACATTCCGAGTTTCCAAAGACACTAAACTATTACGATCCTTGTGTGTGTGTTTTTGTTATGTACTAAGTATTCCGCAAAAGTAATGTAATGTCCATGTACGATAAGCTTCGGGTCTTTACACCTCCCGGCTCAGTGGCGTGACTTGGTTGCATATTGGTCTACTGAGGGTGTTGCGGTTTGTATAATAATTATTTTGGTGTATATATATTTTCAAGAATATGTGATTTGTTTGAAATTTGAATGAATTGAATGTAGGGGGTGTCAACACGCCATTCTGAGAATCGAGCGTTGCAGGGACCACCTCACAGGCTCGGGACTCGTCACGTGTCTCAGATCCGACATGAGGTATATATTATTCATTTTTTAATTTATTAATTAATATGGTTTTGTGTTTATATTCTTTTAATATACAGTTGCGAGAGCAAGGTGCAGCAACTGATAAAATGTTGGTGTGGATGAGGACTCGTGATCGCAATGATCCAGAGGTTGCAGCATTGATAGTAAGTGTCTGTACTTACCAATAATTACATAAATCTATATATTAACATATATATATTTATATATATTTAAATATTTCACAGGCTCAATTTGAAGCTGAGTTAGAACATCTGCCAGAGGACCAGCGACAGCTTCCCATGCGACGGGATGAGATCTTTCATCGCATTGTCGGTCAGGACGGGCATGGCTATAGTTTGACCTATAGAGCAGGGATTCCTCGTTCTGCAGTGTCACGCGCTGCGGTTGTCGGTCCTGCTGTTGATCATATGACATAGCAGATGTCAGATTTTGAGGCATGGTTGCGCTCTTCCGAGGAGGAAAATGCGCAATTGACAGCTGAGGTTAGAGCACTGTGGGAATATGTGCGTCGAGCTGATGGTGCAGGGGATCATACGACGCAGGTATATACTGTATTTATTTATTTAATTTAAAATATTTTTGTTATTAAAATATTTATAATGTTTATTTGTTGTAGGCCCCCGGTCCACCAGAAGGAGGTAGCATTGATTACAACGCGTGACGCATCATATATTCACGAGATATGTTTTTTGTTTTTACTGGTGGGGTTGACATTAATGTACTGTATGTATTCATTTAATTTAAATTAGAAGGTTGTGTACTTATAATTTCTTTCTTTTCTTGTTTATTATATGATAGCTAATATTATCTAAGGTGTGCATTTAAAAACTCTAACCCCCCGCACCCCCGTACAACACCCCCCAACCCCCCCCCCCCCCCCCCTCCGCACCCCTGAACAGCCCCAAGCACAACCGTACAACCCCCCGCACCCCCGGACAGCCCCCCCCGCACCCCCGTACAGCCCCCGCACCCCCGTACAGCCCCCGCACCCCCGTACAGCCCCCGCACCCCTGTACAACCCCCGCACCCCCGTACAGCCCCCCCCCCCCCCCCCCCCGCACTCCCGTACAGCCCCCCACACCCCCGTACAGCCCCCCCGCACCCCCATACAGCCCCCCGCACCCCCAGACAGCCCCCCCGCACACCCGTACAGCCCCCCGCACCCCCAGACAGCCCCCCCCCTCGCACCACCGTACAGCCCCCCCGCACCCCCATACAGCCCCCCGCACCCCCGTACAGCCCCCCCCCCCCCCCCCCCCCGCACCCCCGGACAGCCCCCTGCACCCCCCAGACAGCCCCCCCGCACCCCCGTACAGCCCCCCCGCACCCCCGGACAGCCCCCCCCCCCCCCCCTCGCACCCTCGTACAGTCCCCCGCACCCCCGTACAGCCCCCCCGCACCCCCGTACAGACCCCCCGCACCCCCGTACAGCCCCCCGAACCCCCCAGATAGCCGCCCCGCACCCCCGTACAACCCCCCCGCACACCCGTACAGCCCCCCACACCCTCGTACCGAATGCGTCATTTTCAGCAGCTCGACGCGCGCTGAAATGGCGCGTTGGGGGTCAAAACCACTCGAACGACCTCCGAATGTCACGAAACCGCACGACAACATCCGTTGCATGAATTGTGAAATGGTCGGGCAGACGGCACGTCAATCGGAGGTGTCGTTTGACCGCGGCGGCCGAAAACACGTTTCCAGCGCCATAAAACACCAAAACGGCGTGCGACGGTCGAATTCGGAGCAAACTTGCTCTAAACGACCTGAAACCGCATGAGAACGATAGGAATATTATTCTTGAGATGCAGGAGGAGGCAGCACGTCCATCGGACGTGCGGTGCGCTCAGCACAACCGAATGCGTCGTTTTCAACAGCTCGGCGCGCGCTCAAATGGCACGTTGGGGGGTCAAAACCACCCAAACGACCTCCAAATGTCACGAAACCGCACGAAAACATCCGTTGCGTGAATTGTGAAATGGTTGGGCAGACGGAACGTCAATAGGAGGTGTCGTTTGACTGCGGCGACCGGAAACGCATTTCTGGCGCCATAGAACACCAAAACGGCGTGCGGCGGTCAAATTCGGAGCAAACGTGCACCGAACGACCGGAAACCGCACGAGAATGATAGGAATATTATTCCTGAGATGCATGAGGAGGCGACACATCCATCGGACGTGCGGTGCGCTCGGCACGACCGAATACGTCGTTTTCAGCAGCTCGACGCGCGCTGAAATGGCGCGTTGGGGGGTCAAAACCATCCGAACGACCTCTGAATGCCATGAAACCGCACGACAACATCCTTTGCGTGAATTCTGAAATGGTCGGGAAGACGACACATCAATCGGAGGTGCCGTTTGACCACGGCGGCCAGAAACGCGTTTCCGGCGCCATAAAATACCAAAACGGCGTGCGACGGTCGAATTCGGAGCAAACGTGCTCCGAACGACCTGAAACCGCACGAGAATGATAGGAATATTATTCCTAATATGCAGGAGGAGGCGGCACGTCCATCGGACGTGCGGTGCGCTCGACACGACCGAATGAGTCATTTTCAGCAGCTCGGCGTGCGCTGAAATGGCGCGTTGGGGGGTCAAAACCACCTGAACGACCTCTGAAAGTCACGAAACCGCACGACAACATCCGTTGTGTGAATTGTGAAATGGTCGGGCAGACGGCACGTCAATCGAGGAGCTGTTTGACCGCGGCGGCCGGAAACGCGTTTCCGGCGCCATAGAACACCAAAATGGCGTGCGGTGGTCGAATTCGGAGCAAACGTGCTCCGAACGACCTAAAACCACACGAGAACGATAGGAATATTATTCCTGAGATGCAGGAGGAGGCGGCACGTCCAACAGATGTGCGGTGCGCTCGTCACGACCGAATGTGTCGTTTTCAGCAGCGCGACGCGCGCTGAAATGACGCGTTGGGGGGTCAAAACCACCCGAACGACGTCTGAATGCCACGAAACCGCACGACAACATCTGGTGCATGAATTGTGAAATGGTCGGGCAGACGACACGTCATTTGGAGGTGCCGTTTGACTGCGGCGTCCGGAAACGCGTTTCCGGCACCACAGAACACCAAAACGGCGTGCGGCGGTCGAATTCGGAGCAAACGTGCTTCGAACGACCTGAAACTACACTATAATGATAGAAATATTATTCCTGAGATACAGGAGGAGGCGACACGTCCATCGGACGTGCGGTGCGTTCGGCACGACCGAATGTGTCGTTTTCAGCAGCGCGGCGCGCGCTGAAATGGCGCGTTGGGGGGTCAAAACCACCCGAATGACGTCCGAATGCCACGAAACCGCACGACAACATCCGGTGGGTGAATTGTGAAATGTTCGGGCAGACGGAATGTCATTTGGAGGTGCCGTTTGACCGCGGCGGCCGGAAATGCGTTTCCAGAGCCATAAAACACCAAAACGGCGTGCGACGGTCCAATTCGGAGCAAACGTGCTCCGAAAGACCTGAAACCGCACGAGAATGATAGGAATATTATTCCTGAGATGCAGGAGGAGGTGACATGTCCATCGAACATTCGGTGCGCTCGGCACGACCGAATGTGTCGTTTTCAGCAGCGCGGCGCGCATTGAAATGGCGCGTTGGGGGGTCAAAACCACCCGAACGACCTCCGAATGTCACGAAACCGCACGACAACATCCGTTGTATAAATTTTGAAATGGTCAGGTAGACGGCACGTCAATTGGAGGTGCCGTTTGACCACGGCGGCCAGAAACGCGTTTCCGGCGCTATAGAACACCAAAACGGCGTGCGGCGGTCGAATTCGGAGGAAACGTGTTTCGAACGACCTGAAACCGCACGAGAAAGATAGGAATATTATTTCTGAGATGCAGGAGGAGGCGGCACGTCCATCGAACGTGCGGTGCGCTCTGCACGACCAAATGTGTCGTTTTCAGCAGCGCGGCGCGCGCTGAAATGGCGTGTTGGGGGGTCAAAACCACACGAACGACGTCCGAATCCCACGAAACCGCACGACAACATCCGGTGCGTGAATTGTGAAATGGTCGGGCAGACGGAATGTCATTGGGAGGTGCCGTTTGACCGCGGCAGCCGGAAATGCGTTTCCGGGCCATAGAACACCAAAACGGTGTGCGGCAGTCCAATTCGGAGCAAACGAGCTCCGAAAAACCTAAAACCACATGAGAACGATAGGAATATTATTATTGAGATGCAGGAGGAGGCGGCACGTCTATCGGACGTGCGGTGCGCGCGGCACGACCGAATGCGTCGTTTTCAGCAGCTCGGCACGCGCTGAAATGGCGCGTTGGGGGGTCAAAACCACCCGAACGACCTCCGAATATCACGAAACCGCACGACAACATCCGTTGCATGAATTGTGAAATGGTCGGGCAGACGGCACGTCAATCGGTGGTGCCGTTTGACCACGGCGGTCGGAAACGCGTTTCTGGAGCCATAAAACACCAAAACGGCGTGCGGCGGTCGAATTCGGAGCAAACGTGTTCCGAAAGACCTGAAACCGCACGAGAACGATAGAAATATTATTCTTGAGATGCAGGAGGAGGTGGCACGTCCATCGGACGTGCGGTGCGCTCGGCACGACCGAATGTGTCGTTTTCAGCAGCGCGGCGCGCGCTGAAATGGCGCGTTGGGGGGTCAAAACCACCTGAACGACCTCCAAATGCCACGAAACCGCACGACAACATCCGGTGCGTGAATTGTGAAATGGTCGGCCAGATGGCATGTCATTTGGAGGTGCTGTTTGACCGCGGCATCCGGAAACGCGTTTCCGGAGCCATAAAACACCAAAACGGCGTGCGACGGTCCAATTCGGAGAAAATGTGCTCCGAAAGACCTGAAACCGCATGAGAACGATAGGAATATTATTCCTGAGATGCAGGAGGAGGTGGGACGTCCATCGGACGTGCGGTGCGCTCGGCACGACCGAATGTGTCGTTTTTAGCAGCGCGGCGCGCGCTGAAATGGCGCGTTGGGGGGTCAAAACCACCCGAACGACGTCTGAATGCCACGAAACCGCACTACAACATCCGGTGCGTGAATTGTGAAATGGTCGGGTAGACGGAACGTCATTTCGATGTGTCGTTTGACCGCGGCGGCCAGAAACGCGTTTCCGGCGCCAGAGAACACCAAAACGGCGTGCGACGGTCGAATTCGGAGCAAACGTGCTTTGAACGACCTGAAACCGCATGATAACAATAGGAATATTATTCCTGAGATTTAGGAGGAGGCGGCACGTCCATCGGACGTGCGATGCGCTCGGCACGACCGAATGTTTCGTTTTCAGCAGCGCGGCGCGCGCTGAAATGGCGCGTTGGGGGGTCAAAACCACCCGAACGACCTCCGAATGCCACGAAACCGCACAACAACAGCCGGTGCATGAATTGTGAAATGGTCGGGCAGACGACATGTCATTTGGAGGTGCCGTTTGACCGCAGCGGCCGGAAACGCGTTTCCGGCGCCACAGAACACCAAAACGGCGTGCGGCGGTCGAATTCGGAGCAAACATGCTCCGAACGACCTGAAACCGCACGAGAACGATAGGAATATTATTCCAGAGATGCAGGAGGAGGCGGCACGTCCATCAGACGTGCGGTGCGCTCGGAATGACCGAATGCGTCGTTTTCAGCAGCTCGGCGCGCACTAAAATGGCGCGTTGGGGGTCAAAACCACACAAACGACCTCCGAATGTCACGAAACTGCACGACAACATCCGTTGCATGAATTGTGAAATGGTCGGGAAGATGACATGTCAATCGGAGGTGCCGTTTGACCGTGGCGGCCGGAAACGCGTTTCCGGCGCCAGAAAACACCAAAACGGCGTGCGGCGGTCGAATTCGGAGCAAACGTGCTCCGAACGACCTGAAACCGCACGAGAACGACAAAAATATTATTCCTAAGATGCAGGAGGAGGAGGCACATCCATCGGACGTGCGGTGCGCTCGGCACGACCGAATGCGTCGTTTTCAGCAGTTCGGTGCGCGCTGAAATGGCGCGTTGGGGTGTCAAAACCACCCGAACGATTTCCGAATGTCACGAAACCGCACGACAACATCCGTTGCGTGAATTGTGAAATAGTCGGGCAGACGGCACGTCAATCGGAGGTGACGTTTGACCGCGGCGGCCAGAAACGCGTTTCCGGCGCCATAGAACACCAAAACGGCGTGCGGCGGTCCAATTCGGAGCAAACGTGCTCCAAAAAACCTAAAACCGCACGAGAACGATAGGATATATAATTTTTGAGATGCAGGAGGAGGCTTCACGTCCATCGGACGTGCGGTGCGTGCGGCACGACCGAATTCGTCATTTTCAGCAGCTCGGCGCACGCTGAAATTGCGCGTTGGGGGGTCAAAACCACCCGAACAACCTCCGAATGCCACGAAACCGCACGAAAACATCTGTTGCGTGAATTGTGAAATGGTCGGGCAGACGGAACGTCAATTGGAGGTGCCGTTTGACCGCGGAGGCCGGAAACGCGTTTCCGGAGCCATAAAACACCAAAACGGCATGCGGTGGTTGAATTCGGAGCAAACGTGCTCCGAAAGACCTGAAACCGCACGAGAACGATAGGAATATTATTCCTAAGATGCAGGAGGAGGCGACACGTCCATCAGACGTGCGGTGCGCTCGGCACGACTGAATGTGTCATTTTCAGCAGCGCGGCGCGCGCTGAAATGGCGCGTTGGGGGGTCAAAACCACCCGAATGACCTTCGAATGCCACGAAACCGCACGAAAACATCCGGTGCGTGAATTGTGAAATGGTCGGGCAGACGACACGTCATTTGGAGGTGCCGTTTGACCGTGGCGGCCGGAAACGCGTTTTCGGAGCCATAAAACACCAAAACGGCGTGCGACGGTCCCATTCGGAGCAAACGTGCTCCGAAAGACCTGAAACTACACGAGAACGATAGGAATATTATTCCTGAGATGCAGGAGGAGGCAGAACGTCCATCAGACGTGCGGTGCGCTTGGCACGACCGAATGCGTCGTTTTCAGCAGCTCGGTGCGCGCTGAAATTGCGCGTTGGGGGGTCAAAACCACCCGAACGACCTCTGAATGGCCTGAAATCAGACGACATAAAAGGGTGAGTGAATTGTGACGTGTTCGAGAAGACGTCACATCAATCGGATGTGTCGTTTGACTGTGGTGACCAGAAACGCGTTTCCGGTGTCATAAATGGCGAAAACGGGCGTCTGACGGTCAAAGTCATAGCAGACGACATCAGATTGACCTGAAATCACAGGGAAACAATCTAATTATTATTCGTAATGCGTACGCACAGACGTCACGTCAATCAGACGTGCGGTCTGCGCGGTAGGGCTCATTATGCGTTCTTTAAGTGTTGCGCGCGCTTGATAAACGCGCGTGGGGGGGTCCAAACGGGCCGAACGAGGTCCAAATGACCTGAAATCAGACGACATCAAAGGGCGAGTAAATTGTGACGTGTTCAAGCAGACGACATGTCAATCGGCCGCACCGTGTGCCCGCGGTGACTGGGAACGCCGTTCTGGTGTCACAAACGGCCAAAACGGGCATCTCACACTCAAAATCATAGCGGACCACATCAGATTGACCTGAAATCACAGGGAAACAATCTAATTATTATTCGTGACGTGTACGCGTAGACGGCACGCCAATCGGACGTGCGGTCTGCGCGGTAGGGCTCATTATGCGTTCTTTAAGTGTTGCGCGTGCTTAATTGTTTTCCATTTTTTATGATTGTTACCTTTGTTTTATGTATGCTTTTCCACCGTGAAGAAAAAAACACAATTTGTACATTTTATTTAAAAAATGAAAAATATTTTATTTAATATTATATATTTAAATATTTTCATTAATATATATATATATATATATATTATTTAATAAATAAATATACATACTTTATTTAATATTATATATATCAATATTTTCATTATTTTATATATATATATATTTGATTTAATAAATAAATAAATATAAATATATATTTATTATGGTATGCATTTTTTTTTAAAAAAAATTTCAAGTTTAGCGACCGCCTCTGGCGGTCGCTCTAACCTGCCTGTCAGGCAGTTTTAGCGACCGCCAATGGCGGTCGCTAATGGTGCCCACGAGTCAGCCTACAGCGACCGCTAGGCGGTCCCTTAAGGCGGCATTTGGGCCACCTATAGCGACCGCCAATGGCAGTCGCTAATGGCCTTTTTTTAGTAGTGTTTATAGAAAAATGATCATATCTCCACATGCCCCATGTAATCATTGTGGATAGTAATGGAAAATATATGTTTACGACTCCACTTAAACAAAATAAGGATATAGTGACACACATTGGGGAAGAAGCTTTTAAAAATTAGGGGAAACTTGTATTATTTTATATTTATATCTATTATAGGTGAGAGTGAGATATAATGGTTGAGATGATCCTTGTTATTAAAAAATCATAGTGTATAATTTTAGTTAGAATGAAATTTTAAATGAGTACAAAATATTCATCCCCACTTATATATTATATATCGTATACCTAGGAACATGATCTGGTATCTCATCTAGGTCTTGTATTAAAGATCACTCAAATATTTTTTATAGATTTTTAATTCTATTATAGTAGATTTATTCTAATATTTAGTGAAAAAATTCTCACAAATGAATGATGGTGATGATTCAAAATATTATTTCACTTTACCAAGAATGTATTGAAGGTTCTACTATAATATTTCCAAGGTTTCATAACTTTGATCCTATTATTCTTTTATAATAGAAACAAGGAGGCATATGATAAGAGATGGAATGAAAATCATATTAATTTATTGTATATAGTGGATGGAATGGTTATGGGACTCCAAACTAAAACTGAAATTTTTGAAAATCTTCCAAAATCATTGAAGTGAATTTTGAATTCATGAATTAAATAATAAAAATATGGAGGTGTATGTTTTAATATGTGGGTATAGATGATAAAGAAACTATTATTCATTACCTCCCAATAGGGAACAAAATTTTCAGAAACATTATAGGTTTTTAGGATACATTATAAGATTAATAATATAAAAATAATTAATTAAAATATTTCTTAATTTATTTGAAGCTAAAGATTCTACAATTGAAGATATTTATGAATTATTTCTTGATGAATTACATAATATATATTGAACTTGTTTTATTATGAAATACCCAATGTATAATAAGGAGATGTAAGAGGCGATATTATTTGAATATTAGAGAATTCATAAAATCATGGAATATGAATATGAGTACTATTGGCAAACTGATGATGAGTAAGAAAAGGTTCAATAGTATAATAGAATCATTATTCTTATGTAAATTATTTTATAAAAAGGTAAATTTATGTATAAAGGTAGAATCCTAGGAAAAACGATTTGATTTTTTGGAATAAGAAACATTTCCATCGATTTTATAATGTAGAAAGGTGTCGAGTATCAAATTTATAAAAAGGAAGAATGGTTTAATAAGAATATACAGAGTAAAAACTATAATAAAGATAAGGAATCTCTTGAAAGAAATATAAGGTTCACTAGATGGAAAAGGAGGATTCTGATGAGAAAATAAAATTAAGAATACTCCACTTTAAGTCGACATTTTGAGGAACGAAATCCTAAAATTTTTAAGAAAATTATGGATTATTTTGAAAGTCATGAATAAAAAACATGTAGTTGTGATGATGGTAAATAAGGAAAATATAATAATAATAAACACATATTAAAAGATGAGAATGAATCATTTATTTATCAAATCACCAAATACAAGATATAAATTATATTCATGAAGAAAATTGTTGATAAAAAATTGAAGGAGAATAATTTCACTAAATGTAACCTAAATACATTGAGGGAATCAAAATTTTCATGTTGAATGGTGAAGAATATACAAAGATAATGAAAGATATAGATGAAAAAATTTCTATAAATGATGAATATATGACTAAGAAATAATCAAGGTTTCTTAAAGTTGAAATTACTTTAAAATAGATGAGTTAATATTAGGAGAATGATGAAAAAGGAGATATATTATGGATTTTATTGCTGTTACCATATATTTTATATAATTTATAATGAAAAATGTAGGTAATTAAAATTAGTATATAAAAATATATTATATTATATATAAATTAAGGATAAATACATTATTTTTCTATAAATAGTTTTGAAATGATTAAGCATATGAATTTTAAAATTATACTTTCACTCCTTAAAATTTTTTATTTCATAAAATTGTTTTCATATTTTAAATTGTATTTATAAAATTGGTTAAATGGTCAATATTAATTTTTTTAATTAAAAATAATTAATAAGGTTATAAATAAATTACTACAGTACTGAAAAATTCAAGTAAAAGATAATGGTTGAAACGAAAATACTTAAATCACTCAAGTTTTTTCAAAAAGGATAGTTGAGGTAAATTTATAAGAGAATAATTTTAATAAACTATTTTCACATTTTGATACATTAATCCGTGAATAGTTCCACAGATATATTCATAAAAGAAAAGGTGTTTCCAAAATTACTGTTACCCTTACTTTTAAAAGTATAACATATTCACCACTTTAAAGAACAGATCACATTCAAATTTTTAGATGAATCTATTATAATTATCTCTCCTTTGAAAACTTTCCCATTAACATAAACCCTAGTTATCTCATAGGGAGCCTAATCCCATAAATTTCAAGGATACTTGTAAATAAAAATCAATTCCTTGACTTGAGTATTATAAACTACATATTTTACTTCCTAGTTAGATTCTGTTAATTTTCAGATTGAATCACTAGTATAGTTATAAATTTATAATTTATATACTTTATTGTTAGTATATTAACAATATTATCATTATTTATCCATATACCCTATCCATTAAGAAAATCCAAAATGTTGTTTGTGTGTAGTGCAGACTATAGAATCCAAGATGCAGCAAATTCCCTTTTCCTTAACTACTTTAAAAGAATGAAAATAAGGATTATATTAAGTGATAATTATTATTTTAAAAGTGAAATTATGGTTATGATCTGATAAATTTATGAAACTATAAAATATATGACTAAAAAACAATCACCGTAAGTTTATTCATTTAAAATGAGCATACTAAGAGGATAATATTTTATTCAAATTTTCCAATGTTTTAATATCTATTACATCTTAATATACATAATTGTAATATTTTTTTTTTCAAAATAATAATAACTAAATAATATTAAATATAATACTAGTATAATAACATTGCAGCAACACCACATCACAATCATTCATTAAAAGGTTTTTATATTCATGGTTGGTTCAATTTTACCAACTACTTGAACAATAATTTGAATTTATACAATGAATGAATATTAGAACAGAATAATGGGTATAATATGATATTAATTTTTCAAATTAGTTTATCTATTTTCGAAGATATTATAATAATATATAATTTATCAATTAAGGATACTCCCTCTATTCTTCAATAATCAGAAAAACAGGCTTATTATCAACTTCAACTTCAATGATTAGGTCTAAATACTCATGAAGGAAAGTTGAAACAACATAAAATATAATCTATAATCTATAGTAGTAAATTTAATGATATAGTAATAATTTAATGATTCTTGAATAAATAATATGAAAACAAATGTTAGGAAACTAGTAAAAATGTTCAAAACTGTAAACACATGATGTGGAAATTTGTGAGAATTCATATTGAGAATTGATTTTTTGAAGAATAAGAGTGAAATAGCTATGATTAAGGTTATAAATCATGTTAATATGAAATAAATTATTACGATGCAATAATTTAATTTATTTTAAAGCATATAAAAATAATATGTAAGTCTTTTTCAATCCCAAATTCCTCTCCTTGAGATGTAATTTTTATTATGAATCTAATTTTATTCATATGTAGTATATTACCTTTTTGAGATGTTATATAATGAAATTACATAGTTAATGGTATTTTAATATCATTAAAAATAATCTAATCCAAGATTTTATGATTTAATTTATACCCAATCCATTTGTGGGATTTTCATATATCAATTTGTGTTCTTTGGGACCCAATTTATTAGTACCACCAAATTACATTTTTGTGGTTCTTGAACTACCATGGAAGAAATTTTTCTATGTCACTCTTTAAATTTACGAGATTTATAGATATATGTTTTTATCCATATATAATATTCTTTTGATTTAGGGGTTACCTTTTTCATGGTGGAATGATCTTCATAATATTTAGAAAAGTAAATGTGTGTGTAATTTCCTATAAATTACATCACTTTCTTGATACTGGAAAGAAGATACGGTTCTGGAATAGATTCACCATGATTTTTTCCATATAAAGGGTTTGTTGAGCATCAAATCAATCATTATTATGATATATAATGATTAGGGATATGATTTTACACATGGTGGAAAATAGTTAGGGGATATTATTTGAAATATTCACATGCTCTTAATGAACTATTGTATATGATTTTTCCAACCATTACCTCTATCTCCTACTAATGAAAAAAATTGAATCCAAAAGCTTCCTTCTATGGATAACAAAGAAATATTTATGTACCCTCAACATTATATTCCTTTGATAATGATACATTAGTATAATTTGATGATACCCCATGTCTTATAAGTTTAATAAGGTACATTATAATAGAAATCCAAATTATTATATTTAATGGGAATGTATTTGATATCTATGTATGTAATTACTTTCTATGTTTTATTAAGAAATAGGTTCCTTAGGTAAAAATAAGAATGTTCTTGATTACTCTATGGTGAATTTTTTGGACATAATCAAGTGACATATATTGATAAACACCATATAGCCTCTAGATGCATTGACATGTATCATGAGACAGAACATGTTAGGTATCTGTGTATACCTCTTCCTATAAAATGATAATTTATTTATTTTAGTCTTGATGTAAAGTAATGTGTCTTTTTATGAGGCCATTAAAGTATTCTTTTGACTTCTAGAATCATAATTTCCATTATTGTGAGATAAACAATTATGGTTATCCATGTTTTTGTTTATTGTCATGCACATAAAATTCCCATAGTTTTAGTTGATTATGGATTATTTTATTCATTTATACTCTCTATATTACTTATTAAATGCGTATTCTATGTAATCTTCCATTGTACGATACCTCTTACTAAGCACATGATCTCACCATTATGGGTTTTTATTTCTATAGGAATATTTAAGGAGTACAATTTGTAATATTATAAGACATTATGGAAGGGATATTCATGTTCTAAAATAATTTTTAGGTTTTATCATATTTTTTCAAGTTTAATGTGTGTATTTATTCATTCTTCTAAGACTGATCAACATTTCAATACTTCATGATCACTTGTTCTTTGTACCATTACTTTAATATAACTAGTATTTATAGGTTTATAGTGTTCGGGATATTATAAATGGTATCAAAAGATGTTTATTATCTGCCCTTTGGATTAGATTTAGAGGAACCATGTTAAGGAGTATAAGTTATTTTAAAAAACAATAGGATTTCTTGGGAACACTCTAGGAATAAACATTAAATTTTTATTTTACAATTCAATATAATGAGAAAATTATGTTTTTTTCCATTATTGAAATATGGAGACTAACATGAGGAATCAGAACCACATCAACACCTCTAGTCAATTCAAGGATATTCCACATTAAAAGTTAATGAATTTGAGTTTGTTACTAATTAGTTCAAAACCAAATAAGGGTAGCTAACCCGGTTATGAAAATAATATCTCACATGTAGAGAGACATACTACTCCATAACATGGGGTTACTATTTTGGATCACATCATGAGATAACAACCACCAACATTAAATGGAGATTCTAATCTATTAGAATTTGAATAGTGGATTAAGCTCGTGTAGAATATATTTTTCTCTTTGGGATGCTATGAGAGGGAAAAAAATTTCACGGTATTATATCATATAGAGAGAGACACTTCACCCCTCTAACCTTATCTAGATCAAATATTTGTTTCTCACATAAATGAATTTTTTTGTAAATAGGAATATCAGGTGTGATTTATGGATAATGATTGTATCCTAGGAATAGAGTATCTACCATTGGTACACAATTTTATTGATATCTTTCTATAAGAATTACCCAGTCATCCACTAGATCATGAAGTTATGTTTCCCATTGAACTTATTACTTGTAAAAAACCCATGTCTAAAACTCTTTATAATATAAAACTAGTGGAGTTGGAAGAGTTTAATAAAAAACGATTGGGGTTGAGTGAAAATTGATTTATATTCCTCAATGTTTAATTATGAGAAGAAACTATTTTATTCCTTATTAATAAGGATACATATATGTGAATTTTTCTCGATTATAGAGAGATGTGTTCCTTTATTATATGAAATAAGTTTATATTACCATGAATTGATGAATTACTTGATCAACTTAAAGGATCAAAATACTTTTTCAAATTTGGATCTTCACTCTGGTTATCATCAGTTAGGGGTGAAGAAGGATGATATACAGAAGAAGACATTTGAAAATATGCATTGAAATTATAAGTTTATGATAACTCATTTTGTATTGACTAATGCACGAAAATCCTTTATAGATTTAATGAAATGTGTATTCATGGATTATCTTGATTCCTTAATGGTGGGAAGAATTAAATATATCATTAAATACTCTAAGAACAATGAAGATATTTATAGTCATATATAAATAAATATATATAACCTATAAATTATTATATATAGATTATAATATGTATGAGTTTTGGAACAATTAATCTTCTTCTATTGGATACACTTTCTTCAAGGATGGGATATACTTTGACCCCTAAAAGATAAAGGTAGTCAAATAATGGACTAAACTAAAAAAAACTGAAATCCATGTTTTATTGGGATTATATTCTTTCTAAAAGTTTCCTGTAAAATATTATTATAATTTTGAAAACTTATTATGCATGTTAACATGTAAATTGGTTAAATCCTTATGGTCATGGGAATGTAGGGTATGTTTTTTAGAGCAGATAAGGAGACTTATTAATGGACCAGTTTTAACTCTACCATCATGTAAAGAATAATTTTTAATCTATAGCGATTCATTGACAAAAATACAGGGATGCTTCCTTATATATAATGATATAGTTATTTCCAATGCATCAATGAAATTGAAAATACATGAACAAAACTATCCAACTCACGACATTGAGCTGAGGCCTTTATTATTTTCTTTGAAAATATGGATACACTACCTCTATAGTGAATGATATAAGATATATATATTCTATAATATTTTCACTTTTATACCCTCTGAGAAGGATCTCCAATTGGAAAAAATATGCTGGTTGGAGCTACTTAAGGACTATAAATTCATGATAGAATACCACTATAGAAAGGATACGTGGTGGCTAATACGTTAAGTAGGAGGGGCCATTTTTTATTTACCATGACGATGATGAATACCATACCTAGGGATCTATTAAAGGAAAATAGAGTGATTTCTAGGCATCAGGATCCATCAATCATTTCCCAAGAAATTTCTAAACCATCATTACTAGAATAGATAGAGAAGGCCTAGAAATATGATGAGAACATAGAAAGGAAAATTATACCAATTAATGATGGGAAATTGATTGATGTTATCTTTAAAGATGGTCTATTAATATTTTTGAAGAGGTTATGAGTTCCATGCATACTATAGTATCAATTTAAACTATTAGATGATTCACATAGATAAAATGTATCCATACACACATGTATAAGAAATATGTATATAGATTTAATGTCACATTTATTGTGGGATGGTATGAAGTGGGAAATTGAGGATTACGTGTCTATATGATTATTAATATTATTATAGTTGTTAAAGTCTAAATGAAAAATTCATAAAGGAGTCATGTAACCTCTACCTATATTTATATAGATGCAGGAGAATGTAATAAAGGAATTTGGCACTAGATTTCCAAGGACTCTAAGGATAAATGATACCCTATGGGTCACCATTGATCATATTACGACATCTGGTAATTTCTCCGATATAAGATAACATTAAACCAGTGATAATTTTTCACATCCCTCAATCAATGAAATTTTTTTGTTTCATGGGGATCCTCTATCTATTGTTTGAAATCATGACCCTCTATTCACATCAGATTTCTATAAGATTATTCAGAGAGAACCTTAAAGTACGATACACTTAAGCACCTCTAATCATCCACAAACTGATGGTTAGTATTTAAAGACTATCCAACAAATTTAATACATGTTGAGATCATGTTTTCTTGACATCCAATGTATATAGGATAAATATCTAACATTGGTTGAATTTTTAACCAATAATAGTTTCCATGTGATAATCTAGATGGTAACAAATGAAACATTTCATTGAAAGAGGTGGTGTATACAAACCTATAGGGAATTAGTAATAGATATAATTTTTTTTCTAGATATTGAATATGGAACGAATATTAAAGTTAGAGCAATTTAGGATCTAATTAATGCATCCCAAGGAAGAAAAATGAATTGTATGGATAACCAAATAAAAGACATGGAATTTGAGGTTGGGGAATTTATTTTTGAAAATTTCAAAATGGATGGGAGGTGTATGATTTGTTAAAAAGGGGATGTTAATACTTAGTTATGTTGGGTATTCTTAAATATTAGAAATAATTTAGGTTGTAGCTTACAGGATGGATTTTCTACGAATCCTTTATAAAATATAGAACCTTTTAAATGTTTCATTAGTGAGGAAATAAGAAATATATCCAACAGATGTTCTCACATATGTGTGAATAATGTGTGATCCTGAATTTTATTTATAATGAGAAGCCTGTCGAGTTTCTTGATATGAGATAGAATGTATTGTAGAATCATACAACTCCTTTGTTAGAATTATATAGATAAATAAATAACTAGTAGAGGCACCCTAGGATCCTATATAAGCTATTAAGAAGGGGTATCCACATCATTTCTATGATTGATAAATAATAAAAATCAAGGTTGAGATTCTTTAAGTGTGGATAATGTAATACATGAGTCTCAACATTAGTAGGTAAACATCGTATCATTAACTATTTAAAAAGTGCATCCTTTAAATATCCCTTAATAACGAAATTATACAAAAGTTAAATTTTAAAATTTAAAATTTACCAAACTAGTTTAATTTTTTAATTCTTTATATTTAAATTATAATAGAATGATTTTTGGGTTTTTCTGAAATGGTCTATTTTTTTCCAAAATATACAGTTTTCAGAAAACATGTTATTTTTATATATTTATCATTATTTAATAATGATATAGAATTTTATAATCAATTTTAAATAATAAAATATAAATTTATGTAAATAAATGATATATTATAGAATATTCTTTGAACTAAGAAAAACTGTAGAAGACGTTATAAGAACTAACTAAAAATTCAGTTAAAAAAACTATTTTAAAGTCTTTTGGTTAAATAATATATTTCCTAGAGTGATTATGTTTTTTATTTCCTTTAAAGAATAAAATAATTTATTTATTTTATAATAAATAAATTTTGGTAATTATAATTAGTAACCAAACTAATTTTATATTATATAGAAATTTAAAGTATAAAGAAATTATTTCTCAAAAGAAGTTTTTTAAGCTGTTATAAATATTTATTTTGAATTCGAATATTCAGACATTTAGGCATTTTATATGATAACAATATCATAAAACATTAAATTATAATTCAAAAATTAACTATTAGGCCAATATTGATCATTGAAATTAAAATTAATTACTAATCTTAGAAAAAAATAAAAATGGTAACGATAAATTAGTGTAAAAGTTAAAGCTTAAAAGAAAACCCCTAAATAAATTTTTTATTATAGAAATTGAGTTCTATAAGGTTACATTATACTAAAAAAAATTTCAAACTCTTATTTGTTTTTTTTGAGACACTTTACCTATAAGGCCCCAGCCTTAAACCTTACTTAATCTTGAGTTATTACAAGATTACACATTGAGGATCTTTTCGGGTTTAGAGTTTTAGAGAATTAGATCATAAAACTTGCATTACATTCCACATATAAACAAAGTTGTCACATAAAGATAGTATTCTTCATTCCCATCAATGGAAAAACATTTAAAATAAAACATGGATTATTTCTTGACACTTCCTTGACACTATCATCATATCATGTACCTTTCCCTTGACATGTGAAAAATATTTCAAAAAAACTTGGGATGAGCATAAAAACCTCAATAAGGGTTATAAAAACATGGAAAGGAAACATGGGTACATATATACATAAGAATGAAATCATACTTTACCCATAAAACATAAGCACTTTAACATAACTCATCAAATCATGAATAAATCATAGAAATCATAAGACATAAAGGTAACTTGAGGCATTCATAACATTCTTACGTAGGGAGTAACCCTCTTGGTTACGTTTGGAATACCCATCATAGTATATTCCCTAAATCTCTTCGGAGAAACCTTAAATTTTCACTCCTTCGCGTTACCCAATGCATTAGAGAGATATATCAGGCTCACCCACCCTTAGCTTATCACGGAACCACCCGTCTTCATAATAATGCCCAAGAACCTCAACATAATCATTTCACATAAAACATGCATAAAGGAAACATAACATTTACACCTTTCAATCACAAGATATCAATACAACACATTGATATAAAAACAATATGAAAACCATTTTCAATACCAAAATAAAAGAAAAGTAAAACATGGTATTTATTTTTCTTTTTAAAAAGAAGGCATGGCTTGTAGAGGAAGCCGAAACTCAAATAATGGTCACGGCGGCGGAGAAGTCATTGTCGCCGCATACGGACGACAAAAACATTCCTTTTTGTCGTTTTGTAAAATGATTCGTATAAAAAAGATTCCTTTTGTATAGACGTAAAAGTCAAAGGGGTTTATACACCGTATAAAAGAAAGTTGTGTATAAAATAAAATATGCCTCAATGAAAGGAGATTGAGACGAAGTCCCATACCTCGGGTCCAACTTGACTCGGTCGTTCTTTAATCTCCTGAATAATAAACTTGAGTTAATTTCTACTTGTTTAAGAACCTTCTTAAAGTTCATTATTCCATTTATATCACTTATTGCCATTTCATGAACACTATGTAATTATTTAAGTTAATAACGGTCGTTTTAACGATCATTGGTACTTGAGTAAAAAATAATCCCTTTATAATTACATGTTGTTTATGTATACATTATATCCAAAATGGTATTCATGATTTAGATATCATAAATGTCCAGTACATGCATGCATTTATAATATTACATAATCATTTAGAGGTAAGAAATGAAATGCTATGTTCATGGAGACGGTAAGCCGTACGTATGCATGAACGCTACTTTCATTTCTATTTCGTATTTTATAGAATGGAATCATAATTATATAAAGTTATATTATAATTCCAGTATAATATCATATATAATATCATAGTTCCATCCTTTATACGTCCCACATATGGTATTTAATGAATCAAATCACTTTGAGGGGGCGGTAGTCCGCACTTCCTTAAATGAAGATATCACGTTTACCCATAATGGAAACCATAAAGGTATGCCCAAAAAGAAAAATACAGAAGCTTAAGGAAAACATAAACATATTATATATCAAATATAAATATAGTGTCATCTTAATGGCCACCTTTGAAGGTGTTAAAGTAATGTTGAACAATCATCGTTTCGGGAGGCATAAAATCACCATCCACAGAAACCGTATGTTCTTTAACCATTAGATGTAGGTGTGTGTAAGTGTAGCTTTAATAATTCTTATAACAAAATCCTAGTATATTGAGGATACTGTATTTGTTACAAAATAAGAGAATAAAAAGAGTTTAGGGGGGTGGAGAAGCAAAATAAAACAAAAGGACTCAAAAGAAGACATTACCTTAAAATCGGGTAACTCCCTTTGGTTTGAGCTCAAAGGCTTCCTTGGGAAGACTTGTACCCAAAGTGAGGCTTCAAGGAATAATAGAGGTAAGTGGAGAGACAAAACGAGCATGGGATGGCCGAGCCAAAGTCTTTGGGAGTGTGGGTAAGGAGGTAGAGGTGGGGGCCTTTTATAAGAGGAGAGGAGGGGCACTCTTGGAAAGTAAAGATAAGTTACTTTATTTTAAAATGAGTTTCGGATTCAAAAGGCCCCAAATTGATATAATTCGAGGATAAGGTGATAAGGGTTCGAAATCCACTCATACAATAGGTTTTTGACATGTTTAGGTCTTAGATATTACATTATCTTTCCATTTTATTTAAATCGTTAAATAATGAGGTCATCGCTGCATCATCATGATGTCATAAATACATTTATTTATTTAATGTCAAAAAATTATAAAACAAAATAATATGATGTGGGAAATAGTTTTAGCTTTCCAATGAATATTTATAGTCAAAAATCTGACTTTTATAACCCCATATAAAAATTGTTTTCGTAAACTAACTCATGTTTGTGTCATTTTTACTTTAACATTAAATAAAAAGTTATTTATGTCATTTCCCAACCAAAGTGGCTCCATGGGGTCCCCAAGTTTACCCATGGCTTGTCTTGGTCGGCCATGACATATCCAATGAGGGTAGGACATGTGTCTAGGTCATCTCATATTATTAAATCATTATTTTTACCTTAAACTACACTAATTACTACTAATCGCGATTAAAAACTTTATAAGTTAATATTCACCAAAAAATTATTTTAATCTCATTGAACCACATTTTACTTCTTAATGACAACCATGTATGTCGGATTTTTGAAATTCAAAACACAAAAGTGGAAAAGTTTCATTTAAATGAAAAATCAGTTTCTTTAACTACCTCTTAGTGGTTTCACTATTCATCAAAAATTGAAGTTTTTCAGAAAATTACCAAAAATTACCCCTAAGCTATATTTGATATTACGAATTCAAAAATGAAGTCTATTTTAAAAAATTCAAAACATATAAGTGACATTAACTAATTTAATAATTAATTCCCGCTGTTATGACAAATAGCGTGTTTTTATGAAACAATAAGTATCAAAAGATTGACACCATTTTAAGTCCAATTTCAAAGTGAAATTGATTCCAATGACCACCATTGGATTAAATGGTAAAAATATATTATAATTTCACTTTAAACCCATTTCAAAAGATAATCTAATAATATAAATAAATTAGATTAAAAAGCAGTTTTGATGTAAAATGCAGTATTTTTCACTATTAATAAAAAAATGAACATTGTCAGAAAAATACCAAAAATTCACACAAAGTAAATTTTGATGTCCCAATGATAAAGAATAAGTTTATTTTGACAAACATAGCTTACAAAATTGTCAAAATATAGATTCAAAAATGGTTTTCCATCAAAAGCAGTAAAACAATCTTTTAAAAATATTAGTGTATTCCATGCTTAAGATTGGATTTATTTTCATTTTAAGCCTCTAAAACACTATCTAGTTCATTAATAGACATAGATAAAAATATCTATTATCCATTACTTACTTGGGATGTTACATCCTTCCCCCCTTTAGAAAATTGTGTCCCTGCAATTTATTTACTTATCAAATAAATGGGGGTACTTATCCCTCATTGAATTTTCAGATTCCCATGTTGCCTCTTCAATCATGTGGGTTTTGCACAAAACCTTTACCTGGTGAATCACCTTATTCCGTAACACTTGCTCCCTGTGGTCAAGAATCTGGACCGGTTGTTCCTCATAAGATAGGTTCTCTTCCAGCTGAACTACCTCTGGACTCAAAACATGAGATGGATCTGGCATGTACTTTCTCAACATCGAAACGTGAAAAACATTGTGTACTTGAGATAAACTCGGAGGTAAAGCCACTCGGTAAGCAACTGATCCAACTCTCTCCAGAATTTCATATGGTCCAATAAACCTTGGACTCAGCTTTCCTTTCTTACCAAATCACATTACACTTTTCCATGGTGATACTTTGAGAAAAACATGATCACCTACGTCAAAAGATAGATCCTTCCTCCTGTTGTCTGCATAACTCTTCTGCCTACTCTGAGCTATTCTCATGTGCTTCTAAATCAGCTGGACTTTTTCTACCATCTCTTCTACCAATTCTGGTCCCATCAACTTCCTTTCACCCACTTCATCCTAGAAAGCTAGAGTTCAACACTGCTTCCCATATAATGCCTGAAATGGTGCCATCTGTATACTAGAATGAAAACTGTTACTATATGAAAATTCAACTAAAGAAATATTTTGGTCCCAACTTCCCTGATAATCCATCGAACAAGCTCGTAGCATATCCTCCAAGGTCTGAATTGTTCGTTCTGACTGCCCATCTGATTGAGGATGAAAAGCTGTAATAAAATTTAATTCAGTTCCCAATGACTTCTGAAGGCCTTTCCAAAAGTTAGAAGTTAACCTAGGGTCATGGTCAGATACAATGGAGAGAGGAACTCCATGTAATCTGACTACCTCTTTAAGATAAAATGGGAAAGTTGATCCAAGGAAAAAGTATCTTGTATAGCAAGGAAATGATCAGACTTGGTCAAGCGATCAAAAATTACCCATATTGCATTATTACCTCAAGATGTCTTCGGTAATCCCATAATAAAGTCCATGGATATATTCTCCCATTTCCACTTTGGCATTGGTAAAGGCTATAACATCCCTTTCGGTAACTGCCGCTCTGCTTTAAACTGTTGACATGTCAAACACTTCACAGTAAAATCAGCAATATCTCTTTTCATTCCATCCCACCAGTAATACTCCCGCAGATCTCTATACATCTTAGTACTGCCTGGATGAAATGAAAACGGAGAACTATGAGCTTCACATAACAACTCTCTCTTCAACTGTGAATTACAAGGAACACACAATCTCTTCCCAAATATCAAAACACAATCATTATCAGTGTTGAATTCAGGCAACTTACCTTTCTGAACCATCTCTACCTTTTTCTGCAACTCACTATCTTGCTTCTGTGCTTGCTTGATTCTGTCTGATAGAGATGATCTCACTGATACCTGAAATAAAACAGAAGAACTTCTTGCACCAACAACTTCTATGCCAAAGTTCATCAAATCCTTAACCAAAGGATCACGTTCCAAATGCAACATTGCTAATGAAGCATTACTTTTTCGACTCAAAGCATCATCCACTTTATTTGCTTTTCCCGGATGGCAATGAATTGTACAATCATAATCCTTGATTAATTCCAGCCATCTCCTCTGTCTCATGTTCAATTCTTTCTGAGTGAATATATGCTTTAAAATTTTGTGATCGGTATATATTTCACACTTTACTCCATACAAATGATGTCTCCAAATTTTTTAAGCAAAAACAACCGCAGCTAATTCCAAATCATGTGTAGGGTAATTTACCTCATGAGTTTTCAACTGTCGTGAAGCATAAGCAATTACCTGATCATTCTGTATTAGGACGCAACCAAGTCCTTTCAATGAAGCATAACTGTATATAAAAAACTCACCATTCCTAGAAGGTAGTGCCAAAACTGGAGCATTCACCAATCTTCTTTTCAATTCCTGAAAACAATCATCACATTCTTTTGTCCAGAAAAACTTAACACCCTTCCGAGTTATCTTAGTCATTGGACTAGATAACCATGAAAAAAATTCTAACAAACCTTTGGTAATAGCCTGCCAAACCAAGGAAACTACGAATCTCTATTTGACGGACCGACATCTGCTGAAGTAGTTTCAAAGGATTTCACCACCCTTTCTGCTTGTAGTATAACTGCTTCCCATCACTCAAGCTCTTTGTCGGACACTCGTTTACATAGTGACCCATCTCATTGCACTTATAACATTTCACTAACTATAAATCAAATTTGGTCTTACCTTCACCTTGATCCTTTTCAGTGCAATCACGAGCCTTATGTCCCATCCTACCACATCGGTAGCACTTTCCAGAATTCAGAAGACATTCCTCAGCATGCCTTTTTCCACATTTATCACAAACTGAAAACTTAGTTTTCTTACCATCAGACTTTTTTGAAGAATTCTTACCTTTCTCCTGCCACCTCAGTCTCTTCTTCTGTTGGTTGATATAGAACACTTGGTTATCGGAAAACTCCATTTCCACCTTCTCATCACATCGAACAAGCTTTTCATAACTTTTAAACTCACGAGAAGCTAATGCCCTTCGATATTTTGGCTTTAATCTTGAGTAAAATCAACTGATTTTACTATCAAGGTCTCGAATAAAATTTGGAGCATACCTTGCCAATCGAGTGAACCTTTCTTCATAGGTAGCCACTGAGTCTTCCTCTTGCCTCAATTACAAGAATTGCTTTTACATACTAAGTCGAAGAGCCTTAGGACAATACTTCTCAAGAAACATACCTTTGAATTCCTCCCAGTCGAGAGCATCAATCTCATCAGCGTCCCTGATATTTTTAACCATCGACCACCACTGATCTACCTCACCCTCCAAATGGTAAATAGCAAGACTAACCTTTTGATTGTCTGAACACCCCATGACATCAAAAATATTCTCCAGTGCTTTAATCCACCCTTCACCTAACACCGGGTCAGATGAACCTCTGAATTATGGGGGATGTTGCCTCATGAAATGTTCCACCACTGACATGTTCCTCTATGGTTGGTCTGGCTGATATCGTGCATGGATACCACCACCATTTATAGCCGGAGTAAACTGTGCCATCACTACAACAAACTGTTCAGTTCCAATTCCGACCATCTCAGGATTCTGATTGAGAAGGTTATTTCCTTCTGTATGCCTTCCTAGCACTGCTTCCCTGTTTCCTCTGCGGAAAAACATTCTGAACAAACATGTCTTAGATGAAGCAACATGGTAATCTTCAAATGCTATATCATTTCAAAGAAAAAATATTTTTGGATAATCATTTAATATAATTCTAACTCCTAAAGTTATCTAAACCGACCTTTGATACCAACTATAAGGCCCCAGCCTTAAACCTTACTTAATCTTGAGTTATTAGAAGATTACACGTTGAGGATCTTTTCGGGTTTAGAGTTTTAGAGAATTAGATCATAAAACTTGCATTACATTCCACATATAAACAAAGTGGTTACATAAAGATAGTATTCTTCATTCCCATCAATGGAAACACATTTAAAATAAAACATGGATTATTTCTTGACACTTCCTTGACACTATCATCATATCATGTACCTTTCCCTTGACCTGTGAAAAACATTTCAAAAAAACTTGGGATGAGCATAAAAAGCTCAGTATGGGTTATAAAAACATGTAAAGGAAACATGGGTACATATATACATAAGAATGAAATCATACTTTACCCATAAAACATAAGCACTTTAATATACCTCGTCAAATCATGAATAAATCATAGAAATCATAAGACATAAAGGTAACTTGAGGCATTCATAACATTCTTACGTAGGGAGTAACCCTCTTGGTTACGTTTGGAATACCCATCATAGTATATTCCCTAAATCTCTTCAGAGAAACCTTAACGTTTCACTCCTTTGCGTTACCCAATGCATTGGAGAGCTATATCGGGCTCACCTGCCCTTAGTTTATCACGAAACCACCCGTCTTCATAATAATTCCCAAGAACCTCAACATAATCGTATCACATAAAACATGCATAAAGGAAACATAACATTTACACCTTTCAATCACAAGATATCAATACAACACATTGATATAAAAACAATATGAAAACCATTTTCAATACCAAAATAAAAGAAAAGTAAAACATGGTATTTATTTTTCTTTTTAAAAATAAGGTATGGCTTGTAGAGGAAGCCGAAACTCAAATAATGGTCACGGCGGTGGAGAAGTCGTTGTCGCCACATACCTATGACAAAAACATTCCCTTTTGTCATTTTGTAAAATGCTTCGTATAAAAAAGATTCCTTTTGGATAAACGTAAAAGTCAAAGGGGTTTATACACCGTATAAAAGAAAGTTGTGTATAAAATAAAATATGCCTCAATGAAAGGAGATTGAGACGAAGTCCCATACCTCGGGTCCGACTTGACTCGGTCATTCTTTAAGCTCCTGAATAATAAAATTGAGTTAATTTCTACTTGTTTAAGAACCTTTTTCAAGTTCATTATTTCTTTTATATCACTTATTTCCATTTCATGAACACTATGTAATTATTTAAGTTAATAACGGTCTTTTTAACGATCATTGGTACTTGAGTAAAAAAAAATCCCTTTATAATTACAATTTGTTCATGTATCCATTATATCCAGAATGGTATTCATGATGTAGATATCATATATGTCCAGTACATGTATGCATTTATAATTTTACATAATCATTTAGAGGTAAGAAATGAAATGCACCGTTCATGGAGACGGTAAGCCATACGTACGCATGAATGCTACTTTCATTTCTATTTCGTATTTTATAGAATGGAATCATAATTATATAAAGTTATATTATAATTCCAGTATAATATAATATATAATATCATAGTTCCATCCTTTATACGTCCCACATATGGTATTTAACGAATCAAATCACTTTGAGGGGGCGGTAGTCCGCACTTCCTTAAATGAAGATATCGCGTTTACCAATAATGGAAACCATAAAGGTATGCCAAAAAAAATACAGAAGCTTAAGGAAAACATAAACATATTATATATCATATATAAATATATTTTAATCTTAATGGCCACCTTTTAAGGTGTTAAAGGAATGTTGAACAATCATCGTTTCGGGAGGCATAAATTCACCATCCACGGAAACCGTATGTTCTTTAACCATTAGATGTAGCTGTGTGTAAGTGTAGCTTGAATCCTTCTTATAACAACATCCTAGTATATTGAGGATACTGGAGGTGTTACAAAATAAGAGAATAAAAAGAGTTTATGGGGGTGGAGAAGCAAAATAAAACAAAAGGACTCAAAAGAAGACATTACCTTAAAATCGGGTAACTCCCTTTAGTTTGAGCTCAAAGGCTTCCTTGGGAAGACTTCTGCCCAAATTGAGGCTTCAAGGAGTAAGAGAGGGAAGTGGAGAGACAAAATGAGCAGGGTTTGGCCGAGCTAAAGGCTTTGGGAGTGTGGGTAAGGAGGTAGAGGTGGGCCCCTTTTATAAGAGGAGAGAAGGGGCACTCTTGGAAAGTAAAGATAAGTTACTTTATTTTAAAATGAGTTTCGGATTAAAAAGGTCCCACATTGGTATAATTTGGGGATAAGGTGATAAGGGTTCTAAATCCACTCATCCAATAGGTTTTGGACATGTGTAGGTCTTAGATATTACATTATCTTTCCATTTTATTTAAATCGTTAAATAATGAGGTCATCACTGCATCATCATGATGTCATAAATACATTTATTTATTTAATGTCAAAAAATTATAAAAAAATACTATGATGTAGGAAATCTTTTGATCATTCCAATTAATATTTATAGTAAAAAATCTGACTTGTATAACCCCATATAAAAATTGTTTTTGTAAAATAACTCATGTTTGTGTCATTTTTACTTTAACATTAAATAAAAAGTTATTTATGTCATTTCCCAACCAAAGTGGCTCCATGGGGTCCCTAAGTTGACCCATGGCTTGTCTTGGTCGGCCATGACATATCCAAAGAGGGTAGGACATGTGTCTAGGTCATCTCATATTATTAAAGCATTATTTTTACCTTAAACTACACTAATTACTACTAATCGCGATTAAAAACATAATAAGTTACTATTCACCAAAAAAATATTTTAATATTATTGAACCACATTTTACTTCTTAATGACAACCATGTATGTCGGATTTTTGAAATTCAAAACACAAAAGTGGCAAAGTTTCATTTAAACGAAAAATCAGTTTCTTTAACTACCACATAGTGGTTTCACTATTCATCAAAAATTGAAGTTTTTCAGAAAATTACCAAAAATTCACCCTAAGATATATTTGATATTCTGAATTCAAAAATGAAGTCTATTTTAAAAAATTCAAAACATATAAGTCACATTAATTAATTTAATAATTAATTCCCGCTGTTATGACAAATAGCGTGTTTTTATTAAACAATAAGTATCAAAAGATTGACAACAGTTTAAGTCCAATTTCAAAGTGAAATTGATTCCAATGACCACCATTGGATTAAATGGTAAAAATATATTATAACTTCACTTTAAAACCATTTCAAAAGATAATCTAATCATATAAATAAATTAGATTAAAAAGCTGTTATGATGTAAAATGCAGTATTTTTCACTATTCATAAAAAAATGAACATTGTCAGAAAAATACCAAAAATTCACAGAAAGTAAATTTTGATGTCCCAATAATAAAGAATAAGTTTATTTTGACAAACATAGCTTATAAAATTGTCAAAAGATATATTCAAAAATGTTTTTCCCTCAAAAGCAGTAAAACAATCTTTTAAAAATATTAGTGTATTCCATGCTTAAGATTGGATTTATTTTCATTTTAAACCTCTAAAACACTATCTAGTTCATTAATAGACATAGATAAAAATATCTATTATTAATTACTTACTTGGGATGTTACATTACCATTAATTGTTCCAATAAGTTTTTATAATAAGTAAATGACTTCCCAAACTTACTATTCAATTCACTTATAAAAAGTGAACATCATTACCACATCATGGAAGACATAACAATATATATTATCATAGAAAAATTTCCATTTTTATCTCAATATAACCATATATCGAGAACGTAATAACTTGGTAACTTATTGTTAGCCCAATCCCTTTAAATTCACAGAGTCTTCATAGGAAAAATCATGTCCTGAAGTGAGTATTATCAATTAATTAATTTTTTTGATAATTATTTTCTTTTTAATTTATTCTAGATAACTAATAAAATGAATTTATTATAATTAATATACTTTAATATTATTATATTAATAGTATTATCATTTTTTATTAATATACACCATCCATTAAGAAAAAACAAAATTGTTGTCTCTACACTGTGTAGAATATCACCTCTTTGACATATCATGTTTATTTTTTTTCCTTCTCTAACATATATGGTTGAATACAAGTATGTTATTAAATGATATATTTTTATGTTATCATTAGAGTTATTTTGTGACAAATTTATGAAATAATTAATTTTATTACCAACAAACAATCTTAGATAGTTTAATCATTTAAAATATGCACACTAAGAGGATAATCCTTTATTCAAATTATATAATGTTTTCATATCCAATAATTTATCTTGAATATACATAAAATTATCATTTAAAACACTAATAAACACTAAATAATATGATTATTATCCTTTAATGAGGATATTACGACAAAACCCCCTCACAATCATTTTTTCAAATAGTTTGTGCTTATTATTGGGTCTGTTTAACCACCTACTTAAACAATGCATTGAATTTATTCCATGAATTAGTATTGGAAAACTAGGAAAAATATAATATTATATAAATGTGTAAATATATGTTATTTTGGTTATTGATATATAAATCATTATATTGTTCTTCAATTAAGGAAACACCCTATATTCATCAAAAATCACCAAAAACACTTTTTATCGCCTTCATATTAAAGGTTATAGTCTAAAACAATCATGAAAGTAAATTTAAATATCCTAAATTATTAATCAATTTCTATAATTTAATATTTTATGACATATTAATATTGAAATTTATAATAAGAAATAATATGAACATATCTATTATGAAACTAGTACAAATGTTCAAAATTATAAATACCCGATGTGGCAAATCGAGAGAATTCATACTCAAAATTAATATTCAGGAAGTATTTAAATGAAAATGGAAATTATTAAGGTTATAAATCTGTGATTAAAATATATCTGTTTATTATACATGTGGTTAATGAACATTCGAGGAAGACATTACACGAGGTAAGGGTTTTTGTCTCAGATTGGTCTTCTTGAGACATAATTTGTATTATACATAAAATTTCTTTTATGTGGTGTATATACTATGAATTTGATATCTTAAATAATATAATTCCTTTATTAATGTGGGATTAACATAATGGTTTTATACATAGCTTCTTGGAGGATATTAATTTATTTTCCTCACAAATTCCATTATTTGGGACCCAGAATATAATGACTAACAATTCTCATTTATGGGTGCATGAATTGTCATTGAGGGATTTTTCATGTTAATAATGAAATTTGATATAGTTTAAAATCAATAATATTATCCCCCAATCTTATTATTTTGATTAAATTTTTAAATTTTCCATGGTGGAAAAGGCTTCATGGGTTTAGGTAATGTAAAATTGTGTGTAATTTCATAGAGAACACTTCATTTTATGGATATTGGAATGTAGATGTGGTTGTGGCATAGTTTCACATTTGGGTAATCACCCTAAAATGGGTTGGTTGATTATTGATTTAAAAATCACCTAGATTCATGATTAGTGGGAATAATACTACTCACTTGGGGAGACACTCCAAGGGATAGTCTATGAAATATTTACACGTTCATAATGAACTATATGAAGAATTTTCCTTAACATTTCCCCAATATTATACTGATAGAATATATTATATAAAATTAATATCTTTGTTGGATAACTTAGAACATTAATATTATCTATTCCACTATATTGATGTTATAATTTTATTTCAATTTATATTGATTTCACCATATAGAATCTATGTTTATTAGAGGATGTTCTCTTAGAAATCCAAATTTTTTATTTGATTGGGGAAGTATTTGAAATATTTTTTTTCATTATATGGATATCCAAGTTTGTTTCAATAATATTTTAATCAAGGAACAACATGAAAGGTATTTGTGAATATTATATTGAATTTATTGGTCATAATAAATTAATGGGTGGGGGCCAACATTATATATCCCCTTAATATAATAATAGGTCTCATGAGACAAAATTTTCTATTTTGGTGTATGATTCTTACCATATAAGTAAAATGTCTTTAATTTTATCTTTACAAGAATTATAATGTTATGGAATGATACAATTCTAGGAATTTTTTTGGTCCAACATTATTCATTTCATCAGTATAAGATAAATAATAAGTATTATCCCAGTATTAAATTATGGACATGGATATATCATTGCCTCTATTTAATTTGATTATAGATTAATTTTTTTCATTTATTCATTCCATATAACATATTCTATTTTTTGGTATATAATATTCCATGTAATTTTTCTCTTTCTATATAATATTAGTATACACATATTTATTTTCCCCTCTATGAGAATCCTAAATGAGGACTGTGTGTAATTTACAATGATATGATGGAGTTGTTATTCATTTTCTCACAATATGATTGTGTTATGTGATATGATTTTCATGTTTGATATATTTATGTATTATGAATTGAAAGAAATGGAAATTAAATACTTTATAAATTATTTCAATGTATACCAATAATGTAATATAACATCCGAATTTGGGTTTCAAGAGTTTGGTATGTTAAAAAGAAATTATGAATATTTAAGATTAAATTTTGAAAGGAAGTAATAGTGATTAAATTTTTTCCATTATTGATCACTAAAAATAAATTCTACAATATGGTATAAGATTTTTTAATCTTTGACCCACTAAGTCATTATGATAAAGAATGTGTTACTAAACTTCTATGACATTTTCATCAGTTTTACAAATTAAACTATGTTGAGAAAAGGAAGAAGGAATAAAAGTCACCAATTAATTAACTCATAATTATAGTATTAAAAGTAAGTTATGGATATTTGATAGTGATTTTTCTAATGAAATGTTAGTATATTAAAAATAATCATAATATTATGTATAATTATGTATTTTCATTTAATTTTGGGAGTTATATATTCATAAAAATTACAAAAATTGGTATAACTGAGATTAATGCTAAAAAATTGACGTTCTAAGATTTTTTTGACCAGTTTAAACATAAAATATTGTCTTTAATTTCACATCATGAGGATTTAAATGACGTTATTATCAGAATTTGTTTTACTATCATGTTCTATAAATATGGAAGAAATAACACCAAAGGAGAATTAAAATTTGGTGACGTATTCAAAATTTTATTTCTATGTAAATATTCTTACCTGAGTGATGAAAATGAAAATAATAAATGGAACATAATTATTTAAAATATTGTAAAAAAAATTTGAGTAAAATTATAAGGATCCGACCTTAGACATTACATAATCTTGAATTAAATGATTAATTGACATTGAGGATCATTTTAGGTTTAGAGTTTTAGAGAATTAGGCCATAACTATTACATTAAATCTCAAAAATTACAAAGTAGACACTTCTAATCAGTTTCCATTTTTTCACAAATTAAAAACACTTGAAAAAAGAGTCATGTATAGTTCTATTTTTTCAAAATCATGAATTTTCCTTCATCGTATCTTTGACCCTATTCATCTTCATGTCATATAAAAAATATTTTAAAAACATTGGATGGGAATAAAAAGCTCAGAAAGGGTTATAAACCAAAGAAAGAAAACATTATTTCATCAATTCATATATAACATAAGCTCTTTAAAATACCTAATGAAATGATAAGATATATGAATAACACATAGAAAACCTAAATCTGATAGGGAACTTATGGAATCCATATCATACTTACATTGTTGCTATAACAACTATATAGGGAGTTATGTTTATAATACCCATCATAGTAAATTCCTTAAACCTCTTAGTAGAAACAGTCAAATTTACCTATGTCATGTTACCCAATGCATTAGAGTTCTATCTTGATCTAACCCACCGTCGGTTTATCACAGAACCACCCGTATGCATAAACAATTCCTAAGAACCATAGCATAATCATAACATATAAAAAAATAAAGGAAAGATAACATTTCAAAATTTCAAACAAAATATATCATTTAAAAATATGGACATAAGAAATCCATTATAAAAACCATTTTCAATACCAAAATATGTAAAAGATTATATGGTATTGATTTTCCTTTTAAAAACATTACATCTTGTTCAGGAATCCAAAGATCAAATAATAATCACGGTGGTAGAAAGGTCGTTGTCACTAATTACGTTAAAAAGAAACATTCTTTTTTATAGTTTAGTAAAACGCCTCATAGAAAAAAATCATTTTGAATGAAATGAAAATTCAAATTGGTTTATAACCCATATAAAATAAAGTCATGTATAAAAGAAAATATGCCTCAATGAAAGGATATTGAGACGAAGTCCCTTATATCGTGTCTGACTTGACCCGTTCGTTCATTAATCTCCTGAATAATACATTAAATTTAATTTTTTACTTTCTTATGAAAATTATTCAAGTTTATTATTCCTTTTATATCACTTATTAACATGTTATAAACATTATGTAATCATTTATGTTAATAATGGTCATTTTGTTGATATTTGGTACATTAGTCAAAAATGAACTGCTTATAATTAGTAGATGTCCACGTGGTCAAAATTTTATTATCTCTAGAATGATATAAATTATTTAGATATCATATATCTAATATATATACAGTATATATATGTATTTATAATAATACATAACATCTGGAGATGAGAAATGAAATTCACCGTTTATGGAGATGGTAAGTCATACGTATGCATGTACACTACTTTCATTTATTTTTTGTATTTAAATAAAATGAAAACATAATGATACATAGGTATATTATAAATCTAGTAAAATATCATATATAATTTTAGTGACTCCATCCTTTATACATTCCATTTATTGCATGAACGAGTCATATCACATTAAGGGGGTGGTAGTCCGCACTTCCTCAAATGAAATTATCATATTTACCCACTATGGAAATCATTTAGGTATTATATAAATAAAAAATAAATAATTTTAGAAACAATATTTATATATAATATATATAACATAAAAATATAGTTCCATCTCAATGTCCACCATAAGAGGTGGTTAGAGAAGATTGAACAATCATTGTTTCGTGAGGTGTTAGTCCACCGTCCAAAGAAACTGTATGTTCTTTACTCATTAGATAGAGGTGTGTGTTAGTGTATTTCAAATCAATCTCATAAAAACAACATATTATACTTAGGATATTGGTGTTGTTATAAAATAAATTAATAAAAACAGTTTAGTGGGTTGGAGAAGTAAAATAAAAAAAGGATTTAAGAGAAGACATTACCTTTAAATTGCTTATCTCCCTTTGTTTGAACCAAAATGTTTACTTGAAATGACTTATTTCACATAAATGACTTATTTTAAAGTTAAATTTCATTTAATTTCCATTTATGAATTGTTTTTTGGGGTTCTCAAGCTTTTATGGTTGAATGGGTGAGTTTTCGTGAATTGGGCCAACCCGTGAGCCCAATTCCAGATTTAAAAATAAATTTTGTTTCTTTTATAACATTTTCATTTTTTAATATTTTCACCCATTCCAATTACTAAATGGTCTCCCCTGACATATGAACACCACCATTGTACTTTTAAGCCTTTAGAAAACCATAACCATGGTGTATATGGGTTTTTATTTAAGATATTTGGGCTGCCCGAAATCTCAATTCCAGTTTTCAAAATTAAATTTGATTAGTTAATAACCTATTCTATGTTAAGGATGTTTTGGTGATTCTAAGCCTCAAACACTGTCATTGACCCTAGAAGCGTCCCCAACCTCTCTTTCCCCACTTTGGATCTCTTCTTCATCACGATTTCGTATTGAACGTCTTAAGATTTTGAAAATAGGGCAGATTTGATGAGGTATGTTCTGTCCATCATAACTATCTCAATTCATACTCGTTTTCCTCCATTACTATTCCTAAATGACCTCCTCATCCTTCTTCTAACCTACTTTGATGGTTTTCTATTTTATATTTCATCTAATGGTGTATTAGGGGAGATTCATCAAGATACCTCAAGTAAGTGAGTCTCTTCCATTCCACTTTCAAATTGCTTATGGTTTCATTCTATTTTCTTGGGGTTTCTTCCCATTTCCATGAAGTAAAAAATGACCAAGAGGTAGGGTTTCTAACCTATGGTTTATCCATGAGTTTTCTTGGTCCAATTGCGTGGGTTTATGTTTTTTCTAAGTCCCTCTTGGTGCGGTGGTGGTGCGACTTGATTTTTGCATGTTGATTCAAGGGTTTTCATTGCTTTGGTAAGTGATTCATTTTGTTATGAAATCTTTGTGATATACCTGATGTTTTCATGGTATTTTCATGTATATTTAATTTGAATGTTTCTGACAAAATTGGTTTTAGTGGAAATTATAAAGAAAATGAATTTTTAATGCCAATTTCATGTGAAATTTGGGGGTTTTTCATATAAATCTTTTGTGGGTTCATTAAGGGGTGCCATATAATTATTTAGATGATTTTATTGAAATATATTAGGGCTGAAGAAAATTTTTTAAATGTAATTATCCTTTAGTTATTTCTGCAAATTTGGTTTTGGGTGATGTTATTTATGAAGACGGGTTTTGAGTACCCATTTGGTGTTGAATTAGGTGCATTACATGGCTATTCTATGTGGTGTGTATTGGGGGTAGATTCATAACTCATGTAATGGTTTTAAAGAAAATTTTATGTTTTTTTTAATTCTATTTAGGTTAATGTGAGTATGCACATGGTGTCCAAGTGGGGTTTTCAAAGAGTTTTGGGTGCACAACAAAGAATGATTTGGAGAAGTTGTTTTTATTGAAACTCAAAGTGTTTTGTTTTGTGTTTTAAATGGTATAAAATGTGTGTAGCTTCTATAATTATTTTATGTTACTACTAGTGGTGTTTTATTTGAATATGGATATATGTATCATTCTTAAATTGTTTGAGCACAAAGGGGGAAGTCTGGGTACCTAGGATGGGCGGATGTGTACTAGTACAGCTAGTGGACCAGATGGGTTTTGTCCATGTTTCACCTATCATTTGGATAATGATAACTCTAAATAAACTATGTGGATGGTGATTGGGGACCAATAGGTTATGGGTATGTTACCTAATAGTGGATCATTCATGATAATGGATTTTACTATGATTATTTTCCACCGAGGTATGAGGTACATGGGGCTCGAGACTATCTAGTGCCTAGGGGTGTTCCTTATTTTGTTCCTCATTTTGTTTTTGGTATATTCCCATGTATTGGGGTGTTTTTGGAAGTAATTTACAGTATATAACTTGTCTATTTAAATGTGTGAACATTCTAAAAACTTTAGCTTGAAAAATGTTTTCAATTGAAAGTCGCATTTGTTGGATTTTACCACTGCTTTTCTTTGCGTATTAAAACTGCTTACTTTTTCACATTGTATTGAATGCTATTTGGAATCATTGGGTGGTATCCTATTAGGATTAGGCTCACACCCTACTTAAACCCCTTGGGTTTAAGTGGACTTGGTTATGTTTGACTTAGTTAAAGGAAAGGCTAGGGTGATGGCGGTCTAGGGTGTTAGTCCCCATCCTTGGGGCGGAGTTGTGGAGACGGCTTGGGGGTGATAACCCATTGTTAGGTGGAGTACATGGGGATGTTTTGTTGCTGTTTCATTGTTTCTTTAGACCTTTTTTATTGCATTTGGACTGAGGTATTCAGTTCTAGATTTTTTGTATAAACCTTGTTGGTATGAATTTCTCAGATTCATTTTATCAAATATTTTTGATGTTTTATGTATACATATTTGAGTAAATCATTACCAAACCAAGATAAATGATAACCATGAACTTGTGAGAGCCTGTGGGGATGGGGAACGCATTTCAGGACTTGTCACAGGCTAGGTTGGGTGCTGGTATTGGTGGTTACCAGATTCAGTTTGTGACAAAATGGTATTAGAGGAGGTTTGCTCTCTTTGGGTCACGTTATTTGGGGAACAGTAGGGATAGTCCAGATACAGGATTGTTGGGACTTATAATTAAGGTTATGCGTAAGGTTGCTGATAACCAAACCTCATTATGGGATTCAAGTCACCAGGGGATGTTGGGATTTATATGAGTCCTTCGGATTTCTTGGATTGATGATGATTAGGGGAAATGAAAAGACAGTTGGGTTAATGGTCTCGATGATCTCACAGGGTCTGGAAAGATATGTGGAGCTGGGTATATTTACCTATAACACTATATGTGATGGTGACGTGATTTGAATATGGCTACCAACCATATGTCCATGTCACCCACTGAAACTAGTTTCCTCTCGCGTTGTCTTCTGATCTTCAGTTTTGAAATCTTGGATCTTTGGTTTTAATGTGACTTAGTTTTAAGAACCATAAATTTTTTGTCAAATGATTATATAATAAAGAGGTAATATTTAGATTTTTGAAAATGGAGAACTGAATTTTATGAATTTTATTGGAATGGAAAATAGTGTGTTTTCACCGCTTTTGAAAGCATGAATTGTGTCAATGTTGGTTTTGAAAAAGTGTTTCCAATAGAGTTTTCTAAACTATTTAAAGGTATTTTAATGGGATGAGAGGTTTTGAAATTGATTTCTATGAATTTAATGTGAGTTTTAATTTAAATGATTTTTCCTTTCTAAAAATCATGGTAATATGTAATTTGGGTTTGATTTCATGGTTAGAGGTTTTTGAGAAAAAGGAGGCATTAGTTGCCTGTTTTGGTTTTGAAAAGTGGAAAGAATTTTTTTTATTTTAACATTTGGGATTTCCATGTGAAAACACATGCATGGGGTCATATGGGATTATGGATGGTTAATGGCATATCAGGATGAGTTATGGGATTTATATGAGTAGGGTCCCCATTATCACACAGAAACATGCACGTGGAAGGCCCATGGGGTACCATTGGTGGATACGCTAACCGCTGAATCGTTTATTTTCAAAAAGATGATTTTAAATGAGAAACTTGATGTATTATGACATGTTTCGGATGGTGTGTATTATGTTTTTTATGGTAAATGTTGTGGGATGTTTTTAGTCCAAGAACCCCTCTTGTTAGTATTTTGTATTGGGTTTGTGCTTGGTCGGTAAGCTGTGATGAAGGTCCGGTAAGTGGTATCTTCTAAGAAATTTTTTGGGATGATTTTACAGTGTTTCCTTTCATGTGTTTGGATCTAGTTTGTGGTATATGTTAACCAGTGAACCATCTTGGTTGGGTCCTTAGGTTTAATCGTTGGATAAGGTATGCCCCATTAAGGGTTAGTACACAACTGAAGTGCAACCCAGATTGTTTCTCCATTCGAAGACCCTCTAGTTGATCAATATAAAGAATATTTTTCTTGATATTTTTAGATTGTGTCTACAACCTTTACATTCCTATTTTTCTATATCCTCTTGTAGTGGGAGAGTGATCATGGATGTTTGAAAGAGACCATAGCCTCTTATGTTTTTTGATTTGTTGAAGGTGGAAGTGGTCTGGGGTTGTTAGCATGGATCAGTATCTGGATGGTTTCTAAGAAGCCCTCTCGGTCCATAGTAGTGTCTTTGAAGAAGGAGTTCACAATAAACTACCAGTGTGGGAAATATGGCCACAAGAGTATATTGTGGCCACTTTCTTGAATTGTGTGTTGTTTGGGGATGTTGTATTAGGTCCCACTCCATGTATTGTTTATATCAGTCAGAATGGTCATGTTCGATGAAGCCTTTTGATTTATGCGACTTGATTGACTTTAAAGGTGAAAGTAGTGCAATCCTCTGAGAGTCTCTTTTTGTTGTGAGAATTTCTCCCTTGGAAAAACATCCAAATATCCCATTTTAGAGGAAGGTTATTATTGGTTTTATTTACTTGTATAGTTTCTCACTAGAAGAAAGAACATGTGATGTGTGTTCATTTTCTAAGCCCTTGTTTCAGTGAAATATCATGTTAGGGTAAAGTGAGTTTGGAATGTGTTATGTCTTGGAAATCTTATCAAGGATTTCAGTATAGTTTTTGGTGAACAGAAAGAAGAATTCTCATTCAGGAGGGTTTCCAGTGCCAAACTGTGAGGTCAAAGAAGCTTCAATCATTATAGCTCCAAGCATAGGTCTCGGAGAGAAGCTGACTCGTAGTCAGGGGAAATCCCCGAGTTGTTTAAACCCATGTAAAATGACTTATACATAGTATGAAAGATAGTAAGATTTTAGAACTCTGGTGTCATCATCTTTCTTTCATTGTTCCCATTCGGTGGAAATAGGTTGAGGGCCTTGTACCCATGTCATCGCCTAATGTCATTCCCTCCCCATTTGGTTTCCATCTAGTCATTAGAGAATGGTTGGAAATTTTGATCCAAATTCTGAGGACATAGTTTGTGAATGATTAGTAGTGACCATGTTTTAGGTATCCATGTGAAAAGAATGATCTGCACAATTAGTGCAGAATTTCCCAAAATGTGTGGACTGACCCTACGCCCTTCCCAAATCATTAAAAAAATTGGGTCTTTATGTGTCAGACCATAATGGTCAGTTAAGATGGTTGGTTTTTATGGTGGGTAGACCCACTATGATTCTCATGTACATTCCTTCGTAAACTGTGAATGGAATTCTACCTTTTGTAATAGGGAGTTTATTTAGGCCTCCCTCTCTTAGTGTCTTGATTCTGTCTCAGATAATAACATAGGTTGCCTCTTAATGGTGGGGTGCCTATTTGTGTTCCCACATACCAATAGATCATATTTATCCATGGTCATGGTTTGGTGGTAGGTAGTCTTATTCAGAACATTCTAGATACCAAAATCTTCCTTGAGTAATCGCTGGGATTGGAGAGCTCCCAATGGTTTAGTTAATTTAAGGTAAGTGTTACCTTGTTCGAAGTGGATGTTCCTTTTGGTGAATTGCTTGAGTCATGTTACGATAGTGTTTGAGGAGTTTTATTTTGGGATAAAGTATGAATGTTATTGATCATTTCATGAATGTGGTGTTAGTTTGGGTTGAGAGATTAATCATTCCTTAATTTTATCACTGGAGGTGTTTTGGTCGTTGGGGGCAAAGCTTGGAAAAGAAGTACATCTTGGTTTATCGGTTGGGTTTGGTTTTCATATCTGGCCTTGATGTAGCTTTCTGGGGATGGAATGTTTTCATGGTGAGGATAATTGTCACATAAATGAATTATTTTAAAGTTAAATTTCATTTAATTTCCATTTATGCTTTGTTTTTGGGGTTTCTCAGGCTTTTATAGTGGAATGAGCGAGTTTTCGTGAATTGGGCCAAACCGTGAGCCCAATTCTAGATTTAAAAATAAAGTTGGTTTTTTTATAAAATTTTAAATTTTTAATATTTTTCACCCATTCTATTTCCTAAATGGTCTCCCATGACATATTAACACCACCATTATAGTTTGGAGCCTTTATAAATCCTTAACAAATGTGTATATGAGTTTTTATTTAATGTATTGGGCCTTCCTGAAAGCCCAATTCTAGTTTTAATAGTTAAATTTGATCAATTAATAACATATTAAATTTTAACGACATTTCAGTGATTAAAATCCTCTCACATGCCCATTGTACCTAGCTGCACACCCAATCTCTCTTTCCCCTCTTTGGAGCTCTTCTTCATCGCGATTTAGTGTTGAACTTCATAGGGTTTCTAAAATCGGGCAGATTTGAGGAGGTAAGTTCTATCCATCATAACCCTATCAATTCTTACTCTTGTTCCTTCATTACAATTATTGAATGAACTCCTCAAACTTATTAGAACCTCCCTTGATGTTTTTACTATTTTAAATTTCATCTACTGGTGTATTGGGGGCAATTCTTCAAGATCCCTCAAGTAAGTGAGTCTCTTCCATTACTCTTTCAAATTGCATAGGGTTTCATTCTATTTTCTTGGGGTTTCATCCCTTTTCTTTGAAGTAGAAAATGTCTAAGAGGTAGGGTTTTGAACCTAAGATTTAAAATTGGGTTTTCTTGGTACAATTTTGTTGTTTTAGGTCTATTCTAAGTCCCTCTAAGTGTGGTAGTGGTGCGACTTTATTTTCACACGTTGATTCAGGGGTTTTAATTACTTTGGTAGGTGATTCATTTTGGTAAGAAATATTTGTGATCTAGATACTGTTTTTATTATATATTCATGTATATTTAATTTGAATGTTGCTACCAAAATTGGTTTTAGTAGAAATTATAAAGGAAATGAATTTTTAATTCCAATTTCATGTGAAATTTGGGGGTTTTCATACAAATCTTTTGTTGGTTCCCTAAGGGATGACCTATAATTATTTAGTTGATTTTATTTAACTATATTAGTGCTGAACCGAATGTTTTAAATGTTCTTATCCTTTGGTTGTTTCTTTGAAATTGGTTTTGGGTGATGTTCTTTACGAAAATGGCATTTGAGTATCCATTTGGTGTTTAATTAGGTGCTTTACATGGCTATTTTATGTGGTGCGTATTGGGGTTTTTTTTATAAATCATGTAATGGGTTTAAAGAAATATTTAAGGTTTTGTATGTTCTATATTGGTTAATGTGAGTATGTATATAGTGTACAAGTGGGGTTTTCAAAGTATTTTGGGTGAAAAATAAAGAAAGATTTGGAGAAGCTGTTTTATTGAAACTCAAAGGGTTTTGTTGTGTGTTTTAAATGTTATAAAATATGTGTAGCTACTGTACTGATTATATGTGACTTGTAGTGGTTTTTTATATGAAAAATGATATATTTATCATTATGAAATTGTTTTAGAACAAAGGGAGAAGCACATGTACCTAGGTGGGGCAGATGTGTACTAGTACGACCAGTGGACCAGATGGGTTTTGTCCCTGTTTCAAATAGAATCTGGATACTGACCACTCTAAATAAACTATGTGGATGATGATTGGGGACCTCTAGGTTTTGGTTATGTTCCCTACTAGTGGCTTGTGCACGATAACAGATTTTAATATGGTTACTTTACACCGAGGTATGAGGTACATGGGGTCCGAGACTATCTAGTGCCTAGGGGTGTTCCCGATTTTGTTGCTCATAGTGTCTGTGGTATTTTAACATGTATTGGGGTGTTTTTGGAAGTACATTACAGTATCTAACATGTCTATTTAAATGTGATAACATTCTAAAAACTTTATCTTGAAAAAAAATTTCAATTGAAAATTTTATTTCTTGGATTTTATCACTGCTTTTTTTTTGTGTATTAAAACAACTTTCTTTTTCACATTGTATTGCACGAACTTTGGAATAATTGAGTGGTATCCTATTGGTCTTAGGCTCACACCCTAATTACACCCCCTGTGTGTAAGTAGACTGTGTTATGATTGACTCCGGTAAAATAAAGGCTACGGTGATGGCGGTCCAGGGTGTTAGTCACCTTTTGTGGGGTGGAGTTGTGGAGACGGCTTGATGGTGATGACCCCTTGTCATGTGGAGTCCATGGGGATATTTTTTGGATGTTTCATTGTGTCTTTGAACATTTTGTATTTCATTTGAATTTATGTATTCAGTTCTGGATTTTTTGTTTAAACCCTGTTGGTATGAATTTCTCAAGTTCATTTTATCAAATATTTTTGATGTTTTATGTATACATATTTGGGTAAATCGTTCCCAAACCAAGATAAGTGATACCCAACCCCTTGTGCCAGCCTGTGCAGATTGGGAATGCCCTTCGGGCCTTCTCACGGGCAGGGTTTGGTGCCGATTTTAGTGGTACATGATTCGGTTCATGACACCCTGTACCTAAGGTATGGCTTCTATGATGAAAATATGTATGTAGGGAGATTAATTGGGAAGATTTTGTATGAGACAAGGGGCTTGAGACAAGTGAGTAATTGGTTATAGGTGATTGATTTTTATAAGGGGGAGGATGAGCTCTTTAGAAATGTTTGAAAATATTATTTTAATATATAACGAATATTGATTTATAAAGGTCCAAAACTCCTTGAAGTTTACGAAAAGATGACTCATGTTTGAAATAAAATCATAAAATAATAGTTGGATTTTTTTTGGATATTATTTTTATCTTTATATTCATATTTATTTAAATCATTCATTAATGAGGTAAACAACGCTTCATTATTGTGTCATAAATATTTTCATTTATTTGTTGCCTAAAAATTATAAAAAATAAAATAATGTAAGAACTATTTTTATCTTTATAATGAATATTTATTGTCAAAGAAATAACTTATATAACTCTATGTAAAAATTTCTTTACTAAAAGATATATGTTTAGGTTATTTTTTTCTATAATTTAAATAAATTAATATAAAGTTTCATTATCACTCTTATGTGGATCCATGGGGTCCTAAATTCGACCAAAGGATGAACATGGTTGTATATGTATCAACCAATAGGATAAGTACAAATGTTAGGGTAATTTAATATTATTCTAATATTAATTTTTACGATTATTTACCAGATTTACCCTTTAATAATGGTGAATAAAATATTTACTGAAGTAAATATTCATAATATATAAAAATAAAATTTATCTAGTTCCACAATTTGCACCTCTTAATTCCAAATATGAATACTATTTTTCCAATTTCAAAACACATAAGTGGTGTAATTTAATTTAAAATTAATTCCCGCTATCAAAACAAAGAGCATTTTTTTATGAAATAATAACTATCAAAAGATTGACACTTTTTTATGTCAAATTTCAAAGTGAAATTACTTTTAATGACCAAAATTGGATTAAATGGTAAAAATATAATCTAATTAAACTTTAGAACCATTTAAAAATATATTATAACAATATAAATAAATTAAATTAAAATGTAGTTTTGAATTAAAATACAGTATTTTTTACTATTCATTAAAAAATAAATTTTATAAGAAAAATACCAAAAAATTTACCAACAATAAATATTGATGTCCCTATAATAAATGATAAATTTATTTGGTCAAATAGAGCAAATAAAAGTGACCAACACTAGATTTAATGTGGTTTCTCAATCAAAAGGCTGTAAATCGACTTTTTAATGAATATTAGAGTATTTATGATTAAAATCAGTTTCTTTATTATTGTTATCCTCTAAAAATTATTGGATAAATATAAAAACATTTAACAAACATGTTTTATAATATTTTAGTTAGTTATATTCATTTCCTTCAATAAAATTACTAGGAGTTAACTACCATTTAAAATAATGTTATATTATTATTTTTTAGTATGACCCGACGTTTTGTGCAACATAAGATTTAAAAGAAAACTCGTTGTTGTGTATCGGTTATGACATCGAACATAAAAACACCTTTAAAGTAAAATTAAATATTTTTCATAAAAATTAATAAATACGAAAATATCATATCCAATATTTTCCTTGGGATGTTACATCTTTCCCCCATTTTCAAAATTGAATCCTCACAATTTTATTCACTTATCTAATAAATGGGGGTATTTATCCCTCATAGCATTTTCAGATTACCCTGTTGACTCTTCAACAATATGGTTTTTCCAAAAAAACCCACTACTTGATGAATTACCTTAACCCTAACACTTTCTATCTTTGGTCAAGAATTTGGACTTGATGTTCTTCATAAGATAGATTCTCTTCCAACTGAACTACATTTGGGCTCAAAACATGAGATGGATCTGGCATATATTTTCTCATCATTGATACATGAAAAATATTGTGTACCTGAGATAAACTCAGAGGTAAAGCCACTTTGTAGGCAACTGATCCAACTTTCTCTAGTATTTCATAAGGTCCAATGAACCTCAGACTCAAATTTTTCTTCCTGAAAAAATGCATCACCCTTTTCCATTGAAAAAATTTGGGAAAGACATGACCACCTACCTCAAAATAAAGATCCTTCCTCCGGTTATCCAGATATCTTTTCTGGCTTCTCAGAGCTATTCTCATGTCATTCTGAATCAACTAAACTTTTTCTATCATCTCTTCTACCAATTCTTGTCCCATTAGCTTCCATTCACCTACTTCATCCCAAAAAGATGGAGCTCGACAATGATTTCCATATAATGCCTCAAATGGATCAATCTGTATATTGGAATGAAAACTTTTATTATAAGAAAATTCTTTCAAAGAAATATCTTGGTCCCAACATCCCTGGTAATCTAGTGAACAATCACGTAGCATATCCTCCAAGGTCTTAATTGTTCATTCTAACTGGACATATGATTGCAGATGAAAAGCTGTACTAAAATCTTATTCAAAACCGAAAAACTTTCGAAGGCCTTTCCAAAAGTTAGAAGTAAACCTCGGATCATGAACAAATATAATAGAGAGAGAAACGCCATTAAACCTGACTCTCTCTTTAACATACAGCTGAGAAAGTTGATCTAGATACAAATTATCTTGAATATGAAATAAATGAGCATATTTAGTCAATCAATCAATAGTAACCCATTTTGCATTGTTACCTTGAGATGTCTTTGGTAATCCCCCAATGATGTCCATGGATACATTTTCCTATTTCCTCTCTGAAACTAGTAAAGACTAAAGCTTCCCTTTCAGTAACATTAACTCTAATTTAACCTGTTGACATGTCAAACACTTCATAATAAAATCAGTAATATCTCTTTTCATTCCATCCCACCAGTAATACTCCCGAAGATCTCTATACATATTAGTACTGCCAGGATGAACTAAAAATAGAGAACTATGTACTTCACATACCAACACATTCTTCAATTTCAAATCACAAGGTGCACATAATCTCTTCCAAACCTCAAAACACAATCATTATAAATGTTAAAATCATGAAACATACCCATCTGAACCAACTCTACCTTTATCTGTAACTCATGGTCTTCCTTCTGCACTTTCTTTATTCTATCTAATAGAGATGATTTCACTGACACCTGAAATAAAATAGAGGAATTTCCAGCACCAAAAACTTCTATTACAAAATTAATCAAATGAAAAACCAAAGTATCTCATTCCAAACATATCATGGTTAATAAAGTATTACATTTTTGACTCAATGCATCAGCCACTTTATTTTCATTTCTCGAATAGTAATGGATCATGCAATCATAATCCATTATTAAATCCATCCATCTCCTCTGTCTCATGTTCAATTCTTTTTGACTGAATATATACTTTAAACTTTTTTGGTCAATATATATTTCACATTTTACACCATAAAAATGTTTCCTAGAAATTTTTTAAGAAAAAAAATAGTTGCTGATTTCAAATCATGTGTAGGGTAATTTAAATCATGAGATTTCAACTGACGTGAAGCATAAGAAATTACCTGATCATTCTGCACAAGGACACAACCAAGTCATTTCAACAAAAATCACTATAGATAACAAACTCACCATTTCTAGAAAGAAGTGTCAAAACTAGATCACTCACCAATATTCTTTTCAATTCCTATAAACAGTCATCACATTATTTTGTTCAGATGAACTTTACACCTTTTTGAGTTATCTTGGTCCTTTAACTAGATAACCTTGAAAAAATTTCAACAAACCTCTAGAAATAACCTATAAATCCAAGGAAAATGTGGATCTATATTATATTTAGGGGTCCTGGCCATAATTCAATAACTTTTGTTTTATCAAGATGAACAGTTATGGTATTTTTTGAAATAATGTGACCAAGGAAAGAAAGTTTTTGTAACAAAAACTCACAATTGCTGAATTTCCCATACAGTTTCCTTTATTTTTTAGGTTGGAAGGAAAAACCTTAAATGAATTTCATGGTCCTATTTAATTTTCTAATAAATCAAGTTATCATCAACAAACAAGACCAAAACTTTATCTAAAAACTCATAGAAAATTCTATTTATAAGATCCATGAATACAGAAGGTTCATTAGTTAACCCAAAAGGCATAACTACAAATTCAGAATGGCCATATCTAGTAATAAATGCAGTCTTTGGAATGTTTGATTCCTTTTCATTCAACTAATGGTACCCCGACCTCAAATAAATCATTGAAAAATACTACGCTCCTTGTAGCTGATCAAACAAATCATCGATATAAGGCAAATGATACTTGTTCTTAACAGTGATGTTATTCAATTATCTACAATAAATGCAATGTCTCATTGAAACATCATTCTTTTTAACAAACAATACAGGATCACCCCTAGAGATGTGCTAGGTCAAAAGAATCCTTTATCTAATGACTCCTACAACTGATTCTTTAACTCTAAAAGATAAATTTGAGACATTCGATAAGGGGGGTTTGAAATTGTCTTAGCATTAGGAACAATGTAAACAATAAATTCAACTTCTAGATTAGGTATAATATCATGCAATACATCAGGAAAAACATCAAGGTACACATTTACCACTTGTACATTAATAATCTAAACTTTTCCTTTGTTTTCAACAATATGTTCAAGGTAAAATTCATTTCTATCTCTTACTATTTTTCAGCATCTTAATATGTTATCAAAAGCAAGGGTTTGTTCTTGTACAAAATCTGAAAATATTTTTGAAAAGAAAACTCTTTACTCTATAGTCAATCTTAATATGATAAATAGAAATCCAATTCATATCCAAAATATCATCATAATCTACTAGAAGAAAAACCAAAAGGTTTATAGGTAGATTCTTCCCACACACAAGGATGGAAAGGTTCTTATAATTTGTTTTTTCTCAACATTACCCTTGGTGTTTTTAATAGAAGTTCAGGATTTATATATTGAGATATTATTCCCATTTGAATAGAAAACTTCTTAGAAATAAACAAATGCATAAACTCTGAATCAAAAAAATCATTGGAATAATTTGAAAAAACAAACAGTGTTCCTGATATTACTTCATTTGCTGGACCAACATCTGATGAATTAGTTAAAATGGATTTCCCCACCACTTTATTCCTGTAGTATGGATTCTTTCCTTCAGTTGAGTTCTTCATTTGACACTCATTTTCATAATGTCCCATTTCATTGCACTTAATACATTTTACTGATTATAAATCATATTTTTTTCTACCATGACCCTAATCTTTTTCAGTGTAGTTGCTAGCCTTATGTCCCATTTTACCACATCGGTAGTGCTTACCATAATATGTAATAAATTCCCCATAATGTTTTTTACCACAATTTTCACAAACTATAAAATTAATTTTTTTACCATAAGACTTTTTTAAAGAGTTCTTCCATTTTTTCTTCCACCTCGACCTCTTATTCTGTTGTTTTTCAAAGAGCATCTGATCATCAACAAACCCCATTTCCACTTTCTCCTCACATCAAAAATGTTTTTCATAACTGTTGAACCAACAAGAAGATAAATCCCTTCAATAAATTAGGTTTAATATTGAGTAAAATGGTTTATTTTACTATTAAAATCATATATGAAATTTGAAGCATACCTCGCCAGTCGAGTGAATTTTTCTTCATAAGAACCCACCGAGTCATCCTCCTACCTCAATTCCTAGAATTTGTTTACCATCCTATAAAGAACCACCTTTGGAGAATATTTATCAAGAAACATACCATTGAATTTCTCCCAATCAAGAGAATAAATCTCTTTACCATCCCCAATATTTTTCACCATCAACCACCACTGATATGCTTCACCTTTAAAATAGTAAACAACAAGACAAACCTTTTTATTTTCTAAACACCTAATGACATAAAAAATCATCTTCAGTTCTTTAATCCACCCTTCGGCTAGTACATGATACATATAATCCTTTGAATGATGGGTGATCTTGCCTCATAAAATGCTCCACTACTGAAATATTCATTTGTGGTTGATCTGGCTGATCTCTTGCAAGGATACCACCACCATTTATAGCCATGGCCAACTATGCCATCACCGCAATAAACTGTTCAGTTCTGATTCCGACCATATCAGGTTGTTGATTGGGATGGTTGTCTTCCTCCTGAGTCATGTCCTCGTAGTTGCCATGTTTCCTCTACAAAAAACCATTCTGAACACAAAAATATATTAGTTTAAGAAATGAAGTAATCTTTAAATACTATATCATTACAATCGTACCATAAATTAATTTATTGACATTAATTTAACAATACCCTAACTCTTAAAGTTGACTAAACCAACCATTGATACCAACAATAAGGACCCGACCATAAAATTTTCATAGTATTGAATTAAATGAATAATTCATATTGAGTATCTTTTCATGTTTAGAGTTTTAGAGAATTAGGACATAACTATTACATTACATTTCAAAACCATTTTTAATTAAATTAACAATTCACATTGATGAACTGTAACTCCATCCTCATACACTTTTTTTATATGATTAGCATATATCCATTTTAAATTAATATATATCTTATTTGATTCAATCATATTCATATTTTATAAAATAAATAAACACATAGATGGTACGAGATGAAAATCTAAAAAGGATTTTTTATATATACCCCCATATAGTCATCATATTTGATATAAATTTTCATTGCATTAACAACTTGTTTGAACATATAAAGACCATGAATTCTATGAATTCTAAGTATTATAACACTTATTTATTATTAAATAATGTCACCTATCATAAATCATTACTTTTTAAAATGGATTCATCAAAGATATAATAATTTAAACCATTAAATAGAGATCACTATCTTCCGTTAGTTCACCTATTTAAGGTTCATCAAGTTTATTGAAAGCCACTGCAGGTCACCTTAAAGAACAAATACTTAAAAAAAATTGATGATTTCAACTCTACATATCATATTTTTTATTTTGAGATTTCTTGTATAGAACTTGGTTAACTATGAATATTTTTCTTTATGGATCAAAATCCCAAATTAATATAAGAATCTTAATCTTAAATCATCATTGGATGAACAATGTTAGATAATGTGTTTTTCTTTTAATACACCATCATATTATGGTATTTACAAATGAGTGGGTTTTGATATAATACCTCACCCCCTTAAATAGCTAGTAAACACTTCACTAAGGTATTCACGCCCTCAATTTGGTTAAAATAATTTAATTACATTTTTATGATTTGTTAACAAAGTTATTGGATATTTTGGAACATTTCAAAGAATCAATATTTATGTTTTTTTATAAATACATATTTATATATACAGAAATCATCATTGGAGGTAACTAAGTACCATAAACCATCACTTTATTGTGTACTTGTTGATCCACACAAATATTTAATGTTTTAAGAAATCCTATGTTTTGTAAAAAATTAGGTCGTATTTCTTGGTGTAGATTTTTTCCTATTGTGTAGTCGGTAACTTCATGTATAATGTGATGATATAATGTCATTATTTTTTCATAAAATTTTATGGATTTAAATATAATATAAATTAATAGTAATATATATACATACACACATATATACACACATCATTATAGAAATATTCAACCACACATAAAAAATATATTTACTTTTATACTAATACATATAGAAGAAAATTAAACATGTATATATATATATATATCTATGAAAAAAAATATCTCATATCATTTTTAAATAAAAAATCATTAATAATTCTCTTCAATAATTCTCATTTATATTAACTTGTTTACCCAAACCATAACCCTGTGAACAATCTTGGACCCATTAATATTTATAAGTCCTACACTTATTTTTTATGTATAAGGACCCAGCCTTAAAACATTACATAATCTTGAATTAAATGGATGACTCGCATTGAGGATCTTTTCAGGTTTAGAGTTTTAGATAATTAGTTCATGGAAATTAAATTACATCTCAAAAATTACAAAGTAGAAACTTCTACTCACTCTCCATTTTCTTCAAAAAACTCTTGAAAAAATAGTCATGTGTAGTTCCATGTTTTAGACATCATGTATTTTCCTTGATACGATCCTTGACCCTATTTATCATTAAGTCCCGTGAAAAACATTTCAAAACATGGTATGAGTATAAAAAAGATTAGTAAGGGTTATAAAAAAAAGAAAGAAACCATATTTTGAAAAATACACACATAACATAACCTCTTTAACATACCTCATGAAATCATAATATATATGAATAACACATAGAATACATAAATCTTAAAGGTATCTTATGGAATCCGTATCATACATACATTCTAGATATCATAGCTACATAAGTAGTTACATTTATAATACCCATAATAGTATATTCCCTAAATATCTTTTAAAAAAATTCACATTTACCTCTATCACGTAACCCAATTCATTGGAGAGCTATCTCGGGCTCACCTGCCCTAACTTTATCACGGAACCACCCATATGCTTAAACAATTCCCAAGAACCATAACATAATCATAACAAATAAAAAACATCAAGGAAAGATAACATTTCAACATTTCAATCAAAATATATCATTTAAATATAGTAACATAAGAAATCCTTTATTGAAACCATTTTCAATACCAAAATATGTAGAAGAGTATATGGTATTCATTTTCATTTTAAAAACATTAAAACTTGTTAAGGAATCCAAATATCAAATAACATTCACAGTGGCGGAAAGGTTATTGACACCGCTTATGTTAAAAAGAAACATTAATTTTTATCATTTAGTAAAAAGCCTCATAGAAAAAGATTCATTTTGAATGAAATAAAAATTCAAAATTTTTTTATACACGATATAAAATAAAGTTCTGTATAAAAAAATATGCCTCAATGAAGGGAGATTGAGACGAAGTCCCTTACCTTATGTCCAACATGAACCGTTTGTTCATTAATATCATGAATAATTTATTAAATTTAATTGATATTTTCTCAGAACCTTTTTCAAGTTTATTACTCCTTTAATATCACTTATTACCATTTTATAAAAGTTAACATAATCATTTAAGTTAATAATGGTCATTTTGTCTATATTTGGTACTTGAGTCAAAAATGAACTTCTTATAATTACAAGTTGTAAATGTGGGAAAAATTCCATTATCTCTAGAATGAAATTCATAATTTAGAAATCATATATATCATATATATCTATTATTTATATGTATTTATAGTAATACATAACATTTGGAGATGAGAAATGAAATGCACCGTTCATGGAGACAGTAAGTCGTACGTACGCGTGAACACTACTTTCATTTCTATTTCATATTTAAATGTAATGAAAACATAATTATACATAGTTATATTATAATTCTAGCATAATAACATATATAATTTCAGTAACTTCATTATTTATATGTTCCACATAGGTCATGAACGAGCCATATCACTTTAAGGGGGCGGTAGTCTGCATTTCCTCAAATGAAATTATCATATTTAAACAATATGGAAACCATAATAGTATTATATAAATAAAAATAAAGAAGAATAGAAATAATATATATATAATATTTATCACATAAAAATACAGTCCCATCACAATGGCCACCACAAGAGGCGGTAGGAGAAGATTGGACAATCATTGTTTTGTGAGGCATTAGTTCACTGTCCACATAAACAGTATCTTATTTACCCATTAGATGGAGGTGTGTGTAAGTTTTGTTTGGATATTTCTCATAAATAGAACCTAGTATATTTTGGATATTGGGTTTGTTATAAAATAAAGGAATAAAAAGTGTTTATGGGGTTGGAGAAGTAAAATAAAACAAAAGGACTTAAGAGAAGACGTTAGCTTTAAATTGGTTATCTCTCATTTGTTTGAACCAAAAGGTTTACATTAAGTTCCATATGCATAAGGTAAGGATTATATGATTAATATATTGATTTAAAAAGCTTAATTGGGCAGATTTTGGATGAGACAAAGGGATTTAGAGCTGTGAGTAAGGGGTTAGAGGTTAGGGCTTTTTATAAGTTGGAGGAGGGGCTCTTTAGGAATTTTTGAAAATATTATTTTATTATATAATGATTCATGATTTATAAATGTACAAAACTCATTAAAATAGAACGCAATATTAGTCATGTTTGAAATAAAATAATCCAAAAATAATTGGTTTGGATTTGGATATTATTTTAATCTTTATAATCTAATTTATTTAAATCATTCATTAAGAAGGTAAACACAACATCATTATTGTGTCATAAATTATTTTAATTATTTGATGTCTAAAAATTATAAAAATTATCATAATGTACTAAACATTTTAATATTTATAATTAATATTTATAACCAAATGGATAACTTATATAACCTTATTTAAAAAATTGATTTACTAAAAGATATATGTTTATGTCATTTTTGTCTTTACATTAAATTAATTAATATAAAGTGTCATTATCACACCCATGTGGCTCCATGAGGTCCCAAATTTGACCCAAGGATTCCCAGGGTCGGAAATTAATCAAAAAAGTAGATTAGGACATATTTTAGGGTAATTTAAGATTATTATAATATTAATTTTTTACCCTTATTTACCAGATTTTCCCTTTAACCATGGTAAATAAAATATTTACGAAAATAAATATTCATACTATCTAAAAATAAAAGATACCTATTTACACAATTTAGACCTCATGATTCCAAATATGGAATCCATTTTTCCAAATTCTAAACACAAAAGTGGAAAATATTAGTTTAAAATTAATTCCCGCTGTCACAATAAAAATCTTTTTTTTAAGAAATAATAACTATCAAAAGATTGACCATGTGTATGTCCAATTTTTAAGTGAAATTACTTCCACTGAACAAATATGAATTAAATGGTAAAAATATAATCAAATTACAATTTAAAACCATTTAAAACGTTAATCTATTCATATAAATAAATTACATTAAAAGGAAGTTTTAAATTAAAATACAGTAATTTTCACTATTTATTAAAAATGAATTTTCTCTGAAATATAGGAAAACTTTACCCAAAGTAAAGCTTGATTTCCAGAGCCTAAAGAATAATTTTATTTGGTAAAATTGAACATATAAATGTGACCAAAACTAGATTTAATGAGTGTTCACCATCAAAAGGTGGTAAAAAGACCTTTTAATGAATACTAGACTATTTATGCTTAAAATCATATTCTTTCTTATTTTAAGCCCCTAAAAATTATTAGATAAATATAAAAACTGTTAACAAACATGTATTATCAAATTTTAGTTAGTTATATTAATTATTTCTAATACAATTTCTAGGAGTTAACTACAATTTATAATAATATTATATTATTATTTTTCAGTATTACCCAATGTTGTGTGCAACGTAAGATTTCAAAGAAACACATTGTTGTGTATAAGGTATTAAAGAAAACATATAAACCCATTTAAAGTAAAATTAATATTTAATTCATAAATATTAATAAATATAAAAATATCATATCCTTTATTAACTAGGATGTTACAAAAATCATAAAAGAATATATGGTGGTATATATACCCCAACTGAAGAGATAAAGAGATGTTATTTTTGAAACATGTCAAAAGGAGAAGATGGTATATTTAAGTCATAGAATATTTCATATATAGTCCATTAGGAAACTTGAATTAATTTATTTTGATTTATGTGGGTCCATGAGACATCAATCTATTTGAAATTAAATTAACTTTAACAAATTCATTGATTATTTCGCTAATATAAAAAATTTGATGTTTATGAAATTAAATTATGATTCCAAAAGATGTAAAAACTATTCAGAAGAAAACATTAGAAAGAATTCAAAGCCTATATCATGATATTGATAAGTAAGAAGGGAAATGAATTTATTAGTAATTACTATTAATAATATATTTTTAATAAAATGATTAAATATCAATATAATGATCCTTATACATCCGAGAAGAATGATGTTACATAAATAAATAATGGATGATTAGTTAAAATATGAATAACTATGCTTATTGAATACAATCCCTCAAAATTATTCTAGTGGGAAGTAGTAAGTATAATTGTTGCATGTTAAAAATAAATTACTAATGTAAGAGAAATAAAACAAGACTTATTATTAAATGTGGTATAAAAAATAACCTAATATGAAATACTTTAGAGTCATTATATGTCTATTTTTAATGATGATCAAATATTCAATTTTGTGAAAACCTGATGAATAATCAAAGAAAGGTGTGTTTACTAGATAGTTATCCACTTGAAGAGGTTACAAGTAATGGATGAAAATGTTATATAAGAAAGTATATTTCTATAATGTGAAGTACATTGAAAATAATATCCCCATGAAGTAGATAGTTGTATGAGGTTTTTAATAATTAATGTAAGATAACTAAATATATTTTAAGAATTTTAGGGAAAATGAAGATGATTATATACCCAACCATGTTTATACTTACTCTAATTAGTTCAATAATGATGGGAATATTTTTGAAAATAGAAGACTAATTTTTGAGAAGCTAAAAAAGCATATTAAAACTGTGGAAATATACGAAAACCCTGATACACCAGGGAAAAATAGAAAAAAAACTAAGGATTGAAAATCTAACAGCACATATTCCAACATTTTAAACATAATGTGTTAAAAAGGATATTAAGCTAAAGGAGTTGATAAATTAAATTAAGGGAGAGTTACATTTAATTCATAAGAATGATAATTAGTGACTTTTTCCTTGAGGTTAAGAGTCAAATATTATAGGAATAATGTGGGAGTTAAGAAATAAACTGAAGAAAAAAAGTTTATGTTTTATGAAACAATATTATATTAGTTTACAAGTGTTATTCATATCTTTATTATATAAACTTTTAGGAAACCACTTCACTTTTGGGATTACGTAATCTTACTTGAAGGTTCAAATATATTATAGTTAACAACCCCTAATTTGTTGGTAAATAGATATAAATTATATTTTCTTAAATTGGGATCTTTAAGATAATGTTTTTATTTATCAACCTAAATGATTTATACTTGATAGTGATAAAATTGTGCACAAATTGATGAAATCAATTTTTGGGTTAAAATAATCCTATATATCCTATAACTTCAAACTTTATAGTTTCTATATAGAGGCGATGCTCATTAATTATAAAGTGGATAATGATATTTATTTAAATTATTTGAGAATAGGTGTCCCTATTTTCATTTTTTATGTTTAAAATTTTGTCATAGGATACAATGATTATTATTGTAATAATTATTTATGGAAATGGAAAAGAAATTGTAAATGTACCTTATTAGAGAGATTAGTTTTTTATCGTAAAATAAAATTTGTAGAAGGAGAAAATATATATTCTTATCTCAGGATATGTTTTTCATGAAATCATTAAATAAATTTTTAATGGAAGATTCTATTGGAGTATCCACAACCATGATAGCTCTAGTAAAGTTGATAAAAGACAAATTAAGAAAAATATGGAATGAAAAGAAATTAAGGAAGATGAATATATGCTTTCATGATCTCACAAAATTTAAAATTGATATTGTTTATGTAGTAGTGTTGTGTAGTAGGTATAAAAGTGGTCTTAATGAATCATATTTGATTGATTCTAAAAGAATTATCAGGGATGTTAAGGGTACATATAGTTATTGTACGATGTAAAAAATTAGTGTACTAAGAAATATTTTGGTTTCACTAATTATGATTTGTTTCTTGATTGTAATGATAGAGAAAAAACATCCAGTGGAATATTCATTTTAAGATAAAATTGTGTGATATTGAATTTTAAGAAACACTGATCTATAAAATATATTACATTGAAGTTGAATATGGTTCTACCACACATACATGTACCCAATTTTTTTAGATGAATGATAAACTAGAAAATTAGAACATGAATATCTATAAAACATTGTATATTACATGATATAATAAACAATAAATTGATCTTTACAAGATTCTAGTGAAATAAATTAGATTTAAAAATATTAATATGTAATATCATTTCATTAAAGAGAATGTTTTTACTAGAGAAATAAAACAAGAGTAAATTTCCAAAAAAGATGTTATTATTAAAAATTTTTATTTATTAAGGCTATTAAAAGGGATACATTTGAAGGGTTGAGGATAAAACATCATTTTCATACATTTCATATTACTTAGAGAAGATACGGTATATGAAAAAATCCTTTTATTTTTGTTTTTAAATAGAGAGATAAGTAAGGATATCTTATGGAATAAAGGTAAGTTTTTTTTATGAATATGGAGTAATTTTTATTGTAAATAAAAGGATAAAAGAGATGTAAGTTGACCAAGGGGAATCAAATACTACAAAATCACTGACCACACATTTATTTTTACCAGTGGATAAAATTATTCTGTAAACATTTATCTATCCAGTAGTGTGGTGTTACTAATCTTCTATTGATACATTATGTAATTTGATGAAAATATAAGATTTGTTGGAATTGAAAAAAATACAAATGGGACATTAAAGAACCTTGGGAATTGTTGATTTTTTGTCAATTTTTCTTGTGAGAATGATTTCTAGAAATTCTAGATGGTGATATTTTTGAGTTTAGATTATATGTTTGGAGTTGAAGTGAGAGGTTTAGTTCTATAATTTACAATAATTTAAGGTAAAAAATGAATACTTAGAAGAATAATTTCATAATGTGTGTGAAACATAAATTTTCATAAAAAGTAAATTCAATGATAAGTTAAAATATTTGATGCTTCCAGTAATATTTCAGATGATACATCGATGATTCAAAATGTAAAATTTGATTATGATTGATTCATATAATATTGTGTTGGAGCTTTGATAAATTAAGTAAATACATTACATAACACTGAATCAAGGAGTACTTCATAGTTATGAAAGATTTATTTCAAATGTTTTGATTCATGTTAGAGAAGCATAATTATTTAAATGGATATGTATGTGTGAATCAATAATTTACAAAATTTTTATCAATTAAAGAAGATGAATATTTTATATAAGGTGAATTTGGAAGACTAATTCATATGATTCTATATTGATCTTTCGAAGTATCAAAGATAGAAATGGTTTGATAATCAAAAATGATTTCTACTAATTTAAATACATAGAGTTCTACAGACTCTAATGTGAAAGGATATATATGATAAAGTATATTTTATATTATTTAAGGGTGAGTTTTTTAGAAAATGAATATGATCATTTTGGAAAATAAATTAGAGATGTATGGTCTAGAATATGAAATGAAAAACCAAATCTATAGTAAAATTACTTGGAATTAAAATGAACCATCTACTTGGAAGGTGAAGTTGGATAAAAAAGATAATTTTATAAAAATCGAAATTGCTTCGAATGATGGCATGATTGATTTTTTAATGAGAAGAAGATGGAAATTGAAAAAAGAAAACAGAAGTTTGATCTAAGTGGTTGAATATGGAAGAAAATTATCTAATAGAAGAATGAATTTTGAATGAAACATTTAGAAATTGATGCAACAAAGATTGATGTGACTAAAAAATCCGTGAAAAGACTTATTGAGAAGTGTAGATATCAAAAATTATAATATCAAGTTGTAGATACGTGATATGGATGATTTAATAATATTATGTTAACTGATGAACCAAGTTTGGAAGAATCATTTGGCCAATGTCAGAATAATTACAAGGCAACATAGTATAATAATTTAGAATTAACAAAACATTCAATATATTTACCTAACATATATTTGATGTCAATTTCAATGTGATAATACTGAGATATAATTCTTGATATAGAAAGCATAAAGATAAACTCATGATTCAAACTATTATTTGGTGAATATTTTAACTATGTTGGTGTTTGGTTTTATAGCGGGTTTTATGAAGTAATAATTTTGTATTTTTAGAGGCTGTAATGTTGGTAGTATAACAATTAAGAACTGGTAATTTCTAATTTCAGAACCTGAATTCCTAATATTTAAAAATAGTGAGGATGATTATATAAAATGTGGATTTTATTTAGATATCATGGCTAATAATTTGGGAAAAGATATCAAGATTGACCAATTAATATTCCAAAAGATCTATTTAGTCAAAGGTTAGAGAAGTGATTACATAATTTCCCTGTGTAATAGAGTAAGATATTAAATTCTAGTGGATCATAGATTTTATTGAGTAGGAACCAAATTTCCCAAAATCAAGGTTTAGAATAGTTAAATTCCAAAAGTTTATTTTTTGATTAGTTTCAAATTACAATTATTCTGAAGGCCTAGAGGAATATTACCATTTATTTCTAATGTAACCCAAGGGAAAATAAGTTCATTCTCCTTCAATTTGGTGGAATCTTTGAACACTTTATAGAATTAATATAAATAATTTTCCAAAGACATAAGTGTTGTGAAACCTTATTGGGTAAAAATGATACATTCTTATGCCATTTATATAACTTTTTTATATTAGTAGAAAATATTTGTCTCAAAATCGATGTGTACAAAATAAGGATTTAGTAACCCATATTTATGGGGACCCTTTTAAACATCTATTGTTCCTTATGTTATTTTATATTTCTACTCTATACGGTGTATGGTGAGATATATAGGTTGATTAAGTCGAAATTCTATCAAATCCAAGTTTCTAATTTTAATTAAAATGATATTATACACGATTACCACTGATTCAACTGCCCTTCTCAATAGTACATAATCATCCTAGGTACATAATAACATTTATAGTTTTATAACCTCATGAATTTTTGGAATTTATTAATGTAGGTATGGATCCTATTAGGGGTGGAATAATTATACATTACTGTTAGATGATTTGTACATAGATTGATCTCTAGAATATTAAATTTTACTATCAATTTTTAAATGATATTTTTTTCAAATCTATATTAAGCTGATATATATATATATATATATATATATAGCATAGAAACCTTCATATACATTAACATGAATACCCATATGTGGGAGTTGAGGTCTCTTAATGCAACCTACTGAGTCCTTGTACTCACACACAAAAGGTGCACATCTATGGCCATATAGTTTCGATAATGAAAATTTTAATGTGGGATGGATTATGTCATAAATTATCCAGATATATATAGACCCACATAGTGTAACAGTAGTAGATAAATACTCAACCAAGTTAAAGGGTTAGGGTGGGAAGTAGTTGGATACATTGATACCAATGTATCAAGATCATTACAGATTCATTAAAGGTTGTGTAGTGTGACAAATAAATCATTGAATTTTATGTTTCACCATGGAAAAAGATTAATTACATCTTATTGTTATGGAAATAAATATTTTTTCCCTTTCATATAACCTTATGAAACCCAATCACATTTGGTACAATGTTTTTATATGGTTGAGAAATAAATAAAAAAGGATATATCATTGGGTTGATATTAGAAACATAAGGTCACATGATCCACTAATGGTCAAGGAAATACATGTAGTGATTATCCTTTAACATATTCTATATAAAAATGTATCCCAAATAATGTAACATTATCCCTTATAAACAAGAAAATAATAATCAATAATACAAGGATAAGAATATAAAAACTCCAACAGGTGCACCACATTTCTATAGGTTCATACCAACACCCCTTCACTTCTACCAACATTGATATTTTTATGAAATATTGAGTTAACACCATATTTAGTGACCCAACACATTCTTCTTCTATTTACTAAGTAATGTTGATGAATGTGTTATAACTAAACATCAATTAATAAGTAACATATCATAAAATTATTTCAAACACCTTAGTCGGCTTCATCATTTTCTAGAGTATGCTAAAAATTTATGTTAATGTATCCATATTCAAGGATATGTTTTTATGGAGGTCTTTACTCTTCTTCTTTCTCCCTTGGTTGTATTCTCCTTTATATTATTTATTTACATTACAAAAACAATTTTGATGGAATTTTTATGTGTAAATCATCATCTAATACTCTATAGAGTATCTATAGTACACATTCATTTGAATTTGAATTTTAAATTAAAAAAACCAATATCCTCATTAATATATCAAACTATAGTAAATGTTTTTGGATAAATAAGATTTTTTTTTTCAAAATTTATAAGCTTTAAGACGATTAAGGATTGATATTGAGTATCCATAGAATCATATTGGAAGAAAAAATTAAAATCACATTAAACAAGGATCTAAACATAGAACACAATGTGATAGTGTACATCGAGTCATGATTATGATAATCATGTTTTTTCAAGGGGTTTTTCAATGTGACCATACTGTTTCAAAAACATTATTAATTAAATCTATTGAAAACATCCTATAAAATTTTGGAGTGACACTTTATTTCACACTAAGACATATAAAAACCTTTATAAAAAGAGTAAAAATATTTATTCACGGTATCTATCATTTAGTAATTGTATTGGGGATAAAAGTGAAACAAACTCTCTCAAGACATAGTCTAAAATCCCAATCTGAATATCCTAACCTAAAATATTGATGACCCTATGTATTACGGTGTGATGAATTAATTCTTGGCGAAATCAACCTCTTTACTATGAAATTTCATTTACCATACCAAATAGGATGAATATAGACTATCACAACCAACCCATTATGGTATGATCCTTATATAAGTTTAAGACCAAATAAAACATCTTAATGTTTTGGTAATAAAATAATAGAATGGTCTATACTCTTTGAGGAATGATAGTTTTTGAATAAATAAACTTCATATAATGAAAGATAATCATGGAACGATCCCCACCATTTTTAATTAATGGAATGGAATTCTCTAAAAAACTACCAATTTATCTCTTTAACTTAAATCCCACTCTAAGAACATCATTTTGAATGTGATTCATGTGTTGGAAAATTAATTAATGTGTTTAAAACAAAATACTACACTAATATATCATAGTGAATACACTTTTATATTTGTTAAACAATAATATTCCCCTTTCAATCAATGGGTCATGGGGATCCATAAATCATAAAATCTTCGAAGTCAAAATAATCTACCACATTGGATTTTATTATTAACCATTGAATATAAATCACTCTCATACATAAGAATGCATAACTATTTAAAACGTTTAAGCATTTATTAGTGACAATATTTTAGGAAATTATAATGATGAATAATATTACTAAAATTATATATAATAGTAACTAATATCTACGTTAAACAACCATTTTATACTTATATTTTTCTAAACACATCTTTTTAATGAATTATTCTTAAAAAAGTGAAAAACCAGCCAATAAAAATACTTGATAGAAATTTATAGTTGTTTCTGACATCCACTAACACAAACACACACATATTGAATTAAAATTTTACACCTTTTAAGAAGTACCCCTAAATAAACTTTTCCCTCAAGGAAGAAAGATTCCTTTAACTTATTATTTTATATATTATTTTGTTAATTAAAATATAAATATAATAATATTTTCTCTTCAATGCCATATCTTGGCCATATGAATAACGTGGTTTATTTCCCAACATCAACCTCAACTATTTTATTGAATCCTTTAAAAATATTTCCATAATGAAATATTTCACTTGTTCTTTAGTAGGATCAAACTATAACAAAAAGACTCTTCTATAAACAACTTCCTTTATGAAATTTTATTTTCTATTTTTTCTACTTTATATATATTGTTTTACATGATTCCTTGTTATATTTATATTAATTCATTATCATATCCAACAAAAATGGAAACACCATATCCACCCTGATGCCTTCAAGCATAGTTCTCATCCAAATAAATGGTGCTAAAATTAATTTGAAACAACATGTTACACATCCACTATACTAAATATACCATAACCTTACCTCTTTTTGTGACAATTCACTCAATATTTTACTAAGAAGAATACACTATTAGATGTATACTTCCTATAATCAACAATTCCAGCCTAATTCACATAGGAGAAATCATATAGATCATTATCTCCATTTCTGTAATATGTCATTCCAAAATTAAATGTACCTTATATATAACTTAGAATATATTTTACTAAAAAAATTGAGATTATTTTGTTTAACATTGAAACCATTCAAACATTGTAACACCATATACAATTTATTATATAAAAGTAGTAAAATAATGTAAATTTATAATGTCTTTTAAGAACCTTGTTTGATTCTCTTATTTACCCTCATTATCCTTGGAATGATTTTAACTGCTTATATATGAGATGAAACTTCTATTGTGTCCTCTATTCAAAACACGATCAATAGTTCTCGAGTATACCTCTCTTGAAAAAGGTATATAGGATCCTTCAATTGAGAAATTACCATTCCCATGAAGTACTTAAATTCCCTCCAAATTCATGCCTCATATATGCTCTCCATTATAGTAAAAAACTAAATGGAAAAACTTTTACATTTTTATATAATATGATATAATCTACAAAGGTAGTAATAAAGTGATATACCTATTCATTTTCCATATTTGTAAGGTTTTTTTCCACTCATCCTTTCATGAAATTCATTATATTTAAATATTATTAAAGCTTAAAATATTATTCCATTGCATTTTTCCAGTCTATATAATTATTTCTTATACCGATAAAATCTTCCTCCCTTAAATACAAGAATGAATACATTGATTTTCCCTAAACAAACATCCCATTCATGTTTATAATTTTTAATTCCCAACATGACATCCATTTGAAAGATATGTTATCTAATTTTAATAGAAATATATATATAATTACTTATAGTCTAAATAATTGTAATAAAATAAAATTTCTCTTCAATTTCAATACCTTTAAATATAGAATACCCTCTAAAAATTAATATTCAATTATTCCATATATATTTACTCTTTATATTCAACTAATTATTAAACAGTAATATTGTTCCAATGAAATTTGTATTCATTAAATTATGTACCAAATTCAAAGTGTTTTTCTTTTCAATATATTAAAAAACATTATTTATATAATCCCAAAATTTGTTATTCATTAATGTGTCACCAATATTTATTATTTTTACAAAATAACATGTGGAAGAATGTGTTTTTCCCTCAATGTTCTCGTTTTTTGAACCATATATTCACGATAACCCTAGATATTTAAACTCTACACTTTGTTTATTTACCTTGAATTAACTATATATAATATTTATTAATCACATGGTAATGTTGAATTATTATATTTATCACGAGTTTACATGAAACTTCCACTTTTCTAAAATATTTATTATGTTATTTAACAAATTATGCTTAATCACTATCCCATCTAGAACATATTCTTAAGTGTCCGTAGTAACTTCAATAATATTATATCATATTTACACCAACACTATCAAAAATATTTCATGATTCATTATCATATAAGTGATGTACTTTTCTATTTGGAGTATAATCAATGAATATTACATTTACATCACTTTCTCAAACATCCAAATGTTTTCTACTTTGGAAATGGTAATACAAGGGTCGCCAAAAAGCCTTAAGTTATTTAATATTGGACTTTTCATAAAGTATTTATATAATAGTGAAATTTATATATTTGGATGATATGAATTTTTTTTCTGTGTTCACCATGGCCATTATTATATGTCTCAAATAAAATTGGAATTATTATTATTCACTATCATCATTAAATACATCTCTAAAAAACATATATTATTTTATCCATAAAAACAATTTTATTATGAGTTGTATGATTTACTAAATTCAATTTAGATACCATCATTTTATAAAAAATATTCAATCCTTTCTCTTCTGTACTCAACTCTGTTATCTATTTAATTTATCTTTAATAAGAAACTAAATTCATTTTATACACTACTCCTGAAATATATTAAAATATTCATATTTTATAATTTATGCTTCATAAATATAATACATGAAAAATGTGTTAATTAATTAATAAAAGTGGTCTTTTTCTTATCAATATTTGTTTATATATTTATAATAGAATTAAAAACATATTAATTAATAAGATATATTTAAGATAATGTTTTAATATCCAGTTTCTTGTTCAAATAACTAAGATTCATCCCATTTTTGTATATGGAATAATATAAAAACATTTATCTATTTTACAATGGATCATCACAAAATTATGTCGTTTAGTAATATTTTTAATGTTATTTGGACAAGCTATCCATGTCTTAGATTCCACAATTTTAATTCACATTCAAGATCAAATAATAATGATTTTATGCTTTTCCCAAATAAAAATTTCTATCTATTATATATTTTCATTTTTAAACAAAATGTAAATACCTTAATATCTTCAACAAAATTCCATAAATTTAACATATCACTTCATTACCATCATAAAAAATCTAAAAAACACTAATTAAGTTATAATTCTACCCATATATATAAATTTTATTATTTTTCATTTAGCATGTTCTCTATAATATCCATTTAGTTAACTAATTTTATTAGGAGTTACACATCATTCCCCAATGACACAAATACTTAATTAAAATGTTAAAATTCTTGTAATTATTCATATCAATTATTTTATGTGATGAACACCAGATATATAATTTCCATGGATTATCCTTTTGTGAATATTGTAATAAAACGTCCACTACTAAAGATTTCACATTTACATTATGCCTTTTTCATGTCAATTTGAGTAATTTAATTCAAAATTAACAAAAATATAAGGATTATAAGAATATATTTAGTTTTATAACCTCATTGTCCAAACCATAGAAAAAATACCTATATCATTAAAAATTTATTATCTATTTTCACTTAAGAAATTTATAAGTCTCTATAAAATTTTCATTCCTTAAATTGTCCAGATCTACCTAAACTATTCATGACAATCATATTGGTTAATAAAAATACCCTCTAATCTTCCAAAATATCATTAAAACATGACCCAATACATCACAATATAAAAAATAATGATAAAATAATAACAATTTTCCCTAAATTGAATACTGTATAAAATGAATAAATTTTTATTTTTTATCCACCATTGATTATGAATCCTTATTGTAAACCAAAATTATAAAATATTCACTAAAAATAAATTTTATTGTCATGATTGTTCCTTAAATTTTTTATCCATTCATTTATATCGTATGTTTCCTACATGTCACTGTTTCCAAAATTTCTAGATTTCTAGAATTTTTCTTCTCTTACCCCAATATTCAATTTCATTATTTTAACTTTAATTCAGATATATATTTAACACATCTAAGAACATTTATTCATTTTTTGATATGAACTTACATGTTAAAAACCATCATTCCTATATTTTGATTTATTATCCAAGGAAATTACAAGTGATTATTCCCCCATAAATTGCATATATTTTTCAATGTCCACTATGAACTTGTTCAATTGACTTTCATCCTTCAAAATATTTTGTTCAATAATTTATAATTCAATTAGTATCTCTTGAACTGTCTCTTCGACTCCCTTATGTTACTGTCCTCCAGGATTAAAAAATTATATTTTTATAATCCCTCAACAACCTTCATCCCATTTCCATATGGGAAGAATCAATTCTTTTTTATGTTTGATAGTATGTTTCAAATCATTTTCTTTCTAAAGATTTTTAAATATTTGAAATAAAATCATTTAAATCATCCTTCCATAGAATAATTATCTTAGTTTATTTATCCTTTTCCTTATTGTCATCATAATCAATAATGAAATCAGCATTAATCAAAATCACAATAAAAAATATTCTACCTATTAATTTGAATTATCAAATTTTGTTTCATATACAAAACATCATTTATCACTCAAATTCTAGAATAAGTTTATCTTTTTTTGTTTTTATAAATTATTACTCTTTTTAATAGAGGTATAAGTATTGAAATTTACTTTTTTTATTTTTTATCTAATAAAATATTATTGAAAACTGAACATTATTGTCATATTATTTTTCATTTGGTTTCAAATAGTAGGATAAAACATAAATATAAGAACCATAGTTTAATCATTTTAATTAAATAATTACTCAATAATTTTATTTTCATTTAATGAAACATTTTTGGGATAAAGATCATTAAATTATCAAATTTTATCTTCATAGAATCTCTATTTTATGAATTCTCACGTTCTACATCAGGCTCTTTCCAACTATTCTATTGCCTCATAACTTTAAATATTTTATCTCTTTTGTCCATACTGTTACTCATAAAAGTAATTATATTTATTATTTCATAGGAAACTAGTTTACTATGAAAATAATCTAATGTAATTGGGTTAGAATCATAATCTTCATGTTACAATACATTTCCATTAGGTTTTTTAGAAAGAAAAGTTGTACATTTTTAACAACGAGAGAATCATTATGAATCTCATTGAAAAATCAAATGGGTCTCACAACATTATTGACACTTGTTAATATTTTATAGATATAGTAATCATCATGAATTTTAATGTATTTATAATTAGAATTTTAAATAAATAAATTTTGTTTTTTCAATTAAGTATTTTCTTCATAGATGGTATCCAATATATAATCTTTTGCAAATCCCTATGAAATTAAGGAATTTATTATCTAACAAGGATTAATTTATTTTATTACAATATCAACCACTATTTTAAATGTTATTACTGTTGACCAATTTTATAAAAACAAATTACATGTGATGTATATATCCATTTTTTCCACCATCAAGTGCATATACTCTTATGGGAAATATATATTATAGTATTATAAATTTGAAAATTGTATATATCACCCTATAAAACATAAAAATCATATTTATATTCAATAAATTAATATGATCCACTTTGGTCATAAAATATTGAACCAAATCGAAATCCAAAATAGTAAACACACATCACCAATAAGTTTTAAACAAATTATCATTGACAAGGGAATACTAAAACACATCATTGATAATTGTTTTTCCTAAAATCCAATAATCCTTAAAATCATCATGAATTCACTAAGATGGTGGGGGTGGGTGGGCGTGGGGTTGGGTGAATCCAATATTTCATTTCATGTATATTCCACTACTGAGAAATATCCATAACCTATTAATATAATTTAATTGTTTTGTGTTTTAACTTTACTATAAATTCATGAAATTAAAACATAGTGGGAAAAATTAATTTTCATGTTTTAACCACAAAAAATGAAAGGATACATCCTTTTAATGATCCTGAAAACATGAAATCACATTCATGTATGCAAATTACTAGTGTATATTCTCGAACACAAGTTACATAAAAATGAATCTCAATTTATGTACTATTATACCACACAATAAAAAATTAATCATTAATTATATTGCCTTAAAAATATATAAAAAATACCAAGTGACTATTGATTGCTAGATTTTAGTTCCAACTTCCCTTCTATTCTTTACAAAATGATATTATTATCAAAAAACGAGTCAACCAAATATTCACAATAATAACACCTTACTCTTTTTTTAATTGAGTAATCTTATATAAATACTAATATATGAACTTTAATGAATAATTATCACCGAATAACATTACTATATACAAAAAAACCTCCATCCTCTTCTAGATTTTCATCAGTCTATACTGCATATCATGTTTATTATCAGATATGATTTTTATAACGATCCATTTTCCTTTTAAATTACATATTGGGTTTATTATCCTCCATATTTATCTATTAAAAATTAATAAATTCATACAAAAAACTTTTATGAATATTTATTACTCTATTAATTTTTATATATTCTACACTTCACTTTATTTTAAATTATAATTTTAAATTAAAAAATCAAAAACAACTTTTCATTATAAGTATCATTTTCCAATATGAGTAACTAGATCAATACAACCTTATTTTTCACCATTGATACGATTTAGAGATATTAAGGATAAATTTTGAGCAGCCTATTAAAAAAAAGAAATCTAAACATGAAAAATAATCGAAATGGGACATTGAGAAGAATTAAATATGTGATAATGTCCAATACAGTATGATCTTGATAATCATAGTATGAGAGGGTATTGATATGAAATTATAAAATTGATATACATAATAATCCCTATCTTCCTGGCACATTGAGGCATGACACTACATATTTTAACATGAATTATTAAAACATTATCTAATAGAAGAGATATAATTTTTTATGTCCTCCAAGATTTTGGTATGGTATTGGGTTTCATAGTGCATCAGCCGCCCTCATAGTGTAGTAAAATTTCCTATTCCAAAAAAAAATGTCCCTCAAATAATAATGTACTTATCAATTATGGTGTGGTCAATGACCTCAAAACACACTATTCATCTTGATACGACAATATCATTTCCTACACAAAATATAAAGTGTATAAAAATCACAGCCTATCCATTATTATGTGATATTTGTGTCATGATAAACCAAAAAATATATATTTAAAGAACTAAATCATTGATTAAGATATACTTGTTTCATACATGATTATTCTGGAGTAATAAATTCTATGACTTTGGTAATAAAATCATAGAATGAGCATCATCATTATAATGTGATAATTTCTATATTATATTAAAAATCACAAAAAATATATCAATAATTAAAAACCTCTTAAAAACACATTAAAATAGCCTTAAATCATCTTAATATTCACTGTATTAATTTTATACATGTTTTAATAAACTTTCTGATATGATGAAAAGAAAAGACAACACCAAAATCTTACATCACATTCACTTTTAACTTCAATAAAATAATCAACCCTTTCTATAAAATGAATCATAGGGAGTCTTAGATCACAAATATCATCTTGGCCTCATAACTTTCAATTCCATGAGGAATAATTACCATTTCACCACTTTTATTACTTTTTATATTATAAATCTGATGGTTTTATTATCATTATATTAGGACCATTGTGTGATTCCATGTTTTTAATGTTTTTAATGTTGTATGCACTAATATATACCAGTTATGTATTATTATTATACAGAAAAAATAGGCACCCTAAAAATAATTGTTCAATTTTTTTGAAATGTTATTTATATAGATATATCTTCCAAGATTTTCAAAGGAATTTTATATTTAACAATATTTTTACAAAAATTGAATAAATAATTCCCCAATGATTTTTTTCTCCCACAGTGTGAGTTAAAAGTTGTGCTAATCACATAATATTTTTTGGGTTTGTGATGATATTTTTCATGTTGATATATTATCTAATAGGGGTAATTATAGTACCTATCACACCATTAATTCCCTAGAGTTTATTTTTGCAATGACCAACTGTGGGACCCAAATCTTAAGACATAAACATTATCACCACATGGACTTTTCATGATTATCAATTTCCAAAAATCAGAAACCATTTCCAAGGGATACCATATAATAATTATGGAATTATTTTACATCCAATAAAATAAAAAAGAATACACACATGAAATGAAAAAATATGTTAAAAACAAAAATAAAATTTAAAAATACCTCTATGGAAAAAACATCCAATAATCTAGTATTATAATTATAACAACCAAGAATAAAAAACCAAAGGTATATTACTAAAAACTATTTTCCCAAAATGTAAAACTACATTAATCATTATTTCTCGAAAAATTTCACATGTTATCATACACATGGTTCCTAGGTTCAACCATTGATGAAATAAGTATCATTTCATTTATTTCATAAGAATAAAAAACATCAATACCCACAACATGTTCTCTGGGTATGGGATAATAAAACTTTACGTAATAGGATTTCCATAAATAACTCTTAAGAATTCTCATGTGTCATATATTTTTAACCCTATTACAAATAGCATTTTTAAAATAGAGAAATAATTATTTCTTCATTTGAACATTATTCCCTTTTTGACAAAGAATAATAAATCATATCATAAATACAAGAGAAATTAAATATCCATAAATTCATTCATATAATGAAACACCAAATTAAAATATTCTGTAACTTAGAAATAATTAACAAAACCATCTTAATATAGATCCTACAATGAATAATCTCCTGTATAATATTTCATGTAATGTATTTTTACATAGGAAATGGATATTATGAATCATACAATATCTTATTCCATTATCAATAAGATAATAATAAAATAAAACATTTTAAATCCAAAATATTTTTCCATTAATGAACCACGAAATAAAATTATCCTTAATTAAAGACTAATTTATGTGAAAACACACATTTTCATGAGTCATTTTCCATGATTTTTGAATCCTGATATCTACTTGATTTATTATAAATTACCTTTTTTTCTATAACCACACCTATGGGAAAACGATAATTATACCAACTATATTCTATATAATTATTTTATAAAATTTCATTTAAAAAAATAATTTTATAAGTATAATATGCATAAGACTACTAAACACAACCAACCGAGGAAGAAATATGTGACACCCACTATATATTCATTCATTATAATTATGTACAAGTTTTAATATTACATAAATAAGGATGAATGACTATCCACATCATAAATAATTATAATAAACTATAGTTGTTAAAATAATTGAACTAAAATTCCATTAAAATATATGAATGAGTTGCTTTTATATATTGAATACAACCCCATGTGTAATATCCCACACCCCATTCAAAATAGCATGATCTTAGTGTTTCTCCTGGATTCAGAGTACATGAACTCTAGTGAGTTTCCTCACCCTAATCTCATTCACCATGATCCTATGAAACTAATAACTTAAAATGGGATTATTTAAAAGGGTTTGAGAATAATATTTAGAGAGTTATATGAACATCATGTCATTTGGGATGGCACTGTGACAATCACCTAAAATACTCAACTAAAAAATGAGATATAAAAAATGTGGATGATGGTTTTAGTGCCTTAAAATAGATTATATAAAAATTTACTATGGAAAAGAAAATTTAATGTCATATAATAACATACATAGATAATTTTTCAATAATCTATACAACCTAGAAACCTTTAATAAACCTATTTCTATACTTCTTCACCACCAATGTTGATGTAGAGAGTGATCCAAGAAGTTAATGTCCTTTGACCCTCTTCTCTTTACAGACTAAAATTCACAATTCTTTTCCATAAATTTTACATGAATAACTTCTTTTAATTAAAAATAAAAACCAGTCATTATGTTTCCTCTGGAACCATGGAATTCTATGCGTGATTTGGAGTGTGGTTTGTGTTTGTTGTCAATCATAAATGGAAGTTCGGATCGTGTACCAGTAAAGAGATCATACCGTTCAAGTAGACAAAAATTTTGAAGGTGACGTCGTTTCCCAGTGTTTGCCAAATTTTTGGGGTCCAAAATCTGGAAGTTGCTGAGCATCGCGAAGAGTGGATTTCCAGGAAGATAATATTTTTATATGGAAAAGGCATGAGTTTCGCGAAGATGAGATGCATGGATTTGATTTCGTGAAGATCAGAAGAATAGAGGCGGTGACTCTTCGCGATTACGTCAATCTTCACGAACAGTAGAGGATGAAGCGCATCGCGGTGGAGAAGGGCTTTGCGAGGGAGCTTCACGGCGAAGGCGCACGCCGTGAAGGAATGTTGATGGTGTTTCTCCGCGATTACGACGAGCTCCGTGAACGAAGGCGTACCGCGAAGGTAAGTTGACGGTGATTCTTCACGACTACGTCAAGCTCCGCGAACGGAAAATTGCCGTGGTGCTTTGCGATTTGGACAGAATTCCGGTGGAAACTTTGGAGCTTCGCGATTTGTGATGATGTGGCATTGACTTCGGGTGGAAGGGACGAGGGTTAGTGGAATCGCTTATAAATAGATTCCGACCCCCTCAAGAGAAGCAGAGAGAATTTCAGAGAAAGTCCTTTGCTCTCGGTTCGCAAAGGTCTCTCGTGAAATCAGTGTGCTTCAAGAAAGAGGAGCTTCGCGGCGGCTATTCTAGCTCCACGAAAGAAGTGCACCCCGCGTTGGCTCAGTGAGCTTCGCGAAGAGGCAGGAGCTTCATGATTTCCAAGAATTGCGAAGGCTGGAGCATCGCGAGAGTGCTTCGCGATTGAGCTTCGCGAAATAGCAGGGGCTCCGCGAACGACAATGAGCTATCCCTGAACCTTTGTAAAGGCAGTGAGCCTGGGATAGAGTGACTGTGCCTGAACTTTTGTAATCTCTATCTAGTGAAGCATAGTGGATTTTGGTACGACTGACAACCTGTCGGCGTATGCTCCTTGGACGTAGCCTTTAGTGGCGAACCAAGTAAAAAGGGCGGTGTCTTCTCTGTGCATGTGTATGTTTGATTTCTAATCATAATCATCATACAGGTTCAACAAGTTCCTACCAACGTGGGAACAATATCCATCACATTAAAAGAAAATTTGGTCACCCTGATTCACCCCTCCCCTCTCAGGGTGTCCCGGGGTCCTTCAAGTGGTATCAGAGGGAGGATACTCGTGTTGAATCTGACCTCTTTCATCATGGAAAACACGGTCAATGACAGAGGAGATCCTCAATTCGATGGAAGCAACTTCTAGATCTGGAATAACAGAATAAGATCTCATCTGAGATCTCTTGGAATGGATGTTCTCTTTTCTACTGTGCAAGGAATACAAGTCACTGATCCAACAGGCCTTGCTATGACTGAAACAGACAGGAAACTTCTTGATGCAGATGCTAAAGCACAGAATGCACTCACTACAGCCCTTTTTGATCAGATCTACCTAAAGGTGATGAATTTCACCTCAACAAAATCCATGTGGGATAAACTTGAAAATATTTATGAAGGTGATAGCAAAGTGAAGGAGGTGAAACTACAAGTGCTGCACAATCAGTTTGATGATCTGAAGATGCATCCAGACGAGAATGAAGACTCTTTCATCAATTGAATTACTGAAGTGGTTGGAGGTATTCGGGGTCTAGGCGAAGAAATCAAAGACATTGGTATTGTAAAGAAAATATTGAGAAGACTTCCACCTCTGTATAATGCAAAGGTGTCAGCCCTTGAGGAAAGAGATCTTTCCAAACGTTCTCTAGATGATCTTCTGAGCAGTTTGGTAGCATATGAAATGAGAGTCAAACCTGAAGATGCTACGACTCGAGTGAGCAAGGAAATGGCATTCAAGGCCATGGATAAACTTAAAATCTCAAAGGATAGTAGCGGTGAAGATGACGAAGAAAAATAAATTCTTTCTCTCATTGCAAAGAAGTTCCAAAAGGGGAAAGGGAAATTCAAAGGGAAGTTACCTCTCGCATGTTTCCGTTGTGGAAAAGTTGGGCACATTTCCTCTCAGTGCTTGAGGAATACCAATGATGATGACAGTGAAGATGAAAACTTCAAGAAGCCTCAGAGAAGGTTCTTCAAAAAGGGAGACTTCAAATCTGGTAAGAAAATGCAAAGGAAGAGTTTTGTCTGTGAAGAGGAAGAATATGATAATGAATTATGTGATGAAGAAGAACCAGAAATCAAAACTGGGAACCATGCTTCTATGATGGCCAATTTTGAAAAGTCAGAAGATACTAATGGAGAAAAACAATTGAGAACTTTTGTAGATCCTGAGGTGCAACTTAAGGATGCGGTTAGTAAGCTTAAGATTAAATGTAAGAGCTGCAATAAGTGGAAATAAATTGTAGAAGAATCAACTGAATACATTGATCAACTTGAAGCTCAAATTGAACGATTGGAAGAATTTGTGAAGGTACAGTCTAAAATAATTGAAAGCAATGATGATGTAGTTGATCTGAAGCTGAGAATTGAAGAGATGGAAAAGGTCATCAATGACCTCACATCCAGACTGGATGAAAAATCCAAGACCGCTGAGGGTATTGAGGAGGAAGTAGTTACTCTAAGGAGTAAACTGGAGACTGAATCAGTTCCAAAAGAATCAAGGAAGAAAATACAGTTTAGAAGATTCTCAGATGTAGAATTACTTGCAAGAGCCAAGTGTGGTTCAGATGGGGTTGAAAAAATCTTGAGTGATCAAAGACCCGCTTGCATGGGAAAGAGTGGAATTGGCTGTGAGGCTGAGACATCAATTGCTGGAAGTGAAAAGATCCAAAAGAAAGATAAGATGAAAGTTGAACATGTTGAAACGTTACCTAGAGTTCCAAAAAAGGAACCCCCAATCCAAACTAAAAGGAGACTTGAAAATTATCCTCAAACATTCAGAAATGACTGAAAGTCTTTCTATTCTCCCAAGGAAGAGAGTATAAGAAGAAATTTAATTGAGAAGACATTTCCTCTCATGAAATGTCAGTTCTGTGGCTATCTAGGCCATACCATGTCTTATTGTGAAGAGGCAAGAAGCTATCTGAATGGAGAAGATATAGATGCTCAACAAAGGAGAACAATTTCATATCCTAATTCTTATAGAGTAAATAATTTCTATGGATATTGTTTTCGTTGTTCTAACTTTGGTCATAAGGCCGCTAATTGCAGGCAGAGAAGGGACATGGAAAACTCATACTAAAGTTCAAGACAAGTCAAGTCTCATCACCAAGATAGTGATGCTCTTTCAAACAGGTTCTCACCTCTCAAAGAAGACTTTGACTATGAAGAACCTGGATATGCGGAAGAGATATTTGAAAGGCCATCAGTTATATATACTCAATCTAATGTCTCATGGAAGGAAAGGAAGAAGATTGAGAAATCCAACCTTACAGAGGTGGCCCTCATTGCTACAAAGAACAACAGTACCTGGATTCTGGATAGCGGTTGTTCATCTCATAGGATAGGTAATGTCAGCCTACTAATGAACATCATAAAGAATGTTGATGGTACTGTAAGATTTGGTAATGATGGGGCTATGAAAATCAAGGGGAGTGGAAGTACCAAATTAGCTAATGGAGAACTAAAGAAGACTGAATTCCTTTATGTAGATGGCCTACGTCATAATCTCCTCAGTGTGAGTCAACTCTGTGACTTAGGACTTATAGTTACTTTTAATCAGAACGACTGATCTATTTAGGGAAAAACTGGAAATCCACTTATAAAGGGATGCAGAACAGAAGGCAACTTGAATCAGGTTGATAGTGAAGAAAATGTATGTTACATGACTGTTGAAGAAGAAAACAATTTGTGGCATCGGAGATTGGGACACATCAATCAACAAGACATGGAGAAAATATCAAAATTGAGAATTGTCATGGACATTCCCAACCTGAAGCGTGAGCGTGAAAAATCTTGTGATGCTTGTATTCGTTGGAATCTGGTCTGCAGTTCTTATCGGCCAAAGAAGAAAAGAGCGTCTCACCTTCTTGATCTGATTCATACAAATGTTTGTGGGCCAATAAATGCTTTCGGAACTCATGGAAAAGTGTACATTGTCCTTTTCATAGATGATTACAGTAGAATGGCATGTGTGATGGTCATTCACAGGAAACGACAAGTCCTTGACTGCATGAAAACATATCGGCGAATCGCCGAGAATGATACTGGACGAACAATAAAAGTGTTGCGATCTAACAATGCAGGAGAATAAACGTCCGTTGAATTTGAGAATTATCTAGAGAAACATGAAATACAGCATGAGGTAGCTGCTGTGAGAACTCCACAACAAAATAGAGTCGTTGAACGTAGGAATCGATAGGTGAACAACATGGCACGAACTATGCTGATTGAGAGTCGTATTCCACGACATTACTGGAAAGAGGTTGTTCAAGCTGTAGTGTACATTTAGAATCGAACAGGACTTTATATGGGTGATACGAAAAAACCATATAAATTGTGGCATGGACGAAAGCCTTCTCTAAAATACTTTCGTGTCTTTGTAAGTAAATGCTTCATTAGGAACAAAAAAGGAAATCAAGGGAAATATGGCGACAATGTAGATGAAGGAATTTTCCTTGGTTACTCAATGAATATCAAAGCCTACAAATGTTTCAACAAGCATTTGGGAAGGATTGTGGAAAGCAGTGATGATAAGATAATTGAAGAGGAAAACACAAATGCTTCAAGGACGTCATATGCTGATGTGATAGAAAGTCAGGAAGAATGTGAACGTGAAGAAAATACAAATGAAGAAATAGAGGAAGCTGTTCAAAACACTCAGCAGTCACATCATGATGTTGACTCAGAAGAAGAATCTGAAGCAGAAACTATGGCTGAAGAGAATACTACTAAACCTCGCAGGAGAAATCGAAGAGCTGAGATTGATCCATCCAACATAATTGGGGATAGGAGTTCACCCACTCAAACAAGAAGGATGAGGAATACCGTGCAATATACATTTCTATCAGTTGTAGAGCCATCTTCATTCGAAGAAGCTGCAAAAGATAAATCTTGGGTGAAAGCCATGAATGATGAATTAGATCAGATTGACAAGAATCAGAAATGGGATCTTGTCCAGAGACCCGAAGGTCACAATGTGATTGGTACCAAATGGATCTTCAAAAATAAGTTTGACGAGCATGGAAGTGTCATCAGAAACTGGGCACGACTGGTATGTAAAGGATATTCCCAGATTGAAGGCATTGATGTTGAAGAAACCTTTTCTCCAGTGGCTAGACTGGAGTCAATCAGGCATTTCCTTTCCATGGCACTCCAAAGAGGATATAAAGTATATCAAATGGTTGAGAAGACAGCATTCTTGAATGGTGTACTCGAAGAAGAAGTCTACATTGAACAACCAGTGGGCTTTGTTTTGGGTACTGATGATACAAAGGTCTGCAAACTGAAGAAAGCTCTATATGGTTTGAAGCAGGCACCACGGGCATGGTACTCAAGGCTGGACTCATATCTCCAGAAGTTGGAATTCAAAAGAGGAGGAGTTGATCACAATCTTTATGTGAAGAATTCTCCAAAAGATCAATTCATGGTTCTTGACTACGTTGATGATATCATATTTGGTGGCAGCAGGCAGAAATCAGTGAATGAATTTGCCAACCACAGGAAATCAGAATTTGAAATGTCTATGATTGGGGAGCTCACATATTTTTTGGGGCTGCAAGTGATTCAAAAGAAGGAATACACATTCATTTCTCAGGAAAAATATGCAAGAGAGTTGCTGAAGAAGTTCAATATGCAAGACTCCAAACCAATGTCAACTCCGATTGCAGATGGAACTAAACTTGGAAAGCATGAGGATGGGAACTATGTTGATCCCACCATGTACAGAAGGATCATTGGAAGCCTACTGTACCTGACAGCGACAAGGCCAGATATTGTCTTTGCAACATGCCTTGCGGCCCACTTTCAGAGTAATCTAAAGGAGGAACATATGGCAGCAGTAAAAAGAATCATGAGGTACATTCAAGGTACACATAACTTCGGGTTATTTTTTGCTGCAGGCAGGGACAGTGAATTATCAGCATTTTCTGATGCTGACTGGGCTGGTGATGTTGTAGACAGAAAGTCCACTAGTGTTGGAGCTTTCTATATTGGGCAGAAATGTGTTGTCTGGTTGAGAAAGAAACAAGAAAGTACTTCTCTTAGTACTGCTGAAGCTGAGTATATCTCCACCATAAAGGCATGCACTCAACTGCTATGGATGAAGCAGTAATTAACTGATATTGGCGATGAGGTGACGCAACCAATGGTGATTTACTGTGACAATAAGAGCGCAATTGATCTTACAAAGAATCATGTTCAGCATTCTCGAACAAAACACATTGAAATCAGGTATCACTTTATCAAAGAGAAAGTTGAGCAAAGCATGATTAGATTGGCTAATGTGGGAACAGATGAGCAAGTGGCTGATATCCTGACAAAGCCACTGCCAGCGGCTGTGTTTGAGAAGCATCGGTTGAACCTCGGTGTTCGACCACCTCCCAGTGCATAAGGAGGTTACAAAATTCTCCTCTCCCTGTTTTTTATAAATGTGTTAATCTGTTTATGGATATGATGCAGGTTTATGGGGGAGATACTATTCATGGGGAGTATGGTTTGAGTTGAACGTGAAAAAATTTACTGGTCTTTGGATTTATTGTCAATGAGGGAGAAAGGAGAAGGAATAAATTCAGGAAACTTCTGTGATGAGAAGAATGAGAAAGAAAATAGTGGAACCCAATTCAAGCCACCTCTCTTGTTTTCTAAACTGAGCATTGATCACGTAGACTTAGAGTGTTGGCTGGGTTGATTCCTGTGTTTTTTTTGGTTTTCACATAGATGGAGATCTATTGAATTTTTCTTCTGATTGCCAACAAACCCAAAGGGGGAGATTGTTGGAACCATGGTCTTCTATGCATGATTTGGAGTGTGGTTTGTGTTTGTTTTCAATCATCAATGGAAGTTCGGATCGTGTACCAGCAAAGAGATCATACCGTTCAAGCAGACAACAGTTTTGAAGGTGGCGTCGTTTCCCAGTGTTTGCCAAATTTTTGGGGTCCAAAATCTAGAAGTTTCTGAGCATCATGAAGAGTGGATTTCCAGGAAGATCATATTTTTATATGGAAAAGGTATGAGTTTCGCGAAGATGGGATGCATGTATTGGATTTCACGAAGACCAGAAGAATAGAGGTGATGACTCTTCATGATTACGACAAGCTTCGTGAACGACAGAGGCTGAAGCGCATCGCGGCGGAGAAGGGATTTGCGAGGGAGCTTCGCGACAAAGGCGCGCACAGTGAAGGAATGTTGATGGAGTTTCTCCGCAATTACGATGAGCTCCACGAATGAAGGCACGCCACGAAGGTAAGTTGATGGTGATTCTTCGTGACTACGTCAAGCTCCGCGAACGGAAAATTGCCGTGGTGCTTCGCGATTTGGACAGAATTCTGGTGGAAACTTTGGAGCTTTGCGATTTGTGATGATGTGGCATTGACTTTGCACGGAAGGGATGAGGGTCGGTGGAATCGCCTATAAATAGAGGCCGACCACCTCGAGAGAAGCAGAGAGAATTTCGGAGAAAGTTCTTTTCTCTCGGTTCGCAAAGGTCTCTCGCGAAGGCAGTGTGCTTCGCGAAAGAGGAGCTTCGCGGCGGCTATTCTAGCTCCACGAAAGACGTGCGCCGTGCGTTGGCTCAGTGAGCTTCACGAAGAGGCAGGATCTTCGCGATATCCAAGCATTGCGAAGGCTGGAGCATCACGAGAGTGCTTCGCGATTGATCTTCGCGAAATGGCAGGGGCTCCGCGAAGGCTTGTTTGAGCTTTGCAAAATTGGGAGCCTTGCGAAGTAGGGTACTTTGCGAAGGCGTTTTTCCAAAGGTTGTTTTCCTTGTGGACAAGGGAAAGGGGGTATTCATCAGTTGTTGGAATTTGGATCTAACAGAGCATTAAATCAGGACTCTGATGCAAGCAAAGTCTCATGCTGAACAGGATACAATGAACTTCATGACTATCAATTGAAGAGACCTTCACGTCTATAAACTGAGTGAGACTTCACCAACGGCAGTGAGCCAGGGGGAGTCAACGGGAGTGACCCGAGGGAAGCAGTGAGCTATCCCTGAACCTTTATAAAGGCAGTGATCTTGGGACATAGTGACTGTGCCCGAACTTTTGTAATCTCCAGCTAGTGAAGCATAGTGGATTTTGGTACGACCGACAACCTATCGGCGTATGCTCCTTGGACGTAGCCCTTAGTGGCGAACCAAGTAAAAAGGGCGGTGTCTTCTCTGTGCATGTGTATGTATGCTTTCTAATCATAATCATCATACAGGTTCAACAAGTTCCTACCAACGTGGGAACAAGATCCATCACATTAAAAGAAAAAGTGGTCACCCTGATTCACCCCTCCCCTCTCAGAGTGTCCCGGGGTCCTCATTTCCAACATAAAAACAACTATCTTGAGCCATCAAAAAATTAAAATCAAAATATATAATATTATCTCTATCATTTCAAAAATAATTCTATTATTTAAATATTCACAAAATTCTCAAATTAAAAACAATTTAATGAATTATAATAATTTGTATAATTATAATCTTTTAATTTTTTAACATGAATTCTTTAGCCACTATATCAATTAAAATAACAGAAATTAATCCCCAAATCCAACTTTCCTAATTTAAAACAACTACTAAATTCAGATTAATACCAAATTTATCCATTTCAAATTATAATCCCCAATTTAATTTACCATGTCACATTAATAACCAAATGAAAATAAGCCTCATTTATTCATAATATAAAATAATTGAAAACATAATCCTGTAATATAATTCATATGGTAATAATATATCTATTAATCACATAATAAGAAAAATCAAAATCAAACAATAAAAATGATCCTATAAAACCTCATTCCCTATTAAAAAAGTTGAATTAATAAACTAATTATTATCAGCAAATTAATTAATTAAACACTAAAAAATAATGGATGATACAATTTTGGTTTAATACGAGTTTAACATTTATATGAAATGATTTCATGTAACTTATAAAATAGAGTCATTTTTGTATATATAGTTAGAATATGATTTTATTTTCATTAAAGTAGAAATATAATAAGATATATTAAGTGTTTTACATTAATAAATTTTTAAAATACTAATTTTTTAATTGTATAAAATACAAATAACAATTTTTAGAGAAAATAAAATATGTAGAGAATAATTCAAATAATATGGGGAAATTGTTTAAACCCTTTATTAATATTAAATTTCATATTATTTCCAATGTAAATAGTCATCAGGAAAATGATTATCTAACTAGGTAGGTCATGTTAATGTGGGTTCCCCATATAATATCATATGTAACGATATTATAATATAGGTTTTATGGTCACTATGAGATATGTACAATACTGAGGGGGCATGGAGTGGTGAATTAGTGTTGGGTTAAATATTACTTATCTAAAACATTATATAATTTTTAAACTCTTCATTTTTTAGTGAATGGATCTCTCTCAATATCACTTACATTATTTCGAAGAATATAATTTTTTAAAGGAAGTAAATGAAGATGGGGAATAATATTTTTTAATGAGGTTTTCCTCTATTTATGATGATTAAATCACCAATATGTCATCATGGTTATGCACACAAATTTCATAATTATTATTATCAAATGAATCATAAGAAACAGTATGTACAAGAGAAATTTATCCTATATGTAACTAGGTATAGTAAAAGCACAAAATCAAAATTACATAATATAGGATATCTGTCTACACCTCTTGAGTATTTTTCATTATAAATTACACATTCCTCCTCTATATTTAATAAAATACAATCTTCTTCTTCAAAACGCATCAATAAATATATCCACATATTCCTCGTAATAAAAACATGGATGTATCAAATCTATATCAATAAAGGGATTAATCTTTTTGTTTTTTCTTTGTGATATTGAAAGATTATATTTTATATCTTTTACCTCTTCTTCTTTATCATCTAATAAATTAATTATAGAGGAAAGGATGAAATCACTTATTCCATTAATTATTCTTCAATGCATGTAATCATCCTTATATAAGTAGCATTAGATATTAATTTTTCTAGGATAAACATAAATCTTTATATAATGAATCATCAGTTCCCTTATTCAATATATAGATATTTAATCTTGCTTATCACTGTATTTGGATCTCTCTTTTCCCAAATGTATACCTATTTTTATTCTTTATCCCATTTGGGATCACTTAGGATAATTAAAATATGTTTTATATATTTAAAAAAAATACCCTCAAATTTGGTACTTAAAAATCATCTGATTTTTTCTAAATGTTTTCACATTGGTTGGTCCACATGATCCTCAAATATTCTATTCTTAATAAATAGACGTATCCAATAATTTTCTAATAATACCCATTCTCAAAAGTCATTATCATTTTAAACAAACTTAATCAGATTCAATGTATTTATTTACATTATATTTAAGACTAATTATTTACATGAAATGACAGATAAAATATTACAAACTTCCTTTTCTCTAGAAAACCATATTATTCATTCTCATTTAAATTTACATTCACTCATGCATGAAAGATTGCATCATTGCAACATATAAATCCACATTGTGGTGTATATTCTTACAAAATCATGTTTTTATCTTTGTTTTTTATATAATATCAAATGTATTCCATCAAAATCCTTCAATATTTTGAAACTATGATATTTAAATCCTTGAGAAACTCTTTCAGCATCATTACAAGTATGTTAATTCTTTGGAATATTATAATATGGATACATACTTATTTCTTTTTTTTAAAATTTCTCAACATTTCCTCTTTGATTTACCTTATTATTTCTAATATGATGATCCTATTTTAAATTAATCATATTTAATCATTGATATTTTTATGGTATATTAAACATTGAAGTCCATTTTGAGTATCACTTATTTTACTTTTATTAAATAGAATTATTATTTTTAAAACCATATGATATTTCGATTTTAAATGATTAAAAAAAAATTAATAAAGGGAATGAATATATTGTGTATTAGATGAATTAATTTTTTTTACAAATTATAGGGACATTGAGTCCAAATTACTAATAGGATGTTCAAAATAACCCATATGTTGACTATAATGACTTCATTATAGTTCAAGATGATTAATACGAATGTCCTTCCCTTTTATAAAAAAATTATCTATTGAGAATTATTCAAAGAGTGAATTAGTATGACACTTACATATGTGATAAAATGATGGGTATATATTAATAGTGGTATCAAATTATTCTTATATAGATATAATTGGCCCATATGTAGTTTAGGACTTTTTAAAATTTTCAATCTCCCTAGTTCTGAAATGACATAAACACTCCAAAAGTCAATATAATTTTCTAAATTCTTAAAAAATATTCTTAATTCATTTTAGTGACTTATCGTACACTTCAAAAAAATAATAATATTATAAAAATATATTTCTAAAAATATTAGACAATATTTAATGATTTTGAATCATTGGATTGTTTCTTCTCACTAATAGTTTCATATTTCTTCATTTAAGTCCAAATTTCAATATGTTTTCATTGGACTCAATCATATATATTATCAACATAAATTAAATTTTATTTTGGGAATTTCAAATATATGGATGGAAGTTAAGACTATATTGGTTAGCTAAAAAATTGATACATAGAATTTAATTATCACTATAGTCCATGAAACTGTTATATTCAATAAAAACATCCCAATCTATTTATATATGTGAAATATAAATCAATGGAATATTCAAACTAGAGTTTCAAATAATAAAAAATATTCTTCATGTAATTTTAATTTTTTAGGTATTGTATCTAAATATAACTTCTATATTAATAGATCACTATGCATTAATAATGATAATACTTACTTCAATTTGTCAAATATACCCTAAAATATTTTATACATGATATTCAAATAGCTTCTTTATTCTTTTACATTTAAACATTTAACGCCACCATCTCTCAATCATAAATTTTTCCTAAAATATTCATTTACTTTTCATATACTATCAATAATAATGGGGAATGTTTACTTTATATTTCAGTATTAGATCCCCATTCTTCTTCCAATAAGTTCCTCGTCAACACATATTTTTATGATACACCACACCTTTATAAATTTTATCCCTAGTGTTAAGAAATAAAACATCAAACCATGGTCATTTGAATAATATCCTCATTGTCATTTAATATCATACCTCCTAAAAAATGATATGTTAGTCTTTTTGTAACGCCTTGACCCCAGTTACCCAGAGTCGGTGCATTATTACATAACATTGGCATGATCACAAGATATCAAATCCCGAAATACCGATCGGTTTAGTAGCCATGGAAGTACTAGATACATTCATATGTTTTACATTACATTATAAATTTAAAAACAAAAAAAAACATTGTCTATATTGACCACATTCATTTCTCTTATACTATCCCTATAAGTCAGTCATAATATACTTCTTTGTATCCTAGGAGAAATAAAACATAGAAAGCGGTGATCTTAGATTCTCTAGAAGGATAAAAATATTGCAGAAACTTTAATAAATAAGAATAAATATTTAAGGTAATGTATAAGACAAAAACATAATTCTTTTAAACTTAATATTCAGAATAATATGGAAAATATAAATCAAATAATTACATTTACTTATTCACATGGATATTCTACTAGTCAAGTAATCACATGTAATATCAATAGCCAATTTTATAATGATGGAATGCATAATTTCAGACATCATAACTACATAGTCAAGAAAACATGCCAAGAATACAAATAAGATTTTGTAAAGGCCTTGTTCGAAGACACTAGTTTGTCTCACGAGACCTAAGGAAACATTTAAGAGCTACAGTGGGCTCCACCTATCACTTACTATGTCACACCCCGACCATGAATGCCTATATTTTTATTCTTTTCTCGGTCCCACGACTTTGGGTAGATTCGGGTTTGGGTCTAAGTTTGAACTTTGTTTTTGAAATATTGATGTTTTTGGTGGGTCTCAGGCCAGTGCGCAGTCACTGCACTGCTAGAGGTCACCACACATTCGGTCAGGGTGGGTGCGCGTTCACTGCACCGCTTGTAGCGATCATGCGATCAGACCTGGTGAGTGCTCAATTTCCTAACCGTTTAGATAAATTATAAAATTAGAAGATTAAATTAAATTGTAAATAATAATAATAATAATAATAATAAATAAAGTAAAATAGGTTAATTAAATTAAAAATAATTTTATAAAATGTTTACTAAATAATACTGTTGTTATTATATTTATTATTTATTTATTTATTCGTATACTTTTTTCCATATTCTTTTTTTCTCCATTTCTTTTTTCTTCTTTTTTTCCACACTTTTATTCCCCTCCTGTTCTGGAATTCATCCTCAGCCGCGCCCTCCTAAAGTGTCAACCAGCCCTAACGTCCAGACCTCTGTCAGGATTTTGCGTTTTCCCCTCATGCAGCCGCCTCCTCACCTATAGCCCGCGTCTCAACCTTCCGTCGCCCAGCACCTCCCTTCCTTATCCGCTGCCTCACTCGTGTCTAGTCCTTAGCCATGCCTCCATCAGTGCCTCTTATTTTCTCCCCTCCTTCCTTCCCCACTGCCTCGCCTGTGTCCGGGCCTGCGGACAACCCATCGGCCACCGTTGCACCTCGGGCCCCTCACACAGACCTCCTCCTGTACCTTCATATACCCCGCCTCTTGATTTCTCCCCACTGCACAATGCCTCCCTATGATCCCCTCATCCTATTCCTGGCACGACCTCCCCATTCTGGTCCGGACCTCGCCTTTCACCGCTACATCCGGTATCGCCTTTTTCCGGTGCGACCCTTTCCAGGTCCTACGTGGCATCCGCCATCTGGTCGGCTTCCGACCGCCCTCCACTCGTTGCCCCGTTCATCTGACCACCTCTAGCCACCCACAAACCGCACCTCCAGCCTCTTTCTCGCTATCCGACCACCCATGGACTATCGCTCGGGCCTCCATCCACTCGTGGACCTTCTGCCCTTGCTGGCGTGCACCCATTAGAACTGTGACCTACCTCTCTGGCACGCATGACCCCACCAATGCCCTCTTTGGTGTGAAACTCCTTTTGAGTAGGCTAAGACCTCCTTGTGTCTTGTTCTGGAATTTTCTGACATCTACCACCGATGTCGAGCAGTTTGGCTTCACGTCGTTTCCCCTACTTTGAGGCTCAGGTGAGGTATGTGATGTTCCGTTTTTTGATTATTTTAAATTAATGTTTATGTTTTATGATAGTTATGTTTGCGATGTTCAATTATCGGGTTACTTCTAGTTAGTGTTTCTGTGTTTTGGAGTATTTTACTTTTGTTGCTGTGCGTTGGCAGGGTAACCCCACCTTATCGCGATCATCGGTCTGTGTGTGATTACGTGCCTATGCAAGTCGTGTTGTGTCATCATGTTCAAGTTGTGAGTCAAGGTAGGTCCCCCACTGCACTCATCTTTAAATTTAGAATTTATTAATTTCTTGATATTTAATTTATTTTAATAAATATGCAATAATATAAGATAATTAATTTTTAAATGATTAGTTGGTGTAAAAAGATCTGTTTATTTTATACATATCACTTGACATATTTCCATGATGAGAGGACACACAATAGTGAAAGAATACATGTTTGTCCATTAAACAAAATTCACAGAATTTCAAATATAGTTTTGGTTTAATGATAAATTGTTTCTCTTGAAGGTTGAATAAGTGTTTTGGGTTTTCTTGAGAGACGTGGCTTTTCTTTAATATTGGTGAAGACTTGTTTGGAACTTCAATAAAAGTAATTTATTTTGGAAAGCTCTCTATGGGGTGACTTATTGGTGATCTTTGGTGTTTATTGATTTGTGTGAGTTGTGTGTGATATTTTTGTTACTTGATTGACTTTGCTGACTCACCGCTTTCTTGTTTATTATGCCTGTTGACATGGGAACCAAACATAGTGAGTGAATCTTCTGAGAAATTTTGCTAAACTAGTTTATATTATACACTGGCTAGGGGCCCCATAACAGGGGAATACTGAGTTATTCTTGCTATGGTTATTGGGCCCCTCAGTTAGGCCATGAAGAGATATAATGAGCGATAGGGCGGTATGACATCATCGAGTTAGGGTATGCCTTCAGGATGAGTCACATGTATAGTACTTTCTGGATTGTTCACAAGCTCCGAGGTTCAACCATTGTTTCCTTTAGTGTTTATTTGTATGTGGGGGATGATTAAGAGGTCTAGTTCAGTTGTTGTTCCCTGTGTGCCACCTTTTCCATTTCCCTTAGTGTGTGTGGTGTGTTATGTGTGGTTTTCATTTTTCTTAATAACTGATTTTTGGATTTGTAAATGGTTCGCAAAAATGTTTAAAAACACAAATTCACCTATTCCTTTTAGATATTAAACATATTTTTAAATAAAAATGGTAATGGACTGATACTTGTTTTATAATTGAAAGTGTGTGTGTGGAAACCTATATTTTGTATAATTTAGTTCAAACTTGGAATTAGTGAATTTCTTTATTTAAAGGTATTGCATTGTTAATAGTTTGTTGGGCATTCCTAATGAGTTCTAATACACACGCCTATAGTGTTTTCTTATTTTTAGTTATTTTGAAAGTTTGAATTTGTCTTGCTCGCCCTAGGAGAGATTTGATAGTGGAATAGTGAGCGACTGTCGGATTTGTGAGGAGTTTTGGTTGTGGTCAGGTTAGTTTGTTGTTGTTGGTTGTTCCTCTTTTCTTGTGTCTTTTATTTTCCTTAGGTTATTCTATTTTTTTGCTGCTTTATTTATTTTCATGGGACAAATCGTTCCCACATATCTTCTATTTATGCCCTGGTGTTTGTCGCCAGCCCGAGAGGATTGGGAACACCTCTTGGGTCATGTAGCGGACCGGCTCGGGTGATCCGTTGAGGGTCGACTCGGGTTGGTTCGTGACAAAATGGTATCATAGGAGGCCCTTATTATTTGGGACATCAGTTAGATGGACATTAGGGCTATCAGGGCTCAAGAGGTAGGTTACGGCTTGGTGCATGATCACCACCGCTCGTGACGAGAACTGAGTTACCAGGGTTCATCTTATATTTGAATCTGTTATGTTTGGTTGTTTTTAGATTAGGGTATGACAATGGGGGATAATCTGTTCCCTTTTTGGCCTCACATGGGGTGGGGACCCAGTTGAAGTCCAAGTGTCTGGCTCAGGGTCCTCTTAGTGTTATGCTTAACATGGGGTATGGATCCCCACCATGTTACTAGGTCAGACTTATACACTAGTTCCTCATTCCAGTGTGTTATTATTGCTTTTGTTTTGTTTTAATCTCGAATGATTTGAGTGTGTGTTAAAAGTGAAATTGTTTTTGAAATGGAAATGTGTTTCTTTCAAATTATTTTTGAAATTACTAAAGTGGGTTTTTGAAGAGAAGGTGTATTGGTTTGGAAAAACATGGTATGTGTTTGGATTTGGTAAGGAAAAGAAGTGTTCGAACCTTGGCACTCCTTATGGAGGGTCACACGCGTGTGAGCATGTATGGAAAGAGCGTGGGGGCACATGTTTGTAGATGATGTGAGAGGGATTGAATAAATGCACGTGTGATGGTTCATAAGGCGCCATAGGTGTGTTTTTAAAATTATAAAGAAATAAATGTTTTTGGAAAAGTGATTTCTCCTTGTGTTGTATATGTTTAGCTTATGGGACTATTGTCCTTGACTTGTGTTGATACATTGATTGAGTTTTGGCTTTATGATAGTTTCGATGGTGTTTTTCATGTTGTCATGAGTATTCCTCCTAGAAGGCCTCCAAAAGTAGTTAATGGGTTATGACCAGTCTCCAATTCTTTTTGTCTGTTGCCATCTTATTGAGGTAATTGAAGTCTTTTAGAAGAACTTGTATAGTTCGGAAAGATAGTGTGTCTTTGGGTTTTTGGGAACTCTCAGGGATGTTAAAGTTCATACCATTCTAGAGTCATTTGACGGTTCCCTTTTGGACTAGTAAAGATGACATGTATCTTCGTTTTTAGTGTTTTTTGAGCGATTAATAGTGGTCGACCTCTGTGAAGGTTCACCCTCTGGCAAGGAGTGTGGGTCGGTGGAAACTATTTCGAAGAAACCATCCTCGTCGGTACCCGGATCCTCGTTCGTCGAACCGATATCTTGTGCGCCACCAGTATGGCCAGTCAGGACATTCTAAGCCATCATGTTGCATCCATTTGAAAATGTATGACCATCGTGATTTTTTGAATCATCGAACAGATGAAGTAGTTAGAGACCATAAGATGAAAATACCTCAATGTGAGGTAGGAGATGATTCAGCCATCAAGGCTCCAACCACAGGTCTCGGGGTGAAGCTCGCGCATAGTCAGGAGTTTCCAAGCGTGTGTGGGACCACATTCTGGATAATGATTTTAGCTCTGGGATGGCTATATCCAAAATTTACTTATTCTATTCTTGTCTTCATCTTAAACTCATCCTCGTTAGGGTGGTGTGATGAAATTGTTCAATCGCAATCCAAGTGGACGTATCTGCTCTTACCGTAGTTCTAAGTCACATAGATTCCTCAAAGGGGTGTTTTGCCAATTGATAAATGGGCCTATTCTAATTTTGAGTTGGTCTCAGGTGTGTTCGTTAGGGAGGTGTTTGTTTTATGAAATTGATGAGGGGTGTTGAGTTAATTTCCCATCCTCAAGTTGTTGGATTGTTCCATAGTAGGATTTTTGTCAATTCTCAGGTGTATTGTTTGATACATGTGGGGGAACATGAATGAGTTTGGATTTGGAATTCCTGTGTTGGCCCCCCTAGGGGGTTGGTCTGTTCGTGTTTCAAGGGTTTTTGTATTAGTGAATTATTTTGGTGGGTAGAACCCTCTCATGTTCTCCCCTCAATCTCGGGCAGTGGTTCTCCTTGAATTGGTATGGTATGACATTTTTTGGGAATGGTCACCCTGAAGCTATCGGTTCTCTATGATTTTTTTGGGAATGAACTCAATCTGTGTGAACTGTTTTCTTGGTTACTTTCTGGGGGCAGAAAGTGTTTGTGGTGGGGGTAATTGTCACACCCCGACCACAGGTGCCTATATTTTTTTTTCTTTTCTCAGTCTCACGACTTTGGGTAATGTTGGGTTTGGTTCCGAGTTTGAATTATTTTTTAAAACATTGATGTTCCCGGTGGGTCTCGGGCCAGTGCGTAGAAACCAGACTACTAGTGGCCACCGCGCATTCAGTCAGGGTGGGTGCATGGTCACCACACCTCTTTTATCGATTGTGTGTTCGGACCTGGTGAGTGCGTGGTTGCCCAACGATTTAGATAAATAATAAAATTAGAAGAATAAATGAAATTGGAAATAATAATAATAAATAAATAAATAAAGTAAAATAGGTAAATTTAATTAAAAATAATTTTATAAAATGTTTAATAATAATAAAAACAATAATTTATAATGTTATTATTATTATTATTATTTATTTACTTCTCTTTTTTTATTTTATCGTATTCTTTTTTTCTCGTTTTCTTTCTTCTTTTTTTCCACATGTTAGTTCCGCTCCTGTTCAAGCATTCTTCCCCAGCCGCTCCCTCCTGTAGCATTAACCATCCCCCGCATCTAGACCTCCGCCTGGCTTTTGCCATCACCCCTCATGCAGCTGTCTCCTCACCTGCAGCCCGCATCCCGACCTGCCATCGCCGAACACCTTCCTTCCTCTCTACTTCCTAACTCGCATGTATACCTCTTCTAGGCCTCCAACAGCACCTCCCATTCTTTCCCCTCCTGCCTTCTCTGTTGCCTCGCCTGTGTCCCGGCCTGCCAACAACCCAGCAGCCCCCGCTGCACCCCGCGCCCCTCATACAACCCTCCTACTATATAGCCAATGACCCCGCCTCTTGCTTTATCCCCTACTCACAGTGCCTCCATGCGCTCCCCTAGGCCTCTCCACAATGCGGTCTCCCCCTCCTAGTCCGACCATCGCCTTCTGCCGCTCCGTCCAGCGTCGCCTTTGTCCGGCGCGACCCTCTACAGGTCCTGCGAAGCATCCCTTGTTTGGTCAGCTTCCAACCGCCCTCCCCTCGTGGTCCCGTTCATACAACCATCTCCAGCCACCCGCAAGCTTCTCCTCCAGCCTATTTCTCACTATCCAGCCACCCATGGATTGCCGCACTAGCCTCCGACCACCCACGGACCTTCTACCCTTGCTGGAACGCACCCGTCGGAACCACAACCTCCCTTGCCGGCTCCCTCTCCGGTGCACATAACCAGGCCAATTCCTTATTTGGCATAAAACTCATTTTTGAGTAGGTAAAGATCTCCTTGGTTCTTGTTTTGAATTTTTCCGATGTCCACCGCCGAAGGCGAGCGGTTTGGGTTCGTGATGTTTCACCTGCTTGGAGGCTCAGGTGAGGTATGGGTTGTTCTTTGTTTTGATTATTTTTAATTAATGTATATGTTTTTTTGTAGTTATCTTTTTGATGTTTAATTTTCAGGTTACGTCTAGTAAGTGTTTCTGTGTTTTAGAGTATTTTACTTTAGTTGCAGTGCATTGGCAGGGTAACCCCAGCTTATCGTGATCATTGGTCTACCCGTGCTTGTGTGCCTATGTGAGGCGTGTCACGTCATTGTGTTCAAGTTGCGAGTTGAGGTAGGTCCCCCCACTGCAATCGTCTTTAAATTTAGAATTTATTAATTTCTTGATATTTTAATAAAATTAATAAATATGAAATAATATAAGATAATTATATTTTAAATGATTAGTTAGTGTAAAAAGAGCTGTTTATTTTATACATAGAACATGACATATTTTCTTGACGAGCGGATTCACAATTGTGAAAGAATGCCCATTTGGACTTTAAACATAATTCACAGAATTTCAAATATAGTTATGGTTTAATGATAAATGGTTTCTTATGAAGTGTGAATATGTTTTTTGGGTTTTCTTGAGAAATGTGGTTTTTCTTTAAAATTGGTGAATGCCCATTTGCACTTTAATAAAAATAATTTATTTTGGAAAACTCTATATGCGGTGAATCAGGGGTGATCTTTTGTGTACGTTGATTTGCGTAAGTTGAGTGTGATATTTGTGCCACTTTATTGACTTTTCTAACTCACTCCCTTTCCTGTTTATTATGCATGTTGACATGGGAACTCAGACATAGTGAGTGAATCTTCTGAGAATGACTGCTGACACTAGATTAGATTATGCACTGGCTAGTGGCCCAATATCATGGGAATACTGAGTTGTTGCTGCTATGGTGATAGGGCCCCTCGGTTAGGCCATGAAGGGCTATACTGAGTGTATAGGCGTTATGATGTCATCGAGTTAGGGCATGCCTTCAGGATGAGTCACATGTATAGTACGTTCTGTATTGTTCATGAGATCCTAGGTTCGACCCATGTTCCCTTTAGTGTATATTTGTATGTGGTGAATGATTGAGAGGTCTAGTTCAGTTGTTGGCCCTTATGTGCCACCTTTTCCATTTCCCATGGTGTGTGTGGTGTGTTATGTGTGTTTTTCCATTTGTAAAATAACTGGAGTTCAGATTTATAAATGGTTCACAAAAATGTTTTAAAATGAAAATGCACCTATTGCTTTTAAATATTAAACTTATTTTTAAATCAAAAATGGCAATGGACTGATACTTGTTTTGGAAATGAACGTGTGTGTGTGGAAACCCATATTTTTATAATTTAGTTCAAAACTAGAATTAGTAAATTCCTTTATTTAAAGGTAGTGCATTGGAAATCATTTTTTGGGCATGCCTACTGAGTTTTAATACTCACGCCTATTGAGTTTTCTTGTTTTTAGTTATGTTGCAGGTTTGACTTGAGCATGCTCGTCATGGGAAAGAGTTGGTTGTGGACTAGTGAGGGACTCTCGGAGTCGCGAGGAGTTTTGGTTGTGGTCATGTTAGTTTTCTATTATTGGTTGTTCCTCCTTTTTGTGTCTTTTATTTTCCTTGCATTATTCTACTTTTTATGCTGCTTTATTTATTTTCATGTGACAAATCATTCCCACTTGTCCTCTATTGATGCCCTGGTGCTTGTCGCCAGCCTGGGAGGATCAGGAACACCTCTTAGGTCAGGTCACGAATCGGCTCGGGTGATTGGTTGAGGGTTAACCCTAGTTGGTTCGTGAAATAATAAGTCCAATGCATTCCTCATATGAAAAGGTTGAAACATAACATTAACATTTTTATTAAGACTAGCATATGAAATATTAATATGTTAACCATAAAAAATGAATGGTATAAAAATAACACATCCACAGTCAAACATATCACAAAACCTTCAATACAATATGGAAGATTTCTGTCATAATAAATCAACTTCAAACAAGTATAAAATCCATCAATGGATGTTAACATAGATGAAATCAAAATTATTTGAGAGGAATATCTATTTCAATTTTTCTATCGTTTAAAATTAATTTATTTATAAAACAAAACATTTATTTTTAAACTCTTCTTATAATCATGTATGGGAAGATTCGAAGGTGTTATAATGAAGGAAAATAATCGCACTCGCCGTATAAGTTAGAAATAACATTTTACCTTAATTTATTGAAAAGGTCATAAATTACCTTGTTTGGAAAATGACAGAAAGATTTATTTCAATCCATTTTTTAAAATGTAAAACAAGGGTATAAATGACTTTATCCCATAGTAATAATGTTTTTGATATACATTTTTAAGAAACATGGATGTGGATGATAAAGAGGTCCAAGTAGATACTTATGTTAAAACAACCTCAGATAATAAAGAGATTGTGAAATTAACACCTACTTTGTACTTTTCCTTGGTCGAGGATACATTAAAATCATCTACAATAGTTAAATCACAGTTATTAAATTATACAAAAACCACATACATAAATATGATATCATATATGATATTCTAATATTGATTTGTTAATAATATTTTAGTATTATAATTGCTTTGGGTGTTAACTGATTCGTTTTCCTTTATATGTTTTGTTACATAAGACATGTTTATTATGAATATGTTGTATTTGATTCATATCCGAAGTGATATTACATTCATAAAAATTATTTTTAATAATCAAATAAAATTTATTTTTGAATGGTTATGATGGAGAATGAATCTCACCGCGTTCATGGAGACGGTAATTCGTAAATACGCACAAACATTACTTTCATTTCATTTCTATAATTTTAAAAAGAAATAAAACCAAATGATACATAGGTATATTATTATTATAGTATAATATAATATTTTATATATATTATGTATGTTCATTAACACCATCCTTTATATGTTCCATGTATGGTATGAACGAGTCATATCACTTTGAGGGGCGGTAGTATGCACTTCCTCAAATAAAATTATCGTATATATACAACATGAAAAGAGTAAATGTATGATAAAAAAGATAATTAAAGAAGATTATAGTTAAAATAAATATCATAAATATCATATATAATTACAGTGCCATCATAATGGCCACAATAAGAGGTGGTCGTAGAAGATTGAACAATCGTCATTTCGAGAGGCAATAGTTCACCGTCTAGAGAAACATTATGTTCCACACCCATTAGATGACGGTATTTTTAAGTTTAGTTCAAACTATTCTAAAAAAACAATGTATTATATTTATAATAATACTGTTTTTTTAAAAGGAATAAAGGGAGTTATGGGGTTGAAGAAGTAAAATAAAAAACAGAACTTAAGAAGAGATGTTACCTTTAAATCTGGTAACTCCCTTTGGATTGATCTAAAAGGATTTCTTGAAGTACCTTATGCCTAAGGTAAGGCTATTGAGAGGAAGATAGGGATTTAAGAAGATTAATTAGTCCGATTTTTTATGATTCAAGAGGCATGAGAGGTGTGTGTAATGGGTTAGAGGTGATGGCTTTTTTTAAGGGGGAGGAGGGGCTCTTTAGGAATGTTTGAAAATATTATTTAACAATATAATTATTTTTTATATATAAAGGTTCAAAAATAATTAACGTCGAATATAATATGACTCATGTCTGAAAAAAATAATCCAATAATAATTTTATAGGTTTTATATATTTTTTTACTTTCTAAAATCTCAATTATTTAAATCATTCATTTATGAGGTAAACACTACATCATTATTGTGTCACAAATATTTTTATTTATTCGATGCCTAAAAATTATAAAAAAATTCCATCATTTAGGAAATAATTTTAGAATTAGAATTAAAATTTATATTCAAAATTATATCTTATATAACCCCATGTGTAATTTTTTTTACTAAAATATATATGTTTATGTTATTTCTGTCTTTACTTTAAATAATTAATATAAAGTGTCATTATCACTTTCAAGTGGCTCCATGAGGTCCCAAAATCGAACCAATGATGTAAATGGTCGAAAATTTATCAACCAATAGGAATATAATACATGTTAGGGTAATTTAATATTATTATAATATATTTGTCTACCCTTATTTACTGAATTTACCCTTTAACCGTGGTAAATAATATATTTACCGAAATAATAATTCATAATGTATAAAAATCAAAGTTACCTATTTACACAATTTGGAAATCTTTATTCCAAATATGTAATCCATTTTTCCTAATTAAAAACACAGAAGTGGCAGAAATTAATTTAAAATTAATTTCGGTTGACAAAATAAAAAAGCATTTTTTATGAAATAATGACTATCAAAATATTGACACTTGTTTACGTCCTGTTTAAATGTGAAATTACATCCAATGACCTAAATTATATTAAATGATAAAAATATAGTATAATGATACTTAAAATTCATTCAAATGTATAATTCAACACTATAAATAATTTCTAATAAAAAACTTGTTTTTAATAAATATTTAATATTTTTTACTATTCATCAAAAATTGAAATTTTTCAAAAAAGTACAAAAAATTCACCCTAAGATAATTTTTATATTTCTAATCCAAAAGTGATGTCCATGATGAAAAATAAAATTTACAATATTAAAAAAGTGGGTATTACTATTCATAACAGATAGTTTGATTGATCATGGTGTGTTATAATCTCGAAGTTGCGTACAACGCAAGGTATTGCATTATTCCAAAGAAAATGTATTGTGGTAGCTTTGAGTGTTAAATTTTACCCTCCTTAAAATAATTCCATACTAAAAAATTTTAGAGTAATACTAAATAAAAATATTTGGGTGGTTCTTCATCATATGTTCCTCAGGTTCCCACATTGCCTCTTCCATCTTATGATTTCTACATAGAACTTTCACCAGGCGAGTCGTCCAGTTTCTCAACACTTTTTCTCTAGTATAAAAAATTCTGATATTCTCTTCAAAATAAGGCAGATCAATTTCCAGTTCTATTTCTTCATAGGTGAGTACATGCATTGGGTCGAGCATGTATTTTATCAATAATGATACATGGAACACATCATGAGCTTTGGAGAGACATGGGGGAATTGGAAAATAGTAACCCACTTCCCCAATTAGTTCTAGAATTTCGAATGGTTTGATGTAACTGGGACTTAACTTACCCTTCTTATCGAATTGTATAACTCCATTCCATAGATATACCTTCAATAAAACATTATCTCCTACCTAATATTCAAAATCCTTCCTCTAGTTATTGGAATAGCTCTTTTGCCTACTTTGAGATAATTTTTTGTTGGTTTCAATAATCTTCATCTTTTCAGTTTTTTCCTAAACTAGTTCTCAGCCAATGAGTTTTCCTTCACCAACATAATCCCAAAAAGTTGATGTGGTACATCTCTTTCCATATAACGCTTCATATAGTGCCATCTAAATACTTGAATGGAAGATATTGTTATATGAAAATTCTATCAAATGTAAATATTGATCCCACATACCTTGAATGTGAAGTGAGAAAGATCTCATCATGTATTCTATGGTATAGATAGTCTGTTCTGATTGTCCATCAGTTTGAGGATGGTATGTAGTGCTCAAGAAAAGTATAGTATCCAAGTCCTTCTGAATACTTTTCCATAATCTTGGTGTAATACAGGGATCACGATCATAAATAATCTATAGGGGTACTCAATAAAGTCTTACAAATTCATTAATATTTAATCATGCTAAACGTTCAAGTGGAAAATCTTCTCTTATAGAAAGAAAATGTGCTGACTTAGTAAAACGATCAAATTTGAACAATACTGCATCGTTCCTTATAAGATTCCTTTGTAGTCCCCTGAAAACGTCTGTTGTAATATCATCCCATTTACACTCAGGTATAGGAAGAGGTTTCATGACTCCTCTAGGATGTTTTTTTCCAGATTTCACTTGTTGACAAACCATACATCTTAAAACATAATCAGAAATTTATATCTTCATATTGTCCCACAAATAATGTTCCTTCAAATCTCTGTACATCGTAGTGCTACCAGGGTGTATAAGTAAATTCCAGCAATGACCACAATCTAACAATTTCCATTTGAGATCAGATATGTCACGAACACAAAGTCTCTTCCCAAATTTCGAAATCCCATCATCATATATAATGTTGATCAATCTTCAATCATTCACAGCATTAATTTTTTTTTGAAACCTTTCATCATCATTTTGAAAACGTTTTATCATTTCTAGTAAAGATGGTTTAGCAACCATTTGAAAATGTATTAATGTTTCACCATCCATGATTATTCTCATATCCATCATTACTATATCCATGAAAATAATATACCTTTAAACTCCCATATTGTTCAAAACTCCATGATCCCTTGGTCTAGTTACATAATTTAGTTTCATGTACTAGGGGTAATGAACCATGTGAATATTGTTAAATGTGAATGTGCACCCATGTTGTTGTGTGTTAAAATTTTCAGGTCTGGAACCTAATAAATGATTCATGATAAATTGGTTACAGGTTTTGTTTATGGTGGTCTACACCATGGAAATTATATTGGTAATGTTGGTTTATATCGAAAAATGGGTGTTGGGCTTGGTGGCCCACACCAAGGTATTGATGTTTGTTATGGCAGTACACATATGGGAATAGGTTTTGATCATTGAATTCCACACCACAGTTTAGCAAAACTAACTAGTTCCACATGTATAGTAATTATGACCAATTTATGTATGATATAAAAAAAGGTCTTGGGATGAATCCTATTTGTTGGGTTGAGGTATCATTTGGAACATGAGGGAATATGGGATTAATTTATAACTGTTTCCTATTAAAATCTCTTTGACTAACTACTTTTTTAATATTAAATTTTATGTATTCAATGAATATTATTTCAAAACTTATTTGTTTTGACTTCAATGGTAGTGGCAAAATGTGTTTTAATCTACCCCTACTTAAGCCACCATTGGTTTATAAGAAAACAATATGTTGTAGGTAGGGATAATGTAAAATGTGCTACTTAAGATGGCTAATTTTGGACACATGATGAAGCATAAATGAGGGGTCTGAAATGATACAATGAGTATTTTTTGTTATCTTCTTTAGTTTCTTGTTTTAGTTTCCCTTTTAGAACATTAGAGTATCATGAAATGACATGATTTACCTATTTCTTTGTTGGTATATACTCAGTTTTGGAATATGGTATGAGATGGTTGGATTATTTTTATTATTTCATGTTGATGTTTATTATGATTTTCTCTATTGGATTACTTTGTTAATTAGGTTATATCCTCCACAAGTGTTTCATTAGACCCTCGATGCAAGTTGGAAGCCTCTATCATATAAGGAGATGCAATTTTTTTCATGTGGTGTACTGATTTTGGGCATCGTTTTTAGTGGAAACCAAGCCAGGGTGTTACATTTATTGTTTCATTGATCATGCTTATAAACTAATGTTACCACACTATTAAGATTCATTTATTAATTTATTCCATTTAATATTCCATGAATCATGTTTTATGATCTATGAACTATTGGGTATGATTTGATTATGTATCATGATTTTAGCCATATGTTCATCTTATGCTCATTTATGATCATTGACTGTTATCTCATAAGACTTACCTTAATAAGAGTTTGAGTTAACCCCATATTGTGTTTTCATTTTCCCATGGATATAAATGGAAGTATGATGTTTGATTTCCCTAAAAGATTATCTTGTGTTAAGATATTATGGGAGATGTTAAAGACTCCTTTTTATCTATGTATTATTATTTACAATAGAAACAATAAATTATTTATCCAAAGAACATGGGTTTTTGAATTTTAATATCTTTCTCTAAATCACTTAAATTCTAAACATAAAAGTTCCTTGGAATTTAATTGTTATATTATTTTGGAATGGTTTGGTAATTTAAGACGCATATAAAATATAGGTTGTAATGTATATTGTTTTTTGTAATAGGATCCGGGAGTGTGGGCATGCGCTACCTCAATAAACATAGAAACATCCATATGATATATGTATAAAAATAGATTATTTGTAATTTTTTCTCACTAATTAATTTAAATTTTAATTTTTAACATTTTTTAATCATAGAATTATTTTTAAGAAATATATAATTTATTAAATTTTTTTGGAGTATATTCAATCATATGTAAGTAATATAAGAAAAAAGAAAAAATATAATAATTTAAATTGTAATTAACTTATTAGATAATTGTTTTTTGGATATATTATTATAATAAGATCATAATGTAAATAGATACATTAAAATCTATGATCTAATTTCTTTAATGGAATATTTAAATATGTAGAAACTTCCCCAAATAATGATAAAATCATTTAGAAAGAGTTACATGTATTTAAAATAATAAATATTATAGAAACCATAACATTAGTTTTTATGAATAAATGATGTCATCACATAATATTCAAGTATTAAATTTAATGATAATAAAATATATATTAGCCTTTATTGTAATCTTCCTTATTCAGAGATTTTATCAATCTAAAGGAGTTTTTTATGAGGATTTTATTAAATTAGTACATAGATAGATACCAGGTGTCATGTTGATATGTTTCTATTATTACATATAAATTAATTTATTTTGGTTTTTTTGTATTGGATGTAATATATATGGGTGGTTATTTAATCATTTTGAAAGTATTTGTAATTGAGTTAGAAAATATTAATAATGTATCATTTTATAAAAAATATAATTATTATTTATCATTTATTCTTATGGGTATGACTTTTCATTGAATGAAATTATAAATAAACTCCAAAAATTATGACATTTAATTATCCCAAATGAATAATCACTGTAAATATGTGTTGGTGGTCATGATGTGTAGAGATTTTCATGAGTTAGGAATCAAATATAGATTCTGTGTTTCTATCATGAGGTAAAATCTTGTATTCTTCTAGATGACATGGTACCTATACTTAATGAAATATCATAAATTATTTCATTAGTATTCTAGGGCTTCACCCTTTATATTAATCCCCATTACATATGGTTAATAAGTAATCTTGTATTTGTAACTTCATATTTATATAATTTTCTTACAGCAAGACTATGAAAGAACTCATTATATGTATTTGGGTATATTTATAATAATGTAATAGAATTTCATTTTCTATAATAGGATTTTCTCTTATGTGACTAGTATGTTATATGGTTATGTGATTGATAAAAACTATGGAAGTTTATGAAGGTCCCCATAACACCCTAAGAGGGGAGGGGGGAATCATGGTGTCAACTTTTTCTACCTAAAATGATCGATAATGATCCCATGTTGGTAGGAACCTGTTAAACCTATTTGAGGGTATTATGAAACAATTAAAACATCCGAATGCAGAAAGATAATATAATAATTTTTACATGGTTTACCACTAAGGTCTAGACCATGGATCACACAAAGACATATTTTTTTATCATACGTAAACCAACTAATCATCACTAGTTGTGGAATACAATGTCCAAACATAGTCACCATGTTCCAGGCTCACTACCTTTTAAATATTTTATGGAAAACTCACTATGACCATCAAAACACTTTCATTTACTCCCCCTAGCTCACTACTTTGAGAGAAGTCAAAAACAGTTTATCGACTTGAAGGTCACTTTAATGGTTTGGAATTATAGTCGTTGGCCTTGACATAGATTGAGACTATACTTGCACCATAGACCCAAGTTAATTCACTCTAGAATCAAGGTTCACTTAAAACCAAAGGTTCAAAACTTCCTTTCATGAATCCCCTTCTTGAAGCACCCTTCGCGAAGCATTCTTTACTCTGCAGAATAAACTACCTTAATTAAGTACACCTACATTCATGGAACAAAATCCTTTGGATTGCTGAAAAAGTCAATGAGGTAAACCATGTCACCATGAATTAGCCCTTTCTCAAAATCATTCACATCATTCAAGACATTACAAGAATTTTTGCAATGCTCAAGCTAGCACATAATCTTAGTTTAATGGATCTCCCTGTGCTTCGTAAAATTAGAGCGATTCTAGATTTTCTCTCAATTCCATCATTTTGAGTGACCAAGGGTAGCCTCTTATTCGTAGGATCAGCCATTCGTGAAGATGCGGCACCTCCAGCATTATTTATAGAACATTAAAAAAACTCTTTCATGGAACTCCACCATTCATGATTCTATAATGAAATTCACTACTTGTGATGCTCATCGTAGCCATGAAGCCTTCAATAGATACATCACACAGTAGTGATGATCTTTTTCTCATAATCACATAGAAACAATGCCTTTTTTTGCAATTCTACTCATTTCATGAGCATAATCCTAGCCAAATTAAATGCATTACTTTACCATATTTATGAAATTTTGATTCCAGAAAACCGACTTTGACGATTCTCATTTTAACCGCGGATCACACCGTTAGAAATCAAAAATCCTTCACGAAACACAACTCATGTAACCCTTCTATGTGATTCTTATTCCATTACAATATCTTCATAAGGACTTCAACATTTTAAGTCCATAACTTGACAAACATCATGTTATGTGGTCCAATATTTATACAACATGTGATTTAATCATCTACATGGAAAATATAAATGAGCGGGATTCATATATATTATTCATTATTTACTCAAATAATAATTAATATATTAGCTACTATATTAGATTGATATATTTCATACATTGTGGTCACTCTATGTACTAGAGAAGTGTATTTTATGATTATACATGATATATGTGATATATCTGGTTTTCAATGTTATAGAGATACATGTGTTGGTAGAGATTATTCTATATTCATTTTAGATGTTATATAGGAGATAAATTTTTCTAGAGGCCCCTCATTTTTTATCTAATGGAATTCATATTTATTTAAAATGATACAAGGGACAATGCAATTATACTTAGTGGTTGCTTGAATTAATATGTGTTTGATTTTATGCTGTTTGTATTAAACAAAGTGTAAATAATAATATATTATTTGGAAATAATTTTAGAATATATATATAAAAAACTTGGATATGATTTTACAATTTATTATATATAATGTTATATAAGGTTAAATTGTGTTATGTATTTGAGTATTTAGAGTATGTGGGTTATTTAAGGAAATATATACTAATTGAAACCATGATGTGTTTACGGTCACCACATTTTGGTTTGTTAAAAATAAAATAATGACTTGTTGGAAGTCACTGAGTCATTGATTGATTCTATGACGCATTCAAAGAACATGTGTTATGATTTAATACATGAATTTGGTCATCTTCTATAGAGAATATTAATGTATTTTATTAACCATCAATAAGATAGAGTGTTGAGGATTTATAAATAAAGATATTAAAATGTATAATAAAAAAGGTAAATGTGAATCAAACATTACAAGAGGTTATGTTGTTCTGAAATGTTTCTGAAATATTTTAAATAATGATGAAAATTTATGAAATATTTTATAATCCTTGGAATATCATCCTAAGAAAATATATAGTGCTTAAGACATCATAAATGAAGTTATTATGTATGTAGTGATTCAATCGCAATGGGAAACTCAAATCGATAGCCCTCTTGTTCTCTTCTTTAGTTAATATTAAGGTTATAGTATATTAAAGATTTAGGAGAATTAATATATATATTTTATATGATTCATATAACTTATTAATTATCCTAAAAAATGGAGTATAATATTTTATTCTAAGAGATATAAAATATTCTCATGTAAAACATCTATGATTAATTGACATTAAATCAGATGCTATATTATTCAATTTTGTTTTATTTATTTCACATTAATGGGTTGATCTAGTGGAAAATAGTTATAGTAGTTAATTTTTGATGTATTGGGATAATTTTTACACCCACTAGAAATGATATTTTATTTTCTATGAACCATACTCGAGGATTAGTTAACTTTTTTGTGGAATTTTATTATAGGGGAACATGTTTGTTATTGTACTAGATCATGATGGTTTCATATATAGTGCTGATATTAAATTATAATAAATTATGTTTTAGTAGAAAACTAAAATATTTCATTATCACTAGGATATTAAAATCATCTTGTGATACGTAGATATGTTTTTTCATGACATCCATGTGGGGACCAAGTTGGATGAAAGCGTTTTACGGGTGATAAAAGATGTATGTGTTGGTTTTTTTTAATTTTTTTCAATCAAATAAATAAATTCACTTTTAAATTATTGTTAATCATATGAAGGATTACCAAAATCATATTTTCAGATGTATGTTTGTTATGAAAATCCTTCAGTTTCATTTTTCCATCAATACAATTTTTTTGGGTGGAGAGGTTATTTTGGACTCAATATGTGATCAGAAAGAAGTTGTTTCAGTGCAAGAAATTGTATCATATTTTTTAAATATCGATAGTAAATATGATGATGATTTTCTATTAAGTTAATTCTCATATTCCATAAGTTTCATGAGAATATTCTGATACAAGATTAGTAAAATAAAAGGGGATAATATTGGTTTGTTAAGTTAAGTTAGATGATTCTACTCTGATCTTAATTTTCTCAAAATCATGTGAAATTCATGATACTAATTGATGTGTAAATAAGAATAAACTCGTTGAATTCAAATTATTATGGTCTATGGTCAATGGTGAGTGAATAAATAATAACGAGATTTTCTAAAGGAAGATAAGTTAGATGATTTAGATGTCATAGTTTTTCTAAAGAATTTGAATATATAATCCCTTATATTGTCAAATTAACCCATCCAACCAATTTATAAAGATCAATCGACTGTTATAGAGAATCAAGAATAATTTTTTCACTAATAGAATCGGTCCATCAAACATGGTTTTCCACTGATCCGTTTGAGGAATATTAACCTTGATTTATCAGGCACAATGTCTATATAAAAAGGGAATCATATTCATAATTATATTAGAGAAAGAATGGTTAATAAATTTTGGGTTTTAGGACCCATGAATGGGATTGGGATCTGATCAAACTGACAAATTTGATCAATGTAGACATCCATTTCATAAAACAAAAGCTTTTTCATTGAATTGGGTCAATAGAAAAATAAATCTCATTTGTTTGTGCTTCAAGATTGAAATAATAATTTTTTAATATTTTGTTAAATTACATTAGAGAAGACTTGTTATCAATTCTTTAGATGGAATTAGAGACAGATCCATCCTGTTAATTCTAAATTTTATTATTCATTAGACACTGGAATTCATCAGACATAGGGGAAGACATAAGTGGGTCAAAATACTATCTAGTGTATATTTTGTTATCTGTTTTTTAGAATGAAGAAATCATATTAAAAATCATAAGTCCAATCCAAAAGACATCATTTTTCAAAAAAATTCAAAAGGAGTTTTTCTACATTCTACTAGGTAAAGAAGTGATGATTTGAGTCTAATGAAATTAAAAATTTTGAAGTTGATAATAAAACATAGTAAAATTTTTGTAACAAAATTTTTATTGTTTCTTAAAATTCTAAACAAAATTGTTTTATATCTTTTATACTATAAGAAACATATGAATTGTTTAATTGATCATAGTGTTGAAAAATTGAAAGGGTTTTTCCTACTTGGTGTATCCATAGAAATGGATTTTCTTCTAGAAGCTTTTGTGGAAATAGATTTTTGAAAGTTATTCCAATGACTAGATACTATTATCGAATTGTAACCCTTGTAAATTCATTTCTTCTTTTGGATATGTAAATGTTTTGTTTTATTAAAGTGATATATCTTTAATAGGAGGTGGTGGAATTTGAAAAATTAAAATAAAAAAAATTAAAAGATATTAGTGATTCACTCCACCCTTTATCACTAATATATTTATCCTAGTAAGGCCTTCTCAATAGGTATTAGAGTGACTTTTACCTTTATTTACTCTTCAATGAATTGTTTATAGAGAACTTGTGATGAAAATATTGAATTTTGTGAACAGTAAGGGTATTTTGGTTTTTAATATTTAGAACTATCATATATGGAAACATAGAATTCTTCCATATCTTATGTACTTTGGGTATGATGTTTCACATGCTGATACAAATGTATTTCCTTGTCATGTTGAATATTCTCCACTTCAATTTGTGATAAAAAGAATATTGAGAATTATGTGATTGGTAAGAATGATTTACTCTCATCACTTTATGAAAAGTTAATTCCAATGTGTGAAGGATTTTTTCTATAGATAACAATATCTAGGAAATATTGAAAAACATTTATGAAGGAAATTAGATGCGGATGAAAGAAAAGTTGAAAATATTGTAGTTGAAGTATGATAATATCAAAATGGGTGAGCATGAATTTTATGGTGAATTATTTACATGGGTGAAGGACATTTCTTGCTACATAATATGTACCTGTCAAAAGCTCTAAGATTCAACTATTATTGAAAATATCATGACAATTCTTCATTAAAATGGTGATGTTAAAATTTAATATTCTCATCAAAGATACTATGAAATGTATATCCTGGATTATTCTGAATTATTAATATGTTTCTGAATATGAATCAAAAAATTATTTATGTAAATTTTTTGATAAATTTTTATCTCTATTTTATAAAAATTTGAAAATAGGAATAGGAAATTACAAGGTAAAGATACACCTGAATCCAAAAAATTCACTGAGGTTTCTGGAAAAAATAATTTCCCTCTAATAGTTAATGATGTTGTGTCTAGATGTGGTGGTACTATAGACAAAGAGACAGAGTTAGAGTTTCACCCAAAAACTGAGTTGAAATAATTTCCCAGAAATATTTAAAGACGTGAAAAAGAAAACAAAATGTTAAATAAGGAAAGTAATATATTAAACAATCATGAATTTATTCATAGATATAATGTCATGTTAATGGAATAGTTTTATTCTCTAAAATAGTATTTTATGAAGGAAAATAACCAGAATAAACATATTGAAGCAATGTTAATGGAAAATAAATAATTTTTGGAACTTAAGGTACTAAAACATTCTAAAGCTGAGTAAGGAGTTACATGTTTCTAGATCTACATCCCTAAAGTTACTGAACATTTTGGAAAGAGTGAACCCAATAATGATCTACATAATCTAACTTCCATGGTTGAAAATAATATTGATTTTGTTCCTAAGAAAGAGAAATATTTGAAATTGTGTATCTGTCCAAAACTAAAAAATGGAGAATTGATAGTTTTTAAAATTATGAGTTAAAAAATAGTTGTTACCAATTCTGGTTCTGATATAGGTTTATTGAAAATAGAATTGAATAATAAGATTCTGAGTGATAATATAATAGTTGGGGTCAACACATGTCATATGTGAATGTTATGAAATTTTATGAGAAACAAGTTAAAAAATTTAGACATTAATGAAGTTTCATAGGTAAATATTATTTATATAGATAATGATTTTATTATGGTGGATCTAAGATTATAGATAATTTTAGTTGGATTAATCTGTAATTTTAAAACTATTCCATGAGTTAAAGAAGAAAAAGGTCTAGGGGATTCAATCCTCTCAAATAAATATTTCTGAGAAATATGTTTTAAATGTTTATAAAAGGTTATGATATTTCAAAAATATATTTAAAATATGTGAAAAACCTTGAAATTCTGAAAAAAAGGATTTCTTGTTTTGTTACCATTACAAAAACATCTTTATAATAATTTTTATTACCTGTATTTGAGGAAGGATATAGGGAGTGAAAAATATCTTGTTGTAGAAACCACCCTCGAATATACAAGATGATAATGGCACTTGATTTTGGATATTGGTTTTTTTTCACATATGATAAGAGATTTCATGTGGTTAGAGAATTTAAAATATTCCAAAGATGGAACATTGATGTATGGAAATGATTAACCCCTCAAAATAAAATTTTTCTGATCCACTATTATTGGGAAATAAAAAATTGAAATCCAAGAATGTATTGTTTGATAATGGGATGAAACAGAATTGGTTGAGTGTTTCAAGAAATTTTGATGAAGAAAATATTTTTTTTAAAAGATGATTTTTTATTTAAAATAAAGGAACATGGAAATGTTGTTAACAAAAAAATTATACTTGGTTCAAGTAAGTGATGTTCATAATTATTTTTTGTTGATGAATGATTGATGAAAATAAATTATGGAATAAATTTTTTGGAAGTATGTGTTAAAGAAACGTGATCAAGTTATCTAATAGAGATATTGTTCATGGTATTCTGTATATTTCATGAAAAAGTGATTGGTTTGGAATTTTTTTATGAAATCAAGATTGGAAAATCTATCCATAAAAATTGCGGTATTTGTTCAACTAATCCCCAAGAAATATATACAATACAAAGAGAAATCAATCAAAATTTTGTAGATAATTTTTTTATTTATATAAATAATGATTTTACTCACATTATAATTTTTATGTATTTTAAACATATTTTATATGCTACGATGTTTTTTAATATTTTCATGTGAAGAGATGAGAAGAAATTTTAGTATTATTTAAATAAATTGAAAACTGATTTTGGTGGGGAGGACAAGAAATTTGATTTCAGAAGTAATCTTAAAAAACATGCAATTTGACATTAGTTTAATAAACCATACACACCACAATAAATTAGTGTTATTGAAAGAAAGAATATATGTTTGGTTGAAATAGGGAATACTATGATACCTGAACATGGCCTTTATCATTACTTATAGAGGCATTCAACAATAATATATATTTATATTCAGAACTGATGTTTCTAAATTCCATGGTCCAATTTTACTCCTAATGAAATGTTCTATGATGAAACTCTATGTTTAAAAAACATGAGTGTTTTTGTAGTCTGTGAATCATAATGAATAGAAGTTTAATCCTTGGAAATATTTTTTAGAGAGTTGAATATAGAATATTTGTTGGATATGATATGGATGGAAGAGGATATAAAAGTTTTAATAAATATAAATTAATATTAGTTGATTCTATTGAGGTAAAATTTCATAATATAACTAAGGAATATGATTCAAAATCACATGAATATAATGAAGATATAAATGATGACTGGATTGTTTTTATGAATCATTAGAATGACTCAACAAATTGGGATGACACACAGGTGGAAGAATAGGAATCAGATATTTTTAGTGATGAGGAATTGTTTTCTGTATATCTCATCCTAGGCTATGAAAATAGGGTTAATATAAAAAAATTATTAGTGAAGGACATAAAAAGATTCAAAATATAATAACATAAAAAAATATTTCACATACTTATTTTTATTCAAAATTTGATCCAATAGATGTTAATAATGATTTTGATCATCAAGAATGGATTCAGGTTATGAATAAAGAATTGGAATTAATTGAGAAGAATTTTAATTTTGAACTCATACATCTACCAAATGAAAAATGTTAATGGTATAAAGTGGGGGTTTCGAAAAACATTTAATTAAGACAATGAAGTGATAAGAAATAAATAAATATTGGTTTGAAATGGTTAATCAAAGATTTAACACATTGATTTTGGTGAGTCTTTGGATCCTATGGAAAGGATGGAAAAAATTATAATCCTTAATGATAACGATGTACAAAGAAGTTATAAATTTTTCAGATGGATGTAATATCAGCTGTTCAGAATGGAGAATTTGATAAAGATTATTATATTGAACACCAGTGTGGTTTTTTATTCTAAAGGATGAAATTTATGTTTCCATGTTGAATAAATCCTTCAATGGACTAAATAAAGACCCAAGGGAATAGTAATCCAAATTGGGTACCTTATTAAGGAAGTTATAAATTAATAAATGATGAATTGATATTAATTATTACATCAAATTTAAGCAGGAGATTTCCCTAAATTTTATTTTATATGTTGATGATATTTGTTTTGTGAATGTTGAAAAAAATGTGAGTGTTTTGATAAGAAGATTTAGAATTAGTTTGAAATGTTTATGCTTGGTGAAGTGAAATACATTATTCTATTAGAAATCTCAAAAAAGAAGAAACAAAATATTATTTCTCAATAAAATCATTCTAAAGTGGTTCTTATAATGTTCGGAATAGATAATTAAAAACTTCTTCCATGAAACTTTTATCGATAACCGATTTGAATAAACATGGATAAGGTAAGGATGTTAACAATAAAGTGATTAATTAGATTATAGGTCATTTTTGGTATCAGTATGCCTCAAGACCAGACAATGTTTATACTATTTCCATATGTGAATGAATCCAATTTGACCATAAAGAATACATCTACTGGATGAAATTTCATTTTATATATATCAATGGCACATGAGATTTGAAAATTAGGTACGATATCTCAGAAAGAATTTATTTATTTACCTATATATATGATTATTGGGATGGAAGTTTGGAATATAGAAGATCCACATTTTGTTGAGTTTTCTTTATGGGGGAAGTTGTGTAATTTGAAATACTAAGAAACAAAATTAAGTAATCTTATAATGGATAAATATGAGTATCCTACTTTCACTTAACCTAGAACACATGTCTGTGGAGGAAAACACTATTGGATATATTACTTGTTAAAGTGAAGATTTCTATGCTTTTGTATTGTGATATTTAGAGTGTTATTAACCATAGAATAAATCTAGTGAAAAATTCTTATTCAAAACATATTGATATAAAATATCAAATCATCCATGTTGTTGGCATTTTCTAGTTTTAATGCACAAAAATCATTATTAAATGTGCTAATTATGATAAATTAATACACGGTGTGTCTAATCATGTTCAATAATAATTTTAAACTCTGGTGTTAGTGTTAATATAATAAGAGAATATTATAGATTTTGGGTTAGTATGAGCTAAAAATACTTGTCCTACTGATAGACAAGTCACTAATACAAGAGTTACTGATTACATAAGCTACCAATAATCTGAATCACCAACACTGTGAATCAGAATTTCCTTTATGCATGAGTCACTGATAGCTTGAATCACCAATATTTTAACCTACCAATAATCAACCTATCGGGATACTGATTGATTGACAGTCATGATTTCTCTATGTATGAGGGACTGACAACCGAGCTGCTGACATATCATCTACCAACAGTTCAATTTACTGATGAAAGTCTTATCTACCGATAGAAATGATATACTAATAGAATGATCTACTAAAATAATGAGCTATCGATTTAATGATCTACCAACATCCTGAGAAACATAAAATATGAGCTACCGAAATACTAAGTCAACAATGATTTGTATCTTAAATTTGAACCTACCTTTAACAATAATATTTCTGAAATTTTGTTTTTCATATTTTATTAATGAGCATGTATGTCTTTTTTGGAAAAAATTTAATGTTTTCAGAGACCAGTACGATGTATGAGGTACTAAAGAACATGATGCTTGTCTGTATAAAGTTATTTTTTTGATCGACAGAAAATTAAGATAGAAAAAGGTGAACTTGAATAAATATAGAGAGAGGTTCATGAACCTTACCTAAACACAAAAGATATATCTACTGTTCTTACATGAAGATACTACTATGATCCAAAAGAAGAAAAATATTTGTATCAATACATAGAAGAAAATAAAATTTCAAGGAATTCTTAGAATATAAGATAGAAGAAAAAGAAATCTCTATTTTTCTTTCTGTTTCTAGAGTATGAGTCCAACTTCAATTTAACTATACTAAAGGAGTTTAAAATCATCATAGAACATCTCATAGAGCATTCTAAACTCATCTTATCATTTTTTATCTACCTGTTCATATTATTTACATTTTGAGTTGTGTTTTTACCTTTGGTTTATAAACACACACTATCACCTATTTTAAACTCGAAGATAAATATATATCTTCACTAACCAATCTTTTCATACTTTACATTCCCATAGATAATAGTTTAAGAAGTCCATGTGTGGCCTATCTGTTTTTGTTTTTGTTTTTTATGACCACTTATACAATGGAAGATTTCTAGTGACCTCGATAGTTTTTATAATGTTATTACCCATATCCAAGGTGTGTATCATGTTCATTTAACATAAAATACTTTGTGTAAGGTGACCACCAAGTGTAGAGGATTAGGTCTCATCTTGAGACTGAATCTCTTGTTTATTTTCATTGTGGGTTTTCATGTTTTTTTCTTTGTTCTTATAATTATTTTAGAAAAAATTCCATCACAATAATATCTAATCTTATAGAGTGTTTGTATTCTAATTTTATTTTCTATAATTTTTTCATATGTTTAAATAGTAATTCATATTGTTTTAACTGATAACTAGTCAATCATTGAGAAATCATTAAAATGATCAAATCTTTTAGAAGGATACTACATTAGGTAACTTGGATATTTTATTTTAAATTGGGAAACGTTTAAAAAACATTTAATTAATAATTTTTTATAGAAATTTTCATAAAATTAAATTCACCCATGCCCCATATTGAGTGTCCTACTTCACCAAATATTTGGTATCAATGGGTGTTTTAAATATCTTGTTTTAAATGTTTTAAAATTTTAAAATATTTTTCAGTTGTGATTTTTGTTTTGTTTTAATTATCTATAAATTGTTTTCAATTCAAAATTTATTTCTCTTTAAAATCATTATTAATATTTACATTATACAATATGGTTCTATTGCCAATAGAACCCCTACTTTTGTAGAACAAATTATTTTTTGCGGAAAATGAAAATAAAAATACATTTGAAAAGTATGGGTTTGGAAATTTCTTTTTCAATTATATATTAATATAATATTATTTCTACTTCTAGGAACACATGGGATGATTACACTAAGGGATCCCTCAATAATAACTATAAATATATGAATTTATTATACTACACTTTAAGGGATTAAGAATTTAAATGGAATTATGTATGTAAAACAACACTTGAAATTTTGGATACACTAGCTGTTTCACATGAAGGAACCTCTATTGTAAATGAGATGAAAATTTATAAATATACTATTAAATATGATAAATTAATGATGAAACCTAATGAACATATTTTTAACATGTATCTCATGATCAATGAGATAGTAAATATGATGGTCTTACTATGAAAGACAATCACAACCAAGGAACAAGTAACATATATTCTCGAATGCTTACCCAAATGATAGAGATCAAACTTAGTATCAATAAGGGAATAATGTGATATCAAAACTCTACTTATAAAGGAGATTATAGGTAATATGATGATGTATGATGAATAACTAAAGGTAAAAAAGGAAGATGATGATGAACTCAAGATAAATTCTATGGATTTCAAAATCCCTTCCTCCAAAAAAATATAAATTTCATGTTCTTGTTGAATATTATAGTAATGATGAATAATTTAGTCAAAATAATGAGAATATGGATCAATTTTCTAGGATATTTATGATGTTTTAAAAAATAAATAATTTCATTTGAAATATCTGTTACAAATCGATGTATGACAACAAGGGTAATTGAAAAAATGATTGGAAGAGAAATGAAAATACAAATGAAAAATTATATGATGAGTGTAATAGATGAGGTCAATTAAAGGATTAATATCCTAACTTTAATGTCAAAATAAAATATGAAGACAATGATATAATGTAAAAAAGGAAATTAAGGAGACTTGGAGCTCCTTTTAGTACAACTCCAGTGAATCTGAATCTTCACATGTGGAGAAGGATGACAAATCCAACATGTGTTTAATGATAAACATATATGAGGAAAACTATCTGAAGAGATCCTATAAAATATTTTGTTACGTGGAAAGTGGTTTTTAAGACAAATTATAGTGAATTATTTGATCATTATAACGATTTTCAACATTTATTGTGGGCATGTCACCTTCGGTGAAAATGAAAAAGGCAAAATAATTAGCGTTCTTCAAATAGATAAAATTGATTAAATTTTAACTTCTAAAATTATTTTTTATGGTTGTCTTAAGTATAATCTGGCTATCATCTCAAAATTCTTGTGATTATATATTTCATGTAAAATTTGTAATGAATTCAGGTAATTTTTTTAATTCTAAAAATCAATTATTATTCACTACTTTTAGAAATGAAAATGTTTATACTATGAATTTAGATTTTTAGTGTCTTATAATATTTCTTACATGAGTGGTTTTTGAGAAGTTTTTTGGCGTGGTAATAGGATATTAGGGCACTGTAATATTCAATCCCTTATAAAGATTACTAGAAAAGGAGTACTCAAGGATATACCAAAACATGAGTTTGTAAATGAAAAAGTCTGTAGTCATTGTGAAAAGGTAAAAGAATATAAAATATCATTCAAACCAAAGAAAAAATTATCAATTTATCAACCTCTTGACATTTTCATATGGATTTTTTAGACTATCAAGAATATTTAGTTTAAATGTAAATAATTATATCAATGTTCTAGTAAATGACTTTTCTAGATATACTTGGACTACCTTTTTATCTCACAAGAGAGAAGCATTTTCATTCATCACCAGGTTTTCTAGAACTATAGAAAAACTATGTGGTAATATAATTAATACATAATGAAGTGACCTTGACCATGAATTAATAAACTAAAATACTGGATCAATTTTTCTCAAAAAATGGATGTAGTCATAAATTCTCCTCTCCAAGGACACCCCAAAATAATGGAGTTCTATAAATAAGGAATTGAACCTTATAAATATTTCTATAAATATGTTCAATTAGTATGAATTACTTGTTTAATTTTTGGAAAAAGCTATAAATATAGATTGTTATATAATTAAAGTAGTTTTAATTAGACATATTCTTAAGAAAAATCCATATGAGTTGTGGACAATTAATAATCCTTAAGTTAATTACTTTATTTTTTTTATTTGATATTTATTTATCATTAATAAAAAATATAATCTTGTAAATTTTTCCACCAAAAGTGATGAATGAATTTTCCCAGGTTATTCATCTTCTAGGAATGCCTATAGGGTATTCAATAAAAGAACCTAGTGTGTTGAAGAATCTATAAATATCAAATTTGATGAAACAAATACACATGAACCTAAAACCTTCGTAGAAAATATTTAAGATAAAATATAAAATCGAGACATAAATGCTAAACTTTTTGACTCTCCAGTATAGAAAGTCACAAAATCCACAAGTTCTGGAAAATATAAACACTCTGATCATAGTGAACCAAAATCTTTAAAAGAACCCGAATTGACTATCCATTTCATTCTAGATCTGTGATAACCCTTAAGAACCATTTCTTAGATTTTGTAGTTGGAAATTTAGATAATGGGACATAGATTATAGATTCTCTAAGAAACCACAATGTGGACAAAACATCAGTTAATATTAAATTATGATCATTTTTTGTTAATTTGGGTGGTTTTCAGATCACAATGAACATGCTTTGATTTATAATTTCGTAATATATTCATAGGATAGTTCCAAAACATTAAATATGATATAATACATATAAAATAATTTGTTTCAACCATGATTATGGTTCAATGACCATATCTGAAGGTGGTAATGGAAATTTAAAACATGTCATTCTTGAAGTTGAAAAATTAACACCTCACGAATAACATTTTACTCTCTAAAATATAAATAAGTGGATAAGGTGTTGGATGATATAATATCCCATTAGTATCATGAAATTATATTATATGTATTGTACATAGTTAGAATACCATGTGGATGAAGATAGGTGTTGAGAGAATAAGTAAAGAACATGAAATTGAACGAAAATTAAAGGAAAAGGGAGGTTGGAATTACATATTGAGTTATCCTCATGAGATCCCCCTAAAGGTAACTTGGATTGGTATCTTTATGAGAATATAAGGTCTTGGACATGGGGGGGGGGGGGCTAGGAAAGATATTTTGGAAGATTTTAGAAAATTCTTGAAGATTGAGAGGTTTGATGAAATGAGGGTGTGAAGGGTGGTATTTATAGTGATGGGGAGAGGGGTTTTCTCAATATTATTTTCATTAATTTATTATTTCTCCACAAGAGAAGGAATATTTAGTATTCCATAACTAAATATGTGGAATTTAAATCTTAAATTAAATAATATTTTATTAAAAAAAATAATTATTTTAAAACATTCATTTTCTTCATCCAAGATATATATACATCATACATGTACAAAATTATTATATATATACTATCATAGGTAAGATTAATATTCATTTGGGTATGTTTATATTCATAATGGTAAAATTACTATCCATATGTGTATGCTAATAATCACAAAAAATAATTTTGTCCTATTAGACTCCAAAAATTGCCTAGAACACAACCATGTATTTAAGATTTTTGGAAGGAAAATTTATTTTTAAAGGTCACATAGTATTTAGTATCATGATATGTCATTTTGATTCACAATGTTTTTATAATAAGGGAATTCCATTGATAAAACATTGGGTCTTTACAGTTTAACTGCATTCTAATTTTTAGGTGGGAGGCATTCATCACTTATTCAGTGATGTATAATCCTTGATAAAAATGAGATTATGGGTTGTTGGTCTCTACTTCCATGGATTTCTACTTGGAACTTGTGACCTACTTTGTGCCTTCTTATATATTAAAACATTTTCATTGAACCTTATTATTTTTTACATCTCTTTGTGGATGCTGGTAAATTTCGCTACTTCGGTCTGGACATTCCAAGGGCTCTAGCTTGGGTAGAAACCGTTGGTCAGGGTACTGGTCACTTTGGGCATCAATGAGCATGTCTGGATACTAGAACAATGAATCACCCATATTAATCCTCATTAGAGGGAATAATAAGAGAAAAAAACCCAAGGCATGCCACGTCGATCACGAGGACTCCTATTCTTGAGTAATGTCATCCACGGTTTCCTCAGGAGTCCACTACTTAACAATAGGTACGTCATGAGTTTAACATATTGCAGAGATAGATCAAACTAATCAAAACATATCATGGGAACAATGTAACTCCCAAACCCCAGTTACCCAAAGTCGATGGATTATTACATAACATTGTCATGATCACAAGATATCAAGTCCCAAAAGACTGATTAGTTTAGAAGCCTTAGAAGTGCTAGATACATACATAAGTATTACATTACCTTATGAAATGGAAAAAAAATGGTCTCCCCTATGAACACACTCATTTTTCTTATCCTATCCTTACAGGTTAGTCACAATACACTTTTTCACATCATGGGAAAAATAAAACTTAAGAAAGTGGTGAGATTAGATGCTTATTAAGGACAACAATAGAGTAGAAACATTCATAAATAAGCTTAATCATTTAAGGGAATGTATACGAATAAAACACAATCCTTTTAAACATAAACTTCCGTAAACCATGGCATGGATAAATCAAATAATTCCATTTACTTATTCAATTGATATTCTACTTGTCAAATAATCAAATGTAATATCAATAACTAATTTTATATTGATATGCATAATGCCAGACATCATAACCACATAGTCAAGGCCTCATGTGAAGACTACAAATAATATTTCATAAAGGGCTTGTGCCAAGACACTAGTTTGTTTCATGAGACCTACCGATGTATCAAGGAGCTATAGTAGGCTCTAACCATCACTTACTAAGTCCAATTCATTCCTCACTTGAAAAGGTTGGAACATAACATTAACATTCGTATGAAAACTAGAGTACGAAACGTTAACACATTAACCGTAAACAGTGAATGGTATAAAAATAACACATCCACAGTCAAATATATCACAAAACATCCAATACAAGGGAAGATTGTTTCATAATAAATAAACACCATAAAAGTGTAAAATCCATTAAAGGAAGTTTATATAGATGAAATAAAAAATATTTTAGATAAATATCTCTTTCTATTTTGAAATCATTTAAAAGTGACATAATTGTAAAAGAAATCTTTTATTTTGAAAATATTCTTATAATATTGTAAGGTAATCTTTGAAGGTGTTATAGCGGCATAAAATACCACACCCACCATATAAGTTAAAAAAACAGTATTTCCTTAATTCTCCGAAAAGTTCATAAAGTACCTTGTTTGGAAAATGACAAAAGGATTCCTTTAAAAACATTTTGTAAAAATAAAAATAATGGTATAAATTAATTTAAACCATATTATAAGAAATAGTAAAAATGTTTTGAAATACATTTTTAAGAAACACAGTTGTGGATGATAAAGAATTCCTTGTAGATACTCACATAATACAACCTTACATAATTACAGATATTATAAAATTAACCCATACCTTATAATCTTCCTTAGTAAAGGGTAGGTTATCCTCTTGTATAATGGTGAAATAATTTTTATTAAATTATAAAAAAACCACATACATAAATGTGATATCATATATTATCTTCTAATATTGCTTTGTTAATGTAATTTCAGTAGTATCATCATTTCGGGTGTAAAATAATTCATTTTCATTTATATGTTTTGTTATGTAAGTTATGATTTTTATGAATAGGATGTATTTGATTCAAATCCAGAATTATATAATATTCTTAAACATTATTTTTAATCATCAAATCAATATTATTCTTGAATGGTTACGATGGGGAATGAAATCTCATCGCGTCGTGGAGATGGTAATCCTTACGTACGCATGAGTGACAATATCATTCTATTGATGGTGAAATCATATGTGTTCGGATGGTATATTATATATAAAGAATAATCAAAATGTTTTTTTATTATTTACATCAATTATACTCATTATTATACACATCTAAATAATGAAGTGTTGAATAACAATCTCCATCACGACGTGGAGACGGTAGGCCCTGCATACACACGTATGGTGACTTTTTCATTCTTATGATGGATAGAATAATGAATATGGTTATACCATATTTATAATAATATATCGGTATGTATAAGGTACTTGAGATATAATTTTCGTATGGAAACAATATATAAGAAGGATGTTAAAGAAGAAAAGTACTTTGAAAGAGGTGATGAAATAATTACCTCTTCCCTGTATTCTTCCATTTTAATTGAAAAAAGGTTCCTTAGGTTGGCTCTCTAATAAAATTAATTCTTGTAGGATTAATTGAGGGTAGTTGGGAGGATATTTGAGAAGGGTATAGATGATCCAAATGGCTTTGGAGGATTGAAATTGAGATAAGGGGAAGAACCCTTTTATAATAGGGTGAGGGTCACTTTAGGAAAATCATGAAATAATATTTTATTATAAAACATTTTTTGGTTTCTAATGGAACTATATGAATTTATTCCAAGATATAGGTGTTTATGGGTCGAAATACTCTAAAAAAATAGGTTTTAGACAAGTTTAGGCTATCATATTAATCTTATCATTTATATTTACCTCTGTTAAATAGTTTTACATTACCATGTATCCTTGTATTTTTATATTATAAGGTTAATAAAAATACAACTAAATGACAAGATAACCTCAAGAGGTTAATTAATGACATATATATTATTATACATGTACTTTAGATGAACCACAGAGTTTTAGGACTATTATATATTTTAATAATATTGTATTTGTTTTAAAAACTCATTTCTGCTAATATTGACACTATTTAGGATTTGGTTTTTTGATAAAGTCAAAAAAATCGTGATTAATTTGTGAAAAATACATTAAATCAACTCGAAAATGTCATAAGCACCTAGAAAATTTGGGTATGACATAAAATCATTCATTTTATATTTATTTTAATTTTTAAAATACCATTTATTTTATTCTTCCATTAATAATTAAAATACTACATCATTATTCTATCACAAATAAATATATTTATTTTATGCCTAAAAAATATAAATAAAATATCATTATTTAGAAAATATTTTTCTATTTTTAATTAATATTTAAAATTTAAGGGATCAATTATATATCCTCGTATAAAAATTGTTTTACAAAATATTACAAGCTTATATTGTTTTTCTCTTTACTTCAATTTAATTAATATAAAATGTCATTATCACTCCAAAGTTGCTCCATGGGGTACCAAAATAGACCCAAGGATCCACATGGTCAGAAATTTGTCATCCAATAGGGTTAAGACAAGTGTTAGAGTAATTTTTATATTATTATAATATTATTTTTTACTCTTATTTACCGGATTTACCCTTTAACCATAGTAAATAAAATATTTACTGAATTAACTATTGAAATTGTATAAAAATAAAAGTTAAATATTTAGAAAATATGTACCTCATGATTCCAAATATAGAATCAATTTTTCCAAATTCATTACACAGAAGTTGTAGAAATTATTTTAAAATTAATCCTTGTTGTTAAAACCAAAAAGTGGGGTTTTAAGAAGTAAAAAATATCAAAATATTGACATTTGTTTATGTACAATTTAAATGTAAAATTTCATAAAATTGCCTAAATTATATTAAATGATAAAAATATAATATAATGATACTTTAAAACCACACAAATATATAATTTAACTCTATAAAATATTTATATTAAAAAAGACATTTTTAATTAAAATTTAGTGTTTTCACTATTCATGAAAATATAAAAGTTATCAGAAAAGTACCACAAATTTATCAAAACTAAGTTTTTTTGTCCCTATTATAAATAATAATTTTATTTCCTAAAATATATTATAAAAAGGTATCAAATATTGGATTTAAAAAGGGTTCTTCCTTAAAAGGAGGAAAAACTGCATTATTTAAAAAAATACTTATTTTATTTGAAAAATTGGATTTCTCCTTATATTATGTCTTAGAACCCCAAAATATGAATGTTAAAATTATATGAGATATATATAATATTCAAAATGTAGTTATTACAATTCAGAACTACTTTTTAAATGGTAAGTTTGATAGGTCATCGTATGCTTGAACTCGGTGTTGCATAAATCACATGCTATTATCTTATTCAAAGAGAAACGTACCGTGGAATAATGGGGTGTTACATTATTATCTACCTAAATAAATTGCATACTTACAATTTTAAATTTTTCTTTGAAAATAAATGGTTTAAAAAGTAGAAAATACCTTTGTGGAAGCCCCCATCAGAAAGAGGGTTAAGAAAATTTAGTCTTAATAAGAGAGAAAGGGAAATAAAAAAGTCACCACCAAATTAGTATTTTGAATATGATGAAATTGGTGGAAATTTTAATTGGAATAAAAATGTAAATATTTATAGAGAGTGATTGAGGTCATCAATCAGATTCAAGTGAATGTAATATTGAGGGCCTCAAAGCCATAAATCTATGATGATTTAAAATATCATCAGTTCAAAAAACCACATGTTATTTGTATAAATAATTTTTGGTTTTAATATAATTTACCAAATATTAATTAATTAATTTATTCATAGAATATGAATGAAATAATTGACATGTAGAGTAAAATCCTTTAACTAATTTCTTCCACAAATTTATCTTTCTCTCCAAAACAAAAAAAGAACTAAGAAATACTCTATTTATCCTAATCGTATAGGGTTCCAAACAAGAACATTTACCATTTAAATAAAGAAAACTATTTTTTTATAACTATGGAATTCTTTTATGCTGGTGGTAGGGGATAAAGCCATGTCGTACTTTTGTTGTTGGTTCGATTCCTATAGCTTTGTCCGACGCGATGAGTAATCACCCAACCGACATGTTGTCTTTTTTCTAAAACAATAGTATTATAATATTCCAAAAATAATCTTAAGATATATTTTAAAATTAAATAATACTTTTAAATGTTCAACTTAAACCATTCCAACATTTATTGTTATCCCAAATACTAGTGTACAAACTTTCTCTAAATGGTCAATAAATTCCAAAATCAATTGTAACATCAAATTCCTCAAACATTTTAAAGTTTAACTTTTTGTCACATACTAAAAATATGATTACCTTTATCATATTAAAACCATAATGTAAAAAGGAACTACAACACAATCCTTATATATATAACATTATTAATATTACCAAAAAAATTATTGAATCCAAAAACACAATTACATTAATTATTCCACTTCAACAGTAGTAACATAAAAAGCCTGGGATTGCACCCTTGGCCTTTTATGAGGTAAGATTCCTTGGAACATAGAACATTCATTTTCATAATTCCCCATTTATTTAAAATTGTATCATTAAACATTGGCTTCATATTTCTTTACCTTACAATCATTAGCCTAGTGACATTATTCTCCACATTTGTAACAAACTCCCATTCTTTTTAGGCAAGTACTGGGGAATCTCTTCCCACAATTATCACATAAGGGAAAATCTATTTATCCCCTTTTCCCTTTATTTGCCTCATACTCGACCATAATATTCTTATCATGAATTATTTTAATGTCATAAGACTTAGAGAATTACATTTATGTCTTGATAACACATGATACTATATGTTTATACATCGAAAAGGATTATGATACTAATGATCAACAGAGAAATGGGTACAACCCATAAAATAATAGATAAATATTTATCCTTTGGTTACATATATAATCAATTTCATGACTTGATATTCTTGTAATGTTAGCATCATACTTTGTGACATTCTTATCCTCTTTTTTCCTCAGAGTCAAAAATTGCCTTTACATATCAACTCAATGGTCACGATGAAAGTATTTTTTCTAATAAAATATCTTTAAATTCCCTCTATTCCATATTTTTTACTTATTCATCCTTCTTTGTGTTTTGAATTAATTACCACCATTGATATTCATATACCGTGAGGTGATAAACTTCAATGAAAACCTTTTCCCTTTATGTACTCCCCAAATAATGAAATATTTTCCCTAAGGAATTTATCCATTTCTATGATACAATTTGATTTTTAGTCACATTTAATTCTGGTGGTTATTTCCTCTTGAAGCGGGTCTAACATTGACCCTCCACATTGTGTATCAGGGTGATACATATGCGTAAGGTTATTATTCATAACTAGTGAGAGTTTTTCCAGTGTGGTGATAAGCTCATCAGCACCAGTTGTATCACTATCTCCACTATAATTATCTTCAGTATGAGAGAAATACCTACATGGATTATATGTGTTGATATGGTTTCCATTACTTCCACTAGGATCCATTTATAGACAATGACATAAAAATTATTAGTTTATGAATCGTAATACATAATTTCATACTTGTAAAACACTTAACATAAAATGGAAAATTTATGGATATAACCACAATTATACAAATGTTTTCTTTGAGAAATTATTTACTCATAAATCTATCATAATTTTTTTTAATGAAAATCTGAATTATCTTAATAATATCCTAGTAGTAGTTTCGTAACCAAGAGTGCTGTAAGGCCCATTTTCATGTACCAAGATACCCTAGGTCAAGTCCGAAACTCCTTGTTAGAGTTTTCACTCTTAGGTACATCTATTCCAGAGCTGCCACTACCTACTAATATCTAGGAAGGGATGTATTTCATGGAAAATTCACAAAATCTCTACATCAACAAAATTTAATGATGCTCTTCTATAATAATCCTCAAAGTCTATCTTAGTGTAATTTTCTTTAATCAGAGTTTTTCTAAATCTGGTTTCTAAGGTTTTTACTAAAATTTCTCTAATACCAACTGTAATTCCCTGACCCCAGTTACCCATAGTCAGTGAATTGTTATATAAAATTGGCATGATCATAAGAGATCATGTCCCAAAGGACTGATTAGTTTAGTAGCCTTGTAAGTATTAGATACAAACACAGGTTTTACATTATAATTTGAAATTGAAAAATAACAACATTTTGTCCCCTATGAACACAATCATGTCACTTAGCCTATCAATGAAGTTCAGTCCCAAGATACTTCTTCACATCCTGGAAAAAATAAAATATAATAAAGGGGTGAGCTTATATTCTTCGTAAGGATAAAAATATAGATGAAACATTCATAAAAAAGCATAAACATATAATGCAATGTATAAGAATAAAACACAATCCTTTTAAACATAAACTATAGAATAATATAGAAAGGGTAAATTAAATACTTCCATATACATATTCACATGGATATTCTACAAGTCGAATAATCACATGTAATATCAAAAGGTAATTTTATAATGATGGAAGGCATAATGTCGGACATAATAACCACATAGGCAAGGACTCATGCCAATACTAAAAATAATATTTTTTCAAGGCCATGTGCCAAGAAACTAGTTTTTCTTATGAGACATACCGATGCATCGAGGATCTATAGCAGGCTCCACCCACCACTTACAAATTCCAATGCATTCCTAATATTAAAAGGATTAACCCTAATAGAAAAATTAGTATTAAAAAAAGAATACAAAATGTCAATACTTTAACCATAAACCATGAATGTTATAAAAATAACACACCCAAAGTCAAACATATCACAAAACCATCAATACAATGGAATATTGTATCATAATAAATCAACTTCAAACAAGTGTAAAATCTATCAAAGGATGTTGACATAGATGAAATCAAAACAATTGGAGAGAAATACATATTTATATTTTTAAATAATTTAAAAGTAAAATAATTATTGAAGAAAAAAAATATTTTGAAAATATTCGTATAAGACTGTAAGAGAATCATTGAAGTTGTTATAACAGCAAAAAATAGCCACACTCACCATATAAGTTAAAAAACATTCTTACCTTAATTTTTCGAAAAGGTCATAAAGTACCTAGTTTCGAAAATAAAGTAAAGATTCTTTTCAAAAAAATTATAAGAAGTCAAAAAAGGTTATAAATGATTTTAAAACATATTATATGAAATATTAAAAAAGTTTTGAAATATATTTTTAAGATACATAGATGTGGATGATAAATAATTCCCAGAAGATACTTACGTATAAACGACCTCAGATAAATAATGAAATTGTAAAATTAACCACTACCTTGTAATTTTCCATAGTCATGTGTACATTAACCTCTTGTGTAATTGTGAAATAATTTTTATTAAATTATAAAAGAACCACAAACATAAATATGATATCATATATGTTCTTCTAATATTTCTTTGTTAATGATGTTTCAGTAGTATCATCATTTCAGGTGTTAATTGATTCGTTTTCCTTTGTATTTTTTATCATGTAAGTCATGTATTTTATGTATAGGATGTATTTGTTCCATATCCATATTGATATTATGTTCTTAACCCTTATTTTTAGTCATAAAATTAAAATTATTTTTGAATGGTTATGATGAGGAACCAAATCTCATCGCATCGTGGAGACGGTAAGTCGTACGTACGTACGAGCAACAATATCATTATATTGATAGAGAAGTAATTTTTAGTTGGATGGTATATTATATATAAATAATAATTAACATGTTATATTTATTATTTACATCAATTATACTCATTATTATTCCCATCCAAATAATGAAGTGTGGAATAATAAACTACACCACGACGTGGAGACGGTAAGCCGTACGTATGCACGTAGGGCGACTTTGTCATTCATAGGATGGATAGAATAATGAATATGGTTGTAACATATTTATAATAACATATCAGTATTTATGAGGTACTGGGGTTATTATTTTGGTATGGAAACAACAAAGAAAGAGGAAGCGGAAGAAGAAAATAACTTTGAAAGAGGTGATGAAATAATTACCTCTTCTTCAGGTTCTACTATTGGATTTGAAAAAAGGGCTCCATAGGATTTCATTAAGATCATTGTATGGCCTAAATTTTGTAGTAAGGGTAGTTGGGGGATATTTGATCAGGTTTTTGATGAGCCAAGTGTCTTTGGAGGTGTGAAATTAATAGAAGGAGAAGTAGCCTATTATAAGAGAGGTGAGGGTCACTTTAGGAAAAGCTTGAAATATTATTTTATTATAAAACAATTTTCAGTTTCTAAGGGCATAAAATGAATTTATTTTGAGCCTTAAATGGTTATGAGTTGAAATTCTCTTAGCCAATAGTTTTTATACAGGTTTAGGCCACCATATTAACCTCATGTTTTAAATTTTACTCTTAGTTAAGTAGTTTAACATTTACCATGTATCCTTGTATTTTTATATTATTTTGTTAAAAAAATTACAATAATATTCCAAGAGTGTAACACCCCAATATTCCACGGCACACTTCCCTTTGAATAATGCAATAGCTTGGATTGTACGCAACTTCAAGATTCTAACACATCACAACCAATCAAACTAGCCGTTATGAATTGTAATACCCACTTTTTGAAATTTTATAAATTTTATGTTTCAAAATGGACTTCATTTTTAGATTTGGCATATCGCAATTAGCTTAGAGGTAATTTTTTGTACTTTTCTGATAACTTTCATATTTTGATCAATAGTGGTAATTACTAAATTTTAATTAAAAACTTCTTTTTTAATAAAAATAACTAATAGTGATAAATTATGCATTTGAATTATTTGGAAGTATAATTAGATAAATGTTTTATAATTTAATCTAATTTTGGTCATTGGACGTAATTCCACATTTATACTGGACATAAGCAAGTGTCAATATTTTGATATTTATTATTTCTTAAAAACACATTTTTTGTTTTAACAACAAGAATTAATTTTAAATTAATTTCTGTCACTTCTATGTTTTGAATTTTAAAAAATGGATTCCATATTTGGAATCAGGAGGTCCATATTTTTTAATTAATTAACTTTTATTTTTAGACATATTGAATAATTACTTCGGTAAAGAATTTATTTACCATTGTTAAAGGGTAAATCTAGTAAATAAGGGTAAAAAATAATACTATAATAATATAAAATTACCCTAACACGTGTCCTAACCCTATTCTCTGATACATGTCCGACCATGGGCATCCTTGGGTCGATTTTGGGACCCCATGGAGCCACTTTAATGTGATAATGATGTTATTTATTAAATAATTTAAAGTTGAGGCAGAAATAACCAAAGCAAATATCCTTTAGTAAAACAATTTTTATATGAGGTTATATAATTGATCTATTAAACTATAAATATTCATTAGAAATCTAAAAATATTTTCTACATAATTTTATTTTATTTATAATTTTTAGACATTAAATAATTAAATTTATTCATGACAGAATGATGATGCAATAATTACCTTATTAATGAAAGAATCAATTATATTTTATTATAAATACTAAAATAAATATCATTCAATGTTTTTATGACATACTAGAATTTTATAGGTGAATATGACATATTAATGTTGATTTAATTAATTTTTTTCAAAGTAATAATGCTGTTATGACTCTAAAAAAATTATTATATAATGTCAAAATTGACATAATTGAGTTTTTAAAACAAATACTATATTATTGGTTGATATAATATTCCTAAAAATATAAGGCTTGTCCAAGTTCCTATATAGTGTTATATGTGTCATTAATGAACCTATTTGGGTTATCTTGGATGTATATAGTATGTTTATTGACCATATAATATAAACATACAAAGAGACATGGTAAATGTCAAACTATGTAACTTAGAGTTAAATATAAAACATTAGGATAATATAGTGACCCAAACCTATCTAAAACTTATTGTTTAAGTGGTTTTTCATGCATAACCACCTTATAAGCTAAATAATCCATTTTGGAACCATTTTAAACCAAAAATTATTTCATAATAAAATAATATTTCTATCTCTTCCTAAGGTGCCCCTCACCCCTCTTATAAAAGGTCACTCCGCCTTCTCTCTAATTCACACCATAAAATCCTTTTGTCTCATAGAAAACCTGCCGAAATATCCTATAAAATTCTCTTACATAATCATAGAGGCCTTCCATTAGTCATAAATCCAACTTAAGGATCAATTTTGATCCAATCAAAAGGAAGAACCTGGAAAAGAGGTAATAATTTCATCAACATCTTTCAAGCTCTTTTCTTCTTCCACTTCTTCTTTCTTTGTTATTTCCATTCTAAAATAATAACTACCACATATTCAATATACTGTGACGTTATTATAAATATGGTATAGCTATATTCATTATTCTATCCATCATTTGAATGGCATGTCACCATACGTGCGTACGTATGGATTACCGTCTCCACATCATGGTGTAATTGTAATTCAATACATTATTATTTGGATGGGTATAATAATGATGTGTAATTCTTTAAAATAATAAATATAACATGATAATTATTTTTTATATATGATATAACGTCCAATTATATATTATTTTAATATCAATAGAATGATTTTGTCGATCATGCGTACGTACGGATTACCGTCTCCACATAGTGATGAGATTCATTCCCCAACGTATCCATTCAAGACTAATTTTTGTATGATTATTAAAATTAATGTTTAAAGACTTGATATAATTCTGGATATGAATAAGATACATCCCATCCCTTACAAAAATTACTCACATAATAATGAATATAAAGGAAAACGAATCTGTTAACACCAGAAACGACGATAATACTATGTTATTATTAACAAAACAATGTGAAAAGATCATACATGATATAATATTAATGTATATGACTCTTGTATAATTTAATAACAATTATTTTATCATTATAAAATATTTTAACCTACCCTCGACCAAGGAAAAGTACAAGGTAAGGGTTAATTTCACAATATCTTTATTATCCGAGGTTGTTTATACGTAATTATCTACTGGGACCTCTTTATCATCCACATCCATGTTTCTTAAAACTGTATTCCAAAACAAGTTTAATATTTACTAGAGTATAGTTTAAATTTATTTATACCCTTTTCTGACATTTTATAAAATCTTTTGAAATGAATATTTCGGTCGTTTTCCAAACAAGGTTCTTTTTATCCTTTCCGACAAAATTAAGGTAAGAATGTATTTGTTAACTTATACGGCGGGTGAGGCTATTTTATGCCTTTATAATATCATATAATCATCCCTCAAAATATTATAAGAATATTTTCAAACTATATGTTTAATTTTATAATTATGTGACTTTAAAATTATATCAAAAAATAGATATTTCACTAAAATAGTTTTGATTTCCTCTATGTCAACATCCTTTAATGGATTTTAAGATTATTTGAAGTTCATTAATTGTGATACAAAACATCTAAATTTTATTGAAGGTTTGTGATATGTTTGACTGTGGATGTGTTATTTTTAAACCATTCATGGTTTATAGATAATGTATTGACATTTCCTAAGCTAGTTTTAATACGAATTTTTATGTTATGTTTAAAACTGTTCATATGAGGAATGCATTGGACATAGTATGTTATAGCTGAAGCCCGCTATAGCACCTCGATGCATTGTTAGGTTTTATGAGACAAACTAGTGTCTTGGAACATGGCCTTGAAAAAATCTTATTTGTAGTCTTAGAGAAAATCCTTGACTATGTGGTTATGATAGTCTGATATTATGCATTCCATCATTATGAATGTGGTTATTGATATTGCATGTGGTTATTCAAATAGTAGAATATCCATGTGAATAAGTAAATGACATTATTAAATTTTATTTTTTACATATTATGTTGAAGTTAATGATTAAAAGTATTTAATTTTAGTTTTACAGTGCCTAAAATGTTTATGCTTATTTATGAATGTTTCCGCTATATTGTTATCTTTACTGAGCATCTGATCCCACCCATTTCTATGCTTTCCTTTTCCTAGGATGTGAATTAGTATTTTATGACTGACCTGTAGGGATAGAATGAGGGGATATGGGTGTAGACTATGGAGACTATGTTGTTGTAGTTTTTTCACTTTGTGATGTAATGTAAGACTTATGAATGTATCTAGTGTTCCTAAGGCTACTAAACGAATAAGTCTTTCCAAACATGATCTTTTTGGATCATCATAATGTTATGTAATAATGCATCGACTCTGGGTAACTAGGGTCGGGACATTATAGTTGGTATCATAGTATGTTTAGTAAAAACCATGGAAGCTAGATTATAACACATAGAGCTAAGATGGACTTTGAGGATTAGTATAGAAGAACATCCTAGAATTTTGGTATTGTGGAGATTTTGTGATTTTTCCAAGAAATACATCTTTGTCTGGATACGAGTAAGAAGAGGCAGCTCTGGAACAAATATACCTAGGGGTAAAACCCAAAAACACTGCTTTGAGCTAGACTCAAATGGGAACTGGTGCACGACAATGGGCCTTGCTGCACTCTTGGTTACGACAATCCCGAGGGATATTCTTAGGATAATTATCATTTTCATTATAAACCATTATGAATGGTTTATGAGTATATACCTTCTCAAAGAAAACATTTTTATGATTATGAATTATATCCATAAATAGTTCAATTTAGGTTTAGTGTTTTACAAGTATAGATTTATGTATTGAAATTCATAAACTAATCTAGGGTATTCCATTGTTTAGAAATAGCGCCTTGTGGAATGAATGGAAACCATATCAATGGATGCACTACATGTAGTTATTTCCCTGCTAATAAAGATAATTATATTGGAGCTGGTGATATAACTGCTGTTGATCAGCTAATCACCCTACTAGGACAACTCACTCAGGTTATGAATTATAACCTTACCCGTATGGAGCACCCTGATCCACAGTGTGGAGGATCAATGTTAGATCACTTAATGAGGAAACAACCACCAACATTTAATTGTGGTAAAAATGCACTTGTAGCTAAGAAATGGATAATTTCCTTAGAGAAAATATTCAACGCCTTGGGGAGTAATGAATGGGAAAAAGTTGTCATAGAAGTTTACCGCCTCACTGGAGATGCTGATGAATGGTGGTCATTGATTAAAAATACAAAGGAAAATTATGGAGTATCAAATATGGAATGGATGGATTTTAAAGATATTTTCCTTGAAAAATACTTTCCTCTTGACCATCGAGTGGATATAGAAAGACAATTTCTGAGTCTGAGGCAAAAAGGAGGATGAGAATGTTGCAAAGTATGAGTCTAACATTACACTAGGTTAGAAAGGTTTGCTGCATATTATATACATAACCCATTAAGTAAGATTGATTTTTCATTGATGGGTTAAAGGCATTTATCCGTCAAGAATTAGTCTTATAATCCTTCTCATCGTACGAAGATATTCTCTCATGTGCTATCAAGATAGAAAAGAAATTCTCTAAGTCTTACGACTTTAAAGCAAAGCAAGAGAAGAAGAGATCTCCTGATCACTCTGTAAACAGAAACAATGGGAAGAAGGGAAAAGTTGAATATCCATCCTATAGTAAATGTGGGAAGATACACCCTAGTACTTGTTTGAAGAGAATGGGAGTCTGTTACAAGTGTGGTGAAAAAGGCCACCAAGCTCGTGATTACATGGGGAAGAAGGAAGCTACCGATGGTCAATGCTAAAATTTCAGGGAGATGGGATATTATGCAAATGAATATTATAAGCATTATGGAAACATATCTCAGAAAATGCCAAGGGATCAATGTCAATATTATGCGATCACTACTGCAGAGGATGAAGCTCTGAAATACGTGGTGGCAGGTAATTTAAAGTTATCCTCATGTTTTTCCAATGCTTTATTCAATTATGGATCATCACATTGTTTCATATCTTCCCAGTTTGCTAAGAAAATTTGATATTTCCAATTTGGTTTGACAAGGGAGTTGTTAGTCAAAACTCCTAAGGGAAGTATCATTTCTACAAAGTTCTGTGAATCAGTTCCCATTAGGGCATATAAATGTTCTTTATCTCCTTATCTCATCGTTAAACCCATGATTGAATTTTATATAATCCTCAATATGGATTGTCTTTCGATCCATGATGAAAAAAATTATTATAAGAAGAATGAGGTTACTATTTTTGATGATGATGATAAAGAACACCTTATCTTTAGAGAAGAATCATCACCACCTAATTCTTATCTAGATCCACCCCCAGTAGCTCAACTAAATTCATTTATTGGGGAGGAAGATAATGAAATGACTGTGGGTGAGGAAAGGAATGTTCAAATAGATAATGTACCTATTGTGAGAGAATATGTTGATGTGTTTCCATAATATTTACCTGGACATCCTCCAGAAAGAGAAATTGAGTTTTCTATTGATTTAATTTGTTGTTCAAGGCCCATATCTAAGACACCTTATAGAATGTCCAATGTGGAATTAGTGGAACTAAAGAAAAAACTAGAGGAATTGAGTAATAATGTATTTATTCTCCCTAGTTTTTCTCCATGGGGAGCCCATGTTCTTTTTGTTAAGAATAAATATAGATCTAAGATTTTATGCATTGACCACAAGGAGATCAATGCTATAACAATAAAGAACAAGTATCCCCTACCTTGCATTGATGATTTATTCGACCAACTTCAAGGAGCTCAATATCTTTCAAATACTGACCTTCGATCTAGATATCATTAGTTGTGTGTGAAGAAGGAATATATTCCAAAAACATCATTTCGAACCAGGTACGAGCATTACAAGTTTACATTAATGCGTTTTGGGCTAACTAATGCACCCTCTATTTTCATGGACCTAATGAACAATGTTTTCAAGGAATAACTTGATGACTTTATAGTTGTATTTATTAATGATATCTTGGTATACTATAAAAGATATGAAGTTATTGAAAATAACTTGAGTATTATCCTAAAGACTCTGAGAAGACAGAAATTATATGGGATGTTTAGAAAGTGTAATGTTTGGCTTCAGGAGACTTCTTTTCTTGGCAATATTATCTCTAAGGATGGAATCTCTGTTGATCCTTCTATGACAAGATAAATACAAGAATGTCTAGAACCAATGAGTATAATCGAGGTATGCAGTTTTATTGGTTTAGTAGGTTATTATTGAAGTTTCGTCCAGAATTTTTCCCGATTGGCTGACCCATTAACGAAGCTCACACGTAAAGGGGTTAAATTCATTTAGAAAAAAGAGTGTAAAGAATGTTTTTTGGAATTGAAGAGAATATTAGTAAATGATACTATCTTGAATCTACCATTTGGGAATGATGGGTGTGTTATTTATACTGATGCTTCAAAGAAAGGACTTGGTTGTGTCCTTATACAAAATGATAGGTTTATTGCCTATATATTAGGACAACTAAAAATTCATGAGAAAAAATATCCTACTCATGATCTTGAGTTTGAATCTATGATATTTGCTTTGAAGATATGGAGACATTATATCTATGGTAAAAAATGTGATATTTATACTGATCACAAGAGTTTAAAGTATATTTTATCACAAAAAAAACTCAACATGAAGAAAATGTGATGGCTTGAACTACTAAAGGATTATGATTGCACGATAAAATACCACCCAGGGAAGGCAAATAAGGTGGCTGATGCTTTGAGTAGAAAGGATCATGGATTTTTGAACAAAATGAGTGTTGAAAAGGATCTTATTCCCATGGATCTAGTAAATATGTATATGAGAATAACCATGGAAGTTGAAACATCAATAATTTTTCAAATGGTTTCAAAACCATATTTACTAGAAAGGATATAAAGTTCTCAAGATGATGATGAAGAGTTTCAAAAGAAGATTAAAGCTGCGAATGATGGGATATTGAGTGAATTTCTGTATGAAAATGGAATTTTGAAATTTGGGAAGAGACTTTGTGTTCCCGATATACATGATCTAAAAAGGGAATTTTTGGATGATGCTCATAGTTCTAATTTCTCTACACACCCAAGGAGGACCAAGATATATAGTGATTTGAAGGAACATTTTTGGTGGGACAACGTGAAGAGGGAGATTACTAATTTTGTGAAAAGATGTATGGTTTGTCAACAAGTGAAAGCTAGAAGGAAATAGCCTGGAAGAGTAATGCATCCTCTTCCCATACTTGAGTGGAAATTGGATAATATTATGGTAGAATTTTTCTTTGGACTACCAAATAATCCTAGAAGGAACGATGAAATATGGGTCATTGTTGATCGTCTTACCAAGTCAGCACATTTTCTTGCAATAAGAGAAGATCTACCACTTGAATTTCTATCAAGGATATATATTAATGAAGTTTGTAAGACTTTATGGAGAACCCCTATCAATTTTTTCTAATCGTGATCCACGTTTTACTTCATTATTTTGGAGAAGTCTTCATAAGGCCTTGGATACTGAACTTCGTTTGAGCACTGTCTACCACCCCCAAACTGATGGACAATTAGAACTGACTATTCAGACCTTAGTAGACATGTTGAGATCATGATCACATGACTTTTCTGGTATGTTGGATCAATATTTACCTTTGGTGAAATTTTCCTATAATAATAGCTTCCATTCAAGTATTCAGAAGGAACTATATGAAGCATTATATGGAAAGAGATGTCGCACACCGACCTTTTGGGATGATTTTGGTGAAATAAAACTCGTAGGCCTAGAACTAGTGAAGGAAATGATGGAAAAGGTGAAGGTAATCAAAAACCACATCAAAGAAGCTCACAGTAGGCAGAAGAGATATAACGATAACCGAAGGATGGATTTGGAATTTCAGGTAGGAGATCATGTTATCCTAAAGGTATCTCCATAGAATGGTTTATATATTTCAGTAAGAAGGGAAAATTGATTCCCAAGTACATCGGATCTTTTGAAATTCTAGAACAAATTGGGTATATATCTTACTATTTGGCAATGCCGCCAAATCTCTCAAAAGTTCACAATGTATTCCTCGTATCACTGTTGAGGAAATACATGCTTGACCCAACGCATGTACTCACCTATGAGGAATTAGAACTGGAATCTGATTTACCTTATTGCGAAGATCCAATAAATATTTTTGATACAAGAGAACCAGTTCTCAGAAACCGGATGACTCATCTGGTAAAAGTTCAATGGAGAAACCATAAGATGGAAGAGGCAATGTGGGAACCTGATGAACTTATGATGAAGAACCACCCAAATCTTTTCATGCAGTAATATTCAGGAAATTTTGAGGACAAAATTATTTGAATGAGGGGAGAATTTAACACCCCAAGATTCTCTGATATGTTTCCCTTTGAATAATGCAATAGCTTGCATTGTATGCAACTTTGAGATTCTAACACAGCCTAACCAGTCAAACTAGCAGTTATGAATAGTAATACCCAATTTTGAAATATTATTAATATTATCTTTAAAAATGGACTTTATATCTATATTCAGAATATCGAAATTATCTTAGGGTGAATTTTTGATACTTTTTTGATAACTTTCATATTTTGATGAATAGTGAAAATTACTAAATTTTATTTAAAAACAACTGTTTAAAGAAAAATAATTAATATTGATAAATAATGAATTTGAATGGTTTGAAAGTATAATTAGATAATATTTTTACCATTTCATCCAATTTTGGACATTGGATGTAATTTTACATTTAAACTGGACATACGCAAGTGTCAATATTTTGAAAGTTATTATTTCTTAAAAACATGATTTTTTTTACAACAAGAATAAATTTTAAATTAATTTCTGCCACTTCTATGTTTTGAATTTAGAAAAATGTATTTCATATTTGGAATCATGAACTCTAAATTGTTTAAATAGGAAACTTTTATTTTTATAAATTTTGAATAATTATTTCGGTAAATATTTTATTTACCATGGTTAAAGGGTAAATCCGGTAAATAATGGTAAAAAATAATATTATAATAATAATAAATTACACTAACACATGTGATAACCCTATTGGCTGATAAATTACCAACCATTGGAATCATTGGGTTAATTTAGGGACCCCATGGAGCCACATGGAAGTGTTAATGACATTATATATATTAAATAATTTAAAGTAGTGACAAAAATAACAAAAGAAAATATCTTTTAGTAAAAAATTTTTTATATGAGATTAAATAATTTATATATTAGACTATAAATATTCATTAGAAATATAAATATATTTACTACATAATGGTACATTATTTATAATTTTTAGACATTAAATAATTAAATTTATTTATGACACAATGATGATGCAATAATTACCTTTTTAAAGAAAGAATCAATAAAATTGTATTATAAATAATCAAATAAATATAATTTCATAGTTTTTATGAAATAAAAGAATTTTATAGGTTAATATTACATATTCAGGTTTATTTAATGAATTATGTTTGAAGTAATAATGCTTTTATTACTCTAACAAAAATAAATTATTAAATAATGTCAAAATTAACATAATTTAGTTTTTGAAACAAATACAATATTATTGGTTGCATTAATATTCCTAAAAATATAAGGTTTAGAAAAAGGGCCTATATAGTATTATATGTGTCTTTATGAACCTATTGGGGTTCTATTGGAATTATATAGTATGTTTTTTAACCATATAATATAAAAATACAAAGAGATGTGGTAAATGTCAAACAATGTAACTAAGAGTTAAATCACAAAGATAATATTAATATAGTGATCCAAACCTGTCTAAAACATATTGGATGAGTGTTATTCGACCCATAACCACCTTTTCCTTTAAATAATCTTTTTTGGATCCATTATAAACTAAAAAGATTTTATTATAAAATAATATTTCTAGCTTTTCCTAAGGTTCCCCTCAACACTATTATAAAAGGGCACTCCCCCTTCTCTCTAATTCACACTGTCAAAGCCTTTTGGCTTGGCAAAACCCTAACCAAATATCCTCTAAAATTCCCTTACTTCATCATAGAGGCCTTCCATTAGTCAGAAAGCCATCTTAAGGATCCCTTTTGATCAAATCAATGGGAAGAACCTGAAGAATATGTAATAATTTCACCACCCTCTTTCAAGTTCTTTTCTTCTTCCACTTCTTCCTTCTTTGTTATTTCCATTCTAAAATAATAGTTGTAGTATCTTCTATAAAATGTGATATTATTATAAATAAGGTACAACCATATTACTTATTCTATTCATCCTTTGAATGACATGTCACCATACATGCATACGTACGGATTACTGTCTCCACGTCGTGGTGTAATTGTTATTCAATACATTATTATTTGGATGGGTATAATAATGATGTGTAATTCATGTAAATAATAAATATAAAATTATTTTGATTCTTTATATATGATATAAGATCCAATTATATATTATTTTAATATCAATATAATGATATTGTCGCTCGTGCGTACATACGGATTACTGTCTCCACATTGCGATGAGATTCATTCCCCGTCGTATCCATTCAAGACTAATTTTCATTTGTTGATTTAAAATAATGTTTAAAGACATGATATAATTCTTAATATTAATAATATACATCTAATACATAACAAATATGACTCACATGACAAAGAATATAAAGGAAAGCGTATCTGATAACACCCGAAATGACGATCATACTAAGATATTATTAACAAAAAAAATGTTAAAAGATCATATACTATATAATATTAATGTATATAATTCTTTTATAATTTAATAAAAATTATTTTACCATTCTAAAATATTTTAACTTACCCTCGACCAAGGAAAAGTACAAGGTAAGAGTTAATTTCACATTCTCTTTATTATCCGAGGTTGTTTATACGTAATTATCTATTGGGACCTCTTTATCATCCACATCCATGATTCATAAAAATGTATTAAAAAAAATTTTACTATTTACTAGAGTATGGGTAAAATTTATTTATACCCTGGTTTTAATTTGAATAAAATGGTTTGAAATGAATCTTTCTGTCATTTTCCCTATAAGGTACTATTTAACCTTTCCGACAAAATTAAGGTAGAAAAGTATTTTTTAACTTATACCGTGAGTGTGGCTATTTTCTGACGTTATAAAATCGTCAAAGCTTCCCTTACAAGATTATAAGAATATTCTAAAATTAAATGTTTTATTTAATAATTATGTGAATTTTAAATGATTTTAAAAAATGAGATATTTCTCTCAAATAGTTTTGATTTCATCTATGTCAACATCCTTTGATTGTTTTTATGCTTATTTCGAGTTGATTTATTATGATACAATATTTCTATATTGTATTGAAGGTTTTGTGATATGTTTTACAATGTATGTGTTATTTTTATAACATTCATGGTTTATGGATAAAGTATATAAATTTTTTATGCTTGTTTTAATATGAATGTTTATGTTATGTTTAAAACTATTCATACGAGGAATGCATTGGACTTAGTATGTGACGGGTGGAGCACGCTATAGCCTCTCGATGAATTGATAGGTCTAATGAGAAAAACTAGTGTCTTGGAACAATGCCTTGAAAATATATTATTTGTAGTATTGTCACAAGGCCTTGACTATGTGGTTATGATAGTTTTTCATTATGCGTTCTATAATTATGAAAGTGTTTATTAATATTGAATGTGATTATTCGACTAGTAGAATATCTATGTGAATAGGTAAATGGAATTATTTCATTTTTTTTCCATATTATGATGATGTTCAATAATAAAAGGAAATTTCTTAGTTATAAATTTCCTTAAATATTTATTATTATTTATGAAAGTTTCCTCTATATTGTAATCCTTACTGAGCATCTGATCTCACCCCTTTAAATGTTTTATTTTTTCTAGAATGTGAAAAGTATTTTATGACTATCCTACATGGATAGTCTGAGAGAATATGAGTGTAGACTATGGAGACCATGTTTTTGTAGTTTTTCACTTTAGGATTTAATGTAATAATTATGAATATATATAGTTTTTTCAAGGCTGCTAAACTAATCTGTCTTTCAAGACATGATCTTTTGTGATCATGCCAATGTTACGCAATAATGCTTCAAATCTGGGTAACTAGGGTCTAGGCGTTACAAAGATAACCTCATGTGGTTCATTAAGAAAATATGTATTATTATATAAGCCCTTTTTCTGAACCATAGATTTTTAAAACTATTATATAATTTAATAATATAGTTTTTTTTAAAACTCATTTATGTCAATTTTGACACTATTTAGTTTTTGGTTTATTTGAAAGTCATCATAACATGATTAATTCAAAAAAAATACACTAAATAAACCCTAAAATGTCATATTAACCTATAGAATTCGTGGATGTCAATCAAAACATTCAAATTATACTTATTTTAATATTTGTAATATAATTTATTTGATTTTATCATTAATAAAGAAAGTACTGAATCATTATTGTGTCATAAATAAATATATTTATTTGTGTATAAAAATATAAATAAAATATTATAATGTATGAAATATTTTTATATTGATAATGATTAATTATAGTGGAAGTGATCAATTATATGACCTCATATGAAAATTGTTTTAATAAAAGATGCATACTTATGTTATTTTTGTCTTTTCATTGGTTTAATTAATTGAAAATGTCAATATCACTCCCATGTGGCTCCAAGGTGTCCCAAAATCGATCCAAGGAATCCCATGGTCAGACAAGTATTAGCCAAGAGGGTTTTTACACGTTTCTTGGAATTTTTTATATTATTATAATATAATTTTTTACCCTTATTTTCCGGATTTACCCTTTTACCATTGTAAATACAATATTTAATAAAGTAACTTATCATAATGTCTAAAACAAAAAGATAACTATATGAATATTTTGGACCTCTTGATTCCAAATATGGAATCAAAATTTCCAAATTCAAAACATAGAAGTTTCATAAATTAATTTAAAATTATTTCTCATTGTTAAAACCAAAAATTAGGTTTTTATGATGAAAAACTATCAATAGATTAACATGTGTTTATGTACAATTTAAATGTAAAATCTCATACAATGACCAAAATTATATAAAATTATAAAAATATAATCTAATTTTAATTTATATCCACTAAAAAATATAATTAAACACTATAAATTATTTCGATTAAAAAAGTTGTTTTCATTTAAAATTTAGTGTATTTAACTATTCATAAAAATATGAAAGTTATCATAAAAGTACAAAAAACTTATCCAAACTAAATTTTTATTTCCTTATTTTAAATAAGAATTTAATTCCATAAAATTTAATATATATAAAAGTGTCAAATATTGTATTTTAAAAGGGGTTTTCATTAAAAGGCGGAAAAACTGCATTTTCAAAAAAAAATACTTCTTTTATATGAAAAATTGAGTTTTCCTTATATTATGTCTAAGAAACATAATATATGAATGTTAAAATTTTATGGGATATATATAAAATACAAAATTTGGTTATTACTAATCATAATCTCTTTTTAAATGGCTAGATTGACGGGTCGTGGGGCGCTTGAACTCGGTGCTGCATACATCACTCGCTATTGTATTATTCAAAGATAAACGTACCACGAATGATTGGGGTATTACAATAGATCATTAAGGTGGGTCCCAAAGTTGGAACACCTTGAAATACTTATCATATTAATGGATCAGAACTCCCAATGATAGAAGAACCAGGATGGTGCATCCAAAAAATGAAGGTTTCACACCATAAATGGATACATCACAAAAAGGGTGGCACCAAGGTATACCAATGGCTAGGTGGGATATCCTCTAATAAAGAACCCATATTATGAGTCCCATAAATGGAAATATTTCACCCTATAAAGGCTGATCTGGACCCCACTAAGGGAGAATTGGGATGGTTTAACCTATGGAGAGGGACACCAAGGTTTACCATTGGCTGGTTTTGAACCTTAGATAGACATCCTAGATTCCCTATATAGAATATATGGATAAATACAGACATATTTTGAATGAGTGATTTAGGTCTTACACATGGATAAATGCTAGTTGCAATAGGGTCACTCTTGTTTAGATGGATATATATTATGTGGGTCATACACATGGTTCAATTCCAGAGTACTACCAATACCATTGAAGGGGTGGGTGGGGCTTACACGTTAAGATGGCTCTGATGGATGGTGTGATCCAACTAGTATGTGGAATCACAGGTAAAAATCGGGATAGAAATGAGGGAAGTATTGATGTGGGATAGAATGGATGAGATGGCACTAATGTGAAGATGACTATGTTGGGCTTGAACCTCAAGGAGGTTTCCTACATATCCTAGTTGGATGGTAATCAAATTCCACATAGCTATGATGGGGGCAATGGGGATTACCCAAAAAGTGGTAGACTAGGCATGTGGTGTGGAGATTTTTCATTGAATCTACTGAGGTGGATGGATCATAATGCCATGGAGAGGAAGATCCAAGGGATGTGTCACAATAAGTGAAGGGCACATTCCTAAGAGGGTGAATGCTTATTTACCATTGGTTGGGATTGAACCTCAGAGAGGTTTCCAACATGCTTTGTATGAAATATAAGGATCAAAACCCATTTAGTTTGGCATAAAATGTCATGGGAATTATCTATTGAGGTGACCCATATGAAGTTATAGTCACTATTATTATCTGTTCCCATATGATTTGGGATCATTACGAGAAACAATAGGTAGTAGTTGACCTGATGATCATGTCACAAAATCTGACTTCACAAGAAGTGATGTGGGGATGAAACACTATGGCGGCTCAAAGAGATGGATATTAGGGCTTGCTCTAGGAAGGATTCATGAAGAGGATGTTGTTCCACATGTAGAGGATGTCATTCACTTCTAAGAGGGAGAATGAGATGTCACTCTTTTGGAGATTAATGGGCATAGAGAATTCCCATGTTGTGGAACCCCGTGTGAATTTCATGGGGTTATACTATTGTTTAACGTCATGTGCTGAGGATGATTGTGCTTGGAAATTTACAATCTTGTACCTCGTATGGGGTGGAATCACTTATAACTCATATAACATACAAAAATGATACCCACCAACACTTGGGGTGGGAAGGAATCATTATTGTCAGCATGGAATGGGTTGAGTAGTGGTCGATAGTGGGGTCCACGTTGTCATGGCTTTTCCAAAAATCCTGATCCATTAGAATACTTATCCAAAAAGAAAGATATAGGTATAAAAACATGGTAAACATCATGAGAAACCATGAAATCACTATACATAAGTTTGGAGTGCCACACGATGGAGGTTCACACAAGTTGTGGATGTTTCATATAGGAAGTTCTCAAACATTGTTCTTTATGGAAAAGGAATTCCATGGTGTCCTAAGGAGCAAGTTTTTGAAAGATTAGGAACTTGTGCACAAAAATGAGTGAATTGAGTGAAACATAGATGTGTATAAGTGAACATGGTGTGTTCAAGAAGGGTCTTTTTCACACACCTGCCTAAGGTGATTGATGCATGGAAGGAGGCTCTTTTGTGTGCACCTACCTAATCCCAAAAAGGAAATTGGTGAGGGTCAAGCCATTACAGGCCCACCTGAGGGGGGAACCATGGGGGACCTATCACCCATTATACTATACCTTGAAGCCATGAAATTCATGTAGTTGTAGAAGTGGTTGTCTTAGGTGTACAAGAGGGAAGATTCAACTTCTATAAACATACCACAAAAAGTGTGGGGTTCCATTCTATTTATTGGAGAAATTCTCAGTTGGATCACATAAGAAGGGAAAAACAAATATGATGTGGAAGTCACATTGGAAGTATAAGTTCCTTACGTTCCTACTGGTATTATTTATGAAAACCTCTATACTTCTACACACCTTCCATAGCCCTTTTTTATAGTATGGTTGAAATATTCTCATTGACATTGCATTGGGAGTGTACAAGACTTGCGACTAAAATTTTGTCCTGCATGTAGGTTTCCAAACATTCCATCACCATCCTTGGTCATATTTGAATGCTATGATTAGTTAAATGTGGTCCTTAGTTTTCTCAATGATGCTCACTCATCGACTTAAGATAAATTTGTGGCCATAATATCCCTTCTCCCCTCAGAATCTAAGCTGGAAGGGGACTAGAAGGATGGGTTATGAGGGAAATTCCAAATAGAACAACATGTTTTTGGACATGTGTGAAAAATCTGGGGAATGTCGCATAATGTTCCTAGCATGTGAGAAGGACCTGTTCTGTTCCTATAAATACATGGGGTCCCTATGAATAGTACATTGACATTCCATATGAAAAGCGATTTTTATCTCATGCAATTATGTTCATAATTTCTGTGCAGAAGTCCCAAATTCTATCGGTGCTTTACTCGCATCCACTAGATCTTGCGTGCCAGAAAATTGGCCATATACTTTTCTGGTTTCACCTAATCCTTCACGCAGCCAAATATTTTATATGAAAAACCTAAATATTTCACACTAACTTCTTTATGATTTCACAGCTTTAACAACATGGCTCGTGAACCAACTACTGCTAAGAGTGAGGCCACTGTTTCTACATAGTGGGGCCAAGATGATTGGTAATCCTCAATTACTTCATTACTGAATGGTACCGTGAGATAATCAAATGAACCTTTTCATGCTAACATAATTTTTGATAGAATACTTCTTAACTGAAAGCCTCCCACTATAGAGGTTTTGGATAGTGGATAAAGTGGCCATCCTTTGCTTTGAAACCGACTCACCATGAAAATGGGTCATGAATGAAGACAACCTTCAGTGTTACAACATCACCAACCATGTCCATCCTTCTAGGGAGACTCGAGAGATGGTTTTCTACATTTTGAACCAGAACACCAGCATAGTCACACGAATAAAACTAGTGGATGAAGAATTATCTTCCCACTTTGAGACCACATTCTAAAGTACTATAATAAATGGGAGTGTGGAATAGTAGTAGGACTGGGATTTGAGTTATGAGGGGAACATCATGAGTGAGCAAGCATGCACATTTTGGGTAATCCACATATGCGAAGAATTTGGAGAAGTGCAGTGAAACATTGGGTTGTTCAAAGATGTATGGACGTTGCAATTTAAAGTCTACCATCAACAAGAATTAGGTTTGGAGTTGTTCATTTTGTGTTCCCCTTGCACATACACTTTCCACCTCCACCCTAGGGAGATTGGTATCAGTCTATGAGACATCCATTGCATTATGGAAATTCATCTAGAGGGACTCCAACATTATGAATTCCCGCAAAAAAAATATAATTTATGGAGAGAGAGAATGAACTTTCATTTTCACATGGCACATAATAAAAGTGTTGAAGGAGAGGATATGGAGCTAACACATTTTGAAGAAAATAACTTACATGGTGTGGTTCATCCTATTCGTTATGAGGGAATTTCATGTGAGGATACCAAGATGCGGAAGAAAATTATCGACCACCTCACAAAGGGGAAAAGTTCTATTATATTTAGTGACCCTGGAAGAAGGAGAATAATTATCCATGGGGCTTTGGCATGAATGAGAGTAAGGATCTTTTGTGTGATATGATAAATTCTTTGTTACCTTTTATATGGATAGTTGCTTCCATTGAGGGACACAAGGATGGAGTCCATCTGAGGATACTGGTAATTCCTGGTATCATCGAAACCCCCAACAAGATTAATCCTTGAGGGCCTATATTGTAAAGGTTTTACATTATCATAGGGATAATTTAAAGGTTAGTCATGCCTAAGAGAAGTTTTGGACCATTCTAGAACCTCCATGGATAGATTATTTCTCACTTCAGCAAATAAAACGGCACAAATTACATGCGTACTCTTAGAAAAATAATAAAACCATATTTGTTTACCATTTCTAGGGTCTGGTTCTGAGTTCTCAATGATAAAAGGATCAAACTATGGATCTTTGAACTTGAGAATTTAATTTTCCACCCATTCTGTACCCCAGTCTGCTAGATGCTGGATGACCAACAGGGTCCGTTGGAGTAGAGGGTGTATATGTAGAATATAAAGGGTGTCATGCTAATATAACAAATTGATAGAAAGATTATTTGTGAACTATATGTGCCATCACAATTTTCCAGATAGTTTGTGTGCCTATAAAAATGCCAAAAAAATATATACTGGGGTCTGAGAGGAGTAGCACCCTTGTATCCTTCACCAGTTGTTGTTCTTATTTAAAACCTATATCATTGGTTAAATAATCATACTACCCCCAATGATGTCGATGATGACCTATCAATAGAATATGCTCACCACCGGGTGGTGTCATATCTAGAAGAAGTTTTTTGAAAGTGTGGTAACCAAATCAAAGCAGCAAGCATAGAGTCTGAGCGGCGAGGAAGTAGATGAGTTGGATCCTCCGCATTATGAACTTCATAGGGTGTGGTTTTACCTCTACCACATGAAGTGGGGTGGTCTCAAAGAATCCATTGGGGACTATAATTTGAACCCATTGAAAAAATATAAATTATCTTTTCTAGCTGACTGCCAATGACAATTTTTCCACCATGTGTTATACATGGAAGAGAATAAGACAATCGATGTCAACTGAAGACCTATGGAAATCACTGACATGCACTTGGTTATATCTACTTGAAACCGAGCATATTCAAGTGGAAGAAAATGTGATAATTCATCAGTTACATGCGTACCTAATGGCCATGGACACCTATGTATGGAAATTGGGGAAATATGTGGAACCAAAAATCTTGGTAAAAGTGATGCTCACTCAAGATAATGATCCTAAAGAAATGACACCTCTGGATGATGGTGATGAATAAGAAGAACAAGAACAAGAACAATTAAAAGAGGAGGAGGAGGAGGAGGAAGAATAATAAGAAAAATAGGGAGAAGAATAAGACGTATAAGAGCTTAGTGATCAGAAAGAACATGGGAAAATGGATCATCGATGGAGTCCATGAGGGAGTGGGTAAATTATAGGCTCTGATGAGGTGCTTGATGAACATCTCGATGTATGTATTTAATAATATATCTCCTTGTCAATTTTCTTTCTATAACTAGGATCAGCTAACCAAAAAATTTCCTATTCTGGAACACATTGGTGATTATCAAGGGGCTACCAATGTAAGGGATAAGAATGTATCGATGGAAATGGGGTGACTTTTCCCTTGACCCACATTTGTTGCTAAGTAAGGTGGAAGACCAGTCATGGCTGATGTGGCCAGAGGTGATCCAACTAACTGGGTTAGAGTTTTGATCTTAGAATCTCAAACCATTCCTACTTCAGTTCCTGTCATAAAAATAAAAAGCACATAGGGTTATCCTGTGATGGAAGTTCCTTCGATGACTCATTGACTTTACCTAGATGCACTTTGCTCTCATAAGTTTCCACATTCACATATCCATAATTTTTATCTCAAGGATCTTTCTAACAAAAATTCCTTACCCCGTGCAAAGATAAAAAGGCTTCGGTCCCAACAAACCTATGTGAATGGGAAGTATATGGGAGATCTATTAATGATAGTACTTTTATGTGGGGAGCTAGTTACTCATATTGATCTTACCTTGGCCCCATGTGAGTAAGAGGTTTTGGATATAGGTGATTTCACTACCATGGTAGATCATGATGCTAGCAAGGGGGAGGATTCCAAAGAATTGATCGACTAGGATCACCCACATTTCACAAAACCCAGTCCCTTAGAGGGAATATCATAGGAATATTTTTCCATTGAGCTTTTGAAAATATTTTTGGAATACAAAAATTAAGACTATAAGGAGATGGATGATTCTAATCCAGATGTAGTTGAGGAGAGATGTATGAATCAAAATATGGTATGGAAGTGTATAAATAATTCCTTTTATGTACCTTAGTAGTAATGGATTAGAAAATAGGATCACTCCTCACATGGATGCACCATCTCTGAGCTAGAGGGGTGGATTCTTTTTATCTACATATGATTATTCGTGAATATCTTACTCATAAATGTGGGAATGAATTTAGAACATAGATGCCAACATGTTCCTAAAGAAATATGACAACATATAGAAGCTCCAAGAGGATCAATAATAGATCTACTTCCTAGGGTAATAGGCGATCAATAATTACACCTTTATTATCAATCAATCATATCTTGTTGCACAATTTCAAGATTAGTTAGAGGAGTCCCAAGAGAAGCAAAAGCAGGAGAGCCACCAAGTAGAAAAATTTCAAGGTGAATAAGAAAGAATTAACGCAAAGGATAATGAGACTCACCTTTCATCCATCAATGAGGATAATGATCTCAAGATGTGATAGGAGACCCTGGAATCCACATTCCATAAAGTGGTGGTGTTGTAGTGCTCCATTGAGTTCTAGAGCTATAAGGCCTATGTTTTTTCCAAACATATGAAAAATTATTTTATTCTTGTTTATTTGTATTGAACCATGTGATTGGAAAAAAATATTTCTATCATTAATTGTTTCATCTATATCATATCATTGAGGAAACTGATGATCATTTCCTAAGATCACGTGGGTCATTCTAGATGTGAGAAACAAGGGATGACCACATAATCATTCTCTTTGAATGGGTGTTCTACGTGATCATCAAAAACTCATGGTTTGGTACAATTTACAAACCACCCAGAGTATCCAGGATGGGTGATAATTTGATTGGATAATAATCCTTTTTGAAAAAACAACATTCCTTTCCAACATGATCTAGTGGATGAGTATGATAACACTAGAGACATTTGAATCAATCCAAACAATGTGGGAATGGGAAGTGTGATTCATGATGCCCAAAAATCAGAATCATCTAGAGGAACAAATGTTGGTATGAGATAAATGATGATTGTATTCTAGACACAAAATTCATAATGTAATCCTAAAATGGGGACAATCCAATGACGGCCAACCACTGGTCATTTCCAAAATGCGGGATCTAACTCAAAATGTGATCCGATATATTTTGGGGCATTTTCCTAGGGTGGTAGGTGAGGTAGAGAATCATAGAAAAATTATTGGGGGTCCCTTTAGACATAAAAGTGGATGATGATCAAAATTAGGGGCACACAAATCATGGTCTGGAGTGATGGAATGTTCCCAATGATTCTGACACTCCTAAAATTATTCCATCTTGATATAGAGCACCATGGTGTATGAACATTGGTCTGAAAAAATGATCAACTCCATCTTCCAAGGGGGAATAATATTAGATATCGAGAAACATATGATGATGTGATCAATGTAGTAAATTACCGACACAGTGGGAGAGGACCTCTCAGGTGAGGGATTGGGTTGCTTTATAGTTTCACATCAAAAAATTGAGGGTGATGAACATGTAGTTTAAATCCAAATGCTGAGGAATATTCATGACATATTTTGACATCATATGACCAGGATATTGCACATAGTTTAAGGCCATACTGCATGGAACCTGGACAACTAATTAAAATACAGTATTTTTTAAAATTCATTAAAAAATAAATTTTATAAGAAAAATACCAAAAAATTTACCAACAATAAATATTCATGTCCCTATAATAAATAATAAATTTATTTTGTCAAATAGAACAAATAAAAGTGACCAACACTAGATTTAATGTGGTTTCTCAATCAAAAGGCTGTAAATCGACTTTTTAATGAATATTAGAGTATTTATGATTAAAATCAGTTTCTTTTATATTTTTAGCCTCTAAAAATTATTGGATAAATATAAAAACATTTAACAAACATGTATTACAATATTTTAGTTAGTTATATTCATTTCCTTCAATAAAATTACTAGGAGTTAACTACCATTTAAAATAATATTATATTATTATTTTTCAGTATGACTCGACATTTTGTGAAACATAATATTTCAAAAAAAATCGTTGTTGTGTATCGATTATGACATCGAACATAAAAACACCTTTAAAGTAAAATTAAATATTTTTCATAAAAATTAATAAATATGAAAATATCATATCCAATATTTTCCTTGGGATGTTACAACTTTCCCCCATTTTCAAAATTGAATCCTCACAATTTTATTCACTTATCTAATAAATGGGGGTATTTATCCCTCATAGCATTTTCAGATTACCCTGTTGACTCTTCAACAATATGGTTTTTCCAAAAAAACCACTACTTGATGTATTACCTTATTCCCTAACACTTTCTCTCTTTGGTCAAGAATTTGGACTTGATGTTCTTCATAAGATAGATTCTCTTCCAACTGAACTACATTAGGGCTCAAAACATGAGATGGTTATGGCATATACTTTCTCATCATTGATACATGAAAAATATTGTGTACCTGAGATAAAATCAGAGGTAAAGCCACTTTGTAGGCAATTGGTCAAACTTTCTCTACTATTTCATAAGGTCCAATGAACCTCGGACTCAAATTTTTCTTCCTGAAAAAATGCATCAACCTTATCCATTGAAAAACTTTGTGAAAGACATGACCACCTACCTCAAAATAAAGATCCTTCCTCCGGTTATCTAGATATCTTTTCTGGCTTCTCAGAGCTATTCTCATGTCATTCTGAATCAACTAAACTTTTTCTATTATCTCTTCTAACAATTCTTGTCCCATTAGCTTCCATTCACCTACTTCATCCCAAAAAGATGGAGCTCGACAATGATTTCCATATAATGCCTCAAATGGATCCATCTGTATATTAGAATGAAAACTTTTATTATAAGAAAATTCATTCAAAGAAATATCTTGGTCCCAACATCCCTGGTTATCTAGTGAACAAGCAAGTAGCATATCCTCCAAGGTCTTAATTGTTCATTTTAACTGGACATATGATTGCAGATGAAAAGCTGTACTAAAATCTTATTAAAAACCGAAAACTTTCTAAGGCCTTTCCAAAAGTTAGAATTAAACCTCAGATCATGAACAGATATAATAGAGAGAGAAACTGCATTAAACCTGACTCTCTCTTTAACATACAACTGAGAAAGTTGATCTAGATAAAAATTATCTCGAATATGAAATAAATGAGCAGATTTAGTCAATCAATCAACATTAACCTATTTTGCATTGTTACCTTGAGATGTCTTTGGTAATCCCCCAATGATGTCCATAGCTACATTTTCCTATTTCCTCTCTGAAACTAGTAAAGACTAAAGCGTCCCTTTTAGTAACTTTAACTCTAATTTAACCTGTTGACATGTCAAACACTTCATAGTAAAATCAGTAATATCTCTTTTCATTCCATCCCACCAGTAATACTCCCGAAGATCTCTATACATATTAGTACTACTAAGATGAACTAAAAATAGAGAACTATATACTTCACATACCAACACATTCTTCAATTGCAAATCACAAGGTGCACATAATCTCTGCCCAAAACTCAAAACACAATCATTATCAATGTTAAAATCATGAAACATACCCATCTAAACCAACTCTACCTTTTTCTGTAACTCATGGTCTTCCTTCTGCACTTGCTTAATTCTATCTAACAGAGATGATTTCACTAACAACTGAAATAAAATAGAGGAATTTCCATCACCAAAAACTTCTATTACAAAATTCATCAAATGAAAAACCAAAGTATCTCATTCCAAACATATAATGGTTAATGAATTATTACATTTTTGACTCAATGCATCAGCCACTTTATTTTCGTTTCTTGAATAGTAATGGATCATGCAATCATAATCCATTATTAAATCCAACCATCTCCTCTATCTCATGTTCAATTCTTTCTGACTGAATATATACTTTAAACTTTTTTGGTCAATATATATTTCACATTTTACACCCTAAAAATGTTTCCTAGAAATTTTTAAAGAAAAAAATAGTTGCTAATTTCAAATCATGTGTAGGGTAATTTAACTCATGAGATTTCAACTGACGTGAAGCATAAGAAATTACCTGATCATTCTGCATAAGGACACAAACAAGTCCTTTCAACGAAAATCACTATAGATAACAAACTCACCATTTCTAGAAAGAAGTGTCAAAACTAGAGCACTCACCAATATTCTTTTCAATTCCTATAAACAGTCATCACATTCTTTTGTTCAGATGAACTTAACATCTTTTTGAGTTATCTTGGTCCTTTGACTAGATAACCTTGATAAAATTTCAACAAACCTCTAGAAATAACCTGTCAATCCAAGGAAAATGTGGATCTATATTATATTTAGGGGTCTTGGCCATAATTAAATAACTTTTGTTTTATCAAGATGAAAAGTTATGGTATTTTTTGAAACAATGTGACCAAGGAAAGAAAGTTTTTGTAACAAAAACTCACACTTGCTCAATTTCCCATACAGTTTCCTTTATTTTTTAGGATGGAAGGAAAAACCTTAAATGAATTTCATGGTCCTATTTACTTTTCTAATAAATCAAGTTATCATCAATAAACAAGACCAAAAAGTTATCTAAAAACTCATATAAAATTCTATTCATAAGATCCATGAATACAGCAGGTTCATTAGTTAACCCAAAAGTCATAAATACAAATTCAGAATGGCCATATCTAGTAATAAATGCAGTCTTTGGAATGTTTTATTCCTTTTAATTCAACTAATGGTACCCCGAACTGAAATCAATCTTTGAAAAATAATGAGCTCCTTGTAGCTGATCAAACAAATCATCGATATAAGGAAAATGATACTTGTTCTTAAAAGTGATGTTATTAAATTATCTACAATAAATGCAATGTCTCATTGAAACATCATTCTTTTTAACAAACAATACAGGATCACCCCATGGAGATGTGCTAGGTCAAATGAAACCTTTATCTAATGACTCCTATAATTGATTCTTTAACTCTAAAAGATCAATATGAGACATTCGATAAGGGGGGTTTAAAATTGTCTTAGCATTAGGAATAATGTAAAAAATAAATTCAACTTCTAGATTAGGTATAATATCATGAAACACATCAGGAAAAAAATCAAGGTACACATTTACCACTTGCACATTAATAATCTGAACTTTTCCTTTGTTTTCAACAGTATGTTCAAGGTAAAATTTATTTATATCTCTTACTATTTTTCTGAATCTTAATATGTTATCAAAAGCAAGGGTTTGTTCTTATACAAAATCTGAAAATATTTTTGAAAAGAAAACTCTTTGCTCTACAGTCAATCCTAATATGATAAACAGAAATCCAATTCATATCCAAAATATCATCATAATCTACTAGAAGAAAAACCCAAAGGTTTGTAGGTAGATTTCTCCCTCACACAAGGATGGAAAGGTTCTTATAATTTGTTTTTTCTCAACATTACCCTTGGTGTTTTTAACATAAGTTCAGGATTTATATATTGAGATTGTATTCCCATTTGACTAGAAAACTTCTTAGAAATAAAAAAATGCGTAAACTCTGAATCAAAAAAAATCATTGGAATAATTTGAAAAAACAAACAGTGTTCCTGATATTACTTCATTTTCTGGACCAACATCTGATGAATTAGTTGAAAAGGATTTCCCCACCACTTTATTCCTGTAGTATGGATTCTTTCCTTCAGTTGAGTTCTTCATTTGACACTCATTTTCATAATGGACCATTTCATTGCACTTAATACATTTTACTGATTATAAATCAGATTTTTTTCTACCATGACCCTAATCTTTTTCAGTGTAATTGCTAGCCTTATGTCCCATTTTACCACATCGGTAGTTCTTACCATAATATGAAATACATTCCCCATATTTTTTTTACCACAATTTCCACAAAATATAAACTTAATTTTTTTACCATCAGACTTTTTTGAAGAGTTCTTCCATTTTTTCTTCCACCTCGACCTCTTATTCTGTTGTTTTTCAAAGAACATCTGATCATCAACAAACCCCATTTCCACTTTATCCACACATCAAACAAGTTTTTCATAACTATTGAACCAACAAGAAGATAACTCCCTTCAATAAATTGGGTTTAATATTGAGTAAAATGGTTTATTTTACTATTAAAATCATATATGAAATTTTGAAGCATACCTTGTCAGTCGAGTGAATTTTTCTTTATAAGAACCCGCCGAGTCATCCTCCTACCTCAATTCCTAGAATTTGTTTACCATCTTATAAAGAAACACATTTGTAGAATATTTATCAAGAAACATACCTTTTAATTTCTCCCAATCAAGAGCATAAATCCCTTTACCATCCCCAATATTTTTCACCATCAACCACCACTGATCTGCTTCACCTTTAAAACAGTAAACAACAAGACAAACCTTTTTATTTTCTAAACACCTAATGAGATCAAAAATCATCTTCAGTTCTTTAATCCACCCTTCGGCTAGTACATGATACATATGATCCTTTGAATGATCGGTGATCATGCCTCATGAAATGATCCACTACTGAAATATTCATCCGTGGTTGATCTCGCTTATCTCTTGCAAGGATACCACCACCATTTATAGCCAGGGTCAACTTTTCCATCACCGCAAAAAAACTATTCAGTTCTGATTCCGACCATATCAGGTTGTTGATTGGGATGGTTGTCTTCCTCATAAGTCATGTCATCGTAGCTGCCATGTTTCCTCTACGAAAAACCATTCCGAACACAAAAATATATTAGTTGAAGCAACGAGGTAATCTTTAAATACTATATCATTACAATCGTACCATAAATTAATTTATTGACATTAATTTAACAATACCCTAACTCTTAAAGTTGACTAAACCCACCATTGATACCAACAATAAGGACCCGACCATAAAATTTTCAGAGTATTGAATTAAATGAATAATTCATATTGAGTATCTTTTCATGTTTAGAGTTTTATAGAATTAGGACATAACTATTACATTACATTACATTTCAAAACCATTTTTAATTAAATTAATAATTCACATTGATGAACTTTAACTCCATCCTCATACACGTTTTTCATATGATTAGCATATATACATTTTAAATTAATATATATCCTATTTGATTCAATCATATTCATATTTTATAAAATAAATAAACACATAGATGGTACGTGTTTAAAATCTAAAAAGGATTTTTTTATATATACCCCCATATAGTCATCATATTTGATATAAATTTTCATTGCATTATCAACTTGTTTGAACATATAAAGACCATGAATTCTATGAATTATAAGTATTATAACACTTATTTATTATTAAATAATGTCACCTATCATAAATCATTACTTTTTAAAATGGATTCATCAAAGATATAATAATTTAAACCATTAAATAGAGATCACTATCTTCCGTTAGTTCACTTATTTAAGGTTCATCAAGTTTATTGAAAGCCATTGCAGGTCACCTTAAAGAACAAGTACTTAAAAAATTGGATGATTTCAACTCTACATATCATATTGTTTATTTTGAGTTTTCTTCTATAGAACTTGGTTAACTATGAATATTTTTCTTTATGGATCAAAATCCCAAATTAATATAAGAATCTTAATCTTAAATCATCATTGAATGAACAATATTGGATAATGTGTTTTTCTTTTAATACACTATCATATTATGGTATTTACAAATGAGTGGGTTTTGATATAATACCTCACCCCCTTAAATAGCTAGTAAACACTTCACTAAGGTATTCACGCCCTCAATTTGGTTAAAATAATTTAATTACATTTTGATGATTTGTTAACAAAGTTATTGGATATTTTGGAACATTTCAAAGAATCAATATTTATGTTTTTTTATAAATACATATTTATATATACAGAAATCATCATTGGAGGTAACTAAGTACCATTAACCATCACTTTATTGTGGACTTGTTGATCCACACACATATGTAATGTTTTAAGAAATCCTATGTTTTGTAAAAAATTAGGTCATATTTCTTGGTGTAGATTTTTTCCTATTGTGTAGTCGGTAACTTCATGTATAATGTGATGATATAATGTCATTATTTTTCCATAAAATTTTATGGATTTAAATATAATATAAATTAATAGTAATATATATACACACATATATACACACATCATTATAGAAATATTCAACCACACATAAAAAATATATTTACTTTTATACTAATACATATAGAAGAAAATGAAACAGGTATGTATATATATATATATATCTATGAAAAAACATATCTCATATCATTTTTAAATAAAAAATCATTAATCATTCTCTTCAATAGTTCTCATTTATATTAACTTGTTTACCCAAACCATAACCCTGTGAACAATCTTGGACCCATTAATATTTATAAGTCTTACACTTATTTTTTAAGTATAAGGACCCAGCCTTAAAACATTACATAATCTTAAATTAAATGGACGACTCGCATTGAGGATCTTTTCAGGTTTCGAGTTTTAGATAATTAGTCCATGGAAATTAAATTACATCTCAAAAATTACAAAGTAGAAACTTCTACTCAGTCTCCATTTTCTTCAAAAAACTCTTGAAAAAAGAGTCATGTTTAGTTCCATGTTGTAGACATCATGTATTTTCCTTGATACGATCCTTGACCCTATTTATCATTAAGCCCCATGAAAAACATTTCAAAACATGGTATGAGTATAAAAAAGATCAGTAAGGGTTATAAAAAAAAGAAAGAAACCATATTTTGAAAAATACACACATAACATAACCTCTTTAACATACCTCATGAAATAATAATATATATGAATAACACATAGAAAACATAAATCCTAAAGGTATCTTATTGAATCCATATCATACATACATTTTAGATATCATAGCTACATAAGTAGTTACATTTATAATACCCATCATAGTATATTCCCTAAATATCTTTTAAAAAAATTCAAATTTACCTCTATTACGTAGCCCAATTCATTGGAGAGCTATCTTGGGCTCACCTGCCCTAACATTATCACGGAACCACCCATATGCTTAAACAATTCCCAAGAACCATAACATAATCATAACAAATAAAAAACATCATGGAAAGATAACATTTCAACATTTCAATCAAAATATATCATTTAAATATAGTAACATAAGAAATCCTTTATCGAAACCATTTTCAATACCAAAATATGTAAAAGAGTATATGGTATTCATTTTCATTTTAAAAACATTAAAACTTGTTAAGGAATCCAAATATAAAATAACATTCACAGTGGCAGAAAGGTCATTGTCACCGCTTATGTTAAAAAGAAACATTAATTTTTATCATTTAGTAAAAAGCCTCATAGAAAAGGATTCATTTTGAATGAAATAAAAATTCAAAATTTTTTTATACACGATATAAAATAAAATCCTGTATAAAAAATATGCCTCAAAGAAGGGAGATTGAGACGAAGTCCCTTACCTTATGTTCGACATGACCCGTTTCTTCATTAATATCCTGAATAATTTATTAAATTTAATTGATATTTTCTCAGAACCTTTTTCAAGTTTATTACTCCTTTAATATCACTTATTAACAATTTTATAAAAGTTAACATAATCATTTAAGTTAATAATGATCATTTTGTCTATATTTGGTACTTGAGTCAAAAATGAACTTCTTATAATTACAAGTTGTAAATGTGGGAAAAATTCCATTATCTCTAGAATTACATTCATAATTTAGATATCATATATATCATATATATCTATTATTTATATGTATTTATAATAATACATAACATTTGGAGATGAGAAATGAAATGCACCGTTCATGGAGACAGTAAGTCGTACGGACGCGTGAACACTACTTTCATTTCTATTTCATATTTAAATGTAATGAAAACATAATTATACATAGTTATATTATAATTCTAGAATAATACCATATATAGTTTCAGTAACTTCATTATTTATATGTTCCACATAGGTCACGAACGGGCCATATCACTTTGAGGGGGCGGTAGTCCGCATTTCCTCAAATGAAATTATCAAATTTAAACAATATGGAAACCATAAAAGTATTATATAAATAAAAATAAAGAAGAATAGAAACAATATATAAATAATATTTATCACATAAAAATATAGTCCCATCACAATGGCCACCATAAGAGGCGATAGGAGAAGATTGGACAATCATCGTTTTGTAAGGCATTAGTTCACTGTCCACATAAACGATATCTTATTTACCCATTAGATGGAGGTGTGTGTAAGTTTTGTTTGGATATTTCTCATAAATATAACCTAGTATATTTTTGATATTGTGTTTGTTATAAAATAAAGGAATAATAAGCTTTTAGGGGGTTGGAGAAGTAAAATAAAACAAAAGGACTTAAGAGAAGACGTTAGCTTTAAATTGGTTATCTCTCATTAGTTTGAACCAAAAGGTTTACATTAAGTTCTATATGCATAAGGTAAGGATTATATGATTAATATATTGATTTAGAAAGCTTAATTGGGTAGATTTTGGTCAAGACAAAGGGATTTAGAGCTTTCCGTAAGGGGTTAGAGGTTAGGGATTTTTATAAGTTGGATGAGGGGCTCTTTAGGAATGTTTGAAAATATTATTTTATTATATAATGATTCACGATTTATAAATGTCCAAAACACATTAAAATAGAACGCAATATTAGTCATTTTTGAAATAAAATAATCCAAAAATAATTGGTTTGGTTTTGGATATTATTTTCATCTTTATAATCTAATTTATTTAAATCATTCATTAAGAACGTAAACACAACATCATTATTGTGTCATAAATTATTTTAATTATTTGATGTCTAAAAATTATAAAAATTATCATAATGTAGTAAATATTTTAATATTTATATTTAATATTTATAACCAAATGGATAACTTATATAACCTTATGTAAAAAATTGATTTACTAAAAGATATATGTTTATGTCATTTTTGTCTTTACATTAAATTAATTAATATAAAGTATCATTATCACACCCATGTGGCTCCATGGGGTCCCAAATTCGACCCAAGGATTCCCAGGGTCGGCAATTAATCAAAAAATTAGATTAGGACATAATTTAGGGTAATTTAAGATTATTATAATATTATTTTGTACCCTTATTTACCAGATTTTCCCTTTAACCATGGTAAATAAAATATTTACGAAAATAAATATTCATACTATCTAAAAATAAAAGATACCTATTTACACAATTTAGACCTCATGATTCCAAATATGGAATCCATTTTTCCAAATCCGAAACACAAAAGTGGAAAATATTAGTTTAAAATTAATTCTCGCTATCAAAATAAAAATCTTTTTTTAAGAAATAATAACTATCAAAAGATTGACCATGTGTATGTCAAATTTTTAAGTGAAATTACTTCCACTGAACAAAGATGAATTAAATGGTAAAAATATAATCAAATTACAATTTAAAAACATTTAAAAAGTTAATCTATTCATATAAATAAGTTAAATTAAAAGGAAGTTTTACATTAAAATACAGTAATTTTCACTATTTATTAAAAATGAATTTTCTCTGAAAAATACGAAAACTTTACCCAAAGTAAAGATTGATTTCCAGAGCCTAAAGAAAAATTATATTTGGTAAAATTGAACATATAAATGTGACCAAAACTAGATTTAATGAGATTTCACCATCAAAAGGTGGTAAAAAGACCTTTTAATGAATAGTAGACTATTTATGCTTAAAATCATATTCTTTCTTATTTTAAGCCCCTAAAAATTATTAGATAAATGTAAAAATAGTTAACAAACATGTATTATGATATTTTAGTTAGTTATATTAATTATTTCGAATACAATTTCGAGGAGTTAACTACCATTTATAATAATATTATATTATTATTTTTCAGTATTACCCAATGTTGTGTGCAACGTAAGATTTCAAAGAAACGCGTTGTTGTGTATAAGGTATTAAATCAAACATAGAAACCCCTTTAAAGTAAAATTAATATTTAATTCATAAATATTAATAAATATAAAAATATCATATCCTTTATTAACTAGGATGTTACAAAAATCACAAAAGAATATATGGTGGTATATATACCCCAACTGAAGAGATAAAGAGATGTTATTTTTGAAACATGTCAAAAAGCGAACATGGTATATTTAAGTCATAGAATATTTCATATATATTCCACTAGGAAACTTGAATTAATTTATTTTGACTTATGTGGGTCCATGAGACATCAATCTATTTGAAATTAAATTAACTTTAACAAATTCATTGATTATTTCGCTAACATAAAAAATTTGATGTTTATGAAATAAAATTATGATGCCAGAAAGATGTAAAATATATTCAGAAGAAAACATTAGAATGAATTCAAAGCCTATATCATGATATTGATAACTAAGAAGGGAAGTGAATTTATTAGTAATTACTATTAATAATATATTTTTAATAAAATGATTAAACATCAATATAATGATACTTATACATCCCAGAAGAATGATGTTACATAAATAAATAATGGATGATTAGTTAAAATATGAAGAACTATGCTTATTGAATACAATCCCTCAAAATTATTCTAGTGGGAAGTAGTAAGTATAATTGTTCCATGTTCAAAATAAATTACTAATGGAAGAGAAATAAAACAAGACTTATTATTAAATGTGGTATAAAAAATAACCTAATATGAAATACTTTAGAGTCATTATATGTCTATTTTTAATGATGATCAAAAATTCAATTTTTTGAAAACCTGATGAATAATCAAAGGAAGGTGTGTTTACTAGACAGTTACCCACTTGAAGAGGTTACAAGTAATGGATGAAAATGTTATATAAGAAAGTATATTTCTATAATGTGAAGTACATTGAAAATAATATCCCCATGAAGTAGATAGTTGTATGAGGTTTTTAATAATTAATGTAAGATAACTAAAAATATTTTAAGAAGTTTAGGGAAAATGAAGATGATTATATACCCAACCATGTTTATACTTACTCTGATTAATTCAATAATGATGGGAATATTTTTAAAAATAGAAGACTAATTTTGGAGAAGCTAAAAAAGCATATTAAAACTGTGTAAATATACGAAAACCCTGATACACCAGTGAAAAATAGAAAAAAACTAAGGATTGAAAATCTAACAGCACATATTCCAAAATTTTAAACATAATATGTTAAAAAGGATATTAAGCTAAAGGATTTGATAAATTAAATTAAGGGAGAGTTACATTTAATTCATAAGAATGATAATTAGTGACTTTTTCCTTGAGGTTAAGAGTCAAATATTATAGGAATACTGTGGGAGTTAAGAAATAAACTGAAGAAAAAAAGTATATGTTTTATGAAACAATATTATATTAGTTTACAAGTGTTATTCATAGCTTTATTATATAAACTTTTAGGAAACCACTTCACTTATGGGATGACTTAATCTTACTTGAAGGTTTATATATATTTTAGGTAACAACCCCTAATTTGTTGGAAAAAAGATATAAATTATATTTTCTTAAATTAAGATCTTCAAGATAATGTTTTTATTTATCAACCTAAATGATTTATACTTGATAGTGATAAAATTGTTCACAAATTGATGAAATCAATTTTTGGGTTAAAATAATCCTATATATCCTATAACTTCAAACCTTATAGTTTCTATATAGAGGCGATGCTCATTAATTATAAAGTGGATAATGATATTTATTTAAATTATATGAGAATAGGTGTCCCTATTTTCATTTTTTATATTTAAAATTTTGTCATAGGATACAATGATTATTATTGTAATAATTATTTATGGAAATGGAAAAGAAATTGTAAATGTACATTATTAGAGAGATTAGTTTTTTATCATAAAATAAAATTTGTAGAAGGAGAAAATATATATTCTTATCTCAGGATATGTTTTTCATGAAATCATTAAATAAATTTTTAATGGAAGATTCTATTGGAGTATCCACAACCATGATAGCTCTAGTAAAGTTGATAAAAGACAAATTAAGAAAAATATGGAATGAAAAGAAATTAAGGAAGATGAATATATGATTTCATGATCTCATAAAATTTAAAATTGATATTGTTTATGTAGTAGTGTTGTGTCGTAGGTATAAAAGTGGTCTTAATGAATCATAGTTGATTGATTCTAAAAGAATTATCAGGGATGTTAAGGGTCCATATAGTTATTGTATGATGTAAGAAATTAGTGTACGAAGAAATATTTTTGTTTCACTAATTATGATTTGTTTCTTGATTGTAATTATAGAGAACCAACATCCAGTGGAATATTCATTTTAAGAGAAAATTGTGTGATATTGAATTTTAAGAAACACTGATCTATAAAATATATTACAACTGAAGTTGAATATGGTTCTACCACACATACATGTACCCAAATTTTTTGGATGAATGATAAACTGGAAAATTAGAACATGAATATCTATAAAACATTGTATATTACATGAGATAATAAACAATAAATTGATCTTTACAAGATTCTAGTGAAATAAATTAGATTAAAAAATATTAATATGTAATATCATTTCATTAAAGAGAATTTTTTTACTAGAGAAATAAGGCCAGAGTAAATTTCCAAAAAAGATGTTATTATTAATATTTTTATTTATTAAGGCTATTAAAAGGGATACATTTGAAGGTTTGAGGATAAAACATCATTTTCATACATTTCATATTACTTAGAGAAGATACGGTATATGCAAAAATCCTTTTATCTTTGTTTTTAAATAGAGAGAGAAGTAAGGATATCTTATGGAATAAAGGTAAGTTTTTTTATGAATATGGAGTACTTTTTATTGTAAATAAGGGGATAAAAGAGATGTAAGTTGACCAAGGGGAATAACATACTACAAAATCACTGACCACACATTTATTTTTTCCAATGGATAAAATTATTCTGTAAACATTTATCTATCTAGTAGTGTGGTGTTATTAATCTTCTATTGATAAATTATGTAATTTGATGAAAATATATGATTTTTTGGAATTGAAAAAAATACAAATGGGACATTAACGAACCTTGGGAATTGTTGATTTTTTGTCAATCTTTCTTGTGAGAATGATTTCTAGAAATTGTTGATGGTGATATTTTTGAGTTTAGATTATATGTTTTGAGTTGAAGTGAGAAGTTTAGTTCTATAATTTACAATAATTTAAGGTAAAAAATGAATACATAGAAGAATAATTTCATAATGTGTGTGAAACATAAATTTTCATAAAAAGTAAATTCAATGATAAGTTAAAATATTTGATGCTTCCAGTAATATTTCAGATGATACATCGATGATCCAAAATGTAAAATTTGATCATGATTGATTCATAGAATATTGTGTTGGAGCTTTGATAAATGAAGTAAATACATTACATAACACTTAATCAAGGAGTACTTCATAGTTATGAAAGATTTATTTCAAATGTTTTTATTCATGTAAGAGTAGCATAATTATTTAAATGGCTATGTATGTGTGAATCAATAAATTACATAATTTTTATCGATTGAAGAAGATGAATATTTTATATAAGGTGAATTTGGAATACTAATTCATATGATTCTATATTGATCTTTCGATGTATCAAAGACAGAAATGGTTTGATAATCAAATATGATTTATAATAATTTAAATACAAAGAGTTATACTGATTCTAATGTTAAAGGATATTTATGATAAAATATATTTTATATTATTTAAGGGTGAGTTTGTTAGAAAATGAATATGATCATTTTGGAAAATAAATTAGAGATGTATGGTCTAGAATATGAAATGAAATCCAAATCTATAATAAAATTACATGGAATTAAAATGAACCATCTACTTGGAAGGTGAAATTGGATAAAAAAGATAATTTTATAAAAATAGGAATTGTTTCGAATGATGGCATGATTGATTTTTTGAATGAGAAGTAGATGGAAATTGAACAAAGAAAAGAGAAGTTTGATCTAAGTGGTTGAATATGGAAGAAAATTATCTAATAGAAGAATGAATTTTGAATGAAACATTTAGAAATTGATGCAACAAAGATTGATAAGTGACTAAAAAATCCATGAAAAGACTTATTGATAAGTGTAGATATCCAAAATTATAATATCAAGTGGTAGCTATGTGATATGGATGATTTAATAATATTATGTTAACTGAGGAACCAAGTGTGGAATAATCATTTGGCCAATGTCAGAATAATTACAAGGCAACATAGTATAATAATTTAGAAGTCACAAAACATTCAATATATTTCCCTAACATATATTTGATGTCAATTTCAATGTGATGATACTGAGATATAATTCTTGATATAGAAAGCATAAAGATAAACTCATGATTCAAACTATTATTTGGTGAATATTTTAACTATGTTGGTGTTTGGTTTTATAGTGGGTTTTATGAAGTAATAATTTTGTATTTTTAGAGGCCATAATGTTGGTAGTATAATAATTAAGAAGTGGTAATTTCTAATTTCAGAACCTGAATTCCTAATATTTAAAAATAGTGAGGATGATTATATAAAATGTGGATTTCATTTAGATATCATGGCTAATAATTTGGGAAAAGATATCAAGATAGAACAATTAATATTCCAAAAGAACTATTTAGTCAAAGGTTAGAGAAGTGATTACATAATTTCCCTATTTAATAGAGTAAGATATTAAATTCTAGTGGATCATATATTTTATTGAGTAGGAACCAAATTTTTCAAAATCAAGGTTTAGAATAGTTAAATTCCAAAAGTTTATTCTTTGATTAGTTTCAAATTACAATTATTCTGAAGGCCTAGAGGAATATTACCATTTTTTCTAATGTAACCCAAGGGAAAATAAGTTCTTTCTCCTTCAATTTGGTGGAATATTTGCACACCATATAGAATCAATATAAATAACTTTCCAAATACATAAGTGTTGGGAAACCTTATTGGGTAAAAATGATACATTCTTATGCCATTTATATAACTTTTTTATATTAGTAGAAAATATTTGTCTCAAAATCGATGTGTACAAAATAAGGATTTAGTAACCCATATTTCTGATGACCCTTTTAAACATCTATTGTTCCTTATGTTATTTTATATTTCTACTCTATACGGTGTATGGTGAGATATATAGGTTGATTAAATCGAAATTCTATCAAATCCAAGTTTCAAATTTTAATTAAAATGAAATTATACACGATTACCACTGATTCAACTGCCCTTCTCAATAGTACATAATCATCCTAGGTACATAATAACATTTATAGTTTTATAACATCATGAATTTTTGGAATTTATTAATGTAGATATGGATCCGATTAGGGGTGGAAGAATTATACATTACTGTAAGATGATTTGTATATAGATTGATCTCTAGAATATTAAATTTTACTATCAATTTTTAAATGATATTTTTTTCAAATCTATATTAAGCTGATATATATATATATATATATATATATATAGCATAGAACCCTTCATATAAATTAACATGAATACCCATATGTGGGTGTTGAGGTCTCTTAATGCTACCTACTGAGTCCTTGTACTCACACCCAAAAGGTGCACATCTGTGGCCATATAGTTTCAATAATGAAAATTTTAATGTGGGATGGATTATGTCATAAATTATCAAGATATATATAGACCCACATAGTGTAATGGTAGTAGATAAATACTCAACCAAGTTAAAGGGTTAGGGTGGGTAGTAGTTGGATACATTGATACCAATGTATCAAGATCATTACAGATTCAATAAAGGTTGTGTAGTGTGACAAATAAATCATTGAATTTTATGTTTCACCATGGAAAAAGATTAATTACATCTTATTTTTATGGAACTAAATATTGTTTTCCCTTTCATATAACATTATGAAACCCAATCACATTTGGTAAAATGCTTTTATATGGTTGATAAATAAATAAAAATGGATACATCATTGGGTTGATATTAGAAACATAAGGTCACATGATCCACTAATGGTCAAGGAAAAACATGTAGTGCTTATCCTTTAACATATTCTATATAAAAATGTATTCCAAATAATGTAACATTATCCCTTATAAACAAGAAAATAATAATCAATGATACAAGGAAAAGATATAAAAACTCCAACAGGTGCACCACATTTCTATAGGTTCATACCAACACCCCTTCACTTCTACCAATGTTGATATTTTTATGAAATATTGAGTTAACACAATATTTAGTGACCCAACACATTCTTCTTCTATTTACTAAGTAATGTTGATGAATATGTTATATCTAAACATCAATTAATTAGTAACATATCATAAAATTATTTCAAACACCTTAGTCGGCTTCATCCTTTTCTAGAGTATGCTAAAAATTTATGTTAATGTATCCATATTCAAGGATATGTTTTTATGGAGATCCTTTACTCTTCTTCTTTCTCTCTTGGTTGTATTCTCCTTTCTATTACTTATTTACATTACAAAAAAAATTTGATGGAATTTGTATGTATAAATCATCATCTAATACTCTATAGAGTATCTATAGTGCACTTTCATTTGAATTTGAATTTTAAATTAAAAAAAAACCAATATCCTCATTAATATATCCAACTATAGTAAATGTTTTTGGATAAATAAGAATTTTTTTTTTCAAAATTTATAAGATTTAAGAAGATTAAGGATTGATATTGAGTATCCGTAGAATCATATTGGAAGAAAAAATTAAAATCACATTAAACAAGGATCTGAACATAGAACACAATGTGATAGTGTACATCAAGTCATGATTATGATAATCATGTTTTTTCAAGGGGTTTTTCAATGTGACCATATTGTTTCAAAAACATTATTAATTAAATCTATTGAAAACATCCTATAAAATTTTGGAGTGACACTTTATTTCACACTAAGACATATAAAAACCTTTATAAATAGAGGAAAAATATTTATTCACGGTATCTATCATTTATTAATTGTATTGGGGATCAAAGTTTAACAAACTCTCTCAAGACATAGTCTAAAATCCCAATCTGAATAGCCCAACCTAAAATATTGATGACCCTATGTATTATGGTGTGATGAATTAATTCCTGGCGAAATCAACCTATTTACTATAAAATTTCATTTACCATACCAAATATGATGAATATAGATTATCACAACCAACCCATTATGGTATGATCCTTATATAAGTTTAAGACCAAATAAAACATCTTAATGTTTTGGTAATAAAATAATAGAATGGGCTATACTCTTTGAGGCATGATATTTTTTGAATAAATAAATTTTATATATTGAAAGATAATCATGGAACGATCCCCACCATTTTTAATTAATGGAATGGAATTCTCTAAAAACTATCAATTTATCTCTTTAACTTAAATCCCACTCTAAGAACATCATTTTGAATGTGATTCATGTGTTGAAAAATTAATTAATGTGTTTAAAACAAAAGACTACACTAATATATCATAGTGGATACAATTTTATATTTGTTAAACAATAATATTCCCCTTTCAATCAATGGCTCATGGGGATCCATAAATCATAAAATCTTCGAAGTCAAAATAATCTACCACATTGGATTTTATTATTAACCATTGAATATAAATCACTCTCATACATAAGAATGCATAACTATTTAAAATGTTTAAGCAATTATTAGTGAAATTATTTTAGGAAATTATAATGAAGAATAATATTATTAAAATTATATATAATAGTAACTAATATCTACGTTAAACAACCATTTTATACTTATATTTTTCTAAACAAATCTTTTTAATGAATTATTCTTATAAAAGTGAAAAAACAGCCAATAAAAATACTTGATAGAAATTTATAGTTTTTTCTGACATCCACTAACACAAACACACACATATTGAATTAAAATTTTACACCTTTTAAGAAGTACCCCTAAATAAACTTTTCCCTCAAGGAAAAAAGATTCCTTTAACTTATTATTTTATATGTTATTTTTGTTAATTAAAATATAAATATAATAATATTTTCTCTTCAATGCCATATCTTGAACATATGAATAATGTGGTTTATTTCCCAACATCAACCTCAACTATTTTATTTAATCCTTTAAAAATATTTCCATAATGAAATATTTCACTTGTTCTTTAGTAGGATCAAACTATAACAAAAAGACTCTTCTTTAAACAACTTCCTTTATGAAATTTTATTTTCTATTTTTTCTAGTTGATATATAATGTTTTACGTGATTCCTTATTATATTTATATTAATTCATTATCATATCCAACAAAAATGGAAACACCATATCCACCCTGATGCCTTCAAGCATAGTTCTCATCCAAATAAATGGTGCTAAAATTAATTTGAAACAACATGTTACACATCCACTATACTAAATATACCATAACCTTTCCACTTTTTGTGACAATTCACTCAATATTTTACTAAGAAGAATACACTATTAGATATATAATTCCTATAATCAACAATTCCAGCCTAATTCACATAGGAGAAATCATATACATCATTATCTCTGTTTCTGTAATATGTCATTCCAAAATTAAATGTACCTTTTATATAACTTAGAATATATTTTACTAAAAAAATTGAGATTATTTTGTTTAACATTGAAACCATTGAAAAATTGTAACACCATATAAAATTTATTATATAAAAGTAATAAAATAATGTAAATTTATAATGTCTTTTAAGAACCTTGTTTCATTCTCTTATTTACCCTCATTATCCTTGGAATGATTTTAACTGCTTATATAGGAGATGAAACTTCTATTGTGTCCTCTATTCAAAACACGATCAATAGTTCTTGAGTATACCTCTCTTGAAAAAGGTATATAGGATCCTTCAATTGAGAAATTACCATTCCCATGAAGTACTTAAATTCCCTCCAAATTCATGCCTCATATATGCTCTCCATTATAGTAAAAAACTAAATGGAAAAACTTTTACATTTTTAGATAATATGATATAATCAACAAAGGTAGTAATAAAGTGATATACCTATTCATTTTCCATATTTGTATGGTTTTTTTCCACTCATCCTTTCATGAAATTCATTATATTTAAATATGATTAAAGCTTAAAATATTATTCCATTGCATCTTTTCAGTCTATATAATTATTTCTTATACCGATAAAATCTTCCTCCCTTAAATACAAGAATGAATATATTGATTTTCCCTATACAAACAACCCATTCAGGTTCATAATTTTTAATTCCCAACATGACATCCATTTGAAAGATATGTTATCTAATTTTAATAGAAATATATATATAATTACTTATAGTCTAAATAATTGTAATAAAATAAAAATTCTCTTCAATTTCAATACCTTTAAATATAGAATACCCTCTAAATATTAATATTCTATTATTCCATATATATTTACTCTTTATATTCAACTTATTATTAAATAGTAATATTGTTCCAATGAAATTTGTATTCGTTAAATTATGTACAAAATTCAAAGTGTTTTTCTTTTCAATATATTAAAAACATTATTTATATAATCCCAAAATTCGTTATTCATCAATGTGTCACCAATATTTATTATTTTTACAAAATAACACGTGGAAGAATGTGGTTTTCCCTTAATGATCTCATTGTTTGAACCATATATTCACGTTAACCCTAGATATTTAAACTCTACACTTTGTTTATTTACCTTGAATGAACTATATATAATATTTATTAATCACATGGTAATTTTGAATGATTATATTTATCACGAGTTTACATGAAACTTCCACTTTTCTAAAATATTTATTGTGTTATTTAACAAATTATGCTTAATCACTATCCCATCTAGAACATATTCTTAAGTGTCCATGGTAACTTCAATAATATTATATCATATTTACACCAACACTATCAAAAATATTTCATGATTCATTATCATATAAGAGATATACTTTTCTATTTGGAGTATAATCAATGAATATTACAGTTACATCAATTTCTCAAACATCCAAATGTTTTCTACTTTGGCAATGGTAATACAAGGGTCGGCCAAAAGGATTAAGTTATTTAATATTGGTCTTTTGATAAAGTATTTATATAATATTGAAATTTATATATTTGGATGATATGAATTTTATTCTATGTTCACCATGGTCATTATCATAAGTCTCAAATAAAATTGGAATTATTATTATTCACTATCATCATTTAATACATCTCTAAAAACATATATTATTTTATCCATAAAATTTTTTTTATTATGAGTTATATGATTTACTAAATTCAATTTAGATACCATCATTTTATAAAAAACTATTCAAACCTTTCTCTTGTGTACTCAACTCTGTTATCTATTTAATTTATCTTTAATGAGAAACTAAATTCATTTTATACACTACTCCTGAAATATATTAAAATATTCAAATCTTATAATTTATGTTTCATAAATATAATACATGAAAAATGTGTTAATTAATTAATAAAAGTGGTATTTTTCTTATCAATATTTGTTTATATGTTTATAATAGAATTAAAAACATATTAATTAATAAGATATATTTAAGATAATGTTTTAATATCCACTTTCTTGTTCAAATAACTAAGATTTGTCCCATTTTTGTATATGGAATAATATAAAAACGTTTATCTATTTTACAATGGATCATCACAAAATTATGTCGTTTAGTAATATTTTTAATGTTATTTGGACAAGCTATCCATGTCTTAGATTCCACAATTTGTTCTTCACATTCAAGATCAAATAATAACGATTTTATGCTTTTCCCAAATAAAAATTTATATCTATTATCTATTTTCATTTTTAAAAAAAATTTAAATACCTTAATATCTTCAAAAAAATTCCATACATTTAACATATCACTTCATTACCATCATAAAAAATCTAAAAAACACTAATTAAGATATAATTCTACCATACATATAAATTTTATTATTTTTCTTTTAGCATGTTCTCTATAATATCCATTTAGTTAACTTATTTTATTAGGAGTTACACATCATTCCCCAATGACACAAATACTTAATTAAAATGTTAAAATTCATGTAATTATTCATATCAATTATTTTATGTGATGAACACCAGATTTATAATTTCCATGGATTATCCTTTTGTGAATATTTTAATAAAACGTCCATTACTAAAGATTTCTCATTTACATTATGCCTTTTTCATGTTAATTTGAGTAATTTAATTCAAAATTAACAAAAATTAAAGTATTATAAGAATATATTTAGTTTTATAACCTCATTGTCCAAACCATAGAAAAAATACCTATATCATTAAAAATTTATTATCTATTTTCACTTAAGAAATTTATAGGTCTCTATAAAAATTTCATTCCTTAAATTGTCCAGATCTACCTAAACTATTTATAACAATCATATTGGTTAATATAAATACCCTCTAATCTTCCAAAATCTCATTAAAACATGATCCAATACATCACAATATAAAAAATAATGATAAAATAATAACAATTTTCCCTAAATTACATACTGTATAAAATGAATAAATTTTTATTTATTATCCACCATTGATTATGAATCCTTATTGTAAATAAAAATTATAAAATATTCCCTAAAAATAAATTTTATTGTCATGATTCTTCCTTAAATTTTTTATCCATTCATTTATATCGTATGTTTTATTCATGTCACTGTTTCCAAAATTTCTAGATTTCTAGAATTTTTCTTCTATTACCCAAATATTCAATTTCATTATTTTAACTTTAATTCAGATATATATTTAACACATCTAAGAAAATTTATTCATTTTTTGATATGAACTTACATGTTAAAAACCATCATTCCTATCTTATGATTTATTATCCAATGAAATTACAAGTGAGTATTCCCCCATAACTTGCATATATTTTTCAATGTCCACTATGAACTTGTTCAATTGACTTTCAGCCTTCATAATATTTTGTTCAATAATTTATAATTCAATTAGTATCTCTTGAACTGTCTCTTCGACTCCCTTATGTTACTATCTTCCAGGATTAAAAAATTATATTTTTATAATCCCTCAACAACCTTCATCCCATTTCCATATGGGAAGAATCAATTCTTTTTTATGTATGATAGTATGTTTCAAATCATTTTCTTTCCAAAGATTTTTAAATATTTGAAATAAAATCATTTAAATCATCCTTCAACAGAATAATTAGCTTACTTTATTTATCCTTTTCCTTATTATCATCATAATCAATAATGAAATCAGCATTAATCAAAATCACAATAAAAAATATTCTACCTATTAATTTGAATTATCAAATTTTGTTTCATATAAGAAACATCATTTATCACTCAAATTCTAGAATAAGTTTATCTTTTTTATTTTTATAAATTATTACTCTTTTTAATAGAGGTATAAGTATTGAAATTTACTTTTTTAATTTTTTATCTAATAACATATTATTGAAAACTAAACATTATTTTCATATTATTTTTCATTAGGTTTCAAATAGTAGGATAAAACATAAATATAAGAACCATAGTTTAATCATTTTAATTAAAGAATTACTCAATAGTTTTCGTTTCCGTTAATGAAACATTTTTGGGATAAAGATCATTAAATTATCAAATTTTATCTTCACAGAATCTCTATTTTATGAATTCTCACGTTCTACATCAGGCTCTTTCCAACTATTCTATTACCTCACAACTGTAAATATTTTATCTCTTTTGTCCATACTGTTACTCATAAAAGTAATTATATTTATTATTTCATAGGCAACCAGTTTACTATGAAAATAATCTAATGTAATTGGGTTAGAATCACAATCTTCATGTTACAATACTTTTCCATCAGGTTTTTTAGAAAGACAAGTTGTATATTTCTAACAACGAAAGAATCATTATGAATCTCATCAAAAAATCAAATGGGTCTCACAACATTATTGACGCTTGTGAATATTTTATAGATATAGTAATCATCATGAATTTTAATGTATTTATAATTAGAATTTTAAATCAATAAATTTTCTTTTTTCAATTAAGTATTTTCTTCATAGAAGGTATCCAATATATAATCTTTTGCAAATCCCTATGAAATTAAGGAATTTATTATCTAAAAAGGATTAATTTATTTTATTACAATATCAACCACTATTTTAAATGTTATTACTGTTGACCAATTCTATAAAAACAAATTACAAGTGATGTATATATCCATTTTTTCCACCATCAAGTGCATATACTCTTATGGGTAATATATATTATAGTATTATAAATTTGAAAATTGTATATATCACCCTATAAAACATAAAAATCATATTTATATTCAATAAATTAATATGATCCACTTTGGTCATAAAATATTTAACCAAACCGAAATCCAAAATAGTAAACACACATCACCAATAAGTTTTAAACAAATTATCATCGACAAAGGAATACTAAAACACATCATTGATAATTGTTTTTCCTAGAATCCAATAATCATTAAAATCATCATGAATTCACTAAGATGGTGGGGGTTGGTGGGTGTGGGTTGGGTGAATCGAATATTTCATTTCATGTATATTCAACTACTGAGAAATATCCATAACCAATTAATATAATTTAATTGTTTTTTGTTTTAACTTTACTATAAATTCATGAAATTAAAATATAGTGGGAAAAATTAATTTTCATGTTTTAACCACAAAAAATGAAAGGATACATCCTTTTAATGATCCCGAAAACATGAAATCACATTCATGTATACAAATTACTAGTGTATATTCTTGAACACAAGTTACATAAAAATGAATCTTAATTTATGTACTATTATACCACACAATAAAAAATTAATCATTAATTATATTGCCTTAAAAATATATAAAAAATACCAAGTGACTATGGATTGCAAGATTTTAGTGCCAAATTCCCTTCTATTCTTTACAAAATGATATTATTATCAAAAAACTAGTCAACCAAATATTCACAATAATAATACCTTACTATTTTCTTAATTGAGTAATCTTATATAAATACTAATATATGAACTTTAATGAATAATTATCACCGAATAACAGTACTATATACAAAAACACCTCCATCCTCTTCTAGATTTTCATCACTCTATACTGCATATTATGTTTATTATCAGATATGATTTTTATAACGATCCATTTCCCTTTTACATTACATATTGGGTTTATTATCCTCCATATTTATCTATTAAAAATTAATAAATTCATACAAAAAACTTTTATGAATATTTATTACTCTATTAATTTTTATAGATTCTATACTTAACATTATTTTAAATTATAATTTTAAATCAAAAAACCAAAAACAACTTTTCATCATAAGTTTCATTTTCCAATATGAGTAACTAGATCAATACAACCTTATTTTTCACCATTGATACGATTTAGAGATATTAAGGATAAATTTTGAGCAGCCTATTAAAAAAAAGAAATCTAAACATGAAAAATAATTGAAATGGGACATTGAGAAGAATTAAATATGTGATAATGTCAAATATAGTATGATCTTGATAATCATAGTATGAGAGGGTATTGATATGAAATTATAAAAATGATATACATAATAATCCCTAACTTCCTGGCACACTGAGGCATGACACTACATATTTTAACATGAATTATTAAAACATTATTTAATAGAAGAGATATAAGTTTTTATGTCCTCCAAGATTTTGGTATGGTATTGGGTTTCATAGTGCATCAGCCGCCCTCATAGTGTAGTAAAATATCCTATTCCAAAAAAAATGTCCCTCAAATAATAATGGACTTATCAATTATGGTGTTCTCAATGACCTCAAAACACACTATTCATCTTGATACGACAATATCATTTCCTACACCAAATATAAAGTGTATAAAAATCATAGCCTATCCATTATTATGTGATATTTGTCTCATGATAAACCAAAAAATATATATTTAAGGAACTAAATCATTGAGTAAGATATACTTGTTTCATACATGATTATTCTGGAGTAATAAATTCTTTGACTTTGGTAATAAAATCATAGAATGAGCATCACCATTATAATGTGATAAGTTCTATATTCTATTAAAAATCACCAAAAATATATCAATAATTAAAAACCTCTTAAAACACATTAAAATAGCCTTAAATCATCTTAATATTCATTGTTTTACTTTTATACATGTTTTAACAAATTTCTGATGTGATGAAAAGGAAAGACAACACTAATATCTTACATCACATTCACTTTTAACTTCAATAACATAATCAACCCTTTCAATAAAATGAATCATAGGGAGCCTTAGATCACAAATATCATCTTGGCCTCATAACTTTCAATTCCATGAGGAATAATTACCATTTCACCCCTTTTATTACTTTTTATATTATAAATCAGATGGTTGTATTATCATTATATTAGGACCATTGTGTAATTCCATGTTTTTAATGATTTTTTATGTTGTATGCACTAATATATACTATTTATGTATTATTATTATACAGAAAAAATAGGCACCCTAAACATACTTGTTCAATTTTTTTGAAACGTTATTTATATAGATATATCATACAAGATTTTCAAAGGAATTTTATATTTAACAATATTTTTACAAAAAGTGAATAAATAATTCCCCAATGATTTTTTTCTCCCACAGTGTGAGTTAAAAGTGGTGCTAATCACATAATATTTTTAGGGTTTGTGATGATATTTTTCATGTTGATATATTATCTGATAGGGGTAATTATAGTACCTATCACACCATTAATTCCCTAGAGTTTATTTTTGTAATGACCAACTGTGTGACCCAAATCTTGAGACATAAACATTATCACCACATGGACTTTTCATGATTATCAATTTCCAAAAATCAGAAACTATTTCCAAAGGATACCAAATAATAATTATGGAATTATTTTACATCCAATAAAATAAAAAAGAATACACACATGAAATGAAAAAATATTTTAAAAACAAAAATAAAATTAAAAAATACCTCTATGGAAAAAACATCCAATAATCTAGTATTAGAATTATAACAACCAAGAATAAAAAACCAAAGGTATATTACTAAAAACTATTTTCCCAAAATGTAAAACTACATTAATCATTATTGATAGAAAAATGTCACATGTTATCATAAACATGGTTCTTAGGTTTAACCATTGATGAAATAAGTATCATTTCATTTATTTCATAAGAATAAAAAACATCAATACCCACAACATGATGTCTGAGTATGGGATAATAAAAATTTACTTAATAGGATTAACATAAATAACTCTTAAGAATTCTCATTTGTCATATATTTTTAACCCTTTTACCAATAGCATTTTTAAAATAGAGAAATAATTATTTCTTCATTAGAACATTATTCCCTTTTTGAAAAAGAATAATAAATCATATCATAAATACAAGAGAAATTAAATATCCATAAATTCATTCATATAATGAAACACAAAATTAAAATATTCTGTAACTTAGAAACAATTAAGAAAACCATCTTAATATAGATTCTATAATGAATAATCTCCTGTATAATATTTCATGTAATGTATTTTTACATAGGAAATGGATATTATGAAACATACAATATCTTATTCCATTATCAATAAGATAATAATAAAATAAAACATTTTACTTCCAAAATATTTTTCCATTAATGAACCACGAAATAAAATTATCCTTAATTAAAGACTAATTTAGGTTAAAACACACATTTTCATGAGTCATGTTCCATGATTTTCGAAACCAGATATCTAATTGATTTATTATAAATTACCTTTTTTTCTATAACCACCCCTATGGGAAAACGATAATTATACCAACTATATTCTATATAATTATTTTATAAAATTTCATTTAAAAAAATAATTTTATAAGTATAATATGCATAAGACTACTAAACACAACCAACCGAGGAAGAAATATGTGACACACACTATATATTCATTCATTATAAATATGTACAAGTTTTAATATTACATAAATAAGGATGAATGACTATCCACATCATAAATAATTATAATAAACTATAGTTGTTAAAATAATTGAACTAAAATTCCATTAAAGTATATGAATGAGTTGCTTTTATATATTGAACACAACCCCATGTGTAATATCCCACAACCCATTCAAAATAGCATGATCTTAGTGTTGCTCCTAGATTCAGAGTACATGAACTCTAGTGAGTTTCCTAGCCCCAATCTCATTCATCATGATCCTATGAAACTAATAACTTAAAATGGGATTAATTAAAAGGCATTGAGAACAATATTTAGAGAGTTATATGAACATCATGTCATTTGGGATGGCACTGTGACAATCACCTCAAATAATCAACTAAAAAATGAGATATAAAAAATGTGGATGATGGTTTTAGTGCCTTAAAATAGATTATATAAAAATTTACTATGGAAAAGAAAATTTAATGTCATATAATAACATACATAGATAATTTTTCAATAATCTATACAACCTAGAAACCTTTAATAAACTTGTTTCTAAACTTCTTCACCACCAATGTTGAAGTAGAGAGTGATCCAAGAAGTTAATGTCCTTTGACCCTCTTCTCTTTACAGACTAAAATTCACAATTCTTTTCCATAAATTTTACATGAATAACTTCTTTTAATTAAAGATAAAAACCAATCATTATGTTTACTGTTGGAACCATGGTATTTTATGCATGATTTGGAGTGTGGTTTGTGTTTTTTGTCAATCATCAATGGATGTTTGGATCGTGTACCAGCAAAGAGATCATACCGTTCAAGTAGACAATAGTTTTGAAGGTGGCGTCGTTTCCCAGTGTTTGCCAAATTTTTGGGGTCCAAAATCTGGAAGATGCTGAGCATCACGAAGAGTGGATTTCCAGGAAAATCATATTTTTATATGGAAAAGGCATGAGTTTTGCGAAGATGGGATGCATGGATTGGATTTCGCAAAGATCAGAAGAATAGAGGCGGTGACTCTTCGCAATTACGTCAAGCTTCGCGAACGGCAGAGGCTGAAGTGCATCGCGGTGGAGAAGGGCTTTGCGAGGGAGCTTCGCGGCGAAGGCGCACACCATGAAGGAATGTTGACGGTGTTTCTCCGTGATTATGACGAGCTCCGCGGATGAAGGTGCACCGCGAAGGTAAGTTGACGGTGATTCTTCGCAACTATGTCAAGCTCCGTGAACGAAAAATTGCCTTGGTGCTTCGCGATTTGGACAGAATTCTGGTGGAAACTTTAGAGCATCGCAATTTGTGACGATGTGGCGTTGACTTCATGTGGAAGGGACGAGCGTCAGTGGAATCGCCTATAAATAGAGGCCGACCCCTCAAGAGAAGCAGAGAGAATTTCAGAGAAAGTCCTTTGCTATCGGTTCGCAAAGGTCTCTCACGAAGGCATTGTGATTCGCGAAAGAGCAGCTTCGCGGCGGCTATTCTAGCTCCACGAAAGAAGTGCGCCCCGCGTTGGCTCAGTGAGCTTCGCGAAGAGGCAGGAGCTTCATGATTTCTAAGCATTGAGAAGGCTGGAGCATCACGAGAGTGCTTCGCGATTGAGCTTTGCGAAATGGCAGGGGCTCCGCGAAGGCTTGTTTGAGCTTTGCAAAATTTGGAGCCTTGCGAGGTATGGTACTTTGCGAAGGCCTTTTTCCAAAGGATGTTTTCCCTGTGGACAAGGGAAATGGGGTATTCATCAGTGGTTGGAATTTGGATCTAACAGAGCATTAACTCAGGACTCTGATGCAAGAAAAGTCTCATGCTGAACAGGAGACAATGAACTTCATGACTATCAATTGAAGATACCTTCACGTCTATAAACTGACTAAGACTTCACCAATGGAAGTGAGCCAGGGGGAGTCAATGGGAGTGACCCGAGGGAAGCACTGACCTATCCCTGGACCTTTGTAAAGGCAGTGAGCCTGGGACAGAGTGACTGTACCCGAACTTTTGTAATCTCCATCTAGTGAAGCATAGTGTATTTTGGTACGACCGACAACCTGTCAGTGTTTTCTCCTTGGACGTAGCCCTTAATGGTCACCCTGATTCACCCCTCCCCTCTCAGGGTGTCCCGGGGTCCTTTAAGTGGTATCAGAGGGAGGCTACTCGTGTTGAATCTGACCTCTTTTGTCATGGAAAACACGTTCAATGTCAGAGGAGTTCCTCAATTCGATGGAAGCAACATCCAAATCTGGAAGAACATAATAAGATCTCATCTGAGATCTCTTGGAATGGAAGTTCTCTTTTCTACTATGCAAGGAATACAAGTCACTGATCCAATAGGCCTTGCTATGACTAAAACAGAAAGGAAACTTCTTGATGCAGATGCTAAAGCACCGAATGCACTCACTGCAGCCCTTTCTGACCAGATCTACCTAAAGGTGATGAATTTCACCTTAGAAAAATCCATGTGGGATAAACTTGAAAATATTTATGAAGGTGATAGCAAAGTGAAGGAGGCGAAACTACAAGTGCTGCACAATCGGTTTGATGATCTGAAGATGCATCCAGACTAGAATGCAGACTCTTTCTTCAATCGAATTACTAAATTGTTTGGAGGTATTAGGGGTCTAGGCGAAGAAATCAAAGACATTGATATTGTAAAGAAAATATTGAGAAGACTTCCACCTCTGTATAATGTGAAGGTGTCATCCCTTGATGAAAGAGATCCTTCCAAACTTTCTCTAGATGATCTACTGAGCAGTTTGGTAGCATATGAAATGAGAGTCAAACCTGAAGATACTACGACTCGAGTGAGTAAGTAAATGGCATTCAAGGCCATGGATAAACTGAAAATCTCAAAGGATAGTAGTGGTGAAGATGACGAAGAAAAAGAAATTCTTTCTCTCGTTTCAAAGAAGTTCCAAAAGGGGAAAGGGAAATTCAAAGGGAAGTTACCTCTCGCATGTTTCCGTTGTGGAAAAGTGGGGCACATTTCCTCTCAGTGCTTGAGGAATACCAATGATGATGACAGTGAAGATGAAAACTTCAAGAAGCCTCAGGGAAGGTTCTTCAAAAAGGGAGACTTCAAATCTGGCAAGAAAATGCAGAGGAAGAGTTTTGTCTATGAAGAGGAAGAAGATGATAATGAATTCTTTGATGAAGAAGAACCAGAATTCAAAACTGGGAACCATGCTTCTATGATGGCCACTGTTGAAAATTCAGAAGATACTGATGGAGAAAAACAATTGAGAACTTGTGTAGATCCTGAGGTGCAACTTAAGGATGCAGTTAGTAAGCTTAAGATTAAATGTAAGAGCTGCAATAAGTGGAAATCAATTGTACGAGAATCAACTGAATACATTGATCAACTTGAAGCTGAAATTGAATGATTGGAAGAATTTGTGAAGGTACAGTCTAAAATAATTGAAAGCAGTGATGATGTAGTTGATCTGAAGCTGAGAATTGAAGAGCAGGAAATGGTCATCAATGACCTCACATCCAGACTGGATGAAAAATACAAGACTGCTGAGGGTCTTGAGGAGGAAGTCGTTACTCTAAGGAGTAAACTAGAGATTGAATCAGTTCCAAAAGAATCGAGGAAGAAAATACAGTTTGGAAGATTCTCAGATGCAGAATTACTTGCAAGAGCCATGTGTGGTTCAGATGGGGTTGAAAAAATCTTGAGTGATCAAAGACCCGCTTGCATGGGAAAGAGTGGAATTGGCTGTGATGCTGTGACATCAATTGCTGGAAGTGAAAAGATCCAAAAGAAAGAAAAGATGAAAGTTGAACATGTTGAAACGTTACGTAGAGTTCCAAAAAGGGAATCCTCAATCCAAACTAAAAGGAGACCTGAAAATTATCCTCAAACATTCAGAAATGATAGACAATCTTGCTATTCTCCCAAGGAAGAGGGTATAAGAAGAAATTCTACTGAGAAGACATTTCCTCTCACGAAGTGTCAGTTCTGTGGCTATCTAGGCCATACCATGTCTTATTGTGAAGAGGCAAGAAGCTATCTGAATGGATAAGATATAGATTCTCAACAAAGGATAACAATTTTATATCCTAATTCTTATAGAAGAAATAGTTTCTATGGATATTGTTTTCGTTGTTCTATCTTTGGTCATAAGGACGCTAATTGCAGGCAGAGAAGGGACATGGACACCTCATACCGAAGTTCAAGACAAGTCAAGTCTCATCAGCAAGACAGTGATGCTCTTTCAAATAGTTTCTCACCTCTCAAAGAAGACTTTGACTATAAAGAACCTGGATATGCGGAAGAGATAGTTGAAAGGCCATCAGTTCTATATACTCAATCTAAAGTCTCATGGAAGGAAAGGATGAAGATTGAGAAATCCAACCTTGTAGAGGTGGCCCTCAAAGCTACAAAGAACAACAGTACCTAGATTCTGGATAGCGGTTGTTCATCTCATATGATAGGTAATGCCGCCCTACTAATGAACATCATAAAGAATGTTGATGGTACTATAAGATTTGGTAATGATGGGGCTCTGAAAATCAAGGGGAGTGGAAGTACCAAATTAGCTAATGGAGAACTAAAGAAGACTGATGTCCTTTACATAGATGGAATACGTCATAATATCCTCAGCGTGAGTCAACTCTGTGACTCAGGACTTATAGTTACTTTTAATAAAAAAGGCTGAACTATCAAGGGAAAAACTGGAAATCCACTTATGAAGGGATCCAGAATAGAAGGCAACTTGTATCAGGTTGATAGTGAAGAAAATGTATGTTACATGACTGTTGAAGAAGAAAACAATTTGTGGCATCGGAGATTGGGACACATCAATCAACAAGACATGGAGAAAATATCAAAATTGAGAATTGTCATGGACATTCCCAACCTGAAGCGTGAGCGTGAAAAATCTTGTGATGCTTGTATTCGTTGGAAGCTGGTCTGCAATTCATATCGACCAAAGAAGAAAAGAGCGCCTCACCTTCTTGATCAGATTCATACAGATGTTTGTGGGCCAATAAATGTTTCCGGAACTCATGGAGAAAGGTACATTGTCCTTTTCATAGATGATTACAGTAGAATGGCATGTGTGATGGTCATTCACAGGAAACGACAAGTCCTTGACTGCATGAAAACATATCGGCGAATCGCCGAGAATGATACTGGACGAACAATCAAAGTGTTGCGATCTGACAATGGAGGAGAATACACGTCCATTGAATTTGAGAATTAACTGGAGAAACATGGGATACAGCATGAGGTAGCTGCTGTGAGAACTCCACAACAAAATGGAGTTGTTGAATGTAGGAATCGATAGGTGAACAACATGGCACGAACTATGCTGATTGAGAGTCGTATTCCACGACATTACTGGAAAGAGGCTGTTTAAGCTGCAGTGTACATTTAGAATCGAACCAGACTTTATATGGGTGAGACGAAAACACCATATGAATTTTGGCATGGACAGAAGCCTTCTCTAAAATACTTTCGTGTCTTTGGAAGTAAATGCTTCATCAGGAACAAAGAAAGAAATCAAGGGAAATATGGCGACAATGCAGATGAAGGAATTTTCCTTGGTTACTCAATGAACAGCAAAACTTACAAATGTTTCAACAAGCATTTGGGAAGGATTGTGGAAAGCAGTGATGATAAGATAGTTGAAGAGAAAAACACAAATGCTTCAAGGACATCATATGCTGATGTGATAGAAAGTCAGGAAGAATGTGAACGTGAAGAAAATACAAATGCAGAAATAGAGGAAGCTGTTCAAAACACTCAGCAGTCACATCATGATGTTGACTCAGAAGAAGAATCTGAAGCAGAAACTATGGCTGAAGAGAATACTACTGAACCTCACAGGAGAAATCGTAGAGCTGAGATTGATCCATCCAATATAATTGGGGATAGGAGTGCACCCACTCAAACAAGAAGGATGAGGAATACCACACAATCTGCATTTCTATCAGTTGTAGAGCCATCCTCATTCGAAGAAGCTACAAAAGATAAATCTTGGGTGAAAGCCATGAATGATGAATTAGATCAGATTGAAAAGAATCAGAAATGGGATCTTGTCCAGATACCCGAAGGTCACAATGTGATTGATACCAAATAGATCTTCAAAAATAAGTTTGATGAGCATGGAAGTGTCATCATAAACAAGGCACGACTGGTATGTAAAGGATATTCCCAGATTGAAGGCATTGATGTTGAAGAAACCTTTGCTCCAGTGGCTATACTGGAGTCAATCAGGATTTTCCTTTCCATGGCACTCCAAAGAGGATATAAATTATATCAAATGGTTGTCAAGACAAGATTCATGAATGGTGTACTCGAAGAAGAAGTCCACATTGAACAACCAGTGGGCTTTATTTTGGGTACTGATGAAACAAAGGTCTACAAACTGAAGAAAGCTCTATATGGTTTGAAGAAGGTACCACGGGCATGGTACTCAAGGCTGGACTCATATCTCAAGAAGTTGTAATTCAAAAGAGGAGGAGTTTATCACAATCTCTATGTGAAGAATTCTCCAAAAGATCAATTCATGGTTCTTGTCTACGTTGATGATATCATATTTGGTGGCAGCAAACAAAAATCAGTGGATGAATTTTCCAACCACATGAAATCAGAATTTGAAATGTCTATGATTGGGGAGCTCACATATTTCATGGGGCTGCAAGTGATTCAAAAGAAGGAATACACTTTCATTTCTCAGGAAAAATATGCAAGAGAGTTGTTGAAGAAGTTCAATATGCAAGACTCCAAACCAATGTCAACTCCGATTGCAGTTGGAACTGAACTTGGAAAGCATGAGGATGGGAACTCTGTTGATCCCACCATGTACAAGAGGATCATTGGAAGCCTACTGTACCTGACAGCGACAAGGCCAGAAATTGTCTTTGCAACATGCCTTGCGGCCCACTTTCAGAGTAATCCAAAGTAGGAACATATGGCAGCAGTAAAAAGAATCATGAGGTACATTCAAGGTACACATAACTTCGGGTTATTTTTTGCTGCGGGCAGGGACAGTGAATTATCAGCATTTTCTGACGCTGACTGGGCTGGTGATGTTGTAGACAGAAAGTCCACTAGTGGTGGAGCTTTCTATATTGGGCAGAAATGTGTTAGCTGGTTGAGCAAGAAACAAGAAAGTACTTCTCTTAGTACTGCTGAAGCTGAGTATATCTCCGCCACAAAGACATGCACTCAACTGCTATGGATGAAGCAGCAATTAACTGATATTGGCGATGAGGTGACGCAACCAATGGTGATTTACTGTGACAATAAGAGCGCAATTGATCTTACGAAGAATCCTGTTCAGCATTCTCGTACAAAAAACATCGAAATCAGGTATCACTTTATCAAATAGAAAGTTGCGCAAAGCGTGATTAGATTGGATCATGTGGGAACAGATGAGCAAGTGGCTGATATCCTGACAAAGCCACTACCAGCGGCGGTGTTTGAGAAGCATCGGTTGAAACTCGGTGTTTGACCACCTCCCAGTTCATAAGGAGGTTACGAAATTCTCCTCTCCCTGTTTTTTTTATAAATGTATAAATCTGTTTATGGATATGATGTAGGTTTATGGGGGAGATACTATCCAGGGGGAGTATGGTTTGAGCTGAACGTGAAAAAATTTAGTGGTCTTTGGATTTATTGTCAATGGGGGAGAAATGAGAAGGAATAAATTCAGGCAACTTCTGTGATGAGAGGAATGAGAAGGAAAATAGTGGAACCCAATTCAAGCCTCCTCTCTTGTTTTCTACACCGAGCATTTCTCATGTAGACTTAGAGTGTTGGCTGGGTTGATTCCTGTGTTTTTTTTTGTTTTCACATAGATGGAGATCTATTGAATTTTTCTTTTGATTGCCAACAAACCCAAAGGGGTAGATTGTTGGAACCATGGTCTTCTATGCATGATCTGGAAGTTGCTGAGCATCGCAAAGAGTGGATTTCCAGGAAGATCATATTTTTATATGGCAAAGGCATGAGTTTCACGAAGATGGGATGCATGGATTGGATTTCATGAAGACCATAAGAATAGAGGCGATGACTCTTTGAGATTACGTCAAGATTCGCGAACAGCAGATGCTAAAGCGCATCACGACGGAGAAGGGCTTTGCGAGGGAGCTTCGCGGCAAAGGCGCGCGCCGCGAAGGAATGTTGATGGTGTTTCTCCATGATTACGATGAGCTCTGCAAATGAAGGCACGCCGTGAAGGTAAGTTGATGGTGATTCTTCGCGACTACGTCAAGCTCCGCGAACGAAAAATTGACGTGGTGCTTCGCGATTTGGACAGAATTCCGGTGGAAACTTTGGAGCTTCGCGAGTGGTGATGATGTGGCATTGACTTCATGCGGAAGGGACGAGCGTCGGTGGAATCGCCTATAAATAGAGGCCGACCGCCTCGAGAGAAGCAGAGAGAATTTCGGAGAAAGTTCTTTGCTCTCGTTTCGCAAATGTCTCTCGCGAAGGCAGTGTGCTTCGCGAAAGAGGAGCTTCGCGGCAGCTATTCTAGCTCCGTGAAAGACGTGCGCCCCGCATTGGCTCAGTGAGCTTCACAAAGAGGCAGGATCTTCGCGATATCCAAGCATCGCGAAGGCTGGAGCATTGCGAGAGTGCTTCACGATTGATCTTCGTGAAATGGCAGGGGCTCCACGAAGGCTTGTTTGAGCTTTGCAAAATTGGGATCCTTGCGAAGTAGGGTACTTTGCGAAGGCCTTTTTCCAAAGGTTGTTTGCCCTGTGGACAAGGGAAAGGGGGTATTCATTAGTGGTTGGAATTTGGATTTAACAGAGCATTAACTCAGGAATCTGATGCAAGGAAATTCTCATGCTGAACAGGAGACAATAAACGTCATGACTATCAATTGAAGAGACCTTCACGTCTATAAACTGAGTGTGACTTCACCAACGGCAATGAGCCAGGGGGAGTCAATGGGAGTGACCCGAGGGAAGTAGTGAGCAATCCCTGAACCTTTGTAAAGGTAGTGAGCCTGGGACATAGTGACTGTGCGTGAACATTTGTAATCTCCAGCTAGTGAAGCATAGTGGATTTTGGTACGATCGACAACCTATCGGCGTATGCTCCTTAGACGTAGCCCTTAGTGGCGAACCAAGTAAAAAGGGTGGTGTCTTCTCTGTGCATGTGTATGTATTCTTTCTAATCATAATCATCATACAGGTTCAACAAGTTCCTAACAATGTGGGAACAAGATCCATCACATTAAAATAAAAAGTGGTCACCCTGATTCACCCCTCCCCTCTCAGGGTGTCCCGGGGTCCTTCATTTCCTACATAAAAACCACTATCTTGAGCCATCAGAAAATTAAAATTAAAATATATAATATTATCTCTATCAATTCAAAAATAATTCTATTATTTAAATATTCACAAAATTCTCTAATTAAAAACAATTTGATGAATTATAATAATTTGTATAATTATAATCTTTTAATTTTTTATCATGAATTCTCTAGCCACTATATCAATTAAAATAACAGAAATTAATTCCCAAATCCAAATTTCCTAATTTAAATCAACTACTAAATTTAGATTAATACCAAATTTATCCATTTCAAATTATAATCCCCAATTTAATTTACCATGTCACATTAATAACCAAATGGAAATAATCCTCATTTATTAATAATATAAAATAATTGAAAACATAATCCTGTAATATAATTCATATGTTAATAATATATCAATTAATCACATAATAAGAAAAACCAAAATCAAACAATAAAAATGATCCTATAAAACCACATTCCCTATTAAAAAAGTTGAATTAATAAACTAATGATTATCAACATATTAATTAATTAAACACTAAAAAATAATGGATGATACAATTTTGGTTTAATACAAGTTTAACATTTATATGAAATGATTTCATGTAACTTATAAAATAGAGTAATTTTTGTATATATAGTTAGAATATGATTTTATTTTCATTAAAGTAGAAATATAATAAGATATGTTAAGTGTTTTACATTAATAAATTTTTAAAATAATAATTTTTTAATTGTATAAAATACAAATCACAATTTTTGGAGAAAATAAAATATGTAGAGAATAATTCAAATAATATGGGGAAATTGTTAAAACCATTTATTAATAATAAATTTCATATTATTTCCAATGTAAATAGTCATCAGGAAAATGATTATCTAACTAGGTAGGTCGTGTTAATGTGGGTTCCCCATATAATATCATATGTAATGATATTATAATATAGGCGTTACGGTCACTATGAGATATGTACAATACTGAGGGGGCATGGAGTGGTGAATTAGTGTTGGGTAAAATATTACTTATCTAAAACATTATATAATTTTTAACCTCTTCATTTTTTAGTTAATGGATCTCTCTCAATATCACTTACATTATTTCGAAGAATATAATTTTTTAAAGGAAGTAAATGAATATGGGGAATTATATTTTTTAATGAGGTTTTCCTCTATTTATGATGATTAAATCACCAATACGTCATCATGGTTATGCACACAAATTTCATAATTATTATTATGAGATGAATCATAAGAAACAGTATGTACAAGAGATATTTATCCTATATGTAACTAGGTATAGTAAAAACACAAAATCACAATTACATAATATAGGATATCTGTCTACACCTCTTGAGTATTTTTCACTAGAAATTACACATTCCTCCTCTATATTTAATAAAATACAATCTTCTTCTTCAAACCGCATCAATAATTATATCCACATATTCCTCGTAATAAAAACATGGATGTATCAAATCTATATCAATAAAGGGATTAATCTTTTCTTTTTTTCTTTGTGATATTGAAATATTATATTTTATATCTTTTACCTATTCTTATTTATCATCCAATAAAATAATTATAGAGGAAAGGATGAAATCACTTATTCCATTAATTATTCTTCAATGCATGTAATCATCCTTATATAAGTAGCATTAGATATTAATTTTTCTAGGATTAACATAAATCATTATATAATGAAGCATCAGTTCCCTTATTAAATATATAGATATTTAATCTTTCTTATCACTGTATTTGGATCTCTATTTTCCCAAATGTATACCTATTTTTATACATTATCCCATTTGGGATCACTTAGGATCATTAAAATATGTTTTATATATTTTAAAAAAATACCCTCAAATTTGGTACTTAAAAATCATCTGAATTTTTCTAAATGTTTTCACATTGGTTGGTCCACATGATCTTCATATATTCTATTCTTAATAAACAGACGTATCCAATAATTTTCTAAGAATACCCATTCTCAAAAGTCATTATCATTTTAAACAAACTTAATCAGATTCAATGTTTTTATTTACACTATAATTAAGACTAATTATTTACATGAAATGAAAGATAAAATATTACAAACATCCTTTTCTCCAGAAAACCATATTATTCATTCTCATCTAAATTTACATTCACTCATGCATGGAAGATTGCATCATTGAAACATATAAATCCACATTGTGGTGTATAATCTTACAAAATCATGTTTTTATCTTTGTTTTTTATATAATATCAAATGGATTCCATCAAAATCCTTCAATATTTTGAAACTATGATATTTAAATCCTTGAGGAACTCTTTCAGCATCATTACAAGTATGTTAATTCTTTGGAATATTATAATATGGGTACATACTTATTTCTTTTTTTAGAATTTCTCAACATTTCCTCTTTGATTTACCTTATTATTTCTAATATGATGATCCTATTTTAAATTAATCATATTTAATCATTGATATTTTTATGGTATATTAAACATTGAAGTCCATTTTGAGTATCACTTATTTTAATTTTATTAAATAGAATTATTAATTTGGAAAACCATATGATATTTAGATTTTAAAAGATTAAAAACAATTAATAAAGGGAATAAATATATTGTGTATTAGATGAATTAATTTTTTTTTTCAAATTATAGGGACATTGAGTCCAAATTACTAATAGGATGGTCAAAATAACCCATATGTTGAGTATAATGACTTCATTATAGTTCAACATGATTCATACAAATGTCCTTCCCTTTTCTAAAAAATTATCTATTGAGAATTATTCAAAGAGTGATTTAGTATGACACTTACATATGTGATAAAATGATGGGTATATATTAATAGTGGTATCAAATTATTCTTATATAGATATAATTGGCCCATATGCAGTTTAGAACTTTTTAAAACTTTTAATCTCCCTAGTTCTGAAATGAAATAAAAACTCCAAAAGTCACTATAATTTTATAAATTCTTAAAAAATATTCTTAATTCATTTTAGTGACTTATCGTACACTTCAAAAAAATAAAAATATTATAAAAATATATTTCTAAAAATATTAGACAATATTTAATGATTTTGAATCATTGGATTGTTTCTTCTCACTAATAGTTTCATATTTCTTCATTTAAGTTCCAATTTCAATATGTTTTCATTGGACTCAATCATAGATATTATAAACATAAATTAAATTTTATTTTGGGAATTTCAAATATAAGGATGGATGTTAAGACTATATTGGTTAGCTAAAAAATTGATATATAGAATTTAATTTTCACTATAGTCCATGAGACTGTTAGATTCAATACAAACATCCCAATCTATTTATATATGTGAAATATAAATCAATGGAATATTCAAACTAGAGTTTCCAATAATAAAAAAATATTCTTCATGTAATTTTAATTTTTTAGGTATTTTATCTAAATATAACTTATATATTAATAGACCACTATGCATTACTATTGATAATACTTACTTCAATTTGTCAAATATACTCCAAAATATTTTATACATGATATTCAAGGAGCTTCTATATTCTTTTACATTTAAACATTTAACACCACCATCTCTAAATCATAAATTTGTGTCTCAAATATTCATTTACTATTCATATACTATCAATATTAATGGGGAATGTTTACTTTATATTTTAGTATTAGATCCCCATTCTTCTTCCAATAAGTTCCTCATCAACACATATTTTTATGATACACCATACCTTTATAAATTGTATCCCTAGTGTTAAGAAATAAAACATCAAACCATGGTCATTTCAATAATATCCTCATTGTCATTTAATTTCATACCTCCTAAAAAAATGATATGTTAGTCTTTTTGTAACGCCTTGACCCTAGTTACCCAGAGTCGGTGCATTATTACATAACATTGGCATGATCACAAGATATCAAATCCCGAAATACCGATCGGTTTAGTAGCCATGGAAGTACTAGATACATTCATATGTTTTATATTACATTATAAATTTAAAAACAAAAAAAAACATTGTCTATATTGACCAAATTCATTTCCCTTATACTATCCCTCTAAGTCAGTCATAATATACTTCTTTGTATCCTAGGAGAAATAAAACATATAAAGGGGTGATCTTAGATGCTCTAGAAGGATAAAAATATTGCATAAACTTTAATAAATAAGAATAAATATTTAAGGTAATGTATAAGACAAAAACATAATTCTTTTAAACATAATATTCAGAATAATATGGAAAATATAAATCAAATAATTACATTTACTTATTCACATGGATATTCTACTAGTCAAATAATCACATGTAATATCAATAGCCAATTTTATAATGATGGAATGCATAATTTCAGACATCATAACTACATAGTCAAGAAAACATGCCAAGAATACAAATAAGATTTTGTCAAGGCCTTGTTCCAAGACACTAGTTTGTCTCACGAGACCTAAGGAAACATTTAAGAGCTACAGTGGGCTCCAACTATCACTTACTATGTCTCACCCCGACCATGAATGCCTATATTTTTATTCTTTTCTCGGTCCCATGACTTTTGGTAGATTCGGGTTTGGGTCTGAGTGTGAACTTTGTTTTTAAAATATTGATGTTTTTGGTGGGTCTCAGGCCAGTGCGCAGTCACTGCACTGCTAGCAGTCAGCACACATTCGGTCAGGGTGGGTGCGCGTTCACTACACCGCTTGTAGCGATCGTGCGTTCAGACCTGGTGAGTGCTCGGTTTCCTAACCGTTTAGATAAATTATAAAATTAGAAGATTAAATTAAATTGTAAATAATAATAATAATAAATAAATAAAGTAAAATAGGTTAATTAAATTAAAAAGAATTTTATAAAATGTTTAATAAATAATAGTTTTTTTTTATTATTATTTATTTATTTATTTATTTGTATACTTTTTTTCCTATTCTTTTTTTCTCCATTTCTTTCTTCTTCTTTTTTTCCACACTTTTATTCCCCTCCTGTTCTGGCATTCTTCCTCGGCCGCGCCCTCCTAGAGTGTCAACCAGCCCTAACGTCCAGACCTCTGTCAGGCTTTTGCGTTTTCCCCTCATGCAGCCGCCTCCTCACCTATAGCCCGCGTCTCAACCTTCCGTCGCCCAGCACCTCCCTTCCTTATCTACTTCCTCACTCGTGTCCAGTCCTTCACCATGCCTCCACTAGTGCCTCCCATTTGCTCCCCTCCTACCTTCCCCAATGCCTCGCCTGTGTCCGGGCCTGCGGACAACCCATCGGCCACCGTTTCACCTCGCGCCCCTCATACAGACCTCCTCATGTACCGTCATATACCCCACCTCTTGATTTCTCCCCTCTGCACAATGCCTCCCTATGATCCCCTCATCCTATTCCTGGCACGACCTCCCCATTCTGGTCTGGACCTCGCCTTTCACCGCTACATCCGGTATCGCCTTTTTCCGGTGCGACCCTTTCCAGGTCCTACGTGGCATCCGCCATCTGGTCGGCTTCCGACCGCCCTCCACTAGTTGCCCCGTTCATCCGACCACCTCTAGTTACCCACAAACCGCACCTCTAGCCTCTTTCTCGCTATCCGACCACCCATGGATTGTTGCTCGGGCCTCCATCCACTCGCGGACCTTCTGCCCTTGCTGGCGTGCACCCATTAGAACCGTGACCTACCTCTCTGGCGCGCATGACCCCACCAATGCCCTCTTTGGTGTGCAACTCCTTTTGAGTAGTCTAAGACCTCCTTGTGTCTTGTTCTGGCATTTTCTGACATCTACCACTGATGTCGAGCAGTTTGGCTTCACGTCGTTTCCCCTGCTTTGAGGCTCAGGTGAGGTATGTGATGTCCCTTTTTTTGATTATTTTAAATTAATGTTTATGTTTTATGATAGTTATCTTTGCGATGTTCAATTATTAGGTTACTTCTAGTTAGTGTTTCTGTGTTTTGAAGTATTTTACTTTTGTTGCAGTGCGTTGGCAGGGTAACCCCACCTTATCGCGATCATCCGTCTGTGCATGATTACGCACCTATGCGAGCCGTGTTATGTCATCATGTTCAAGTTGTGAGTAAAGGTAGGTCCCCCACTGCACTCATCATTAAATTTAGAATTTATTAATTTCTTGATATTTAATTTATTTTAATAAATATGCAATAATATAAGATAATTAATTTTTAAATAATTAGTTGGTGTAAAAAGATCTGTTTATTTTATACATATCACTTGACATATTTTCGTGATGAGAGGACACACAACAGTGAAAGAATACATGTTTGGCCATTAAACAAAATTCACAGAATTTCAAATATTGTTTTGGTTTAATGATAAATTGTTTCTCTTGAAGGGTGAATAAGTGTTTTGGGTTTTATTGAGAGACGTGGCTTTTCTTTAAAATTGGTTAAGACTCGTTTGGCACTTTAATAAAAGTAATTTAATTTGGAAAGCTCTCTATCGGGTGACTTAGTGGTGATCTTTGGTGTTCATTGATTTGTGTGAGTTGTGTGTGATATTTTTGTTACTTGATTGACTTTGCTGACTCACCCCTTTCTTGTTTATTAAGCGTGTTGACATGGGAACTAGACATAGTGAGTGAATCTTCTGAGAACGTTTGCTAAAATAGTTTATATTATGCACTGTCTAGGGGCCCCATAACAGGGGAATACGGAGTTATTCCTGCTATGGTTATTGGGCCCCTCAGTTAGGCCATGAAGGGATATAATGAGCGTTAGGGCGGTATGACATCATCGAGTTAGGGTATGCCTTCAAGATGAGTCACATGTATAGTACGTTCTGGATTGTTCACGAGCTCCGAGGTTCGACCAATGTTTCCTTTAGTGTTTATTTGTATGTGGGGGATGATTAAGAGGTCTAGTTCAGTTGTTGTTCCCTGTGTGCCACCTTTTCTATTGCCCTTAGTGTGTGTGGTGTGTTATACGTGGTTTTCATTTTTCCTAATAACTGATGTTTGGATTTCTAAATGGTTTGAAAAAATGTCTAAATACACAAATTCACCTATTCCTTTTATATATTAAACATATTTTTAAATAAAAATGGTAATGGACTGATACTTGTTTTATAATTGAAAGTGTGTGTGTGGAAACCCATATTTTGTATAATTTAGTTCAAATCTGGAAGTAGTGAATTTCTTTATTTAAAGGTATTGCATTGGGAATAGTTTGTTGGGCATTCCTAATGAGTTCTAATACACACGCCTATAGTGTTTTACTATTTTTAGTTATTTTGAAGGTTTGAATTTATCTTGCTCGCCCTGGGAGAGATTTTATAGTGGAATAGTGAGCGACTGTCGGATTTGCGAGGATTTTTTGTTGTGGTCAGGTTAGTTTGTTGTTGTTGGTTGTTCCTCCTTTCTTGTGTCTTTTATTTTCCTTAGGTTATTATATTTTTTTGCTGCTTTATTTATTTTCATGGTCCAAATCGTTCCAAATTGTCTGCTATTTATGCCCTTGTGCTTGTCGCCAGCCCAAGAGGATTGGGAACACCTCTAGGGTCATGTAGCGGACCGGCTCGGGTGATCCGTTGAGGGTCGACTCATGTTGGTTCATGACAAAATGGTATCATAGGAGGCCCTTATTATTTGGGAAATCAATTAGATGGAGATTAGGGCTGTTAGGGCTCAAGAGGTAGGTTATGGCTCGGTGCCTGACCACCACCGCTCGTGACGAGAAATGAGTTACCAGGGTTCATCTTATATTTGAATCTGTTATGTTTGGTTGTTTTTAGATTAGGGGATGACAATGGGGGAGAATCGGTTCCCTTTGTGGCCCCACATGGGGTGGGGACCCAGTTGAAGTCCAAGTGTCTGGCTCAAGGTCCTCTTAGTGTTATGCTTAACATGGGGTATGGATCCCCACCATGTTACTAGGTCAGACTTATACACTAGTTCATCATTCCAGTGGGTTATTATTTCTTGTGTTTTTTTAATCTAGAATGATTTGAGTGTGCGTTAAAAGTGAAATTGGTTTTGAAATGGAAATGTGTTTCTTTCAAATTATTTTTGAAATTAATAAAGTGGGTTTTTGAAGAGAAGGTGTATTGGTTTGGAAAAACATGGTATGTGTTTGGATTTTGTAAGGAAAAGAAGTGTTTAAACCTTGGCACTCCTTATGGTCACACGTGTGTGAGCATGTATGGAAAGAGCGTAGGGGCACATGTTTGTAGATGATGTGAGAGGGATTGAATAAACGCACGTGTGACGGTTCATAAGGTGCCATAGGTGTGTTTTTAAAATTATAAAGAAATAAATGTTTTTGGAAAAGTGATTTCTCCTTGTGTTGTATATGTTTGGCTTATGGGACTATTGTCCTCGGCTTGTGTTGATACATTGATTGAGTTTTGGCTTGATGCTAGTTTCGATTGTGTTTTTCATGTTGTCATGAGTATTCCTCCTAGAAGGCCTCCAAAAGTAGTTAATGGGTTATGACCCGTCTCCAATTCTTTTTGTGTATTGCCAGCTTATTGAGGTAATTGAAGTCATTTAGAATAAGTTGTATAGTTCGGAAAGATAGTGTGTCTTTGGGTTTTTGGGAACTCTCAGGGATGTTAAAGTTCATACCATCCCAGAGTCATTTGACGGTTCCCTTTTAGACTAGTAAATATGATATGTATCTTTGTTTTTTGAATTTTTTGAGAGATTAATAGTGGTCGACCTCTGTGAAGGTTCCCCCTCTGGCAAGGAGTGTGGGCCGGTGGAACCTATCTCCAAGAAACCATCCTCGTCAGTACCGGCTCCTCGTTCGTCGAACCGATCTCTTGTGCGCCACCAGTATGGCCAGTCTGAACATTCTAAGCCATCATGTTGCATCTATTTGAAAATGTATGACCATCATGATTTTTTGAATCATCGAACAGATGAAGGAGTTAGAGACCATAAGATGAAAATACCTCAATGTGAGGCAGGAGATGATTCAGCCATCAAGGCTCCAACCATAAGTCTCGGGGTGAAGCTCGCGCATAGTCAGGAGTTTCCAAGCGTGTGTGGGACCACATTCTGGATAATGATTTTAGCTCTGGGATGGCTATATCAAAAATTTACTTATTCTATTCTCGTCTTCATCTTAAACTCTTCCTCGTTAGGGTGGTGTGATGAAATTGTTCAATCGCAATCCAAGTGGGCGTATCTGCTCTTACCGTAGTTCTAAGTCACATAGATTCCTCAAAGGGGTGTTGGGCCCATTGATAAATGGGCCTATTCTAATTTTGAGTTGGTCTCAGGTGTGTTCGTTAGGGAGGTGTTTGTTTTATGAAATTGATGAGGGGTGTTGAGTTAATTTCCAATCCTCAAGTTGTTGGATTGTTCCATAGCAGGATTTTTGTCAATTCTCAGGTGTGTTGTTTGATACATATGGGGGAACATGAATGAGTTTGGATTTGGAGTTCCTATGTTGCCCCCCCTGGGGGGTTGGTGTGTTCGTGTTTCAAGGGTTTTTGTATTATTGAATTATTTTGGTGGGGAGAACCCTCTCATGTTCTCCCCTCAATCTCGGGCAGTGGTTCTCCTTGAATTGGTATGGTGTGATGTTTTTTGGGAATGGTCACCCTGAAGCTCTCGGTTCTCTATACTTTTTTTTGGGAATGAACTCAATCTGTGTCAACTGTTTTCTTGGTGACTTTCTGGGGGCAAAAAGTGTTTGTGGTGGGGGTAATTGTCACACCCCGACCACAGGCGCCTATATTTTTTTTTCTTTTCTTAGTCTCACGACTTTGGGTAATGTTGGGTTTGGGTCCGAGTTTGAATTATTTTTTGAAACATTGATGTTCCCAGTGGGTCTCAAGCCAGTGCGCAGAAACCACACTACTAGTGGCCACCGCGCATTCAGTCAGGGTGGGTGCGCGGTCACCACACCTCTTTTATCAATTGTGTGCTCAGACCTGGTGAGTGCGTGGTTGCCCAACCATTTAGATAAATAATAAAATTATAAGAATAAATTAAATTGTAAATAATAATAATAATAAATAAATAAAGTAAAATAGGTAAATTAAATTAAAATTTTTTTATAAAATGTTTAATAATAATAAAAACAATGATTTATAATAATAATATTATTATTATTTATTTACTTCTCTTTTTTTTATTTTGTCGTATTCTTTTTTTTCTCCTTTTCTTTCTTCTTTTTTTCCACATGTTAGTTCCCCTCCTGTTCTAGCATTCTTCCCCAGCCGCTCCCTCTTGTAGCATTAACCAGCCCTCCCGTCTAGACCTCTGCCAGGCTTTTGCCATCACCCCTCATGCAGCTGTCTCCTCGCCTACAGCCCGCGTCCCGACCTGCCATCGCCGAACACCTTCCTTCCTCTCTACTTCCTAACTCGCATGTAGACCTCTTCTAGGCCTCCAACAGCGCCTCCCATTCCCTCCCCTCCTGCCTTCTCTGTTGCCTCGCCTGCGTCCCAGCCTGCCGACAACCTAGCGGCCCCTGCTGCACCCCGCGCCCCTCATACAACCGTTCTACTATATAGCCAATGACCCTGCCTCTTGCTTTATCCCCTACTCACAGTGCCTCCATGCGCTCCCCTCGGCCTCTCCACAATGTGGTCTCCCCCTCCTAGTCCGGCCATCGCCTTCTGCCGCTCCGTCTAGCGCCGCCTTTGTCCGGCGTGACCCTCTCCAGGTCCTGCGCAGCATCCCTTGTTTGGTCAGCTTCCAACCACCCTCCCATCATTATCACGTGAATAAAACCATCTCCAGCCACCCGCAAACTTCTCCTCCAGCCTGTTTCTCGCTATCCAGCCACCCATGGATTACCGCACTAGCCTCCGACCACCCGCGGACCTTCTACCCTTGCTGGAACGCACCCGTCGGAACCACAACCTCCCTCGTCGGCTCCCTCTCCGATGCACGTGACCATGCCAATTCCCTCTTTGGCATAAAACTCATTTTTGAGTAGGTGAATACCTCCTTGGTTCTTGTTTTGGATTTTTCCGATGTCCACCGCCAAAGGCGAGCGGTTTGGGTTCGTGCTATTTCACCTGCTTGGAGGCTCAGGTGAGGTATGTGTTGTTCCTTGTTTTGATTATTTTTAATTAATGTATTTGTTTTTTTTGTAGTTATCTTTGTGATGTTTAATTTTCGGGTTACTTCTTGGTAGTGTTTCTGTGTTTTAGAGTATTTTACTTTTGTTGCAGTGCATTGGCAGGGTAACCTCGGCTTACCGTGATCATTGGTCTGCGCGTGCTTGTGTGCCTATGTGAGGCATGTCACGTCTTTGTGTTCAAGTTGCGAGTTGAGGTAGGTCCCCCACTGCACTCGTCTTTAAATTTAGAATTCATTAATTTCTTTATAATTTAATAATTTTAATAAATATGAAATAATATAAGATAATTACATTTTAAATGATTAGTTGGTGTAAAAAGAGCTGTTTATTTTATACATAGCACTTGACATATTTTCTTGACGAGCGGATTCACAATAGTGAAAGAATGCCCATTTAGACTTTAAACATAATTCACAGAATTTCAAATATAGTTATGGTTTAATGATAAATGGTTTATTTTGAAGTGTGAATATGTTTTTTGGGTTTTCTTGAGAAATGTGGTTTTTCTTTAAAATTGGTGAATTCCCATTTGCACTTTAATAAAAATAATTTATTTTGGAAAACTCTATATGGGGTGAATCATGGGTGATATTTTGTGTACGTTGATTTGCGTAAGTTGAGTGTGATATTTGTGCCACTTTATTGACTTTTCTAACTCACCCCTTTCCTGTTTATTATGCATGTTGACATGGGAACTAGACATAGTGAGTGAATCTTCTGAGAATGATTTCTCCACTAGATTAGATTATGCACTGGCTAGTGGCCCAATATCATGGGAATACTGAGTTGTTGCTGCTATGGAGATAGGTCCCCTCGGTTAGGCCATGAAGGGCTATACTGAGTGTATGGGCGTTATGACGTCATCAAGTTAGGGCATGCCTTCAGGATGAGTCACATGTATAGTACGTTCTGTATTGTTCATGATATTCTAGGTTCGACCCAAGTTCCCTTTAGTGTATATTTGTATGTGGTGAATGATTGAGAGGTCTAGTTCGGTTGTTGGCCCCTATGTGCCACCTTTTCCATTTCCCGTCGTGTGTGTGGTGTGTTATGTGTGTTTTTCCATTTGGAAAATAACTGGAGTTCAGATTTATAAATGGTTCCCAAAAATGTTTTAAAATGAAAATGCACCTATTGCTTTTAAATATTAAACTTATTTTTAAATCAAAAACGGCAATGGACTGATAATTGTTTTAGAAATGAACGTGTGTGTGTGGAAACCCATATTTTTATAATTTAGTTCAAAACTAGAATTAGTAAATTTCTTTATTTAAAGGTAGTGCATTGGAAATCATTTTTTGGGCATGCCTACTGAGTTTTAATACTCATGCCTATAGAGTTTTCTTGTTTTTAGTTATGTTGCAGGTTTGACTTGAGCACGCTCGTCGTGGGAAAGAGTTGGTTGTGGACTAGTGAGGGACTCTCGGAGTCGTGAGGAGTTTTGGTTGTGGTCAGGTTAGTTTTCTATTATTTGTTGTTCCTCCTTTTTTGTGTATTTTATTTTCCTTGCATTATTCTAATTTTTATGTTGTTTTATTTATTTTCATGTGCCAAATCATTCCCACTTGTCCTCTATTGATGCCCTGGTGCTTGTCGCCAGCCTGGGAGGATCAGGAACACCTCTTAGGTCAGGTCACAAATCGGCTCGGGTGATTGGTTGAGGGTTAACCCGAGTTGGTTCGTGAAATAATAAGTCCAATGCATTCCTCATATGAAAAGGTTGAAACATAACATAAACATTTGTATTAAGACTAGCATATGAAATATTAATATGTTAACCATAAACAATGAATGGTATAAAAATAACACATCCCCAGTCAAACATATCACAAAACCTTCAATACAATATGGAATATTTCTATCATAATAAATCAACTTCAAACAAGTATAAAATCCATCAATGGCTGTTGACATAGATGAAATCAAAATTATTTGAGAGGAATATCTATTTCAATTTTTCGATCGTTTAAAAGTAATTTATTTAAAAAACAAAACATTTATTTTTAAACTCTTCTTATAATCATGTATGGGAATATTCGAAGGTGTTATAATGAAGGAAAATAATCGCACTCGCCGTATAAGTTAGAAATAACATTTTTACCTTTATTTATTGAAAAGGTCATAAATTACCTTTTTTGGAAAATGACAGAAAGATTTATTTCAATCCATTTTGTAAAATGTAAAACAAGGGTATAAATGACTTTAACCCATAGTAATAATGTTTTGATATACATTTTTAAGAAACATGGATGTGGATGATAAAGAGGTCCAAGTAGATACTTATGTAAAAACAACCTCAGATAATAAAGAGATTGTGAAATTATCACTTACCTTGTAATTTTCCTTGGTCGAGGATACATTAAAATCATCTACAATAGTTAAATCACAGTTATTAAATTATACAAAAACCACATACATAAATATGATATCATATATGATATTCTAATATTGATTTGTTTATAATATTTTAGTATTATAATTGCTTTGGGTGTTAACAGATTCGTTTTCCTTTATATGTTTTGTTACATAAGACATGTTTATTATGAATATGTTGTATTTAATTCATATCCGAAGTGATATTAAGTTCATAAAAATTATTTTTAATAATCAAATAAATTTTATTCTTGAATGGTTATGATGGAGAATGAATCTTACCGCGTTCATGGAGACAATAATTCGTAAATACGCACAAACATTACTTTCATTTCATTCCTATAATTTTAAAAGGAAATAAAACCAAATGATACATAGGTATATTATTATTCCAGTATAATATAATATTTTATATATATTACGTATGTTCATTAACACCATCCTTTATATGTTCCATGTATTGTATGAACGAGTCATATCACTTTGAGGGGGTGGTAGTATGCACTTCCTCAAATAAAATTATCATATATATACAACATGAAAAGAGTAAATGTATGATAAAAAAGATAATTAAAGAAGATTATAAATAAAATAAATATCATAAATATCATATATAATTATAGTGGCATCATAATGGCCACAATAAGAGGTGGTAGTAGAAGATTGAACAATCGTCATTTCGAGAGGCAATAGTTCACCGTCCACAGAAACATTATGCTCTACACCCATTAGATGACGGTGTTTTTAAGTTTATTTCCAAATATTCTAAAAAAACAACGTATTATATTTATAATACGACTGTTTTTTTAAAAGGAATAAAGAGAGCTTAGGGGGTTGAAGAAGTAAAATAAAAAACAGAACTTAAGAAGAGATGTTGCCTTTAAATCTTGTAACTCCCTTTGGATTGAACTAAAAGGATTTCTTGAAGTACCTTATGCCTAAGGTAAGGCTTATGAGAGGAAGATAGGGATTTAAAAAGATTAATTAGTCTGATTTTGGATGATTCAAGAGGCATGAGAGGTGTGTGTAATGGGTTAGAGGTGATGGATTTTTTTAAGGGGGAGGAGGGGCTCTTTACGAATGTTTGAAAATATTACTTAAAAATATAATTATTTTTGATATCTAAAGGTACAAAAATAATTAACATGGAATATAATATGTCTCATGTCTGAAAAAAATAATCCAATAATAATTTTTTAGGTTTTACATATTGTTTTACTTTCTAAAATCTCAATTATTTAAATCATTCATTTATGAGGTAAACACTACATCATTATTGTGTCACAAATATTTTTATTTATTCGATGTCTAAAAATTATAAAAAAATTCCATCATTTAGGAAATAATTTTAGAATTAGAATTAAAATTTATATTCAAAATTATATCTTATATAACCCCATGTGTAATTTTTTTTACCAAAATATATATGTTTATGTCATTTCTGTCTTTACTTTAAATAATTAATATAAAGTGTCATTATCACTCTCAAGTGGCTCCATGGGGTCCTAAAATCGAACCAATGATGTAAATGGTCGAAACATTATCAACCAATAGGAATATAATACATGTTAGGGTAATTCAATATTACTATAATATATTTTTCTACCCTTATTTACCTAATTTACCCTTTAACTGTGGTAAATAATATATTTACCGAAATAATAATTCATAATGTATAAAAATAAAAGTTACCTATTTACACAATTTGGAAATCTTTATTCCAAATATGTAATCCATTTTTTCTAATTAGAAACATAGAAGTGGCAGAAATTAATTTAAAATTAATTCCGGTTGTTAAAATAAAAAAGCGTTTTTTATGAAATAATGACTATCAAAATATTGACACTTGTTTACGTCCTGTTTAAATGTGAAATTACATCCAATGACCTAAATTATATTAAATGATAAAAATGTAATATAATGATACTTAAAATTCATTCAAATGTATAATTCAACACTATAAATAATTTATAATAAAAAACATGTTTTTAATAAATATTTAATATTTTTTTACTATTCATCAAAAATTGAAATTTTTCAAAAAAGTACCAAAAATTAACCCTAAGATAATTTTTATATTTCTAATCCAAAAGTGATGTCCATGTTGAAAAATAAAATTTATAATATTAAAAAATTGGGTATTACTATTCATAACAGATAGTTTGATTGATCATGGTGTGTTATAATCTCGAAGTTGTGTACAACGCAAGCTATTGCATTATTCCAAAGAAAATGTATTGTGGTATCTTTGAGTGTTACATTTTACCCTCCTTAAAATAATTCCATCCTAAAATTTTTTAGAGTAATACTACATAAAAATATTTGGATGGTTCTTCATCATATGTTCCTCAGGTTCCCACATTGCCTCTTCCATCTTATGATATCTACATAGAACTTTCACCAGGCGAGTCATCCAGTTTCTCAACACTTTTTCACTGGTATAAAAAATACTGATAGTGTCTTCAAAATAAGGCAGATCAATTTCCAGTTCTATTTCTTCATAGGTGAGTACATGCGTTGGGTCTGGCATGTATTTTATCAATAATGATACATGGAACACATCATGAGCTTTGGAGAGACATGGAGGAATTGTAAAATGGTAACCCACTTCCCCTATTAGTTCTAGAATTTCGAATGGTTTGATGTACCTGGGACTTAACTTACCCTTCTTATCGAATTGTATAACTCCATTCCATAGAGATACCTTCAATAAAACATTATCTCCTACCTAATATTCAAAATCCTTCCTCCAGTTATTGGAATATCTCTTTTGCCTACTTTGAGATGATTTGGTGTTGGTTTCAATAATCTTCATCCCTTCAGTTTTTTCCTAAACTGGTTCTCAGCCAACGAGTTTTCCTTCACCAACACAATCCTAACAAGTTGATGTGGTACATCTCTTTCCATATAACGCTTCATATGGTGCCATCTGAATACTTGAATGGAAGCTATTGTTATAGTAAAATTCTATCAGATGTAAATATTGATCCCACATACCTTGAATGTGAAGTGATAAAGATCTCATCATGTATTCTATGGTATATAAAGTCTATTCTGATTGTCCATCAGTTTGAGGATGGTATGCAGTGCTCAAGCAAAGTATAGTATCCAAGTCCTTATGAATACTTTTCCAATATCTTGGTGTAATACAGGGATCACGATCATAAATAATCTATAGGGGTACTCAATAAAGTCTTAAAAATTCATTAATATAAAATCATGCTAAACATTCAAGTGGAAAATATTCTCTTATAGAAAGAAAATGTGCTGACTTAGTAAAACGATCAAATTTGAACAATACTACATCGTTCCTTATAAGAGTCCTTTGTAGTCCCCTGAAAACGTCTGTCGCAATATCATCCCATTTACACTCAGGTATGGGAAGAGGTTTCATGACTCCTCTAGGATGTTTTTTTTCCAGATTTCACTTATTGAAAAACCATACATCTTAAAACATAATCCGAAATTTATATATTCATGTTTTCCCACAAATAATGTTCCTTCAAATCTCTGTACATCATAGTGCTACCAGGGTGTATAGGTAAATTCCAGCAATGACCATAATCCAACAATTTCCATTTGAGATCAGATATGTTAGGAACACAAAGTCTCTTCCCAAATTTCAAAATCCCATCATCATATAGAATGTTGATCAATCTTCAATCATTCACAGCATTAATTTTTTTTTGAAACCTTTCATCATCATTTTGAAAACTTTTTATCATTTCTAGTAAAGATGGTTTAGCAACCATTTGAAAATGTATTAATGTTTCACCATCCATGATTATTATCATATCCATCATTAATATATCCATGAAAATAATATACCTTTAAACTCCCATCTTGTTCAAAACTCCATGATCCCTTGGTCTGGTTACATAATTTAGTTTCATGTACTAGGGGTAACGAACCATGTGAATGTTGTTAAATGTGAATGTGCACCCATGTTGTTGTGTGTTAAAATTTTCAGGTCTAGAACCTAATAAATGATTCATGATAAATTGATTACAGGTTTTGTTTATGTTGGTCTACACCATGGTAATTATATTGGTAATGTTGGTTTATATCGAAAAATGGGTGTTGGGCTTGGTGGCCCACACCAGGGTATTGATGTTTGTTATGGCAGTCCACATATGGGAATAGGTTTTGATCATTGAATTCCACACCAAAGTTTAGCAAAACTAACTAGTTCCACATGTATAGTAATTATGACCAATTTATGTATGATATAAAAAAAAGGTCAGGGGCCGAATCCTGTTTGTTGGGTTGAGGTATCATTTAGAACATGAGGGAATATGGGATTAATTTATAACTGTTTCCTATTGAAATCTCTTTGACTAACTACTTTTTTAATATTTAATTTTATGTATTCAATGAATATTATTTCAAAACATATTTGTTTTGACTTCAATGGTAGTGGATTAATGTGTTTTAATCTACCCCTACTTAAGCCACCATTGGTTTATAAGAAAACAATATGTTGTAGGTAGGGATAATGTAAAATGTGCTATTTAAGATGGCTAATTTTGGACACACGATGGAGCATAAATTAGGGGTCTGAAATGATACAGTGAGTATTTTTTGTTATCTTATTTAGTTTCTTATTTTGGTTTCCCTTTTAGAACATTAGAGTATCATGAAATGACATGATTTGCCTATTTCTTTGTTGGTATATACTCAGTTTTGGAATATGGTATGAGATGGTTGGATTATTTTTATTATTTCATGTTTATGTTTATTATTATTTTCTCTATTGGATTACTTTGTTAATTAGGTTATATCCTCCACATGTGTTTCATTAGACCCTCGATGCAAGTTGGAAGCCTCTATCATATAAGGAGATGCAGTTTTTTTCATGTGGTGTACTGATTTTGGGCATCGTTTTTAGTGGAAACCAAGCCAGGGTGTTACATTTATGGTTTCATTGATCATGTTTATAAACTAATGTTACCACACTATTAAGATTCATTTATTAATTTATTCCATTTAATATTCCATGACTCATGTTTTATGATCTATGAACTATTGGGTATGATTTGATTATGTATCTGGATTTTAGCCATATGTTCATCTTATGATCATTTATGATCATTGACTGTTATCTCATAAGACTTACCTAAATAAGAGTTTGAGTTAACCCAATATTGTGTTTTCATTTTCCCATGGATATAAATGGAAGTATCATGTTTGATTTCCCTAAAATATTATCTTGTGTTAAGATATTATGGGAGATGTTAAAGACGCCTTTTAAATCTATGTATTATTGTTTATAATAGAAACAATAAATTATTTATCCAAAGAACATGGGTTTTTGAATTTTAATATTTTTCTATAAATCACTTAAATTCTAAACATAAAAGTTCCTTGGAATTTAATTGTTATATTATTTTGGAATGGTTTGGTAATTTAGGACGCATATAAAAGATAGTGTGTAATGTATATTGTTTTTTGTAATAGGATCTGGGAGTGTGGGCATGCGCTACCTCAATAAACATAGAAACTTCCATATGATATATGTATAAAAATATATTATTTGTAATTTTTTCTCACTAAATAATAGAAATTTTAATTTTTACCATTTTTTTATCATAGAATTATTTTTTTGAAATATATAATTTATTAATTTTTTTTGGAGTATATTCAATCATATGTAAGTAATATAAGAAAAAATAAAACATATAATAATTTAAATTGTAATTAACTTATTAGATAATTGTTTTTTGGATATATTATTATAATAAGATCATAATGTAAATAGATACATTAAAATCTATGATCTAATTTCTTTAATGGAATATTTAAATATGTAGAAACTTCCCCAAATAATGATAAAATCATTTAGAAAGATTTACATGTATTTAAAATAATAAATATTATAGAAACCATAACATTAGTTTTTATGAATTAATGATGTCATCACATAATATTGAAGTATTAAATTTAATGATAATAAAATATATATTAGCCTTTATTGTAATATTCTTTATTCAGAGATTTTATCAATCTAAAGGAGTTTTGTAAGAGGATTTTATTAAATTAGTACATAGATAGATACCAGGTGTCATGTTGATATGTTTCTATTATTACATATAAATTAATTTATTTTGGGTTTTTTTTATTGGATGTAATATATATGGGTGGTTATTTAATCATTTTGAAAGTATTAGTAATTGAGTTAGAAAATATAAATAATGTATCATTTTATAAAAAAATATAATTATTATTTATCATTTATTCTTATGGGTATGACTTTTTATTGAATGAAATTATAAATAAACTCCAAAAATTATGACATTTAATTATCCCAAATGAGTAATCACTGTAAATATGTGTTGGTGGTCAGGATGTGTAGAGATTTTCCTGAGTTAGGAATCAAATATAGATTCTGTGTTTCTATCATGAGGTAAAATTTTGTATTCTTCTAGATGACATGGTACCTATACTAAATGAAATATCATACATTATTTATTTAGTATTCTAGGGCTTCACCCTTTATATTAATCCCCATTACATATGGTTAATAAGTAATCTTGTATTTGTAACTTCATATTTATATAATTTTCTTACAGCAAGACTATGAAAGAACTCATTATATGTATTTGAGTATATTTATAATAATGTAATAGAATTTCATTTTCTATAATAGGAATTTTCTCTTATGTGACTAGTATGTTATATGGTTATGTGATTGATAAAAACTATGGATGTTTATGAAGGTCCCCATAACACCCTAAGAGGGGAGGGGGGAATCATGGTGTCAAATTTTTCTACCTAAAATGATCGATAATGATCCCATGTTGGTAGGAACCTGTTAAACCTATTTGAAGGTAATACGCAACCATTAAAACATTCAAATGAAAAAAGATAATATAATAATTTTTACATGGTTTACCACTAAGGTCGAGACCATGGATCACAGAAAGACATATTTTTTTATCATACGTAAACCAACTAATCATCACTAGTTGTGGAATACAATGTTCAAACATAGTCACTATGTTCCAGGATCACTACCTTTTAAAGATTTTAGGGAAAACTCACTATGACCATCAAAACAATTTCATTTACTCCCCCTATCTCACTACTTTGAGAGAAGTCAAAAACAGTTTATCGACTTGAAGGTCACTTTAATGGTTTGGAATTATAGGCTTTGGCCCTGACATAGATTGAGACTATACTTGCACCATAGACCCAAGTTAATTCACTCTAGAATCAAGGTTCACTTAAAACCAAAGGTTCAAAACTTCCTTTCTTGAATCCCCTTTGTGAAGCACCCTTCGTGAAGCATACTTTACTCTACAGAACAAACTACCTTCATCAAGTACACCTACCTTCACGGAACAAAATCCTTCGGATTGCTAAAAAAGTCAATGAGGTAAACCATGTCACCATGAAGTAGCCCTTTCTCAAAATCATTCACATAATTCAAGACATTACAAGAATTTTTGCAATGCTCAATCTAGCACATAATCTTAGTTTAATGGATCTCCCCGTGCTTCGTAAAATTAGAGCGATTCTAGATTTTCTCTCAATTACATCATTTTGAGTGACCAATGGTAGCCTCTTATTCGTAGGATCATCCATTTGTGAAGATGAAACACCTCCATCATTATTTATAGAACATTAAAAAAACACTTTCACAGAACTCCACCATTCATGATTCTATAATGAAATTCACTACTTGTGATGCTCATCATAGCCGTGAAGCCTTCAATAGATACATCACACAGTAGTGATGCTCTTATTCTCATAATCACGTAGAAACAATGCCTCTGTTATCAATTCTACTCATTTCATGAGTATAATCCTTGACAAATGAAATGCATTACTTTACCATATTTATGAAATTTTGATTCCAGAAAACTAACTTTGACGATTCTCATTTTAACTGCGGATCACACCGTTAGAAATCAAAAATCCTTCACGAAACACAACTCATGTAACCCTTCTATGTGATTCTTATTCCATTACAATAACTTCATAAGGACTTCAACATTTTAAGTCCATAACTTGACAAACATCATGTTATATGGTCCAATATTTATACAACATGTGATTTAATCATCTACATGGATAATATAAATGAGTGGGATTCATATATATTATTCATTATTTACTAAAATAATAAGTAATATATGAGCTACTGTATTATATTGATATATTTCATACATTGTGGTCACTCTATGTACTAGAGAAGTGGATTTTATGATTATACATGATATATGTGATATATCTGGTTTTCAATGTTATAGAGATACATGTGTTGGAAGAGATTATTCTATATTCATTTTAGATGTTATAGAGGAGATAAATTTTTCTGGAGGCCCCTCATTTTTTATCTAATGGAATTCATATTTATTTAAAATGATACAAAGGACAATGCAATTATACTTAGTAGTTTCTTGAATTAATATGTTTTTGATTTTATGTTGTTTGTATTAAACAAAGTGTAAATAATAATATATTATTTGGAAATAATTTTAGAATATATATATAAAAAACATGGATATGATTTTACAAGTTATTAAATATAATGTTATATAAGGTTAAATTGTGTTATGTATTTGAGTATTTAGAGTATGTGGGTTATTTAAGGAAATATATACTAAATTGAAACCATGATGTGTTTACGGTCACCACATTTTGGTTTGTTAAAAATAAAATAATGACTTGTTGGAAGTCACTGAGTCATTGATTGATTCTATGACTCATTCAAAGAACATGTGTTATGATTTAATACATGAATCTGGTCATCTTCTATAGAGAATATTAATGTATTTTATTAACCATCAATAAGATAGAGTGTTGAGGAGTTATAAATAAAGATATTAAAATGTATAATAAAAAAGGTAAATGTGAATCAAACATTACAAGAAGTTGTGTTGTTCTGAAATGTTTCTGAAATATTTTAAATAATGATGAAAATTTATGAAATATTTTATAATCCTTGGAATATCATCCTAAGAAAATATATAGTGCTTAAGACATCATAAATGAAGTTATTATGTATGTATTGATTCAATCGTAATGGGAAACTCAAATCGATAGCCCTCTTGTTCTCTTCTTTAGTTAATATTACGGTTATAATATATTAAAGATTTAGGTGAATTAATATATATATTTTATATGATTCATATAACTTATTAATTATCCTAAAAAATGGAGTATACTATTTTATTCTAAGAGATATAAAATATTCTCATGTAAAACATCTATGATTAATTGACATTAAATAGAATGCTATATTATTCAATTTTGTTTTATTTATTTCACATTAATGGGTTGATCTATTGGAAAATAGTTATAGTAGTTAATTTTTGATGTATTGGGATAAGTTTTACACCCACTAGAAATGATATTTTATTTTCTATGAACCATACTCGAGGATTAGTTAACTTTTTTATGGAATTTTATTATAGGGGAACATGTTTGTTATTGTACTAGATCATGATGGTTTCATATATAGTGCTGATATTAAATTATAATAAATTATGTTTTAGTAGAACACTAAAATTTTTCATTATCACTAGGCTTTTAACATCATATTGTGGTACCTAGATATGTTTTTTCATGACATCCATGTGGGGACCAAGTTGGATGAAAGCTTTTTACGGGTGATAAAAGAAGTATGTGTTGGTTTTTTTTTCATTTTTTTCAATCAAATAAATAAATTCACTTTTAAATTATTGTTAATCATATGAAGGATTACCAGAATCATATTTTCAGATGTATGTTTGTTCTGAAAATCCTTCAGTTTCATTTTTCAATCAATACAATTGTTTTGGGTGGAGAGGTTATTTTGGACTCAACATGTGATCAGAAAGAAGTTGTTTCAGTGCAAGAAATTGTATCATAATTTTTAAATATCGATAGTAAATATGATGATGATTTTTGGTTAAGTTATTTCTCATATTCCATAAGTTTCATGAGAATATTCTGATACGAGATTAGTAAAATAAAAGGGGATAATATTGGTTTGTTAAGTTAAGTTAGATGATTCTATTCTAATATTAATTTTCTCAAAATCATGTGAAATTCATGATACTAACTAATGTGTATAGAAGAATAAAATCATTGAATTTAAATTATTATGGTCTATGGTCAAAGGTGTGTGAATAAATAATAACGATATTTTTCTAAAGGAAGATAAGTTAGATGATTTAGATGTCATAGTTTTTCTAAATAATTTGAATATATAATCCCTTATATTGTCAAATTAACCCATCCAACCAATTTATAATGATCAATCGACTGCTATAGAGAATCATGAATAATTTTTTCACTAATGGAATCGGTCCATCAAACATGGTTTTCCACTGATCCATTTGATGAATATTAACCTTGATTTATCAGGCACAATGTCTATATATAAAGGGAATCATATTCATAATTATATTAGAGAAATAATGGTTAATAAATTTTGGGTTTTAGGACCCATGAATGGGATTGGGGACTAATCAAACTGACAAATTTGATCAATGTAGTCATCCATTTCATAAAACAAAATCTTTTTCATTGAATTGGGTCAATAGAAAAATAAATCTCATTTGTTTGTGCGTCAAGATTGAAATAATAATTTTTTAATATTTTGTTAAATTACATTAGAGAAGACTTGTTATCAATTATTTAGATGGAATTAGAGACAGATCCATCAGGTTAATTCTAACTTTGATTATTCATTAGACACTAGAATTCATCAGACATAGGATCGTCTGGATGAGGAATTGATGAATTTTTTAAAGAGAATAATTCTTTTTGAAGAGATTATAAAATTTATTTTCAATGGGGTTTCTATGTCCGTAAAATATGAAACAATGTTTTTAGATGGTTTAGTTTTTTGTATGTATGATAATTCTTTAGTTATCATATGTTTTATAGTAGTTCAAGAGAATCAGAGTGATCATATATTTCATCATAATGAATACAAGTGTCAGAATGGAATATGTATTTGTCTTAGGAAATTTTTTTATGTTTTAAAAAGGATGATTTTTTAATTACATTCAAGAAGTTTCGAGAAGAATCAATAAGATTTTATAAGTATTGAAAGAGTAAAAAAAGGAGTCAAAATGAATGTCAAATTTGTGTCTTTAAAAATTTGGTTCATGGGGAAAATATAAAAGATTCCCACCAATTAAACTTTTCAATCGCCTATGAATAGTTATATGTAAAATTTAATATCATATGAAGAATAATTATACATATGTAAGGGAGTGAGAAACTGATAAATTTTTAGTAGATAGAAAGAGTATTTAAATTGAGTTATTTCAAGGAATTTTTCTTGATAGAAGAAGAATAAGGAATATGTTTCCATATTAGGCAGAGAAATTATACTAATATTTATAGGGGAAGATATAAGTGGGTCAAAATACTGTCTAGTATATATTTTGTTATCTGTTTTTTAGCATGAAGAAATCATATTAAAAATCATAAGTCCAATCCAAAAGACAGAGTTTTTCAGAAAAATTCAAAAGGAGTTTTTCTACATTCTACTAGGTAAAGAAGTGATGATTTGAGTCTAATGAAATTAAAAATTTTGAAGTTGATAATAAAACATAGTAACATTTTTGTAACCAATTTTTTATTGTTTCTTAAAATTCTAAACAAAATTGTTTTATATCTTCTATACTATAAGAAACATATGAATTGTTTAATTGATCATAGTGTTGAAAAATTGAAAGGGTTTTTCCTACTTGTTGTATCCATAGAAATGGATTTTCTTCTAGAAGCTTTTGTGGAAATAGATTTTTTAAAATCATTCCAATGACTAGATACTATTATCGAATTGTAACCCTTATAAATTAATGTGTTCTTGTGGATATGTAAGTGTTTTGTTTTATTAAAGTGATATATCTTTAATAGAAGGTGGTGGATTTTAAAAAATTAAAATAAAAAATTTAAAAGATATTAGTGATTCACTCCACCCTTTATCACTAATATATTTATCTTAGTAAGGCCTTCTCAATAGGTATTAGAGTGACTTTTACCTTAATTTACTCTTCAATGAATTGTTTATAGAGAACTTGTGTTGCAAATATTGAATTTTGTGAACAGTAAGGGTATTTTGGTCGTTAATATTTAGAACTATCTTATATGGAAACATAGGATTCTTCCATATCTTATGTACTTTGGGTATGATGTTTCAGATGCTGATACAAATGGATTCCTTGTCATGTTGAATATTCTCCACTTAAATTTGTGATAATAAGAATATTGAGAATATTGTTATTGGTAAGAATGATTTACTCTCATCACTTTATGAAAAGCTAATTCCAATGTGTGAAGGATTTTTCTATAGATAACAATATCTAGGAAATATTGAAAAACATTTATTTAGGATATTAGATGCGGATGAAAGAAAAGTTGAAAATATTGTGGTTGAAGTATGATAATATCAAAATGGTTGAGCATGAATTTTATGGTGAATTATTTACATGGGTGAATGACATTGCTTGCTCCATAATATGTCCCTGTCAAAATATCTAAGATTCAACTATTATTGAAAATATCATGACAATTCTTCATAAAAATGGTGATGTCAAAATTTAATATTCTCATCAAAGATACTAAGAAATGTATGTCCTACATGATTCTGAATTATTAATATGTTTCTGAATATGAATCAAAAAATAATTTATGTAAATTTTTTGATAAATTTTTATCTCTATTTTATAAAAATTTGAAAATAGGAATAGGAAATTACAAGGTAAAGATACACCAGAAGCCAAAAAATTCACTGAGGTTTCTGGAAAAAATAATTTCCGTATAATAGTTAATGATGTTGTGTCTAGATGTGGTGGTACTTTAGACAAAGAGACAGAGTTAGAGTTTCACCCAATAAATGAGTTGAAATAATTTCCTAGAAATATTTAAAGACATGAAAAAGAAGACAAAATGTTAAATAAGGAAAGTAATATATTAAACAATCATGAATTTCTTCATAGATATAATGCCATGTTAATGGAATAGTTTAATTCTCTAAAATAGTATATTATGAAGGAAAATAACCAGAATAAACATATTGAAGCAATGTTAATGGAAAATAAATAATTTTTGGAACTTAAGGTACTAAAACATTCTAAAGCTGAGTAAGGAGTTACATGTTTCTAGATCTACATCCCTAAAGTTTCTGAACATTTTGGAAAGAGTGAACCCAATAATTATCTACATAATCTAACTTCCATAGTTGAAAATAATGTTGATTTTGTTCCTAAGAAAGAGAAATATTTGAAATTGTGTATGTGTCCAAAACTAAAAAATAGAGAATTGATAGTTTTTAAAATTATGAGTTAAAAAATAGTTGTTACCAATTCTGGTTCTGATATAGGTTTATTGAAATTAGAATTGAATAATAAGATTCTAAGTAATAATATAATAGTTGGGGTCAACACATGTCATATGTGAATGTTATGAAATTTTATGAGAAACAAGTTAAAAAATTTATACATTAATGAAGTTTCATAGGTAAATATTATTTATATAGATAATGATTGTATTATGGTGGATCTAAGATTATAGATAATTTGTGTTGGATTAATCTATAATTTTAAAACTATTCCATGAGTTAAAGAAGAAAAATGTCTAGGGGATTCAATCCTCTCAAATAAATATTTCTGAGAAATATGTTTTAAATGTTTATAAAAGGTTATGATATTTCAAAAATATATTTAAAATATGTGAAAATCATTGAAATTCTGAAAAAAGGGTTTCTTGTTTTGTTACCATTACAAAAACATGTTTATAATAATTTTTATTACCTGTATTTGAGGAAGGATATAGGGAGTAAAAAATATCTTGTTGTAGAAACCACCCTCAAATATACAAGATGATAATGGCAATTGATTTTGGATATTGGTTGTTTTTCACATATGATAAGAGATTTTATGTGGTTGGAGAATTTAAAATATTAAAAAGATGGAACATTGATGTATGGAAATGATTAACCCCTCAAAATAAAATTTTTCTGATCCACTATTATTGGGAAATAAAAAATTGAAATCCAAGAATGTATTGTTTGATAATGAGATGAAACAGAATTGGTTGAGTGTTTCAAGACATTTTAATGAAGAAAATAATTTTTTTTGAAAAGATGATTTTTTATTTAAAATAAAAGAACATGGAAATGTTGTTAACAGAAAAATTTATACTTGGTTCAAGTTAGTGATGTTCATAATTATTTTTTTGTTGATGAATGATTGATGAAAATAAATTATGGAATTAATGTTTTGGAAATATGTGTTAGAGAAACATGATCAAGTTATCTAATAGAGGTATTGTTCATGGTATTCTGTATATTTCTTGAAAAAGTGATTGGTGTGGAATTTTTTTATGAAATCAAGATTGGAAAATCTATCCATCAAAATTGTGGTATTTGTTCAACTAATCCCCAATAAATTTATACAATACAATGAGAAATCAATCAAAATTTTGTAGATAATTTTTTTATTTATATAAATAATGATTTTACTCACATTATTATTTTTATGTATTTTAAACATATTTTATATGATACGATGTTTTTTAATATTTTCATGTGAAGAGATGAGAAGAAATGTTGGTATTATTTGAAAAAATTGAAAACTGATATTGGTGGGGAGGACAAGAAATATAATTTCAGAAGTTATCTTAAAAAACATGCAATTCGACATTAGTTTAATAAACCATACGCACCACAATAAATTAGTGTTATTGAATGAAAGAATATATGTTTGGTTGAAATAGGGAATACTATGATACCCGAACATGGCCTTTATCATTACTTATAGAGGCATTCAACAATAATATATATTTATATTTAGAACTGATGTTTCTAAATTCGATGGTCAAATTTTACTCCTAATAAAATGTTCTATGATGAAACTCTATGTTTAAAAAACATGAGTGTTTTTTGTAGTCTGTGAATAATAATGAATAGAAGTTTAATCCTTGGAAATATTTTTTAGAGAGTTGAATATAGAATATTTGTTGGATATGATATGGATGGAAGAGGATATAAATTTTTTAATAAATATAAATTAATATCAGTTGATTCTATTGAGGTAAAATTTCATAATATAACTTAGGAATATGATTCACAATCACATGAATATAATGAAGATATAAATGATGACTGGATTGTTTTTATGAATCATTAGAAGGACTCAAAAAATTGGGATGACACACAGGTGGAAGAATAGGAATCAGATATTTTTAGTGATGAGGAATTGTTTTCTGTATATCTCATCCTAGGCTATGAAAATAGGGTTAATATAAACAAATTATTACTGATGGACATAAAAAGATTCAAAATATAATAACATTAAAAAAATATTTCACATACTTATTTTTATTCAAAATTTGATCCAATAGATGTTAATAATGATTTTGATCATCAAGAATGGATTCAGGTTATGAATAAAGAGTTGGACTTAATTGAGAAGAATTTTAATTTGGAACTCATACATTTACCAAATGAAAAATGTTATTGGTATAAAGTGGGGATTTCGAAAAACGTGTAATTAAGACAATGAAGTGATAAGAAATAAATAAATATTGGTTTGAAATGGTTAATAAAAGATTTAACACATTGATTTTGGTGAGTCTTTGGCTCCTATGGAAAGGATGGAAACAATTATAATCCTTAATGAAAGCGATGTACAAAGAAGTTATAAATTTTTCAGATGGATGTAATATCAGCTATTCTGAATGGAGAATTTGATAAAGATTATTATGTTGAACACCAGTGTGGTTTTTTATTCTAAAGGATGAAATTTATGTTTCCATGTTGAATAAATCCTTCTATGGACTAAATAATGACCCAAGGGAATTGTAATCCAAATTGGGTACCTTATTAAGGAAGTTATAAATTAATAAATGATGAATTGATATTAATTATTACATCAAATTTAAGCAGGATACTTCATTAAATTTTATTTTATATGTTGATGATATTTTTTTGTGAATGTTGAAAAAAATGTTAGTGTTTTGATAAGAAGATTAAGAATTAGTTTGAAATGTTTATGCTTGGTGAAGTGAAATACATTATTCTATTTGAAATCTGAAAAAAGAAGAAACAAAATATTATTTCTCAATAAAATCATTCTAAAGTGGTTCTTATAATGTTCAGAATAGATAATTAAAAACGTCTTCCATGAAAACATTATCGATAACTGATTTGAATAAACATGGATAAGGTAAGGATGTTAACACTAAAGTGATTAATTATATTATAGGTCATTTTTGGTATCCGGATGCCTCAAGACCAGACAATGTTTATACTATTTCCATATGTGAATGAATCCAATTTGACCAGAAAGAATACATCTACTGGATGGAAGTTCATTTTATATATATCAATGGCACATGAGATTTTAAAATTAGGTACGATATCTCAGAAAGAATTGATTTGTTTACCTATATATATGATTATTGGGATGGAAGTTTTGAATATAGAAGATCCACATTTTGTTGAGTCTTCTTTATGGGGGAAGTTGTGTTATTTGAATTACTAAGAAACAAAATTCAGTAATCTTATAATGGATTAATATGAGTATCCTACTTTCACGTAACCTAGAACACATGGTCAATGGAGGAAAACACTATTGGATGTATTACTTGTTAAAGTGAAGATTTCTATGCTTTTGTATTGTGATATTTAGAGTGTTATTATCCATAGAATAAATCCAGTGAAAAATTCTTATTCAAAACATATTGATATAAAATATCAAATCATCCATGTTGTTGGTATTTTCTAGTTTTAATGCACAAAAATCATTATTAAATGTGCTAATTATGATAAATTAATACACAGTGTGTTTGATCATGTTCAATAATAATTTTAAACTCTGGTGTTAGTGTTAATATAATAAGAGAATATTATAGATTTTGGGTTAGTATGAGCTACAAATACTTGCCCTACCGATAGACAAGTCAATAATACAAGAGTTACTGATTATATAAGCTACCAATAATCTGACTCACCAACACTGTGAATCAGAATTTCCTTTATGCATGAGTCACTGATAGCTTGAATCACCAATATTTTAACCTACCAATGATCAACCTATCGGCATATTGATTGACTGATAGTCATGATTTCTCTATGTATGAGGGACTGAAAACCGAGCTGCTGAAATATCATCTACCAACAGTTCGATTTACTAATGAAAGTCTTATCTACTGATAGAAATGATATACTAATAGAATGATCTACTAAAATAATGTGCTATTGATTTAATGATCTACCAACATCATGATACACATAAAATCTGAGCTACCAAAATACTGAGTCAACAATGATATGTATCTTAAATTTGAACCTACCTTTAACAATCATATTTCTGAAATTTAGTTTTTCATATTTTATTAATGAGCATGTATGTCTTTTTTAGAAAACATTTAATGTTTTCAGAGACCAGTACGATGTATGAGGTACTAAAGAACATGATGCTTGTCTGTATAAAGTGATTTTTTGGATCGACAGAAAATTAAGATTGAAAAAGGTGAACTTGAATAAATATAGAGAGAGGTTCATGAACCTTACCTAAACACAAAAGATATATCTACTGTTCTTATATGAAGATACTACTATGATCCAAAAGAAGAAAAATATTTTTATCAAAACATATAAGAAAATAAAATTTCAAGGAATTCATAGAATAGAAGATAGAAGAAAAAGAAATCTCTATTTTTCTTTCGGTTTCTAGAGTATGAGTCCAACTTCAATTTCACTATACTAAAGGAGTTTAAAAGCATCATAGAACATCTCATAGAGCATTCTAAACTCATCTTATCATTTTTTATCTACCTGTTCATATTATTTACATTTTGAGTTGTGTTTTTACCTTTGGTTTATAAACACACACTATCACCTATTTTAAACTCGAAGATAAATATATATCTTCACTAACCAATCTTTTCAAACTTTACATTCCCACAGATAATAGTTGAAGAAGTCCATGTGTGGCCTATCTGTTTTTGTTTTTGTTTTTTATTCCCACTTATACAATGGAAGATTTCTAGTGACCTAGATAGTTTTTATAATGTTGTTACCCATATCCAAGGTGTGTATCATGTTCATTTAACATAAAATACTTTGTGTAAGGTGACCACCAAGTATAGAGGATTAGGTCTCATCTTGAGACTGAATCTCTTGTTTATTTTCATTGTGGGTTTTCAAGTTTTTTTCTTTGTTCTTATAATTATTTTAGAAAAAATTCCATCACAATAATATTTAATCTTATAGAGTTTTTGTATTATAATTTTATTTTCTATACTTTTTTCAAATGTTTAAATAGTAATTCATATTTTTTGAACTGATAACTAGTCAATCATTGAGAAATCATTAAAATGATCAAATCTTTTAGAAAGATACTACATTAGGTAACATGGATATTTAATTTTAAATTGGGAAACATTTAAAAAACATTTAATTAATAATTTTTTATAGAACTTTTCATAAAATTCAATTCACTCATGCCCCATATTGAGTGTTCTACTCTGCCAAATATTTGGTATCAATGGGTGTTTTAAATATCTTGTTTTAAATGTTTTAAAATTTTAAAATATTTTTTAGTTGTGATTTTTGTTTTGTTTTAATGATCTATAAATTGTTTTCAATTCAAAATTTATTTCTCTTTAAAATAATTATTAATATTGACAATATACAAGATGGTTCTACTGCCAATAGAACCCCTACTTTAGTGGAACAAATTATTTTTTGTGGAAAATGAAAATAAAAATACATTTGAAAAGTATGGGTTTGGAAATTTCTTCTTCAATTATATATTAATATAATATTCTTTCTACTTCTAGGAACACATGGTATGATTACACTAAGGGATCCCTCAATAATAACTATAAATCAATGAATTTATTATACTACACTTTAAGGGATTAAGAATTTAATTGGAATTATGTATGTAAAACAACACTTGAAATTTTGGATACACTAGCTGTTTCACATTAAGGAACCTCTATTGTAAATGAAATGAAAATTTATAAATATACTATTAAATATGGTAAATTAATGATGAAACCTAATGAACATATTTCTAACATGTATCTCATGATCAATGAGATAGTAAATATGATGGTCTTACTATGAAAGACAATCACAACCAAGGAACAAGTAACATAAATTCTCAAATGCTTACCCAAATGATTGAGATCAAACTCAGTATCAATAAGGGAATAATATGATATCAAAACTCTACTTATAAAGGAGAATATAGGTAATATGATGATGTATGAAGAATATCTGAAGGTAAAAAAGGAAGATGATGACGAACTTAAGATAAATTCAATGGATTTCAAAATCCCTTCCTCCAAAAAAATATAAATTTCATGTTCTTGTTGAATATTACAGTAATGATGAATCATTTAGTCAAAATAATGAGCATATGGAACAATTTTCTAGGATATTTATGATGTTTTAAAAAATAAATAATTTCATTTGAAATATCTGTTACAAATCGAAGTATGACAACATGGGTAATTGAAAAAATGATTGGAAGAGATATGAAAATACAAATGAAAAATTATATGATGAGTGTAATAGATGAGGTCAATTAAAGGATTAATATCCTAACTTTAATTTCAAAATAAAATATGAAGACAATGATATAATGTAAAAAAGGAAATTAAGGAGACTTGGAGCTCTTTTTAGTACAGCTCCAGTGAATCTGAATCTTCACATGTGGAGAAGGATGACAAATCCAACATGTGTTTAATGATAAACATATATGAGGAAAACTATCTGAAGAGATCCTATAAAATATTTTGTTACGTGGAAAGTGGTTTTTAAGACAAATTATAGTGAATTATTTGATCATTATAAAGATTTTCAACATTGATTGTGGGCATGTCACCTTCGGTGAAAAAGAAAAAGGCAAAATAATTAGTGTTCTTCAAATAGGTAAAACTGATTAAATTTTAACTTCTAAAATTATTTTTGATGGTTGTCTTAAGTATAATCTAGCTATCATCTCAAAATTCTTGTGATTATTTATTTCATGTTAAATTTGTAAATAATTCTGGTAATTTTTTTAATTCTAAAAATCAGTTATTATTCACTACTTTTAGAAATGAAAATGTTTATACTATGAATTTATATTTTTAGTGTCTTAAAATATTTCTTACATGAGTGGTTTTTGAGAAGTTTTTTGGCTTGGTAATAGGAAATTAGGGCACTGTAATATTCAATCCCTTATAAAGATCACTAGAAAAGGAGTACTAAAGGATATACCAAAACATGAGTTTGCAAATGAAAAAGTCTGCAGTCATTGTGAAAAGGTAAAAGAATATAAAATATCATTCATACGAAAGAAAAAATTATCAATTTCTCAACCTCTTGACATTTTCATATGGATTTTTTAGACCATCAAGAATTTTTAGTTTAAATGGAAATAATTATGTCAATGTTCTAGTAAATGACTTTTCTAGATATACTTGGACTACCTTTTTATCTCACAAGAGAGAAGCATTTTCATACATCACCAAGTTTTCTAGAACTACAGAAAACCTATGTGGTTATATAATTAATACATTAAGAAGTGACCTTGACCATGAATTAATAAACTAGAAGATTGGATCAATTTTTCTCAAAAAATGGATGTAGTCATAACTTCTCCTCTCCAAGGACACCCCAAAATAATGGAGTTCTATAAATAAGGAATTGAACCTTATAAATATTTCTATAAATATGTTCAATTAGTATGAATTACTTGTTTAATTTTTGGAAAAATCTATAATTATAGCTTGTTATATAATTAAAGGAGTTTTAATTAGACATATTCTTAAGAAAAATCCACATGAGTTGTGGACAATTAATAATCCTCAAGTTAATTACTTGAATGTTTTTTTTGAAATTTATTTATCGTTAATAAAAAATATAATCTTTTCAATTTTTCCACCAAAAGTGATGAATGATTTTTTCTAGGTTATTCATCTTCTAGGAATGCCTATAGGGTATTCAATAAAAGAACCTGGTGTGTGGAAGAATCTTTAAATATCAAATTTGATGAAACAAATACACATGAACCTAAAACCTTCGTAGAAAATATTTAAGATAAAATATAAAATCGAGACATAAATGATAAACTTTTTGACTCTCCAGTATAGAAAGTTGCAAAATCAACAAGTTCTGGAAAATATAAACACTCTGATCATAGTGAACCAAAATCTTTAAAAGAACCCGAATTAACTATCCATTTATTTCTAGATCTGTGATAACCATTAAGAACCATTTATTAGATGTTTTAGTTGGAAATTTAGATAAGGGGAAATAGATTATAGATTCTCTAAGAAACGACAATGTGGACAAAACATCAGTTAATATTAAATTATGATCATTTTTTGTTAATTTGGGTGGTTTTCAGATCACAATGAACATGTTTTGATTTATAATTTCATAATATATTCATAAGCTAGTTCCAAAACATTAAATATGATATAATATATAAAAAATAATTTGTTTCAACCATGATTATGGTTCAATGACCATATTTGAAGGTGGTAATGGAAATTTAAAACATGTCATTCTTGAAGTTGAAAAATTAACACCTCACGAACAACATTTTACTCTATAAAATATAAATAAGTGGATAAGGTTTTGGATGATATAATATCCCATTAGTATCATGAAATTCTATTATATGTATTATACATAGTTAGAATACCATGTGGATGAAGATAGGTGTTGATAGAATAAGTAAAGAACATGAAATTGAACGAAAATTAAAGGAAAAGGGAGAGTGGAATTACATATTGAGTTATCTTCATGAGATCCCCCTAAAGGTAACTTAGATTTGTATCTTTATGAGAATATAAGGTCTTGGACGTGGGGGGGGGGGTCTAGGAAAGATATTTGGGAAGATTTTAGAAAATTCTTGAAGATTGAGAGGTTTGATGAAATGAGGGTGTGAAGGGTGGTATTTATAGTGATGGGGAGATGGGTTTTCTCAATATTATTTTCATTAATTTATTATTTCTCCACAAGACAAGGACTATTTAGTATTCCATAACTAAATATGTGGAATTTAATTCTTAAATTAAATAATATTTTAATAAAAAAATAATTTTTTTAAAACATTCATTTTCTTCATCCAAGATATATGTACATCATACATTCACAAAATTATTATATATATACTATCATAGGTAGGATTAATATTTTTTGGGTATGTTTATATTCATAAGGGTAAAATTAACATCTATATGTGTATGCTAATATTCACAAAAAATAATTTTGTCCAATTAGACTCAAAAAATTGCCTAGAACACAACCGTGTATTTCAGATTTTTTGAAGGAAAATTTATTTTTAAAGGTCAAATAGTATTTAGTATCATGATATGTCATTTTGATTCACAATGTTTTTATAATAAGGGAATTCCATTAATAAAACATTGGGTCTTTACAGTTTAACTGCATTCTAATTTTTAGAAGGTGGGAGGCATTCATCACTTATTCAGTGATGTATACTCCTTGATAAAAACGAGATTATGGGTTGTTGGTCTCTACTTCCATGGATTTCTACTTGGAACTTGTGACCTAGTTTGGGCCTTCTTATATATTAATACATTTTCATTGAACCTCATTATTTTTTACATCTCTTTGTGGATGCTGGTAAATTACGCTACTTCGATCTGGACATTCCAAGGGCTCTAGCTTGGGTAGAAACCGTTGGTTAGGGTAGTGGTCACTTTGGGCATCAATGAGTATGTCTGGATACTAGAACAATGAATCACCCATATTAATCCTCATTATAGGCAATAAAAAGAGAACAAAAAACCCAAGGCATGCCACATCGATCACGAGGACTCCTATTCTTGAGTAATGTCATCCATGGTTTCCTCAGGAGTCCACTACTTAACAATAGGTACGTCATGAGTTTAATATATTGCAGAGATAAATCAAACTAATCAAAACATATCATGGGAATAGTGTAACTCCCAAACCCCAGTTACCCAAAGTCGATGCATTATTATATAACATTATCATGATCACAAGATATCATGTCCCAAAAGACCGATTAGTTTAGAAGCTTTGGATGTACTAGATACATACATAAGTATTAAATTACCTTATGAAATGGAAAAAATGGTCTCCCATATGAACAAACTCATTTCTCTTATCCTATCCTTACAGGTTAGTCACAATACACTTTTTCACATCATGGGAAAAATAAAACTTAAGAAAGTGGTGAGCTTAGATGCTTAGTAAGGACAACAATAGAGTAGAAACATTCATAAATAAGCTTAATCATTTAAGGGAATGTATATGAATAAAACACAATCCTTTTAACCATAAACTTCCAAAAACCATGGCATGGATAAATCAAATAATTCCATTTACTTATTCAATTGATATTATACTTGTCAAATAATCAAATGTAATATCAATAACTAATTTTATAATGATATGCATAATGCGAGACATCATAACCACATAGTCAAGGCCTCATGTGAAGACTACAAATAGTAGTTCATCAAGGTCTTGTGCCAAGACACTAGCTTGTTTCATGAGACCTACCGATGTATCAAGGAGCTATAGTAGGCTCTAACCATCACTTACTAAGTCCAATTCATTCCTCACATGAAAAGGTTGGAACATAACATTAACATTCATATGAAAACTAGAGTACGAAACGTTAACACATTAACCATAAACAGTGAATGGTATAAAAATAACACATCCACAGTCAAATATATCACAAAACATCCAATACAAGGGAAGATTGTTTCATAATAAATAAACACCATACAAGTGTAAAATACATTAAAGGAAGTTTATATAGATGAAATAAAAAATATTTGAGATAAATATCTCTTTCTATTTTGAAATCATTTAAAAGTGACATAATTTTAAAAGAAAACTTTTATTTTGAAAATATTCTTATAATATTGTAAGGTAATCTTTGATGTTTTTATAGCGGCATAAAATACCACACCTTCCGTAAAAGTTAAAAAAACATTATTTCCTTAATTCTCCAAAAAGGTCATAAAGTACCTTGTTTGGAAAATGACAGAAGGATTCCTTTAAAAACATTTTATAAAAATAAAAATAATGGTATAAATGAATTTAAACCATATTATAAGAAATAGTAAAAAAGTTTTGAAATACATTTTTAAGAAACACAGTTGTGGATGATAAAGAAGTCCTTGTAGATACTCACATAATACAACCTTACATAATTACAGATATTATCAAATTAACTCATACCTTATAATTTTCCTTAGTAAAGGGTAGGTTATCCTCTTGTATAATGGTGAAATAATTTTTATTAAATTATAAAAAAACCACATACATAAATTTGATATCATATATTATCTTCTAATATTGCTTTGCTAATTGAATTTCAGTAGTATCATCATTTCAGGTGTAAACTAATTCATTTTCATTTATATGTTTTGTTATGTAAGTTATGATTTTTATGAATAGGATGTATTTGATTCAAATCCAGAATTATATAATGTTCTTAAACATTATTTTTAATCATCAAATCAATATTATTCTTGAATGGTTACGATGGGGAATGAAATCTCATCGCGTCGTGGAGACGGTAATCCTTACGTATGCACGAGTGAAAATATCATTCTATTGATGGTGAAATCATATGTGTTCGGATGGTATATTATATATAAATAATAATCAAAATGTTATTTTTATTATTTACAACAATTATACTAATTATTATACACATCTAAATAATGAAGTGCTGAATAACAATCTCTATCACGACATGGAGATGGTAGGCTGTGCATACACACGTATGGTGACTTTTTCATTCTTATGATGGATAGAATAATGAACATGGTTATACCATATTTATAATAATATATCGGTATGTATAAGGTACTTGAGATATAATTTTCGTATGGAAACAATATATAAAATGGATGTTAAAGAAGAAAATTACTTTGAAAGAGGTGATGAAATAATTACCTCTTCCCTGTATTCTTCCATTTTAATTGAAAAAAGGCTCCTTAGGTTGGCTCTCTGATAAAATTAATGCTTGTAGGATTAATTGAGGGTAGTTGGGAGGATATTTGAGAAGGGTATAAATGAGCCAAATGGCTTTGGAGGATTGAAATTAAGATAAGGGGAAGAACCCTTTTATAATAGGGTGAGGGTCACTTTAGGAAAATCATGAAATAATATTTTATTATAAAACCTTTTTCGGTTTCTAATGGATCCATATGAATTTATACCAAGATATAGGTGTTTATGGGTCGAAATACTCTAAAGAAATAGGTTTTAGACAAGTTTAGGATATCATATTAATCTTATCATTTATATTTACCTCTGTTAAATAGTTTAACATTACCATGTATCCTTGTATTTTTATATTATAAGGTTAATAAAAATACTACTAAATGACAAGATAACCTCAAGAGGTTAATTAATGACATATATATTATTATATATGTACTTTAGATGAACCACAGAGTTTTAGGACTATTATATATTTTAATAATATTGTATTTGTTTTAAAAACTCATTTATGCTAATATTGACACTATTTAGGATTTGGTTTTTTGAGAAAGTCAAAAAAACATGATTAATTTGTGAAAAATACATTAAATCAACTCTAAAATGTCATAATCACCTAGAAAATTTGGGTATGACGTAAAATCATTCATTTTATATCTATCTTAATTTTTAAAATACCATTTATTTTATTCTTTCATTAATAATTAAAATACTACATCATTATTCTGTCACAAATAAATATATTTATTTTATGCCTAAAAAATATAAATAAAATATCATGATTTAGGAAATATTTTTCTATTTTTAATTAATATTTATAATTTAAGGGATCAATTATATATCCTCATATAAAAATTATTTTACAAAATATTATAAGCTTATATTATTTTTCTCTTTACTTCAATTTAATTAATATAAAATGTCATGATCACTCCAAAGTTGTTCCATGGGGTACCAAGATAGACCCAAGGATCCACATGGTCAGAAATTTTTCATCAAATAGGGTTAAGACAAGTGTTAGAGTAATTTTTATATTATTATAATATTATTTTTTACTCTTATTTACCGGATTTACCCTTTAACCATAGTAAATAAAATATTTACTGAATTAACTATTGAAATTGTATAAAAATAAAAGTTAAATATTTAGAAAATATGTACCTCATGACTCCAAATATAGAATCTATTTGTCCGAATTCAATACACAAAAGTTGTAGAAATTATTTTAAAATTAATCCCTGTTGTTAAAACCAAAAAGTGGGGTTTTAAGAAGTAAAAAATATCAAAATATTGACATTTGTTTATGTACAATTTAAATGTGAAATTATATAAAATTACATAAATTATATTGAATGATAAAAATATAATCTAATGATACTTTAAAACCACACAAATATATAATTTAACTCTATAAATTATTTATATTAAAAAATACATTTTTAATTAAAATTTAGTGGTTTCACTATTCATGAAAATATAAAAGTTATCAGAAAAGTACCACAAATTTATCAAAACTAAGTTTTTTTGTCCCTATTATAAATAATAATTTTATTTCCTAAAATATATTATAAAAAGGTATCAAATATTGGATTTAAAAAGGGTTCTTCATTAAAAGGAGGAAAAACTGCATTATTTAAAAAAATACTTATTTTATTAGAAAAATTGGATTTCTCCTTATATTATGTCTTAGAAACCCAAAATATGAATGTTAAAATTATATGAGATATATATAATATTAAAAATGTAGTTATTATAACTCATAACTGCTTTTTAAATGGTAAGTTTGATAGGTCATCGTATGCTTGAACTCGGTGTTGCATAAATCACACGCTATTATCTTATTCAAAGAGAAACGTACCGTGGAATAATGGGGTGTTACATTATTATATACTTAAATAAATTGAATCTTTACAATTTTAATTTTTTTTTTGAAAATAAATGGTTTAAAAAGTAGAAAATACCTTTGTGGAAGCCCCCATCAGAAATAGGGTTAAGAAAATTTAGTCTTAATAAGAGAGAAAGGGAAATAAAAAAGTCACCACCAAATTAGTATTTCGAATATGATGAAATTGGTGGAAATTTTAATTGGTATCAAAATGTAAATATTTATAGAGAGTGATTGAGGTCATCAATCAGATTCAAGTGAATGGAATATTGATGGCCTCAAAGCCATAAATCTATGATGATTTAAAATATCATCAGCTCAAAAAAGCACATGGTATTTGTATAAATAATTTTTGGTTTTAATATAATTTAACTAATATTTATTAATTAATTTCATCATAGAATATGAATGAAATAATTTACATGTAGAGTAACATCCTTTAACTAATTTCTTCCACAAATTTATCTTTCTCTCGAAAACAAAAAAAGAACTAAAAAATACTCTATTTATCCTAATCGTATAGGGTTCCAAACAAGAACATTTACCATTTAAATAAAGAAAACTATTGTTTTATAACTATAGACTTATTTTAGGCTGGTGGTATGGGATAAAGCCATGTCGTACTTTGGTTGTTGGTTCGATTCCTATAGCTTTGTCCGACACGATGAGTAATCACCCAACCGACAGGTTGTCCTTTTTCTAAAACAATAGTATTATAATATTCCAAAAATAATCTTAAGATATATTTTAAAATTAAATAATACCTTTCAATGTTCAACTTAAACCATTCCAACATTTATTGTTATCCCAAATACTAGTGTACAAACTCTCTCTAAATGGTCACTAAATTCCAAAATCAATTGTAACATCAAATTCCTCAAACATTGTAAAGTTTAACTTTTTCTCACATTCTAAAAATATGATTACCTTTATCATATTAAAACCTTAATTTAAAAAGGCACTACAACACAATCCTTATATATATCAATTATTATTATTACCAAAAAAATTATTGAATCCAAAAATACAATTACATTAATTATTCCACTTCAACCGTAGTAACATAAAAAGCATGGGCTTGCACCCTTGGAATTTTATGAGGTAAGATTCCTTGGAACATAGAACATTCATTTTCATAATTCCCCATTTCTTTAAAATTGTATCATTAAACATTGGCTTCATATTTCTTTACCTTACAATAATTAGCCTAGTGACATTATTCTCCACATTTGTAACAAACTCCCATTCCTTTTAGGCAAGTATTAGAGAATCTCTTCCCACAATTATCACATAAGGGAAAATCTATCTATCCCCTTTTCCCTTTATTTGTCTCATACTCGACCATACTATTCTTATCTTGAATTATTTTAATGTCATAAGACTTAGAGAATTACTTTTATGTCTTGATAACACATAATACTATATGTTTATACATCGAAAAGGATTATGATACTAATGATCAACAGAGAAATGGGTACAAACCATAAAATAATAGATAAATATTAGTCCTCTGGATACATATATTATCTATTTCATGACATGATATCCTTGTAAATTTATCCTCATACTTTGTGACATTCTTATCCTCTTTTTTCCTCAGACTCAAAAATTTCCTTTACATATCTACTCGATGGTCACGATGAAAGTATTTTTTCTAATAAAATATCTTTAAACTCCCTCTATTCCATATTTTTTAATTGTTCATCCTTCTTTGTGTTTTGAATTAATTACCACTATTGATATTCATATACCGTGAGGTGATAAACATCAATGAAAACCTTTTCCCATTTTGTACTCCCCAAATAATGAAATATTTTCCCTAAGGAATTTATCCATTTCTATGATACAATTATATTTTTAGTCACATTTAATGCTAGTGGTTATTTCCTCTTGAAGTGGGTCTAACATTGATCCTACACATTGTGGTTCAGGGTGATACATATGCATAAGGTTATTATTCATAACTAGTGAGAGTTTTCCCAGTGTGGTGATAAGCTCATCAGCACCAGTTGTATAACTATCTCTACTATAATTATCTTCTATATGAGAGAAATACCTACATGGATTATATGTGTCGATATGGTTTCCATTACTTCCACTAGGATCCATTTATAGACAATGACATACAAATTATTAGTTTATGAATTGTAATACATAATTTCATACTTGTAAAACACATAACATAAAATGGAAAATTTATGGATATAACCACAATCATACAAATGTTTTATTTGAGAAATTATTTACTCATAAATCTATCATAATTTTTTAATGAAAATATGAATTATCTTAATAATATCCTAGCAGTAGTTTCGTAACCAAGAGTGCTGTAAGGCCCATTTTTATGTACCAAGATACCCCAGGTCAAGCCCGAAACTCCTTGTTAGAGTTTTCACTCTTAGGTACATCTATTCCAGAGCTGCCACTACCTACTAAGATCTAGGAAGGGATGTATTTCATGGAAAATTCACAAAATCTCTACATCAACAAAATTCAATGATGCTCTTCTATAATAATCCTCAAAGTCTATCTTAGGGTAATTTTCTCTAATCGGAGTTTTTCTAAATCTAGTTTCTAAGGTTTTTACTAAAATTTCTCTCATACCAACTGTAATTCCCTGACCCCAGTTACCCATAGTCAGTGAATTGTTATATAAAATTGGCATGATTATAAGAGATCATGTCCCGAAGGACTGATTAGTTTAGTAGCCTTGTAGGTATTAGATACATACACAGGTTTTACATTATAATTTGAAATTGAAAAATAACAACATTCTGTCCCCTATGAACACACTCATGTCACTTAGCCTATCAATGAAGTTTAGTCACAAGATACTTCTTCACATCCTAGAAAAAATAAATTATAAGAAAGGGGTGAGCTTAGATTCTCAGTAAGGATAAAAATATAGATGAAACATTCATAAAGAAGCATAAACATATAATGCAATGTATAAGAATAAAACACAATCCTTTTAAACATAAACTATAGAATAATATAGAAAGGGTAAATCAAATAATTATATATACATATTCACATGGATATTCTACAAGTCGAATAATCACATATAATATCAACAGATAATTTTATAATGATGGAAGGCATAATGTCAGACATAATAACCACATAGTCAAGGACTCTTGCCAATACTAAAAATAATATTTTGTCAAGGCCATGTGCCAATAAACTAGTTTTTCTCATGAGACATACCGATGCATCGAGGATCTATAGCAGGCTCCACCCACCACTTACAAATTCCAATGCATTCCTAATATTAATAGGATTAACCCTAATAGAAAAATTAGTATTAAAAAAAGCATACAAAATGTCAATACTATAACTATAAACCATTAATGATATAAAAATAACAAACCCAAAGTCAAACATATCAGAAAACCATCAATACAATGGAATATTGTATCATAATAAATCAACTTCAAACAAGTGTAAAATCCATCAAAGGATGTTGACATAGATGAAATCTAAACTATTGGAGAGAAATACATATTTATATTTTTAAATAATTTAAATATAAAATAATTATTGAAGAAAAAAAATATTTTGAAAATATTCGTATAAGACTGTAAGGTAATCATTGAAGTTCTTATAACAGCAAAAAATAGCCACACTAACCATATAAGTTAAAAAACATTCTTACCTTAATTTTTTGAAAAGGTCATAAAGTACTTAGTTTCGAAAATGAAGTAAAGATTCTTTTCAAAAAAAATTATAAGAAGTAAAAAAAGGTTATAAATGACTTCAAAACATATTATATGAAATATTAAAAAATTTTAGAAATATATTTTTAAGATACATAGATGTGGATGATAAATAATTCCCAGAAGATACTTACGTATAAACAACCTCGGATAAATAATGAAATTGTAAAATTAACCACTACCTTGTAATTTTCCATAGTCATGTGTACATTAACCTCTGGTGAAATTGTGAAATAATTTTTATTAAATTATAAAAGAACCACAAACATAAATATGATATCATTTATGTTCTTCTAATATTTCTTTGTTAATGATGTTTCAGTTTAATCATCATTTCAGGTGTTAATTGATTCGTTTTCCTTTGTATTTTTTATCATGTAAGTCATGAATTTTATGTATAGGATGTATTTGTTCCACATCCATAATGATATTATGTTCTTAACCCTTATTTTTAGTCATAAAATTAAAGTTATTTTTGAATGGTTATGATGAGGAACTAAATCTCATCGCATCGTGGAGACGGTAAGTCGTACGTATGCACAAGCAACAATATCATTATATTGATAGAGAAGTCATTTGTAGTTGGATGGTATATTATATATAAATAACAATTAACATGTTATATTTATTATTTACATCAATTATACTCATTATTATTCCCATCCAAATAATGAAGTGTGGAATAATAAACTACACCACGACGTGGAGACGGTAAGCCGTTCGTATGCACGTAGCTTGACTTTGTCATTATTAGGATGGATAGAATAATGAATATGGTTGTACCATATTTATAATAACATATCAATATTTATGAGGTACTGGGTTATTATTTTGGTATGGAAACAACAAAGAAAGAGGAAGTGGAAGAAGAAAATAACTTTGAAAGAGGTGATGAAATAATTACCTCTTCTTCAGGTTCTACTATTTGATTTGAAAAAAGGGCTCCATAGGATTTCATTAAGATCATTGTATGGCCTAAATTTTGTAGTAAGGGTAGTTGGGGGATATTTGAGGAGGATTTTGATGAGCCAAGTGGCTTTTGAGGTGTGAAATTAATAGAAGGAGAAGTAGCCTATTATAAGAGAGGTGAGGGTCACTTTAGGAAAAGCTTGAAATATTATTTTATTATAAAACAATTTTCAGTTTCTAAGGGCATAAAATGAATTTATTTTGAGCCTTAAATGGTTATGAGTTGAAATTCTCTTAGCCAATAGTTTTTATACAGGTTTAGGCCACCATATTAACCTCATCTTTTAAATTTTACTCTTAGTTAAGTAGTTTAACATTTACCATGTATCCTTGTATTTTTATATTAATTTGTTAATAAAATTACAATAATATTCCAAGAGTTTAACACCCCAATATTCCACGGCACACTTCCCTTTGAATAATGCAATATCTTGGATTGTGCGCAACTTCGAGATTCTGACACATCACAACCAATCAAACTAGCCGTTATGAATTGTAATACCCACTTTTTGAAATTTTATAAATTTTATATTTCAAAATGGACTTCATTTTTCGATTTGGAATATCCCAATTAGCTTAGAGGTAATTTTTTGTACTTTTCTGATAACTTTCATATTTTGATCAATAGTGGTAATTACTAAATTTTAATTAAAAACAACTTTTTTAATAAAAATAACTAATAGTGATAAATTATGCATTTGAATGATTTGGAAGTATAATTAGATAAAAGTTTTACAATTTAATCTAATTTTGGTCATTGGATGTAATTCCACAATAAAATTGGACATAAGCAAGTGTCAATCTTTTGATATTTATTATATCTTAAAAACACGTTTTTTGTTTTAACAACAAGAATTAATTTTAAATTAATTTCTGTCACTACTATGTTTTGAATTTAGAAAAATGGATTCCATATTTGGAATCAAGAGGTCCATATTTTGTAATTAGGTAACTTTCATTTTTAGACATATTGAATAATTATTTCGGTAAAGAATTTATTTACCATGGTTAAAGGGTAAATCTAGTAAATAAGGGTAAAAAATAATACTATAATAATATAAAATTACCCTAACACGTGTCCTAACCCTATTCTCTGATACATGTATGACCATGGGCATCCTTGGGTCGATTTTCGGACCCCATGGAGCCACTTGAATGTGATAATGATGTTATTTATTAAATAATTTAAAGATGAGGCAGAAATAACCACAACAAATATCTTTTAGTAAAACAATTTTTATATGAGGTTATATAATTGATCAATTCAACTATAAATATTCATTATAAAGTTAAAAATATTTTCTACAGAATTGTATTTTATTTATAATTTTTAGACATTAAATAATTAAATTTATTCATGACATAATGATGATGCAATAATTACCTTATTAATGAAAGAATCAATTATATTTTATTATAAATACTAAAATAAATATCATTCAATGTTTTTATGACATACTAGAATTTTATAGGTGAATATGACATATTAATGTTGATTTAATTAATTTTTTTCTAAGTAATAATGGTGGTATGACTCTAAAATATTTTTATTATATAATGTCAAAATTGAGATAATTGAGTTTTTAAAACAAATACTATATTATTGGTTGATATAATATTCCTAAAAATATGAGGTTTGTCTAAAGTCCTATATAGTGTTATATGTGTCATTAATGAACCTATTTGGGTTATCTTGGATGTATAAAGTATGTTTATTGACCATATAATATAAACATACAAAGAGACATGGTAAATGTCAAACTATGTAACTTAGAGCTAAATATAAAACATTTGGTTAATATAGTGACCCAAACCTGTCTAAAACTTATTGTTTAAGTGATTTTTCATGCATAACCACCTTATAAGTTAAATAATCCATTTTGGAACCATTTTAAACAGAAAATTATTTCATAATAAAGTAATATTTCTATCTCTTCCTAAGGTGCCCCTCACCCCTCTTATAAAAGGTCACTCCCCCTTCTCTCTAATTCACACCATAAAAGCCTTTTGTCTCGTACAAAACCTGCCGAAATATCCTATAAAATTCCCTCACATAATCATAAAGGACTTCCATTAGTCATAAATCCAACTTAAGGATCAATTTTTATCCAATCAAAAGGAAGAACCTGGAAAAGAGGTAATAATTTCATCAACATCTTTCAAGCTCTTTTCTTCTTCCACTTCTTCTTTCTTTGTTATTTATATTCTAAAATAATAACTACCACATATTCAATATACTGTAATGTTATTATAAATATGGTATATCTATATTCATTATTCTATCCATCATTTGAATGACATGTCACCATACGTGCGTACGTACGGATTACCGTCTCCACGTCATGGTGTAATTGTAATTCAATACATTATTATTTGGATGGGTATAATAATGAGGTGTAATTATTTAAAATAATAAATATAAAATGATAATTATTCTGTATATATGATATAACATCCAATTATATATTATTTTAATATCAATAGAATGCCTTTTTCGATCATGCGTACGTACGGATTACCGTCTCCACATAGTGATGAGATTCATTCCCCAACATATCCATTCAAGACTAATTTTTGTTTGATTATTAAAATTAATGTTTAAAGACTTGATATAATTCTGGATATGAATAATATACATCCCATCCCTTACAAAAATGACTCACATAATAATGAATATAAAGGAAAACGAATCTATTAACACCAGAAACGGCGATATTACTAAGTTATTATTAACAAAACAATGTGAAAAGATCATATATGATATAATATTAATGTATATGACTCTTGTATAATTTAATAACAATTATTTTATCATTATAAAATATTTTAACCTACCCTCAACCAAGGAAATGTACAAGGTAAGGGTTAATTTCACAATATCTTTATTATCCTATGTTGTTTATACGTAATTATCTACTGGGACCTCTTTATCATCCACATCCATGTTTCTTAAAATTGTATTCCAAAACAAGTTTAATATTTACTAGAGTACGGTTTAAATTCATTTATACCCTTTTCTGACATTTTATAAAATCTTTTGAAAGGAATATTTCTGTCGTTTTCCAAACAAGGTTCTTTTTATCCTTTTCGACAAAATTAAGGTAAGAATGTATTTGTTAACTTATACGGCGGGTGAGGCTATTTTCTGCCTTTATAATATCATAGAAGCATCCCTCAAAATATTATAAGAATATTTTCAAACAATATGTTTAATTTTATAATTATGTGACTTTAAAATTATATCAAAAAATAGATATTTCTCAAAAATAGTTTTGATTTCATCTATGTCAACATCCTTTAATGGATTTTAAGATTATTTGAAGTTCATTAATTGTGATACAAAACTTATAAATTTTATTGAAGGTTTGTGATATGTTTGACTGTGGATGTGTTATTTTTAAACAATTCATGGTTTATAGATAATGTATTGACATTTCTTAAGATAGTTTTAATACGAATTTTTATGTTATGTTTAAAACTATTCATATGAAGAATGCATTGGACATAGTATGTTATAGCTGAAGCCCGCTATAGCACCTCGATGCATTGGTAGGTCTTATGAGACAAACTAGTGTCTTGGAACATGGCCTTGAAAAAATATTATTTGTAGTCTTGGAAAAAATCCTTGACTATATGGTTATGATAGTCTGACATTATGCATTCCATCATTATGAATGTGGTTATTAATATAGCATGTGGTTATTCAAATAGTAGAATATCCATGTGAATAAGTAAATGACATTATTTAATTTTATTTTTTACATATTATGATGAAGTTAATGATTACAAGTATTTTATTTTAGTTTTACAGTGCCTAAAATGTTTATGCTTATTTATGAATGTTTCCGCTATATTGTTATACTTAATGAGCATCTGATCCCACCCATTTCAATGATTTACTTTTCCTAGGATGTGAAGTAGTATTTTATGACTGACCTGTATGGATAGTATGAGGGGATATGGGTGTAGACTATGGAGACTATGTTGTTGTAGTTTTTTCACTTTGTGATGTAATGTAGGACTTATGAATGTATATAGTGTTCCCAAGGCTACTAAACTAATAAGTCTTTCCAAACATGATATTTTTGGATCATTACAATGTTATGTAATAATGCATCGACTCTGGGTAACTAGGGTCGGGACATTATAGTTGGTATCAGAGTATGTTTAGTAAAAACCATGGAAGCTAGATTATAGCACATAGAACTAAGATGGACTTTGAGGATTAGTATAGAAGAACATCCTAGAATTTTGGTATTGAGGAGATTTTGTGATTTTTCCAAGAAATACATCTTTTTTTGGATACGAGTAGGAAGAGGCAGCTCTGGAACAAATATACCTAGGGGTAAAACCCGAAAACACTACTTTCAGCTAGACTCGAATGGGAACTAGTGCACGACAACGGGCCTTGCTACACTCTTGGTTACAACAATCCCGGGGGATATTCTTAGGATAATTCTCATTTTCATTATAAACCATTATGAATAGTTTATGAGTATATACTTTCTCAAAGAAAACATTTTTATGATTATGAATTATATCCATAAATAGTTCAATTTAGGTTTAGTGTTTTACAAGTATGGATTTATGTATTGAAATTCATAAACTAATCTAGTGTATTACATTGTTTAGAAATAGCGCCTTGTGGAATGAATGGAAACCATATCAATGCATGCACTACATGTAGTTATTTCCCTGTTAATAAAGATAATTATATTGGAGCTGGTGATATAACTGGTGTTGATCAGCTAATCACCCTACTGGGACAACCCACTCAGGTTTTGAATAATAACCTTACCCGTATGGATCTCCCTGATCCATAGTGTGGAGGATCAATGTTAGATTGCTTCATGAGGAAACAACCACAAACATTTAATGGGGGTAAAAATGAACTAGTATCTAAGCAATGGATAATTTCCTTAGAGAAAATATTCCACACCTTGCGGAGTAACGAAAGGGAAAAAGTTTTCATAGAAGTTTACCGCCTCACTGGAGATGCTGATGAATGGTGGTCATTGATTAAAAATACAAAGGAAGATGATGGAGTATCAAATATGGAATGGATGGATTTTAAAGATTTTTTCCTTTAAAAATACTTTCCTCTTGACCATCAAGTGGATATAGAAAGACAATTTCTGAGTCTGAGGCAAAAAGGAGGATGAGAATGTTGCAAAGTATGAGTCTAACATTACACTAGGTTAGAAAGGTTTGCTGCAGATTATATACATCACCCATTAAGTAAGATTGATTTTTCATTGATGGGTTAAAGCCATTTATCCGTCAATCATTAGTCTTATAATCCTTCTCATCGTACCAAGGTATTCTCTCATGTGCTATCAAGATAGAAAAGGAATTCTCTAAGTCTTACGACTTTAATGAAAAGAAAGAGAAGAAGAGATCTCCTGATCACTCTGTAAACAAAAACAATGGGAAGAAGGGAAAAGTTGAATATCCATCCTATAGTAAATGTGGGAAGATACACCCCAGTACTTGTTTGAAGAGAATGGGAGTCTGTTACAAGTGTGATGAGAAAGGCCACCAAGCTCGTGATTACAAGGGGAAGAAGGAAGCTACCGATAGTCAATGATAAAATTTCAGGGAGATGGGATATTATGAAAATGAATATTCTAAGAATTATGGAAACATATCTCAGAAAATTCCAAGGGATCAATGCCAATATTATGCGATCACTACTGCAGAGGATGAAGCTATGAAATACGTGGTGACAGGTAATTTAAAGTTATCCTCATGTTTTTCCAATACTTTATTCAATTATGGATCATCACATTGTTTCATATCTTCCCAGTTTGCTAAGAAAATTTGATATTTCCAATTTGATTTGACAAGGGAGTTGTTAGTCAAAACTCCTAAGGGAAGTATCATTGCTACAAAGTTCTATGAATAAGTTCCCATTAGGGCATATAAATGTTCTTTATCTCCTTATCTCATCGTCAAACCCATGATTGAATTTTATATAATCCTCAATATGGATTGTCTTTCGATCCATGATGAAAAAAATTATTACAAGAAGAATGAGGTTACTATTTTTGATGATGATGATAAAGAACACCTTATCTTTAGAGAAGAATCCTCACCACCTAATTCTTATCTAGATCCACCCCCAGTAGCTCAAGTAAATTCATTTATTGGGGAGGAAGATAATGAAATGACTGTGGTTGAGGAAAGTAATGTTCAAATAGATAATGTACTTATTGTGAGAGAATATGTTGATGTGTTTCCATAATATTTACCTAGACATCCTCCAGAAAGAGAAATTGAGTTTTCCATTGATTTAATTTTTTGTTCTAGGCCCATATCTAAGACCCCTTATAGACTTTCCAATGTGGAATTAGTGGAACTAAAGAAAAAACTAGAGAAATTGAGTAATAATGTATTCATTCTGCCTAGTTTTTCTCCATGGGGAGCCCCTGTTCTTTTTGTTAAGAAGAAATATAGATCTAAAAGTTTGTGCATTGACTACAAGGAGATCAAAGCTATAACAATAAAGAACAAGTATCCCCAACCTTGCATTGATGATTTATTCGACCAACTTCAAGGAGCTCAATATCTTTCAAATATTGACCTTCGATCTGGATATCATTAGTTGTGTGTGAAGAAGGAATACATTCCAAAAACATCATTTCGAACCAGGTACGAGCATTACAAGTTTACATTAATGCGTTTTGGGCTAACTAATGCACCCTCTATTTTCATGGATCTAATGAACAATGTTTTCAAGGAATAACTTGATGACTTTGTAGTGGTATTTATTAATGATATCTTGGTATACTATAAAAGATATGAAGTTCCTGAAAATAACTTGAGTATTATCCTGAAGACTCTGAGAAGACAGAAATTATATGGGATGTTTAGAAAGTGTATAGTTTGGCTTTAGGATACTTCTTTTCCTGGCAATATTGTCTCTAAGGATGGAATCTCTGTTGATCCTTCTAAGACAAGATAAATACAAGAATGCCTAGAACCAATTATTATAATCTAGGTATGAAGTTTTATTGTTTTAGTAGGTTATTATCGAAGTTTCGTCCAGAATTTTGCCCGATTGGCTGACCCATTAACGAAGCTCACACGTAAAGGGGTTAAATTCGTTTAGAAAAAAGAGTGTGAAGAATGTTTTTAAGAATTGAAGAGAATATTAGTAAATGATACTATCTTGAATCTACCATTTGGGAATGATGGGTGTGTTATTTATACTGATTCTTCAAAGAAAGTACTTGGTTGTGTCCTTATACAAAATGATAGGGTTATTGCCTATATGTTAGGACAACTAAAAATTCATGAGAAAAAATATCCTACTCATGATCTTGAGTTTGCATCTGTAATCTTTTCTTTGAAGATATGGAGACATTATCTCTATGGTAAAAAATGTGATATTTATACTGATCACAAGAGTTTAAAGTATATTTTATCACAAAAATAACTCAACATGAAGAAAATGTGATGGCTTGAACTACTAAAGGATTATGATTGCACGATAAACTACCACCCAGGGAAGGAAAATAAGGTGGCTGATTCTTTGAGTAGAAAGGATCATGGATTTTTGAACAAAATGAGTGTTGAAAAGGATCTTATTCTCATGGATCTAGTAAAGATGGATATGGGAATGACCATGGAATTTGAAACATCAATAATTTTTCAAATGGTTTCAAAACTATATTTACTAGAATATATATAAAGTTCTCAGGATGATGATGAAGAGTTTCAAAAGAATATTTAAGCTGCGAATGATGGGATATTGAGTGACTTTCTGTATGAAAATGGAATTTTGAAATTTGGGAAGAGATTTGTGTTCCCGATATACATGATCTAAAAAGGGAATTGTTGGATGATGCTCATAGTTCCAATTTCTCTACACAACCAAGGAGGACCAAGATGTATAGTGATTTTAAGGAACATTTTTGGTGGGACAACGTGAAGAGGGAGATTACTAATTTTGTGACAAGATGTATGGTTTGTCAACAAGTGAAAGCTGGAAGGCAACAACCTGGAAGAGTAATGCATCCTCTTCCCATACCTGAGTGGAAATTGGATAATATTACGGTGGAATTTTTCTTTGGGCTACCAAATAATCCTAGAAGGAACGGTGAAATATGGGTCATTGTTGACCGTCTTACCAAGTCAGCATATTTTCTTGCAATAAGAGAAGATCTACCACTTGAATTTCTAGCAAGGATATATATTAATGAATTTTGTAAGACTTTATGGAGTACCCCTATCAATTTTTTCTAATCGTGATCCACGTTTTACTTCATTATTTTAGAAAAGTCTTCATAAGGCCTTGGCTACTGAACTTCGTTTGAGCACTGTCTACCACCCCCAAACTGATGGACAATTAGAACTGACTATTCAAACCTTAGTAGACATGTTGAGATCATGATCACTTGACTTTTCTGGTATGTGGGATCAATATTTACCTCTGGTGGAATTTTCCTATAATAATAGCTTCCATTCAAGTATTCAGAAGGAACTATATGAAGCATTATATGGAAAGAGATGTCGCACACCAACCTTTTAGGATGATGTTGGTGAAATAAAACTTGTAGGCCCAGAACTAGTGGAGGAAATGATGGAAAAGGTGAAGGTAATCCAAAACCATATTAAAGAAGCTCATAGTAGGCAGAAGAGATATAACGATAACCGAAGGATGGATTTGGAATTTCAGGTAGGAGATCATGTTTTCTTAAAGGTATCTCCATAGAAGGGTGTTATATATTTCAGTAAGAAGGGAAAATTGAATCCCAAGTACATCAGATCTTTTGAAATTCTAGAACGAATTTGGTATATATCTTACTATTTGGCAATGCCTCCAAATCTCTCAAAAGTCCACGATGTATTCCTCGTATCACTGTTGAGGAAATACATGCTTGACCCAACACATGTACTCACCTATGAGGAATTAGAACTGGAATATGATTTACATTATTGAGAATATCCAATCAATATTTTTGATACAAGAGAACCAGTTCTCAGAAACTGGATGACTCATCTGGTAAAAGTTCTATGGAGAAACCATAAGATGGAAGAGGCAATGTGGGAACCTGAGGAACTTATGATGAAGAACCACCCAAATCTTTTCATGCAGTAATATTCAGGAAATTTTGAGGACAAAATTATTTGAATGAGGGGAGAATTTAACACCCCAAGATTCTATGGTATGTTTCCCTTTGAAAAATGCAATAGTTTGAATTGTACGCAACTTTGAGATTCTAACACACCCTAACCAATCAAACTAGCTGTTATGAATAGTAATACCCAATTTTGAAATATTATTTATATTATCTTTTAAATTGGACTTCATATCTATATTCAGAATATCGAAATTATATTAGGGTGAATTTTTGATACTTTTCTGATAACATTCATATTTTGATGAACAGTGAAAATTACTAAATTTTATTTAAAAACAACTGTTTAAAGAAAAATAATTAATATTGATAAATAATGAATTTGAATGGTTTGGTAGTATAATTAGATAATATTTTTACCATTTCATCAAATTTTTGACATTGGATGTAATTTTACATTTAAACTGGACATACGCAAGTGTCAATATTTTGAAAGTTATTATTTCTTAAAAACATGCTTTTTTTACAACAGGAATAAATTTTAAATTAATTTCTGCCTCTTCTATGTTTTGAATTTAGAAAAATGGATTTCATATTTGAAATCATGAGGTCTAAATTGTTTAAATAGGAAACTTGTATTTTTATAACTTTTGAATAATTATTTCGGTAAATATTTTATTTACCATGGTTAAAGGGTAAATCCTGTAAATAATGGTAAAACATAATATTATAATAATATTAAATTACACTAACACATGTGATAACCCTATTTTTTGATAAATTACCAACCATGGGAATCATTGGGTTAATTTAGGGACCCCATGGAGCCACATGGAAGTGATAATGACATTATATATATTAAATAATTTAAAGTAGTGACAAAAATAACAAAAGAAAATACCTTTTAGTAAAAAAAAATTTATATGAGATTAAATAATTGATATATTAGAATATAAATATTCATTATAAAGATAAAAATATTTACTACATAATGGTACATTCTTTATTATTTTTATACATTAAATAATTAAATTTATTTATGACACAATGATGATGCAATAATTACCTTTTTAAAGAAAGATTCAATAAAATTGTATTATAAATAATCAAATAAATATAATTTCAAAATTTTTATGAAATAAATGATTATTATAGGTTAATATTACATATTTAGGTGTATTTAATGAATTATTTGTGAAGTAATAATGATTTTATTACTCTAACAAAAATAAATTTTTAAATAATGTCAAAATTGACATAATTTAGTTTTTGAAACAAATACAATATTATTGGTTGCATTAATATTCCTAAAAATATAAGGTTTATACAAAGGGACTATATAGTATTATATGTGTCTTTAATGAACCTATTGGGGTTCTATTGGAATTATATAGTATGTTTTTAACCATATAATATAAAAATACAAAGAGATGTGGTAAATGTCAAACAATGTAACTAAGAGTTAAATCTCAAAGATAATATTAATATAGTGATCCAAATCTATCTAAAACATATTGTATGAGTGGTATTCGACCCATAACCACCTTATCCTTTAAATAATCCTTTTTGGATCCATTATAAACTCAAACGATTTTATTATAAAATAATATTTCTAGCTTTTCCTAAGGTTCCCCTCAATACTCTTATAAAAGGGCACTCCCCCTTCTCTCTAATTCACACCGTCAAAGCCTTTTGTCTTGGCCAAACCCTAAACAAATATCCTCTAAAATTCCCTTACTTCATCATAGAGGCCTTCCATTAGTCAGAAAGCCATCTTAAGGATCCCTTTTGATCAAATCAATAGGAATAACCTGAAGAATAGGTAATAATTTCACCAACCTCTTTCAAGTTATTTTCTTCTTCCACTTCTTCTTTCTTTGTTATTTCCATTCTAAAATAATAGTTGTAGTATATTCTATAAACTGTGATATTATTATAAATAAGGTACAACCATATTCCTTATTCTATTCATCCTTTGAATGACATGTCACCATACGTGCATACGTACGGATTACTGTCTCCACGTCGTGGTGTAATTGTTATTCAATACATTATTATTTGGATGGGTATAATAATGATGTGTAATTCATTTAAATAATAAATATAAAATTATATTGATTCTTTATATATGATATAAGATCCAATTATATATTATTTTAATATCAATATAATGATATTGTCGCTCGTGCGTACGTACGGATTACTGTCTCCACATTGCGATGAGATTCATTCCCCGTCGTATCCATTCAAGACTAATTTTCATTTGATGATTTAAAATAATGTTTAAATACATGATATAATTCTTAATATTAATAATATACATCTAATACATAACAAATATGGCTCACATGACAAAGAATATAAAGGAAAGCGTATCTGATAACACTCGAAATGATGATAATACTAAGATATTATTAACAAAACAATGTTAAAAGATCATATATTATATCATATTAATGTATATAATTTTTGTATAATTTAATAAAAATTATTTTACCATTCTAAAATATTTTAACTTATCCTCGACCAAGGAAAAGTACAAGGTAAGGGTTAATTTTACATTCCCTTTATTATCTGAGGTTGTTTATACGTAATTATCTATTGGGACCTATTTATCATCCATATCCATGATTCATAAAAATGTATTCAAAACAATTTTACTATTTACTAGAGTATGGGTAAAATTTATTTATACCCTAGTTTTAATTTGTATAAAATGGTTTGAAAGGAATCTTTCTATCATTTTCCATATAAGGTACTATTTAACCTTTCTGACAAAATTGAGGTAGAAAAGTATTTTTTAACTTATACAGTGAGTGCGGCTATTTTCTGACGTTATAAAATCATCAAAGCGTCCCTTACAAGATTATAAGAATATTTTAAAATTAAATGTTTTATTTAATAATTATGTGACTTTTAAATGATTTTAAAAAATGAGATATTTCTCTCAAATATATTTGATTTCATCTATGTCAACATCCTTTGATGGATTTTATGCTTATTTGGAGTTGATTTATTATGATACAATATTTCCATATTGTATTGAAGGTTTTGTGATATGTTTTACAATGTATGTGTTATTTTTATAACATTCATGGTTTATGGATAACGTATTTAAATTTTGTATGCTTGTTTTAATATGAATGTTTATGTTATGTTTAAAACTATTCATACGAGGAATGCATTGGACTTAGTATGTGACGGGTGGAGCATGCTATAGCCTCTCGATGAATTGGTAGGTCTAATGAGAAAAACTAGTGTCTTGGAACAAGGCATTGAAAAAATATTATTTGTAGTATTGGCACAAGGCCTTGAATATGTGGTTATGATAGTTTGGCATTATGCGTTCCTTAATTATGAAAGTGTTTATTGATATTGAATGTGATTATTCGACTAGTAGAATATCTATGTGAATAGGTAAATGGAATTATTTCATTTTTTTCCATATTATGATGATGTTCAATATTAAAAGGCATTTTTTTAGTTATAAATTTCCTTAAATATTTATTATTATTTATGAAAGTTTCCTCTATATTATTATCCTTACTGAGCATCTGATCTCACCCCTTTATATGTTTTATTTTTTCTAGAATGTGAAAAGTATTTTATGACTATCCTGCATGGATAGTCTGAGAGAATATGAGTGTAGACTATGGAGACCATGTTTTTGTAGTTTTTCACTTTATGATGTAATGTAATAATTATGAATATATATAGTTTTTTCAAGGCTGCTAAACTAATCTGTCTTTCGAGACATGATCTTTTGTGATCATGCCAATGTTATGTAATAATGCATCAAATCTGGGTAACTAGGGTCTAGGCGTTACAAAGATAACCTCATGTGGTTCATTAACAAAATATCTATTACTATATAAGCCCTTTTTCTAAACCATATATTTTTAGAACTATTATATAATTTAATAATATAGTTTTTTTAAAAACTCATTTATGTCAATTTTGACACTATTTAGTATTTGGTTTTTTTGAAAGTCATCATAACACGATTAATTCAAAACAAATACATTAAATAAACCCTAAAATGTCATATTAAGCTATAGAATTCGTGGATGTCAATCAGAACATTCAAATTATACTTATTTTAATATTTGTAATATAATTTATTTGATTTTTATCATTAATAAAGTTAGTACTGCATCATTATTGTGTCATAAATAAATATATTTATTTGTGTATAAAAATATAAATAAAATATTATAATGTATGAAATATTTTTATATTGATAATGATTAATTATAGTGGATGTGATCAATTATATGACCTCGTATAAAAATTGTTTTACTAAAAGATACATGCTTATGTTATTTTTGTCTTTTCATTGGTTTAATTAATTGAAAATGTCGTTATCACTCCCATGTGGCTCCAAGGAGTCCCACAATCGATCCAAGGATTCCCATGGTCAGACAAGTATTAGCCAAGAGGGTTTTTACACGTTTCTTGGAAATTTTTATATTATTATAATATTATTTTTTACCCTTATTTTCTGGATTTACCCTTTTAACATTGTAAATACAATATTTAATAAAGTAACTGATCATAATGTCTAAAACAAAAAGATAACTATATGAATATTTTGGACCTCTTGATTCCAAATATGGAATCAAAATTTCCAAATTCAAAACATAGAAGATTCAGAAATTAATTTAAAATTATTTCTCATTGCTAAAACCAAAAATCATGTTTTTATGATGACAAACTATCAATAGATTAACATGTGTTTATGTACAATTTAAATTTAAAATCTCATACAATGACCAAAATTATATAAAATTATAAAAACATAATCTAATTTTAATTTATAACCACTAAAAAATATAATTTAACACTATAAATTATTTCGATTAAAAAAGTTGTTTTTATTTAAAATTTAGTGTATTTAACTATTCATAAAAATATGAAAGTTATTATAAAAGTACCAAAAACATATCCAAACTAAATTTTTATGTCCTTATTTTAAATAAGAATTTAATTCCATAAAATTGAATATATATTAAAGTGTCAAATATTGTATTTTAAAAGGGGTTTTCATTAAAAGGTTGAAAAACTGCATTTTCAAAAAAAAAATACTTCTTTTATATGAAAAATTGAATTTTTCATTATATTATGTCTAAGAAACACAATATATGAATGTTAAAATTTTATGGTATATATATAAAATAAAAAATTTGGTTATTACTAATCATAATCGATTTTTAAACGGCTAGATTGACGGGTCGTGGGGCGCTTGAACTCGGTGCTGCATACATCGCTCGCTATTGTATTATTCAAAGAGAAACGTACCATGAATGATTGGGGTATTACAAATAGATCATTAAGGTGGGTCCCGAAGATGGAACACCTTGAACTACTTATCATATTAATGGATCAGAACTCTTAATGATAGAAGAACCTGGATGGTGCGTCCAAAAATTGAAGGTTTCACACCATAAATGGATACATCACAAAAAGGGTGGCACCAAGGTATACCAATGGATAGGTGGGATATCCTCTAATAAATAACCCATATTATGTGTCCCATAAATGAAAATATTTCACACTATGAAGGCTCATATGGACCCCACTAAGGGAGAATTGGGATGGTTTAAACTATGGAGAGGGACACTAAGGTTTACCATTGCCCAGTTTTGAACCTTAGATAGACATCCTAGATTCCCTATATAGAATATAGGGATAAATACACACATATTTTGAATGAGTGATTTAGGTCTTACACATGGATAAATTCCAGTTGCAATAGGTTCACTCTTGTTTAGATGGATATATATTATGTGGGTCATACACATGGTTAAATTCCGGAGTACTACCAATACCATTGAAGGGGTGGATGGGGCTTACATGTTGAGATGGCTCTGATGGATGGTGTGATCCCACTAGTATGTGGAATCACAGGTGCAAATCGGGATGGAAATGAGGGAAGTATTGATGTGGGATAGAATGGATGATATGTCACTAATGTGAAGATGAATATGTTGGGCTTGAACCTCAAGGAGGTTTCCTACATATCCTAGTTGGATGGTAATCAAATTCCACATAGCTATGATGGGGGCAATGGGGATTACACAATAAGTGGTGGACTAGGCATGTGGTGTGGAGATTTTTCATTGAATCTACTGAGGTGGATGGATCAGAATTCCATGGGGAGGAAGATCCAGGGGATGTGTCACAATAAGTGAAGGGCACATTCCTAAGAGGGTGAAAACTTATTTACCATTGGTTGGGATTGAACCACAGAGAGGTGTCCAACAAGCTTTGTATGAAAGATAAGGATCAAAACCCATTTAGTTTGGCATAAAATGTCATGGGAATTATCTATTGAGGTGACCCATATGAAGTTATAATCACTATTATTATCTATTCCCATATGATTTGGGATCATTACGAGAAACAATAGGTAGCAGTTGACCTGATGATCATGTCACAAAATTTGACTTCACAAGAAGTGATGTGGGGATGAAACACTATGGCGGCTCAAGGAGATGGATATTAGGGCTTTCTCTAGGAAGGATTCATGAAGAAGATGTTGTTCCACATGTAGAGGATGTCATTCACTTCTAAGAGGGAGAATGAGATCTCACTCTTATGGAGATTAATGGGCATAGAGAATTCCCATATTGTGGAACCCCGTGTGAATTTCATGGGGTTATACTACTGTTTAACGTCATGTGCTGAGGATGATTGTGCTTGGAAATTTAACATCTTGTACCTCGTATGGGGTGGAATCACTTATAACTCATATAACATACAAAAATGATACCCACCCACACTTGGGGTGGGAAGGAATCATTAATGTCAGCATGGAATGGGTGGAGGAGTGGTGGTTAGTGGGGTCCATGTTGTCATGGCTTTTCCAAAAATCATGATCTATTAGAATACTTATCCCAAAAGAAAGAGATATGGTATAAAAACATGGTAAACTGCATGAGAAACCATGAAATCACTATACATAAGTTTGGAGTGCCACACGAAGGAGGTTCACACAAGTTGTGGATGTTTCATACAGGAAGTTCTCAAACATTGTTCTTTATGGAAAAGGAATTCCATGGTGTCCTAATGAGAAAGTTTGTGAAAGATTAGGAACTTGTGCAAAAAAATGAGTGAATTGAGTGAAACATAGATGTGTATAAGTGAACATGGTGTGTTCAAGAAGGGTCTTTTTCACACACCTGCCTAAGGTGATTGATGCATGTAAGGAGGCTCTTTTGTGTGCACCTACCTAATCCCAAAAAGGAAATTGGTGAGGGTCAAGCCATTATAGGCCCACCTGAGGGGGGAACCATGGGGGACCTATCACCCATTATACTATACCTTGGATCCATGAAATTCATGTAGTTTTAGAAGTGGTTGTCTTAGGTGTACAAGAGGGAAGATTCAACTTCTATAAACATACCACGAAAAGTGTGGGGTTCCATTCTATTTATTGGAGAAATTCTCAGTTGGATCACATAAGAAGGGAAAAACAAATATGATGTGGAAGTCACATTGGAAGTATAAGTGCCTTACGTTCCTGCTGGTATTATTTATGAAAACCTCTATACTTCTACACACCTTCCTTAGCCCTTTTTTAGAGTATGGTTGAAATATTCTCATTGACATTGCATTGGGAGTGTATGAGCCTTGCGACTAGAATTTTGTCCTGCACGTAGGTATCCAAACATTCCTTCACCATCCTTGGTCATCTTTGAATGCTATGATGAGTTAAATGGGGTCCTTATTTTTCTCAATGATGCTCACTCATCGACTTAAGATAATTTTTTTCCATAATATCCCTTCTCCCCTCAGAATCTATGCTGGAAAGGGACTAGAAGGATGGGTTATGAGGGAAATTCCAAATAGAACAACATTTTTTTGGACATGTGTGAAAAATCTGGGGAATGTCACATAATGTTCCTAGCATGTGTGAATGACCTGTTCTGTGCCTATAAATACATGGGGTCCCTATGAATAGTACTTTGTCATTCCATATGAAAAGCGATTTTTATCTCATGCAATTATGTTCATAATTTCTGTGCAGAAGTCCCAAATTCTATCGGTGCTTTACTCGCATCCACTAGATCTTGCGTGCCACAAAATTGGCCATATACTTTTCTGGTTTCACCTAATCCTTCACGCAGCCAAATATTTTTTATGAAAAACCTAAATATTTCACACTAACTTCTATATGATTTCACAGCTTTAACAACATGGCCGGTGAACCAATTAATGCTAAGAGTGAGGCCACTGTTTCTACACAGTGGGGCCAAGATGATTGGTAATCCTAAAGTACTTCATTACTGAATGGTACTGTGAGATAATCAAATGAACCTTTGCATGCTAACACAATTTTTGATGGATTACTTCTTAACTAAAATCCTCCCACTATAGAGGTTTTGGATAGTGGATAAAGTGGTCATCCTATGCTTTGAAACCGACTCACCATGAAAATGGGTCATGAATGAAGACAACCTTCAGTGGTACGACATCACCAACCATTTCCATCCTTCTAGGGAGACTCGAGAGATGGTTTTCTACATTTTGAACCAGAACACCAGCATAGTCACACGAAAAAAACCAGTGGATGAAGAATTATCCTCCCACTTTGAGACCACATTCTAAAGTACTATAATAAATGGGAGTGTGGAATAGTAGTAGGGCTGGAATTTGAGTTATGAGGGGAACATCATGAGTGAGCGAGCATGTGCATTTTGTGTAATCCACATATGCGAAGAATTTGGAGAAGTGCAACGAAACATTGGGTTGTTCAAAGATGTATGGACGTTGCAATTTAAAGTCTACCATCAACAAGAATTAGGGTCGGAGCTGTTCATTTTGTGTTCCCCTTACACATACACTTTCCACCTCCACCCTAGGGGGATTGGTATCAGTCTATGAGACTTCCATTTCATCATGGAAATTCATCGAGAGGGACTCCAACATTATGAATTCCTGCAAAAAAATATAATTTATGGAGAGAGAGAATGAACTTGCATTTTCACATGGCACATAATAAAAGTGTTGAAGGAGAGGATATGGATCAAACACATTTTGAAGAAAATAACTTACATGGTGTGGTTCATCCTATTCATTATGAGGGAATTTCGTGTGAGGATACCAAGATGCAGAAGGAAATTATCGACCACATCACAAAGGAGAAAGGTTCTATTATATTTAGTGACCCTGGAAGCAGGAGAAAATTATCCATGGGGCTTTGGCATGAATGAGAGTAAGGATCTGTTGTGTGATATGATGAATTCTTTGTTACCTTTTTATATGGATAGTTGCTTCCATTGAGGGACACAAGGATGGAGTCCATCTGAGGATACTAGTAATTCCGGGTATCATGGAAACCCCCAACAAGATTAGTCCTTGAGGGCCTATATTGTAAAGGTTTTACATTATCATAGGGATAATTTAAAGGTTAGTCATTCCCAAGAGAAGTTTTGGACCATTCTAGAACCTCCATGGATAGATTATTTATCACTTCAGCAAATAAAATGGCACAAATTCCATGTGTACTCTTAGAAAAAGAATAAAACAATACTTGTTTAACATTTCTAGGGTCTGGTTCTGAGTTCTCAATGATAAAATGATCAAACTATGGATCTTTGAACTTGAGAATTTAATTTTTCACCCATTCTGTACCCCAGTCTACTAGATGCTGGATGACCAACAGGGTCCGTTGAAGTAGAGGGTGTATATGTAGAATATAAAGGGTGTCATGCTAATATAACAAATTGATAGAAAGATTATTTGTGAACTATATGTGCCATCACAATTTTCCAGATAGTTTGTGTGCCTATAAAAATGCCAAAAATATATATACTGGGGTCTGAGAGGAGTAGCACCCTTGTATCCTTCACCAGTTGTTGTTCTTGTTTAAAACCTATAACATTGGCTAAATAATCATACTACCCCCACTGAAGTCGATTATGACCTATCAATAAAATATGCTCACCACTGGGTGGTGTCATATCTAGAAGAAATTTTTTGAAAGTGTGGTAACCAAATCAAAGCAGCAAGCATAGAGTCTGAGCGGCGAGGAAGTAGATGAGTTGGATCCTCCAAATTATGAACTTCATAGGGTGTGGTTTTACCTCTACCACATGAAGTGGGGTGGCCTCGAAGAATCCATTGGGGACTATAATTTGAACCCATTGAAAAAATATAAATTATCTTTTCTAGCTGACTACCAATGACAATTTTTCCACCATGTGTTATACATGGAAGAGAATAAGACAATCGATGTCAACTGAAGACCTATGGAAATCACTGACATGCACTTGGTTATATCTACTTGAAACCGAGCATATTCAAGTGGAAGAAAATGTGATATTTCATCAGTGACATGCGTACCTAATGGCCATGGACACCTATGTATGGAAATTGGGGAAATATGTGGAACCAAATATCTTGGTAAAAGTGATGCTCAGTCAAGATAATGATCCTAAAGAAATGACACCTCTGGATGATGGTGATGAAGAAGAAGAACAAGAAGAAGAACAATTAAGAGAGGATGAGGAGGAGGAGGAAGAATAATAAGAAAAATAGGGAGAAGAAGAAGACGTATTAGAGCTTAGTGATCGGGAAGAACATGGGAAAATGAATCATCGATGGAGTCCATGAGGGAGTGGATAAATTATAGGCTCTGATGAGGTACTTGATGAACATCTCGATTTATGTATTTAATAATATCTATCCTTTTCAATTTTCTTTCTATAACTAGGATCAGATAGCCAAAAAATTTCCTATTCTGGAACACAATGGTGATTATCAAGGGGCTACCAATGTAAGGGATAAGAATGTATCGATGGAAATGGGGTGACTTTTCCCTTGACCCACATCTGGTGCTATGTAAGGTGGAATACCATTCATGGCTGATGTGTCCAGAGGTGATCCAAATAACTGGGTTAGAGTTTTGATCTTAGAATCTCAAACCATTCCTACTTCAGTTCCTGTCATAAAAATAAAAAGCACATAGGGTTATCCTGTGATGGAAGTTCCTTCGATGACTCATTGACTTTACCCAGATGCACTTAGCTCTCATAAGTTTCCACATTCACATATCCATATTTTTTATCTCAAGGATCTTTCTAACAAAACTTCTTTACCCCGTGGAAAGATAAAAAGGCTTCGGTCCCAACAAACCTATGTGAATGGGAAGTATATGGGAGCTCTATTGATGATAGTACTTGTATGTGGGGAGCTAGTTACTCATATTGATCTTACCTTGGCCCCATGTGAGTAAGAGGTTTTGGATATAGGTGATGTCACTACCATGGTAGATCATGATGCTGACAAGGGGGAGGATTCCAAAGAATTGATCGACTAGGATCACCCACATTTCACAGAACCCGGTCCCTTAGAGGGAATATCATAGGAATATTTTTCCATTGAGCTTTTGAAAATATTTTTGGAATACAAAAATTAAGACTGTAAGGAGATGGATGATTCTAATCCAGATGTAGCTGAGGAGAGCTGTATGAATCAACATATGGTATGGAAGTGTATAAATAATTTCTTTTATGTACCTTAGTAGTAATGGATTAGAAAATAGGATAACTCCTCACATGGATGAACCATCTCTAAGCTAGAGGGGTGGATGCTTTTAATCTACATATGATTATCCGTGAATATCTTACTAAGAAATGTGGGAATAAATTTAGAACATAGATGCCAACATGTTCCTAAAGAAATATGACAACATATAGAAGCTCCAAGAGGATCAATAATAGATCTAATTACTAGGGTAATAGGCGATCAATAATTCCACCTTTATTATCAATCAATCATATCTTGTTGCACAATTTCAAGATTAGTTAGAGGAGTCCCAAGAGAAGCAGATGGAGGAGAGCCACTAAGTAGAAAAACTGCAAGGTGAATAAGAAAGAATTAATGAAAAGGATAATGAGACTCCCCTTTCATCCATCAATGAGGATAATGATCTCAAGATGTGATAGGAGACCCTGGAATCCACATTCCATAAAGTGGTGGTGTTGTAGTGCTCCATTGAGTTCTAGATCTATAAGGCCTATGTTTTTTCCAAAAATATGAAAAATTATTTTTTTCTTGTTTATTTGTATTGAACCATGTGCTTGAAAAAAAATCTTTCTCTCATTAATTGTTTCATCTAGATCATATCATTGAGGAAACTGATGATCATTTCCTAAGATCACGTGGGTCATTCTAGATGTGAGAAACAAGGGATGACCACATAATCATTCTCTTTGAATGGGCGTTCTATGTGATCATAAAAAACTCATTGTTTGGTACTATTTACTACCCACCCAGAGTATCCAGGATGGGTGATAATTTGATTGGAGAATAATCCTTTTGGAACCACCAACATTCCTTTCCAACATGATCTAGTGGATGAGTATGATAACACTAGAGAAATTTGAATCAATCCGAACAATGTGGGAATGGGAAGTGTGATTCACGATGCCCAAAACTCAGAATCATCTAGAGGAACACATGTTGGTATGAGATAAATGATGAATGTATTCTAGACACAGAATTTATAATGTAATCCTAAAATGGGGACAATCCAATGACGGCCAACCGCTGGTCATTTCCAAAATGCGGGATCTAACTCAAAACGTGATCCGATATATTTTGGGGCATTTTCCTAGGGTGGTAGGTGAGGAAGAGAATCATAGAAAAATTGTTGGGGGCCCTCTAGACATGAAAGTGGATGATGATCAAAATTAGGGGCACACAAATCATGGTGTAGAGTGATGGAATGTTCCCAATGATTCTGACAGTCCTAAAATTATTCCATCTTGATATAGAGCACCAAGGTGTATGAACATTGGTCTGAAAAAATGATCAAATCCATCTTCCAAGGGGGGAATAATATTAGATATCGAGCAACATCTAATGATGTGATCAATGTAGTAAATTACCAACACAGTGGGAGAGGACCTCTCAGGTGAGGGACGGGGTTGCTTTATAGTTTCACATCAAAAAATTGAGGGTGATGAACATGTAGTTTAAATCCAAATGCTGAGGAATATTCATGACATATTTTGACATCATATGACCAGGATATTGCACATAGTTTAAGGCCATACTGCATGGAACCTGGACAACTATTTAAAGTCTTGTTTCTCAGACTATGGACAACAACCTAGAGACATACTGGATAGACTACTAGAAGATGCTCAGTCTTATGGTATGTATACATTATGTGGGAGGGAAAACCTGAAGTGAATGTTGAAAAAAGAGGCACATGTTCTTTATACACACCTTAAGATTAATGGAGGCTAAAGTTTTGTAAGGGTTAATAAACGTATTGTTGGGATTGATACAAAATTTATGGCCATCACAATGTATACTGAAAGGATGAGAATCAAGACATACGTAGTTCTTGAGAAAAATGTAGTTGGAGACCGTCACTTGTATGGAAAATAATCTATGGTGAGGATGTGAAGGCATACCATAATTATCATTGGGAATCCGGAAAAAAATTAGGGTTTTGTTTCATGTTAACAACGTGCATTGAGGGAAATGGGTTTTTAGTTTTCGTTCATAGTGTTTGGACCATAGGAGTAAGTGATTGAAGAATGATACATGTATTGTGGTGGTATAATAAACATGAAATGCACGACGGCCAAGAGATACAACACACATAGCATATGTTTCCCAGGGGAAAATTTCATGTAGAATAAATTCATGCAACTTGAACTATAAGAAGTAACTCTCATCTCCATGCTACACAGGTGCCACATAAGAGAAAAAACCCGATGTGAATTAAATGAAAGAGATCCTACATGTCAAATTGATTTCTTAAGATCAACTGCATGAATTTTATGGTCATAGATCAAGTAATAAACTGTTTCTAGCTAGGCCCAAATAAATAGTGTCTATGTGTCACTATGTATCCCATTACGATTGGAATCAATCCATGTGCAGTTCTTAAATATTATGAAATTTAACATCATCTGATAAGTAATAGGATGATATGACCTAAAAAGAGGAGATAATGTTGCAGATGGACCAAACATCAATGATACTGGAGTCACTTCTTATCCTGTAAGGATGAGAATAATGCAACACAAATGTCTTGTAGGGTATTTTTCCATGGGGGTATTACCCATACACTTAGAGGAGTGGCAATTGATATTTCTTGTTTGATCTTTTATTATATCATTTTTTTAGAAGATGGACCAAGATGGAATGTTCAGGTTTCACCAAATGAATCAATCCATTTATCGATCATGAAAGGTGGCCTGGAGGATGGCCAGTGAAAAGGGTGATGAAATTTCAAGTGAGGACACCACTATTTTGTGTCTCTTTTCATTGTGTGATCGGATGATGATTCCACAGTTTAAGATCTTATGATGGGACCGACCCAAGACATTTAATGTTGTGTGTTAAGGACTCAAAATGTGTTTCAAGAGGGACATTATTTTTGTGGTTTCTGAAACCTAACATGAATGTGGACCAAAAAGGACCAAAGAACACCATACACTCCTAAGAATAATTATGGACAAAATTTTATTTTAAAAGTTCATGGAGTTTGGAAGATAGGGTTATGACACTAATCCATATGTGGATAGACCCTACCAACACTCCCAAGTCCACATGATCTATGATCAGTGTGAGAAATAGGGAGTGATTTAAGAAATTATCTATAGAATGTACAATTGTACAATAGGATATCATCAAACATGTAATGTTCAGGTGCATTAAGGAGCAACACTAGAGGTTTTAGAGTTCCACTAGAACATAGTGAGGCTTTAAGGATGTAAATTGAAACATCCAAGGTCATGATCATTGAAAAAACAGATGACTAATGACAAGGACCATTGTTGACCATATTTGCAACATATAATCAAAAACTCATAAATCAAATGTGGTTCTTTCTAACATACAATCGAAAAATGACCAAATTTGAAACCCAAATTTTGATTCTTTTTGTCAAATATCTTTTAGATAGTTGAACGAGACAGGAGGTGAGACAAAGATTCATGAAACCATCGTTGTTAGGGGATCCTTTTGGATGTGAAAGATGGTGTAAATATGAACCCGAAATGACTCTAATCAAGGAGGTGGGTTAGATAGAAATCCACATGAAACTCAACATTTTTTGCCTCATGCTCTAGTGCATTAGAACACATTAGTGTTAGAATCCATATAAACATTGGGAAAAAGTCCCCGGTATGTCAAATAGTTTACGATCATATTGCCTGGACTAAAGGTGCCCAGTTCAACATATTCTGTTTGGTATGTATCTATGCTGTTTAATATCATGCAGTAAGAATAATGAATATGTAGTTTTAAATCATGTGATTAGGATGTTAGGGGAAAAGATGTATCTCGGGGAGAGTGTGTATGTCATGAAAAAATTACCCAACATAAATGAGTTCAAAAAATTCTCACACCATTCCACATTTTCTCGAGAGGACCGTGAAGGGGCTATTAGTTTATGTTTATAGAGTTTTCACCATAAGGTGGGTACCACTACTAGACATATGTAGTGTGGGGGGATGAAAACCCCATATTGAATGAGGTAAAAAGATGTCCAATTCTACACAAATATTACTTAGATAATCAAAAGGGATCTCTTAGTTTATGTTCATTGAGTTCGGACATAAGGGTTGTGCATCTACTCCATGTGGCCAAATCCAACCATGAATCCTTATCCCATATGAGACATGACCATTATGGGATACAAGGAGTGATGTTAGGTTTTTACCTATCATATTGGTGTACACAATGACATAAAATAACTATCAAGAGGGAAAGTCTGAACTGAACCAACATTTCCACTCAACGTGTGTAGATGAACAAAGGGACAACACCAGAGGTGTTGGGGATCCATCAAAACATAAATTGGTAGAACATATGAGTCACTGCACCAAATATCTAGAACAAAATGAGGGAGGCGTAATGATGGAGGATAACTGTTGACCATATTTGATACATAACATCCTTATCATGTTTCCAGGAATGGGGATAGAAAAATGAGTGTTAACTGATGATCAATTTTTAGAAACAAGAACTAACCCAATGTGTCATCCAAAGTCTTTGGTGGTGTTGGTATAGAATAGTGGGTGAGATGATGCAGCATATCTTGACTATTAGGGGGTTTCTTATGATGCTGAATAGGATGGGGAGCCCTATAAAGGGAAACATGAAGTGTGTAATAGATTGGGTAAATGACCTTTTGGAATTCAACACTCTAGGTATCATACCACCACACGTTAATGAATTTCAGAGAGAAAAATCCATAGGTGGGATCAGATATGACATTGAAAATCGAGTTACATGGTGGGGAATTGAAAACAGTTTTAAGTGTCATGTTCCTCTGACCATAAATTATTAGTTTAAGGTAAAAGAGTGTGGAAATTATTTTTTTGGTTTGACATTGTGTGTGTGGGAAATATCTATGTAGTTTAATGTCAAGCAATAAGGACAATGATTTCATGCAGTTTTTCATCAAACAACTTGGAAAGTTTCATCCTAAGGGGGAATTTTTTGTTGTGGAAAATAACCAAATGTGAATGTGGACCAAAGAGATCCACATCACACCACAAATTCCCAGGGAGGGAACCCATTCTAGAAAAAGGTGAAAGTGTTCAAGATTATATGGATGAAACTAAGGAAAATATGTCATGTGATTTCTACATATCTGATAAGAATAGGAATCAAATCACACATAGTTCTTGAAAATGGTATGGAAGGGGGATAATGCCAAGTGGAAATGTCTTCTCAGGTGAAGACATCATTGCATTGTGTAGTTTATTGACATACATCTGGGATGAAAAATAAATAGTTCAATGTCAAATGATAAGGATGGGTCACTTATCCTATTTATCATCTTGCAATAAAGACATTGGGGATTATATTTTAGGGTCATAGAGATTGAACCATATGATGGGGCTTCCAAAGAGGATATTTATTGCGTGGATCCATGATGTAACCTGACATGAATGGGGAAAAAAGGAGGTCTCAAAACTACACCACAAATTCCTCATGGAAAGCCCACTCACATTATTAAGTCATAATTATTTGAATTAGATGCATAGTTAAACATCATGTACCTGGGATGTAAAATCCTTGTTTAATGGTCATAAGGATTCAACCATATGGGTGTGTGATTCATCCATACAGGTATAAACCCTACCAAGACCCCTAAACCCACGCGAGCCAAGATTCATTTGGGGGAAAAGAGGAAGGGAAGATTATTACAACACATGGAAGAACATTTTGGGGGATTGGATAAGTTAGGTTATGGGTGTCCGAAGACACTAATCATCCTACTGAATAATAAATTTTATAGGGTGGGGTAACATTGAGGGTGTTGACATTCCTTCTGGACATAAGGATGTAAAATATGATGTGAGTCATAGTGTCCAATATTTGGGATGTGATGGCAGTGGTGTAATGATGGAGGACAAATGTTGACCTTATTCAGGACACATCACCTATATCACAATACTAGAAATGGGGAAAGGCAAATGAGGTTTGACCGCTGACATTGATACTGACACGATACCAAACTCAAAATTTCATCCATTGTCCTCTGAGGAATTTGAAAAAAATGGTAGGTGATCCATGTGGCCTAACACCATTCCTTTAGGGGATCCCTTTATATGTGAAAGATGATGGGGATCCAAATAAGGAGACATGTTAATCATGGATATGGAAAGAGAGAATGTACATGTAGGATCCAACACTACGGGTCTAACATAACTACACATCTAAGCTCATTAATAAAGGATATCAGATGGAGGGTACTGAACCCCTTTATAAGGGAAGGATCCTTGAGGGGACTATTAGATATGTAATGTTAATGGATTAATACCAAATAAAGAGGTTTAAATGGGATAAAATTTTGTTATAGTACCAGGGTCTCGATAAGAAGAAAACAAGTCCATGCATCACTACATATCACTTAATGATGGGAATAAAGCCATCTATAGATCACGAATTCCAAATCGTTTAACATCATATGGAAAGGAAGAATATTTTGATGCAATTTATCTTCATGTGACTATGAAATAAGAAGGAATAAGTATCCCAAATAAATACATATTATGCAGACAATATAAATCAACATGAATGAGGACCATGGAGTTTAATAACACCATATATTTTAAAGAATTCATAGTTTGAAGTCGTAATGTATGGAATTGGGACTTCAGTTTAAGGTTGTGGAGCTTGGACCAAAGGAAAAGGCCTTTTTAAAATATATTCATAGCATGGTGAGGTGAAAAACTAGACACGAATGAGGACTAATGTGGTTCTTACCATACAATATATTTCTATGAAATAGGGATGTTGAACCTGGGATGGACCCAAAGATAAAAATTTTAGGCATTCCTACATAACCCATGAGAATGGGAATCATGCCACACATAGTTAAACAAATGTGATGCTGAGAGGAAAATGCCAAAGGTGATGTCCTCTCAGATGAGGACATCGAGGTGTTGTGCGGTTTATTGTCATGCCACTAGGATGGGGATAGCAGTTGGATGTCATGTGGGATAGGGCAGTTTAGTATCTTACATGACGAAGGGGAAATTTATTTATAAGGTCATATAGAGAGGACCATGAATGATAATTATTTTCACACCTTTTAGTTTGGACATAATTGTTTAATGTCATGTGGGATTGACAAACATATTATAATGTCATGTTTCTTTCAAAAATAAAGATTATAGTTTAGGGTCATAGTGCTCGGACCGTAGGATAAATAACATAAAATAGAGATGTATATGGTGGTTCCATTAAGATACTCGATGTTAATGAGGATTGAGGAAGTCTCAATCCCACATCACACACTCCCTAAAAACTCAGTTCGTGGGTCCGAAAAAGTAAAAATAGAGATTGGGCCCAAAGATGAAACGTATGGGCATTCTTACGTACCCCATAAGGATTAGAATCAATCCATACAAAGTTCATGAATTTCATTGTTCTTAACATCATTTAGTTTGGAAAAAGTTTGTTACATATTTTAATGTCATTTAACTATAACAAAGCAGTCTACAGTTTACCATCACATGATTAGGACGATAGTGCGAGGTAGTTTTACATCCTACAACTCAGATTAAAGAGATATTTGTATAAGGTCATAGAGATCATACTATAGGATGCCAGTGAGTTGTATCATCATAAAGGAATTTTTTTTAATGTTTTGTATGATGAATACATTTAACATTGTGTAGGAAGAAACAGTTTAATGTCTTGTAGGAAGATGCATTTTAATGACGTATAGGATGAAGCGATTTCATGTCCTGTAGGATGAGGTAGTTTAAGATCATTTAGGATTAATTATTTTAATGTCATGTAGGATGAATAAGTTAAACATGGTGTATGATGAAGCAATTTAGCATTTTGTAGGATGAAGTAGTTTAATATCTTTTATGATGAAGCAGTTTGACATCGTGTAGAACCAAGTAGTTTTATGTCATGTAGGATGAAGTAGTTTAACGTCGTGTATGAAGAATCATATTAACGTTGTATAACATGAATCATATTTTGTTATGAAAATTACTATTTAAGGAACTTGGAATTGGTGGGGAAGAGAAACTCTTTCAGAATTCATGGTGACCACAGAGTATGCACCGTTGGGATATAATTTATGAATGATGTAAGGTATTTCCCACTTAAGATCCAAATTATGTGGTTTCCTACTGAGAATAATAATCTCATGAAGATCCAGAACTATTTATCCTTAAAGGAAAGAGAATAGAAAAGATATCATTTAGAATGATCTAGATATCTTTTTCTGGTTCCTCTTTATATTTTGTAGGTCCCAAAGCATGTTATCATCGAGATCTTCCAGTTCTTATAGATTGATTTATGCTACTCTATTTGATTTATGCTGATCATAGAAAGTTGTACGTATTGATGAAAACTAAATCATGATGTGAAGGACTGAATCTATTCATTACAATATGAGTTATGTATTTGGCTAGGTGGAATTAGATGTCACCATTTCATAATCCTAGGGAGTACTGGGGATATTTTTCGTCCAAATTCCTTTATTCTATCCTACAAACTTCTGAAAAATGTTAGAGAGGGTATTATTGAATTTCATGATCTCCCCAATTTGTTGTGAACAATAGTGAGAGGTTTTTTAGACCATATTATGTACTTGTTTTGCAAATTATTCTGTCCAGATGCTCGGACAGTGGTTCCATTATTAGTGAGAACAGTGTAAGGGAATCTGAATTGATAAATGATTTTAGATCTTGTGAACTTGAAAATATAGCAGGCCCTGACTTCCCTCAGGGGAATAAATTTCTCCTACATGGAAAATAAATATTTATGGTAATAATAAACTTGAACTGGAGAGTTGTTGCTGGTGGGTATGGTGCCACAATATCAAATCCCCTAACTGTAAAGAGCGTAGAGAATTTGGTAGTGTGGAGGGGTTCTAGTGGTTGATGAATGAAGTTGGAATGGATCTGACATACATGAAACCTCTTGGTGAACTCAATAAAATCAAGGACTATAGTGGAGAAAAGTATCCCTAACTTAAGATCTGGTGGGAGAGCTACATCCATGAGTGGGGAGCACTACGAGACCTATCGTGGACTTTATGAATGACCTATGTATTATTGTCACCATGAATTCAGTGGAGGATAATTCAATAAAACACATGCTTATAGAGAGTATACTCTATTAACAGACCACTCTGGAGAGTGAAATGACAACAAGAAGATGGATTTGATCACATTTTTATCTCTTTGTTTGGAGATTACTATGATGGAGATACTTAACGAAGGGAGTTGTCCAATTAGTGGATTCTTCTTATATAGGGGGATCCATGGGACCTGATGTGGAAGCATCGTTGGTAAGATCGTTTAATATGGAAAATGCATCACCAATGGTAGATAATGTAACTATGCCATTAGCTAGAGAGTGTGCTCTAGTAGGGGAAGGAGCTTTGGATTCTTAATGACATAGTCACTGTTGATTTGTTTGATGTCTAGCTCAATTTCCCCCTTCACATGAAGGTGGGGAACATAAATCTCAAGAGAAAATTTAAAATCAGTGGTGAGAGCCTGATACATTGCCTAATTCTTGGTGCATACTTCAAGAAATAAGTATGAATATGGAAATACAGATGATGTAGATGTGATGAAGAAAATCCATATACCAACCCTATTGAGTTGGGGATCATGGAGCCTCCTACTGGTTGGAATTTGAGATGCATTTTTGAAGTTCATATTCCATCATGGAATTTCATGATCCACTAAGATAATGGCCTCATCGGGAAAAAATGCACATGATTCTCTTCGAGGGTCAAATGGTCTCTTTGAATGCCATCGAGCGCCTGACCATTAATATCATTTTGTAGAACAGTCCTGACGTCGAACATCTAAAGGATCACTACCCACCATTATAGATATCATGTCAACATGGTTCTATTCAGAATATATATTAGCATATATATGTGGGACACTGGATATATCTCGTGATGCTATAGATAGTGATGAAAATCATGCACCAAAAAACTAAAATAAGGAATATCTTGTTGTTATGATAATAAATATTATTTATTTTGATGAGCATTTGAATGAGATAGTAAAAAAAAATGTGTTTGTCACTTCATTGTTCTTCTGGGTGAGAAGGGTGTCGAGAAATCATTTTTTGGCTGGTTATATAACGGGCCAGTGAATTTTAGTACATTGATGACATCAAAACTAGAGGCAGTAATAGATACATATTAATCTCCTAAAAATTAGTCTAGCACTCTTAATCCAATTGATGGATGGAATATTTCTTTATATATATATAGATAGGGCTTATACATTCCATCCAGATTCGCTGTGAATTGGAATATATAGGCTATGTGACCTTGAAAGCTGCATAGCTTCTAAAGGTTTCATTGTAGGGGAATCTAGATGATATCCTTATATTCTATATATAGATATTGATGAATATAGATATGAAAATAAAACAAAGGAAATTTTTAGAGGTAACCAAGAAAGAGAATTTAAAGTTCTTCATCCCCATATGGTGGGTGTTGAGTAAGCCAACCACTTTATGAATTTCTCTGAGATGATTCTAATGCTAGCAGGATTTGACTGCCAAATAATCCATGTAGCATTTCAACAATGTCCCATGTATCAGTTTGACTATTTGGTGCACTGTACGCTGAAAGGTATCCCTACATTCATCAAACTGAAGGACATTACATGATTAAACAAGTTACCCTAGGTGGTGGTGGTATGTTGTGTGCTAGTGTCTATAGATTCTGCACCGGGTGAATATGAGCCTAATTTTGGACCTGAGGTTGTTTCCCTCAGTGAGGCTATGTGGGAGGCTCTACCGATAACCAATCTCATGGCCTATGAGCCACTATCTGTGTTCATGTGGTAGTCTCTACCTTAGCATATCTTATTACAAGAACTGGAGGAAATGAAAACACCTACTAACACTACCTTAAGGCTTCCTCTATGCACTCATCCTTATTAGTGAAATATTTCATACCACCCAATATATTCCTAGTGATGAGGGCAGGAAACAATTTTGTCTTAACATTCCCTATGCACATTGTCAATAGATTCTATTGATTCAATGACATATGAAGTGATTACGTGAGACCCTTCAACCTGTTGATAAATTATGTGACTCAATCATCTAGTTGTTTTTTTCACTTGAAGATGAAAATTATACCTTTCTCATGAGTGGTGGAATTGAACTAATAGTGAAACTGAATACAAAGATCTTCCCAACTAGTTATGGAAATGATGGGTAACTAGTTGTACTATATGAAAAGAATCCCTTACAATGTCTTTATGAAACACCATAGCTTAGAAGCCTCTTTTTTTTCTAGAGTTTTAAACATTGTCTCACACCTTGATATCAAGTTGTCTAGATGATACAATGGGTTTAACATCCCATTTAAGGAGGAGAAGGAAGGATTAATGAAATTAGAGGGTGTCGACATATCAACATCCCACACCGTATATATATTTTCATCAGATGGTATCAACACCTTTAACATTTCAAGGTCCTTGATATGGGAGATTATAGTATCCATCATGTCCTCCTGACGAGGATTCTTTTCTGGGTGAGGGTCTCTAACAACCAATGCATTTCTAGGCTCATCTAAATTGTAGGTAGGCTCAACGTCTCTGAGATTGGCTCATAGAACTACTATAGGAGTGTCCTGAGTATCTTCTAGAGTAACAAACTTAGTCTAGTCTCTAGTAGGATTCTCAGGAAACTCAAGTAGATTGAGAGATAAAGGCAGTGGTTGCATGTCGTAGGTTCTATTATCTACCCTATCAGGATGCAAGGGATTGTCAAGACTTATTAGAAGAACTTGAAGAAGAAGAAGTAATGGATTCCATGACTTCACTTATGGAGGAGGGATTTGATTATATCAAGGATAACCATATCATGAATGTCGCTCACCAAGAAGCACATCGATGAGCCTTTTATGTTTGGTCATTTGTTGTAGAAGGTGGTCATATCAGTTCAACCAATATATTCAACATTGAACAGGATGGGTAATGGGTCTTAGGGGTCTCAGTTGGTCCATTTCCCATATTGGGCTCTCGACCTAATGGTAATGATTCATTGGGATTTGAAAGTCCATACAATGACCTATGATGGCATGTTACAACATATGTGGGTCCAAATGATCTTTCATTTCCACAGGGGGTACGCCCTCTCTCTCGTAATGTATTTCAGCGTCACTCTCCTTCTATTTCAAGATTGGATATATTCAGTGTGACTAGTCCTAGAGGAGTATCCTTAATTTGAGAAAATAAGTCCAACTTTCGCAAGATGGGTCTAAAGTGAAGAGAAGCATATTTCCACTAGTCACAAAGATCCATGTGTAGGGATACATCCTCAATTATTCTACAGATAAAAATAATGATATGAACTCATCATTGCTAAAGGTTATGGTGTTATCCAGGTGATACGTGATGGTGATTCGTGGTGACCACTTGTAACTCAACCACGTGACACTACTAGGTAATTCCATCGTAGTGATCTTGTCCATTTACATAAGAAAAATAATGGTTATAAAGGAAGAAATCCATTGCCCAGATTCTCCAATGAAAGAAAAAGCTATATCTTGAATGAGATACCCCGTAATATAAAAGTCATGAGTAGAGATTGGGAAAAACAACTCTGAAAAATTATCGATGGATCGTTTCCCAAAAACATATCTGCTCAGAAGTGGATTCAGACTCTTGGTTTCCCCATTCATTTTCTGTGGGTAGATGAGAAATTGAAGTTGACACATATGTATACTATTTGGACAGTGGACTATCTAGTGGATAGAAAGTAGCATGATCTAACATGATTCTTTTTACTGGATTGTCTCTCAGGGGTGGTATTGATCGCATCATCATGAACCTATAGGATGGAGTGTTTTACACTAATTCATGTGCAAGGGAATCAGTGGTTAGTTGTGAGTATGGAAGGTGCTATTTGTCTACCATGACCCAATATAACTCTTAATGATATCATTTCTAGGTAGAGAAATATTTTGGAGATAGTAGAGAATATTGTGCAACAAGTCTGTAGATGGTAGATAAATCCTCCACCCCCTTTGTGTACCTAAAACGAGATTTAGGGATCTTGCATATATCACCTTCCAGAATGAAGAAACTCACATGTCAGTTTCCCACCATAGACTATTATGCAGAGTATTAGGGTGAATGATCGATCATTGAGTCACATTATTCTTTATAATATGATAAACAGAAAATATTGAAAATGATCTGGCACTTCTTTGAGTTAGTCCTTTAGTGGCGATGGTTCTTCCTTATGTCCCCAGATGGTTCTTCTGGACATGGAACTTTTTCAAAATTAGGTGTACCTTCATGTTATGGGTTGATTTCATAGGTATGACCTCCAATTTTATTTTTTGGGATACAGGGAGGACCTCTATACATGTTTTCATTGATGTGGGGAGGACATTCAATGAGATTGTTGTGGTAGTGGGAAGGAAATACACTTTGATGAGAAAATGTGTGGGAATAAACTCAGAATATATAGAACATGATATAGGGAGGACCTCTATGGTAATGGATACAATAGCGTGGATGACCTCTGCTAGATCTGTAGAGAACATGGGGTGAACCTCCATGTTGATGGGTAAAGGAGTGAGGAGTATCATCACTCTGGTTAGTGCAGTTTTGGGGAGGACCTTTTCTTAGGCTGGGAGTTACACGAGGAGGAACTTTACATAAAAAATATATGAAATTTTGAGGAACACCATATCTAGTATCATATACACGGGGAAAACCTTCATACCGGATGTCAGCCAGATGGGGAGGTCCTCCACTTTCACCGATGTTGGTGATATGCAGAGGACCTCCATGTTGAGTGTGAGAGAGGAGAGGAACTCCAATCTATATGTTATTTATATGGAGAGGAACTCTATACTAGACATCATCGCACAGGTCAACTCATGATAGCTACTGATCATGTCAGTGACTGGGAGATTCAACCCATCCTGCCCGTGGGGTGGCGGATGTATCGATTATAATCAGGTATAAGTGGATCAATTATCTATAGAAATATGGACCATGTAAAATTTAACACTGGAAAAAAAATCCATGTGAACTATTGAATATGATTCCCCATAATAGGTGTTTTCTTGATCTTGGGATCGATGTTTTCATTTGGTTGTCTGGGATAGGGCTAAATGGACAGGGACGAAGAACACCTCTTCATCGGCCTGAAGGACTAGTTGGTGGTGTTGACATGGCCTGGTGGAATCCCTCCTTGGAAACTCCCATGAATTTTTCATTTTTGGGATGACTTTTATATCCCTTACTTCATTATCTTAGGGGAGTGAGTTTGTGGATCTCTATAGAGAGAGGCTCTTGAAGTTGTTAACCATTAGGGTGGGCATTTTTGGCTCCCTCTGTGACCCATGGGGTGATTAAGATGATGAGGGATAGAAGGAATTAAATCTTGGTGGATCGTGTCCCCAAGGGAATGACCCCCTACTACTTGTATCAATGAACAAGACTATTTATCACCATTATCTCAATGATACTAGAGGGAGATACGAGGTGTGGGTGCCTGGTAGCTGTGGTTTTGGATGATGTCATGGTTGCGGTGAAATGATTCTAGATTTCTATGTTGATATTCCTTTTGACACAACATCTTTGGGGCTGGGAGACTGGTATTCTGTAGGTGGGATCCTACAAATCTTGAAGATTCACATATAAATATGGATAAAAGGAAAGCAGTTTTCAATGCCCCATTGTCATCTAAAATTCCCTGACTATAGAGAAATATATGTGCTGATGATGTCATATTCCATAATGACCAATTATTAACTACCCAAAACATTGGTGAGTTTCACACCAGGACCACTATTTTGTTGCTGTGACCTAGCACCAGATAACTAGATCCAGTGAAACACTAATCTATTGATGTATCATGCATTAATAATCCCATATTTATGAGAAGAATTTATATCATGTTCCCCATTTTTGTTTCTTAATATTTTCATTGGTGTGCACCTGTGTTATCATTAACTCAGAATAGATAGGTTGTACTATTTCCCCACATTCCCTCTTTCGAAAATTTGGTGGCATTCTTCACTTCTTTAATGATGTATGATCATTGAAAGAAATGGGATGATGGTATTTTTCTATTTTCATCCATGTATTCCTCCTTGTAACTCATTTCCTAGTCTGGGTATCCCATATTGATTAAGACCTTATTTGTGAACCTCATTACCATTTCCATCTCATCCTGGACGATAGTTAATTTCAATGTATCTATCTTAAAATTCCAAGGGGTGTAGCCAAGGTGGAAACATTCAATCTATGAATTAGTCATTTTTTCCATCAATGAGAATGTATTGACACTAGAACATTAAACCACATGTATTATTCCTCATTAGAGGATTTCTCAAGGGTGTGGAAACTCGATGCATCCCACGTCGATCCTGGGGTATCAAATTCTAAAGGCATTCCTTCCAAGGATTCTATGTGGCATACTATGTTTAACATAGGGTATGTAATGATATTAACATCATGCAGAGACATATCAGACTAATCTAAACATCTCATGTGAATAGATTAGGAAGGTGTTGTGTCAATACAGTTTTCTTTATGGCTTTTCCATTCCTTCTATAAAGGGAGAGATTGTTAAGTCATTAAGGATTTCCTTATGACTTTACCATTACTCTTATTTTGAAAATCACAAACACCTTATCTTAAGGAAAATCTCATTTTACCATATATTTTACTTATATAAATAAAAATTCCCTTCCCCAAGGAAATTTATCCTTACCATGTTTTCATTTATTATATCATATTTTCACTAAGTGTAAAATTCTGTTTGAAACCAAAAACCTCGAAATCCAATAATTACCTAGATATGAAGCATTCTGTATTAGGATCCGAATTCTCAGAATTATGGTTATGAACTCTTCTGTGCTCTAACTCCGAATTCTGAATCAGAATTATGTTTATGAACTTCACCGAGTTAAAACTTCAAATACTGGATATGCACGATTATGAAGTTCAACTCTGAATTCTGGATATGAACATTTATGAAGTTAAACTCAGAATTCTGGATATGAACATTTATGAATTTCAACTCTGAATTCTGGTTACGAACTCTCATGAAGTTCGACTCTGAATTATGATTACGACCTTATGTAAAGTTCGACTAAGAATTCTTGTTACGAACATTTATAAGGTATGACTCCAAGTTCTCTGAATTCATACATCGAACTATTATGAGTTCTGACTCCGAATTCTCATGTACTCTGCCTCCGAAACTTGTAATTTCAGGTTCTGAATTTCTGAGAATCAAGATTCTGTATTTCCTTGAAATGTAGACTCCATAATTCTATAGAATTCAGGTTCTGAATTCCTAAAAAATAGAATCCAAATATCCTTGTATTAATAGACTCCGAATTCATTTTTGGTTAGACTCCGAAACATCATTTTCTTACACTCCAAATATTGGACTTTAGTTATGTAACCATATTTTACTTAAATTTTTTAGTTATAAAATGATTTCATGTATTCAGTTACTTACTAACCATAGTTTGAGTGACACAGTTACAGGTCCCTCTGAAATTCACGGAAAATATGACTGTTGGAGGAGGGAGTCAACTGTTGAAGCCATGCCTATAAATTGGGACTCATTTGAACAATGCACAATATAGTTCTACCAATCTAGAGACCATATACTATTGAAGTGATTCCTAGAGGGAGACATTTATTGCTTTATGCATACTAAACTACTTGTTCAGATTTTCTTCATGAAACTCTGAATGTTAATGAGTACATTCAAGGGCTTCCAAGGATAGAAAGACAGAGGTGACGACTACCTTGAAGTTGAGGGCTTCCTTTCCGAGGAAAAAAGAGGTTCCAACTACATTGATGTTGAGGGCTTGTGGGGATAGAAAGATAGACTCTAATCTTCATATATAGGGCATACACTGGTGTGGGTAAGACAGACTTTGTTGAATGTATAAATTAGGGGACTGTTAACCAAGGTTGTTGAATACACTTCTCTTTGGGTTAAAAGACTTACTATTGATAAGTGTTTTGTTACATGTTTTCTGCTGCATTTGCATTGTTGAGTAAAGTATAACTATCTTATACATCCGTATATTTTTATTCTTATTTAGTTAGATTCTATACGCATTATGGTAGAATCTTCATCTTTGTAAACATTCATTATATTTCATTTCGGGATTCACTTTTCCGAAATTCCTTTCTCGGAATCATATTTCTTGATTCAAGAATGTTTCTAAAACTAGAGGTTTTTTGAATTATCATGCTTAACCTTTTTAAACATAACCATCTTTAAAAGTTCCAATGGAATTTTTAAAAGTATACAATTCCCCACCCCCCTCTTGTATTTGAGAATCTCATTACATATTAAATCCTACATTTGGTATTATATAGTATATCATACTCAGACATACCATCTAACAATTGGTGTTAGAGGATGGTGACCTCTGAATTAATCTCACCATTAGATTCAGACGAGATTTCTTGGAATTTATTTTTTTGATTCATACTTTTTTTTAATATGTTTTTTAGACTCATATAGTTCGGATTCAATTTTTCTTAGAGATACTCTTGTTTTATATTTTACTTGTTCAGTAATATTTTCCTTGTTTATAAACATTTACTATTGACAAGTTTTTTGTGGAATGTATTTGTTTAAAGATGGAAGGGATCAATTTTGGTTCCATAGACAATCTCAATCCAACTAGACCACCTATCTTTGATGGAAATTATTATGAGTATTGGAGAGATTGAATAAAGAATCTCATTATCAATACTGGTGTTTATAATTTTATTATGCTTACTGGAGGATATAAAATCCCTGACATGGAAGTTAGAACCTTTACTAATCAAGAAAATCATGAATATCAACTAAATTATAAGGTAAGAAATACTTTACCTTGTTCTATGACTAGAAATATATATGCCCAAATTTCTTCTTGTGAAGCAACAAATTCTATATGGAAGAAACTTGAAGTTACTCACTTTGGAACTTCCAAAATCATTGAAACTAGAAGATCTGTGCTTGGAGCTGAATACCATGGCTATAATGTTCCTTATAGCGAACCCATTTGTAAGGTGCAACAAAGATTCATGACTATTGTGAATAGTTTACAATCCATGGGTGAGAAAGGATTAGATGATGATGCTCTTGTTGATAAGATCATACACATCATGCCGAATGAGTGGGAATCCAAGAGGATAGTTATATATGAGAACACTAAGGTTACACAAATTTCCTTAGATGAGATGATTGGAACTCTTCTTCAACATGAGACCAGAATAAAGAGTTATGCTGATAAAATCATGAAGAGGAATGGAAATGGAAGTGCTAATTTTACTAAAACTTCAAATCATATGAAATCAAAGACTTCTGAGAGAGTTACTAGATCCAAATATAAGAAAGTTGACATCTAATTCCGAATCTAGTAGAAGTGAATCCTTAGAAAATGAATTAGCAAATCTTGATCGAAAGATGAACAATATATCTGGACAGAGGAAAATTCAATCTAGATATAAGAAAAAGGAATTGAGTGAAAAGAAAGATTCAGAAGTCACGTGTTATGAATGCATGAGAAATGGACACATAAGACCTGATTGTCTTATGCTCATGAGAAAATAAAGAAAAGAAAGGAATTCTAAGAAAAGCAGAAAAAAGTATTACAAGGTTAAAGCTAAGAAATTATTGAAAGCTAATGACACCTGGAGTGCCAGTATTGGAGACTCTTCTGATGAATCTTCATATTATGAATCTTCTGGACAAGAGAATATTGGTCTAATAGCTAGAATACCTATTTAAAATAATTACTTTATGTCTAAGGTACACAATGCTAAATCTATGACCAATATATCTTTGAATGCTAATGATATTAAATATTATGAATCATCGGATGAATAATCTTCTTCAAATAAAGATAACACTTTACCTGCCTATGGAGATTTTTCAAGGTTTTCCAATCTTCTTGAGATTGAGAATTCAAAACTCATGAAAAAACATGATATGGAAAATTATAGAAATACTATTCTTACTAAGGAAATATCAGATCATTATAAAGATCTTGATAAGAAAAATTCTGATTTTGAATGTATTTCAAAATATCTCGAGGAAGTAAATCCTGAGAAGAATAAGCTTTCTAAAGAACTGAAAAACCTAATTTCTAAGAAAAATGTTTTCGAGCCTAGCTCTAGTTCAAATTCAAATGTTTTAGAAGACAAGAACATGGTTATCAAAATCAAATATAAAATATTTTCCTTGAGGAAATGTTTGAAAAACTTTACCTTAGGTAAGGAACATTTTGATAAAATATATTCCCAAATCTGACCTCTAAGTAATAGATATGGTTTTGGTTATACTGGTTCAAAACTTGTTTTTATTAACAATTATTTTGTTCCTCAAAGTGCTCCATTCTCCACAAAGTGTCAGTGTGGTGGAAACTGGGGAAAGAATTGTTCCTTAAACAAAACCAAATCTTTAGGATTTCATAAAGCCTATTTTTCTTAAATGATGTGGGTTCCTAAAATTTTTCTTTCTAAGAATTTTGGATCCAAACATGTTGGGATACCGAAAATATAACCTTTTATTATTTTCAAGAAAATAGAGAAGGTACCAACAGCAATACAAGGTACATGGATAGTGGATGTTCTCGAAATATGACTGGTAAAAAAACTATTTTGAAAATATTATCAAGACGAAATGAGGAAAAGTACCTTTCAGAGATAATGCTCTGGGAGAAATTATTGGAATAGGTAACATTGACTTTCTTGTAAAAACTCTGATTTCAAATGTTCTATTTGTTATGGTCTTATGCACAACCGCATTAGCATAAGCCAATTATGTGATGAAGGCTACCTTGTGAATTTTAGGAATGACAAGTGCTTTTTACACAATTCCAATGAAGAGTTCTTTATTTCCGCCCATAGGAAAGATAATATTTACATACTAAACTTAGAAGACCTTAGAAGTCAAGACTTTCCTTTCCTTAGTGAAATGGAAGATCATTCTTGTTTATGGAATAGAAGGTTAGGTCACTATAACATTAGGAACTTATGAAAAAATTCTAAGAAAATATTAGTTAAGGATATACCAGAGCATAGATTTGATTCATCAAATGTTTGCTACCCTTTTCAATATAGTAAGAAGCATAAATCAAGTTTTAAATTACTCGGTGAAGTCTCAACAACTAATGCATTAAATCTAGTGCATAAGGATCTTTTTGGTACTACACAAACTGGAAGCATTGGGGGAAAGTATTATGTATTTGTCTTGGTTGATGATTACACTAGATTTACGTGGGTCTATTTTCTAGCAAAAAAATCTGAAGATTTGTCTTATTTCAAAAGTATTAGAGCCCATGTCAAAAACAAGAAAAAAAATCAATTGATAACTCTTTATAGTGATCATGTTGGAGAATTTCAAAATTCTGATTTTGAAACTTTTTGTAGCAGAAAAGGCATCACTCATAACTTCTCAGCACCTAGAACACCTCAACAAAATGGGGTTGATGAAATAAGAAATAGAATTATTAAAAATATAACTATAACCATGTTGATTGAGTATTCTATAGCCAAATTTTTTTGGGTTGAGTCTGTAATTACTTATTATTATACTATAAATCGAGTTTTGATTAGAACTTTTCCCAATAAAACTGTTTATGAGTTATGGAATGGTAGAAAACCTAGACATTCCTTGTTTAAGGTTTTTAGTTGCAAGGTATTCATTCTGAACACTAAAGATAATCTTCATAAATTCTCACCAAAATATGATGAAGTAAATTTCTTAGGCTGCTCCAAATCTTCTAAGGCTTATAGAGTTTTCAATAAAAAAAATTGTACTGTTGAAGAGACAGTGCATATAAAATTTGATGAAATCGATCCTTTTGTTTTTAAACTACCCCAACCAACATTTTCGGATGTGTTTTCAAAAACTGATTTTCAACCTTTGATAGAAGACTCTTTTGATAAGTAAAATGTTCAAGAAGTTACTATTGAAACATTTACCCTAGAATATTTTCTACCCTATGTTGATGAAAATGTTTTTCAAAACCCAAATCAGTTGTTTCTGAAGAATTACCCAAGTGATAGTATCATTGGTGATGTCAATCAACCTGTAAGGACTAGAAGTTCCTTAATAAATGAAGTATAAAATGTAGCATTACTTTCCCAATTAAAACAAAAAAGCCCTAATGAAGCTTTAGGTGATGATGATTGGATTAAATCCATAAAAGATAAACTAAACTAATTCGAAAGGAATAAAGTCTAGATGTTGGTTGAAAGACCTAAGGAAAATTCTGTTATTGGAGTCAAATTTGTCTTTAGAAATAAGTGTGATAAAAATGGAGTCATTGTAAGAAATAAACCTAGATTAGTTGGTAAAGGATATAATCAACATGAAGGAATAGACTCTGAAGAAACCTATGCTTCACTAGCTAGACTTGAATCTATTCCTATTTTACTTTCCTTTGCAACATTCTTCAACTTCAAACATTTTCAAATGGATGTGAAATGTGATTTTCTTAACGGTTATGTTCAAGAGGAAGTTTTTTTGAACAAAATCCTGGATATGAAGATACAAAACATCCTGATCATGTTTTTAGACTTACCAAAGCTTCGTATAGCCTTAAACATTTCCCTCGGGATTGGTATGATAGACATACATGATTTTTCCTACAAAAAAACTATGTTAAGGGAAACTCTGATCCAACCCTTTTTATAAATAAAGATAAAACAAATGTTTTGATTGTTCAAAATTATGTTTATGACATTATATTTGGTTCAACTCAACAATCTTTAACTGATTTTTTTGCAGATCTAATGAAATATGAGTTTGAATTGAGTATGATGGGTGAGTTAATATTTTTCCTTGGTTTTCAAATCTCTAAAAAACTAGAAGTAATTTATATATAACCAACATAAGTATATTAAATATATTCTTAAAAATTATGGATATGAAAACACTAAGAGTATGAGTACTCCCATTGGTACCTCAAACACACTTGATCTTGATGAAGCTGGGAAAATAGTAGATCAAACATCTTTTAGAGGTATGATATAAAGTCTACATTACTTAATAGCTAGTCTTCTAGACTTAATGTTTTCATTATGCTTATGTTCAAGATATCAATCTTATCCTAAGGAATATCATTTAAAGGCAGTAAAGAAAAATTTTCACTACTTAAAGGGAACCATGGATTTAGGACTCTTTTATACTTCTAGAAATGATTTTGTTTTAAAAAGATTTTCAGATGCTGACATTGGTGGATGTAGAATGGATAGAAAGAGTACATCCGGAACATGTCATTTCTTAGGAGACTCATTAGTTTCTTGGTCTTTCAAGATGAAACACTTAGTAGCACTTTCCACTACTGAAGCTGAATATGTAGGAGCTGGAAGTTGTTGTGCTCAAGTGTTGTGGATGCAACACACACTCACATACTATAGTATGAGTTTTACAAAAACAAAAATTCTCGGTGATAATACAAGTGCGATTTCCCTTAGTTAAAACCCTTCACATCACTCTCATGCAAAGAACATAGATATTATGAATCAGTTTCTTAGAGATCACACACAAAAAGAAGAAATCATTCTTCAATTCATCAGAACACAAGATCAACTTGATGTTATCTTCACAAAATCATTACTCTCCAATAGATATGAAAACATTAAACAGAATCCAGGAATGATAATTGTAAGGTAATCTTCCTTGATTAAAATTTTGTTACACCAATCTCCTTGTAGTAATAAACTCTTTTTCATAGGGGGAGTACATTTGTTTGATAGTTTTTCATGTTATTCATAATGATGTTTTTTATGTTTTTCATAATGAAGTTTTTCATATTTTTTGTAATGATTTTTTTCATATTTTTAATAATGAAGTTTTTCATATTTTTTGTAATGAAGTTTTTCATATTTTTCATAAAGACGTTTTTCAAGTATTTCATATTATAGTTTTGCAAGTTTTCTTTCATAATGAAACTATTTGGACCAGAATTTTTCTTAATGAAAATCTTTGGACCTGAAGATTTCGAAATGGAAATTCTTGGACATGATGTTTTCATAATGAAAATCTCCGAACCTAACGTTTCATAATGAAAATCTTCGGACCTAAATATTTATTAATGAAAATCTTCAGACCCGAAGATTTTGTAATGAAAATCTTCAGACCTAAAATTTTCATAAAGAAAATCTTTAGACCTAAATTTTTTGTAATGAAAATCTTTAGACCTGATATTTTCATAATGAAAATCATTGGACCTGAAATTTTCGGTTTTGAAAATTTTTGTAGTGAATTTTTTGTATTCAAGTTTTTTTGGAATCCAATGTTCTTCAAGATGAATATTCCTTAGTACGCATAATCTTCCTAGCAATTTGAAAGGTATGATTCTATTTTGAGTTTTTCATAATTACCTTTTTCTTACTGTTAGTTTCTTTTTCTTTTAAAATTTCTCGGATTCTAGTTTCCTTAAATCCAAATGTTTTCCTTTTAAAACCTCAAAAGATTAGATTCAACCAAATTTTACCTTGTTGCTATCATTTCAACCGTCATATTAAATCTGAAAAATTCTCATCCATTGGATTCAAATGGGAAGTTCAACCGTCGCTTCAACACCTATATAAAAGGGACCCCAAATGGTTTTCCCACATCAGTTCTCAAATATTGTTCATGTCGAAGCTGTGCCCCCCTACAAAAGCACATTCTGAACTTTTCAAATGATCTCAATTATAAATGTATGTAGAAGTCCCCTCTCAAGATATGTCTTCTATCAATCCAATTGTGGAGTGGGAAATATATAGGGAGATGTTAGTTCATCTGAACTTTTTCAATAAGTATAACTCTATTTTCTCTAAGAACATCAAGCTCAATGGATGGGGAAGTGTAGCTATTTCAAAGACAGTAGCTCAATATGTTGTCCATCCAGATCTTCTCATAGAATTTTATGAATCAGTTTTCTTTTTTATGGAAGAAGGTAGAGAAAAATTCACATTAAAAAGTTATAGAAAGACATATAAACTCTCTTACACAATGGCTGCAAGCTTGGTGGGGCTGTCATATGAAGGAGAAGCCTAATATTACTCTCAAAAGCTACCAGATGTTCAAGGAAGTTTCATCAAGGTGAGGGCTAGGGAATTCCTTGGTCTTACTGATGTAAAGATAGAAAGGATTTCCCATCTATCAAACAACAATATAATTCTATAGTTATGGGTTCAAGGTCTCATCATACCGAGAAAGGGTGATAGGGACACCCTAAAGAAAAGTGATATGTATTTCTTGGACTTTTTGGTAAATGTAAGGAAGGTCAACCTCATGAAACACATTCTCATTACAATTGATAATATCAAGAATGGGAATCTTAGAGCTCAGATTATAATGTATCTTGCCTTACATTCCAAGATCATTGATCACTATCTTGAATTTTTCAAGATCCCCTGCGGTTCCAAGCCAAGGAATTGCAAGGTGATTCTGATCATTGATGAAACCGTCAAGAGAATAAAGGTTGGTTTCTCTAATGAGTCAAGAGAAATCTATGATCTGCCTGAGGTTGAAGTATAACTAATTCCCAGAAATACCGAAGAGGTTGATCCTTCAAAGAAGGCTGGAAGGAAAAGAAATCTGAAGGAAGTGGAAGTAGAAGACAAAACCCTAAGTCTAAGGAAGTCCAATCTGCACCTCCTAAACCCAAGAAGCAAAAATATTACCCAGATGAGGTGGTAGCAAAATAGAGGGAGGATAAGAAGAATAGAAAAGTAGGGGAGCCACAGTTCGGTTTGGATCATGCTGAGGCTAAGGCCTTGAAAGAATCAGCTACTGACAAGCTTGAGAAGCAAGCCAAAGGGAAGAAACTTTAGAAAAAATGTCTGAGGCTGAGATTGTACAATCTCTTTTGAAGGCCACTGAGGTTGCATCTGAAAAAATCCTCGTACCTAAATCTTTCCTTGTAGAACAATTTTCTAAGACTACAGGGAAGAAGTTATTCTCTCTGGAAAAATCTAAAGAAAAACTTGTTGAAGTAGTGGAAGAAGTGGAAGAGGTGAAATAAGAAGAAGAAAAAGAAGGAAGTGGTAAAATAGATGTTCATTTAAAGCATGTCGAAGATTATCAAGACAAGGGAACCACATCTGAAAATTTATCACTCCAGCAATCTCAAGCTGAATCCTCTAGGATTACCACTCTAGAGAAAAATTAAGAGAAGGATGGAAAGAAAGGTGAAGATAAAGGTGGTGAAGAAGTTGATATTTTTTTTGAAGAAGACAGTCTAAATCATGATTTCATTCATCCTGAGGATACTGAGGCTAGAAATAAAAAAAGAATATGTAGATTATGATATAGTTGTACAACTGTCTTACAGCTCGAATGAATCCCTTGGTGAAGAAGATGTATTGATAAGGGTAAACAAGTTCTTGTTGATACTCCTAGAAAATCTATAGTGAAGAAGAAGGAAGTTTGTGGAACATCAAAAAGGAAGCTTGCTGATCATGAAAAACAAGCACCACCATGTAAAGTCTTGGATTCCGAATCATCTTAACTTGGTCATGATTTTGTTGTACAATAATTGAAGAAGCTTGTCGGTTCCATTCCAAATTTCCCAAGCACATATTCTAGATGCTAGATGCTTCAACATTATCTTAATCAGAAATCAGATCCAGTGTCCACGATGATGGAAAAATGTGTTAAGATGGAATCATGTTTCAATTATTTCTTCATAAGCTACAAAACTCATAGAAAGTCATATAACAAGATAGCCAGCTGGACAAAGAAGAAAATGTAAGAAATGAGTGATCTTGATCAATTTCAATAAGATGACAAGGAATCTTTTTATACCAAATATACCAAAATCAAGGATCATTCAAAAATATTTAAGGAAAAGATGACTCTAGAACAAAATACTTCGAATCAAGAGGTGAAATACTTGAAAGGGAAGCTGATTTAAATTTTCTATAGCTATAAAATAAAAAAGGATCTCTGGATTGTGATTCAAGAAAATTTGGTGAAGCAAGATGAGTTGCTGAAGGCTCAAGCAAGAGATCTCAAGTCTCAGGAAAAGAGAATCAAAGCGTAATAGAAGAAAGATGAGGAATATCACAAGGAATTAAAGAAGATAAAGACCATTGTGAAGAAGCTAATGTCTAAGGAAAAAGAAGCAAAATAGACCCAATCTGATCTTTTGTTGTATCTATTTTTCCTTGTATAAATTCTTCTAATCATAATGAAATGGTTGTTGCTTGTTTTCTTTGGTTGTTTGTACTAATATTTCTAGTACTATATTGTTTTTCCATTCCCTCAAACTCTTTTAGAAAATTACAAAGGGGGAGAAAGAAAAATAATTATAAGTGGGAGAAAGGAAATTGAACAACAAAAATCCCTAAGTAATGGGGAGTTTATGAAAAGGGGAGTTCTCATTAAGAGGATTTCCACAATTCAAATTAAAATTCTCATTCTGGAAATCTAGGATACAATCCATAGTGTTCCAAAGCCTATGTGGGAGTTGTTTTTATTCACCATTGTTCATAAGTAAAGAGAGATATGTTTTATTATCAAAGTCAGGAAAATTTTTCTAAGTCCTTGTACTCTTTTTTGTGAAGATGTTTTTTCTTTCCAAAAATTGTTAGATTGTTGAGTCAATAAGGGTTTGCATATGACTTTTCCATTCCATCTACCAAGGGGGAAATTGTTAAGTCATTAAGCCTTTATTTATGACATTACCATTCCTCTTATTTTGAAAATTACAAACACCTTATCTTTAGGAAAATCTTGTTTTACCCTATGTTTTACTTATATAAGGAAGAATTACCTTACCCAAGGAAATTTATCATTTCCATATTTTAATTACTTATATAAAATTTTCACTAAGTGTAAAATTCGGTTTGAATCCAAAAAACCTCATAATTCTATAATTAACCAGATATGAAGCATTCTGTTTTCGGATATGAATTCTCAAAATTCTGGTTACGAACTCTTCTAAGTTCTGACTTTGAATTCTAAATCAGAATTCTAATTAAGAACTTCACTACATTCTAACTCTGAAAACTGGATACGAATATTTATGAAGTTCAATTTCGAATTCTTGATTCTAACATTTATGATGTTTAACTCCAAATTTTGGATATAAACATTTATGAAGTTCAACTTTGAATTCTGGTTACGAACTATCATGATGATCAACTCTGAATTCTGATTAAGAACTTATGTAAAGGTCAACTAAAAATTCTAGTTACAAACTTTTATACGTTCTAATTCTGGGTTCTCTGAATTCATACTCCGAACTCTTATGAGTTCTAACTCTGAATTCTCCTAAACTCTTACTCTGATCCTTGTATGTTCAGGTTCCAAATTCTTGAGAACAGATTTCGAATTTCCTTGAGATCCAGACTCCATAATTCTATAGAATTCAGTATCTAAATTCCTACAAAACAGAATCCGAATATCCTTGTATTAATAGAAACTGAATTCATTTTTGGTTCGACTCCAAAAAATCATTTTCTTACATTCCAAATATTGGACTTTATTTATGTAACTATATTTTTCTTACACTTGTTTAGTTATAAAACGATGTCGTGCTTTTAGATACTCACTAACCATTGTTTCCTTGACACATGTACAGGTCCCTCCGAAATTCAAGTAAAATATGACCGTTGGAGGAGGGATCCGACCATTGAATTTGTGCCTATAAATAGTGGCACATTTGAAAATATCTAAATATAGTTCTATGACTATAGATACTACATGTTGTTGAAGTGATTTCTAGAGAGAGACATTCATTGCTTTGTGCATACTAAAATACTTGTTTAGATTTTCTTCAAGGGACTCCGAATGTTTCTGAGTACATTCGAGGGATTATGGGGATAGGAAGATAGAGGTGTTGACTACCTTGAAGTTGAGGGCTTCCTTGCTGAGGAATACAGAGGTTCCATCTACCTTGAAGTTGAGGGCTTGCGGGGATAGCAAGACATACTCTGATAATTTTATCGAGGGCTTACCCTTGTGTTCGTAAGACAGACATTCTTGAATGTATAAATCAAGGGACCTTTATCCAAGGTTGTTGGATTCCAATCTCTTTGGGAAAAAAGGCATACTACTGATACTTGTTTTGTTACAAGTTTTCCGCTGCATTTGTATTGTTGATGAAAGTATAAATATCTTATACTTATTTAAATTTGTACTCTGATTTAGTTAGATTCTATACGCTTTAAGGAAGAATCTTTATCTTTGTAAACATTCGTTAAGATTCATTTCTAGAATCAATTTTTTGGAATTTCATTCTTAGAATCACATTTCTTGATTCAAGCAAGTTTGTAGAACTAGAGGTTTAGTGAATTATCTTATTTATCCTTGTTAAACATAACCATATTTAAAAGTTCCAAAGGAATTTTTAAAAGAATACAATTAACCCCCCCGTCTTTCATGTGAGCATATCATTACATATTTGATCCAACATTTGGTATTATAAAGTATATCATACTGAGACATACCATCTAACAGAAGGTGGTTCCATATGAGGGAACATCTTGAATGGTTTAGAAGATTAATTAATTAGAACAACCTATGAAAGGGGACTGAGGATGGTGCATCCCAAAAAGTTAATGTATCACACTGTGAATGAGTATGCCCCAAAAATGGATGCACTAAGGTTTACCAATGGATAGATGGGAATAACTCTAATGAAGAAAGAATGTGATGTGTCCCATAATGGAAATGATTTCACACCATGAAGGATAATATAGACACCACTAATGGATAATTATTGGGGAGGATCCCATGTAGAAGGACCCCAAGGTTTACCATTGGCAGGGATTGACCCTTTTAGAGACATCCTATCTATCCTTTGTAGAATATTGGGATAAAAAACCATGTAGTTTTAAAGGGTGATTTGGGGAATACACAAGGATAACTACTCATCACAATGGGGACACTCTAGGTTAGATGTATATGGGATGTGTGGGGATTATGCATGGTATGCAACCTGAGTGTTCCAAATAACGATGAAGGGGTAAATTGGGATTATGCATTGAGACGAATCAAATATATTTTTCGATCCCACCAGGATGTGGCAACTCGTGTAAGAATCATGACAGAAATGTGGAAAGTATTTATGTGGGATAGAATAGATGAGATAATGCCGATGTGAAGATAACAGTGCGGGACTTGAACCTTAGGGATGTTTCCAATGTATCCAAGTTGGTTCAGAATCAATGTCCCTATAGATCTGATGGGTGAATTGGGCCTTATACTAGAAGAGGCCGCCCATGTATGTGGTGTGGGGATTACACATTGATGCTACCTAGGTAGACAGATCAAAATACCTTGGGGAGGTGGATGTGGGGAATGTTTTCCGAAATGTGTAGATGTAATATCATAAGGCCATGTAACTAAGAAAGAGAACCATATTTCACAATTGTTTTGGATTTAACCTTGGTGAGGAATCTTATATACCATGTAAAGAATACATGGATCCAAACCCACATAGTTCAGCACTGAAGGGAATGGGGCTTTTACATTGAGGTGTCCTGTATGGAGTCACGATCACTGTTAATCTCTAATCCCATGTCCATCATGCATGATGAGATAAATACGAGATATCACTATACCTAAACATATTGTTTCAAAAGGTGTGTCCCTAAGAATTTATGTGAGGCATACACACTAAGGTGGACCAGGGAGATGGAGATTGGGGATTCATCAATGGTGGATACAAGAAGTGGATACCATTCCATGTGAGGGGGATGTTATTCCATTAAAAGAGGGTGAAAGAGATCTCACTTAAGTGGAAATGAGTGGGCATATAGAATACCTGAGGTGTGTAACCCCTTCTGCATAACATGGGGAAAGACTCCATTTTTTACTTCATATAATGGGGATGATCGTACTTGGGAGTTCAATGTCCTATATCTTGGATATGGTGGAATCAATTATAACCCCTTAGACTATCACAATTGATACCCACCCACACATGGGGAGGGATGGAATCAACAATGCTACTATGAAATGGGTTGTAGGAGTGGTTGATAGTGGGGTCCACGTTAGCATGGTTATTCCCAAGAGAAAGATCTGTTAGCGTACCTAGGACAAGAAGTATGAGGTAGGGAATCACAACATGGGACACTTAATGAAGAACTAGGAAATCCCTGCACATAATCCTTAAAGGCCACATAGAGGATTTGCACACAATATGTAGAAGTTGTGCACAAGAAGTTCTCAAACATGATGATTTAAGGAAAAGACAAACCATGGAGTCCTAATAAAGATGTGTGTGAATGGTTAGTAAATTGCACACTAAAAGAGTGAAAGTGAGTGAAATATGGATGTTTATAAGTGAATTTGGTGCTTGAAATAATAGTCTATTGCATGAACCTGAATTAGGATATTGATTCGTGCAAGGAGGATCTTTTACACGAACATTCTTTAGGCCAAAAAGGAATTGGGTGAGGGTCAAGACAATATGGGCCCACAATTGTGGGTACTCATGGGGGGAACTTTCATGAAAGATCATATAAATTGAATCTATGACTTTTATGTAGTCATGAAATGGTTTTTCATGAGTGTATGAGTGAAATTATTCGACTTCCAAAGAGTCACCTTAAAAAAGGGAGGTTCCCTTCTATTTATAGGTGAAATTATCGGTGGGAGTGCTTAAGAATTACAAAATTAAAGAGGTGTTTCATGTCTCATTGGGTGTGTAAGGTCCTTGCATGCATGATTGTATCTTGTGCACAAACCACTATACATCCATGAACCCGCATTAGAACTGTTTTGGAGGCTAGGGAGAAAGATGCTCATTCACATCGAATTGGGTGTGTAAGGGCCTTGTGTGAGGAATTGCATCTTGTGAACAGGTCTCCAAACATACACACAACATCATTGGTATTCCAAGAATAGTCTTATAAGTAAAATGGGGTCTTTAGTTTTCTCAAATATTGTCACTCATGACCTTAAACAGAAATTATTTCTATCAATAAGTACACTCGGCAGGACATGCTAGTCTCCCAATGATCTGATCATATAAATCTAGATATTTTGGGATATTTATTGGCACGATGCCTCAAAATAGGGACCACATATGACATAGATATTCACATTTAATGGGTTAATGAGGAAGGACGTTAGAGAAACTCATCGAGGGTCCATGTTGGGACTGAATGGTATTATATAGGATATGGATGAATGTTGGAAACTAAAACACCATAGGATATCCCATTATCTGTCGAATGATTCAATATTAGACGGAGTTCCCTCAATATAGTGTTTTTATATTCAGGTATGGGTTCCATCCACATATAACATCACTACATGGGTAATAGTTCCATCCACATAGTGTTTTTATACATGTTTATGAGTTCGGTATGCATACTACTTCGCTACACAGGCTCGAGTTCCATTCATGGAGTACTTTACTAATCAGGCTTCATTTCATCCAAAATAGATTCTTTCTACACAAGGTAGGGATCCCTCTAAATATATTTTTAGTATGTGGGTTAGTGGACCACAAAGAGGACATCAGCTAATGCTTCATGGAATGGTGTCCATTTAGGAGTTTTTGGAGTCTGTGTATGTCAGTTGAATCTATTTTTCCAAGTTAACATTATATGGTAGATTTACCTTCTAGAAATTGAAGTCCATCACACCATTAATATGTCTTTAATCTATTATATTGTCTTCATCATTATTACCAGATCCCATTATGGATTTTATAGAGGGGTGAGGTAATGGTCTTCGGGTATTGTCTGTCGTCTTCACTATGTTGTGGGGATTTCATTTCTGGAGACTGATAATAGCATCCTGACCCAAAACCATTTTTTTTCAGATAACAAGAATCCACATATAGTCCCACAATTGATTTATCATTTATTAGGGGGATAGTATTTTCTGGGGTATGTAAATCACTATCTGACAACACAAATGATCTGGTGTCATTCATGGGCACCAGAAGACACATTTACATCCCATAAACAATTTCGTTTTTTCATATTCCATGTAGTGTGTCGGTATGCATAATGAGTTTTTCTATAAGGATCATCGCCTTACCATTTGATATTTCATGTCATTTAATAATTTCGAACTATTCATAGGATTTATTCTTTGGTTAAAAAAATTGAAAGTATTTTCACCATCCATAAAGAGTTGTTAGGACCCAAAAAAGACCATGCCCATATCCCAAGACCACATTATAGGGAAAGTTGATATGTTACAATAGTAACAAAAAATAGGTTTCATGTTCCTATATTTACTTAAATTTATACATGTATATGTATATTAATGATCAAAAGATCGTATATATTCTTAGTAATGTATATTCTGAAGAATACAGATGACACAACTCACTAAATATAAAATGGGGGAGCATATTCCTACCTAGTCTAAAGTGTTATATTAACATATACTAATGAAAAATAATAAACATTCCCCTATTCCTTCATAACAGAAAGGGTCCAATTAACTATCTCCATCAATGATACATGATTCATCTAATTGGACTCAAATCCAAGATAGTCGTCATTCATCCCCAAGAACAACATCTAGATGAAAAGCACACCAAGGTCAGAAAATGGCCCAAAATCCTACACATATTATTTCACTAATCTAAAATGATACTCTTGAGACCTTGTAATTCATATTTATGGTGGAAAAAGACACTTGTAACTCCCCTTTCGAAATTAAGAGAATCCTCTCTCATAGTCTTTTTACCCTTGATTTCCTAAAGAGTAGTTATGGATGCCCTCCCAAGAACACATTCCTTGAATGTAATACTTTGAAAAATATAAGGATATGTCACGAGGGAATTATAATTGATCCCATCTTTGAAAGTCATTATAAAAAGGAGAAGATCAAAAAAGAAAAGGTCCTACCATTGGTAGTACACTAACCATCTATATGGAAGGTCCCCCTGTAGTAAAATTACATACAAAATAGAAGTACCCCCCTCTTCAAAATCACTATAAGAGTATTCTCATAATGGGCCACACATGAAATATAAATCTTGGTCAAGCTCATAACTTCAACTAACACACAATTCACCTAATTATACTCAAAAGAGGGAAACATTCTCCTTCCTAAAAAACCATGAGTAATAAATACGTGATGGTTGAATAAATTAGAATATTTTTCTCCTAGGTATGAGGAATATACCATCGACATGTGGAAAATGTTAAACTTGAAAAAACTCTCGATTTTGATTTTACCCATCAATACACCATGATATGACTTATAAAATGTGAAAGAGGAGGAAAACATTTCGTACTAATATTAGATATTTTTTTGAACTTTCACTTAATAAAGGATAATAATCTATCTTATTTGATAAGTGACGATCATATCCAGGAAGTGAAAAACATTTCTATCAGATATACCTTTATAAATTATGTATAGCTCATAACTCTAGTTTAGAAAACAATATAATGATCTTGTGGCATTATTTCCTCAACATATTAAATATTATAATAATGGAATCATCATAAATAAGAAGGTAAATAATACAGTTTTTATTTTATTTAAAATAAAGACCTACATCATATTGACTCCTATAAAATTGGTTTTCAAACATAAATGAATCAAATTTTATATACCACTTATGAGAGGTTTTTTTAGAAAATTAAAATATTTATTTCTGTGTAGGACTTGATTCATTTAAAAATAATTAGAATAACCCTCGGGAGGATTCATATAGAGTTAATCTTTTAAATCTCCATGTTAGAAGTATGTTTTAACATCCATTTGTTCAATGTGAAGATAATTACTGGCAGTAAACTCATGTAAAATCATAATTGAGTAATGATTACTAACATGGTAAAAATTTTAAAGTAGTCAATACCTTCTACATGAAGGGAACTCTCAGAAACAATCACTGCTTTATCTTTGATTTTATTTCCCTCGGTGTTGTATTCTTTTCTTTTATAAACCCATTTGTTCAAAATTATTGTATAATTTGCTGGTATGTTTACAATATTCCAATTATATTTATTATTCATAGGAATCATTTAGGCCTTTGTGGAAGGACCCAATTATTTTAGTAAATTTCATATAAAGACTATATTTAGTTTTGAGGGTTTTCATATATAAGATCATAGGACAAAAAGAAAGAATAGGAGGCCATGTCATATCGGATGAACCTAGAAGGAGGTCTCATGAATCTATTATCTCTATCTTAGGATAATTTGTAATCCCAATTAGTGGAAGTAGGTTTTCATTTAGAATATGAACCAGAAGTAGACACATAATATGCCCTAATAGTGGCCTATTGTAAAGGTGGAGAAGGTTGGACAAGAGATGAAAATGAGCTAGAGTCTCATATTAACCAGCTAGTTATAATTATGTTTTAGTGTTTATAGCTGCATTAGAATCTGTTTTAGGAGGCAAAGACTCATGAAAGGCAACATCCCTACTTATTATGCACTTTTGGTATATAGGTTTTTCCACCCAAAGTTTATAACCTTTAAAAAACTTGAGATAACCAATAAAAATGAATTTGAGATATCATAGATCTATTTTATCTGTTTTAACATGGGAATAATCTATACAACCAAATAATCATAAATAAGTAAGAAAAATATGGGTTACAACTAAAAAACTCATTCGGTGTTTTTAATTGATTGGAAGTGGAAGGGAATATATTTATTAGTTAAATAGTAGTTCTAACAGCCTCTTCCCAAATGTATTTGGGGAGGCATAAGCATGAAATCATTCTTCGAACTCTTTCTAAGAAAGTACTATTCATTATATCTGTAATGAAAATATATTAGTGGGTTTCACTACTATCCCTATGCCTTTCAATACCTTCAAATTTACAAAACTAAATGAATTTAGTGGACAAACATTCAAGCCCAATATTAGTTATTATGGTTTTTATTTTATTCCTTGATGGTTATCAACTATAGATTTCTACATTTCAATGGTTTGGAAAACATAATATTTATATGTTTGAATATAAGTATTTTCAACAATTAAACTATAAAATTGAAAAATTAAGAGCCCCCGCCATGGGAGGTAGTCCTAGATGGTTCCCAAAGATCAGAATGTATATATTATAAGGGGTTAGTACCATTAAAGATAGACCTACTTAATGTAACTTTAATAGCCTTTCCCATTATACAATATTTATAAAAAAGAATATTAGAATGTTTTATGTCATTAAACACTCCCTTTTTGTTTAGTTATTCAATCAATTTGGAGCTAACATACCCCAAACTTCTTTGCCAAAATATATTATTATCAATGTTGGTATAGTACACAGTACCCAACTTCCTTGAAAAGTTCTTCCCATTCAATACATACAACCCATTGATTAAATACCCTTTAAGAATTTTTTTAGATATATTTTTCTATTTTAAGAAATAAAATTTATGATTTAAAGTAAAACCTAATTTTTATAAGATCCATAATAAAATAAGGTTTCTTTGTAGGTTGGGAACCCCCATTACATCATGTAATGTGATGATGTAATGGTAATCCATTTCTATCAAAATAGAACAACTTCCCTCAACCTTATGCTTATTATTATCAACTAAGGGGGAATATAATTCTATGGATTGAACCCACTAATGAATGGAATCTATAAAATGACACATATGAAAGGAACATCTTGAGTCTAAGACCCACTATTCCTTGAGTACATGGATGGAAACATTAATAACTTCAGTAGTGTCATATCCAATGTCAACTAAGAGGGATTGGTTTCTAGGCTGTTTAGAATCTAACTCATTCATGAGTTTCCAAAATTTGGGCTTAATATTCCCTGCTTTCTGAAAATAAAATCAATTGAATTTTATTTCCATAGAATAAGATATAGGTTAAGGATGATTATTGTCCGTGATGTTATCTTAAATGAATTTGTTCTTCTTCCATTTTGATCAAGGTCTACCCCAACTGAGTAAACTCACTACCTCACCTTTAATTATAGGTTTATAATGTAGTTCTTTAGAAAGAAGGGATAACATGTACAATTTAAGAGTCATTGATTCTCATCAATAAATCATGGTCTTAACTAAATTGTTGCAGCTATTATCTAGTGAAATTAAAAGGATCATTTATTGATCTTTATAATTTATATTAACATCAATGTTAGACCAATATAACATAATAGTGTTATATTTTATTGGATTTTGTGTCCTTGGACCAACTGTTTGCACTTTAATTACATGTATATTCAATATATTGATTATTAATAAAATTATTATTACTTTTTTTTCTTATGCCTGAATCTAACATAAAAATTTCCTACATTATACATCGTGTTGATAAGTTCATATTAGTTCCTTCTAATGATAAGACGCATGATATTTGAAAATAATATTTTATAGTTGGATAACATACTATAATGTGACAAATAGTTTATAGAATGTCATTTGAGAGTACTTATAGTCAGATGATGCTTCTTCTCATGAAGTTCAAACTTGGAAATCTTCAGGATTGGAGACTATGAGAATAGACCCATGGGTATAAATTTCTATTGTTCTACAACACATAGATATTCCAATCTATGAGCATGTTTTATGGACCTTAGACTTTGAGAATATGAATAATTCATGTTACAAGTTTCATATAGAGATGTATTTGATAAATCACGATGATAATAGTTCATAGAGAATTTGGATACGTTGGGTGCATCAGAAGTGACATTTCATTAATGAATATTATAATGAAATATTTTTACCTTACATCTTTACGAAAACGAATATCTTGGACCTTTGTTGAGAACATAATCATCATATTAAATTCAAATTCTATTCTATAATAATGTGTTTATTTCATATATTCAATGAATTACATAACCATCATATAGTTTTGTGAAACAGAAATAAAACATTCTTGATAAGAAATTGTGATAAATGGATTATATTTCATAGTGATTATTCATAAGGGGTTTCTGATGTTACAACAATAAGTATTTTTTTCCTGGGTGCCTTGACCTATTTTTAGATAGTATCTTGGAATTTAGGTAAGGCCACCTAATTCCAATTATAAATAATCCCAGAGGGTTATCTATTATGTTTTTTTGTTGATCTCAATTAAATTTTAGTTTATTATAAATAATGGAATAAATATTATTCGCATGTATGAGGAAGAATTTTATTCAATTTATATTGATTTCATAAATAAAATAAATATTTATTCATCGACTTGTGAATAAAATAATTATTTTATTTTTTGAATATTCTAAAAAATATTTAGTCTCTAGATTTTGAATGAAATATTTATTTATGGACAAAATATCTATTCAGTTGTTTAATAAATGCAAGAAGAGTTTGAATTGACCATGACCATGTCTGGTGAAAAATATAAACTAAAAAGCCTGTTATATATTATTTTTTATTGTGAAAGTTGATTCACACCACAAAATAATAATTATATAATTATTATTATGCAGAATGAGATTTATTAAATGAAATAAATGTTTCATAATGGAAAATATGCAATTAAATAATATTTCAACTTAAATAAAAACTCTAAAAAAAGACCACTATTTCAATTGTGTAGAGAATACAAAATTGAGAATAGAAAGTTTTTACATAGAACAAATTCTCTCTCAACACCTCCTACTCTCGGACTCCCAAGAATGATAACTGAAAGAGGAATTACTTCACGATCAAAAAATTATTGATCAATAATGAACAAGGGAAGACATTTAAATTATTTAGCTAGAACAAGAAGATTGAGTGGTGTTTCATGGAGATTATTGGACCACGTGTGGATCACCACTAGAGATATTTAATCCTTGGATAATCACAGTCTAATGAAGGTAATATAAAAGGGTCTTTTTAGTTGATCAACTTTGACAAACGAAGAAATATCCTAAGCCTATGTATTTATCTCTTCAAATGTTATATAAATTAATTACAAATTATACATGACAGATTCTATCTCTTGCTTTCGATCAATAATTATTAAAAGTAATTTTAATATATCCCCCACCACTTCTTGCTTCCACTATGTACAAAACCATTATATGATACAAGAGAAATCATTTTAACTTTATAATTATTAATTTAATTATTGATCTTTGTGAAATTATGGTTATAATTTCATTTCATGTTTTTCTTTAACTAATCCAGTTTGAATAAAGATGTTGTCAAAATATTATTCACACATGTTTAGTGCATCATTTTATTAATAATTTAGAAAAAAAATGATGAATGAAAAAAGATGCCATTGGAAAGTGCCAAATATGTTTATGGTGAAAACGGGTTCCACAACATGAAACCGGAGTATAAATCATATACATATGAACATTGTATCTAGATGCGTTGAAAAATTAATCACACACTATGATATTATTGCACATAGTGTGTTGACAGGTCCAACCGAGCACACTACAAGTGGATACAATGTGTGTAGTTAGAATTTCTACACCATTATGTCTGGCTTAGTTAACATTCATATTACCTAGGTGTTTAAATTTAATATACATAAATCGAGGTATATGGCGTGTAGTTGAATGTTCATACCGTGTAGTATCCCATTAATGGAAATAATTTGAATTGCATTAAATTTAAAAAAAATTATCATTATAACCACATTTAATTCATTCTCACACCATTGTGTGTTTGAAAATTAAATTATGGTATCAAATAACTTTAAAGGATCACTTAATTTGTTTTAATTAATATGTCATTATTGTCTGCAATTTTTATTTTACATGAATTATATTAATATAAAGTTTCTAGAAATAAGATCTAATGATCATTAAATATGAATGAGAATTAATTAATTAATTAATTAATTAAATAATGGAATAAAATTTATCTTGAATAATATAATAATGAATGATGAAATGAATCCTACCAATTTTCATTTTGTATTCATTGCATGTATGACCATTCAGGATATTGAACATGACTTGTGTATGTGTTTGATTTTTAGATTTAATTTATTACATGTGTTTTCAATTATTTAATATTAAATTAAGTGATGGCCTGCTATTCAGCCCTCCATCCATTATTTTATATAACATGTGTGTCCAAATATATTTATGTAATCCCATTTAACCAATAATTTAATTCCCCTAACTCGTGTGTGACTAATAAATATAAGTAATTAATGGGGCATCCCATGGTCTTTGGATGTGGTTCAATATAGAACCATAATGATTCCAACCTAGGTGATAAATAGGCGGATTTCTGGAATTCTACAACTAATGCCACGACTAACAATAAAATTCATGTCCTCTAGGACAATGGTTGATTTAATGTGTTGTTATTAGATGAACTATTAGATAAAGATCATGAATGAGTCATTTAATTATTTATTTCTTTTTTTATGCAATTGTTTTAAGGAATCAAGGTCTTGATAATTTAAATAATTAAATTAATGTGAAGAGATCGAAATTAAATAAATCAATTATGCATAATTTTTTTATCTAACAATGTTATTTAATTAAATAACATACATATAAAATTGAAAAAAAATTTAAAGGATAAAAAAAGATAAAATTTATGCATAATAAACTAAAATCCCTCAATTAAATATTATGACAAACCAATCCATTAATTACATGAATGGGAATGAAACCATAGAAATTAGTGTACTACATGGCCAAATATTGGACAAATGCTTTTATCATGAAGTTCCATTGAGATTTTGTATTTAAATTAAGTAAAATTGTATTGAATTTAATGTCCAAAGTTGATTCAATACAAATCTAGAAGGAAGTGTTGAGGAAATACATGATATGATTTTAGGATAGGAGAATACAATCAATAGATTAATGAGATTCATGTCTGCAGTTAAAAAGGACACATACCTATTTACTATATTTTGGTTTTCATGGATGATGAATAGATCACTAAGAAATGAAATGGGTATACTTTCCAGTAAAATATTAAATAAACTAAACATTCTAAGTTCAATAATGAGATCTATTGAGACTTGATAAAATACTGGGATACTTAATAAATAATTAAATTAAAATATTAAATTTATTATATAACAATTATTTCGTAATAAATAAATATGATAATATTATAGACTTTTCAATATTAGAATAAAATTAAAAGTTCATCATATACTTTATCCCTATTATCAATATTGGAGAAAATAACCCCTTAAATGATAGTAACTTCCAGCAGTGGTATGGAAACCTTTGGCTTGTGGTATTTTAAGAAATTAAATCATACGAGTTAGAATCCTCAATGCCTAACCCACCAACTAAAGAGGCGAGTGGTGAATATTTACTTATTTATTAAAAACATTTGAACAATGCAATTGACGTTTAATGTTTGATGATTTCATCAATTTATAGTGAACTAATGAAGTCTCAAGGAAACATGGATGCATATATAATTCATGATAACCTCTGTGGTCCTTACCAAGAGAGATATTGGTTGGAACAATTTGATATTTCAAACGATATATTTGAGACAAATCTTGGAGATGGTGCGCTAGCTGGGCCTCATGTAGAAATTATCATTGGCTATATAGAGTTCGTAGAGGTTCTTGGGTTTATACAACCTGAAGAACTCAGCACCCACCAAATTTTGGAATTACTCTCTCAGATATTCCCCAGCTTTTCTGTGAAATTTAATATAATCAACATTGAGATGTCCTTTCTAGATCTTCTTACTCTTGTTCTCCATGTAGATAAGGATAAGAATCCTGAAAAACCTTATGTCCTTATGGATAACAAATTGAAAGGTATAGAAACATTCTTTAATAAAAAATATTCTTTATTCCCTTCTAAGAAGAGGAATATGAAAAGAAAATCATGAGGAACATGATGTTTTCTATTTTTCCTTTAGAAAGAAGGTCCACTAAAAAAACCTCACCTATCCAAAGTATAAAGGGAAAGCATCATTTGAGTTTGTTATTGAGTGAAATTTATCTCTTTCTACAAATTGGATATTAGATTAAAATTTTAGTGATAACATATGTATTCAAATATAGCAACCAAGACCAAGGAGAGGTAGATCTTCATGTTTTTAATAGATCTCTAGTTGTTGTTGTCAATATCAGAGACTACCCCCTCACGTTGCTAACCCAAATTATCATTGTTTTAAATTCTTGTTTTTATTTTCCTTGAGTTTCCAAAAACCTTATTGATGTATCCAAATTTAATATGTATGTATTTATTTTCAAATTTTGGAATAAATGGTGATTATTTTATATAGATAACATTTTTATGGTAAGGAACATTTAAATAATAGTATTTATGTGATGTATTCCACAAACCAAATAAGGGAAATTAATAATAATATTGAATCACATGAATCACACCACACCCAACATTGGAAACACCATATATTTCATGTAAATGAAAAGTTTATAACTAAATTACATAAAGATGGATATTTGGGTTATTTTGAAAAACACCCCTTAGTGTATGTCACACATGTTTACAAAGAAAAATGGCCAAACCCCCATTTAGTGGGAAATATGAAAGGCCTAAAATGATTCTTGAATTTGTTTGTAATTATATGGGTGGAAAATTTCCTATTGAAATAAGGGGTGGGTACTCATCCTTCATAACATTTACATATGATTTTATTAAATATGGATATGTATACTTAATGTGGTATAACTTGGACTGTTTTGATAAATTCAAGGAATAAATTAATAATGTTGAGAACCAATTTGGTAAGAATATTAAGAAACATCACTCACACCATGAAGAAGAATATATTAATCAGTACTTCATTGATTATTTATAGAATTTTTTGATTTTATGTCAACTCATTCCTCCTTATATTTTTTAATGTAATGGTGTTAGAGAAAGAAGGAACTAAACCTTGTTGGACATGGTGAGATCAATGTTCAGTCTTTAGATTGTTACCTTATCAATTTAAGGACATGATTTAACATTTGTATTAAACCATGTTCCAATTAAAGAAAAAAATAGTATGTCATACCAATTAGGGAATGGAATGATACCTGAGTTGTATGTATAATATTTTTGGGATTGAAAAGATTTTTTTAGGGTATTTTCAGGTAACAATACATCAGCTCGAGGGACCAAGTGTATCTATATAGGATTTCCAAATGAAACAAAGTGATACTACCTATAAAATCAATCAGACAAAATGGTTGGGGTTAAATGATGTGCCACATTTCATGAGGATTATCATATCTGAAAAATATATAATTGGAGTGAGTTATCCTTTGATTAAGTCCATGCTAAAGACACATAAGAGCTGAAATAGGAAAAAATTCCATAAATCGCTGTGGAAGAATAAATTGTTCTAGAAACACAATTACTGCATACGAGTTATAGAGAGGTTAGTGAAACATAATGGAATTGTTTTATAGTCAATTAAGATTTTGAATAATTATTAGTTTATAATAATTATCATCTAACATATAAGGAATTAGTAAGTAAGACAAAGTTTATCATGTGGTAAGAGGATATGAATTCTGAAATGGATTTCATTCAGAAAAACAATTCCAGGATTCGGGTATACCCCTCTAGTAAATGTAAATCCAATTGGTTGTAAATAATTATTTATTAAGAAATTGTACATTTTAATTCAATTTAGTACATATAAAGTGTGGATAGTTTAAAATGGGTTTAAACAACATCAAGGAATTCATTACAATGAATCCAATTAAATAGTTACAATGATGAAATCCATCATAGTTTTACTTAAAATTACAGCATTCCATGATTTTTTGATGTAGGAAATGGATAGCAAAATGGGCTTACTTTATGGGAACCTTTAGGAAGATTTATATATGACACGGCCTGAATGGTTTATGAATCCAAAATATTCCAAAAAGTTAGGAAATTTGAAAAGATCCATTTATGTATTATAGCAAGCATTAAAGTCATTGAACATTTCTTTTAATGAGAAAATAATAGAATTTGATTACATAAATAATGAATATGATCCATGTGTATATAAATGGTTTATTTGGAGTGAAGTTGTTTTATTAATAGTATATGTTTATGACAAATTACTCATTGGATATAAAATACAAGGCTTAATGTCTGTTAAGGAATAGTTTAATAAATCCTTCTCAAAAAAGGACAGTAGAGAGGAAAAATATATTATTGGGTTCAAGATCCATTATGATAGATCCCATGGGTTTCTCATCGTAATTCAAATTAAATAAATTGATAAGACGATGAAGAGATTCACTAAGGAATAGTCCAAGAGGGGATTGTTTCCAACGTCACATGACATTTATCTGTATAAGAAAATGTTCTGTTAGAATGATGTGGTATGAAAAAGAATGGCATGGATTTCATATGAATTAGTGATTGGTTTATTCATGTACTATATTCTACTTACTAGGATAGATGTTTCATATGTATTATGAGCATTGGGAAGATATAAATATGATTCAAGTGACTATCATTTGATGATATTTAGGACTATCTTTAAGTATCTAAGACATGATAATGATATTTTTCTAGTTTATGGAGGATATGAGGAAATAATCACTAAAACATATATATATACTAGTTTTAAAATTTCTCAATATGACATGAAGTCCCAAATTGTATATATATTCACTTTGAATGGAGGTGTTTTGAGTAGGAAGATATCAAAGTAGGTTATGGCTACAAATTCTACAATAGAGTCAGAATATATTACGAATTATGAGGTATCTAAATAAGAAATATAGATTGGAAAATTCAACAATTAGACTAATGTGGTATCTATAAGTAAATATTCTATCACGCTATATTGTGATAACACTATAGTGGTGGATCATGAAAAATATCTGAGGTCACATCAATAGACGAGGAACATAATTCAAAAGTATCATCTCTTGAGAGATTTCTCTTAGAGTGGTGAAGTTATAGTGAGCTGCATATCCTCGTTTAAAAATGTGGCAGACCCCTTGACTAAATTGTTAACTCATTGGAAACTTGAATATCATGTGAGGTCTAGAGTATTAAAGGATGGCGTCAGTTGGCTCTATTCCAAGTCAGATTTTTGTGGAGTTAGTATCCTAGGACCAACTATTTTTACTTTAATCACATGTATAATCTATGTATTTATTATTTATAAAAACTATTATTAAATATTTTTTTCCTCCATGACATGAATGTAATAATTTCTTAGAGTATGAATCACATTGATATGATCATAGAAGTCCCCAAACTTTGATGAGAACCATGATGTGCTATGATGATATTCTCATAAAATGTTCTTCGGTTGGATAATGTATTACAATGAGACACATAGTTGATAGACTGTCATGTGAGAGTACTCATAAGAAGATAATGCTTCTTCTCATAAAATTCCCACTTGATAATATCCATGATAGTAGATAATGATAACATAATTTCTAGTATAAATTACACAAGTTTTTATATCATCATATATTCAAATCAATGAGAATGTGTGATGGTCATTAGTCATTAATATTATTATTAATGAATGTTATAACTCAGATACTTAGATTTATTTTTTAATCCACCATGATAACAGTTCATAGGAAATTTGTATACATTGGGTGCATCACGAGTGACATGTCATTAATGAATATGTCAAGGAAGGAATTCTCCATTCCAACATTATAGAAACTGGTATTAGGGCCCTTTTATTAGAATAGAACTATCACATTAAATTTCATGGACATGGGATAACAACATGCTTATTTCATATAGTCAAACAAATTTATATCAAGCATATTGGTTGGTGGAACAATTGTGAAACATTATTTATGAGATATTGTGATAGAGGGATTATATTACACATTGATCATTCATATGTGGTTGTCGACATTATGTCATTACCATTTTCTCTTACATGCCTTAACACATTTCTAGATAGTAATCGTGGAATTTCAGAAACCCCACCAAATTCTAATGAGAAATAATCCCAGAGGTTCACACACTATATTTCTTTTTTTGATCTAAATAAAATTATATTTTAGTTTAATTTATAGACTAAATATTAACCTAAATATTAAAGAATAATATTATTCAATTTATAATGATGGAATAAATTAAATAAATATTTATTCATGAGATTAAGAATTAAATATATATTTTATTTATTGAATGTTTTAATAAATAACAATTCTATAAATTGCATAAAAAATATTTATTTGAGAATAAAAATATATTCAGCTGTTTATTAAATTCAAGAGGAGTTTGAATGGACCAAGAATGAGTCCAGTGAAAAATATTTACTAACAATACCATTATATAATATTTTTTATTGTGAAAGTTGGTGTGCACTATAAATTAAAAAATATATTATTATTATTATGCTTTATGGGATTAATTAATGGTAATAAATGTGATTTAATGGCTGGTATGCAATAAAAAAATATTTTAACTTAAATACCGACTCCATAAATATGTGGATATGTCTATTGTGAAGAGTATCAAAAATTGAGAATAGAGAATAGTTTCTCATAATGAATTATCATTAACATTTCCTTCTCAACACCTATCATGAATGAGAACATAAAGAGAGATTTCTTCAAGGCCATGGAATATGTGATCAAGAACGTATAACACAAGACATTCAACATGCTGCACTAGCATCTTGAGATCGACTAGTGTAGATAAGAGATCATTGGAGCACATATGGATCACTACTAAAGGTATTATATCCTTGGACCCTAATAGTGAAATGAAGGTAATTTGAATGGGTATTTTCAGATGATCAATATTCACCAATGATGATAGTTCCAAAGCCTAGGTATTTATTTCATCCAATATTAAATAAATTAATTATAAATTTAACATTGATGATCCTATCTCTTGGTTTTGATAAATTATTATTAAAGTAATTTTCATATATTTTCAACCTAATCATGCATCCTATATTCCTAAAATCATAAAATTCACTAAGATGTGCTTCAATATAACTACGATGTTTTATTTTAAGTGTAAACATGTGATATTTTCTAATAAATACTACCAACAAGTGAAGTAGTCACATATAATTCCTCTAGCTAGATCCAAATATCAGAAGTAGTAGACTAATTAGAAAAATTTCTTAGAACATATCACCGAATTAAAGTATTAAGGGGATATGTGATTTATCAAAAACATCAAAGGAAATATCTGTCTCTTCAGTATTGGTATTTCCCTTTTCATATACAGTTATAGTACATTTTTGTTGCCACATAGAACACATCAATTAGGCCATGTTGTACAATAATGAATTTCATCTTAATTTTATGTATATTAAATTCATTTTCACCCTCAAATTTCTCGACTTCATTACTCATTGTTTACATGTTTATCCAAATAGTTTATTTTATGTTCATTCAGACAAGATTAAGTATAAACCCTCTAAAACATGTTGATCTATTGAATAAACAATGATTATCCAAAGTGATATGAAATACTATGAAATATTAGACGGGATAATGAATTAAAATGTATACATTACTAAGAAAATATTGATTTAAGAAGATAAGAATGTTCAAAAGATTAAATAGAAACAAAAAATGTAAACTAGAAACAAGAATTGAAAGATTAAAAATAAATAAATCTAGTATAAGCATGTATACAACATTTTTATAGGAAATTCCCTAAATAATGGAGAACTAAAATCCATAATAATGACCAAATAAATCAATTACTCATATTGGTAAAAATAATTGAACAAAAAATGGTTGAATAAAAAAACATAAATCGAAGAACAAGAACACAATATTTAACATTCTTCAGTTTTATGGGGACATACGTGCATGGAAAAAAAATTCCTGGTATAGAAACATTTTATTAATTTTTAAATGAAAGAGAACACTACATGTTAAAACCATCAGATGAAAAAAAGAGGAGATGTCATACAAGATTTTTAGGCATTTATGGAAATGAAAAAATAAAACAAAACTGATACATATAGTGCGGGAGTAGGATGAAATTCAAGTGAAACTAATCTCTATAATTAGATATAAGTGTCTATATATTTTAATGATCTGATAAACTACTCTTCATTCCCCTACGTTTGGGGATCTTTCACTGAGAAGTGTCCACACTTCTTCATCCAAGGAAGGATGGTGTCTCCACCAAAACTAGCCACAAGATGTAGTTGGGGAGAGCGACAAGCTAGGGTAGAACTGCGAAGATTAAAATTAGTGACAATGTGATAGGGATTCACCAAAGGAAAACATGATCCATAGTTAGGAGAAGTATAATGAAACTTGATGACAAAGAGACCAAGCGTAGGGGTGATCTATGCCCCTCACATTATCCATTACCTCAAATTAGAACCATCAATGGGAGTGCTCCACAAAGCACATCCAAAAATTAGACCAACCACACAACAAAATGGAAATGTGTTGGTGGAATACATGGATGAAAAGGGTGTAATATATGTAAAAAAACTAGGGGTCAAGAGTCCATGAGATTGATGGGTCAGCGGACACAAGGGCTATGGAGCTAGACAAAGCCCATGGCCCAAACCATGAAAGTCTATGTCGGAATGGATAAGCACCGATGGATAGATAAGTTCCAATATTTTTGCATAAAATAAAATTAGAAAATAAAAAAATTACATGCATAAAGACATAAAAAATTTAGATAGTCAGATTATAGTCAATTAAAATATAATATGTAAACATAATTGAATGACACAATTCACAGTTTCCTTTCCTAAGAGAAAATATCCATCCAACAATGATAAATAAGATTCAGTAAGTTGTGTCTTTATGTATTGAAATGAATTTAATATATCATATAAACTATCCATAAATATTGAAGACACCAGGATAATGGAAAATGTATTTGTATCATTGGATGGATTAAGGAATGCACTAGTTTTGTTTCAAGACTATTTTATAAGCACCGTCGCCACACCATCCCCTATTAAAGGATTGGCTAATGTTGTATCCTCAACATTGGGTTCCTCAGAGTCAGAAATCCAAGGTGAAGTCTTGGAAGCTCTTGGATCTACTAGATTTGTGGATGAGATCCCTATGAGGAAACACGATGATCATTAGCCTTCCAGAGTTGTGATAGAAGCATCCAAATGGGAGGATAATTCTAGTTCACATTGAAACATGGAGGTTTTCTCCCCCACAAGAGCATTGCACGATGTTCTAGTGGTAGCATGCTTTCAAACATGCAATTTTATTATGCCCTTATTACCTTGACTGACTACTGAATTATTTTATGAGTCAGTGTAGAGCTAATAAATATGATTCAATAAAAAAAGGAATGAAATAATTAGATGGGTATAATCATTTATCTTCTTATAGCTAATGCTGAAGGTTGTTTTAGGCTGAAGAAACAAGATGATCTCACAAGTATACCTCAAATATCCCTATGATACCCCTAAAAATGATATCTATATCTTCAATCACAACCCCACATATGCATATCACTTTAAAAGATCATGTGAACAAATATATAGGAGTGACATAATGGTATTTATTTCATCAATTGGAATTATCTTATAATGATTAAAATAATTCATATTTATATGGATACAACTAACCAAAAAAATAGATGGGGAAAAAAGATAAAAAATTTGCATAATGTTTAGTTGCAGTAGGTTCCACCCAATCCACTATATCAACACATATCAAGCGTCCTTCGCATAAATCATTATGCCTCCATTCCAATAGTGAGATTAGGTTTCAACCATTGAAAAAACAAGTTTAATTTCCAAAATCTCACCATAAGCATGTTTTTCTCATGACCTAAGATTTTTTATCAAATCCAAGTGCGTAAAAAATAGGCGTATGGACTTCACCATAATCATTAGTTGCGGTAAATTAAATAACCCATGTTTAAGCAAATATGTAAATCACTGGCAGTGATTGTAGGAACAAAATAATAGCAGTGATAAATAAAATGTATTTTATTTCTTCAATTTATAATTCATACACTTTGTACTTCTCTTCTGGGATCATATTCTTTTCCGCATAATACCCTACGTCAGTTTCTTAGAAATATACCCCCTTAATAATGGAATTCACCATTACTGGGACACAATGGATTTGAGTGACACTATTATTCACTAATGGAAGTGACACAAGGCCATGATACTTCAAGATTGAACTAGAAGATGTTCAACCAAATATAATATATGTCAGGGTATTTAATTTTTAGAAGTTATATGCATCATATAGAAACTAAATCACATTAATGGCTTTTGGTGAAGTCAATTGATTCATGTTTTAGGGATCAGATTATGAGGAGAAAGATGAAGTCATGGGTTGTCCATTATCGTTGTCTATGTCTAGAGATAAGTTGATGAGTTTTTCAATGAAATGGAATTTGATATCCCAAAAAATAATTTTTTTCATTTATTAAATATTACAAATATTTTTTTTGATTAAAAATCATTTTTTTCATATATTAAGATCGATTTGTTTTTAGAATTTATGATTTTTTTTGAATTTCACACTACCATTTGTCTTGAAATACAATAAAATTGAGAATTTTTTTATATACCAAGGCAAGAGAGGATGTAGGATAAAAATCCTTGTATGAACCTTTTTTATGGAATAGCACATGGAAACCCAAGGATGTGGAGTTTTTTTGGTAAAGTGGGTGATACAAATCCCCCTCAAAAGGGAAATGTGGGGGACCAAATGGAAAAGGTTGCAAAAAACATTGAACAAATGGAATCATGATTTTGAAAGTTATAAAATCCTGAAAATTTGAGATTACTGAAAATATATGGAAACTCACACTCATAATTTAGAATAGTTAGTAATATTGTTCACCCAATTTTTATATGTGGTGAAATGGATCATGAGATCATCTCAATGGAATCTTGTCCAATCATTAGAAACACCATTAAAGAACATATTATAATAATCTGATACCATTGAAGGAGGTTTTGGGAAGTTTAATTAGAAATATATCTCATGAATACCTTCAATCTCCCTTATATACCACTAAAGAAGGATATATGAAGAAACAAACAAAACCATGAAAATACATATCATTAGAGGTGATCGCATGAAAAAAATATAGAAGTATAAGAACATTATTTATTTATTCAATTGTAAATTTCTTAAAATTATTAAACCCATAATTATTTGTAGGGATAAAAATTATAATAAAAATTGGAATAAACAGAGGAAAATTAAGTCCAATGTTTAGTTACAGTTGGTGCTACCCAAACCAAAAGATCCACACACATCAAACATCCTTCTTGGAAAACATCATGCCTCTATTCCAAAAGTGAGAGTTGGTGTCATCTAGAGAAAAAAAGATTAATTTACAAAAAATTAAATCTACAAAACTACTCACATGATCCCTCCTTCTAACACTCATTAGAGATTATTTAGCAATAAATAATATCGGTGGTGGCACCATAGTTATTCGAGCATCACCCACCAACTCCCCAATTTTATCATAAATGATGTTTGGTCCCTATAACCTATGAATGTTGTCTGAATCATCATCAATGCCTTACAACATTCATCCACCCATGTAGTGTGGAGAAATAATTGGTAGTATCCCCTCATTGATATCTTAAAAATATTAAAAGGAAATATATGTCAGTTGGATGGACAATAACCATCACTAGAAGAAAATGTCGAGACTGTACACACCTCATATGGAGTCATAGGATTAGTTTCTTCTTATTTTTATGAAATGGTTCACAGCCTCAAAATTGTATTTATCCATGATGAGTAATGAAACCAACCAATAAAATAGTGGATGACTATCTCGATATCCCACAAATGTAGGCCAACTTCTTAAATAAGGTCCACCAATGAGATTATTTTTGTGCTCCTTCTCAATTGGCACAACATGATTAATTTAAAATCAGCCACATGGTTTAATAATATTTTATTCGGGGATATTTTTTTGAAGTAGAAAAATTTCTTATAAAGGGGAGGTAGTGAAGGGGGATTTTTGAAAACTACATAAAAATGATGTGAAAGATGAAGAGAAACATTCATCATTCTGTTACCAGTTTTGGTATATAATTACATTTCTTCTAGTCTTGGTTATTTCTTAAAACTTGGTTATTCATTCGATGATATTTTGATCCATACAGTAAGATTTATTATTTTTCCTTATTTCTTGGATGATGTTATTTTTAATATCATCTTAACATCTCTCTTGTCCATTAGACATTTTATTATATTGTATCAGAGAGTTTTACTTTTTAGATACCATCATGTTTTTGAGTCTCTCTAATGTACTTATAGATTTTAATGTATCTTTATTATTGACTACGTCGCATATTTTTTTCCCTCATTGGTTTTTTCCACATTAAAATTTATATTTTCAACATTTATTTGTCAATATACATATTTTCATGCTACACATACAGTAATTTTTTAATGGCTAGTTTAAGGGGAAAGAAATTTTTTTCCTCACGTGTTCACTTTGGTATTTGTTTATGCATTCATTTATTGATGTATTTAACAATATATTTTGTATTAGAGTTTGGTTTTTATTTCATATTTATTATGGAAATCAATAAAATTCAGATGATTTTGATAAATAGTACCAACTACCATATGCGGATACAAAAAATAAAGGATCTTATGTTTTTTTAAGAAAATGCATCTTCAGGTGTTTAATACCAAGAAACTAGAAAGAATATCAAATTAATAATGGGAGTTGAATCATGAGGGAGTTTTTTGTTTCATTATTCAAATTTTCAAGATAATTTGATGAACCGTACTTTCAACATAACTCATATTATAACTTTATGGTAGAATATTGAGACTACCAATGCTTCAAAAATAGGAAAATTTAAATTGAGTATAATAAAAAAAACATAATGAATTTTAGGTACAAAGAAGGTATGTCTATTTATGACTATTTGAGTGAATATCATGGATGATCATATCAATTTTTTGTGGGAATTAATTTTGAAAATGTGGTATTTATAATTATTTTCTTAACAAATTAACTGATTCATGGGAGAATTAATGTGTTTCTCAAATCGGTTCTACTCATAATGTGGTTTTGACATTTAGTTTTGTTAAGTATGTTATTTTTAATGAATAGTTCTAGATACATAGTAACGATAAATATTATTTATAAATTTATTTTGTAGATAACAGTGGAAGAATATAGGAAATGAATTAGGGGAAATGTAGTTGGGGTATGAACAAAGGTGGAAGCAAATCCGTGTTGAATAAGAGATAAATTGAATGTCATCATTGTGGTAAAAAAAGGGGATGTAAATAAGTTTTATTATCAACTAAAAAGTGAAAATAAAATGAATAAAAATCAAAATAATAAAAATGATGATGGATGTGATACTATTTCCACTACTGCATGGGATGATCTTTTTATTGATTACGACTCCATTAATATTCCTTCTGATGATTCTTTTTGGGTTGTTTCCAATGGTACCTTTTTCATGTGACATCATGAAATTTTCTCTTTACGTCTTATATCCTAGGTAATTTTATGAGTATAATGATGGTAAATGTTGTTATTTCAGAAGTTACAGGTATTAGGACCGTTTTTTTAGAGTCATGTACCAGAATTGGTCTGATTTTTAAAAACATTCGACATGCGTCTAAGGTTATTTTGATTCTTATTTCTACCATCATTCTTAAATACGAATTGTTTATCAGTAATACTGTAGATTTCATATAGAATATTTTTATGGGGTTTTTAGTTTGGTTTGACGGTAGAAGTAGTTTGATGTGTATTAGAATAGAGATTCTAATTCTTGTGATACTTTTTCCATTACTGTTTTCTTATTTTCATCCAAGTTATGGTTTAGGAGGATCTGCAAAATTAGTGAGAAAGGGATTGGTTATTTTTCAATGGTAAATATTCTTCTATATTTGAAGAGTGTCAAAATGGAAATGTTTGGTCACTGTATGTCTTGAAAATAGAGTCGAGGTAGTTTCCATAGACATCTTTTACATAGGAAGCCACATGTACTGGAATTAGTATATTATGATATTTGTTTTTTTAAATCTAATACATTTAGTAGAAGTATTTATTTTGTAAAATTTATTTATGAATAATCATGTAATATTTGGGTTCATGTTTTAAATTTGAAATGTCATATGCTTATTGTTTTTAGGAAATTTCATGTTTCTACTGAGAGGGAATCTGAAAAAAAATATAAATGTATTCGTACTAGAAATGGGGGTTTCCATTATAGACTTTTTGATTAGTATTGCATAAATGATGGTATTCAGTATTATAAGATTCCTCTCAATAAACCCTAGTTAATTTATGTAGTTGAGTTAATGAATAAGTCTTTTTGGAAATAGTTCATTGTTTTATTTCAGATGAAAAGTTTCCTGGATGTTTTTGGGGTGGGGATTTATTTACTATGACTTATATTATCAATTTATCACCTCTAGTTTCTTTGAATACATATAATCCTGAAACATTTTGGAAGGGAAAATAGATTAGGCATAGCCACATGCATGTTTTTGGTTTCAAGGATTTTGTACATGTTCCTAGAGATGAGAGGTCAAAGCTAGATGATAAATTATGGGAGTGTATTTTTATTGAATAAGGGCATGATGAGTTTGGGTACATGTATTATGACCATTATTTGAAGAAACATGGAATAAGATGTGATGCAATGTTTTAGGAGGATCAATCTATTATAGATATTGATAACAAAAAAAATGCTTATCCTTCTTATGATTGGTTTGTCAATATTGCGCCAATTTCTGATTCACATTTACCTTATATTAAGGATTTTAATGATCATGATGTTGAGTAGAATTATTTTAATGTTGAAGATGTTGGAGTTCATATTTTCGATACACCTTTTGTTTCAGATGATATGGTTCTAGGTGTTATTAATGAACCTGTAGTTCCTCTTTGACATTTAACTCAGCATCACACCATTTATACTCAAAATCCACCAAATTAGTATGTTCTTCTCACTCAAGGGGATTTACCAGAATTATTTTATGAGTTGATGGAAAGTGATAAAAAATATATATGATTTTTGGTAATGGTTGATGAGATGATATCATTGCTATACTATCATACTTTTGATCTGGTGAAGTTACCTACTAGTAAGATACCTTTTCAAAATCCGTGGATTTATTGAATTAAAAATGATGATTCCTAATTTGTTCCATGGTACAAGTAAAGTTTAGTTGTTATAGGCTTCTGTCAATATAAAGATATTTTTTAGGAGTGCTTTTTTACCTATTGTCAAAATGTATTCCATTCAGGTTGTTCTTGGTTTGGTTGATAGTTTTGATTTGGATATTATGGAAATGGATGTGAAGACAACTTTCCTCCATGTAAATTTTGAGGAGGATATTTTTATAGAGAAGACAATGTTTTCTATTTAAATAGGTAAAGACAATCATATATTCATATTAAAGAAGTGTTTGTATGGTTTGAAGCAAGTTCCAAGGAAGTTTTATAAGAAGTTTAAATCTATAATTTTTTATCAGGATTTCAGGAATACATATTCTGATAATTTTGATTATATAGAGATATTTACTTATTATAATATTATTATATTATTTCTTTATGTTGATGATATTATAATTATTGGCTATAATTTCTCTATAATTGATAGATTGAAGAAGTATCCTTGTCAGTATTTTTTGATGTAAGACTTAGGTCTATCATGACAGATTCTTGGCATGTCAATTTTCCCAGACAAGAATTATTGAAAAAAAAAATTATCTTAGGAGAGATATATTGAGATGTTTCTTAAAATATTTTCTTTTGATGGAGAAAAAATGGTTAGTAATCCTCTTTCATTACATTTTATGCTTAGTTCTAGTTAGTCACCATCTTATGATGAAGAGAAAGCAGAGATGCAACACATACCTTATTCATCTACAATTGGATATTTGATGTAAGTGATGGTATATACTAGACCTAATATATATAATATATATAGTCAAGTATGTAATTCTATAAATAATTCAAAAAAAAATTATTTTAGACTGGTTATGTATATATTTCTTTATCTTCATGGTACATCTAATCTGTTTTTTTTTGGAAAATGGGAACCTATATGTTGTGGGTTTTCTTATTAAAATATGTAAGGAGTTGTGGACTCTAGAAATTACAATTCACTCTATTTGATCAGTCTTTCAGGGTGATTTATATCTTGTAACTCTAGATTGTAGAGATTGTTTTCTTTATCTACTACATAGACTGAGTTTATAAAGGCTACTGAGGCTTCGATATAATTTTTGAAGATGAAAAATTTTAATCAAGAGATAAATTTTAATCAGGAAAGGAATATTTTTTTTGGGATTGTCATAACGCTATTTTTTGGGGAAAGAATTTTAATTTTCACAGTTGTTCAAAACATATTGAGGTTTGGTGACATTAGATTTGAAATATCATTGATTTGTGATAGTTATAGATCAAAAGGATATATAATTATGACATTGGGTCATATATATTGACCAAGATTTTATCAATAGCGAAATTTGAGACATGTTGACTAATTACATGGTTGGTGGTGATCTCCAGTTGAGTCAAAGGGGGAGTTTTTATGGAGCCTCCTCAATTGACGTGACACATTTTCTTATAAATAAACATTTCCGGTCAAAGATTTGTTTTATTTGGTGATAAATTTTTTCAAAGTGGACAAATTTCTTATAAAGGGGAGGCAACAACTGGTTGTTTCCATAGTAAGAATCCATAATATGTGATACATTAAGATAAAATTTAATCTCTATGTGATCTTCTTTGATTGAAGATCAATTTTATTATAATATCATTGATTTTTTAGTATCTGGTTATTCATTCAATGATCATCAGATTCGTACGTTAGTTATTTTTTCTCTTCTTTCTTAGATGAAATTCTTTTTCATATCCACATTCGGTAGCTCTTGTATGCTGGAAATTTTATTCTACTATATAGAGAGTTTTACTTTTGAGATCCCATCCTTTTTTGTGAGTTTATATAGTATACTCAATGATTTTAGTGGATCAACTTTATGGACTAGGTTTAATGGTTTTCTCTCTCATTGGGTTTTTCATTATTAAAATTTAATTTGTAAAAAATGTTTTTTCTGAAAAAAAATTTTCTCATTGCGCATCGACATAATTATTGTTGTCTCATTTGATGGAAATGAAAAATGTTTTTTCTATGAGTTTTATTTGGTGTTTTTTTGTGCATAGGTCACTTTCCGCTTTTCCAAACCATTTTCTGTACCCATATGAATCTTACCCTCATTAGATTCGTCTTCTTATTTTGAGGACACAACAATGACTCCTTATCTCATAAATTGTGTCTTCATGAATCCCACAGTTTCTAGGAGTCAAGAAAAGTTTTGTTATCTAGAATTGTTAATAGAATCATTGATGTTGTTGTCCCCAATAATTACTATGATCCACTAAGATGTTTTATATATTTAAAATATTAATTATAAAAATAATTTTATATTTTAAAATATGAAATTATTGACAACATGAATATTCATATTAAAATGAAAAATTGCAATAGGAAAGAGAGCCAAGATATAACTTATTTCAGATCGATGTGATCATATGTTCTATGTAATAACACCAAATAGACAAGATTTATATAAATAAATTGTAAACAATACAATATAAAATCAAAACAAGAAATTAAAAAACTAGTGAAGCTATTCAAGATAGCTGACCATGCGAAATAAGGTAGCGGTGAGGCACTCCATCATGTGGATTTAGAACCGTCTGCTCCTCGAAAGACTCACACAAGAATGCTTCATAATGGACGAAACAGTTAAAATAAAATAAATAAATAAAAAATAGATATCTATACCAATATCTGATTACAATTGAAGATATAATTGCACAAAAATCATGATTCCATTGAGACCAACTATATCTAGTTCCCGGTTTTGGTAACAAACGAGTATCCACTAGACAAGATGTATAGTTGTAGAATAATGAATATCCAAACCCTTGGACACAAATATCAAGACTGGTACAATATATCTTTATCTTAATCTCACGATATCTCTAAAAAACATGGGTATTTCTGTCCAAATCTCTCTGTTCACACACTACAAAAATTGAATGAAAAATACTATGAATATCGAAGGATGAGGAAAAAAGAAATGAGAAATCCCTAACATAGTGTCAAACATTGTAGTTAAAAATAAATTTCAGTAACATGTGCATGAATGAGATTACATAGGTCATTGAAGTAACCATGAGCAGTATAGATAAGTGGTTGATGCAGAGGCACCTCATTTGAATCAACAAGATACTTTTGATCTAACACACTATAAACAATCAGACCATGCTATAATCATGGTCATTGGACCATGGATGAACAAAAAAATATTAATTATGCTAATAAGAAAAATTAGTCTATTTTAAAAATATACAACAAATATAGTAATTATAAAATTAGTATTAAAATATATACATACACAGTACCACGCTACCCATGAAAATCAAAATAGAGTTTTTATTACTATATATGAATGATAATGAAAATAGAATTTCAAATAATCTCAACCTTGCAATATAAATGGATCAATATACTAGTTGAATTATCTCAATAACTATAATTGAGTTGGTAGAAGGTTCATAATATCTTGATAATGATTTTTTAAGGGTTACATATTTAGTCAATATATCATCTACATTGTACTTACTGTGTATCTTAGATACACACACTGTCACATATTGAATTATGTCCCTAAAAGTGATGTCTAATGTAAATATATAGCAGTCTTCATTGGAAAACATACTTTTCATAAATTTTTAATTAAAATTGACTATTATATTTTATAACTACACAAGAAGAAGATAAATATAGGTGATGAATAATTCATTTCATCCAAATAGATTACTTAATGCATTTTATTAAGGCATGATAATCACCTTCTATGATGGACAAAGAAACTACTAATTTCATGTTACATTTCTAGGAAATAGGACCACCATAATAAAGGAAAAAACCCAACAATTGATTTATGAGTGTCGAAATAAGCATTTTAGTAGAATATATTAATCCTACAATGTCATCATCATAAATAAAAGTCCTTCCTAAATGAATGCATAAATAAGAGGACATTGAAACATACCTAAGAATCCATTTTAGAGAATCCCAATGTTCCTTCCAATATTTTCCAATAAACCTACTCAGAGTACACAATTCAAATGCAATATCATGTCTATAAAAAACCATTTCATACATGAAACTCCAAACTACTTTAGATTAAGGGATATTTCTCATGATTTTAATATTAGTGTCACTTAAATGGGACTTGTTCATGGACAACATAAAACGTTGGCATATGGGTGTGTTTTCTGGTTTAGTGTTCTCAAGAATGTACAAATTAAAAAAAATAATATAATAATGATGAGAAAAAATAGTTTATATCACTTATATATTTAATTATTTCCATATCTAATATCTCTTTTTTACTTCCCAGATATTTCATTTTAAAATAATAATTCAATTGGGTTTTCATATAAAAAATTTACCACATGCTTCTAGAAATAACTAGCATGTCCTAAATATATAAATTCATTAAAATTATATCATGTTGAAAATGACTCTAATATACATATAAATCAAATTTTATTTTACTGAAATAATTTTATATCATGAATGAATCAATTTTTTTACTAATTTCTTGAAGATTATTTCAAACCATTGTAAAACAATAATGTAATAAAAAATGATTCATTTTAAAATTCATTGAAAACCCTTCAGGAAGTCTCATATAAATGGTTTAATCCAATATTCCACGAAAAAAGACAGTTTCGAAACCCAAAAAGTCTATATAGAAATCAATATTAGAAGAAAAATAAATCATAACATGAATGGATGAAAGCTTAATAACATGGGGAAATTAGACCATAGTCAACTTCTATAAATTGAAATTACCTCTTAGTAACTAGTGGGTATTTATATTTTGTTTTTAATTCCATGATGTTATCTTAATTATTATTAAAGATCCATCTAAAACCTTTCACTATTTCATTTATGGTTCTAGTATCTATTGTCTCGGTATTGTTCTTAAGAAGGAAATTCATCTCATTATTCTGAGAATCCAACTACATTTGAAATTAATTATATTTTTTGACTTTCATAAAAGTTTTTTTACATCATTATATACATATTGTGTGACATTAAAGGAATACACATCCATATTAATATGGATAAACCAAATAGGGGTATAATGATCCTCCTAGCTCTGTCTCAGATAAACTTGTATCATATATGATCACCCTTCTCTACATCATGTTAAAAACTTGAATAAGAATATGATCCACCTTTAGGTTGTTGTGGGTGAATAAATGGCAAGGCTTGGGTTCCCAAGGCACCTGTGGTTTTGAATCAACTTCAACATGCTAGGGATTATGTATGTTGTCCTCTACAGACTCAATAGTCTTAATTATTTGAATACATGTGATGTGGCTTTATTTTTTACATAGTTTTCCATATCCATTTTATTAATTGTTAATGATTTATTTAATTATTTTTACACTCTTTTTTTTAATAAATGATCTCTTGTATTTTTATAATTTAATTTTTCAAAAATTCATTTTTATCACAAATTATGTAAACATGGACCCTAAAATAATTTATTTATTCTTTCTTTGTTTTTAATATAACTAATTTTCAATTTTTTTACTTAATTTTATTTGTTTATTTTAGTTAAGTTTTTAATTATCAATAATTATTGAGTTTTCTAATTAATTTACTCTTAATTTTAAATGTTTACACATCCAGAAACTTAGTTACCGCTTGCCAGGCTATTGGTAGCCAAGCTACCTATAGCAAGGTTACTTTTTCTCAAACTAGCGGTAACCAGGTTATTGTTACTGACTAACGGTGACCTGCATTTTTTTACTCTTAGAGTAACTAGTTTTGAGATGTAACGGTGACCTTGATTTTACTGTTGAACTTTGTCACCATTACGCTTTCCTACCGGTAACCTCCTCGCTGGTAGTTTTATTCTAACAGTTACCCCCACCCCGCTGCTTACCCTTGTTTTTATACTAATAGTGACTCCATTTACCGTTGCTCTTATTTTAATTTCTAATAGTGACATGTCCAATTTATCATGTAACAGTGACCCTTTGGTTCTACAGGTGATCCTCACACCTCACTGTTAATATCGTATATTGGTGACCTTTTGTTCTAACAGTGAGCATTTGTTTTGAGTACCAGTGACCTTTTATTTTAAATTAACAGTAGATTTTATTAATTTTATCAATAAACTCATCACTGATAGACATTTTTTTGTTTTTCCGTTTACCCTTCAACCTCAACGCTACTCTTTCCTCACTGCTCTTTCATACCTCACTGATAACTCTACTTCTCCCTTTCACTGCTCTTTTTCTCACTGTTATACCTCATTTTCCGGCTTCGCCTCACCATCTACACAAATCCATCTCAATCTCATCTCCATTCTATTTTGTTTCTCACCGAAGAAGATTCATCACCGACCCATGCCCCCATTCCTGCTATTGATACCATTGGTCTCATTTCTTCACATTGTTTTCATTGAATCCCAAAATGCCTTTGTCAAAGGACGACTTCCAGTGAGGAGAATGAAATCAATTGAGAGCCTTCAACTGAGTTCAGTAGTGAAGACGACGACAATGCTGATCTAACCATAATATCTTTATCTTAGTCATCTGGAAACAAATTCTTTTTGCACCATGGTTGAAGACCAACATCACTGAACACTCGTCATCAAAGAAGAGACCTAAGTTTGTTTGGATGTTTAAAACCCTTTGAGGTAGAGGGATCTCAAGATCTGACCAGCCTCCAGCCAGATTCCAAATGAGCTAAGCCGAAGAAGACCTGAGATCATCAGAGGAGAACTAAGATCTGGTTTTCAACGTTGATCTGACCGGTTATGCATCTTTGAGGAAGATGGATTTGAAGGAGCTCGAATCGGAACCTGAAGAAGCCAACGAACCTTCTTCTTCCAAGGAGTCATTCACTGCTGCCTTTTTTTGGGGAAGTTGAGTAGTATCCCCCACTCCCTATGGTGCGCCGAAATTGGGGGGGGGGGAGGGGGATAAAAAATAACAAAATAAAATAATAAAAGTAAAATAAAACAAAAAGAAAAAGTTAATGTAAAAGTAAACTTTAATAAATTAAATGAATATAATATAATTTTTTAAGGTTATAATTTAAAACAAATTTAATATTAATAAATAGATAAATTATCAATTAAAATACAAAACTAAATTAATAATGAATCTTAATAATAAATTAATACACTATTAATAGTATAAATATATAATTAATAAAACTTATAAATAAATTATAAAATATATTAATTAATTTAAAAATATTTAAATTAAAGTATTAAATTATAATTATTAAATTAAAATAAACTAATTAATGAATTAATCTAACAATTTCATTTCTTAAATAGTAAAAATAAAATTACTAATACAATCTAAATTTTAATTTTTTAATTACTTCTTTACTTATGATGTTAAATTGTAAAAAAATAGTTAAAAATGTTAAAATTAATAACTTAGTAATTATATGAATTAACATAATTTAATTAATAACTTCATGATAAATTTATGTATTATCATAGTACTGTTTAGTGAATAATTTTTATAAATAATATAAAAGTAAATAATACTTATCAATTAATATATTTATTAATTAACTTTAGTTAACTTGTAATGAGAAATATAACACTTAACTTTAAAAAATAACAATTTTTCTTTCTTTGCGTTCTCATTTATTTTCTTTTTTTAATTATATTTTATATGTGCAGGTTCATACCAAAGTCGAGGACATGTCTAGGTTCATTCAGCTAACTCAGTAGTAGTTCGTTATGTGAGAAAAACTCGCATGACGTGCCAGTCGCGATAAAACACACATGTACGGTGCACATGTGAAGAGACTTTAAAGTTGGTGGAAAATGTTCGGTGACATCCTGCGTTTGATAGTTGATACTTAAAGCAGAGCAATCAGAAGATAACAGGGGGAGAGGGGATGAAATTCATTCACTTTTTTAGAGACGATAAGGAGCAGTGGAGAGGATCCAGAGCACTACAGTCCTGGAGTCGAAGGAGTAGAGGAGCAGAGCATCTTCGTGGAGTTCTCTCTCCATTTTGTTTTAAATCTTATTCTCTATTTATTTGAAAAGTTTTTCATTACTATAGTAATAATGAACAATATATTAGTCAGCTAAATTTCTAGTTCAGGGAGAGTTCTTGATCTACTGGTGATCATTTTCATCCTTTTCATTAAACATTTCTTCTGTGATGAGAATTGACCAGCAATATCGATTCCAATTACACATTTATACTTTGAACTACAAACACTGAATTTATCAAAACTCTGTAATCATTCGTCGAGTTTGATTATGGATTCCTATTTTAAGTAATCAATTCATAATGAAAACTTCAGTACGTATGGTGAGTTTGTACTGTTGTCCTTTTAAATCATCATTCTGAAGTTGTACTTCTTTGGAGTGGAGAACTCTAAGTTGTATAATTTCCACGACTAAACTCCTGGAGAGGGAAGAAAGTCACCAATATGTAGTGGTACAATGAATAACATTTACATGATTAGGAGAAACAATTTAAACCAGTAGACTATAGTAATCCCCGAGCGTTCTTTTCTATTTGTCTTTTATCAGTATTATATTTTATTTATTACAAATTATTTTCAGTTATTCTCTATTTCAGTAAAGTTTAGAACAAACTTAAAAGAGATGTGTAGTTTTACTTTATAGTTTATAAAAATAAAAAAATATTAAAAGATAAAAAATATTTAGAAAAACCACTCTACTGCTGACAAAAATAGAGTTTTCCAAGTTTTTAGTTGAATAGGGTCCAAATTTACCATCCCTATGGGTTCGACCTTGCTGACCACATATACAGTAGTTAGTAGAAATATAAATTTTTAACATTGATCGACTTCTATGACAGTTCAGGTCGGGTTTTTGGCACCGTTTCTGGGGAAGGCACAAGCCATTACTCAACAAAAACATTTATAAAAAACACATATATTAAAATCGTTAAAAAATTGAATAATTTGATAACTCTAAAAAATATAACTATTACATATCATTATGAATTGTTAATACTGAAATAATTACTTTTTCTTTCATGAGAACAAGAAATTCTGGTGCTATATTAGATCCCCTAAACCTCGAATTGTATAAACATTTAACTACTCTACGAAGAAAGAACAAAATTGAAATGGAAAATCAAGATAATAGAGTACCTAATAATAACATCCTACATCATCCCGAACTCTTAGATGAACATGAAGGGCCTAGGATGAGGGAGTTTCAACTTACTCAAGTATCGAGCAATCCATCATCCATTATAATTTCCCATAGGGCCAAAAATTATGAATTGAAACAGTCACACATTTCACTAATGCCTGTATTTAATAGACTGTCTAATGAGGACTCACTTGCCTTCATTAGAGACTTATATAACACTGTACATTAATTACCTCTTCTAGTACTCATAGAAAATGAACTTAGAAAGAGAGTCTTTCCATTTTTCCATAATGGGAATGCAAGAAATATGTTTCTGGGTCTAGATGAGACCATTTTCAAAAAATCGGACCAAGCGTATAATTCATTTATTATGAAATTTTATCCTCAAATATTTAAAGGTGAATTTAACAAAGATAACTAGTTTTTATCAATAGGTTGGAGAAGATTTTCATGAAGCTTGGGATAATTTAAGGGATCTTATTAGGAAGTTTCCCCATCATCAACTCCCATCACACCTTCTTATGGATACTTTCTTTGAAGGGAACCTATTAGACCATGCTACTGGGGGTAATTAAAATTACAAAACTGATGAAGAACATAGACATATCTTTAATAATCTTTGATTTAATTCACAATATACAAATTCAAGAAGAAAAAGAGTCAATAGAAATGTTAATTCAAACAGTAGTTTAATGAATGAAATTCAAGATCAACTTGCTGAAATCACCAACCAACTTCAATCCTTAATGAACTATAATTCTATGAAATCTGCTAACCAACTAGGATATCAAAATACCAACCAAAATTTAAGGGAAAAGTGTTTCCAGTGTGGTATATTTGGGAATACTGAAATTTTTTTCTAACTTTGATATGATAGCCCAATAAAAAGAAAGATCAAACATTGTTAACTATTGTCTAAGAATACCTCCTAAAGAAGATCCATTTTCAAATAATTACAACCAAGGATATAGGAACCATCTGAATCTGTCATGGAATGATCAAGGCTTAATTAATCAATACAATGCCCCTAATTACTCTAATCAACCAAAACCATACTTTCAAAATCAACAGATGGGCGAGTCTTTAAATACACAATGAAACAATGATAATCACATGACTTATAAACTGGGCCAAATATTGAATAAAATCAACTCTCATGAAGAAAGGTCCATGACTCAACTATCCAAACATCAAAATCAATATGAGTCTGATAAAATGAAAACTGATGTTAGAATAAAAAACATGGAAACACAACTTGGCCAACATTCAAGAGATTTTTCATCTAGTAAAAAAGGCAGACTTCCTAGTAACACTGAGCTTAACCCTAGGGAGAATTAAATGGATGTTGTAACTAGAAGTTTGATGGATACTCAAACTGTTGTTGAAAAAGACCTTGAAAATGACAAAAATGATATTCTACTTCAATATGGAAATTAAAATCTACTTTGTACTCATGCTGGAAATTCCCAGATAAGTCTTGAAAATGATCTAAATTTGAATTTTTCACCAGAAACACAAGATGAAACTACATCTAAACATCAAAAGAAAAAAGGAAAAGAAAAATTTGAGGAATAGGTTAGGGATATACTAACTATTTTGAAAATTGATTCCCCACCCATCTGTTTCCCAAAAAAGCTGAAACCTCAAAGAAACACTAGGGCTGAACTTCTTCAGTTCCATGGACTCCTCTCTATACATCAAGTGAACATACTTTTTATCCATGCCTTAATTCAAATCTCATCATATATAAAATATTTAAAGAAAATTTTTTCAATCAAAAAAACTCTAGAAGAATTTGCTACTTACTGCCTCACTAAAGAGTGCAGTGTTGTTCTTCAAAAGAAACTCCCACCTAAATTGAATGATTCTGGTAGTTTTTTCATACCTTGTACACTAAGAAATTCTGGTCAGCTGAACTGTTTGTGTGATTTAGGTGCTACCATTAATATGACTACTTACTCATTGTTTCGACAGTTGAGGTTGGGTGACCTTTAACCCACCACAATCATACTGTAGTTAGCTGATAGATCATTCACTCATCCTGTGGGCCGGGTAGATGATTTGTTAGTTGGGGTTGGGAAATTGCTTCTACCTGCTGACATTCTTGTTTTGGATATGGAATGTGATCAAGAGGATCCCATCATCTTTGGTAGTCCCTTCTTGGCCATAAGAGGTGTGGTCATTGATGTCTCTAAGGGTCAATTAATCTTTATAAATGGAGAACAACAAGAAGATTTCAATGTTTTTAAAAATATTAAAGGACTATCATATTCTAAAAACTGTTAAAAAATTGAGTTCCTTGAAGATGAAAGTTCATATAAAAATCATATTGATCATATGGAAAAATCTGAAAATCAATCATCTGTTAATGAAAAAATTTGTGAAGTTGAAAATCCTGTTGAATCTATTTTAGAAGTTGGAAATTCTTCTCAAACTCCAAATCTTGAAAATTTTCCAGAATTGGAAAACTCTCCAGTTTCTTCTTTAGGAGAGTACTCTGTTTCAAAACTTAAGATCTTTCTGAGTGAATTTGATAGTTTTTCTGTTAGCACCAACACTTTTGAGAACTTTGATATTAATGAGGAAGAACTTTTGAGACAACTTGATGATTCTTCTTTTATTGAGATATTTAATTCTGATATGGAAAATCTGGACAACATACTACCGACACTGGACAGTGACACAGTTATATCTAATTATGATCATGAGATTGAAAATATTTCATCTTTCAATTCTCTTTACAAGAAATATGTTGAAGATCGTCGACCTCTCAGGCCTAATAGTATTCCATCTAGTGCTGAACCACATAATCTTGAACTGAATCCCATCCCTAACCATCATAAATATTTATTTTTGAGTGATAACTCCACTTTTCCTGTAATAATATCTACTCAACTGAATGAAAACCAAGAACAATGAATGTTGAATGTGTTGAAGAAGATTAAATCTGCCATAGGCTGGACAATAACTGTTATCAAGGGTATTATTCCCTCATTCTATATTCACAAAATACCTATGGATCCTGACCATATACCTTGGGTAGAGTGTCTAAGAATATTATATCCAAAAATGAAAGAAGTAGTGAGAGAGGAAGTGATTAAATTTCTAGATATGGGAATGATCTATCCCATTTATGATAGTGATAGGGTCAGCCCTGTCCAGGCTGTTCCCAAGAAGGGAGGTTTCATTGTAGTTAAAAATGAAAAAAATAAAGAAGGCCAAGTTAGCAAAGCCACAAAATGAAGAGTCTATATAGTTTATAGGAAGCATAATGCATCCAATAAGAAGGACCATTTTCTAATTCCATTATAGGAATAAATTCTTGATAGGCTTGCTGGAAATGAATTTTTCTATTTTCTGGATGGGTATTCTAGTTACAAATAGATTCCTTTTTATCTAGAGGATCAGGAAAAGGCCACTTTCACATGCCCCTTTGAAACAATTTCCCACAGGCGGATGCCCTTTGGGTTGTGTGGAGCTCCAGCCACCTTTCAAAGGTGTATGATGGCTATATTTTCATATATGATTGAGAGAATCATTGAGGTTTTCATGGATGACTTTTCCATTGTGGGTAGTACTATTAATACTTGTCTTGGAAATCCTGAATTAGTTTGGGAGAGATGCATTGAATCCATCTTTGTTCTTAATTAGGAGAAATGTCAGTTCATGGTTCCATAAGGTTTTGTGCTTCGTCATAAGGTGTCTAAAAGAGGTTTAGAATTTGATACTGATAAGATTGAGTTTATTGAAAAATAGCCTCCTCCTATTAATGTTAAAGGTGTTAGAAGTTTTCTAGGGCATGCCGGTTTCTATCAGAGATTCATAAAAGATTTTTCTAAAATAACTAAGCCCATGTGTTCTTTTCAGGTCAAGGATGCACCTTTCAATATTGATGAAAACATTTTGAAATATTTTAATATGCTTAAAATAAAACTCACTACATCACCTATCATCACTGCACCTGGCTGGAAACTACCTTTTGAGAAAATGTGTGATGCTACTGACATGGCCGTAGATGTTGTCCTTGGACAGAGGATAGATAAGACGTTACATGTGGTGTATTATGCTTGTAGACTGCAAGATGATTCCGAAACGAATTATACCACCACTGAAAAAGAATTTCTAGTTGTGGTGTTTGCTCTAGAAAATTTTAGACAATATCTTTTAAGTTCCAAATCCATAATATTCACTGATCACTCTGCATTAAAGTACTTTCTATCTAAGAAGAAAACTAAACCCAGGCTGATTAGATATATTTTTTTGCTACAAGAGTTTGATTTAGTAATTAAGGATAAGTAGGGAGCTAAAAATTTAGTTGTTTATCATGTTTCTAGGATACCTCTTACACATTATGAAAATGCTATGGAGAATAACTCTTCCTTTCCTGATGAAAAGCTACTCACTATGTCAATCAGGCAATCTGCTTGGTTTGCAGATTATGCCAACTTTTTTGTAGTATGGGTTTTCCCAAAAATCTACCCAATAACCATTGAAAGAAATTCATTTCTGAACATAAATATTATTTTTGGGATGATCCCTTTCTATTTTAGAGGTGTGCGGATGGTATTCTTAGAAGATACATACCTGAGGAAGTGATGATGCCTGGTTTAGAAAGTTATCATTCCATGGGTCCATTTCCATCTTCTAATGGGAATGAGTATATTATTGTTCCTATTGAAAATGTTTCAAAATGGTTTGAAGTGGTGGCACTACCCAACAATCAATCCAATTCTGTAATAAATTTTTTCAAGAAGAGTATCTTTACATGATTTGGAGTCCTAAGATCTTTTATCACTGATAATGAAACACATTTTAAGAATTAAAAATTTAATGCTTTGTTGAAAAAATAAGGCTGTGGTCATAAAACAGGTACTCCTTATCATTCACAGTCCAGTGGACAGGTGGAAATTTCAAACAGGGAACTAAAACAAATTCTTGAGAAACTGTGTCAAACTATTGGAAATACGGGACTCTTAAATTTCATGATGCTTTATGGGCATATAGAACATATTTTAAGACCCCAATAGGTATGTCTCCTTAGAGGCTTCTATTTGAGAAATGCACTCATTTACCTGGTGAGTTGCAACATAAGTCATATTTGGAGGTTAAGGATCGAAAATTTGATTTTAAGAGTGGTGGTGAGAGGAGATTAGTTGATCTGAGTGAACTTGATGAGATTTGGAGAGAAAGTTATGATAATTCAATTGTTTATAAAGAAAGGACTGAAATCATTCATTATTCTATCATCCAAAACAAAGACTTCAAACTTGGGCAGAAGGTCCTTATTTTTAATTATAGACTCAATCTCTTCCATGGAAAGATGAATTCGAAGTTGTATGGACCGTTTACTATTGTGAGAGTGATGAAGAATGGTGCTAGAGAGATTTTAGATGAAGAGAATAAACCCATGTTGGTCAATGGGAAAAGAGTGAAACTTTATTTTGAGGGACAGCTGAAGGGATTGTCTGCCTTCACAGTGCTTAAAAATTATTCTTAAATAAAGTCTGACTGGGGACATTAAATCAAGCACTGCATGAGAGTCAACCCATGGTTCTCTTTGTCTTTTGTTGTTTCTTTTTAAACCATGAATAAAGTGTAGCTTCTCTACTCTGTTTTTGTTAAATACTTGATACTAATTGTTCTTTGTTCCTGGTTTTCAAGTTTTGTGCTTTTAGGATGCTTCTACTGTGTAATAATGAAGTGAATTTCCATGATCATCTCTGGAAAAGAACTTAGTCAGGGAAGTATTTCAACTTTCTACATTTATTTCTGCTCCTATTTTTACTAAAAAAATTATACTTATTTAAAAATTTTACAACATTTTTTCTGAAAATCTCCTGCATATTTTTCATATTTTTTTAAAATACTTTTGATGCATGTCACTATGCTGTGCTTAAAAATTCTGTATGTGCCTCTTGTTGGAAATTCGAATTTATTGATAAATATTGAAATAATATTTCACTGTTATAAAACAATGGGTCACAGTTAGCATAAGATCAAAGGATAGCAGCACTGAGGAGGTCACCAGTAAGTTTTAAGGTTAATGGTCCCTATTAAAAAAAATAAAGATCACCATTAAAAAATAAATAGAAGGTCACCGTCAGCACTAAAAAATGGCATAATAGTGAGGTGCAACGATAGTAGGCTAACAATGATGTACAGAAACTAAGTGTGTGTGTGGGGTGAGGGGTAGAAATTAATGGTAGTTGTGTTTTTCATTGGAACCGATTAGTCTATAGGGTTTTTAGCATGAATCTTACTTCTTTTTTGAACATCTATTTGAACCATACTATGTTAAAATGTTTAAACCCAATTAATTTTGCACCAACAAATTATAGAATTCATTTGATCTATATTGAAAATCCTTGTCACTTTAATGTGTGTGTGTGGATATGAACTTGATGATTATTTATTCATTTTGGAATACAAAATTTTTGAACATTATAGAGTCCCTTTTTACATGTCATAAATCTGCTAAATTGAGAATCTATTTTGGACCTTAATTGTTTAATTTTTTTTCTCCACTTCAGAAGTCATCCTTGGGGACAAAGTTGGGTACTAAGTGTGGTGGAGGGGGTCAATTCCTAACTATTCTAAACTGTGATTTACTGTAAGCCCATCAATTTCCATTGCAAATTATAATGTTTTCTAAAAAATGGATAATTTTTTTCAAAATTCTTGCACAATTTCTAGGAGTTACACTATACTCAATTATGTTTTTCCTTACTTAGAGTTCCTTGCATGTTGTTAAGAACTGTTATGAAGATGAAATTAATGATAATAGATGATTTATAGGTGATCTTACATAGTGATTTTATGGAAATTTAGTTTAGGAACTACTTTTGAGATTGATTTGGGTGATCTATTTTGGAATTGTGATCATAACCCATGGAACTGAAAGTTTGAATTTATTTGAGGGGAATCATTTTTTTTTAATTTAATAAATGTAATTGCTTTAATGAGCCAATACAAATGATTTTTGTTATAAATATTTTGTAATAGGAGTAATTTGGGCATCTGGGATCCCACAGTGAGTCTCTGAGATTCATGATGCTGGGTGCGTTTTTGTTAACTATAAGCCCTCTGTTCACTATGAATAAGTTCTTTGCACAGTGCTTATCAAAATGAAACATGGCTTGGGAAAAAATAAAATAAAGTGTCTATGGTCAAAAATGATCTCATTAAGGTGAGGGGAATGATGAACTCCAGATGAAGAAGGGATCAATTGGTTTATCTGGGAGTCATTTAGGATGTATCATAGAGGTGATTAAAAAAAATAATTATTTTTGGAACATAAGATTCAGTCAAAGTACAAATTTCCATGTTTAAGATCTTAATTCCATTGATATTTTATCTCATTTTACTCTTGAAATTAGAACCTGAGATTGAATTGAAGTAAGTAATTAAGTTGCATCACATATGAGGCATGACATATTTGATGGATGGTCTTTGCGTTCTTAATTACCCTTGAGTATTTGTTATAGGCATGATTCTTACGAGTAATTCATTTTCCAAAAGCCTTCTATTATGTCTTTTCCTCTATTTTAGAGTGATCAACATGTTATAGTTTGATCTTAATCATTAATAAGTTTTACTATTATTTAATGATAATAAAACATGAGATTGTTTGAGGACAATCAATGTTTATGTGTGGGGTAATTTTATGTGGCTTTATTTTTTACACAGTTTTCCACATCGTTTTTATTAATTTATAATGATTTATTTTATTATTTTTACACTCTTTATTAAATAAATGCACTTTTGTATTTTTATAATTTAATTTGTCAAATATTCATTTTTTATAACAATTTATGTAATAATGGACCCTAAAATAATTGATTAATTCTATCTTTGTTTTTAGTATAAATAATATTCAATTTTTTTACTTAATCTTTATCTGTTTTTTTATGTTTTTCATTATTAATAATTATTGAGTTTTCTAATTAATTTACTGTTAATTTTAAAAGTTTACTCATCCAGAAACTTTGTTACCGCTTTCCAAGCTACCGGTAGCCATGCTGTCGATAGCAAGGTCACTTTTGCTCAAACTAGCGGTAACCAGGTTACTATTACTGACTAACGGTGACCTGCATTCTTTTTTCTCTAGCAGTAAATAGTTTTGAGATGAAATAGTGACCTTTCATTTACCGGTGACCTTTTTCACCATTACACTTTCCTACCAGTAACATCCTCACTGTTAGTTTTATTCTAATAATGACCCCCACCCCGCAGATTGCTCTTATTTTTATTCTAACATTGACTCCCTTTGCTGCTGATCTTGTTTTAATTTCTAACAGTAACCTGTTCTATTTATCTTGTAATGGTGACCCTTTGGTTCTACCGGTGATCCTCACACCTCACTGTTAATATCGTATATCGGTGAACTTTTGTTCTAACGGTGAGCTTTTTTTGAGTACCAGTGATCTTTTATTTTAAATTAACAGTAGACTTTATTAATTCTATAGTTAACCTACTCACGAATAGACATTTACTTGTTTTTCCTTCTACCCATCAACCTCACTATTACTCTTTCCTCACTGCCCTTTCCTACCTCACTGATATCTCTACCTCACCCTTGCACCCCTCATTTTCTCACTGTTATAACTCATTTCCCCGCTGCACCTCACCGTCAGCACAACTCCATCTCAACCTTATCTCCATTCTCCTTTGTTTCTCACCGAAGCAGATTTATCACCGACCCACGCCCCCTTTCCCACTATCGATACCATTGGTCTCATTTATTTACATTGTTTTCATTGAATCTCCAAATGTCTTCGTCAAAAGACGACTCCGAGTGAAGAGAATGAAATATCTTTAGAGCCGGCAACTGAGTTTAGTAGTGAAGATGGCGACAATGATGACTCAACCTTAAGGTCTTTATCATAGTCATTTGGAAAACGATTCTTTGTGCACCATGGTTGATGACCTACATCACTAAACACCTGTCCTCAAAGCAGAGTCCTGAGTTTGTTTGGGTGTTTGAAACCCTTTGAGGTCGAGGGAGCTCGGGATCTAACCAGCCACCAACCAGATTCCAACTGAGAATAGCCGAAGATGGCATGAGATTATCAGAGGAGAACCAAGATCTGGTTTTAGAGTATATTTGACTGGTTATGAGTCTGTGAGGAAGACATATTTTAAGGAGCTCGAATTGGATCCTGAAGAAGCCGACAGACCTACTTCATCCAAGGAGTCCTCCGCTGCAGCCTTTGTTTGGGGAAGTTGAGTAGTAGCCCCCACTACCTGCAGTGAGCCGAAATTGCGGGGGGGGGGGGGATAAAAAATAACAAAATATAATAAAAAAAGTAACATAAAACAAAAACAAAAGGTTAAAGTATGTAAAATTTAATAAATTAAATAAATATAATATCATTTATTATTGTTATAATTTCAAACAAATATAATATGAATTAATAGTTAAATTACCAATTAAAATATAGAACTAAATTAATAATAAACATTAATAATAAATTATTACACTATTAATATTATAAATATATATTATAAAAATTATAAATATATTATAAAATATATTAATTAATTTAAAAATATTTATAATTAAAGTATTAAATTCTAATTATTAAATTACAATAAACTAATTAATGTATTAATATAACAATTTAATTTCTTATATAGTAATAATAAAATTATTAATACAATATAAATTTTAATTTTTTAATTACATCTTTACTTATGAAGTTAAATTTTAATAACTTAGTTAAAAATGTTAAAATTAAAAACTTAGTAATTATATCTATTAACATAATTTTATTAATAACTTCCTGATAAATTTATTTATCATCATAGTACTTTTTAGTGAATAATTTTTATAAATTATTTAAAAGTAAATAATAAATATAAATTAAGATATTTATTAATTAACTTTTGTTAACTTGTAACGAGTAATATAACACTTAACTTTAAAAAATAACTATTTTTGTTTCTTTGAGTTCTCATTTATTTACTTTTTTTGTTCTATTTTATACGTCCAGGTTCATACCAAAGTCAAAGACATGTCCAGGTTTATTAAACTAACTCAGCAAGAGTTAGTTATGTGAGAAAAAATCACCCGACGTGCCAGTCATGATAAAACGCACATGTACCGTGCACATGTGAAGAGACTTTGAAGTCAGTGGAAAATGTTCGGTGACATGCATCAGTTGACAATTGATACATCAAGCAGTGCAAACAAAATAAAATTGTGGGGGAGAGGGGACGAAATTCATTCACTTTTTCGTAGACGATCGGGAGAAGTGGAGAGGATCTGAAGCACTGCAGTCCTGGAGTTGAAGGAGCAGAGGAGCAGAGCGTCTTCAGAGAGTTATATCTCCATTTTGTTTAAAATCTTATACTCTGTTTCTTTGAAATATTCTCCATCACTATTTTTATAATGAACTATATATTAGTTAGATTAATCTCAAGTTTGAGGAGAGTTCTTCATCTACTAGTGTTCATTTTCATCCTTTTCATTAAACATTTCTTCTGTGATTAGAATTGATCGGTGGGATCGATTCTAATTACACATTTATAATTTGAACCACATACACTGAATTGTTCAAAAATATCAAATCACTCAGAGAGTTTGATTATGGTTTCATCATTTAAGTAATCAATTCATAATTTAAACATCAGTACTTACGATGATTTTGGATTGTTTTCCTTTTAAATTATCCTTCTGAAGTTGTACTTATTTGGATTGGCAAACTCTAAGTTGTAGAATTTCCACAACTAAACTTCTGGTGAGGGATTAAAGTTTCCTATATGTAGTGGTACAATGCAGTAATTTTACATGATTAGAAGAAACAATTTAAACAAGTATACTAGAGTAATCCCTGAGCATTCTTTTCTTTTTTCCTTTTATCAACATTTTTATTTTCTTTATTACATCTTATTTTCAGTTATTCCTTATTTGAGTATAGGTTAGAACAATTTCACAAGAGATGTGTGGCTTTACATTACAGTTTATAAAAACATAAAAAAATATTAAAAGATAAAAAATATTTAGAAAAATGACTCTGCTACTGACAACTATGAAGTTTTACATGTTTTTAGTTGAATAGTGGCCAAATTTACCTTTCATGTGGGTTCGACCCTGCTTTCCACATATACAGTAGTCAGTAGGAATATAAATTTTATACTTTGACAAACTTCAACAATATTTCAGGTTAACATGGATCTCAAAACACTACATCATGACAAATGATGCATTTTGATATCTTGGTTTTTCTACCCAAAAATTTATTCCCATTTAGCTCCCTCTAGAAAAACAAAAATTATGCACTTGATAGCCCTAGGTTCCATATAATCATTCATAAAATGAGAATTAGTTGTGGATCCAAACACTATAAGGTGATAAAGAACAAGCAGATTTCATATCTAGTGTTATACTGGTGATTTAAAAGAATTAGTATAGGATGGACATATGAAAATTAAGTATACTACTATTGTAACCACCTCCTCCAAAAGGAATCTATTTATGGACTGATAGGTCAACATTCACCTAGCTCTTTCTAGGATTTTCCTATGCATTATCTCAGCTAAATAATTATGCACTCAGGTTTCCATAACAGTAATATACCAATTTAAAACTATAGATATATAGAACTCCACAAACCTATTGGATAGATATTTAAAAAAAATTACATGTTTTTTGAAGCCATTAGTTTCAAACCAATTTTAAATTATACACTACACATACAATTAAAAAAGGTCTGAATTTTATTGGATTTGTGTTTTAACATGTAAATCCAAACTTTTTTGGAGTTTTCATCTATAAAAATCACAAATTAATGTCCACCACCAGGGGAAGCAGACCTATAAGGACCCTAAAGGTTAGAAAAAAACATTCTAAATGGATTCAAGCCTTACAGGATGACTACCTAAATCATACCCACATAGTGATACCAAACACATAGTCCTCATAAAATTCTAAACTACTAGGATGTACAATAGTTAATATACCATGTATTCTATGTTCATCAATAACTTTGGAACTATCTTCCACTAGTCTTCTATTCCATATGGTGGTATTGTCAAACACTGGAAAATTTAAATCATTTAATTATTTCATGTGATTACTACATTCAAAACATAAATCCCATTATTAAGGGATAATTTCATAATAGTTTGATATCCATAGAATATTTAGTGACAACCAGAAAAAGATTTAAAAGTAAAATCCTTACTCTCCTTAATTCTAAAGGAAACAAGGTTAATTTTTAGTTCACGTACCCACTGTATATCTTCAAAAGTTTCAACCATCCCATGATGATGTTCTTAATAAATATAACCTATTATTCCTTAGATAAAAATCTTCAAATTAAATATCTCTCAATTATATGAATTAATACCTATTTGGAAACATATGAGATGAAAATCATGAATATAGGATTCATTCCTTAGAGGTGTGATGATTATAGATATTCAACACATCATCTATGTAGAAGTTTTTTTAATGATTAAATAATGTTCACTATTATTATCATATTAATTATTATTTCTATTAAGACACCTAATTATTATATGTGTAGGTCTTTTATAATGAATGTATCTAAATGCCTTATTCCTATACTCTCTATTCATGGACATATGCCTCTATTTTCTAGGTAGACTCTTATCTCAATGTTTACATTTATGTTCATTTATTCTAATTATGTTTACGACTTTAAACTCATTACTAATAGTGATGTTATTTTTAATTTCCAAGGATAATAGAGAGGAAATACCTTATTAAATATCTACAGAATACCTTCCACACATCATCAAGTACTTAAAAGATGTGTAAGACTCATTCAATGTAGTTAAAGGTATTATTTAATGATCATCATCCCATATTTCAACAATCATATTTAAAAGGTCTTATAGTATTCTACGAAAATCATCAAGCTATTTCTTGACTCTAGTACTAGGGTGAATTATAAAAGTATAAATTCCCATAATGTTATAAATACCTATAATTAATGATATTGTTTTGTATAATGATTCCAATTTGGACCAGATACTAGCAATAGATGACCCAAAATCTACTTACTTAAGATCACTATCAACAAAAGACATCCAAATAAGGCTACAAGATTTTATAAGAACATAATTAGTTACATAAACATAAGTAGTAGTAGTATGATTATCAGGGGTAGAGTGTAAATCTTTTTCAATGAACCATGGAGAGAATAAATTAACACATTTTGATCGAATGATTCACTCTAGGGGACATGATTATTGTCTCATGACACTAAAATATTATTCTATTGTATATTTTTTGATTAATTAAAATTACTTATTATTTTATTAAATGTGAAAATAATACTACTTCTTGTTAGATGACCTATATATTTTACAAAAGCTAATTATTTCTCATGAATATAAAATAACCATTTATTACTTGATGATATTTTTTCTCAAAACTCGTAATTTGAACTTAAATATTTCTTTTTCTTCAAATCCAGAGGTTATGAATAATTGTATGAAATATGAATTACCAATAAGGATGTCTTGTATGGAATGATTATGAAGAAATGTTAAAAATATTATATTTATAAAGATAATCTCCAAATAAAATAAACCTTTTGGATTTTGGGTAGTGTGAATTTTTATGAGATAAAGTGGTCATTTTATTGAAATGTTATAGGATGTATTCATGTTTTTATTTTGACATATAACTTGGTATTGAATCTAATTTTCAAAGAATTTTACTTTAGCAGTAGGACCATTAGGCTACGTTTGGGACATCTCACACTGTATTTTATAAGTTTTAGATAGGTTTTGGGATTTTGACTAGATACATTAGTGGAAGAAAATAATACGAAGTAAAATCATATAAATATTATAACATCTAAATTTTTTGGAAAATTAAAGAGTGTGTGGATTCCTAGAAATAGAATTCCTATATCGATACAAATAATTTGATGTGGTCTTGGGATCTGATAAAACTACGGATAATAACCCTGAATATGGTTGGTTGAGAATTAACTTGATCTTTGCACTGTGAACAATTAATAGGCCTAACTCTACACATTGTTTGACACTCCTAGAGGACATTATTTTTTTGATTCATGTTGTCTTTAAATAATATTATAAAGGATCTAAATTCATTTGTATCATATGATTTTGGAACGTAATAAAAAAATGACAATAAAAACCCTAGTTTAATCGAAATGAGGTATAGTTATACATGTATAGTGTAATTAAATCAAAAGTATACTGGGTTGGAATGAAGTTGACATAAGAGAATTCATCTTAGGGATGAGTTTTCATTTTCCAATAAAACTTTATTCTGATTTTATTTGATATTATCATACCCATTTTGGTTTTAGTTTTTTTATGGAAACATGATCATGAAATGTTTGTTTTTAATGACATGTTTCTATAAATGAGAAATACTTATAGTCAGTTAAAGAGTAATATAAAGAAAATGGATTAGAATCTAAATATAAGACTGTTATAAAAGAGAAAATGAGTTTTATAGTCTTACACATGATACTGAGGTATAAATTATATCCTATTACTTTGGTATATTATAAATACACATTGCTATTTTCATTAACGAATGATAATTAAAATTGTGAGTATGTAATTTATTTAAGTGTTGATTATATAGCACCCCTATATTATAGTATGTGTTATTTTTTAATTAAACTCTATATTGTATATATATTATATCACAAGAAATGAAAATATGAAATGAACCTATTTATAATTTTAAATTAAATATAAACATTAATACAACATGAGAAAAAAATGTGATATTGGATTAAGAAAATCACCAAAACTGTAAAATATAAAATAAATGGAAACAAATTAATAAATATTTATTATAATTTAATAAATTTTATTATATTTTATTTTAACTAACAGTTGTATGTGTTTTAATACAAATAAATTGTTGAAATTTAATAGTTGAAATATAATAGATTTTTTTCAATGGGATGTGATTAAAATCATTTAATGATAAAAAGTCATATTTTCTAAGGATAATAATTTTCTATATAATGTATTTTTAAAAATTAATTAAATTAATATCTAATGAAAAATCATTTTAATAAAAAAAATTGTTAAAATGAAAAAACTAATAAATTAATAATAATCAAATTATTATTAATAAAAATTTAATAAATACAAATTATTTTTGTTCCTTAAAACACATTTTTTAAAAAATTAGTTTTTCGGCACTATAACTTTTTTTAGAAAAATAGTTATAAATCTCATAGATAAGATGAATATGATAAAATGGTTTTTATATTGGGAAAAAATTTGATGAAATCATATAATGAATAAATTTCATTTTTATGCAAAAAAATAAGTTATCGAGGTTAAAGTCAATTACCCTTATTACAATACATATATTTTTCTTCAAAAAATTGGTTTTTAAGCATCATGTATTATTATCATAATAAATATAATTTTCCCCATTAAAAATAACTTTTTAATATAATTTTTAAATACAATAAATATTAAAAAAAATTTAATTTGAAATTGATCGAAAATATGATATGTAATAATTATTTTTAATGATGATATTTTTTCTACAAAAACAATATATATATATATATATATATATGAGGTTTCAAAATCAAATTTATTTTCGTCATATTTAATATTTTAATTATATTAAATAAAATCAAAATTATTAATCATCAAATCGAAATTTTGTATAATGGGCCAATTTATATTTTTAGTAAAAAATAATTACCATTTAAAAATAATAATTAACGATAATAAGGTTAAAAAAGTAAACCTAAATTTTCTAAAATTTTGATAAATTATATAGACACATAAAAATTTTAATAATATTATTATTTGGATTTAAATTCATACCAATATGTCTCACCAAACATTCCTCACCAGACTCCCCTATGACTCAATAATTACCCCTCACATACCATTCATTTCCAAGGAGAAGTCCCTCTTTTTAAGAAATAAAACGTGCTCACACACACCCACATAAAGCCATATATACCATTACAATTTTGATTGAAATCATAAAATTATTCCTCTCCAATAATACACTTACTTGTTTTGCATATCGTTCTTAAAATAATGATTCTTGTGACCTATATTTCTAAGTGCCCCTCCAATAGTATAATGAAGTCCTTAATGTGAGTATTATCGACAACCTAAAATTTTTATACACTATAATTATAATGTAATTATATTATAACTATAATAATATAACTAATATGTTTCTTTAATATAATGAAATTTTATTATTTTTATAGAAAAAACATTTCTCTAACTTCCCCCTATATTTTTTAAAAATGAAAACAACACTTGTGTTACGTACAGAATACCACTTCCATGAATGACATAATACTTTATCCATTACATCCATTCATTTATGGTTCTAAAAATGAATTCTATAAATAAATATAATATTTAACTAATGATTATTAATTTTTAATATAAATTATTAATTATAATAAATATAATAACACTAACGTTTCCATGAAAATACAACCACCTAAAATGAGAAATCATCGAGGAAAAATGATTACTTCTTTGTAACTAATAGATTAATTTATTAATATATATATATATATATATTAAATTATAATTTATATTTTTAATAACATTAAAATACAATCATTATTTTTTTGTAATTATGAATTTATAAAAATTACTTTCATAATCATACATGGGTTATAACATGTTTCTGTTCGGGTTCATTTAACCACATATAAGAATGATGTCATCAAATTTTATCATGAATTATTATGAAAAATTATTTATTATATAATATGATAATAATATATAAATAATTATTTTTGGATATATAAATTAATATAAATATTGAATCTTTTTATTAATATACTACCATTCAATTGTTAAAAATCAGTAAAACAAGGCCATCATTGATTTAATTTTCTGGAATAATAATTGAAACTCTCATGAAATGAAAATATAAATTTATATATAATTTTGGAATAAATATTAACTACATTAAATATTTTAGTAATTATTAAATTTTCATCAATTTATGGGGATAAAAATCAACATTATATTGCATTGTGCTAAACTATCGAAATCAAAAACATCTAATCAATAAAATAAACAAATACTAGATGATGCATGTGTAATGAGTAATTATAATTAAATACAATCAGTCTTAATATTTTTGAATAATTTTTACTGATATGATATTAATACTATTTTTATTTTGTATTTTAAGGTTATTTTCTAATTTTCAAGAAAAAATGGTAAGTATTTCTCTTATCAAATTCACTTTTTTGGGAACTGTTTAATATTATACACCAACTATTATATAGATGGGGAATATAATTATATTTTTAAATATTATAACACAAATATATTTTCATTCCTGGAAACTAATATTATATTTTATGTTTTCTATTTCATACGTTTTTAACTGAAAGGATATAGAATCTGTCGTGGTTTTCCCATCTCAATTAGCAGTTATTGAGATATTTCCAATATTAAAAATATATTTTTTATTTTTTGGTACATATAATATACATGGATGTATTTTTATCATAAATATAGTTTATTTTAAGGGATATACATATATATATGGTCATCAAATTCAAGGTTCTTTGATTCACTTTTTTACCAAACTTGTAAGTATTTTTGTTAACTAAAATTTAGTTCATTATATTAATATCATTATTTGAGAATATTATTTTTATAATTTGGGTAGAATAAACCATTTGATTTAAATATATTTTAGATTATATAATGTTTCTAGGGATTCAAATTTATTTCCGATTAACTCATTTTCTATGTTTTCTACATCAATTCTTATTCGTCAATTTACATTATTCATCATAAAAAAGAATCATTATTATGAATAATACCAATAATAGTGGATGTTTGTGTATCCTCAATGTAAATATTATTTACTTTCACAAATTTTATCCTCTATTATTTTAAAACAAAAATATTTATAATCTCATGTGTTCTTTTGATTTATCTTTATCACTTCTCAGAAGGTTTTTATGTTTTTATTTTTTACCATTTGGGTTTATATAACTATATTCTAAAATGTTAAATTTTTTTTTAATTTCATGATAATGTATTTTACATTAGCATCCACATTTTCTCTAGATATTTTTTTTATTTCACGGGTTTACATTTTTGGGATATCATTTAATGTGGTTTTAAAAAAAAATTATATTGTCACATACTTGAAATCTTTTTTTGAATGTGGATCATAACTACATAAAAATATTATAATTCTAATAAACATATTCAAAAAACGAATTTTTAGTGTTTCACATCTATTTTATTCTTTATATCCACATATATATCTCTATTATATTTAGATGTTAGGAAACTCCCATAAAGATCCCCTAAATAATAAAACATTTGGTGATTCTATTTTTTTATTGTATGATAAAAATATTGATTTACATGTTATGTTATACTATTTTAAATGTTATAAAACCCATTTAATTTCCATGGATAATTCATGAAATGAAATATGATTGATTTTACATGGAAACCAAATGTTTATAAAATTATTATTTGAATTATCAGGTCTTATATCTCCCACTAATACATTAATTTATTTTTTATATTTCATGATATCATAGGGATATACATATAGTTTCCCAGGACTAAGAGGGTACACAGCTAGTAGCCCAAACCCAAATGGGAAGATGGATTATTATCTAAACTTAATAGGGAAAGTGTAGTAACCTAATTCAAAGAAGATCTATAAGAATTAAAGTCAATTATAAGTGGGTTAATAGGTTGTTAGCCTAATCCAAATATGGTACATAGGTTGTTATATGATAAATCTATATATTTTTTTTCTTATTTTGATTTATTTTTATACATAAATTCATTGAATATTAATTGATTTAACAGAATATATTTTCTTGATATTAATTTTTTAAAATATTCTAAAGGATTAAAATTTGGTGAAATATGGAAATCATGTAATTTAAGGAACAAAATGACACTTTTCTCTATGAACAAAGAGAAATTACATTGAACATGATCTTTTAGGATGTTCATAGAGTACATCCAAGGCATAAAACTGAAGAATTAAGACGAAATATGGGTTCTAGTGATCAAAGTTTATGTTAAGTAGTGTGTAAAGTTTATACATGTTGTGTAAATTTCCAATTCTTTAAAATATTTAAGGTAGTGTCAATAATAAATAAATCATGAGTATTACATGATGTGTTAAAATATTCCACATTGTATAATTCTCTTATATAGAAAAAAACTGATTTTCGGTGGATCTTCTTATGGGGTTTTTTGTAATCTATTTAGACAGACAACCATTTAATGCCATAATTAACATGGGGAAACCCTGGGGATGACTATGAGGCTTATAAAATGCAGAATCTGGAATTGAGAAATGGTTCTATTGACATTAGTGGCATTTTTATTAAGAGGTTTTTGTTGGGTTTTGTCCTGAATTACTTTGTAGACAAGTTCTTTTATTTTTTTCTACTTATTTGTAATCATTGGATTCCATTTTTTTAATTACATTCTCTCTTTTAATTCCTTTTTATTCTAATTCCACCTCATCTATTCTTTTCCACACATAATACTATTTTATTCAACATTGGTGATCACCCAATGTTGTTTGGATAAATTATTAGGGGAGATCAGAATCAGCCATGATGGGTGTATATCAATGTGTTTTACTGCATTCCACACATGAAAAATAATTATAATCAATTGGAATATTATTGAGACTCATTATTATTATATCTATTTTAAAATAATGGAAAATTGTATTAAATAGTGGATGAAAATCAACTGGATTAAGATAATTAGTTCATGACCAATAAATGTGATTATTCTTTTACAATTGTAAAACGATATTAATGAACTGTTGTTATTTTATTTTACCAGACAACCATGAATTAATATTATAAGTCAGATTGATAGGGTTTGAACATATCTCCAATTAATTAAATATTATTTGTTGTATAATCATTGAGTATTATTGTTTTATAAAAGTAGTCATGATTTTTTTTGAAAAACTAACTATGAGAACTAATCACCCTCTCTACTATATCTCTATTTGACTTTTTTATCTCAATTGCACCATTAGATTAAGAAAATCAATTAGAAAATTGGAACAACACAACCTTTGGTCGAGATTCCTTGTCATGGTGTTCCTCTCTATTTATGGGTTTGACCCCATAGTTCTTTTATAATATGACTTTTTAGTTAATATGGTTCATGACAATATAAATTTATAATTTTATCCATGCATGGAGGAATTAACGATGCACATCTGTCATGTCATTATACAATGATGAGGAGTGTATATTATTTGTGATCCCATTCATAATATGGTACACTCTTTTTCAGTAAAATCCAACTAGATTAGGTTGATATTTTAATGATTCTAATAAAAATAGGTAATTATTTACAATTCATTTGTATATGCCTCATATATATGTCATATTCATATGTTTTACTCTGTTTCAGGTGATTATTATATCATGATTCTATACTATGTTGACATGGGATATATTTTATCATTTTAGATTACTTGTCCTTTTATTAATTATACATCTATTTTTGGTTTATGTTCTTTTAATTGAATATTTCTCTCATGAACATGCTTTCCCATGCTTATGATTTGACCCTTGATGAAATATTGATAATTTTAATCGTTATTGTAATTTTGATATCACCCTGTTCTTATTTCGTTCAATTTGTAGTTTATAAATAAGAGTATAACCTATTAGAAATCTTACAGTAGGTCTAGTATGTTGTGATTTTGGAGAATTATTGACATTAATATTTTTATATAGCTAATTTATGAATAAAATGATCTTTTATATTATAATTTTGTGTGAGAATCTATGAGATGTAATTTTCAAAATATGGAAATGTTATAAAATATATACATTTTTAGAACGAATCTTATCAAATGGTATTAAATCCAATTTGTCTGGAATGTTTTTTATAACTAGGCAAGGGTGTATTGGTTTAAGGGGTCATAGTGAGAGGTCCAGAAGAGGTCCTAGAATCACTATGATCTATAGTGGATTATACATTAGCAATGTTTCCTTTTTTTCACTATGACCATATATATAGTGACCCTAACCCTCATAATCCAGTTCATGTGTTTACATTATTATGTTTTCACTAGATATAAGAAATCACATCCTAAAGTAACAAATATATTTTTAGTTTTGGTATACAAGGTATATAATGGAAATTCAAATTACATTTTGAAACCAAAACACATAAATTTTCTATGAAATTTCCATTTTTTTATTAATTTATCCCTGTATGTTAATAAAAAATTCTCCCTAGTATCCTAGGTAAAATAAAATTTATGAAAGGAGTGGTCTTAGATTCTCATAAACGGTATGAATACAATGAAAGATTCGAATATATAATTCATAATCAATATGGAAAGGTAAATAACTAAAACACATGACATTTAGGAAATATCTTGATCATTATATGTTAGGAATAACATATGATCAATTAATTCTATATAAATAATCACATAATCATTGTTAGTCGAAATAGATTACTCAAGAGGGGGGTGTGAATTGAGTATCTATAACAATTTCTATTAAAAATTTCACTTAAAATGATTCCCCAATAAAATTGAATACATGGTAGTTAATCAAGGTAATACAGTTATAATACTCTTACTATTCAAATAACTTATTAAAAGATTGAATAATTCTCAGTAATATTAATGTGAGATATTGATACAACTTTTCAAGCCATTATAATAAGGCAAAACATTTATAACTTCTATACATGACTAACTATAAAAGCAAAATATACTTTTTTGAAATGTAAAGTAAATCAGGGAAAATAGAAATTAAAAGACACAGCAGGTAAAACAAGTGGTTCAATCTCAAGTAGATACTTAATCCACATCATTTGGTGATCACCAACCACCAAGCAGTTTATATTAATATACTTGATCCACACATTGGATTAGGGTAAGCAACAGTATACATGAGTGTTCTGGTCACACTAACTTTTCAACTATTCTTCGCGTGAATAATCTACCAAGTCACACAAGGACCTCTTCCACACTTATATTTTTAAGTAAAAATATGTAACAATATGTGAGAGTAATGATAACTTGTATTCTTCAGTTTAATAAAAGAGAAATTTTGTGTTTTAATATAGACAAACACACTCTGCTCGAAAGCTAAAAATAATACACAATAGAGAGAATATTATGAAAAATGATTAGAAGGGCTCCAAATGTTATTCTATGCATATTTGGACTTGTATGATAATGTATAAGAAAGTATTGATATATATTGTGGAAAACAGAGTATCGAAAGTCTGGTTCTCTGGTATCTAGTTTGATGATTTTTCCTTTTTAGCTCATGTTCTTATTATAGTTGATACATAGAAATATTTTGAGGCTCTGATCTTTGATAGTTCATCCATTTGGGATCGAGAGTTCCTTAAGTTTTCTTCAGTTGTATGTTGTTTCATGCCTCATTTATCTTTTCAAAACAATCCCACTTTTCTTCTTAGAGTCTCGTGTTCCTATCTTTATTTAGGGATGTATTTGTTGGATCTGACAAGATGCATGATTTATAGACCTCGTACCTCGTACTGTCAGGTTAAATGTCTAAAACAATGATTAATAATGTCATTTATATTAAAATAATTAAATAATATCATTTGAAATTAAATTGAAAATGAAAAATCACATTAAATAATGATGTCACAATTATTCATGAAACGATGTCACTTAGAAACTGTGTCACCCGGAAATGATGTCTTCTTCTATTCCTTAGAGGGGTTAGACAATCATGACGACATAGTTATATTGAGATAAGAAAATGGTAGCATAGATATAGCATCAAAATCATAATGTATGGGTCACAGTGTCCTATTTACATTATATGGTTGATGGTGTCTGGGTTACAGTGCTTGGGTCACAATTTCTGGGATACAGTCATTGGGTTTTGGTGTTTGGGGCATTGCAAAAATCTTGAACCAGTGTCAGACTTATAGTTTCTCATACTAAGATAGATATTTGTAATGCTGTCTTATTAGATAATATTAAATGAATGATTTATACATGAGAAATAATGTATGAAAACATGATAGAATGAGATCATATACTGTTTACAATATTCATACTTGATCCATGCATGATTTATAAAATTATGAAATAGGATATTATGAAATGCTATACCATAATTTGTGAACATGATTTGTGATCATTAAAAAATGAGGATTTGAACATTATCCTCCATTTTATGATAAATTTTTTTGAGTTAGATTTCTATTCTAAATATTCTTTATCCCCCTTTTGGGATTATCATTAAAGAATATAAGAAAAAGAAAATACATATGGAATGAAAGTAAGTAAGAGAAAAAACCACAATAGTGAACATTTTAATTTGATAGAATGATATGTTTTCAATAAAAACATTAGTAAAAAAGTTCTAAACATCACTGTAACACCACAAGCATCCACGGTGTTTTTCCCTTAGAATAATGCAATAGCTTGCATTGTAAGCAATTTCGAGATTCTAACACACCACAACCAGTCAAAATAGCCGTTATGAATACTAATACCCACATTTTGAGACTTTATAAATTTTTATTTCAAAGTGGAAGTCATTTTTGGATATGAAATATCAAAACTATCTTTGGGTGAATTTTTGGTATTTTCTGATAACTTTCATATTTTGATATATAGTGAAAAATACTAAATTTTAATTAAAAACAACTTTTTTAATAAAAATAATTAATAGTGATAAATTATGAATTTTAATGGTTTTAAAGTATAATTAGATAATATTTTTACCATTTAATACAATTTTGGTCATTGGATTTAATTTCACATTTAAACTGGACATAAGCATGTGTCAAACTTTTGATAGTTATTATTTCTTAAAAAAACGTTTTTTCTATTGACAATGAGAATTATATTTAAAATAATTTTTTCTACATATGTGTTTTGAATTTATAAAAATTTATTCTCTATTTGGAATCATGATGTCCAAATTGTGTAAATAGTTAACTTTTATTTTTAGACATTTTGAATAATTACTTCCGTAAATATTTTATTTACCATGGTTAAATTATAAATCCGATAAATAAGTGTAAAATATAATATTATTATAATATTAAATTCCCCTAACACGTGTCCTAACCTGATTTAATGGTACATTTCTGACCATGGGAATCCTCAGGTCGATTTTGGGAACCCATGGAGCCACATGGAAGTGATAAGGACATTATATATTAAATAATTTAAAGTAGAGACAAAAATAACAAAAGAAAATATATTTTTGTAAAACAATTTTTATATAAGGTTATATAATTTATCTATTATACTATAAATATTCATTAGAAAGATAAAATTATTTTCTACATAATGGTATTTCCTTTACAATTTTTGGACAGTAAATAATTAAATTTACTTCTGACATAATGTTGATGCAGTAATTACCTTATTAATGAAAGAATCAAAAAAAAATTAATATAAATACAAAAATTAATATATTTTCAATGTTTTAATGACATAAAAAATATTTTATAAATGAATATGACATATTAATTTTTCTTTAATGATTTTTTTTTCAAAGTATTAATGTTATTTTTACTCTAACAAAAATAAATTCTTAAATAATGTCCAAATTGACATAATTGAGTTTTTAAAACTAATATTATATTATTGGTTGATATAATATTCATAAAAATATACGTTTCAGAAAAACGTCATATATAGTATTATATATGGCATTAATGAACCTATTGGGGTTCTTTGGGAAGTATATTGTATGTTTATTAACCATATAATATAAATATACAAAGAGACATGTTAAATGTCAAACTATGTAATTAAGAGTTAAATCTAAACTATAATGTCAATATAGTGAATAAAACCTATCTAAAATCTATTGGTTGAGTGTTTTTTGACCCATACCCACCTTATCCTTTAAATAATCCATTTTCGAGGCTTTTGAAACCGAAATTTTTTTTATTATAAAATAATATTTATAGCTTTTCCTAAGGTGCCCCTCACCCCTCTTATAAAAGGGCACTCCCCCTTCTCACTAATTCACACATACAATTCCTTTTTGCTCGTCCAAACCCTACCCAAATATCCTATCATCTTCCCTCACTTCATTCTTGAGGCCGTCCTTAAGTCATAAATCCAACTTAAGGATCCCTTTTTATCAAATCAAAAGGAAGAACTCGAAGAAGAGTTAATAATTTCACCACCCTCTTTCAAGTTCATTTCTTCTTCCACTTCTTCTTTCTTTTATTACTTACATTATAAAATCATAACTCCAGTATCATCTATATATTATTATTTTATTATAGATATGGTACAACCATATTCATTATTCTATCCATCCTTTTAATGACATGTCACCACACGTGTGTACGTACGGATTACCGTCTCCACGTTGTGGTGTAATTTTTATTCAATACATTATTATATGGATGGGTATAATAATGATGTGTAGTTCATGTATATAATAAATATAATATGATAATTATTCTTTATATATGATATACCATTCAATTATATATTATTTTAATATCAATAGAATGATATTGTTGCTCATGCGTACGTACAGATTACCGTCTCCACATAGCGATGAGATTCCTTCCCCATCGTATCCATTCACGAAAAATTTTCATTTGATGATTAAAAATAATTTTTAAAGACTTGATATAATTCTGGATATGAATAATATACATCCAATCAATAAAAAATATGTCTCACATAACAAATAATATAAAGGAAAATGAATCCATTAACACCCGAAATGACGATAATACTATGATATTAGTAACAAAACAATGTTAAAAGATCATATATGATATCATATTAATGTATGTGATTCTTGTATAATTTTATATCAATTATTTCACCATTATATGGGAGGATAACCTCCCCTCGACCAAGGAATAGTAGAAGTTAATGGTTAATTTCACAATCCCTTTATTATCCAAGGTTGTTTATATGTAATTATCTACTGGGACCTCTTTATCATCCACATCCATGATTCTTAAAAATGTATTCCTAAATAGTTTTAATATTTACTAGATTATAGGTTAAATTCATTTATACCCTTTTTTTACTTTTTATAAAATGGTTTGAAAGGAATCTTTCCTTCGTTTTCCAAACATGATACTTTTTAACCTTTCCGAAAAAACTAATGTAAGAATATTTTTTTTAACTTATACGAAGGGTGTAACTATTTTTTGCCATTATAAAATCATCGAAGCTTCCCTTACAGTCTTGTAAGAATATTTTTAAAGTAAAAGTTTTATTTTATAATTATATTAATTTTAAATGATTAAAAAAAGAGATATTTCTCTCAAATAGTTCTGATTTATTCTATGTCAAAATCATTTGATGGATTTTAAGCCTATTTGAAGTTGATTTATTATGATACAGAGCTTACATATTTTATTGAAGGTTTTGTGATATTTTTAACTATAGATGTGTTATTTTTTATACCTTTTATGGTTTATGGATAAAGTATTGACATTTCATATGCTAGTTTTAATAGGAATGTTTATGTTATGTTTAAACTCGTTCTTATGAGGAATGCATTGGACTTAATAAGTGATGGGTGGAGCCCACTATAGCTCCTCGATGAATCGGTAGGTCTCATTAGACAAACTAGTGTCTTAGCACAAGGCCTTGACAAAATCTTATTTGTATTCTTGGCGCAAGACCTTGACTATGTGGTTATGATAGTATGTCATTATGCATTCCATCATTATGAAAGTGGTTACTGATATTTCATGTGATTATTTGACTAGTAGAATATCCATGTGAATTAGTAAATGGAATTATTTCATTTTATTTTTTCCATATTAAGCTGATGTTCAAGATTAAATGGCTTTTTTAGTTATACATTTCCTTAAATGTTTACGCTTATTTATGAAAGTTTCCACTATATTGTTATCCTTACTGAGTATTTGAGCTCACCCCTTTCTATGTTTTTTTACCAGGATGTGAAGTAGTATTTTATGACTGATCTATAGAGATAGTCTGAGGAGATATGATTGTATAATATGGAGACTATGTTGTTGTAGTTTTTCACTTTATGATGTAATGTAAGACATATGAATATATCTAGTGTTTCCAAGACTACTAAACTAATTGATCTTTTGATACATGGTCTTTTTTATCAAGCCAATGTTATGTAATAATGCATCGACTCTGGGTAACTGGGGTTGGGGTGTTACAGTTGGTATCCGAGGAAGTTTAGTATAAACCTTCAATGCTATATTTGAGCACATAGACCTAAGAATTACTTTGAGTATTAGTGTAGAAGAACTTCCCAGAATTTTGGTATTATAGAGATTTTTTGAGTTTTCCAATAAATACATCCCTGTTTGGATATGATTATGTTGAGGAGGCTCTAGAACTGGTGTACCTAGGTTTAAAACCTGAAAACACCACTTTGAGCTAGACTCAAACGGTAACTGGTGCACAATAATGGGACTTGCTGCACTCTTTGTTATGACACTCACAGAGGATATGCTTAGGATAATTCTAATTTTCTTTACAATCTGTTGTGAAGGGTTTATGAGTATATACTTCCATAAAGAAACTTTTTTTATGATTATGGATTATATCTATAAATTGTACAATTTATGTTTTCAGTTTTACATGATTGGATTTATGTATTGTGATTCATAAACTACTCTAGTGTATGTAATTGTTTAGAAATTGCGACTAGTGGAAGGAATGGAAACCATATCAATGAACACATTACATTTAGGGATCTACCTACAGCTCAAGAAAATTATAGTGGAGCTGGTGATGTAACCGGTGCTGATCAGCTAATCACTATACTAGGAAAACTCACTTAGGTTATGAATAAAATAATTACCCGTATAGTGCACCCTGATCCCCGACATGGAGGATCAATGTTAGATCGCTTCATTAGGAAAAAATCACCAACATTAAATGGGGGTACAAATTCCCTAGTAGCTGATCAATGGATAAATTTTTTAATGAAAATATTCCTTGGGGAGTAGCGAAAGGGAAAAGGTTTTCATGGTAGTTTACCGCCTCACTGGAGATGCTGATCAATGGTGGTCATTGATTCAATACCCGAAGGAAGATGATGACGCATCGGATATGTAATGGAGGGAGTTTAAAGATATTTTCATAGAAAAATACATTCCTCCTGACCATCAAAAGGATTTGGAAATAAAATTTTTGAGTGTGAGGAAAAAGGAGGACAAAAATGTTGAAAGGTATGAGTCTAAATTTACAAGGTTAGCAGGCCAGGCTACAGATTATATACATAACCCAAGAAGTAAGATTGAAAGTTTATTTGATTGGTTAAAACCATTTATCCATCGAGCATTAGTCTCACAATCCCTCTCATCATAAGAAGATATTATCTCATGTGCTATCAATAGAGAAAAGGAATTCTCTAAGTCTTACAACATTAAAGAACATAAAGAGAAGAAGATATCTACTGATCACTCTAGAAATGAAAATAAGGGGAAGAAGGGAAATTTTGAATATCCATCCTGTAGTAAATGTGGGAATAAACACCCAAGCACTTGTTTTAAGGGAATGATGGTCTATTACAAGTGTGGTGAAAAAGGCCACCAAGCTCGTGATTTCAAGGGGAAGAAGGAAGCTATCGATGTTCAATGCTACAATTACAGGGAGATGGGACATTATGAAAATGAAAATCCTAAGCGTTAGGGAAACTTACCTCAGAAAAGTCCAAGGGATCAACGATATGCCTATGTGATCACAACTGTTGAGGTTGAAGCTTCAAAAGATGTGGTGGAAGGTAATTTAATGGTTTCCTCATGTTTATCCAATGATTTTTTTGATTTTGGATCATCGCATTTTTTTATTTCATCCCAGTTTCCTATGAGAATTAGATATTTACAATTTGATTTAACAAGGGATTTTCCAATCAACACTCTTAGGGGAAGTATCATTGCTACAATGTTTTGTGAATCAGTTCCCATTACGGCATATAAATGTTCTTTATTTGTTGATCTCATAGTCATACCCAGGATTGAATTTGATATGATCCTTAGTATGGATTGGATTTTGGACCATGATGCAAAAATTTATTATAAGAAGACGGAAGTAACTATTTTTGATAATGATGATAAAGAACACCTTATCTTTAGAGCAGAATTGTCCCCACCTAATTCTTATCTAGATCCACACCCAGTAGCTCAGCTCAATTGAATTATTAGGGAGGAAGAGAATGAAATGATTTTTGGTGAGGAAAGGAATGTTCAAATAGAGGATGTACCTATTGTGAGATAATATGATGATGTATTTCTAGATGATTTACCTGGACATCCTCTAGAACGAGAAATTGAGTTTTCCATTGATTTAATTCCTGGTTCAAGGACCATATCGATGTCCCCTTATAGAATGGCCATTATGGAATTAGTGGAACTAATGAAACAACTAGATGAATTGAAAAATACGGGATTTATTGGCCTTAGTGTTTCTCCACGGGGATCCCCTGTTCTTTTTGTTATGTTAAAAGATCAATTTAAGTGGTTTTTCATTGACTACATAGAGATCAATGCTATAACAATAGTGAACAAGTATCCCCTACCTCGCATTGATGATTTATTCAACCATCTTCATGGATCTCAACATTTTTCAAAGATTGAACTTCGATCTGGATATCATTAGTTGTGTGTGAAGAAGGAAGCCATTCCGAAAACAGCATTTCAAACGAGGTAGGAGCATTTCGAGCTTACGGTAATGCCTTTTGGGAAGACTAATCCACCCTCTGTTTTCATGGATATAATGAACAGTGTTTTCAAGGAATATTTTGATGAATTTTTAGTGGTATTTATTGTTGATATCTTGGTATACTCTAAAAGCTATGAAGATCATGAAAATAACCTGTGCATTATCCTGAAGACTTTGAGAAGACATGAATTATATGGGATGTTTAGCAAGTGTTAATTCTGGCTTCATGAGATTTCTTTTCTTAGACATATTGTCTCTAAGGATGGAATCTCTATTGATCCTTTTAAGACAAGGGAAATCCAATAATAGCCATCACCAACGAGTATAACTGAGGTATGCTTTTTTAATGGTTTAGTAGGTTATTATTGACGTTTCATCTAGAATTTTATCCGATTGGCTAACCCATTAATGAAGCTCAAATGTAAATGAGTTAAATTCATTTGGAAAAAAGAGTGCGAAGAATGTTTTGATGAACTGAAGAGAATATTAGTTAATTATACTATCTTGAATCTTCCATCAGGGAATGATGGGTTTGTTATTTATAGTTATACTTCAAAGAAAGGACATGGTTGTGTCCTTAGGAAGAATTATAATGTTATTTCCTATGCATCACGATAGCTAAAAATTCATGAGAAAAACTATCCTACATATGATATTGAGTTAGAAGCTGTAATATTTTCTTTGAAGATATGGAGACATTATCTCTGTGGTGAAAATGTGAGATTTACAATGATCACAAGAGTTGGAAGTATATTTTCTCACAAAATGAACTCAACATACAGCAAAGGCGATGGCTTGAACTACTCAAGGATTATGATTTCACGATACATGACCACCCAGGGAAGGAAAATAAGGTGGAAGATGATTTGAGTATAAAGGATCATGGAATTTTGAACAAGATGAGAGTTGAAAAGAATCCTATTCATATTGATCTAGTAAAGATGGATATGGTATTAACCATGGAAGATGAAATATCAATGCTTTTTCAAACGGTTTCCAAACCAGCTATACTAGAACGGGTAAAAAGTTCTCATGTCGATGATGAACAGTTTCAAAAGAAGATTAAAGCTGCGAATGAGGGGAGATTGAGTGACATTGTGTATGAAGATGGAAATTTGAAATTTGTGAAGAGACTTTATGTTCCCGATATACCTGATCTAAAAAGGCAATTGTTGGATGATGATCAGAGTTCCAATTTCTCTATACACCCTGTGAGCACTAAGATGTATAAAGATTTGATGGAATATTTTTGGTGGGACAACATGAAGAGTGAGATTGCTGGTTTTGTGTCAAGATGTATGGTTTGTCAACAAGAAAAATCTGGAAGGCAACAGCCTAGAGGAGTCCTGAAACCTCTTCCCATACCTATGTAATAATGGGATAATATTACGATGGACTTTGTCATGGGACTACCAAAGACTCCTAGAAGGAACAATGATATATTGGTCATTTCTGATCGTCTTACCATGTCAGCACATTTTCTTTCTATAAGATAAGATCTACCACTTGAACGTATAGAAAGGCTATATATTAATGATGTTTTAAGACTTCATGGAGTACCCCTATTGATTGTTTCTGATCATGATCCACATTTTACATCAAGATTTTGTAAAAGTCTTTAGAAGACCTTGGATACTAAACTTAATTTGAGCACTGCCTACCACCCCCAAACTGATGGACAATCAGAATGTACTATTTAAAACTTAGAAGACATATTGAGATCATGCTCACTTGATTTTCATGGTATGTGAGATCAATATTTACTTCTAGTGGAATTTTCCTATAACAATTTCTTCCATTCAAGTATTCAAATGGCATCATATGAAGTGTTATACGGAAAGCGATGTCACACACCAACCTACTGGGATGATGTTGGTGAACGAAAACTCGTAGTCCCATAACTAGTGAAGGAAATGAAGGAAAAGGTAAAGGTAATCCAAAACCACATCAAAGCAACTCAAAGTAGGCAAAAGAGCTATGCCGATAACCGAAGGAAGGATTTGTAATTTCAAGTAGGAGATTATGTATTCATGAAGGTATCTCCATGGAAGGGTGTTATAAGTTAAGGTAAGAAGGGAAAATTGAGTCATAGGTACATCAGACCTTTTGAAATTCTAGAATGAATTGGGGATATAGATTACTATTTAGAAATTCCCCCAAATCTCTCCAAATTTTACGATGTATTCCATGTATCACTGTTGATAAAATAAATGATTGACCCATTGCATGTACTCAACTATGAGGAATTAGACTTCGAACCCAATCTGTCTTATTGTGAAGAGCCATTCATTATTCTTGATACAAGATAACATGTACTGGGAAACTAGACAACTTGTCTGGTAAAAGTTCTATGGAGAAACCATAAGTTAGAAGAGGCAACGTGGGAACCCGAGGAACTTATGATGAAGAACCACCTGAATCTTTTCATGCAGTAATATTCCAGAAATTTCGAGGATGAAATTATTTGTAGGAGGGGAGAATGTAACACCCCAAGCTTCCATGGTACGTCTTCCTTTGAATAATGCAATAGATTGCATTGTACTCAACTTTGATATTCTAACACACCGCAACCAATCAAACTAGCCGTTATGAATAGTAATGCCCAACTTTTGAAATTTTATAAATTATACCTTTAAAAATTGAATTCATTTTTGGATAAAGAATATCAAAAGTAAGTTAGGGTGAATTTTTGGTAATTTTCTGATAACTTTCATATTTTGATAAATAGTGAAAATTACTAAATTTTAATTAAAAACATCTTTTTTAATAAAAAAATTTTATAGTGATAAATAATGAATTTGAATGGTTTGGAAGTATGATTAGATAATTTATTTTACCATTTCATCCAGTGTTGGTCATTTTACATAATTTCAAATTTAAACTGGACATAAGCAACTGTCAATCTTTTGGTAGTTATTATTTCTTAAAACAAGATTTTTTTACAATGGGAATTAATATTAAATTAATTTATTCCACTTCTATGTTTTGAATTTAGAAAAATGGATTCCATATTGGGAATCAAGTGGTCTAAATTGTGAAAATAAGTAACTTTTTTTTAGACATTTTGAATAATTAATTCGGTAAAAATTTTATTTACTGTGGTTAAAGGGTAAATCCGGTAAATAAGGGTAAAAAATAAAATAATAATAATATTAAATTTCCCTAACATGTGTCCTAACCCTATTTTCTGGTACATGTATGATCATGGGCATCCTCGGGTCGATTTTGAGACCCCATGGAGCCACATGGAAGTGATAATGACATTATATATTAAATAATTTAATGTGGAGGCAAAAAATAACAAAAGAAAATATCTTTTAGTAAAACAATTTTTATATGAGGTTAAATAATTGATCTATTAGACTATAAATATCCATTAGAAAGTTAAAATTCTTTCCTACATAATTTTCTTTAATTTATAAATTTTAGATATTAAATAATTAAATTTATTTATGACACAATGATGATAAACTAATTACCTTATTAATCAAGGAATCATATAAATTTTATTATAAATACTAAAATAAATATATTTTCAATGTTTTAACGACATAAAAGAATTTTATAAATGAATATGACATATTAAGGTTTATTTAATGAATTTTTGTTGTTGTAATAATTCTTTTTTTACTCTAAAAAAAATAAATTATTAAATAATGTCCAAATTGACATAATTGGGTTTTTAAAACAAATATTATTTTATTGGTTGATATAATATTCTTAAAAATATAAGTTTCAGAAAAAGGGCTGATATAGTATTATATATGGAATTATTAAACCTATTGGGGTTCTTTTGGAAGTATATAGTATGTTTATTACCCATTTAATATAAATATACAACGAGACATGGAAAATGTCAAACTACGTAATTAAGAGTTAAATCTAAACAATAATGTTAATATAGTGACACAAACCTGTCTAAAATCTATTGGTTGAGTTAGTTTTGACCCATACCCATCTTATCCATTATATAATCCATTTTTGAGCCATTAGAAACCAAAAATTATTTTATTATATAATAATATTTATAGTTTTTCCTAAGGTGCCCCTCACCCCTCTTATAAAAGGGCACTCACCCATCTCTCTAATTCACACCTTCAATGCCTTTTTTCTCGGCCAAACCCTATCCGAATATCCTCTCAACTTCCCTCAATTCATTATAGAGTCCTCCATTTAGTCATAAATCCAACATAAGGATACTTTTTTTATCAAATCAAAAGGAAGAACCTGAAAAAGAGTTAATAATTTCACCACCCTCTTTCAAGTTCTTTTCTTCTTCCACTTCTTCTTTCTTTGTAATTTCCACTATAAAATTATAAACCCAGTATCATATATATACGATAATTTTATTATAAATGTGGTACAACCATTTTAATTATTCTATCAATCCTTTTAATGACATGTCACCATACGTGCGTACGTACGGATTACCGTCTCCACTTCGTGGTGTAATTGTTATTCAATACATTATTATTTGGATGGGTATAATAATGATGCGTAATTCATGTAAATAATAAATATAACATGATAATGATTCTACATATATGATATAACATCCAATTATATATTATTTTAATATCAATATAATGATATTATCACTCATGCGTACATACGGATTATCGTCTCCACATAGGGATGAGATTCCTTCGCCATCGTATCCATTAAAGACAAATTTTTATATGTTGATTAAAAATAATGTTTAATGACTCGATATAATTCTGGATATGAATAATATACATCCCATCCATAAAACATATTACTAAAATAACAAATAATACAAAGGAAAACAAATCCGTTAAAAACCCGAAACGATGATGATAGTAAGATATTAGTAACAAAACAATGTTAAAAGATCATATATGATATCATATTAATGTATATGATTCTTTGGTAATATTATAACAATTATTTCACTATTATATGGTAGTTTAACCTAAACTTGACCAAGTAATAGTAGAAGGTAATGGATAAATTCACAATATCTTTATTATCTGAGGTTGTTTATATGTAATTATCTACTGGGACCTCTTTATCAACCACATCCATGTTTCTTAAAAATACATTCCTAAAATTTTTTACTATTTACTAGAGTATGGGTTAAAGTCATTTAAACCCTTTTTTTACTTTTTATAAAATGGTTTGAAAGGAATATTTCCGTCATTTTCCTAGCACGTTACTTTTTAACCCTTCCGAGAAAATTAAGGTAAGAATGTCTTTTCAACTTATATGGCAGGTGCGGTGATTTTCCGCCGTTATAAAATCATCAGAGCTTCCCTTACAAGCTTATAAGAATATTTTCAAAGTAAAAGTTTTATTTTATAATTATGTTACTTTTAAATGATTTAAAAAAAGGAGATATTTCTCTAAAATAGTTTTGATTTCATCCATGTCGAAATAATTTGATGGATTTTAATCCTATTTGAAGTTGATTTATTATGATATAGAACATAAATATTTTATTATAGGTTTTGTGATCTGTTTGACTATGGATGTGTTATGATTTATACCTTTCATGGTTTATGTATAAAGTATTAACATTTTATTTGCTAGTTTTAATATGAATGCTTATGTTATGTTTAAACCTATTCTTATGAGGAATGCATTGGACTTAGTAAGTGATGGGTGGAGCCCGCTATAGCTCCTTGATGCATCGGAAGGTCTCATGAGACAAACTAGTGTCTTGGCACCAGGCTTTGACAAAATCTTATTCATAGTCTGCCACAAGGCCTTGACTATGTGGTTATAATAGTCTGGCATTATGCATTCCATCATTATGAAAGTGGTTACTGATATTGCATGTGATTATTTGACTAGTATAATATCTATGAGAATTAGTAAATGGAATTATTTCATTTTATTTTATAAATATTATGCTGACATTAAAGATTAAAAGGATTTTGTTTTAGTTATACAATGCCTTAAATGTTTATGCTTATTTATGGATGTTTCTGCTATATTGTTATCCTTACTGAGCATCTGAGCTCACCCCTTTCTATGTTTTATTTTTACCAGGTTCTGAATCAGTATTTAATGACTGACCTGTAGGGATAGTCTGAGGGGATATGAGTGTAGAATATGGAGACTATGTTTTTGTAGTTTTTCACTTTATGATGTAATGTAAGACTTCTGAATATATCTAGTGTTTCTATGGCTACTAATCTAATCAATCTTTCGAGAAACTATATTTTTTGATCATGCCAATGTTATGTAATAATGCATTGACTCTGGGTAACTAGGTTTGGGGCGTTATAGTTGTTATTAGAGGATGTTTAGTACAATCCTTTAAAGCTATATTAGAGCACATAGACCTAAGATGGACTTTGAGTATTAGTATAGAATAACTTCCTAGAATTTTGGTATTGTAGAGATTTTGTGAGTTTTACAAGAAATAAATCCATGTTTGGATACGATCTGGTAGATGTGGCTCTGGCACTGATGTACCTAGGGTTAAAACCTGAAAACACCGCTTTGAGCTAGACTCGAATGGGAACTGGTGCATGACAACAGGCCTTGCTGCACTCTTGGTTTTGACACTCCCGAAGGATATCCTTAGGATAATTATCATTTTCTATACACTCCATTATGTAAGGTTTATGAGTATATAATTCCTCAAAGAAAACATTTTTATTATTATGGATTATATCCATAAACTGTTCAATTTATGTTTTCTATTTTACATGTTTGGATTTATGTATTTTGATTCATAAACTAATATAGTTTATGTCATTGTTTAGAAATGGCGCCTATGGGAAGGAATGAAAACTGTGTCAATGAATGCACTCCTTGTTGAGATTTACCTCCTGCTCAAGATAATTATAGTGGATATGGTTATGCAACTGGTGCTTATCATCTAATCACCATACTGGGAAAACTCACCCAGGTTATGAATTATAGCCTTACCCGTATAAAGCACCATGATCCACAACACAGATGATCAATGTTAGATCACTTCATGAGGCAAAAACCACCAACATTGAATTGGGGTACAAATTCACTAGTAGATGAAAAATAGCTAAATTCACTAGAGAAAATATTCCACGCCTTGGGGAGTAGCGAAGAGGAAAAAGTTCCCAAGGTAGTTTACCACCACACTGGAGATGGTGATCAATGGTGGTCATTGATTAAAAACACGAAGGAAGATGATGAATATTCAAATATGGAATAGAGGTAGTTTAAAGATATTTTCTTAGAAAAAATACATTCCTCCTGACCATCGAGCGGATTTAGGAAGACAATTTCTGGGTCTGAGGCAAATAGAGGACAATAATTTTGAAAAGCATGAGTCTAATTTTACAAGGTTGGCAAGGCATGTTGCAGATTATATACATAACCCAAGAAGTAAGATCGATCATTTCTTTAATGGGTTAAAACCATTTCTCTGTCGAGCATTAGTCTCACAATCCTTCTCATCATAAGAAGATACTGTCTCATGTGCTATCAAGATAGAAAACGAAGTCTCTATGTCTTATGACTTTAAAGAAAATCAAGAGAAGAAGAGATCTACTAATCACTCTAGAAATGGATATAAAGGGAAAAAGGAAAAAGTTGAATATCCATCCTATAGTAAATGTGGGATGAAACACCCCTGTACTTGTTTGAAGGGAATGGGAGTCTATTACAAGTGTGGTGAAAAAGGCCACCAAGATCTTGATTGCAAGGGGAAGAAGGAAGTACCAATGTTCAATTCTACAGTTATAGGGATATGGGAAATTATGCAAATGAATTTCCTAAGCACCATGGAAAATTACCTCAGAAAAGGCCAAGGGATACATGCCAAGCTTATGTGATCACTACTGCTGAGTTTGAAGCTCTGAAAGACGTGGTTGGAGGTAATTTAATGGTTTCCTCATGTTTATCCAATGCATTATTTGATTTTAGATCCTCGAATTGATTCATATCATCCCAATTTTCTAAGAAAATTAGATATTTCCAATTTAATTTAACAAGGGAGTTGTCAGTAAAAACTCACAAGGGAAGTATCATTGCTATAAAGTTCTGTGAATCAGTTCCAATTAGGGCATGTAAATGTTCTTTATTTTCCGATCTCATCGTCATACTCATGATTGAATTTGTTATAATGATCTGTATGGATTGGATTTCAGACCATGATGCAAAAATTTATTGTCAAAAGAAGGAAGTAACTATTTTTGATGATGATGATAAAGAACACCTCATCTTTAGAGCAAAATCACCACCACCTAGTTCTTATCTAGATCACCCCCAGTGGCTCATCTAAATTCAATTATTGGGGAGGAAGAGAATTAAATGACAGTTGGTGAGGAATGGAATGTTCAAATAGAAGATGTACCTATTGTGAGATAATATGTTGATGTGTTTCCAGAAGATTTACCTTGACATCCTCCAGAAGGAGAAATTTAGTTTTCTATTAATTTAATTCCTGGTTCAAGGCCCATATCGAAGACCCCTTATAGAATGGACACTGGGGAATTAGTGGAACAAAAGAACAACTAGATTAATTGAGTAATAAGGGATTTATTATCCCTAGTGTTTCTCCATGGGGATCCGCTGTTCTTTTTGTTAAGAAGAAAGATGAATCTAAGAGGTTTTGCATTGAATATAAAGAGATCAATGCTATAAGAATAATGAACAAGTATCCACTTCCTCGCATTGATGATTTATTCAACCATCTTCATGGATATCAACATTTTTCAAAGATTGATATTTGATCAGGATATCGTCAGTTGTGTGTGAAGAAGGAATCCATTCCAAAAACAGCTTTTCAAACCAGGTACGAGCATTACAAGTTTACAATAATGCCTTTTGTGAAGACTAATGCACCCTTTGTTTTAATGGATCTAAGGAACAATGTTTTCAAGGAATATCTTGATGAATTTTTAGTGGTATTTATTGTTCATATCTTGGTATACTCCAAAAGCTACGAAGATAATAAAAATAACTTGTGCATTATCCTGAAGACTCTGAGAAGACATGAATTATATTGGATTTTTAGCAAGTGTGAATTCGAGCTTCAGAAGATTTCTTTTCTTGGCCATATTATCTCTAGGGATGGAATCTCTATTGATCCTTCTAAGACAAGAGCAATCCATGAATGGCCATCACAAACGTGTATAACTGTGGTACACAGTTTTTTTGGTTTAGCAGGTTATTATAGATGTTTCATCCAGAATTTTGCCCGATTGGCTGACTCACTAATGAAGCTCACACGTAAAAGGGTTAAATTCATTTGGACAAAAGAGTGTGAAGAATGTTTTGATGAACTGAAGAGAATATTAGTCAATGCTCCTATCTTGAATCTTCCATCAGGGAATGATGGGTTTGTTATTTATAGTTATTCTTCAATGAAATGACTTGGTTATGTCCTTATGAATAATGATAGGGTTATTGCCTATGAATCACGACAGCTAAAAATTCATGAGCAAAACTATCCTACTCATGATCTTGAGTTAACATATGTAATCTTTTCATTGAAGATATGGAGACATCATCTCTATGGTGAAAATGTGAGATTTATACTGATCACAAGAGTTTGAAGTATATTTTATCACAAAAAGAACTAAACATGAGGAAAATTCGATGGACTGAACTACTCAATGATTAAGATTTCACAATACACTACCACCCGGGGAAGGAAAATAAGGTGGCAGATGATTTGAGTAGAAAGGATCATGGAATATTGAACAACAAGAGAGTTGAAAATGATCATATTCACATGGATATTGTAAAGATGCATATGGGAAAAACCATGGAAGATGAAATGTCAATACTTTTTCAAATAGTTGTCGAACCATCTTTACTATAAAGGATAAAATGTTCTCTGGCTGATGATGAAGTGTTTCAAAAAAAGATTAATGCTGTGAATGATGGGAGATTGAGTGACTTTGTTTATGATGATGGAAATTTGAAATTTGGGAAGAGACTTTGTGTTCCCAATATACCTGATCTAAAAAGGGAATTTTTGGACGATGAACAGAGTTCCAATTTCTCTATACACCCTGGGAGCAACATGATGTATAGTGTTTTGAAGGAATATTTTTGGTGGGATAACATGAAGAGGGAGATTTCTGATTTTGTGTCAAGATGTATGTTTTGTCAACAAGTAAAAGCTGGAAGGCAACAGCCTGGAAGATTCATGAAACCTCTAACCATACCTGAGTGGAAATGGGATAATATTATGATGGAATTTGTCATGGGACTATCAAAGACTCCTAGAAGGAACGAAGAAATAAGGGTCATTGTTGATCGTTTTAACAAGTTAGCACATTTTATTTCTATAAGAGAAGATATTCCATTTGACCATCTAGAAAGGCTATATATTAATGATTTTTTAAGACTTCATGGAGTAACCCTATCGATTGTTTCTGGTCGTGATCCACATTTTACATCATGATTTTGGAAAAGTCTTCAGAAGGCCTTGGATACTGAACTTTATTTGAGCACTGCCGACCACCCCCAAACTGATGGACTTTCAGAATAGAATATTTAAACATTTTAGGACATATTGAGATCATTGTCACTTGAATTTCATGGTTTTTGGGATCAATATTTACATCTAGTGGAATTTACCTATAATAATAGCTTCCATTCAAGTATTCAGATGGCACCATATGAAGTGTTATATGGAAAGAGATGTCGCACACCAACCTGTTGGGATGGTGTTGATGAAAGAATACATGTAATCCCAGAACTATTGGAGGAAATGAGGGAAAAGGTGAAGGTAATTCAAAACCACATCAAAGCAGATCAATGTAGGAAGCTGAGCTATGTTGATAACCGAAGGAAGGATTTGTAATTTCAAGTAGGAGATCATGTTTTCTTGAAGTTATCTTTATATAAGGGTGTCATACATTTCGGTAGGAAGGGAAACTTGAGTTTCAGGTACATCATACCTTTTGAAATTCCAGAACGAATTGGGGATGTAACTTACTATTTAAAAATTCCACCAAATCTCTCCAAAGTTCACGATGTCTTCCACGTATCTTTGTTGAGAAAATAAATTCTTGACCCAATGATTGTACTCACCTATGAGGAATTAGAACTGGAACCCAATATGTCTTATTGCGAGGATCCTGTCAAGATTCTTGATATAAGAGAATAAGTTCTGAGAGACCAGATGACTCTTCTGGTAAAAGTACTATGGAGAAACCATAAGTTGGAAGAGGCAACGTGTGAACCCAAGGAACTTATGATGAAGAACAACCCAAATATTTTCATGAAGTAATATTCTAGAAATTTCGAGGATGAAATTATTTGAATTTGGGGAGAATTTAACACTCCAGGCTTGCACGGTATGTTTTCTTTTGAATAATTCAATATCTTGCATTATATGTAACTTCGAGATTCCAACAGACCGCAACCAATCAAACTGGACGTTATGAATAGTAATACCCACTTTTTGAAATTTTATAAATTATATCATTTAAAATTGACTTCATTTTTGGATTCATAATATCAAAATTAAGTTCGGTTGAATTTTTGGTACTTTTCTGATAACTTTCATATATTGATGAGTAGTGAAAATTACTAAATTTTAATAAAAAACAAATTTTTTTAAAAAATAATTAATAGTGATAAATTATGCATTTGAATGGTTTGGAAGTATAATTAGATTACTTTTTTACCATTTAATCCAGTATTGGTCATCGGACGTAATTTCACATTTAAACTGGACATAATCAAGTGTCAATCTTTTGATAGTTAATATTTCTTAAAAACAAGCTTTTTTGTTTGGACAAGGGGAATTAATCATAAATTAATTTCTGCCACTATTGTGTTTTTAATTTAAAAAAATGGATTCCATATTTGAAATTAGGAGATACAAATTTTGTAAATAGGTAACTTTTATTTTTAGAAATTTTTAATAATTACTTCAGTAAATATTTTATTTACTATGGTTAAAGGGTAAATCCTATAAATAAGTGTAAAAAATAATATTATAATAATATTAAATTTCCCTAACACATTTCCTAACACTATTTTCAGGTACATTTCTTACCATGGGCATCCTCGGGTCGATTTTGGGTCCCCGTGGAGCCACATGGAAGTGATAATGACATTATATATTAAATAATTTAAAGTGTAGACAAAAATAACAAATGAAAATATGTTTTAGTAAAATAATTTTTATATGAGGTTATATAATTCATCTATTAGACTATAAATATCCATTATAAATTTAAAATTAATTCCTACATAATGGTATTTTATTTATAATTTTTAGACATTAAATAATTAAATTTATTTATGACACAATGATGATGCAGTAATTACCTTATTAATGAATGAATCAGATAAATTTTATTATAAATACTAAAGTAAATATATTTTCGACGTTTTAATTACATAAAAGAATTCTATAAATGAATATGACATATTAAGGTTGATTTAATGATTTTTTTTCAAAGTAATAATTGTAATGACCCAAAATTTTGAATAAATCTTGTTTCCTAAATTTGTGTGTTATTTTATTTTTATACTAAACAAAACTGTTTCATTTTATAACATGAGTATAATTAAAATGAGACCATTGGATTTCAACTGTTATATGACCATTGGTCAATATAACCGTTAGAAACTAAATGTTTCAATTATTGTCTCTAAATACAAGTGATCTTGGTTAATTACTATAGAAAGAAGATTCGATGGCCTCATCCAGTAGTCTCAGGAAAATCGAAGCCCATCTAATAGAACTCGGGAAAGAGGTAGCACCACTAGGCTTTGCTCTGGACCAATCCTAAGTCAAACTTCATCATGTAAAGCTAGAACAGAATCGCCTTTGCAAGAAGTTCAAACGGATAGAAATTACTACTCGTGCAATGTTGGCCGAGCCGCCCCAAGATTCTATCAACATAGCACACCTTACACTTAAGTCCTATGCTGGGGTTATAAGGGGCTATGTAATGAGACCATAACAGCCCTGTTTAATCCTTTATTTTAAATAAAATTTGTGATTTCTTCTTATGATGAAGTTTGTAAATTTTCAAATGCCCGGATAAATATAGTATGCATATTATTGATGAATTCTAGAAAAAGGATATTTGAAAATATTTATGTAAACCTTTAATAATTAATTATGTGTAATGATTTTCAAAAAATGTTCTTCAAAAATTATGTTTAGTAAGAAATTTAGAGTCTAATAAGATCAACATGATTTTTGATGAATAGTAAATTATGAATAGTGATTTTATGCTTTTAATTAGTAATGTGACCAAATGGATTAGTAATCTCACTTAATGAAAGTATTAATAAAATTTAGGTACCTTGATTATGTAATGGGATTCAATAAAATAGGTAAATAACTATTTTAGAAATTATTAGTTAAGTATTAGTTTTTTCTGGTGAATAGTGTTTTTTCATTAAAAAATTAATTAAAAATAATTATAAAATTATTTTTATAAAACTGATTTCATTTTTGAACTCAGGGCATCGATATTATGTTAAGGTAATTTTTTGGGATTTTTTATGAAAAAAATGAATTTTCGGTAAATAGTGTATTTATGTAAAAATTAAATTAATAATATATAGAAAATTATTTTTATAAAATGGAGTTCATTCATGAAATCAGAGCATCGTTATTTTGTTAAGGTGATTTTTTTTGATTTTTCTGAGAAAGTTGTATTTTCTGTGAATAATGAATTTTCAGTTTAGAGTTTCATGTGTTTAATGACATCATTAAGGATGTAATAATTATGTAATAAATATGGTGGACTTATGAATAGTAATATAAGATAACAGGTGCCCCATGTGACCAATACCATGGGAAAATACCATGGGAATGCCCATGGTTTTTCCAATACCACAAATGAGGTTTCCCTTGATCATTAATGTCTTGTCCCCTGACTTTCCCTATATACACCGATCCATTCTATCATATTTTCCATTAAAAAATCCTTCTCAACGATGTTCTGGTCTCCTTACCTCCCAAGGAGTCCTCCCAAGGTTCCCTAAAACCTTCCAAGGTGCCAAACATCAGGATTATGAATTTACTCTTCAAGGTAAGTGATCCTACCTCTCTATTTCTTTCCAAGTACTCTCTTTTATGTCCTATCATTTATGCTATATGTTCTTATGTTGGATGATGGTATTTTATATACATCCTACTATACATTTCATGTTAATATGGTGAGATACCCCCTCTTTCTCTCATCAATTCATATTAAGAATGTTTAAGTGGTGCCGTTAGGCTGCCGAATGTTTAAGGGATTCATTCACCCTTCTCGTTTTCAAGATCTATTTTCGTGTCAAGTCTTTAATGTTATGTTTTATTATGTTTTGGTATGATATCTATATCTATCATACTGATATTTCATGTTCATATGATGAGATACCCTATTTGATCTCATCAATTCATTTTTTTGAAGTTTTAAGTGACACCGTTAGGCTGCCGAATTTTCATAAGAGAAATCATATTTTTGTCTTCCTTCAATGTTTTTAATTTCATATGGTATGTATTTTAAATTTAATTACCATGTTCTTATATCCATTATATTCTGTCCCTATACTGTTTTATGGATAATTTATGAGTGGTTGAGCTATGTGCCCTCTCTTTTCAATATTTTCTAAAACCCTTTAACAATGTCGTTATGCTGTAGAATTTTCGTCTTAATATGTCTTTCTCTTTTTCTCAAAATATTTTATTTTATTAATTTAACACTCAAATATCTTTCTTCTACAGGGGTATTCATATATATATAGAAATTTTCTATTTCTATTCTGGGACATACATTCATGAAACCCTCTTTTCTTTTCTGTGGGTTTAAAGTGACATAAAGATCATGTCATTAAAGCAGTTTTTAAAATGTTATGATTATGAAATGAAACCCATTTCTTCTATGATTTATGGGTTATTTATGAAATTTTTTATGATTATATATATGGATCACATGATAATAAATGCATATTTTAGGGTTCTCACTGTTAGTTCTCAATGCATTGGGAAATGTTGTAATCACTAGAGATTACAATTTTAACGATACCTTGGTGAATAACCTTGGTAATTTCAAATGACACCATGTGGATGGACCTTGGTGATATATTCATGATTGTCTAAGTAAAATTTTTTAGCCACATCTTAATGTAATAAAACACGTTATTTTTATTATGATATTCTACATGATCTCTTTCTCATGCCTTAATGTTGTTTTTCACGACTTTTGATGTATCTCAAGTTCGCATGTAAAATGTTTCCCTTGTTTCCCTTACTGGGCATTTTTCTCACCCCCTTCTTTTGATGTATGTTACCTGGTTATGAGAAGCAGTAATGAACCTAGGATGAACAAAATGAGAATCCTTTCAAATTTTTAAGAAGAATGTTTTATGTTTTCATGTTTTATGTTCCTCATTTCAAAGACACTAAACCTTAAAGATCATCTGTTTTGTAAAATGTAATGAAAAGTTTTGTTATAAAAAGGTGGTATGCTATGGATGGTATCAAAGGATGGTTTAGTTATTTATGGAAATTTAGATATTAAAACTTTAGTAATAAGCCTACGTAAAATTTTAAATATAGGAAATATTCCGGGTATTTTGGTGACTATTGATTAAGTGGTTTATCAAGAAAATACATCCTTGTCTGGATACAAGTAGGTAGAGGTGGCTTTGGCACATATGTACATAGGGGTAAAACCCTAAAACACCACTTGAGCTAGACTCGAATGGGTGCAGGTATATGACAATAGGCCTTGCTGCACTCTTGGTTACGACACTCCCGGGGGATATGCTTTGGTAAATTCTTAATCATAGTATGAATCATTATTAAAGGAACAACGATAAAATAAAATAAAGATTCACATAAGAAGATATGATCATTGATAACCTAGATTTGATCATAGTGGATCACAAGTTAAGATATACTTTTATTTTACAAGTTTATCCTTCTAGGCTTAAATTTTCCTTTTCATGATTATTGGCTATGTATTTAAGGCCCAAATTATACTTTTTTCTAAGTTAACAGAGGGAAATAGAAGAACATGTCCCAATAATCAATGTGATAGGAAATGTGACTATTTCTCAATTAATGTGACCGAGATGACAAAGTATCAAGTTGAACATGTTGTCATTATTCCAAACCAGCTATCAAAAATAACAATTAATAATTGGTACCTAGTTGAATGCCCAAATTCATCAAGGAAGAAGAAGACGAAGTCTCAAGGATGTTCATCTGATAATGTTGATGAGGGAAAGAAGACCCAATTTCCTTTTTGAAAAAAGTGTGGAATGGGGCACCAAAGATAATGTCACAAAGGAACCGGGAGATTTTTTAAGTGTGGGTTGATAGGGTATAAAGTATCCTATTGCTTCAAAAAAATGGATAATGTGAGGAATAGAGATAAGGTTCGATCTAATATACCTTATGATTTTCAATGTCATAAATGTGGAGAAGTTGGACATTATCCAAGGCAATTCTCTCTTGGAATGGAAGAAAAGCATGATGAGCATCAATAATCTTCATGGACAAGGGAATAATGCAAGTCCTATGTAGAGACAAATCATGATGACTAAAGTACATGCAACTACTTCGTAATAATTGTATATGTCATGTTGTATTTTAGTTTGCGCTCTCTGAGAAAATCCTTAATGTTTTCTAAGAACATCGAGTCACTACCTAAGATGGTTTTATATCCTTTTGGAAAAAATCTCTTGTTATGTATCAAATGTTGATGTTGTGAAGATGTTATTCTTGAAAAAAATTGATTAGGGGATTAAATGATGATTATTATTTTGGAAGAAGTTCACTATTTTTGGAACCCTATATGATCGTGGTAAATATATTACTATAGTATTTTATTTGAGGAGTAAAGGTTGACTTATATTTTGAAGAATCTATGAATTGAAGGTGAACTTATAGTAATTTAGGTTACTTATGGAAATGATTAAACTATCTTTGGGAAATATGTTTAGGTTATTTACTTTTGTTATAAGATGTTAGGAGTGATTGATATTTTTTGGATATGAATGATAAGGATTATCTTAGAAGGCTAAATTATCAAATTCTTCTTATATTTGGGTTTCAATCTTTGTTTGGTTTATTTTGTGTAATTTTAAGGAAAGTTATTTATGGAATGGTCTAGGATGATATTTGGGTAATACCATGGAACTTTAAAGATTTAAAGTAGTTTCCCTTCCTCTGGGGTTCTTTCTTTTTGAAGAGTTTTTTATCTTACCCTTTCTGTTTTTAGGATAAATGTTTAAAGATAGATAGTTATTCTTTTTTGGATTACATGACTCTCTAGAAGATGATTCTTGTGCTTGGATGAGACCAAGTTGTTTTGAATCCTATTTGTTTGGAGAAAAGATTAGTCTTGTTGGAAACTTATTAAGGGGTAATACTCTACTTGAAGGTAAATACATTTCCTTGTGTTCTTATTCTATATAGTAAATTAATTCCTCAAAATTATTAAAAGGAACGTAAAACAAAAACATTGTTGGTTTAGGTTTCCTACTGGGTAATCAATGAACATTTAAACACATCATATGTTTGTTATTTTCCTGTGGTTAACTTTCTCCTAATCATGTTTTCTATCACTCTCCATCAGAACATGACCCTTTGTTTTCTCATCCATATCCATGTTTCCCTATATGGATTCCTTGTGTGGGTTAACTCGGGGTGACCTTTGTACTTCCCTTCTTTTCTTTTAATGTAATAGTTTTAATGACTCCTTTTCCGATGTGGGAATTTCAATGAAATTTCCATGACCAATTTTAAAAATTGCGAGGATGCAATTTTCTAAGGGGGGAAGAATGTAACGACCTAAAATTTTGAATAAATCTTGTTTCCTAAATTTGTGTGTTATTTTATTTTTATACACAAAAAAACTATTTCATTTGATAACATGAGTATAATTCAAATATGACTGTTGGGTTTCGAATATTATATGACCATTGGTTAATATGACCATTGGGAACTAATCGTTTCGATTATTGTCTCTAAATAAAAGAGATCTTGGTTAATTAATATAGAAAGAAGATTTGATGGCCTCATCCAGTAGTCTCAGGCCAATCGAAGCCCACCTAATAGAACTAGGGAAAAAGATAGTACCACTAGGCTTTACTCTCGACCAAACCCAAGTGGAGCTTCATTGTGTGAAGTTAGAACGAAATCGCCTTCACGAGAAGTTCAAACTGATAGAAATTACTACTTGTGCAATGTTGAGCATGCCACCCCATGATTCTATCACCTTAGCACACCTTACACTTAAGTCATATGATGGGGTTATAAGGGGCTATGTAACGAGACCATAACATCCTTGTTTAATCCTTTGATTTAAATAAAAATTGTGATTTCTTCTTATGATGATGTTTGTGAATTTTCAAATGTCCGGTTAAATATAGTATGCATATTTTTGATGAATTCTAGATAAAATATATTTGAAAATATTTATGTAAACCTTAAATAATTAATAATGTGTAATGATTTTCAAAAATGGTCTTCTACAATTATGTTCAGTAAGAAATTTAGAGTCAATAAGATGAACTTTATTTTTGATGAATAGTATATTATGAATAGTGATTTATGTTTAAGAATAGTAATGTGACCAAATGGATTGGTAATCACACTTAATGAAATTATTAATATAATATAGGCACCTTGATTAAGTAATGTGATTCAATAAAATTGGTAAATAACTGTTTCAGAAATTATTATTCAATTATTAGTTTTTTTCAGGTGAATAGTGTCTTTTAATTAAAAATTAATTGAAAATTATTTAGAAAATTATTTCTATAAAATGGATTTCATTTTTGAACTCAGAGCATCAATATTATGTTAAGGTAATTTTTGGGGATTTTTATGAAAAAAAGAATTTTCGTTGAAGAGTGTATTTATTTAAAAATTAATTAAAAAATATTTACAAAATTAATTTTATAAAATAGAGATAATTTTTGATATCATATCATCAATATTTGGTTAAGGTGAAATTTTGGGATTTTTCTGAGAAAGTTAAATTTTCGGTGAATATTTAATTTTCAGTTTAGAGTTTTCGGTGTTTAATGACATCATTAAGGATGTAATAATTATGTAATCAATATGGTAGACTTATTAATAGTATGATAAGGTATTTGGTATCCCAAATGTCTAATACCATGGGAAAATACCATGGGAAAGCCCATGATTTTGCCAATACCACCAATGGGGTGTCCCTTGGCCATTAATGCCTTGTTCCATCACTTTCCCTATAAATACCTAGCCATTCTCTCATCTTTTCCATTGAAAAATCCTCCTCAATGAAGTTATGGTCTCCTTACCTCCCAAGTAGTCCGTCCAAGGTGCCCTCAAGCCTTCCATGGTCCCAAACATCATGATTTTATAGTAACACTTCAAGGTAAGGGATCCTACCTCTCTCTTTCTTTCAAAGTACTCTCTTTTATGTCATATCTTTTATGCTCCATGTTCATATGTTGGATGATGTTATTTTATATTCATAATACTATCCTTTTCATGTTCATATGATGATATACCCCCTCTTTCTCTCATCAATTCATTTTAATAATGTTTAATTGGCGCTGTTAGGCTACCGAATTGTTAAGGGATTCTTTCACCCTTGTCGTTTTCAAGATCTATTTTCATGTCAATTCTTTCTAGTTCATTTTTATTATGTTGGGGTATGATCTCTATATCTATCATACTGGTCATTTATGTTCATATGACGAGATACCCTATTTGACCTCTTCAATTCATTTTTTTGATGTTTTAAGTGACATCGTTAGGCTGTCGAATTTTAATAAGAGAAATCTTATTTTTTTTCATTCCTTCAATGTTTTTAATTTCATATGGTATGTCTTTCAAAATTCATTATGAAGGTCTTATATCCATTATATTTTGTCCATATATAGTTTTATGGATCTTTATGAGTGGGTGACCCATGAACCCTCTCTTTTCAATATTTTCTAAAACCCTATAACATAGTCGTTATGCTGCAGAATTTTCGTCTCAAAATATCTTCCTCTTTATCTCAAATTATTTTATTTTATTAAGTGAATAATCAAAGATCATTCTTCTACAGGGTTATTCATATATATATATATATATATCAAAATTTATTATTTCAATTCTGGGATTTACATTCATGAAACCCGCTTTCCTTTTCTGTGGGTTTAAAGTGACATAAAGATCATGTCTTTAAAGCAGTTTTTAAAACATTTTGATTATGGAATGAAACCCATTTCTTTTATGAATTATGGGTTATTTATGAAATATTTTATGATTATATATGTGTCTCACATGATAATAAAGGAATATTTAAGGGTGTTCCCTGATAGCTCTCCAATGCATTGGGTAATGATGTAACACTAGAGATTACAATTTTAACGATACCTTGGTGAATAACCTTGGTAATTTCAAATGACACCTTGGGGATGGACCTTGGTGATATGAAAATTATTGTGTAAGTTAAATGTTGTAGCCACATCTTCAAGTTATAAAACACGTTATTTTTCTTATGATATTCCTCATGATCTCTTTCTCCTGCCTTAAAGTTATTTTTCATGACTTTTGATGTATCTCAAGTTCACATGTAAAATGTTTCCCTTATTTCTCTTACATGGCCTTCTTCTCACCTCTTTATTTTGATGTGTGTCACCAGGTTATGAGATGTAGTAATGAACCTAGGATGAACATAAGGAGAAGCCTTTCAAGTTTTTAAGAAGAATGTTTTATGTTTTCATGTTTTGTGTTCCTAGTTTCCAAGACACTAAACCTTAAATATCGTCGGTTTTGTAAAATGTAATGAAAAGTTATGTTTTAAAAGGTGGGATGCTATACTAATTCTATTTTTACTCTAACAAAAACAAATTATTAAATAATGTCCAAATTGACATAATTGAGTTTTTAACATAAATATTATATTATAGGTTGATATAATATTCTTAAAAATATAAGTTTCATACAATGGGCCTATATAGTATTATATATGGAATTAATGAACCTATTGTGGTTCTTTTGGAAGTATATAGTCAGTTTATTAACCATTTAATATAAATGTACAAAGAGACTTGGTAAATGTCAAACTACGTAATTAAGAGTTAAATCTAAACTATAATTTAAATATAGTCACCCAAACCTGTCTAAAATATATTGGATGAGTTGTTTTTGACCCATACCCACCTTATCCTTTAAATAATCCATTTTGGAGCCATTAGTAACCGAAAAGTAATTTATTATAAAGTAATATTTATAGTTTTTCCTACGTTTCCCATCACCCCTGTTATAAAATGGCACACCCCCTTCTCTATAATGGACTACTTCAATGCCTTTTGGCTCAGCCAACCCCTGCCCAAATATACACTCAACATCCCTCACTTCATTCTAGAGGCCTTCCTTTGGTTATAAATCCAACTTAAGGAGCCCTTTTTATCAAATCAAAAGGAAGAAACCGAAGAAGAGTTAATAATTTCACTACCCTCTTTCAAGTTCTTTTCTTCTTCCAATTCTTATTTATTTCTTATTTCCATTATAAAATTATAACTCCAGTATAATCTATATAGTATGATGTTACTATAAATATGGTACAACCATATTCTTTATTCTATCCATCCATTGAATGACATGTCACTATACGTGCGTATGTACGAATTACCATCTCCACATCGTGGTGTAATTGTTATTCAATACATTATTATTTGGATGGTTATAATAATGATGTGTAATTCATGTAAATAACAAATATAACATGATAATGATTTTGTATATATGATATACCATCCAATTAAATATTATTTTAATATCAATATAATGATATTGTCGCTCATGTGTACATACAGATTATCGTCTCAACATAGCGATGAGATTCCTTCCCCATTGTATCCATTCAAGAAAATTTTTCATTTGATGGTTAAAAATAATGTTTAATTACATGATATAATTATAGATATGAATAATATAAATCCCATACATAACAAATATGACTCACATAATAAATAATATAAAGGAAAATGAATACGTTAACACCCGAAAAAACGATAATACTATGATATTAGTAACAATAAAATGTTACAAGATCATATATGATATCATATTAATGTATATGATTCTTGTATAATTTTATAACAATTATTTCACCATTATATGGGAGGTTAACTTATCCTTGACCAAGGAATAGTAGATGGTAATGGTTAATTTCACAATATCTTTAGTATCTGAGGTTGTTTATATGTAATTATCTACCGGGACCTCTTTATCATCCACATCCATGATTCCTAAAAATGTATTCCTAATTTTTTTAATATTTACTAGAGTATGGTTGAAAGTCATTTATACACTTTTTTTTTACTTTTTATAAAATGGTTTGAATGGAATCTTTCCATTGTTTTCCAAACACGTTACTTTTTAACATTTCCGACAAAATTAAGGTAAGAATGTATTTTTTACCTTATATGGTGGGTGCAGCTATTTTCCACCATTATAAAATCATCGAAGCTTACCTTACAAGCTTATACTAATATTTTCAAAGTAAAATTTTTATTTTATAACTATGTTACTTTTACATGATTTTAAAAAAAGAGATATTTCTCTCAAATAGTTTTGATTTCATCTATGTCAAAATCATTTGATGGATTTTAAGCATATTTGAAGTTGATTTATTATGATAGAGAACTTACATATTTTCATGATGGTTTTTTGATATGTTTGACTATGGATGTGTTATTATTTATACCTTTCATTATTTATGGATAAATTATTGACATTTCATATGCTAGTTTTAATAGGAATGTTTAAGTTATGTTAAAACCTGTTCATATGAGGAATGCATTGGACCTAGTAAGTGATAGGTGGAGCCCGCTATAGATCCTCGATTTATGGGTAGGTCTAATGAGACAAACTAGTGTCTTAGCACAAGGCCTTGAAAAAATCTTATTTGTAGTCTTGGCACAAGGCCACGACTATGTGGTTATGATAGTCTGGCATTATGCATTCTATCATTATGAAAGTGGTTATTGATGTTGAATTTGATTATTTGACTAGTAGAATATCCATGTGAATTAGTAAATGGAATTATTTCAGTTTATTTTTTCCATATTATGCTGAAGTTCAATATTAAAATGATTTTGTTTTATTTATACGTTTCCTTAAATGTTTATGCTTATTTATGGATGTTTTTGCTATATTGTTATCCTTACTGAGCATCTGAGCTCACCCCTTTCTATGTTTTATTTTTTCCAGGATGTGAAGAAGTATTTTATGACTGACCTGTAGGGATAGTCTGAGGAGATATGAGTATAGAATATGGAGACTATGTTTTTGTAGTTTTTCACTTTCTAATTTAATGTAAGACTTATGAATATATCTAGTGTTTCTAAGGCTACTAAACTAATCGATCTTTCAAGACTTTATATTTTTTTATTATGCCAATGTTATGTAATAATGCATCGACTCTGGCTATATGGGGTCGGGGCTTTGAAGTTGGTATCATAGGACTTTTATTACAAACCTTCAATGCTATATTAGAGCACATATACCTAAGATGGACTTTGTGTATTAGTATAGATGAACTTCCTATAATTTTCGTATTATAGAGATTATGTGAGTTTTCCAAGTAATACATCACTGTTTGGATACGATCTGGTAGAGGTGGCTCTGGAACTGATGTACCTAGGGTTAAAACATTAAAACACCGCTTTGAGATAGACTCGAACAGGAACTGGTGCACGACAACGGCCCTTGCTGAACTCTTGGTTACGACACTCCTAGAGGATATGCTTAGGATAATTATCATTTTCATTACAATACATTATGAAGGGTTTATGAGTATATAATTCTTCAAAGAAAACATTTTTATGATTATGGATTATAACCATAAACTATTCAATTTATGTTTTGTGTTCTACATGTTTGGATTTAGGTATTATGATTGATAATCTAATCTAGTGTATGTCATTGTTTAGAAATGGCGCCTAGTGTAAGGAATTGAAACCATATCAATGAATGCACTCCATGTAGGGATTTACATCTTACTCATGAAAATTATAGTGGAGTTGGTGATGCAACTGGTGCTGATCAGCAAATCAGCATAGTAGGACAACTCACTCAGGTTATGAATAATAACCTTACCTGTATAGAGAACCTTGATCTCTAGCATGGATGATCAATGTTATATCAATTTATGAGGCAACAAACACAAACATTCAATGGGGGTAGAAATTCAATATTAGCTAAGAAATGGATAAATTACATAGAGAAAATAATTCATGCCTTGGGGAGTACTGATAGGGAAAAAGTTGTCATGGTAGTTTACCGCCTCACTAGTGATGCTGATCAATGGTTATCATTGATTAAAAACATGATGGAAGATGATGAAGTATAAAATATGGAATGGAGGGTGTTTAAAGATATTTAATTATAAAAATACATTCCTCCTGACCATCGAGCGGATATGGAAAGACAATTTCTCAGTCTGAGGCAAAAGAAGGACAAGAATATTGAAAAGTATGAGTCTAATTTTACAAGGTTAGTAATGCATGCTGCAGATTATATAGGTAACCCAAGAAGTAAGATTTATCATTTCTTTGATGGGTTAAAACCATTTCTCCATCGATCATTATTCTCACTATCCTTCTCATTTTAAGAAGATATTTTCTCATGTGTTATCAAGACAGAAAATGAATTATCTATTTCTTACGACTTTAAATAAAATCATGAGAAGAAGAGATCTTCTGATTACTCTAGAAATGGAAATAAGAGGAAGAAAGGAAAATTTGAATATCCATCCTACACTAAATGTGGGAAGAAACACCCCAGTACTTGTTTGAAGGGAATGTGAGTCTGTTACAAGTGTGGTGAAAAGGGACACCAATATCTTGATTGCAAGGGGAAGAAGGAAGCTACCGATGTTCAATGCTACAATTATAGGGAGATGGGACATTATGCAAATGACTGTCCTAAGCATCACCGAAACTTACCTCAGAAAAGGCCAAGTGATCAAGGACAAGCTTATGTGATCAGTACTGCTGAGGTTGAAGCTCCGAAAGATATGGTGGTAGGTAATTTAATGGATTCCTAAAGTTTAGCCAATTATTTAATTGATTTTGGATCATCGCATTGTTTCATATCTTCCCAGTTTTCTATGAAAATTCTATATTTCCAATTTGATTTAACAAGGGAGTTGTCAGTCAAAAATCATAAGGGAAGTATCATTGCAACAATGTTCTATGAATCAGTTCCCATTATGGCATATAAATTTCCTTTATTTTCTGATCTCATTGTCATACCCATGATTTAATTTGATATAATAATTGGTATGGATTGGATTTCGGACCATGATGAAAAAATTTATTATAAGAATAAGGAAGTAACTATTTTTGATGATGATGATAAAGAACACCTTATCTTTAGAGAAGAATCGTCACCACATAATTCTTATCTAGATCCACCCCCAGTGGCTCAACTAAATTCAATTATTGGGGAGTAAGGGAATAAAATGACTATTGGTGAGGAAAGGAATTTTCAAATAATGGATGTTCCTTTTTTGAGAGAATTTGTTGATGTGTTTCCAGAAGATTTACCTGGACATCCTCCAGAATGAGAAATTGAGTTTTATATTGATTTAATTCCTGGTTCAAGGCCCATATCGAAGACCCCTTATAGAATGGACACTGTTGAATTAGTGAAACAAAATAAAAAACTAGATGAAATGAGTAATAAAGGATTTATTCCCCCTAGTGTTTCTCCATGGGGAGCCCCTATTTTTTTGTTAAGAAGAAAGATGGATCTAAGAGGTTGTGCCTTGACTACATAGAGATCAATGATATAAAAATAATGAACATGTATATAATACCTCACATTGATGATTTATTCAACCATCTTCATGGATCTCAACATTTTTTAAAGATTGAACTTCGATCTGGATATCATCAGTTGTGTGGGAAGAAGGAATCCATTCCGAAAACATCATTTTGAACCAGGTATGGGCATTACGAGTTTAGAGTAATGACTTTTGGGAAGACTAATGCACCCTCTATTTTCATGGATCTAATGAACATTGTTTTCAAGGAATATCTTGATGAATTTTTAGTGGGATTTATTGCCAATATCTTGGTATACTCCCAAAGATACGAAGATCATGAAAATCACTTGCACATTATCCTGAAGACTCTGAGAAGACATGAATTATATGGGATTTTTGGCAAGTGTGAATTCTGGCTTCAGGAGATTTCTTTTCATGGTCATATTGTCTTTAAAGATGAAATATCTATTGATCCTTCTAAGACAAGAGAAATCCAGGAATGGGAATCACGAGCGAGTATAATTGAGGTACATAGTTTTATTGGTTTAGCAGGTTATCATCGACGTTTCGTCCAGAATTTTTCCCGATTGGCTAACCCATTAACAAAGCTCAAACGTAAAGGGGTTAAATTTGTTTGGACAAAAGAGTGTGAAGAATGTTTTTATGAACTGAAGTGAATTTTAGTCAATGCTCCTATCTTGACTCTACCATCTGGGAATGATGGGTATGTTATTTATAGTTATTCTTCATAGAAAGGACTTGGTTGTGTCCTTATGAAGAATGAAAGGATTATTGCCTATGCATCATGACAGCTAAAAATTCATGACCAAAACTATCCAACTCATGATCTTGAGTTAGCAGCTATAATATTTTCTTTGAAGATATGGAGATATTATCTTTGTGGTGAAAATGTTCAAATTATACTGATCACAAGAGTTTGATGTATATTATCTCATAAATAGAACTCAAAATGAGGCAAATGTGAGGGCTTAGACTACTCATGGATTATGATTTCACGATACACTACCACACGGGGAAGGAAAATATGGTTGCAGATGCTTTGAGTTGAAAGGATCATGGAATTTTGAACAAGATGAGAGTTGAAAAGGATCATATTCTCATAGATCTAGTAAAGATGGATATAGGAATAACCATGGAAGATAAAACATCAATGCTTTTTCAAATGGTTGCCAAAACATCTTTACTAGAAAGGATAAAAAGTTCTCAGGCTGATTATGAAGAGTTTGAAAAGAAGATTAAAGCTCTGAATGATGGGAGATTGAGTGAATTTGTGTATGAAGATGGAAATTTGAAATTTTGGAAGAGACATTCTGTTTTTGATATACCTGATCTAAAAAGGGAATTGTTGGACAATGATCAGAGTTCCAATTTCTCTATACACCCTAGGAGCACCAATATGTATAAGGATTTGAAGGAATATTTTTGGTGGGATAACATGAAGAGGCAGATTGAAGAATTTCTGTCATGATGTATGGTTTGTCAACATGAAAAAGCTGGAAGGAAACAACCTAGAGAATTCATGCAACCTCTTACCATACCTGAGTGGAAATGGGATAATATTACGATGGAATATTTCCTGGGACTACCAAATACTCCTATAAGGAACAATAAATATATGGGTCATTATTGATCTTCTTACCAAGTCAGCAAATTTCTTTGCTACAAGATAAGATCTACCATTTGAAAGTCTAGAAAGGATATATATTAATGATGTTTTAAGACTTCAAGGAGTACCCCTATCGATTATGTCTGATTGTGATCAATGTTTTACATCATGATTTTGGAAAAGTCTTCAGAAGGACTTGGATAATGAACATCATTTGATCACTGCCTACCACCCCAAACTGATGGACAATCAGAACAGATTATTTAAACCTTATAAGACATGTTTAGATCATGTTCACTTGACTTTCATGGTATACGGGATCAATATTTACCTCAAGTGGAATTTTCCTATAACAATAGCATACATTCACGTATTCGGATGGCACCATATGAAGTGTTATATGGAAAGAGATGTCGCACACCAACCTGTTCAGATGATGTTGGGGAAAGAAAACACGTAGGCCTTGAACTAGTTGAGTAAACGTTGGAAAAGGTGTATGTAATCCAAAACCACATCAAAGTAGGTCAAAGTAGGCAGAAGAGATATGCCGATAACTGAAGGAAGGATTTTTAATTTCATATAGAAGATCATGTTTTCTTAAAGATTGATGGGTGTTATATGTTTCGGTAATAAGGGAAAATTGAGTCATAGGCACATCAGACCTTTTGAAATTATATAACTAATTGGGGATGTAGCTTACTTTTAAGAAATTCCACCAAGTATCTCCAAATTTCATGATGTATTCCATGTATCACTGTTGAGAAAATAAATGCTTTACCCAACGCATTTACTCACCTATGAGGAATTAGAACTGGAACCCGATCTGTCTTTTTTTTTATTTTCCTGTAAAGATTCTTGATACAAGAGGACAAGTTCTTAGAAATCAGACGACTCCTCTGGTAAAAGTTCTATGTAGAAACCATAAGTTGGAAGAGGCAACGTGGGATCCCGAGGAACATATGATGAAGAATTACCCGAATCTTTTCTTGTAGTAATATTCTTGAAATTTCGAGGATGAAATTATTTGAAGGTGGGGAGAGTGTAACACCCCATGCTTCCACTGTACGTTTTCTTTTGAATAATGCAATAGCTTGAATTGTATGCAACTTTGAGATTCTAACACACCACAACCAATCAAACTAGCCATTATGAATAGTAATACATAATTTTTGGAGTTTTATAAATTTTATATATCAAAATGGACATCATTTTTGGATTCATAATATCAAAAAAAGATAGGGTGAATTTTTTGTACTTTTCTAATAACTTTCATATTTTGATAAATAGTGAAAATTACTAAATTTCAATTAAAAACAACTTTTTTAATAAAAATAATTTGTAGTGATAAATTATTAATTTGAATGGTTTGGAAATATAATTAGATAATTTTTTACCATTTAATCTAGTTGTGGTCATTGGATATAATTTCACATTTAAACTGGACATAAACAAGGGTCCGTCTTTTGATAGTTATTAATTCTTAAAAACAAGTTTTTTGTTTTGACAATGGGAATTAATCTTAAACTAATTTCTACCACTTTTGTGTTTTGAATAAAGAAAAATGGATTCCATATTTCAAATCTGGAGGTCAAAATTGTGTAAATAGGTAACTTTTAGTTTTAGACATTTTGAATAATTACTTCGGTAAATATTTTATTTACCATGGTTAAAGGGTAAATTCGGTAAATAAGGGAAAAATTATATTTTAATAATATTAAATATCCCTAACACATGTCCTAACCCTATTTTCTGGTACATGTCCGACCATGGGCATCCTCGAGTAGATTTTGGGACCCCATGAAGCCACATGGAAGTGATAATGCTTTATATATTAAATAATTTAAAGTAGAGACAAAAATAAGAAAAGCAAATATCTTTTAGTAAACCAATTTTTATATGAGGTTATATAATTGATCTATTAGTCTATAAATATCAATTAGAAATATAAAATTATTTCCTACATAATAGTATTTTATTTATAATTTTTATAAATAAATTAATTAAATTTATTTTTGACATAATGATGATCCAGTAATTACCTTATTAATGAAAGAATCAAATAAATTTTTTATAAATACAAAAATAAATATATTTTCAAAGTTATAATGACATAAACTAATTTTTTAAGTGAATATGACATGTCAAGGTTGATTTAATGAATTTTTTTTCGAAGTAATGTTGATGTTTTTACTCTAACAAGAATAAATTATTAAATAATGTTCAAATTGACATAATTGAGATTTTAAAACAAATATTATATTATTGGTTGTTATAATATTCTTAAAAATATAAGTTTCATCCAAAAGGCCTATATAGTTTTATATATGGCATTAATGAGCCTATTGGGGTTCTTTTTGAAGTATATAGAATGTTTATTAACCATTGAATATAAAAATACAAAGAGACATGGTAAATGTCAAACTACGTAATTAAGAGTTAAATCTAAACTATAATGTTAATCCAGTGACCCAAACCTGTATAAAATCTATTGGTTATGTGGTTTTTTACTCATACCCACCATATAATTTATATAATCTATTTTTTCCATTAGAAACCGAATATTATTATATTATAAATTAATATTTATAGTTTTTCCTAAGGTGCTCCCCACCCCTCTTATATAAGGGCACTCCACCATCTCTTTAATTGACACCTTCAATGCCTTTTGGATCAGCCAAACCCTACCCAAATATCCTCCCAACATCTCTCACATCATTTTAGAGGCCTTCCTTTAGTAATAAAGTCGTCTTAAGGATCCCTTTATATCAAATAAAAAGGAAGAACTCGAAGAAGAGTTAATAATTTCACCACCCTCTTTCAAGTTATTTTCTTCTTCGACATCTTCTTTCTTTGTTTTTTCCATTATAAATTTATAACTACAATATCATCTATATTCTATGATATTATTATAAATATTGTACAGCGATATTCATTATTCTATCCATCCTTTGAATGACATGTCACAAAACGTGCGTACCTACGGATTACAGTCTCCACGTCATGGTGTAATTGTTATTCAATATAATATTTTTTGGATGGGTATAATAATGATGTGTAATTCATGTAAATAATAAATATAACATGATAATGATTCTATATATATGATATACCATCGAATTATATATTATTTTAACATCAATAGAATGATATTGTCGCTCGTGCATACGTACGGATTACCGTCTCCACATAGCGATGAGATTCCTTCCCCATCGTATCCATTCAAGACAAATTTTCATTTTATGATTAAAAATAATGTTTATAGACTTGATATAATTCTGGATATGAATAATAAAAATCCCATCCATAACAAATATGACTCACATAACAATGAATATAATGGAAAAAGAATCATTTAACACCCAAAACGATGATAATACTAAGATATTAGTAACAAAACAATGTTAAAAGATCATATATGATATAATATTAATATATATGATTCTTGTATAATCTTATAACAATTATTTAACAATTATATAGAAGGTTAACCTACCCTTGACCAAGTAATAGTAGAAGTTAATGGTTAATTTCCCAATCTCGTTTTTATCTAAGGTTGCATATATGTAATTTTCTACTAGGACCTCTTTATCATCCACATACCTGTTTCTAAAAATGTATTCCTAAACAATTTTAATATTTACTAGAGTATGTGTTAAAGTGATTAATACCATTTTTTGACTTTTTATTTAATGTTTTGAATGTAATATTTCCGTCGTTTTCCAAACACTGTACTTTTTATCCTTTCTGACAAAATTAATGTAAGAATGTCTTTTTTAACTTATACGGCAGGTGCGACTATTTTCTGCCATTGTAAAATATTCAAAGCTTACCATACAAGAATATAAGAATATTTTCAAACTAAAAGTTTTGTTTTATAATTATGTTAATTTCAAATGATTACAAAAAAGATATATTTATCTCAGATAGTTTTGATTTCATCTATGTCAGAATCATTTGACCGATTTTATGCCTATTTGAAGTTGATTTATTTTGATACAGAACATAAATACTTTATTGAAGGGTTTGTGATATGTTTGATTGTGGATGTGTTATTTTATATACCTTTCATGTTTTATGGATAAATTATTAACATTTTATATTCTTGTTTTAATAGGAATGTTTATGTTATGTTTAAACCTGTCCATGTGAGGAATGCATTGGACTTAGTAAGTGAAGGGTGGAGCCCGCTATAGCTCCTAGATGCATAGGTAGGTCTCATGAGACAAACTAGTGCCTTGGAACAAGGCCTTGACAAAATCTTATTTGTAGTCTTCTCACAAGGCCTTGACTATGTGGTTATGATAGTCTGGCATTATGCATTCCATCATTAAGAAAGTGGTTACTGATATTGCATGTGATTATTTGACTAGTATAATATCAATTTTAATTATTAAATGGAATTTTTTTATTTTATTTTTTCAACATTATGATGAAGTTCATGATTAAAAGGTTTTTTAGTTATACATTACCTTAAATGTTTATACTTATTTATGAATGTTTCCAATATATTGTTATCCTTACTGAGCATCTGAGATCACCCCTTTATGTGTATTATTTTTACTAGGATATGAAGCAGTATTTTATGACTGACCTGTAAGGATAGTCTGAGGGGATATGAGTGTAGAATATGGAGACTATGTTGTTGTAGTTTTTCACTTTCTGATGTAAAGGAAGGATTATGAATATATCTAGTGTTTCCAAGGCTAATAAACTAATCGATCATTCGAGACATGATCTTCTTTGACCATGCCAATGTAATGTAATAATGCATCGACTCAAGGTAACTAGGGTCTGGCCATTACAGTTGGTATCAGAGGATGTTTAGTACAAACCTTCAAAGCTGTATTAGAGGACATAGACCTAAGATGTACTTTGAGTATTAGTATAGAAGAACATCCTATAATTTTGGTATTTTATATATTTTGTGAGTTTTCCATGAAATACATCCCTGTTTGGATATGATTAGGTAGAGGCGGCTCTGGAACTGATGAACCAAGGGTTAAAACCAAAAAACACCGCTTTGAGCTAGACTCGCACAAGAACTGGTGCACGAAAACAGGCCTTGCTGCACTCTTGGTTACAACACTCCCGGAGGATATGCTTAGGATAATTATCATTTTCTTTATAATCCATTATGAAGGGTTTACGAGTATATACTTCCTCAAAGAATACATTTTTATGATTATCAATTATATCCATAAACTGTTCAATTTATGTTTTGTGTTTTACATGTTTGGATTTATGTATTGTGATTCATAAACTAATCTGGTATATGTCATTGTTTAGAAATGGAACCTACTGGAAGGAATGGAAACTGTATATATGAATGCACTCCATGTAGGGATTTACCTTGTGCTCAAGATAATTATAATGGAGCTGGTGATGGAACTAGTGCTGATCAACTAATCACCATACTGGGACAACTCACTCAGGTTATGAATAATAACCTTAACCGTATGGATCATCCTAATCCCCAATGTGGAGGATCAATTCTAGATCGCTTCATCATTAAACAACCACCAACATTCAATGGGGGAAAAATTCACTAGTATTTGAGGAATGGATAAATTTCTGAGAGAAAATATTCCCCACCTTGGGCAGTAGTGGAAGGGAAAAAGTTGTCATGGTAGTTAACCACCTCACTGGAGATGCTGATCAATGGTGGTCATTGAATAAAAACAAGAAGGAAGATGATGAAGTATCAAATATGGAATGGGGGAGTTTAAGGATATTTTATTAGAAAAATACATTCCTCCTAACCATCGAGCGGATTTGGAAAGACAATTTCTATGTCTGAGGCAAAAGGAGGAAAAGAATGATGTAAAGTATGAGTCTAATTTTACAAGGATAGCAAGTCATGTTGTAGATTATATACATAACCCAAGAATTAATATTGATCATTTCATTGATGGGTTAAAACCATTTCTCCATCGAGCATTAGTCTCACAAACCTTCTCATCATAAGAAGATATTATCTCATGTGCTATCAAGACAGAAAAGGAATTCTCTAAGTCTTACAACTTTAAAGCAAATCAAGAGAATAAGAGATCTGCTAATAACTCTAGAAAAGGAAATAAGGGGAAGAAGGGAAAAGTTGAGTATCCATCCTACAGTAAATATGGGAAGAAACACCCCGGTACATGTTTGAAGGGAATCAGAGTCTGTTACAAGTGTCATGAAAAATGCCACAATGCTTGTGATTGCAAGGGGAAGAAGGAAGCTACCGATGTTCAATTCTACAATTACAAGGAGATAGGACATTATGAAAATGAATTTCCTAAGCGTCATGGACACTTAACTCAGAAAATTCCAAGAGACCAATGCCAAGCTTATGTGATCACTACTTCTGAGGTTGAAGCTCCGAAGGACGATGTGGTAGGTAATTTAATGGTTTCTTCGTGTTTAGCCAAAGATTTATTTGACTTTGTATCCTCTCATTATTTCATATCATCCCTATTTTCTATGAAAATTAGATATTTACAATTCTATTTGACAAGGGAGTTCTCAGTCAACACTCTTAAGGGAAGTATCATTACTACAAAGTTCTGCGAATCAATTCCCATTATGGCATATAAATGCTCCTTATTTGTTGATATCATCGTCATACCCATGATTAAATTTTATATAATCCTCGGTATGGATTGGATTTGGGAACATGATGAAAAAATTTATTTTAAGAAGAAAGAAGTAGTTATTTTTGATGATTATGATAAAGAACACCTTATCTTTAGAGTATAATCGTCACCACCTAATTCTTATCTAGATCCTCCCCCAATAGCTCAACTACATTCAATTATTGGGGAGGAAGATAAGGAAATGACTATTTGTGGGGAAAGGAATGTTTAAATAGAGGATGCACCTATTGTGAGAGAATATGTTGATGTGTTTCCAGAAGATTTAACTAGTCTTCCTCCAGAATGAGAAATTGAGTTTTCCATTGATTTTATTCTTAGTTCAAGGCCCATATTGAAGAACCATTATAGAATGGCCAATGTAGAATTAGTGGAACTAAAGAAACAACTACATGAATTGAGTAATGATGGATTTATTCTCCCTAGTGTTTCTGCATGGGGATCCCCTATTCTTTTTGATAAGAAGAAAGATGCATCTAAGAGGATGTGAATTGACTACAATTAGATCAATGCTATAACAATAATGAAAAAATATCCCCTACCTCGCATTGATGATTTATTCAACCATATTTATGGATCTCAACATTTTTCAATGATTGAACTTTGACCTGGATATCATCAGTTGTGTGTGAAGAAGGAAGCCATTCCGAAAACAGCAATTCAAACTAGGTATGAGCATTACGACTTTACAGTAATGCCTTTTGGGAAGACTAATGCACCCTCTGTTTTCATGTATCTAATGTACAAAGTTTTCAGGGAATATCTTGATGAATGTTTAGCGGTATTTGTTATTTATATCTTGGTATACTTAAAAAGCTACAAAGATCATGAAAATACCTTGCGTGTTATCCTAAAGGCTCTGAGAAGACATGAATTATATGGTATTTTTAGCAACTGTGAATTCTAGCATAATGAGATTTATTTTCTTGGCCATATTGTCTCTAAGGATGGAATCTATGTTGATCCTTCTGAGATAAGAGCAATCTATGAATGGCCGACACCAACGAGTATAACTGAGTTACACAGTTTTGTTGGTTTAGCAGGTTATTATCGACATTTCATCTAGAATTTTGCCTGATTGGCTAACCAATTAATGAAGCTCACACGTAAAGGGGATAAATTCATTTGGAAAAAAGAGTGTGAAGAATGTTTTGATGAATTGAAGAGAATATTAGTCAATTCTCCTATCTTGACTATACCATCGAGGAATGATGGGTTTGTTACTTATAGTTATGCGTCAAAGAATGGACTTGGTTGTGTCTTTATGAAGAATGATAGGGATATTTCATATGCATCACGATAGCTAAAAATTCATGAGAAAAGCTATCCTACTCATGATCTTGAGTTAGCAACTATAATATTTACTTTGAAGATATGGAGACATTATCTATATGGTGAAAATGTGAGATTTATAATAATCACAAGAGTTTGAAGTATATTTTCTCACAAAAATAACACAACATGGGGAAAAAGTGATGGCTTGAACTACTCAGGGATTATGATTTCATGATACACTACCACCCAGTGAAGGAAAATATGGTGGCAGATTCTTTGAGTAGAAATGATCATGTAATTTTGAATAAGATGAGAGTGGAAAAGGGTCCTATTCTCATGGATCTAGTAATGATGGATATGAGAATAAACATGGAAGATTAAACAACAATTCTTTTTCAAAGTGTTTCCAAACCATCGTTACTTGAAAGGATAAAAAGATCTCAGGATGATGATAAAGAGTTCCAAAGGAATATTAATGCTGTGAATGATGAGAGATTGAGTGACTTTGTGTATGAAGATGGAAATTTGAATTTTGGGAAGACAAATTGTGTTAATGATTTACCTAATCTAAAAAGGGAAATTTTGGATGATGAAAAGAGTTCAAATTTCTCTATACACCCTAGGAGCACCATGATGTATGGAGATTTGAAGGAATATTTTTGGTGGGACAACATGAAGAGGGAAATTTCTGATTTTGTGTCATGATATATTGTTTGCCAACAAGTAATAGCTGGAAGGAAATAGCTTGGAGGAGTCATGAAACCTCTTCCCATACCTGAATGGAAATGGTATAATATTACGATGGACTTTGTAATGGGACTAACAAAGACTCCTAGAAGGAACGATGAAATATGGGTTATTGTTGATCGTCATACCAAGTCGGCACATTTTCTTGCTATAAGATAAGATATACCACTTGAACGTCTAGAAAGGCTATATATTAATGATTATTTACGACTTCATGGAGTACCCCTATAGATTGTTTTTTATCGTGATCCATGTTTTACATCATCATTTAGGAATATTATTTAGAAGGCCTTGGATACTGAACTTCGCTTGAGCACTGCCTACCACCCCCAAACTGATGGACAATAAGAATAGACTATTTAATCCTCAAAAGACATGTTGAGATCATGCTCACTTGAATTTCATTGTATGTGGGATCAATATTTACGTATAGTGGAATTTTCCTATAACAATAGCTTCCATTCAAATATTTTGATTGCACCATATGAAGTGTTATACCGAAAAAGATGTTTCACACCAACTTGTTGGGATGATGTTGGTGATAGAAAACTCGTAGCCCTGAACTAGTGGAGGAAATGATGGAAAAGGTAAAGGTAATCCAAAACCACATCAAAGCAGCTCAAAGTAGGCAGATGAGCAATGCCAATAACCGAAGGAAGGATTTTTAATTTCAAGTAGAAGATCATGTTTTCTTGAAGGTATCTCCATGGAAGGGTGTTATACGTATCGATAAGAAGGTAAAATTGATTCGCAGGTACATCATACCTTTTGAAATTCTAGAACAAATTGGGACTGTATCTTACTGTTTAGAAATGCCACGAAATCTCTCCAAAGTTCACGATGTATTCCATGTATAATTGTTGATAAAATAAATGCTTGACCCAACACATGTACTCACCTATGAGGAATTAGAACTGGAAACTGATCTATCTTATTGTGAAGAGCCTATCAATATTCTTGATACTAGAGAACAAGTGATGAGAAACTGGATGACTCGTTTGGTAAAAGTTCTATGGAGAAACCATAAGATGGAAGTGGAAACGTGGGAACCTAATGAACTTATGATGAAGAACCACCAGAATCTTTTCATGTAGTAATATTCTAGAAATTTCTAGGATGAAATTATTTGAAGGTGAGGAGAATGTAACACTCCAAGCTTCCATGGTACGTTTTCATTTGAATAATGCAATAGCTTGCATTGTACGCAACTTCGAGATTGAAACACACTACAGCCAATCAAACTACCCGTTATGAATTGTAATACTGACTTTTTCATATTTTATAAATTTTATTTTTCAAAATTGACTTCATTTTTTGATTTAGAATATCAAAATTAAGTTAGGGTGAATTTTTGGAAATTTTTGATAACATTCATATTTTGATGAATAGTGAAAATTACTAAATTTTAATTAAAAACAACTTTTTTAATAAAAATAATTAATAATGACAAATTATTCATTTGAATGTTTTGGAAGAATAATTAGATAATTTTTTACAATTTAATCTAGTGTTGGTCATTGGACGTAATTTTACATTTAAACTGAACATAAGCAAGTGTCAATCCTTGGATAGTTATTATTTCTTATAAACAATCTTTTTGTTTTGACAAGGGGAATTAATATTAAATTAATTTCTACCACTTCTATGTTTTGAATTTAGAAAAATGGATTCCATATTTGGAATCAGGAGGTCCAAATTGTGTAAATAAGAAACTTTTATTTCTAGAAATTTTGAATAATTACTTCGGTAAATATTTTATTTATCATGGTTAAAGGGTAAATACAGTAAATAAGGGTAAAAAATAATATTATAATAATATTAAATTACCCTAACAGGTGTGCTAACCCTATTGGATGATATATGTCCGACCATGGGCATCCTTGGGTCGATTTTGGGACCCCATAGAGCCACTTGGAAGTGATAATGATATTATATATTAAATAATTTAAATTGGAGACAAAAATAACAAAAGAAAATATCTTTTAGTATAGTTAAAGAAGAGGTAATAACGTCCCCAACCTCTTTCAAGTTCATTTCTTCTTCCACTTATTGTGTGCCGGTGCCTATGATATTTGGAAACTTGCGTGCCTATTGTTCTTCATGATCAAAACATCAAAATATGGAAAAGGAAAGAGGGTCGTGCAAGTATTGGTTTGGTCGCGCATGTGAGTTACGTGACAAAGGCTAGGGCGGTTCGGAGCTATGCGGTAAGACCTGTGTGCCATGAGGATACTTACGTGCCACCGTGTAGGGGGTCCAGTATTCCTATAAATAGAGGACCACCCCTCCTCGTTTTTAACGAAGTTCAAGACTTAGAGATTTTTCGATCTCCAGTGGCACAAGTAGTTGAGTCATGCAAGTGGTAGTTGGGACGAGTAGGTATAGGATGCGCACCAGTTGTTCATTGTGTGCCCAAGGCGGTTTGGGTGAGAATGGAATTGAGTCGCGCAGCTTTGAAGTTGAAGTAGGCGGTGTTGCGTAAGTGGTTGGTTGATACATGCGTGCCAGTTTGAACTTGCACGTCGAATTTGTGCCGCGCAGGAGACAAGCGTGCAAGGTAGTAAAGAAGTGTTCCATTATTTTCGAGCTGCGTGAAAGTAGGGAGATTGCCTGGTACCCTTTAAGGGAAGTGAGATTTGAATATAGTTTAGATTTGGACTTCAACAGAGCATCTACACGCAACAAGGGATGTATTCTTTAGTGATGATGAAGAGACCTTCACATCTATAAACTGACTGTGACTTCACCAAGGGTAGTGAGCCAGGGGGAGTCAACGGGAGTGACCCGAGGGAAGCAGTGAGATATCCCTGAATATTTCTAAATGCAGTGAGCCATGGACATAGTGACTGTGCCCGAACCTTTGTAATCCACAATTGGTGATATTTATTGGAATTTGGTATGACCGACCACCTGTTAGCGTATGCTCCTTGAACATAGCCCTTAGTTGTGAACCAAGTAAAAACTGTTGTGTCATCTCTCTACATGTGAATGTTTTCATTATATTCATATCCATCATAAGGTTTAACAAGTTCCTACCAACGTGGGAGAAAGATCCATCACTTTAAAAGAAAAATTTAACACCATGATTCACCCCTCCCCTCTCAGGGTGTCCCGGGGTCCTACAAGTGGTATCAGAGGGAGGTTGCTGGTGTTGAATCTGTCCTTTGTCATCATGGAGTATATATTCAATGTCAGGGGAGTCCCACTCATCGATAGAAGTAATTTAAAGATCTGGAAGAACAGAATGAGATCTCATCTAAGATCCCTTGGAATGGAAGTTCTATTTTCTACTGTGTAAGGTATTAATATTTCTGATCCAATAGGGGCGGATATGATAGATACTAATAGAAACATTATCGATGCAGATTCTAAAGCACATAATGCTCTCACCGCAGCACTTTCTGATCAGATTTATCTAAAAGTGATGAGCTTCACCTTAACAAAGTTCATGTGGGATAAACATGAAAATATTTATGATGGAGATAGAAAAGTGAATGAGGCAAAACATCAAGTGCTACACAATAGGTTGGATAATCTGAAGATGCATCTTGATGAGAATGAAGACTCCTTCATCAATCGAATTACTGAAGTGGTTGGAGAAATTCGGGGCCTAGGACAAGAATTCAGAGACATTGACATTGTGAAGAAAATATTGAGAATACAACCAACCCTGTAAAATGCAAAGGTTTCAGCCATTGAGTAAAGATATCTTTCCAAACATTATTTGGATGATCTGTTGAGCAGCTTGGTGGCATATTAGATGAGTGTAAACCCCGAAGAAGCTATAACTCCTATTAGCAAGGAAATGTCATTCAAAGCCATGGAAAAACTGAAAATTTCAAAAGATAGTGGTGATGAAGATGATGAAGAAAAATAAGTTCTTTCTCTAATTTCCAAGATGCTAAATATGGGAAAAGGTAAACATAAAGGTAAGTTACCTCTGGCATGAATTCATTATGAAAGAGTTGGGCACATTACCTCTCAGTGCCAATGAAAGTTCAATCATGAAGAAAGTGAAGCAGAAGACAATGAGAAGCCTCAGAAACGGTTTTTTAAAAAACGGTGACTTAAAATATGAAAAGAAGATACAAAAGAAGTGTTTTTTCTGTGAAGTAGTAGAGGATGATATTTAATTCATTGAAGAAGAAGAACCCAAATTTAAAAATGGATATCGTGCTTCCATGATTGATACCATTGAAAAGTTAGAACCCTCTATCAGCAAAGAAAGAGACAATGATATGACTCATAAATGTGATCCCAAGTTGAAAATTAAATGTTCCTTTTCAAAGGTTGAGAAAAAATGAAAGAAATGTATTAAGTGAAAAGAAATGGTTAATGAATCATAAGAATATGTTGATGAGCATGAAGATGAAATTGAATGACTAGAAGAACTAGTGAGAGTTCAATCTTCTATCCTTTAAATCATAGACAACATTGCACAATTTAAGCTTTGAATTCAGGAACAAGAAGAGGTCATAAATGACCTTACATCTAGATTGGAAGAGAAGTCCAATACTGTTGAGGGTCTTGAGGAAGAAGTTGTTATTCATAGAAGAAAACTGGAGTGTCGATCAACCACATATGTGGGTAAGAAGAAAATTCATTTTGGAAGATTCTTCGATACAGAGTTACTAGAAATATCCAAGAGTGGTTCAGATTGGGTTTGAAAAATATTGAGTGATCAAAGACCCACTTACATGGGAAAGAGTGGAATTGGATGTGAAGCTGAGACTTTAACTGCTCGAAGTGGAGAGAGTCAAAAGAAAGACAAGATAAAAGTATGACATGTTGAAATGTTTCCTGATGTGCTGAAAAAGAAACCCTCAATCCAGAATAAAATATTAACAAAAAACTATTCTCAAACATTTAGAAATGATAGGCAGTCTAACTATTCTCCGAAGGTAGAAGGCATGAGGATAAATTCAAGTGAGAAGAAATTTTTTCTCATAAAGTGTCAATTCTGTGGCTATCTAGGCCATACCATGACATATTGTGAAGATGTACAGATCTGATTGAATGGGGAAGATCGGGGATATCAACAAGGGAGACCGAATTCATATCCTCCATCTTATAGAAGAAATATTTTCTATGGATACTTTTTTCATTGTTCTAACATTGGCCAAAAAGTTATGTATTACATGTAGAGATTCGATAGGAGAGATTCACACAACTCTTAGAGACAGGTCAATATCCACCCTCCTGATGGTGTTGTTCTCACAAACAGTTTCTCTCCTCTGGAAGAAGATTACGGCTTTGAAGAATCATATTTTGTGGAGGAATGTGTTAGAAGGCCATCGATATCCTTTATTCGATCTAGCATTTCAAGGAATGAAAATAAGAAGAACGAGAAATCCAATTTTGTAGAAGTATTCCTCAATGCTACAAAGAGCATTAGCACCTGGATTCTTGATAGTGGATGCTCTTCCCATATGATTGGAAATGCTGAACTTTTAAAGAACATTAAAAAGATGATTGATGGAATAAGGAGGTTTGGTAATGATGGTGCTTTGAAGATTAAAGGTAGTGGGAATACTTCTCTCGCCAATGGAGAGCTAAAGAATACTGAAGTTCTTTATATGGATGGTCTACGTCACAATCTCTTTAGTGTGAGTAATCTCTGTGACTCAGGGCTCATAGAAACTTTCAATAAAAAAGGCTACACTATAAAGGAAAAAAAAGAAATTCTCTTATGAAAGGCTGTAGAATAGATAGAAAATTATATTAGGTCGATAGCAAAGTGAACTCTTGCTATTTGTCTGTTGAAGAAGAAAACAATTTGTGTCATTGAGGGCTGGGGCACATTAACCAAAAAGATAGGGAAAAGATACCTAAGATGAAGATAGTCATGGATATCCCCATTCTGAAACATGAATGGGAAAAATCTCGTGATGCTTGTATTCGTGGGAGGTTTGTCTGTAGTTTAGATCGGCCAAAGAAGAAAAGGGAATCACATATTCTTAATCTCATTCATACATATGTATGTGGCATGGTAAATGTTGCTGGAACTCATGGATAAAGTTACCTTTTCTTTTTCATAGATGAGTACAGTAGAATGGCATGTGTAATGGTTATAAATAGGAAACGACAAGTGATTGACTGTATGAAAACATGCTGTCTAATCACCGAGAATGATACTGGACAAACAATCAATGTGTTGCGATCAGAAAATGGAGTGGAATACACATACATTGAATTTGAAAACTACTTGGAGAAGCATGGGATACAACATGAGGTAGCTGCCGTGAGATCTCCATAGTAAAATGGAGTTATTAAGCGCAGAAATCGACAGGTTAACAATATGTCCAAGACTATGCTGATTGAGAGTGGTATCACTTGCCATTAAAGGAAGGAATGTGTTGAAGCTGCAGTGCACATTCAGAATCAAACATAGATATATATGGGGGAAACAAAGACACCATATGAAATGTGGCATGGAAGAAATACTTGATTGATATACTTTCGTGTTTTCAGAAGTAAATTCTTCATTCGGAATAAAGTAGGAAATCAAGGGAAGTATGGTGACAATACTGATGAAGGAATTTTTATTGAGTATCCAATGAACAAAAAAGCCTACATATGTTTCAACAGTCTATTAGGAAGGATTGTTGTAAGTTGTGATGTTAAGATAATTGAGGAAGCAGTTCAAAAAACTCCGCAGTCACATAATGATGTTGAATCAGAAGAAGAATTTGATGATGAAACTGTGGCTGGAGAGAATGCAATTGAACTGCATATGAGAAATTGTATAGCTGAGATTGATCCTTCTAACATAATTGGGGACATGAGTGCACCCACACAAACAAGGAGGATGAGGAATAACATGCAATAATCATTTCTGTCAGTGGTGGAGCCATCCTCATGCGAAGAAGCTGCAAAGGATGAATCTTGGGTGAAGGCCATGAATGAAGAGCTAGATCAGATTGACTAGAATCAGACAAGAGATCTTGACGAGCATGGAAGTGTTATCAGAAACAAGGATTGACTGGTATGTAAGGGGTATTTTCAGATTAAAGGTGTTGATGTTGAAGAATCCTTCGCTATAGTGGCTATACTAGAGTCAATCAGACTTTTCCTTTCCATGGCACTCCAAAGAGGATATAAAGTATATCAAATGGATGTCAAGACAGAATTCATGAATGGTGTACTCGATGAAGAAGTCTACATTGAAAAACTAGTGGGTTTGTTATTGGTACTGATGAGAAAAAGGTCTGCAAACCAAAGAAATCCCTATATGGTTTGAAGCAGGAACCACGAGCATGGTATTCCCACCTAGACTCTTATCACAAGAAGCTGGAGTTAAAAATAGGAGGAGTGGATCACAATATATTTGTGATGAATTCTCCAAAAGATCAATTCGTGGCTCTAGTCTATGTTGATTATATCATATTTGGTGGTAGCAGGAAGAACTCAGTGGATGAATCTTCCAATCATATGAAATCAGAATTTGAAATGTCTATGATTGGAGAGCTCACATATTTCATGGGGATACAGGTGACTCAAAAGAAGGATTACACTTTCATTTATCCAAAAAATTATGCAAGAGAGCTAATGAAGAAGTTTAATATGCAAGACACCAAACAAATGTCAACTCTAATTGTAGTTGGTTATAAACTTGGAAAGCATGAGGATGTGGACTCTGTTGATCCCACCATGTATAGGAGGATCATTGGGAGCCTACTGTACCTGACAGCGACACAACCAGATATTGTCTTTTCCACATGTCTTGCGGCCTGCTTTTAGAGTTATCCAAAGGAGGAACATATGGCAGCAGTAAAAAGAATCATGAGCCACATTCAAGGTACACATAAATTTGGGTTATATTTTGCTACAGGCGGGAACAGTGAATTATCCGCGTTTTCTGATGTGGACTGGGCTGGTGATGTAGTAGACAGAAAGTCCACTAGTGGTGGAACCTTCTATATTGGGCAGAAATGTGTTGGATTGTTGAGCAAGAGAAAAGAAAGTACTTATCTTAGTACTACTGAAGCTAAGAATATATCCGCCACAAAGGCATGCACTCAACTGATATGGATGAAGCAACAACTAACATATATTGGTGATTAAGTGAATCAGCCAATGGTAATTTACTGTGATAACAAGAGCACAATTGATCTCACTAATAATCATGTTTATCATTCTCGTACAAAACATATTGAAATCAGGTATCACTTTATCAAAGAAAAAGTTGATCAAGGGGTGATTAGAAAGGATCATGTGGGAACTGATGAGCAAGTGGCTGATATCCTAACCAAGCCATTGTCAGCGGCTGTGTTTAAGAAGCATCGGTTGATCCTCAGTGTTCAGCGACCTCCTAGTGCATAAGGAGGTTTCAAAATACCCCTCTTCCAAATTATGATAAATATTTTTATTTGTTTATGGATGTGATGCAGGTTTGTGGGGGAGATACTATACAGGGAGAGTATGGTTTAAGATGAACATTGACCAAATCACCATACTTTGGGTTTATTGTCAATGGGTGGGAAAGAAATAAATTCAGGCATGTTCATGTAATACTCCTGTGACATGATGCGAATTCAGTGTCAGTGATAGGATGAGAAGGAATACATCGGTCATGATATGTTTCATGGGCATAATTGAGAATTCCAAAACACTGGATCCCAATTCAATCTTCCTATTTTGTTTTCTACTTTGAGCATTTCTCACATAGACATAGTGTGTTGGACGAGTTGATTCTTCAAGTTTTTGGTTTACATATGGATGGAGATCTATTGATTTTGTTTTCTGATTCCCAACAAACCCAAAGGGGGAGATTTTTGGAACCATGGTCATCTATTCATGAATTGGAGTATGGTTTGTGTTTATTGTAAATCCTCATAGGATGTTCATAATGTGTGCTAGCAATGTTCTCATACATGTCAAGAAGATTATAGTATTGATGGTGGCACCATTTTCCAGTGTTTGCCAAATTTTTCGGCCTGAAAATAGACAAATTGAGAAAAGTGATTTTGGAAAAGATACCTATGTGCCGTGTACTTGAAGGAGAGAGAACTTGCACACCTAGTGTTTGTCAAGATTAGAACATGGAAAAATGGCAAAGGGATAAGGGTTGCAAAAGTATTGGTTGGGTCGCGCAGGTGACATGCGCGCCGAGAAGGGACTTGCACGCCGGTGCCTAGGATGTTAGGAAACATGAACACCTATTGTTCTTCATGATCCGAACATAAAAATATGGCAAAGGAAAGAGTGTCACACAAGTATTGGTTCGGTCATGCATGTGAGTTACGCAGAAGAGGCTCGGGCGGTTTGGAGCTGTGCACCGAGACCTATGCTCTGTGAGGACACTTGCACGCCACCGTGTAGGGGGTCCAGTTTGCCTATAAATAGAGGACCACCCCTCCTCATTTGTAACGAATTTCAAGACTTAGATATTTTTTGAGCTCCCATCGCGCAAATAGATGAGTCGCGCAAGTTGTATTTGGGCCGCGTAGGTAGAGGCTGCGCGCCGGTTGTTGGTTGCACGCCCAAGGCAGTTTGGGTGAGAACGGAATTGAGTCACATAGGATTGAAGTTGATGTAGGCGGTGCCACGCAGGTGGTTGGTTGATACCTGCGTTCCAATTTTAACATACGCTCCGAATTTTTGCGGCGCTGGAGACCTGCACCCCAGGTGGTAAAGAAGTGTGCCAATGTTTTTGAGCTGCGAGAATTTTGGGAGATTGGTCGGTACCCTTGAAGGGAAGTGATATTTGACTACAAGCAAGAGTTGGACTTCAACAGAGCATCTATATGCAATAGGGGATGTATTCATTTGAGATGATGAAGAGACCTTCATGTCTATAAACTGATTGTGACTTCACCAAGGGCAGTGAGCCAAGGGGAGTCAATTGGAGTGACCTGAGGGAAGCAACGAGCAATCCCTGAACTATTGTAAAGGCGGTGAGCAAGGGACAGAGTGACTCTACCCGAACCTTTGTAATCCACAGCTAGTGAAGTTTAGTGGAATTTGGTATGACCGAAAACTTTTCGGTGTATTCCCCTTAGACGTAGACCTTAGTGGTGATCCATGTAAAAATTGTTGTGTCATCTCTCTGCATGTGAATGTTTGCTTTCTGTTCAAATCTATCATACAGGTTTAACAAGTCCCTACCAACGTGGGAACAAGATCCTTCCCTTTAAAAGAAAAAGTTGACACCCTGATTCACCCCTCCCATCTCAAGGTGTCCCGAGGTCCTATATTATCCACCTAAATGATGCTAAGTAACATATACTAGGTATCGACAGTGCTTTGATCCAAATGTATAGGAACATCAACACTTTATAGATTGGGGTATTACACCCACTCAACATGTGCATCTTTTAAAGGACTAAGATATTCAGTCCCTTGACTGGTCTCTATATTTTGATCTATAATAGGCTCAACCATTTTCATTCTAGATAGGTTAAAGTTATACTCCATTCATTACATTTCATATAAGATAATTTCATGATCACATTTTTCCACTAACTGTTCCTCAACAACATCCTCTTCCTCAATAAAAGGTTCTTCTTCTATGTTCTCCTTAGGAACAACATTTTATTTTACTCTAGCAGTAGATTCCTTTCCTGAAGTATGTTATTATATTGAATCTATACTTCTTTCAGTAACATTTATATCCTTATCAACTACATTATGTAGAACATGTTGAAAACTATCTTCTTTTTCCAAGACAATTCCATAGGTGAAACAACTATCACTTTTTATTCATTATCAAAATAATCAACAACATCAACTAGTTCCAAAAAAGGGTCAAATATGTTCATAGTTCTTGAGGGATTCTCTACCGAATTGAACTTTTCATTCAACCATTCATTTTTATTCCCCCAATATTTTTCCATTGATTCTAGATTACATTAATTCTTATGACTATATCCATTGAGATAAAAAACTCATAATATTTGATAAATTTTTTATTCAGTCTAACCAATCCTTTAACAGACTACATTGTAGAGATTAATCTTGAATATAATGGAGAGGTAGAATATGAAATCATGTTAATCAATTCACACATGTGAAGTATGACATACTAACACATTTTTTTCTTGTGACCATTTTTATAAGATATATAAAAATGTATCTTGACACTTAAGATTGGAAAAATCCCCTTTCCATGGACTAATCAGGTTATTGATAAACATAAATAGAAACCTTGTTTCACCTTCCAACTCACCAATGATTTCCCTTATTTTATTATTATTTTTAGTAAAACATCCTAGTGCCTATTCTAAGAAAAAAACATTACTAGGAGAAGGAGGACCTATCTAATAGTCCTCAAATATTAAATCATGAGGAATCCATAGGCAGCCAACCCATAACCTTGAGGAATAATTACACCATTGAGCATTTATACAGCTCATAATAACAAAACTATATTCAATATCAAAGGAAAATTGGACATTCTGTTAAAACTGAGAATTTTTTTTGGAAATATCGGTCTCGTCTTATTTGTGAACCAATTTATCCAACCCCGATCTTCTAGTGCCTTCCAAACTAGTGACTTACATATTTGCAACAACTTATGGAGGACCTCTATTTTTGGCACTACTATTCAATCAACATGATTCGGATTCAATATTCCATTGGGATTTACATTATATTCCCTTTTCACATTCTTTAGATATTTGGACTTCTCAAGAGTTTATGAAGACATGCGCTTCATTATGGAAATTCAACTTCGGTTTGAGAGAGATGAAGTGGTAAATTGGACTTACATTTTGAAGGAGTGAGGTTTCACTTTCGATAGAAGCGATATTGAGTGTAGTAAAGTGTGAATGATATTGGGTTTTTATCATTTAGGGATTTCAGGTATCTCATATTCAAAATTTCAGTATAAAAACAATAAAATAACCAACACAGTGATACAAGAAATAAATTTATTTTAAAATAGAAAAACCGATTCTTTGTAGTTAGACTAGAACAGATTGTAACGGTGTCATCCCTATATTTTGACTCCAAATGATGTGACCATGTCATTTTTATAGTACGTGAACGACAATAACAGAGATACAACAACTGTGAGATCATAAATAGAAAAGAACAACATCATGACATTATCTTATGAAACCATGAAAGTGAGACAGTAATTCAAAGATGTTAACTTGTGAAACCGAAAATCATGAAACTTTAAGCTATGATATTGTAAATGTGAAACACAATGTTTGAGACTGTAAAATTTCAATATAAGATTCACTATTCCAAATTCATGTATAATGTAATTTATCATTTCAGAATTTAATGTTTTGTGAATATATAAAAAAGATGATGTTCAGTTCTAATGAATTCCAAAGTTGAATCACCTTTTTGATAATAATCTCTTAAACATTTTTTTCTTACATCAATATGATTTGTCATATATTGTGAAATATGATTCTTTGAAATATTAATAACACATGTATTGTCACAATTTATAGGTACATGTATTTATTGTTATCCATAGTGTAGTAGTGTGTGTTTAGTCAAAAAAATTTGTGCAAAACAACTACCTACAGCTATATATTAAGCTTCAGCAATAGATAATGAAACATAATTTTTTTCTTACTACACCACGACACCAGAGACTTTCCAAAATTCTGACATGTTCGAGAAATTATTTTTTTCTCTACTTTAAAACAACCAAAATCAGCCTTAGAATATTTAACTAATCAAATGATTTACCACTAGGATAGAACAATCCTAGATTGGGTTTATATTTGAGGTATTTGTAATTACTTGTAACAACCTTTATATGATACTATTTTGGGTTTTCTTGAAAGAGAGCACACATAAATGCAATAAACATAATATCATGTCGACTTGTAGTTAAGATTAGTAAAATTCCAACCATTCCTTTATCAGTGGTTTAAAGATATCATTATTTTCATATCCTTAATATTGATATATAAAGAAATTGTAAATTATCCTAAGCATATATCCAAATAATTTAATGTGAGGTGTGTAGTACATGCCATTTTCATGCACCAACCAATGATCGGGTCAATCTCAATGCACCCTTTTAAAAGTTATTACCGCTAAGTATATCTGTGTTAGAACCACGCCCACTTGTAGTATCCATACATGGATGTATTTATAGAAAAATACATATAATATCTTTCATACAAAAACTTTTGTATGTTTTTATATACTTATCCTCAAGATGTTTCATTTGATTTTGACCTAATATATAATTTTTTAATTCTATTTCTTAAGGATTATATGAAAATTTCTCTGATATCAATTGTAGAGACCCGACCCTAGTATCCTGGATAAAGTGGTTAATTTATTACATTAACACTAGATATAATCCATCATATCCCGAAGGGCCAAAATTTTTAGTATTATTTCTAAATTATATGCATTTTATAATTCAAATTAAATTTTATAAAAAATGATACATAAATAATTTTCTTTTATATCATCATCATTCCCCTTAGTGTATCTTTCCATATAAATAAAAAAAGACAACATGGTATCTGAGGGAAAATAAAACCTATGAAAGGGTTAATACCAAATGATCTGTATAAGTATGAATATAACATAATATATTATTAAATAAGGAATAATTAGTATGTAAGGGTTAATAAACAAAACAAATTCCATTTAATCAATATCATAATTATAATATGGAATGAGTAAATTATGATCAAATAATTCCACATAAATAAGAATATGAGCATAAAACATAACAAAGAATGTTATTACTAATCAAATAATCACATTGAATATCAATGAATGAATTTATAACTAAAGCATTAATAATTACGAACACATTAAACATACCATCCATGCCTCATTATAAGACTTCTCACCGTAAGGAATATTTCCAAGACATCTTATATAAATGGTTAATCCCTCAGAAAAATACCCAACCCAATATGTCTCATGAGACCTATTAATTTATCAAGGGTATATGTAATTCTGGTCCCCATCAATCACTTAATATGTAAATTTAATTCCTCATATTAAAGGGTTTAAGCATAATTTACATAAACATTCTAATTGAAAAACAATCTTATTTAATGTCACTACTTACCACAAAAAATAAACATAATCATAACCACCAAAAGTAACTCAGTGAATGGTAAGTAAATTATATATCCCTATTTTAATAGATTATAAATCATCATGTAAAAACATAAATACACTATCAATGCAATATATCCCTAGGGGATCATAATTTCAATAAATGTTTGATGTTTTTGAAGAATTTAAATGCTATAAAAATGACATTAATTTTTTTTGTTTGAAATAGCCTTATCTCTTTCAAAATAATACTAAAAATATTTAACAAAATTTTTTTATTTTTTTCATAAAAACATTTGAAAACATTTAAAATAATTTTTAAATAATTTTTTTTCTTAAGATGGAATAAAATTATGTTCATTTCGTACACGTTAAAACAAATATTCCTTTCAAATTTTCCATAAAATCTAAACAGGGATTTTTTTGAAAAAAAATGATGATTTCTTTTAAAAAAATTGAAAATATATAGAACATGTAAAAAATAAATTTAATAAATAATTATTAAAATGATAAAAAAGTTTTTTGAAAACATTTTTATAAAACATGTATTTTCACGATAAAAATTTTCGGTTGATGAGAAAAATAAAGTAATATTTTCTTAAAAACATTTTCCTAATAATTTTAAGTAAAAATAGTTGAAAATTGAAATATCACTTGACAATTTTCATGAATAATAATTGGGTAAGATAATATATTTATTTTAATATATAAATATATAATAATATATTTAAGGTTTACTTAAAAAAATATCCCGAATAATGGTGAGAATGTGAAAGAAATCCTTACAAGTTTGGTTACTCTTGAATCATAATCCCCATGAAACAAATTACATCGAACGGAATATTAAATAGAAGTAAGGGAAAACTATACAAGATAAAACATACAAAAAATGATTTTTTATATACTACACAAAGGAAGAAATGGTAATTATGGAATATATTTCATGAAATTAAAAGTGATATGATAAAAACTTACCACATGGTTATGGTCAAGGTCAATGTATATTGATGTTATCTCCCTCAGAAGCTTTGATAAATGGGTTAAATCCTAATGGATTACTTCATCACTTCAGTTTTCTATGTTAACTATATATTTTTAAATACCTATATTTATATTAGGCATGTGATCACATTTTAAAAGATATATTATCAATGTTAAAATTATTAAAAGTATTTTAAATCAAAATATATAACCTTGAAGTGATTTTTTTCTATTACTATATAGCATATTAATTCATTTAGTTTAATCCTAAAGGGAAAATTTTAACATAAGATAACTCGACTAAAGGTTGATGTTGATCCCATCCTCCTTTCAAATCAATTGAGCATGATCTCAACATTTCCTGAAGTGTATGGATAATACTCTCTGCTTAGACAACAATATAAGGGTGGTAAGTCATGCTAAAGTTCAACTCAGTATTCCAAACTTACTGAAGACTTTTCCAAAAATTATTGGTGAATCTTGTCTCTTGAAAAGATACAATCGATAATGGTACTCCATGATGTCTAACAACTACACTGATGTATATCCATGAAAGTAGATCCAATGATAATTATTATCATATCACAAAGAAGTTTCCTGTTTTTGTATAATGATATATTATAAACCGTATATAATTATCCCCACTTTATGTATTTAGAAGATCAATGTCAAATTACATGGTGATGCTTTTCCATTTCTATGTAGTTATGGGTAATAGTTTCATCATCCACATGTATTTTTGTCTTTTCTTATTCACTTGATGATATACAATACTTTTTGACGCAAATTTTACAATATTCTTATTCATATTTCCCCATCAATAATGTTCTCATAGATCTCGATACATCTTTGTGTTTCATAGGTGGATGGAGATGGTTGAGCTATGTAAACCATCCAATAACTCCTTATTTAACTCTGGATTTAGTGGCACACATATTCTTGACCTAAATCTCACAACACCTTCATCATTATCATTAATCTCTAAGTATTTCCATTTCCTTATAGATTCTATTTTCTATTTAATTTTCACATAAACATATTGAGAATAATTTAGCATCTCTAGAAGTGAAAATTGAGAAATTATTTATGAAATGTTTGATGATGTTCCTTCATTTATGATTCCCTTTTCCATACATTCTAAATCAAAGAAGATCAAACCCATATCAATTCTCATTAATGAAAAAATTCCCAGATCCTTTCTCATTAGATCATCTTTTACTTTATTCACATTCCATAGATGGTAGTGTGTGGAGAATTCGTAGTCATTGATCATCTCTAACCATATTCATTAGCACATATTTGGCTATTTGTATGTCAATATATACTTGATTATTTTGTGATCCGTATATATTTCACTCTTCTATAAAATGAGATAATACCCCCATATTTTCAATGTGAAGATCATTTTATCCAAATCAAGATCATGTGTTGGGTAGTTTTGTACCTTAACATTCAAATTTATTGATGAATAGATAATGAAATTGTAATTTTTCATTAATATGCTTCCTAGATCCTTCTTCCAAGCATAGATGAATTCGACCTAAATCTATCCACTTGTGGGTAGTGGGAGAACATGTGCAGTGATATGGGTTTTTATAAACTCCTTGATGTTGTCTTCACATTCAGCATTCAAGGAAAACTTTGCATCCTTCTGAGTTAGTTTGGTAAAAGGGTTTCAAAATCATGAGAATGTTCTCACTAATCAGTGATAAAACCAACATATCCCAAGAAAATAAATATCTATAATAGATATTTTCCTCAACCATCCTTCAATTTCTTTTGTTTTATAAGGGCCTACATATATACTATTTCATTTAAAGATATTCTCCATGAAAGATACATTCTTCAAACATAAATCACATTTTCTTTACATGGTGTAAAGACTCCCTATTCATAAGTTATTTAGTAGAGTACTCAAATACTCTTTATGCTTCTCATTAATTTTGGAGAATATTTAAAAATACTCTATAACGATTGCCACAATTTTTTCGAGGTAATATATAAATACTCAATTCATAAATTCCATGAAGAATGATCGAGAATTATTGTGTCTGAATGGAATTATTTTGAATTTATAGTTCCCGTCCCTTGTACGAAAATTATTATTGGGGACATAATCCTTCTTCCCCTTAACCTAGTAATATCTTGACTATATAACCTCCTTGGAAATGTATTGTTCTCTATATTTTTTATTTAAATATTCATCAATCTGATGTAGGGGGCACATTTTCTTTATTGTGATCTTGTTGAGGCCACGATAATCGATGAAATGGAACATTGTCCCATACTTCTTCTTGACGAAGAGGACTGGTTCACCCCATGGTGAATCACCTGGGAATATGAAACCATTATCAATATTCTCTTGTTTTTGTTTATTCTCCCCCTCGTGTTCCCCAATAGCTATTCTATACAGATTCGTGGATAATGGAATTTCTCCATGTACAAGAATGATTGAGAAAAAGATATCCCAACTAGGAGGAAGACCATGAAATTACTCAAGATAAACATCAGTAAATTCCCTCACAATAGGAATTTATTCAAGGGTTATTATTTCTTTATACTTAATCATTTTATCTAAATTATCTTTCACATAGGGAAATAATATCCATTCTTAAGATTATGGTGCTAAAAGAAGCTTCATACTTCTCCATTCATTTAAGAGAATTTGAGGATGATTCCCATTGTAGAGAGTGATTAAATTATCATGGAAATTTATACTATATCTATATAGGGAATGCAGAGCCATGCCATGAATTGAGTCAAATTCCAACAAAGGGGGTAGGAAATGGTTTTCTAGGAAATTTATCCCACAAATCTTGATAGGGAAGGGGTTATATACTTAGTATGAAATAATTCCCACATTTGTTTTACCCTAACAAATATACTACAATTTATTTTGGTGGTGTTTGAATAGTTCTACTAAAATTTTGTGATATGAAGGAATTCATAGAACCAAAATAAAAATGTAAATTTTCTATTCCTTAATGAAAAACTAGCGCACCTATCAAAAATTTGATTTTAGGATTTAATTTGGTGGTAGTGATGTAAAAATCTCATCCTTACTACCTTGGATGTTATTGGTTTTATATGAAAACCCTTTTATTAGTGGATTTTTATCACAATACCATGTTTATTAATGTTGTAGCATTGAAAAATATGATGAGGGTTGACTAAAGAATTAATTTCCTCCATCGTAGTAGCATGTTCCTCCTATTTGAAATCATTGGATAGGTTTCCTTCCTTCCCACACCTGAAGAATTTACCTTTCCCCTTAAATAAAATTCTAGGGTCCTTCTTTCTTCCCCTATGATAAGTGGGATGATGAAATTTATTATCACCATTACATTTCTTTATCAAACCACCAGAATTGATCCCTAAAATCCGTTTCATATCACTATGAAACCCTTTTGATTATCCACCCTATATTTCATCTTTGAGGGCACATCAAAAAAATCTTCAAAGCTATCAAACTCACTGATTATTTGGAATTTCTATAAGATAGGGTTTTTCCCACCAAATAAGTTTTCAACATTGAATTTGGGGGTAAAAAAATGAAAGAGGAGTAATACATATTCCTTGTAATGTTTGCTTCCTATTCCCTGATAGATTCATCGTCTTTCTGCTTCATAGGCTGGAAAAAACCTTTCATTTTATTTTGGAGGGTCTAGGGAAATATTTATTGATTTTTTTAAATATCCATCCACACCATTGGTTATATATATTCCTCACGATTTGTATTTTTTGTCGATGTCCACCATTAATCAGCTTCACCCTCCATATGATAAACAACCAAAAGAACCTTCTATTTTTTGAATAAATGAAGGTTGGAGAAGATATTATAGATAGATTTGATATATTATTTGGTGATTGAGGGACCAGATGATCCATTTATATTTAAAGGCCTTTTTCACATGAATCTATCAATTGTTGATTGTTCTATTTTGTGGGATTTGGATGATCATCTTAATCTAGGATTCTATTCAAACACCGACTCACCTGATAGAGTATCATTATGAGTTGTGTGATTTATACTCCCATTGGGATGGGTATCTCGTTGGTGTTGTCATCACATTGATTGTTTACCTGATTCCTCCTCTTTCCAAACATTAGATATAATAAAATAAAAATTAAGTGTGAGTATATTTTACATTTAAACACATAAACGATAATTTAATGACATTAATTGGATAACTAATAAAATACATTTATTTCCTCAAATTATGGATTAATAGGCTTAATTAATGGTTATACAATATCCATTTCATAACATATACTATTATGGGACTATTTTTCCTCCCATAATAATGGTTCTTTAACATGTTTTAGCTTAAAACTACGTTGGATAACCTGGGAAAATACATAAGAAGTGGGTGAGTCATAAATCCGATTAAGGGAATATTTTTGGAATAACATGAATATGATGATATATTTCATACCAGGAATGTCAATGAGGCATAAAGGAACACGAATAACAAGGCATTACATAACATGATAATCATAACATGTTAATTATGGAAACAACTTAAAACACTACATCATAAACATGATTCAAGTCTAAAACATCAAGACATCATGGAGGAAAAGGTCTAAAATTGATATTCAGTACACTCTTATATGAACATGAAGTATCATGATACTAAACATTACATAATCCATTGGAGTGCTATATAATTCTGGGTGCATGTTTCATATTTATTTAATTGTCAGGATTTACCATTCCACATAGATCATAAAACATGAATTCATTCATCATCCTAATTTATTCAAAGATCACAGAGTGTTCAATAAATATATGTAATTACCTAGTAAAATCTTATATGTTCACTAATTTTAACAACGTTGATTTGAAATGGTTATGATATTCAGTACACATTTGGTTTGGCTTGGTAAATCATAGTGAAAATTCAACAGCATAACAACGTCACTAAATAGTTCATAAAATGAGTGGATGAGAGAGATAATAGTCTATTTTTATTTCTAAATCAATTATATAGTAATAAGGTTCAATAATTACCTATCTAAAAATTTATAATTAGAAAAATATTATATACAATAATAAATATTCTTGAGGAAAAAGGGCCAGGAATTGATGCTTATGAAATTTCAGCATGGTAACAGGTATATAGGGGAGGGATTAATGAGAGATAAAGGGGTCTACCATAATTTATAAATAATTATGTCATTATTGGATAGGTGAAAAATCATTCACCATAAATAGTAATTTAAAAAAGGTATAAAAAGATAAATAATGTTTGATAAAATGAGAAAGTATGGAACCCTTACGAAATATCAGTATGGTAAGAGGTGTTCTTATGGGTATTAATGAGAGTGAAAGGGGTTTTCACCATTTATACATCATAAGGGACGTATGGGGGAGTTTTTAAAATATACCTAATTATTAGGAATAGAAATGTTCGTAACATATAAGAGATTTTCGAATAAAAGTGGGAATGTGAGGATCCCTTACCCTAAGATTATGACATAAAAATAATGAAAGGGGATTCTTGAGATATTGGGAGAACCTTTTTAGCATTATAAATATGGTATGTAAGATTAACATTGTGATACAATGTTTATTATTATAGAGAAGTGGGATCTTGGGTGGGTTTATATAATAAAATAGGTGGATTTCATTAATATTTAGGGTTTGACTCTCCGAAATAAAATTTTTCAAACAATAAACATTATTAAAGGTTTTACCCATGTGTTTTTCAAATGTGGAGAGGTTTTAATTATTTAATTTAGAAAATTTACATACATTTTCAAATAATTCCCTTTCTTATGTGGAGGTGAGTAACACTTTTAAATAAATGATTTTAGAACTCTAAAATATATGAAATGTTTAGGAGGATTCCTATATGAAAAATAAAATTAATTAAGTAAAATTAAAATCACATTAAATTAACTTGAAAAAATACATCCATCCAATTATACCCATTAAAGTACTTATTTCCTCATATTTATGTCATTATGAAGTCATGACAAACACAATATATTAATAATATATTTAATTTTTTCTAAAAAAATTGGTTGTCTAAGAAATTATGAAAAATTCACCATCGGATAATTTCAACATTATGATTCCAAAAATATTATAAAATTTATCTAAATATTTTTTTTTAAATATTTAAAATTTCAATTTTAAAATAATATTCTATATTTATTGATAGATTCTTGGTTTTTGACATTAACAGTTTTTGAACCCTTATAAAAAGTTCATTTCACTTCATAAAAACAAGATGACCATTTATAATTAATAATTATTATTTAATATTAAAATTTTATTAAAATTTTATTTGTTTCAATAATCTATTAAATTGTTATAATAAATCCCTTAATTTAATTCCAAAATTACCCTAAAATAAAAATTGTTTTCCATTGAATCAAAATCAAAATCATTTATAATGTAACCATGAAATGAAAAATAATTAATTGTTCTATAAAATATACATATTTATGTTATTAAGTTCTTCATACATATCCCATTACTACACTATTATAGTTTTTAAGAGTAAAGTGTGTGACAGCGAGACATTCCTGGGGTCATTCGACAAAAATGGGTTGGGTCATGATCTCGATAAGATTGAACTTCTCTCTTAAATAGTTTCACCCATGATTCTCTTTTTGGATCATAGATTCGGATTTGTTATGGCCAAAGCCTAGTGATGCTCTCTTACTCAAAAGGATCAATAATTAGTCTTAATTGGGTATAATCTTACTGGATGAGGCCCTCATTTAATTTATATGTATCAATTGGATTAGATAAAGACCTATGTTTATATTAATCATCTGATCACTATTTAATTATTATAATAACAATGGTAATATTGTTAAAATATTTTAAATCCAATGACATAACCATGGAAGTGCATGTGCTTTGTGTAACAATATTCCATAATAAGAAATTTACTTTAATCATAACCAGAAACTTCATTTATAATAGTTGATGTTATTAAACACCTGGGAATGGACCCAAGGTTGATGCTATTAAATTGAGGTAATATTATCATGCCAATCACTGGATCTTATGTGATTAGGATTCCCTGGATTTTGGAGATTCATGATATAAATTATATGACCAATACAATTCCCTAATACCATGTGATCTTTGGTTGTTGCTAGTAACAAGGGATAGTACGCAATCTACCTCATTGGATATAGATGTGGGATTTACATACTAGGACTACCCTTGTCATTTCTATTATGAAGCTCATGCTTAAATAAGGAATTATAAATATCTTTTTATTGATGGAATTAGAGTCCTCATTATTTAATTGGAATCTATTTCCATTAATGTAATGATATAAGGATAATCATGTGGGAATGACTAGGTCCCGATGGTTGAAATGTCATAGACATGACAAGAATTACCAAAACGTTGATTCCTATTTGAGATCATGCCTTAGTAAGGAATCCAACATATTACAGTTATTTCATGTATCAAAGTAATTTTAGTTCAATAAGATGTGGATTACACACTGAGGTTTCCCTTATATGAAGGAAATATCATATTATTCCACTGATTGGGGCCTACACACTAACAATTCCCTTATCCTTATAGAGGATTGAAATGTGAATGATATGATCATTTTGACTCCCAATGACCAAGTGATCTATGCTTAGTTTGAAAAAAAAATAGATAGAATATAGTAAGTCTCTTTTCTTGTGGGTTATAGATTTATGTACTTGGAATTCCATTTTGATAATTATTATGGACCTAGAACCTTATGAAGGTGTCATACATATCCTACTTATGGGAGGAATCACATTACCCATAGTTCAATCAATTAAGGAATACACACTGATGTTTCCCATTTATATTGGAAATATCATATTAGGTCATTGATCACGGATTACACATTCAGGTTTCCCTTTGGGGAGGTTGGACAATGTTATCAAGTCTTAGGAATCCTGATTTACCTACCCTTCTTTCCATCCTGTAATCTATTGTTTTTTCACTCGACATGCCTTAATTGTCTTCTTGAGAGGTTTTAGGATGTCTTCCTGACATGTCCAACGAAAATCAAATGATCTAGTTTTCTTTTCAAAGGGATGTCTCATAACCTATATGGCTTTTCTGAAGGTTTGATGATGATCAAGGATGACTGATCCAGAGGACATTATAAAACCAGTATTTTTTTCCTTGGAATCAATCTCATGATGTTGACTAACATGATTAGATAGAATCATATGATCTAACATACATTCCCCTGGTATCATAATCAAATATATATGACATGCTTAGAGGGTGTTGCGGGAGTGAGTGTGACTTGTTTCGAAGGGTGTTGTATATCCTGGATGACTTGTTCTGGTGTCATCATGAGAGCCATTTGACATGATTAGGGTATTTCACAAGAGCCAGCTGACATACTCAAATAGAATTGAAATTACTAGATGGATTTTCTAATGGATGATGGGAGAATAATTTTACATGGCCTGATTCTATCATGAGACTTAGCTAACATGTACTTACATCACTATATGATATGGGTGAAATTTATATCGAATGTTATGAGGCTTGGATGGTGAGCCTAGAGGGTTTCATGTTACTTGAGTGGAATAAAATGGGGTTCCATGGGACTTACTATGACATGTATAAGGACATATCATAATCCAAGAAGTATAACAAATGAATATTGCATGACCTGGGCAATATTTCATGGTGTTTCATCATGTCCTGGGTGGTTCATGGAAACTATATAGGGATAAGTGTATTTTTTTTCATCGCATACGTATTTTATATTTTACTCTTTATCCCAAACTTGTATTTCAAATTCCTTATAATTTTTCTATGATATTGTTTTATGTGTTATAGGTTTTATAAAACACATGGTATTTCTATCACATAAACAATCAGAAGTCCCCTACGTGATATATGAGTGATCACATAAAGTGTATATGCATGATACATAATCAATCCTGTTGTTCCCTGGATATAACCTGGTTGAAAACATTACTAGTCGCAAGATTAGACCATCCACATAATCCACTATGATGATTGGGTTTTCTAGTGTTAGGTTACAAAGATTCTCTTATTTCGTACTAGAGTGGGTGATTTAATGGCCTTGTACCCTAGTTAATCACTGATTTGCACATCATGTATTGTGAAAATAGAGGTTGGAGTTAGTGGAGGGATTTTATGTCATGTGTTTTCCAGAGGTTCTTTAGTAGTTTATTCTGGGGCATCATGTGATTTTTCACAACCATGAGATCATCCCATTAATTACTATTTTGTTGGATTACAGAAAATAATAGGGGTCTTTCTGAATCATGCATACATGCCAAGGGTAATGGGTTTTTATTATATTGACATGTCAAAGAACATTTTAGGCATTAGGACTCCCACTGAAAAGATTTAACATGATATTTTATGCCTTATCTAGGATATTCTATGAGACAATGATGGCTTTCCAGAGGAATTTTTCATGATCAAATGAGATTTTCAAGTGTTATTACGAGATAGTTTGGTTCAATCACCTAATTTTTATAATTGAAATAGGTTCCCCCGTTTTATTATTTATTTACTTATTTTATTTTCAAAAGGCTTATTTATCTTTGGGTCATGAGTGAGTGTTGTCAAGGACTAACACTTTCCCCATTGGTGATGTTCAACATGTCCAATAAAAGGTCTTGGGGTAATGCATGATCACTTCATGGATAAACACATTCACTTATTTTTATATCCAAAGGGGGAGCATGAGACTAACTAGACATGTCTGATTTTATTTTATTGATGGGGTTGACATTCTTGTGGGATCATTGATGACCAGGAGAACATGTTAACAGGGATTTTTTGGTGTTTCATGGGCAGAATGGGTGTATAATGTGAGTTTTACTATAGCGAGAGCAAATAAACATTACACTTTTTATTTCCTTTTTATATTTTACTAAGGTTGGGAATCTCATGTGGTTATCGGGTGTTGTTGAAGTCAATAAATATACCTATTGGTGAGGTATCATGTGAAATTTAAAACCACAAGTCTCAAACCAATTGGATATTTCCTCATATTTTTCAAGGATTTTTGGATGAGCTATCAGGCGCACGCCTCTTGAGAAATTGTGTGACATGGGGGTTCTTGTATGGTATCCACCAAATGATCATCAAGTGTTTTGGATGACACTACAAGAACAATGAGGCATTTTCAAATGGACTTTATGGGACCTTCTGTATTCTACGCACTTCGCATGTCCATACACATGAACCTTCCTTTGTTCATGTGGTCTCATGTCTCCTGGATGTTTACATAATTCACATGATCATGTCCACCTTCCTTTTCCATTTATTTATAGGTAAAATAATAATCATATTCATTAATTTTTTTTAAGATTTTAATTTTTGTAGAATCAAAAAATACCCCCTAGGAGTGACATCCACATGGACAATGGTTCGGTTCTTAGTAAAGGTAATTTTCCACCAGAGGTATTGGTGGTGTAACAAATTGGTGTTTTGGGAGACATTTGGCCTTCCAATAGTAATTTTATATTCCTTAGTATTACCTATAAATTGGTGAGAGGAGAGGGATTAATTAACAATACACTTGACTGTCTAGATATCTTTCACCCTTCTTTCATCATGTAAACTTGTAACAATACATTCCATTAAGAAACCATTGTGATAACTCTCCACATGTTCATTTTGTAAGAAATATTTCCCAATAATTTTCTTTCCCAGGAACCTTCTTGAATCAATCAATATAATATTCTTTGGAAATTGTTTTAACTTTTGTTTTGGGGATGCACAGTCGTCTTGAGGGATTCATGGGATATTATAGCTTGATCACAGGATCTATTGACTATTATGTGGCTCATGTGACCATGTAATGGTCATAAAATCATGAGTCTCTTTAGGGGTAATGTGGTTTTGTGGTTCTATGCACACTTATGTTGTCTATGAGATCTTCAGGAGTTTGGTAATTCAAGATTCCTCTATACTATTGTGAATTCCATTTTGGTTCATCTGATTCACATGAAACTTTTGGTGTTTCATTTATTTTATTTTAAAATATTTTATTTTATCTCTCTGACATATGCCACTTAATTGTTTCTAGATGGATTCCAAATGTCATCAAGGTTTCTCTACTATGACTAATCAATGGACCACGATTTCATTAAACTACAATGTTGACCTGAGGTATCACATAAATTCTAATAACATTATTCTAAAATTGATTATTCTATTTTTTATTCAATACTATCCTTTATCACATTAGCTTCCGCTATATAGGTTCAGAATGATGGATGATGTTGTCATTCTTCCTCAAAACATTAATCACATGTCGTTCTGGGTGTCAAATTCTCTTGAATGTACTGTGGAAACAATTTCCAAGGATGGATGCCTTATCATAGATCGATCCCATGGTTTTTCATTTATGTTAGAAAATAATCCCTTGGTATTGTATTGAAATTATTTCACTAATTAGGGAATCACTCAGAGTTACTCGAGTAAATTCATCACTTCTCAGAACAACCCAAGTGGTAGATGGATCCTGAAATGAGATCTTCTTCCTTGTGGTAGTTTTTATGATGAATGTGTATTGCCATTATATGTTAGGTAAATCTTCTTAGAGTTCACTAAATAGTTATATACTCTAAGAATTTATGAAAAAAGTATGGAATTTTCAATTTATTGTCTATCGCTCACCTGGTGTTCTTTGAGAACTAGTTATTCAATTGTATCTTGGAACCAACTCATTTCATCTATCATATGGATTTTTCAGAATATTCTATGGGATATATGCCAACATGGCAGTGTCCCCTATATTAGAGAGATGTTTGATGTGTTCATTACTAACATTTATGTTTGGGATGAAGCATTTCAGACATCAGTCATGGAGATAGATATGCTCATCATTGTGAAGTAAAATTTAAAAAAATAGAAGATTATATATTAACATATCTACTTCAACTATTGGATCATCATTTTCCTTCATTGTAGTAATGCTAGGATGACCTCTATACAACCCAATTGGTTCCCTTTATGGATTTTTTTTTATTATTTTCGCTTGTTTTGGGACATTTTTTATTCTAGGGATCATATTACATGCATATATCAATTTAATCCAAAGATATATCCATGAATTCATCTACAAAGCATTAGGAACATATTCCTGCATGGGTGTATGTTCTTATCTAGGGACATGCATTCATGAATCTGGGTCAATACACTGGTGATGGTAGTGCCACTAGTTGAGGGATGATACCTTAATCTCGTTTTGATAACCCTTTCACTCCTTTATGAAATCGTGGTCCATGTTTAGTTATAAAGAATAACCTCTAGGATATGTTGTCCTTTTTTAGTTTTTATATGGCTGTATGTTGGATTATTTCAATTACCACAAATACTTCAATTCCAAAAAGATCCTTGATGCCGTATCTCATTCCAAGATGCTAGAAATATCTATGGTTGGGGTTATTTAACCAGGATCTTAGGTGGTTACCAATTTGTTGATTCGATATGATAACTTTTACATCACCCCTTATCCTTCACTTATTGGTCTGATCATTGATAATGAAAATGTCTCTCTCAGTGATAGGTCATACTATATTTAACTTTGGGGTACAGTTCATGAATCCAGGATCAATGATCTCATCACTTATGAGCCAAATACACGTTTCCAGATTTCTCTTCAATTTAAATTCTCCCAAAAGTTCTCCCCTCTTCCATTTACTGGTGTATGAGGAGATAAACAACCTAAGATTATCCTCCAATTTGGGATGATGTTGGAATACTATGGCACTAATGCTGATTGAATTCTTTCATCTACTGATGATTATATGTTTCATACATAAGATTATCCCCCAGAATGGGTAGCATCCTATTTGGGTTGTTTTCAAATATGTTTGTTTCATCACATGGCAAGTAATTTTCCTTAACAACACCTCTATACATGGAAATGAATGTTGATTAAAGAGAATGGAAAGGCTATGAAGAGGTACCCTGGTTATGGAAATGAAAATCCCAACCGTGGGAGAATTGTTTTCAAGGAAATCATTCCTATGACACATGAAATGGATGGATCCTATATTTAGGGGAGTATATATATATCCTCCTCTCCTAATTCCATTATAGCTTAATTGAATCTTACTCCTTTTGGTGTGCCCATCCCATTAGTCACAGAAGCTCAATCATGACATAGGCAGATCTAGAACCAGATTCATACCTTGATTGTTAAGACTCCTTTGGAAACATTTCATGACCACATGGAATGCCTTCATCAGTTATTTAATGAATTGGGAGAAGGTGGTTTTGATGAAAAACCACTATAAAAAATCATTAAAAAATTATCTGCACTCAAAAAGATTTGTCCACCAATGATAGGGTATTTAACGATACTAGAGATGAGGCTCTCCTTTCTAAATAGATGAAGGAGGCATTAGAAGAACTATTGTAGATTAGCTAGTTTATATCTATTTTTCTAGCCCATATGGATGTATTAAAAACAATATTATTTAAATATGAGGAAAATATAACATTCTTGAGGTTTTATAATAAAAGTTCATCATATAGATTGGAAACTGCTAAAAAGTTATTTGAGAAAATAAATACTTTATTCGTGAAACTTTTTCGTAGGGAATAAGTAGAAAAGGTGAGGTGAGTGGAACTTCATCATTCTATTGATGACTCATTTCAAACTCTTCCCAACTTGGCAATCTAATTGGACCGAAACGTATTGTAGTTAGACTATTGATAATCACTCTATTTTTTATGAGATACTTGGAGAGACACCAAAATGTAGAGATTCCTCCTATTTCATGCTACCACTAAATAGATTTATTTAAGCCTTCATATTTCTATCCAATTTTGGGTTTTCATTAATTTTGTGTATGACTTCTCACTAATCAGATGTTATATAAATCACTAACAATACACACAATTTGCCTAATATCATGTAATAAAAAATGATTGGATCTGAAAATTTAAATCATTAGAGATTCTTCTCGGGGAGATATCAGGAATTCCCAATAACATGTGATTTTTTATTTATATATCCACTCGAGAAATCATAATATTACCCATTTTATTATAAGGATAATTGGGTAGAATACACATCCATAATGGAGGGTTCTCTATCTTTTTTTTCTAAAGCCGATTGGATTTTCTATATTAGCATGGTTTTTTCCAAGGCTATATAGTGGGCATTAATAAATTTTTCATTAATTTTTATTACATAGTTTTAATCGTATAGTTTATGGTCTTTTATAAATGACCTTTCATCACTATAGTTTATAATCATTTATCTCATAACTTATATCTCTATAGTTCATGGTTTTCACCTTAGACATTCTATCACTATAGTGTGGGGCTCTTATCTCAGATCTTTTAACAACGTAGTTTAGGTTCTTTTTGCTTGATCCTTCTACAGTTGTAGTTTAGGGTATTTTTTCTCAGTCCTTCTATCTATTTATTTTTCTGTCTTTTAGTTCATACCATTTTATCAAAACAGTTTAGGGTCATTTTTCTTAGATATTATATCAATAATGTTTAGGGTATTTTATCGTCGACCTTTCTATCACTTTAGTTTATGGTCATTTATATTCAACAATTTGATTCCATCTATTATGATTTATTATTAGTATTAATTGATTTATTTTCATTAAATATGAGTAATATATTCTAGGAATTACCCAAAACACCCTTGGGTGTTGTGTTATACCACGGTGTTTTTGTGGCTCATGGGGATTAAAACTAATTTTTTGTAAGGAGGAGGTTCCACTGGTTGGTAGGTCATCACCAATAAATGTCAGAATAAATGTCAAAGAGAGGTTTCTCCACTCTTTTCCAAGTGAATAGAAGAGTTTGGGGGGAAATATTGGTTGAGGGTGAAATTTTATGGAAGCTAGGCTGATCTGGAAAGTAGTAGTATGGGTGATATAATTCATAACCCAAAAAATTGATTCATTGAATATGGGATGGGACAAACATTATGCGGTGACCCATAACACCATGAGTTTGTAGGATTCACAATGGTGTTTCCAGGTCTCACGAGGTTTGAATATCCTTTTTTAAGGAAGGGATTCCTATATTTTCTTGTTCAATTCCAATATGTGTCGATATAATGGTTAATAAAAGATTGTATCGAATCCTTTTTAAGCTTCAATAGGGATTTTTGAATACTCTATCATCTAGAGGATGAGTTTTGGTATGGAATAAATATGTCTAGGAAGGTTTTATAATTCTTGGGAAGTTAATATCTTAATCGTGAAGCTCAAAACAAAATCCATGTAGTTTGAAATCAGAAGGTGTGGTCCATAAAAGGGTTGCGAATGGAATTTTTAATTCCCACTTTGAGAAATGGTGTAACACACAGTGGAATAATGTCAAGGATATCGAATATGATTAGATAATTTGGTATGTACATTTTAAATCATGGTCCAAAGTGCTAGGGTCATGTGGATGATATTGGAAAATCATACTAGGAATTCCCCATTCCACATTGAGGTATTGAGTTCTTCCTTAGTTATTTTAAGGATCACAAGGGTAAGAAATTCCTTTTTGTAGTTTGAAATATTCAGTTGATGGCTATAGATGCATATGTAGGAGAGTTTGGAATAAATTAATATTCTAAAAAATGGTCTCTTAAAGTTGGTTATCATTTTCCAAGGCCCATGGATAGTTTATAGATATCCAACATAATCAAAAAATGAATGTAAATTTGGAAAAGTATAATACCAATGAATTGTTTGAGAACCCTAAATGTTTTTTACTCTCCTAGAAAACAAATTATCATGGTGAGGAGATGTCAAAAATCATTACTCTAAATGTTTCTTAAACCAGGTGGTCTAGTGAGCATAGTTTGGATTTTACTAGGGATATAATGTAGGCCCTATGTTCTTTATTCGTTATTATTTGTGACGTAATTTTATCTAAAACTCCCAAGATAATGAGTTTAGAAATAGAAGACTTGACTTTATCTCCGGCCACCCTTTCATGGGTTTTAACCTAACCTATTTTTTCTCTCATTTTCATATAGTTTATGGTTATGATATTTGGAAAAAATTTATGAATGAGTATTGGGTCTTCAACTTCGACCATAGTACAAGCATTTTAAGGCAATGAAACACATGGATCTAATATGGGGGATGATACACAAGAACCTGATTAGGATACTTGTGGTCAAGAGTACCCCAACCTTATTATGAGATGGACATGAGAATTTTTTAAATCATGGATTGAAGTTCTTAGGTCGTGAGTATTGATATGAGAATCATTCTTAGAATGGCCTAGAACAAATTGAGCGGTTATGTTCTTCTATAGGGATGTTAGGTCTCAAGAGTATCAGAAAATACCTTTGAAGAGTAATGCACTTGCTTCATTACCATATGGTCATATGAAATATCCATTTTTATTATTGTATAGTCAAACAAAGGGTCTCTTGAAAAAATGTTTTTTTTCAAAGGTCATGAATGATTTATGGCCCCCAAATGTGCTCAAGGGATGATGTCTAATTTATGGATTGAGGTTCTTAAAATATGGCAGAAGAACCTCGTACTCAGGATGAACGGGCTAAGGACCTTGTGGTACTTTGATAAGAAGGATAAATGATGATGGTATGAACTATTTATTATAGTGTAATAGTGACATTTTTTCATTCATGTTATTTTATATCATGTGTCATGTACAATTTCCTTCTATTTTAATGTCACAAGTTAAATACATATTTGTTGGCCAGTTTTAATGTCAGGGACCAAGAAATTCTATTGACATTTTAATCATCATGTGATAATGAAGTGGGAACCAATGTGAAATATTGTGCAAGATACATTACATGCACAAGCAGGTCATGTGTATATGTGACTCCATTGCAGGAAAACCAATTCGTGTATGGATCAACTCCTATTTAATTAGGGTGAAGTTTATTTTTAGATATTATATTTGGGACCAAGATTGGATATCTAGGTGTCACTATGTATTATATGATGATCGGAATGAAGCCACATGTTGTTCTTGAATAGGAAACTCTCTACACAGGTGTAACACATATGTATATGTGGGTATAGATTCCTTTGATTCTTATACCTCAACCCAATATGGGATATTGGGTGTCAATATATATCATGTGATGATAGGAATCAAGTCACATATAGTTCTCAGGTAATTATGTAGTCTAACATCATATTGCAAGGATATAAGATTCCGAAAGTGAAAATGGTAACTAAGGCTAGACCCAATGATGTAAATCTTGGTGTCACTATATATCCCTCAATAATATGAATTAATCCCCACATAGACCTTGATATAGAATCTTTCTACACTATTCTAAACTATATGCATTGAGGGGAATTTTTTAGTTTTATTTTTTGTCACTCTACTAGGATTTAGTGATTTGGGAATCACATTGTATCCTAAGATTCTATGAATCGTGTCACAAAGATTTCATGAATTGAGGTGTGGTAGGAATCCAATAACCAATGATAGTGTACCTCTTGGACAAGGTACATTGAAATGTGCAATGTTATTTCATTTAGGAGATATTGACCATGTAGTTGAACATCATACGGTGAGGAATCAGGTTATGCAATTTACAGTTTTACATTTAAAACCATGATGAGACTATTATGAGGTCTTATGTATTTTTTATGTGGGGAATCCCATTAAGAAATTACTAATGTCACATGATCTATCCCCAATGTGATAATCTAGGAATGGATAGGGGTTGTCTCACCATGTAGAGGTGATTATGGATATTAGAGGGTTGTTTCGTTATCATGTGGTGACTATACCATGATATAGGATCAGGGTGCCCCAATTTATAACATTGAAAATGAGAATCAAATGACATATAGTACTGTAAAACCCATGAAGTTTGATGTCACATGGAATGGAAATAATCTATGTAGTTTATTGTCATGATGTAAAGACATAGGTCACAAAACATTAATGGGATGTAAAATTATGGATCCGTGCAGTTTTTACATCATCCGGTAAGTAAATATTCCATAAAGTTTAACATCATGTGTAAGGAAATATACCAAAGAGATTAAAATCATGTGGTAAGGAGAAATATCAACCAATATGAATAAAAGGAATATTTTGATAAGGTCAAAGATTAGAGGTTCTAGTGTCACTATGTATCTCGTGATGGTAGGAATCAATCAACACAAGGTTCCTGAATGAAGAGATTACATTTTTGGAGCTAACTCTCACATGAAGAGAGGGTCATTTCATCCTTCCTTCTCAGTGATCTATCTTTTGTGCGGTGAGTTATATGGTTCTTCCTATATGTTTTATCATCAAACAATGAAGAAGTATTCCATACAGTTTATTGTCATGTGGTTAGGACGTGGGACATTTTTTTATTTAAAGTATTACTTACATTACTTGAGATGTTTTTTATTTTAACATCTTACTTCCAAAATGTTCTTGTGAAGTTTAATATCATGAAACCAGGATGAGATTTTATAGTTTAATTTCATGTAACAAGGTTGTGATTTTACCATTTAAAGTAAATAAACCAAGAGAGATTATATATTTTAACATCACACAACTAGAAAGAGGGGTGATTTATAACATCTATGTAATTTATTTCCTGTGAAAACACGAATTTTTTGGGGGTGTAATAGATTCCCCATATATTCTTTCAAATTGGTTTGCTCAATTGTGATAGACTTTATGTATGTGTATGTCACTTCGCATTTGTGTTCCAGCTTCTAGGGAATCTTCCTTGGCTTTATTGTGGACCAGAGATCCAGTACTAGTTCTCCATAAAGGAATCACTAGTGAGGAATCTTGTTATTAAAGGATAGTACAATCATTTTTTGATGGACAACAATATTTTGAAATGTATTGAACCTGTTATCATCTTACCAATCTAATTCATATAGAAACTTTTTTAGTTAATTATCATTGAATATTTTTATTAAAACGGCTATTTAGGGAAATGGAAAAAAGACTTCTATGGGTAACACTACCTTGGTCTTGTATAACAATGAGTATGGTGATTCTTGTTTATCATTACCCATGGTGGAATATTAGGCCCACAAATAATGGAATAGCTTTTTCAGATATGACTTATTAACCTTGTTCTCCATTTTTTGGGGTATATTTGATAGAGTCTTCTTGAAGTACTATATTTTTCAATTTTTCATTGAATGATAGTGATTTGAGTTATTTGACTTGATATTGTATTCCTAGTTCAATTTGATCAACATTTTATAATAGAAGTTGGTGTCATTTTCTGTCAATATTTTTTGAGGGAGTTTGAACAAGGTGATGTTATCATACATTGTGAATTTGATTATATTCTTCTTCTAGACATCCTTGAGGTGTATTAAATCATCTTGTTTTGAATATAAGTTAGAAGAATTAAATAAGTACTTGAACTACTATGTTGTGGCTGGGGGATATATCCACAAAAAAACCAATCCCCAAAAGAAACTTTTCTATACATATTTGGATTTATGTTTCATTTATAGGAGTAAATGGATGATGTTTCCATGGATCTGGTTAGATTGATATTTCTTGGTGAATTCCACATAATATTGTATCATGGTTTTCTAGAAAAAAACAATTTATTGATTTGCTGGGAGATATTGGTCCCAAACTAAGGAGCATTTCATGAGCATGCCTATTATTCTTCCATGATGACATGAATCACATTTTTTTCTATGAATTTGTGGAGAATTACATAAAGTACTCACGTGTATAGGTATTTCCACTTGTTTCAGTCATCCCAAAGGGTATTGTTTGTTTAACAGAACTGAACTTGTCCCCTCCTAGATCAGTCTATCTAGAGAGTCCCATTTTGTAGTTAACCTATTAATGGATTCATCCATCTGGGGTTAGATATCAGTTCATCATACTCAGGGGTGGTGTTTAACTGATTTATTTTATCCATATCACAAAAGATAATTGTCAAGAACATTTTTTGATTGATGATATAGAAGAGTTATTCCTCCTGATCAGTGTGGGCTAAAACTATAGATGAATTATCAAATGCTTTGGAATAACAATTTTATAATAGGGGAACATGATCAAATATGTGGAAAAATAGAAATAATCAACAACTCCCCTGATGTAGCTAGTAAGAGAGGATATTTTCTCCTTTTTTATGATACGTTATCCATTTATCTCTTTTATTAGTAGTTAAAAATCTTCTTTGATATTCAATTAGGCTATGTCCAGATATAGGTCTAGTTAGAAGCTAGTGATATGGGATTTTTATTCATCCTCATTTTTCATGAAACCACCAGATAGTGATAATGTGTCAAGTGAAAATGCATTGTCTAGAGAGAAAAATACAATACCTATTACAATGAAATTGAGATTTAGGGTTTCCATCATTTTTCATATTGGACATTGGGAGGCACCATAAAAATAAATCTCCCATGTTCATGGAGTGTAATTTACATTGAATACCCACTCATCTAGGTTCTCATTTCTCATTAGTGTATTTTCTAAGGTGGTATGTTCAATGAGGATACCATTCCAGGTTTCCCTTTCAATGCATTTTGTGTCATGATATTTATAACATATTTTTGTAGAATGACTACTCCTCAGGAATGGAGCCCTGTTAGAATGAGTCAGCCAAGGATGCACTTGAGAGGATCAATATTAGAGACCATATGAAATTCATGGTTCTTCAAGTAACGACTCATCTCCTACACTATGAATATGAGTACAAGGAAGTTCTTCTCGACATCTGAGGATCGGGACTCAGTACCTTGGATTGTTCGATTAAGGTAATAAAAATTATTCTATCTCCTCGAATAATTATTCAATACAAGGAGGGACCCTAGTGAGTACTCCATGGTGGCCACAAAAAAAAGGTGAGTGGCCTCCCTTACACATGAGGCATCAAAACCAATTAGTGTAGTAGTTAATTCTAGATACTTTATAAGGTTTCCTGGAAAAATCCAAACCCATTAAGTGGTGATTCCCATCTATATTCTCCTGTTGAATTGGATAGATTTTAGGACTAATTTTATATGAAACACATAATATAAGAATGATTCCCTTGGATTACCCTCAACACTTTGAAATTTTTTGGGGTGACAATGATAATATTTTACTAGTCTTTTAAAGGTTGACATTAAGGTCGTGGTGTCATACCAAATAGAAAACTAAAATCGATGATGTTACCCTGAAGGTTAATTTTTGTTGATTCATCCTGAGACAATGCATTTACATCTTGTCGAACAACATCTAATAATCCATGTTGTGATCACATCATTTTAGGTATTTGACCACCGGTTATTCCTCATTTCATTATACTATTATTACCAATAATGAATTAAATATATTATTCATGGTGAATTTCTATGTAATGTCAACATTATTTAATCCAAAGGGAAAATCATATTAGAAAAATATCCCAATAATCTCTCAAAAGGAAGTGGATTCCTTATCTTTGGGGGCCAACATTATTTGATTTTTCCTTGACTACCCATCCATGAAGGAAATTTATTATAAGGAGGTATTTCCAATGATCAAGAGTTACTAGATTGAAAATAGAATATCATCTTTTACGTAGTACTAGTTATGGTCTTTGAAATCGATAGAGACCACAATCATGCAATTCATTTTCTTTCCAAGGATGATGTTGGTGATCCTTATTAGATATTGAACTCCTCAAAAAAAATTGATCATGTTTTCAACATATGTATCTATATAGGTTTCATGAGAGGGGTGAATCTTCCTTGAAACCTGCATGAAGCCTCTATTATCATTGGCTAAGATGAGATTGTGTTTAACCACATCTGGGTTCAGTCTGAGAATTTATGTATAGTTCCAAGAAAATAAATATCAATGCTACTTTAGAAATGAAATATAAATCGATTTCTATTAAAGGGGCATGCATGAACTAATTATTGTTGGTCACATTAATTCTTCAAGTCAAATATTTACCAACTGGATCCTTTTAATGGTGGTGGAAACACTTTCATTTAATATAGGAGGGGATTTCATGAGGTCATCCTCTTCTTCTACCACCTTTGAGACTATGTGGGTATTATTTAATAGAGGTAGTTATGGAGACCAGACCTCGGATTTCTGGTAGACGACATCTGATATTAATTACATTGGAATGATTACAATGAATTTATACATAAAGGAGTAATTTGTTTTTTAATATTGGTAAACCAGATATATAAATGATACTTGTATTTGAAATTAATACACTAATTACAACATAATGTTTTTTCTTCATTATATGTAAATAACATTGAGGATAACTCTATTCCATTCAGTAAATCCATATATATATTTGATAATATTATTCTTGGAATCCTAGAGAATGAAACATAATAATGGTGATCTCAAATGCCCAGTAAAGTAAAAAATATATTGGAAGAAATAAATAATCATTGATAATAGTCAATATGGAAAGGTAAATGACTGAACACACATCCATGTAATCAATAATTTTATATGGTATTGCATAAACAATATTGAAATATATTAAATGAAAAAATTTTCCATTAAAATATCTTGATATGAAAAAGATAAATATGTTAAGTTAAGAAATTGAATAACATTATATTTAATCAAAAAATTGTAATAAAATATACATAGATATGTTGATGCAAAATCATAAGGATGAATAAAAACTAAAACTAAATGAGGAAAATTCTTAATTGTTGGACACCATGTTTCCTAGGTATATGGTACCTTTACAATCAAGTCCTTTCAAAAGACAATTTATGACATGTTTGGTAAAAGCCCATCTAATGTGGCTAGCCAAATGAATCATCCCATCAGACTACTTATGCATCAAGGGGATATCTATAACTGGGACCCACCCTTTCGGCACTAGTCTAAAACATTCCTCATAATTTGAATAATCCATATAACAATGTTCCTTATCAAATATCCATATGAAATAGAAGTTACAATGTTTTAAATATTTCTCCAAATAATCAAAAAACATTCAATGTAAATACTGAATTAAAAATAGTATACGACTTATTAAATTAACATATTCATGATAAATGATATGCATAAATATGGAAAATTCAATGTTCAATGACCATAGGAATGTTAAAATATGAAAGGGTGCTAACAAAAAATAAATAAAATGAATTTGAATACTATCCATGGTAAAATAAATCATAAACCTTATAGAGGAATATTAATAATGATATCAATAAATCATACCCCAAGTAGAGTAAAATAAAGGTTTGTTTTTGTTGTTGAATAGAAATATTATAAAAAGATGTTTTGTGAACATTCTTGAGGAAAATATCATTTAGTTTTGAAAAAAAATTCTTTCAAATTGTATTTTAATAACAGTTTACCTAAAAATTAACCTTCAAAAAATGAAAATTATTCTTTTAAGGAATGATGGAGGTAAATCCATAAATTCTGTACAAGGTAAAAATAATATTCCATTTGGGAGGTAAAAAGGTAGGAAAAATGACTTGATCAGAGATAGAAAACATTATTCCATTGAAAACATTGAAAAAATACAAAAATGGGGTGAAATTTATTTAACATATAATTTTAAAAAAATTTGATTTTTTTAATAATATAGGATTTTAGAGGAAAACAGGTTCTCTGACTAAAGAGATATATAAGGTCTTGTTTTTTGGAAATCATTTTTAAAAATGATTGAGTATAAAAGAGTGGAAAAATTGTACTAATACCTAAAAATTTTCATGAATAACAAGAGGAGAGAAAATTAATAGTTTTACTGAGAAATTTTTATATAGGTTCCTCAAATTGAAATACGATCGATAGATCATTAAAGTTGATATTGAGGAAAATAATCTTTAAAAATTCTAAAGGTTCACATTCCACTTTGATGCATTTTAAATCATAATCCTCATAAAGGTATAATATTAAATGAAACTAATAAATATCATGAAGAAAAATTAATTCATGATATAATATATAAAATGGGTGTTAGATACACCACGTAAAAGTTATAAGTGGTTAACATGACATTTATCTCATGGATGTAAAAAAACAAGATGAGAATCCCTTAACATGTGTTTCTTATCAGGTGAACACCATTTAGTATAATATATAAGATGTATAAAAAAGTAAATAAATTATTATAAATCCATATTAATATTTATGATATCAGATATTTTCCACTTATAATATATTATTACCCATTTTGTTGAGAACCTTTCATTATTTTAACTATTTCAAGTGTTTATTGCATAATTTCTCGAGTATGTTTTAACTTATTATTTGTAGTTTTTATTAAATATAACATGGATTCAGAATCATCAGAATGTAAAACAATATTTTAATATCATATATATCCATTCTATATGTATTTAGATTAATATATAATGTTTGGGGATAGGAAATAAATTTTAGCATTCATGGAGATGCTAGGCCACACGTACACATGAATGCTACTTTCATTTCATTGTAGTATTAAAACAATAAAATGTAAAAGATATGAATATAAATTAATATTATAAATATAGTATCATATTTATGTAATAATATTAATATATGTTCAATTCAATTATCCTTAATACGTTCCATGTTTAGTGTGAGTGAATCACCTTGCTTTGAGGGGGCAGTAGTCCACAATTTCTCAAACGATGTGATCATATTAACACAAAATGGAAGGTATTAAATGAATTTGTTATAAAAGTATTAAATAAGTATAAAGAAATAATAAATATCTTATATAAAATATATAATCATAGTTTCCATCATAATGGCCACCATGATAGGTGGTAAATAAAAAATGAACGTTCATTGTTTTGTGAGGTAGAAGTTCACTATACAGAAAAAAATATGTATGTTATCCATTATATAGAGATGTTTGTAAGTTTAGGTAAAACTATTATCGTAATAAAATAACATTACATTTAGGATATTGGTGTATTTAATCAAAGAATAAAATGAGTGTATGGACTGAATAAAGGAAATGAAACTGGAGATCTTGAGAGAAGATGTTACCTCTTAATAAAGAAAATTCTTTTGGTTTGAACAAAATGATTCATTGGATTGATTTATTCCCAACTGTCTGATTTTAGGATTAAGAGAGGGATTTTATGAGTTATTTTTGAATATGTTGGTTGATTTAATGTGTATTGAGATGTATTAGTAATTATGATAATTGGTGGCCTTTTATAGTGGAGGAGGAATCTTACTCTTGTAATATTTTGAGAAGAGAATTAGATGCACGTATTTCATGTTAAAATTGGATCCAATAATAATCCCAATTATATAAAATAGAAGATATGGTCGATATATTTCAAAAAATGGCATTTTGAAAAGATTATTAGTCGTTTTAGGCATTAAGATTAATGTTTAATACCTTATTATGCATAATTTAACCTTAAATCAGAAAAATTAATTGTAAGAACGTTTAATGATATTTTTGGTCAAAAAAATTTGTATCATTTGATATTATATATTATTTTTATTCTAAATATGAAATCCATTTTTCTAAATTAAAATAATATAATTGGAAGATAATAATTTAAAATTCATTTTGTAGGTGGGATGATAATATGAGTTTTAAATGTAAAAATATTCAAAATATTCCTATGTGTTTATAATGAATTTCAAATTGAAATTTATTAAAATAATATATATTGTATTAATTGATTAAATATGATCTAATTATACTTTAAACACAATTTTATGTATAATTTAACCTTATATATATATATGAAACTGCAGTTTTGAACTAAAATTCATTACTTTTAACCATTCATTAAAAAATGAAATGTTTCAGAAAAATACAAAAAATTCACCATATCTTAATTTTTATGTTTATAATTAAAATATTATGTTTATTTTCACATAATAAATCAATAAAGTTTTGAAAATTCATTTTTAAAATTGGATCTCCATTAAGAGGCATTAAAACAAACATTAAAAAAAATATAGTTTTTTATTTGTAAAATTTGGTTTATTTTTATATTATGTCTATAAAATCTAATAGAAGAATATAAAAAAATTAATAAATATATAAAATCTACATTTCATTAAAATTGTTAACTAATGGTAATTAATTATTTTATTTAATAAAAAAATCTATTGAATCGTAAATATAATAATATTTCTTTGTAATATCCAATTTGTTTTTTTTCCGTTTTTAATTACTTAGAAAGAAATGAATAAATTTTATTATTATATAAACTATATTATTTTATAATTTATTTAATAATGTTAAAAAATGATAACATAATAGCTATGTTATATCATATTATATTAAATAATAATATTTTAATAATATATCATTGTTTGGTGAAACCAAGTATTGCGTATAAAGCATGATATCGAGGAAGGTATCTCTTGTGCATGACACTAGATATCAAAGAATGTTTCACGTTCATTCATTAAAATATATGTTTTGAATTTTTTTAAAATAGTTAATTTATAGTATAGTATCAGTATATCATATTCCCTTAGGTGTTTAGTGATGTGTTTCATACACATTATCAAATACAAAGTGAAAATTATAATTTTGGGGTGTTACATTATACCCACCTTAATTAAATTGTGTCCTCACAATTTAAACACGATCTTGGTAATATATTGTTTTATATTTCCTATGCTAAAATCCAACATCACGATAAGTGTTTAAAAAATTATCTTGAAAATAGAGAATGGGAAGTACAAATGTCACAAGGACTGCAATGATGAGATATTATGATATACCTATCAATAATCAAATGTCATTTAGTATGCTATGGTTATTTCTCTAAATTAATTTATTTCTTTTCATTTTCCTCTTAAAGAATTAAATTGACCAAAAGAATATTTTTTTAAAAAATATTGTTCCTTTCACTCTTCGGTCCAAAACCCTTTTTCTTCCATGTTCATGTATTTTGAAATAAATTAAACAAAGTCTACTATTATATAATAATTTTCTAAAGGTGAAATTCATATGAATGATTTAATTTTGAAAAAATCCTTTAAAATTGATCTTCCTTTCATTTTCTAAAAAAACACCCTTTGTATTTTATCGAAATATTAATGGAAACATCGTATTAACATGTATGAAATGAACAATATTTTAAACCACCATGCCTGATCAATTATCTAATATATCCCTTAAACTTTTACAATTTTATTTTCAAAGTAAATTTTTTATTTAATATTTGTGAAATTTTTGGATCTTAAATAAATGGTTTCAAGTGTAAGGGGTATTTTTCTCAAGAAATATTTGAAGTGATCTTTCAAAATATTTTTCCATATAACATGAAATCCATTGACATTACTTAAGATTTAATGGATATATGATCCAATGACACCATATTAATTATTTATCTTTATGCTTCATGTCTATGATATCATGATTTTTATGAAAAGTGTTCATTTTACATGGGTTATGATAGAATGAAATGATGAAATTTTTATGATACCCATTCCTTTTCCATAGCTTATTATATGATGAAATGTTTATGGAACCAATTTAATTCTATGGGTTCTGATTTGATGAATGTATTATGATCTTGGGTAACATGTATTTATTATTTTTATTATGTGATTGTTCATACCTATATCTCCCTCCAATTCATTGGGTAAATATTAATATCTCAAGAGTAAATATCTTATACGTGAACTAGATTACATTCACAATTTTATGTGTGAACTTGATTAAATGCTCAAATTGTAATGTGTGAACCTGATTACACATTTACAGTGTTACAAACAAACATGGATTTCATTTCAACAAGGTTATTCATGGATATAATTTTATATCCATAGGTTTATGTACAGGGATGATTTCATGTCCTTAGTTAAATGATTGAACCAGTTTCAATTTTTACATGTTCATAATGTTATAAGATTATCTGTACTAAAAAAATATACATCTTATGGAAATGTTTTTCTCTCATAGATTTTTTTATTCCATTATTATTCTTGTATTATGGAAAAATAATATTAATTCCATGACTCAAGTTTATGGTCTACGATATAGGGTTTGATTTTCAAATGTGATTCTCATCTTCTCATAACATTAGTCTCATATTATATTGATGTCTTCCATGATTACACATATTGAGAAACAGATCTCTTGATTTTTGTTTAATCCTTTCCCCAAAATATAAGAAAATTTATTTTTTGTTATAGGTCTAAGAAGGGTTCTAGATCTCATGAAATTATTTGGAGAAGATGTATTTCTCTTATGAAATCGTTGTTCATGTTTCCATGTTTTCCAATGCACTGGACCAAAATGGATATACATTGGACTATTATGTTATATAATGAATATTCAACTATTAAGATGAAATATCTATCTATGTAATGTGTGGGAAATTATTATTTGTGGGTTATCTTTTACATATTATTTTGGGATTGTTTTTAACATTTTCACTTGTATTTTGAATTTGTTAAAATTAGTCAAATGTTTATAAATTGAAATGATAGTATTATCGATAATATGTTTTTATATCTATCAATCTATAATAATTATGGAATATTATTTTTATATTTTTTTTAATTTTAATTTCATAATGATATCCTTGGAAATGTTGTGTTAATTTTGTTTAAAGGCATCAAGAAGGATTGAACAAATGATGGTAAAAATACACCAAAATTGTAAATCATCATCTTTACAAACCATAGAGGATTATGGAACACTTCCACAATATTTTGACCTGATAAATAGAGACATTTATAGGCCATTAAAAAATATTAATAACTCACACATCCAATCACGAATGTTCTAAAGATCTCTATGATCTATAATGATTTTCAATCTCATAAAGATCTGTCCTTATAAATCACATTTACTCTCTCAAAATTTTGTTCTAAAATTTATATCATAGTAGATATCATTAATTTATCAATATCTCATCATTTTTTACCATATTCATTGGGAGGTTATATACTAATATTTAAAGGCCCACTTCCACCTTTTTTTGTGCTTACTACTATTAAAGTAAGGGACTTTGGTTTTATAACCGTTTTATTTAAAAAGGAAGGGGGATAATTCATTTTTGGTTTATAGATTAACCATTAATGAGATTGTGTTGACTTAATCTAGTTTCATACCATAACCTAAAATGCAAGAGTTAGTTTTGGTATCTTGGATACCATTAAATCCAAGGGACCAATACAGAGCATACCCATGCAACTTAGGCAGGAGATGTAGGGGTAACATTAGGTACTATTTATCATCATTACTAAATATCCTATATAATTAATTTTATACATTTCTAATTAACTACCTCCTTAAATAACTATTTGATATAAAAAATTCGTTAATGTATTATTATAGAAATTTTTTAGTTTTTTTTGAATTACATAAAAGCTTGATTTTCAAATATCTTAATAAATTATCTCATCATTTGTTTCTTCAACTTATTATATTAAATTATATTATATATCTATCAAACATTAATTATTTTATTTTTAAATTAAAATATTTTAATTTCTCTTTTATTTCATAAATATGTTTTTTAATTATTAATTGTTTTTATGTAATTCTTCTAAAGGTTAATACACCCCCACTATCTATTTTACATATCTCAAAACTACATTTGGTATCAAATAATTTATCTATATATTTAATTTTATTTTTTCAAATTCATTCAATGTTTTTATTTTCAAAATCTGTAACTATATTTTTTTCAAATAATTACCTCTTTTGTTAAAATGGATTTCCAAACCCCAATGGTTTTCCTGATGGAATATCCTTAGGTTATGATCTTTTTTTGTATAATTTTTTCTAATTTGATTCCTTGAAATTATAATTTTAATAGATATATTGGATATCTTATTTATAATACAATTATTCATGTATATACTCTTTTATCTTATACATAAGAAAAATAGACTTGTGAAGATATTTTTACTTTTGAATTAGATGGTAAGAATAGGAATGAATAAAATTATTCTTTAGATGTGAATACTTTTTATTGATTTTCTTTATTAAATACACACATAAAATCTGGAAATTATTAGAATATAGCATGGAGGTAGAAATAAAGTAAAGTATAATAGTCATCACTTGTATATGAACGAATTTATTTTTTTAATATACTTCTAGTGTGTCCATAACTGTAATTTTCCATGATTTAATGACATTTTTAAAGATAAAAATTCCTTTGAGACTCTATTTTTATAAAAAATGTTGTTAAAATTATTTTTTAGATTTTTCCATGTGGTTGGGCTCCAAAATTAACCATGATCCAATCAGATAAAGATGTAAAGAATATATTGGTCAAAGAAATAATTGGTTTTCTTATGAAATATGATATAAACATGAAGATATATGTTTAAAAGTAGGATAAGGAGGCCAGGAAAACTAATGGTACACTTTTCATGAAGAAAAAAAATTGTGTATGATCTTGGAGTGATTTACACATTTTAATATTTACCAAGATAATAGAAAATTATATTAAAATAAAGATGTACTATTGAAACATAAAAAAGAAAAATAAAGAATTAGAGGTGACTTGTTTCAGTTGTGAAAAGATGGGATGCATCAACCAAGTTTATCCCACAAACAATAAATTATAATAAGATATGGTGAATATTAAGAAAGATTTAAAGGTCATTGGTTAGATGGATAAGAAGGAAAAAATATCAATATAAGACTCGAGTGATGAAATTTCTAGGTGTGTTGTGAAATAGGTTGAGGATGGAATTGAGGTAAGTTCTCACATTTCTCACTCCCCTTATCATTAATATTTTTAGTCTACATGTTCGTCAAATTTTTATTTAAATTTAAAAGATATTATAAATGATAAAAATGATATTGAAAATGGATTTTTAATTTTGTTTCAAAATTAAAATATCATTAAAAGAAACACAATCCTTTTTTCATCAATAATATAAATCATTAATGGAAAAAATTATTTTCATACTCAAATAATAATCTAAATCTTGAAAATTTGAAATTTCAATATCAAAAAAATACTCTTTCTCAATTGATTGAGTGGTTAAACAATATAAATAAAATTTTGGGTTCTAAATAACATACCAAAAATCTAGAGTTTTGGTTTTTTAAACCAATCTAGTTTTCTGAATAATTTTAAAGGTATAATTTTGGAATCGTTATTTATAATTTTTTTTAATAATGCTGGATATATAATTTATGAATGTAATTTGAAAAATTACAGGTATGGTAGACGTAAATATTTGATATCACTAATTATATTTTTAATGGAAAAACATATTCCAAATTAGTATAGATTCCAAAATAATTATTTTCTATCTTAAATAGAGATAATATATGTGTACGGAAATATATTATTTATTAATATTTTTTACAAAATATTAAAACATAAGAATATATATGGTATATAGATAGTAGTTTCTAATGGAATATGTGTATTTATCTTTATGAATTAAACCATCGTGATTATTTTCATGGATGACATGCCACTTTTAGAGATTATTAAAAATGTATAAATACCATTATATTCATAATTGGTTAATTCTACTCAACCCTAATTAAATATATTAATATTTCAAACTATAAAAATATAATATACTAAATATTATAAAAGTATGCCATAATTTGTTTAAAATTACATTTTAAAATTATTTTTTCCTTATTTTAAATGCAAAATGAAAACATTTTTTTCCCATATCCAATTTTAAAAAAATTAATATTAACGATTTATATTATATATCATGTTAAAATGTTAAGTGTTTAAGTAAATAATATGTGGATTCATAATTTTATTCATTTGAACCTAGGTCATTAAAATTCTAATTATATTATAAAATTCAATTATAAACAACTAATATTATATTTAATAAAATTTTCTTTAGAAGATAATTTAATTTGAGAACCTTTCCAACATAGAAAGAAACACATTCCATACTTCAAACCTAAAATACCATTTCCCAATCATGAAGCCTTATATATAGTTCACCTTGAAAATTTTGGATGAACTAAATTTCATATTATTTGAGGTAAACATTACACCTTCGTAATTACCAATTACTTCACTATATTTACATTGATTTTCTTCATAAATCATTATAATGAGTCATGTAATGTTTTAATAAAATTTTAAAGGAAAATATAAAATAAAATAGGATAAATTCTCTTTTATATTAGAATAAACCATGGTTTATAATTTTAAAACATGGAATTTAATGATTTATGTGATTCTCAAGGTTATCATCAGTAATTTTTCTCACTTAGAATGCCTCAACATGAGAGGGATGTCGAACAATGTATCAAACCCCACCAATATTTTTCTGGGAATCTACATAATTATTGTTATCTCCATAAATATTTCTAGGATGAGGATATAGAAAAAATATTATTTATAAATAACATTTTCCACATTGTATAGAGATACCCTAACCCTTTACACATATTATTTCACAATTTTATGCATAAATAACCATAAAAACCCACAAATTGTAAAGTCTAGTGTTTTTATGATATTAGGTACTTAATTATAAACCATGAAACAAGAATGAAAAAATTCTACATAATACCCATAATTAGAACCAAACTACCTTTGATCTCTTACATCTGTATAGATTAACTTTTGAAATAAATAAACAAAGGGATGAGATAAAAATCACCATAAGGGAATAAACATAAGAATAAAGCATAATACATTGGTTAAAAGTCATAACATGATGACATGAATAAAAATATTGAATCAGAACATGTTGATCATGGGATAATGTAATAATGGAATCATATGAATTTTTATGCAACATAAAACATTACATAAACATGAGTCAAGGATAACTTCAATGTCTATATCACATAGTGGAAAATGTCCCATAAATGAATCATGTTTACTCTTGTCCCAACATGACATCTCATGAAACTAAAAAATAACCCAATTTATTATATAACTATATATGTTCAAACATAATTAATTTTTTTGAATATGTGTTGCATAAGAAGAATCAAACAAATGAGATGTATATAAAAGTTTCCCCTGGAATGAAATTAGTATCGTAATCATGTAAAAAGTCATAGGAAATGGGTGTATCATTTATTATTCCATGAAATAATGAATTTTAATAATAAATGAAAATTAATAAGTTAAAATAGTCATATATATTGATAAATTGTCTGAAAAAGAAATTAAAACATGTAAAACATGTTTTTAATTAACTTTAGAAATGATCCATTTTTTTGTGGTTTAAGGGGAAAATATTTAAGATTCTTTAAATAGGAAAAAATAATATTTTTTGTATAAAACAAGATATAAACTAAGATAGTTTTTCATGATCAAATGATAGGTTTAATTTTTTTTTTCAAAATATATTATGCAGTATACTTGTAAATGGGTATGTAATTGGATGTTGCCCTTAATCAGGATTACTTATCGAGAGAAATTAAAATGGGAACATTATAAATTTTGTATTTTTCCATCAATGTAAAAATAATTAAGCTGGGAATATATGTTTGAATCATAAAAAGGGAATTTATTTTGATTAAATAATAATAATTAATAATATAATTTTTGTAAATAGAGATAAAGCATAACCCAAAGGAAAAAATAGATGTTTAAATAGAATCCCTTTTAATATATATGAAACTTTTCTACACCTGTAATTAATATTTGGGATGATAAAGTTAGATACATTAATGAATTAATTATGAAACTATCATACATATAATTTATTTAATATAATTTTATTAATTTCATTTATGTTTTTCATGAGTTATAATATTCAATTTCGTCATTTGAGGTTCATTCGTTTCATGATTTTATGAATAGTTCCCTTGAATTTAATTATATGAGTTATTACCTAATGTTTGAAATACCCGGTTAGTGGAATTATATGATATTTTTTCTCTTAAATAGCTTTAGAAGGTCCCATATAACATTTTTTCATATATCAGAATGATTTGTTAGGTAAAGTCTAATTGATGAGTGATAGATTATTTTGGTGAATTTTTGATTATCACACACTAGTATTGTTTTATTATTTAATATTTTTTTATATATTACTACCATAACAGATATAATTTTTTAATATTATTATAAAATATATATTAACTATTATACGGGTTTTAAAACCTTCCATGAATGTTGTAATATAAAAAAACAATCGTTTATGAAGGTAGTGAATTGAAACATCACAGGCGATGTATTCTTTATCAAGATAAAAGATAGATGATAATATATTTTATGATTGATATCTCACTAAAATAATAACCCTTCAATATATTTATGATAATATAGTTATAATTTCACCATTAGATTGTGAAGGAATGGATGAGTCAGAAGAAATATATAATTTTAAAAAGAAAAGGTGGAGGATTTTACCTCTTAAAAAAGCTTCCTTGAGAACCTTCTTATAATACGTGGAAATTGTCTATTCGTGAGAATATAAAGACAAGAACTTGTGGAGGAGTCTTGGGAGAGTAATTAGGGAAAAATATTAGCAACATATAAATCATATATGGTGTGGATAGATGAGGCGATGGTGGGTGGTATTTATAGTAAGTGGATGGGGGTCTTTTGATTATTTTATTCATTTGTTTATTATTTTGGATCAAGAATATAAATATTTTCAAATATTGGGACTATTTAAAGTAATTAGTGTATGTGAGGTTGAGATAAATGGTGACTACATCATCCATGACACAAAAATTATTTTATTTACATATTCCATGATAAAAATATATCATATTTTCCCTTATAAGATACCTAAAGTTTATTTCTACTTTCATATGAAATGATACTATTATATTAGAATGATTACTATTACACGAAGTCACATTAATATTCTAACATTCAATATATAATTAAATTATTATAGGTTCATTCATTTCTAGAAATACATCTTATTTAATTAATTCAGTATTGTGAATATTTTTATTGTGTTATCTATTGGATTTTATTTGCTTTATACTATATGAAACAATTATAATAAGGGAATTTACATTGATAAAATTATGGTTATTTAAATAATACCCAACTTAGTAAAAGACCCATCTGAACATTGAAAAGGGAAAATTAAAAATGTTTTATTCTTAAGAGTATTTTGTTGTAGTTTATTTATCCTTACTACCTTTTATAATATAGGAAATTTCATCCCAAAATCCAACTGTGTAATCTTTATTTAGTATCAAAGTTAAATAAAATCCATCTATGTCCACAATAATATTATAAAGATAGTAGAATATTTAATTAAAAAAAACAAATTTAAGGCAGTCTTCCTAAATCACATTTCAAAAATGATGATGATGTTTACCGACCTAGATAGACTATTACCATAAGATACACTAAAATAAATGATGACTCTATAGAAACCTTGTTCTATAATTTACATAATTATTAGACTAACCAAAAGACAATAATCCTAATAATTTCATTATAGTATTACAGTCAATAACTCATACATGAATATTGCAATTGAATGAGGTGGAATGTTATCATTTTCTCTATTATCTTTAATTACATTCCCTTGATGATGCTATCAATGATGAGAATTGGATAAATTATATTCAAGAGGAGTTGAATTAATTTTAAATGAACAACCATTGTACTATCAATAATGTCTCAATAATCATCCTATCAATGGAGTCAGGTGGGTTTTTTAAAAATAATGAACCGGGAAATATTAACCAGAACATGGCTAGACCTATTTCTAAATAATATAACTAATAATTTTGTTCTGACTACAGAACAACATTTAAACATATTTATTAACTCAATTTTGAAAATATTAAATTCCCAAATTATATTTTAATCTTAACCAATGATCGATAGCATTTAAAACATACCTCTCAAGATATGTATGAGAGGATAACCTTATTCCATTTATAAAATTATTTCTAAATGGGGAAATATGATTTAACATTTTTTATCAATATATTTTCAAATGATTTATTAATAATTAAATTTTATGATGCTGATGATATTTTTATCTCTACTAATGAATAAAAATTAATGAAATTTTAGATTTAATTACTAAATAGTTTGAAATTAGTTTTAAGATTGAATTTAAATAATTCTTTAGTTTTAGAATTCCCAAAAATTCGAAAGGAACTTTTCCAAACCAAATTAAATACACTAATGAACTCATAAGGAAATTAGAATGACCATGAATATAAAATCTATGTAGAAATTGGATGAATCTATTAAATTATTAAAAAAATAGGATTTATCAAAATACAATTTGAATTAAAATTTAACATACTATGTTACATCTAAAAATCATGTTTTTTGTATGAATTTTTTATCATTTTTAATCCAATCCAAAGGAATATCACTTAAAATACTAGAGAATATTTTTAGTTATTTTAATTATAAAAAATCCATTTATTATATTAACCTATGAAATCCTCTTCAAAACTCTATTTTTGGGATTCTTATTTTAGAGGATTGTAGCTATATAATAAAATTGTTAGTGAGGATTTTAATTTCATTTGTAAATCCCCTATCTTGTGGTATAGTAAGAATAAAAAATTTATTTCACTTTCTATAGTGGAATTAGAATACATAAATGTTAGGAGTTTTTGTTCCAATGCCAAATGGATGAATAATAATCTCTTAGAACTTGTGTTAGCATATATTTACATCCCTATCATGTGTGAAAAACTATTATGATTATAATTTTTAAAAAATTATATCCAACACTCCCGCATAGAGAACATCATCTTGAGAATACATTTACTATGATATCACTTTAAAATATGTGTTATTTTTCTTGAATTTGTTTTAAAAAACATTAACATCCTTATATATATTCACTAAACACCTTAATATTGATGGATTCGACATCATTAAACATGAGTTGAGTATGTTAATCTTGCGATACTAATATATTCAACTTTGAATTTATGAGAAGGTATTCCATTTTTTAAAATATATTTTCATTTCTTTCAAAAATATATATCAGAATTTAATCACCGTTTTTGAAAACATTTCATACATTTGATAAAGATAGACGAATATAATTATACACGAAGAAAATTCTTTTCTAGATGCAAAAAAGTGGATGTGGTTTATGAGGTATTTCTAATAAAAGGAGTTGATTAGGTTTTTAGCACATTCTCTATCCTAGAAACAATAACTGAGAATTAATAAACACCATATTTTACAGTTATATAGAAATTTCTATGGTTTACTAATTTGAAATTTATATTTATATAATAATAGAATTATATTTCAAAATAATTTTTTATATTTATTTCTTTTTTTATTATTATGATAATTTTAAACTCATGTGATGAACTAATTGATGTGGTGAAAATATTTTTAATACTAACATTATGATGGTATAAACTTTTTATTATTTAAAATATATTAATTTTTTTTAACATTAACATGTTTATAGATATTATTTTTAATCAATAATATTTTTAATTTTTCAAACTGTTTTCAATTTTTTTGACTCACAATATATAATTTTTTATGATAAATATATATCGAAATTTTATCCATTTATTCCTTAACATGGTATATTTAATTACTTTTTCTCTATTTCCAAATTCTAAAGATACTTTGAAATTTATATTTTTTTAATTTTCAAAAAGTGATAAATTTTTTGAGTAGATCAATTTCACTTTAATTACTTTATGTTTTAATAATTACAGTGTAATATATTTAATAATTTCATTTTTTGGATAATTATTATATTATTGTTTATTTAATTTTATTCATAACAAAATTAGTTTTTATTTAACAAATTACCCTTTTTCAAATTATTATTTATAATTATTTATATTTAAATATACAAAAAAAATAACTTTCTATTTATTTTTATTTTCTTTACATATAAATATTAAGTTTATTTTTACCATTACACTTAGTTTATAATAATTAAAATACCCATATATGAGTTCTCATTCTCCCCAATGCACGTAATATAATATTTTCCTTGAATTTATGTTTGTTTCTTATTACACTTACACAATTCATATAAATTGGGTGTTACCCTTATGTAGAATTTATAAAACATTTCCATAAACATTCACATCATTATATTTACCATTAAACATGTTTTTATTTATCTTTACGCATCTCTTAGCCACCTTTACACTGTATATGGAAAATAAATCATACCCCTATGAAACACATTTAAATTATGCCATACCCTTACAATGTGAATGCTTACTCTTATGTAAGGTACAAAAACAAATTTCTTCCTTTATTTAACTAATTATATAGCCCGAATGGCCCGAATGCCTTATTTTTAATTTTATTATAGATAATCCACCTTTTAAGGGTTAAAGGAGAACCCGTACATGACCTGTAGGCCCAAGGCACAAGGCCCAACATGACCCGTAATACATGCCCTGAAGGCTCATAGGCATACCATGCCCAATACATGACCCATAGGCCCATCCCAGTAGAACTGCCCCTCCCCAGCTTTTGCATCATTGATGGGCTTTAGCTCCCCACCAGCATTGCTGATCGGCTAGCATTTCCCCATACAAAGCTGCACGGTGCATAGTTCCGATGGCGGTTGCCATACCCTCTCATTCTTCCAATCCGATTAGCTCTGCTTCTGGTGACTACTCTTGGTGCTGTGATCCTCATCAAGGTTCTACTTTGTGTGAACTAGGATACTTCATGGTCTTCAATGGCTCTAATTCCCTATGGCCCAAAGGCCTTTGATGTCCCAGAGGCTCTGAGACCCGGAGGCCCAAACCGGTGGCCCAAAAGCCCAAATCAGTTGAATAGTCTAGATGCTACAGTACCAAACAGTGCCTACTACATTTCTGCTAGAGTAACCTGGAAATTCGCCTCCACCTGGTTTTGAACCTGGGTCTCTTGGATGCTAAGCAAGATCCCTTACCACTCAGGTACGGGTTTGTTGGATACTAATTATATATACATGTTCCCTTTACACATGAATGAATAATAACATTACCTAAATGTGGTTTTCTATTTTACATTGTTTTGAAGTATTTATCAATATATTTATTTTCGACATGTTTTTAACAAGTGTTTAAATTGTATAAACTAGTATTTAAATTTTTATTACTAATATAGAACCTATTAGAATTTATTCTTCATTTTTAGAAACAAATTTTTAATATGACTAATTCTATTATTCATTAACACAGACTTATATATATGAAACTCAGAAAAATAAAATGTTATTATTTTGAGTTGGATCATTTTTATTTATTATTTCAAAGTTAATACTTAAGTATAACAAATTTATTTAATATTATTTTATAGTATTAAAAAAAAATAAAAATTAATATTATCACATCTTTAATATGAGAATTGATGTGAAATTAAAATTTTGAATATTAATGTTTGAATCTTTGTGACATTTTTTGGTATCATTGACATATTATTTTAGAGGTATCGTAAACTCTCTCACAAGAGATTTTAAATTTCATTGAATTGATAAAATGGTTTCAAATTCATGCTATTGTATTATTGATAAAAATATTATCATTCTTTCTCACCTCTCTAATTTTATTATATAACTATTTCTATTTATGATAATTATTTCCTAAAAATATTCTTAGCTATGTTGAGTTGAATTTATTTTTATAGATCAAGAGGGCTTAAAAAATGATGGTCAAAGTAAACCAATAATTTATGTCATGAATATTAAAACCCATGAATTTGTACATAAAACTATCAAATGATTGGGAGCCAATAAATAGATACCTTTGGAGGTAGTGGAAGCTCATCCAATTTCAACATGCTTATTTTCTCAATGATTTTCAATGATTTTTCATATCTCAATATTATCTCTTTTTAAAACATTTTTTGTCTCTCAGGAGTGTGTACACTGTTTTATATCTTATTGAATATAATTATTTTCACAATCTATCCCAGTATTTTATTATATTATTAAGAAATTATAGATTAAAAAAATATTCCTCCCATTTATTCTAATTTTTTGGGTCTACCATAATTAAATCTAGAGACTATGGTTTTAATTAAATTCCCCTTAAATAGTAAAGGGGCAACTTCATTTTTTGTTTCTAGACTCACAACTAAAGAGATTTTTTTTATTGTACCCTATTTATTAATATAACCTAAAAAATAGGAGATAATTTTGGTATCTTTGTTACAATTTTATAAAAGTTTATAATATATTAAATCCTCGTGAAATTTCTGTGGGAGAGTAACATGTGCCTTTTGAGAATATTAATTAACATTCAAACCAGATATACTATCTCATTTATTTTCAGAATATAAAATTATTTATCACTTCTATAATTATTTTATTAAAGAGTGTAATCCATAATTAAGGGTTAATTATTTTATATTATTTGAATCACATAAATGTTTTATTTTTTAATTTCATAAATTAAACAATAATTACTTCATTCTTCCACTTATTTTATTTTATTATATCATTAGGGTTTCAAAAAATATGAATCTTCTTAATATATAAAAACTATGATTTTGTTAATTTTTTTTTATAAAAAGTAACTAACTTTTTATGTTTTACATTAATTTTATTTAATGAGAAATTAAATCCCCTTATTCCATTTTAATTATATTCGACATACACATGAGATATTGAGTAACGTATGTGTATATAATATCCCATGTTTTTTATGAATAATTTATTACTATTGTGATTCATTATTTTATATTGACATGATTTGAGTTTTTTCTTTCATGTGTTATGCATGTGTTTTAGTAGTTATTCGTTTATATTTGAGAGGTATCACCTGGGGTGTTTGGGTTTTCTGTTTGATTTTATATTTTTATGGGTTTTCATTAATTTCAATGGAATGGGATAATTTTTTATGCACCTAGTATGAAAACTCAAATTTTCCAAAACATTTAATTTTAATTTCTTGCTCATTAGTAATATTATAAAATATTATAGGAAGATTATTTTATAAGGGTGGACAAATTTAAGTATTATTACAGTTATCTTCACAGATAATTCCAAGATCATTGGTATTTTGGATTGATAATTTCAATGGATATACGGATTTTTAAAATTTTTTATGGTTACACCTAATAGTTTGGAACGTGTTGAGAGTAATGTGTTTTACATAATGTGTGGTGACATGGATTAATGAAATGTGTTTTAACTGTGTCTCTAAATTGATGAGGGGGTTGTGTTATGTTATTGTGAGAATTCTTATTTGTGAATTCAAATTTATAGATATATTCATTTCATGATGATGGTAGTTTCAAAATGCTATTTTGGTGGTCAAATTATTTGGTTCAACCAATTTCAGTGTTTTGAACCATGGTGTTGTTGGTTTCACCATTAAATCATTTTAGGCATGTTGAGTTTGTGGGAGATGGTAAATAATAACACTGTGATACTTCAATGTTCATGTGTTTTAGAGTAATCCACAGTACTATTTTTTCACATTCAATATTCATAGTGATGTTAATATGGTTTGACATTGATATTTGAAGTCAGTCCACACTGAAAAATTTGGATCGATCCTTCGTTGTGGTGCTATTAAACATGTCACATCATGATACTCTTATTTTCATAAATAATAAAAAAATTCGGTTCACCTTTGTGTGTGCTATAACTCTTTCATATTTCAATAAAATGTATGCATCCATTTATATATTTTGGGATCTCTTTTTTTTCTGTTGGTTGCTTTTGATCATCAACATCAACCAATAAACACCTTTTGATTCAATGTGATTTCATATCCTCTTCTTAATCATTATATACTTTCTCATTCTACTTAAATATTTTTTTTAAAATAGTACTAATTTTTTTGAGGGTTTATAGTTTTTTTGATAGGTAATGACTATTCATATTTTCTCGGCCGATCCTAGAGAGTTATTCAGTGTTTTATCTTAATTTTATGTAGAATTTCTAGAGGAATCATTTGAGGTAAGGGATTTGAGGCTTCCCCTTCATTAATAATATGTGAATCTACATTAGTCATTTTTTATATATTTTGTAAATAAATCAATTAAATTAATGAATATAATTATATTGACTCGTAGAATTTATATGAAAAGATTTGATTCAAAAGTTATTAACAAAATTTTATGAAATATCATATATGATGATTCTTTTTATTAATATTTCTAATGAAAAATTAATATTTATTACTATAGAATTATTTATAATTTATATTTAAATTATTATGTTACTTACAATAAAAGGTTATCCACATTAATATGGTAATATAATGGTATCATAGAAATTGATAATTTTGTCGTGGATATGTATACATGAAACTCTATTCTAATATGGAATAATGATTAATAAGAGTTTATAAAATGTGATTTTATTCTATTATTACAATTTTTTGGTTATATATTTGGTCATTCATATTATGTATATATTAGTTTTTTCTAGTTATGGAGAATTGATATGATGATGAAGTGTTTTTTAGTAGTTGTGAAGGATAGGATATACCATTATTATTTTATTAGTGGCATAGATGATTATATGAAATGTAAATGTTTGCAGTTGTTTTGATTGAGATGATATAGTTTTAGAGGATTTGGAAATGGGATACTGTTATGGTTGAAAAAATATTGTGATCGGTTGGTGTGGATTGTGTCATAGTTTTAGTTTTTGAATGAGTTCAATGTGATTTCCAAAAACTCAGGATCACCATGATAAATACTCAAATTCATATCAAATTTTTCAATGGGTATCTCAAGATTGACCTCCTTGTATATTATATTTAACCACAAATAAGTATTTAAATAACCCATTCATTAATTTTATGATAAAATCATGTAGTTAATATTTTAAAAAATTATTATTATTTAATAAATTTCTATGTATACTTATGGTGGACTATTCTATTCAAAGTAAAACTTCGAGCTTCATTTTAAATTTGAGTGTGATATTATAATTAAAAATGTTTTAATGTATTATAGTACATTTGATTCAATCCCAATAGAATACCTCGATTGACCCTTATTTAAGATTTATATTTATCTTGAGCCTAAAAATTGTCGCTCAGTTGGTCCTTAAGAAAATCACGACTGTTGAATTTAGGTATCATGATCGATCTAAAGTACAATAATAGATCCCGCTTCTTCCAAAACAATAGTCATAGTCTCCCATTAGCATCTTTTAATGTTGAAATTAATGAATTAATGTTTAAATATTCAATTTTTGAAGAGATTTATTGGTTTATGAGGTGTTGAAAATATTAATTGATGAAGTGATAAAATATAATTCCTGATGGGTGATGGGTGGAATATTTATAATAAGAAGGATAATAACAATATAAACATGAAATAGAATCATTGATTTAATGCTATGATGGTTGGGAAAAATTATGATCATTAATTAGTAAATGGATTTCTATTAAATATGGATAAATAAATGTAATCTGGCTGGTCATGGTACATATATAATTTAATTGTAAATTTCAAAAAATGGATTGTTAATTTTATATTGTGTGGTTGTTTGATGAGGATCGTTATGGCTGTTTAGTATTGTGTAAATAGATGTCGGAGTGGGAAAATCAGGATTATGTGGATTAAGAATTTCAAATTAATAAATAAAATATATTTTTGAAATGATCCTTAGGATGGGATTTTATGGAGTGTTATGTCAATTTTTCTATTTCATATTCACCTCCTCAAAATTTAGGTAACCTAAAGCATGCCTGTATAAGGACATGTGTTTCATGTGCCTTATTTAATATCATGGTTATAGTGGTAAAAAATAGTTGAATGCACCATATTTTCCACTCTACATTTATACACGTTATGATATGTGATTGTATAATGTTGTTAAATATGTATGGGATATAAATAACCATGTTCATATTATATATATGCTTATTTGAATGGTTTTTTTGTTGATATGGGGATACATTTTGTGGGACATGCATGGTTGAAGGAGGGCATGGAATTAATGTCCATCATTTTGAGTTTCCCACCTATGATGAGGATGTGATATGAAATTTTGAAGTGGTAAGTTATTTTCATTATATGGTTATGTTTTGATTTGTTATGTGCTTATGCATATATGTGTATATTGAGTGGATTTAGGTAGAAAATTATTCCCATCAGGGGGTGAGAGTGACAATCATATTAGAGAAGTGGTTATAGATAACCTTCATGAAATATATTAATTTGTTATTATTTTACTTTACAATTTATAAATATTATATGTATGATCCTCATTAAGTATGGGTAGAGGTTTGAAATTATAGAAAATGATTTGGTTACCCTATTTATTAACTATGGAATTAGTTTTCCTCTTCCAAATTTCCATGAGTGGTTTTGGGGATAGACCTAGTAACTATATGTGAATGAAACCCACATAATATTTATACATATATTTTATATTTTAAAGAGTGATTTAGTGACTGTTCTAGATATTATTAACTTTTGGTCATCTAGGTAGGTGTTCATCAATTATTTATATCGGAGTTTCTATTAGAAATTAATTTTTGGGGTTTATATTTGAAATTACCTAAATTATTGTATAATGTGTATATTTAATAATATATAGATTTAATTATATGTTATTATTTATCTTGGTATGAGTAATAAATCCAATATGTATGAATTTAGATCAATAGTGTGTAACTCCCTGACACTGGTTCCATGTGTCCTTGCACCGATCTGGTCGGTTAAGTGACCTCACTCGTGCCTCCCCATATGGGAGAGTCTACCGAATAGTAGTGGGGGTCTAATATATATATATATATTGTTGGTAGACTATAACAGATTTAACAAAGAAACAAAACCATGGAAAATCAATAAAAATTCAAAATCATTAATAAAAAATTAAAAGAATAATAACGACTCACATCACATGAAAACCCCCAAAATAGAAAAACAATATCAAAAACAAAGGATTAGATATTTTATGAAATATATCTATCAATTTTCAAATTCAACCCCAAAAATAAGGATCACAAAAAACTACCAATGGATCCAGACATCATGTATGGTTCCCTCATCCCTGATCATCCTAGATCCCAACTCATATTTCAATCATATGGATCATTATCCTATCCTATCCCAAAAATATTAATACTATTTAGGTACCGATCAGGAAGCCTGAGTGGGGTGTGAGTACAACTCAAAAGTCCACTGATAAGGATATCTAAAAACTATCAAGTATATAAAATTGTATACAGTTGTATACATAATAAAGTACCAAATACCAAGTAAAATATTTTCACATTTAATTATACAATAAATATTAGTATAAATCTATGGGTTCACGGTGACACCTGAACCAGTAATACCCACTTTGGAAAATGCTAAAGTCTGACCATCCACCAAAGGAAATTCCATTTCATTGTATCATGGGTTTTTATTAATCATTTAATTCTATATTTCCCTCTGGAAATGGGGATGACCTTGTTAACTTATGTTTCAAACATTCCAATCCGTTTCTAACAGGTTTTTTCATAGAACCAAAAACATCCAATGATTCTATATCAATTTGGACCAACTTTCAAAAGGTAGGTGCTTATTAGTTGTGGACCAATGAGGATTATCAATTTGCATTGGTCGAGAGGATGGGAGGTCACGCTCATCCCACCTTTTTTGGGGGAATTATTGTCTACTATGGGACTCTCTTTATAGATTTAACTTATTTTCATGAATCCTTATTACACTAGAAAGTATGAAAATGAGATTTCCTTAAGATTTGACAATCAATGATTGATATGTATGAGATTTAGAGAATCTTTTATATGTATTTGAGGTTATTCATCGATAGAGAATAAACTTTATTGTTATAGATTCATTGTCAATGGTATCTTTCAACACATTATATAAAGATATCTTGGTCGTTGTGACAATCATACTGATTATAAAGCCACTCAGTGGGGCATTGGATGTTTATTTTCGTTCAGAAGGACATGGAGTATTTCAGAGTTGGTATCGTACCCACAGATGGGCTACCAGCGTATCCTTGTTAGAAAAGGAATCAGAACCCATGTAGTTCAGGAATAAAGATATAGTTTAATGTCATATGGGACGGATGAGAATTAATGGGTGATGGGCTTGAACCTTAGAAAGGATTCCTACATACTTCACTTATAAGGTAGAGATCAGATTCCATGTTGTTCAGTTGGGAATTGTGGGGCTTACGTATGATTAATAGCTCAAGAAGATTTTTTGTGGTTACTTTTACACTCTAAGCTCACGTAAGTCATGCTCGGTGTGAGAAAGAAGAGGTATCAGTAAACCTGGCAATTTGTTCCATGAAATATGCGGTCACAAGGAATGATATGGGGCTTATATATGCATGATTTCTCAAATAGATAAAGATCAGGACTTACTTTAGAATAGATCTCTGGGAACAAGGTTTATAAAGTTATATGTGGTTTATGGAGTTTTGGATACTCTAACTTTTGGATTACTCTTGAGGAGAATGCCCAAATTAGGAGGGGACTTGTGATTGGGTTTTAATCCTAAGTAGAAAGCCCAAATAAAAAGATGTTAAGACTGGTTAAGAGATATTATGACTGGGGATTATTCCTAGGAAGGAGGCCTAGGTTAAAGGGGCTTGAGAAATGGGGCTTACTCTAGAGACGGAGGCCCAGGTTAAGGGACTTGAGAACTAGGGATTACTATTGAGAAGGAGGCCCAGGTTAAGGGAATTTGGGATTTGGGGCTTACTCCTAAGGAGGATGCCCATATTTGGGAACATGGGGCTAACTCCTAAGGAGGATTCCCAAGTAATGGAACTTGGACTGAGACGTACTCCTAGAAATAAGGCCCTGGTTAGGAAATTATAACATTGCTTAATTTTGAAAATGAGGCCCAGGTTAGGGAATTATGATTGAGACTTACTCTTGAGAAGGAGGTCCAAAATTAAGGGAATGTGAAGACTGAGGATTACTCCTAAAGTGGATTCCCAGGTTAAGAAATTATGACTGGGGCTTACTTCTAAAAAGGAGGCTGAGGTTAAGGATCGACTCATCGTAAAAGATGAGGTTGAATGAATGAAATCACTAACCTTTGTGAAATAAAGATATGTGAATTACTAGGATTTGATATATGTTCCACAATATTCTTCTCAGATAAGTAATACAATAAAGGAATCATGCCATAAATGGCCATGAAGATGATTATGAAGGCTAAATCATGAATAGGAGAGGTGGATTTGATGAAAATAGATGAATGGACAGGAGGGGGACCCAAAAAAGGTAGGCACGCATGTCCTGGTTGGACGCGCAGGTCCTGGTCGTGCAGGTATACCTAGGTGAAATAGGTGTACCTACACGATGGTCAACCCATAAGGTGATACATGGGTGAGGCTTGGCTCAGGCCCTTAGTATTATTCCTAAAGAATTTTTAATGAGTGGATCTCTTTTTCGGTTGAAGGGATAAGGCGGCGCACAAGTGTCTTCAATTATCTAAAGGGTAAGACACCTAGGCACATAGGTTTTGATGAATTTCAACACTTGGGCCTTGTTCTCCCTCTTTAGATCTTCCATTCTAGGTAAGAAATTACCATAGAAGTGTTCGAAATGATTTAATAAGAGACTAGGGTGTTGAGAGCTCAAAACTGAGTTTCTGGATTTTTTCATCCTGGAAATGGGGGGCCCACAATGGGTATTTATAGGCTACTGAAGACCCTGGGAAAAAATAAAATAGGGCGTGCACATTACCTGCCCACCCAATATGTGGTGCGCAGGTATACCTGTTGGACCATAATGGAACTTGCATAACCCTTTCTCAAAGCAAGTCTGTATTCATGCCTTTGCCAATTTTTGATATTTTTTCAAAGGATGAATCACTTCGTGTTAAGGTATTTCCCTTTTCATTCGTTAGAATCTGTGATGGAAAGGAGTGTCAACAAAAGTCCCCCCTCAAAGTTGGATCTGAAAGAAGAAGGATGTGACTCTAAGGTAAAAAGGAAAATTCAAAGGAACTATTGTGCGAAGGTGTTGAGCATGCATATGGCGTCATGCAGGTGCGTGCCGCACAAGCTTCGGCATGCAGGGGTGCAGTATGGCCTATAAATATGCAGTCATTCATGCGCAAGGCACCTGGGTTTCAAAGAACTTCGCTCTCGTCGTGCCGGTTTCTCTCGTCACACAAGTATACCAATTTTCCACGTTTTCATTACTTTTATTCGTGTCGCGCTGCTGCAGAGGTATTTTGACATGCGCAGTGATACATGCGTGCCAAAATCTTGCACGACACAGTTACAATTGTGTGCCAAAATTGGACTTGCACGCCCTAATGCCCTAGCCATTTTTTCACTTTTCTTCACAAATTTTATGAAAAATCAACTCACGTAAAAGTAAATTATTCCAACTTTGTGCAGATTCAATGGCTCCAAGAAGAATCAGAACTGCTGATGAACATGCCAACAAGCGAATTGATGATGTGATGAACATTTTTTTTCATGATTACTATGAGATTTGCGACAACACTCTTATAGAATTGGCCATGTACTTGAAGAAGTACCATCGTGACATTCCACAGAGCATCTACTTTCCTCTGTATGGGCATGGTAATCTACAAGACGTCAACATTCCAGATGCAAAGAACTATATGTGCAAGATTCAGTGGCACTCCTACTCCTCTATTTTTGATATACTGTGCATTACGAGAAACAACAATGATGCAAACATTCAAATTTTTCCTCTATGCCATTTATTTTAAGATATGAAAATGGAAAACCATGGGCTGATATGTTTTCCACTGCCGGTAGACAGAGAGAAGACTATCATGACATTAAGAACAATATCTGAAAAGAGTACTCTCTCCAAATGTCTCTTTACTTCTGATTCTCCATTCTCAAATCCATGTATCCATCTTCCATGTCTCCTGGATGGAAACAGAGTCACTGTTTGATCCACATAAAATTTTTTCAAACTACACTCAAGAACATTGTTTTACAATGGTTACAAGAAGAGATAGTATCCCTGCATCTGTTATTATATCCAGTTCAATGAATGAATTCAATGTGGTTTCTGATGAAGCTAGGAATTTCGTAAATCAAATGAAGAGTTATGTTCAAAGTCTCTTGTAATTCCTGAAAACGAGAAGAGACTCTAGTCTATGGATGACCTTCTATATATTGTGCATCAATGAAGAACACTTTCATCTTCAATCATCTGTGGTTGCATTGTTTTGCATCCTGTATTAAATTTTTACCTAAGCCAATGGGCCTAGTAAGCATAGTTTTATATTTACTATGATTATAAAAATAACCATAAAAAAATTGAATCTTTTGAATTGGTCAATATTACCTAAATCATAAAAATTATATGTTTAGTGAGCTGGGACTTGACTTTTGTCCAGAGTTCCCTTGTCTTTTGTGGGAAGTTTAAAGGCATGCATGTCGGACATAAAAAGGCTAATGTTTAAAGTCGAAATATCATTGACTTAATAGACTAAAATTGACTCAATTACTTGATAGTTTATCTAAAAACATATTACCACACTCAAGTACAGGGGAAAACATGTAAACTATGAATTAAGAAATTTTCAATCTCAGGAATGATATGAAAAAGGGCTAAAAGACATTATAAGAAGTATTTCCCAATATTAATGTTATCACTATTTAACAAACCCGTTAGGGGGTTGAATTATGTAGGGCTACTTAAGGGCATTGGATACATAGTTAAATAATATAATCTTTTGGATGACAGGTCTGTTATGTAGAATACTTATGCAAGGACACCTAAGGGCATGTGCTGCATAGTCAGGCAAAAGAAATCTCAGAAATAATACATTTCTATTGCCAAAAATCTAGTGAATGTTTATGGAGATTTAAATTTTCCCATGCAGGGAGTCTGTTGTATGGAAAGACGTACTTGAATATGGAGATGATATTGCCAAAGAAGATTATCAATGAATTGGATGAATGTCACTCTTGCAATGGTCTGACCTAAATGTAGGGTAGGGAAATATAAACTATAGACTTGAATAATTTCAAATCATGAAAAAGAGCATGAGATAAATATGTTAAGGATGGCTATTTTTGTGGATCCCAACATATTTTCATCAAGACAAATAAGGACAAAAGAGGTTTTCATCCCAAGAATGATGTTACCACTATTTGACGAACCCGTTAGGGGGTTTAATTATGCAGGGCCACCCATGGGAATTGGCTGTATAGTCAAATAATAGCATCTTTTGGCTGACAGGTCCGTTATGTTGACTGTCTATGCAAGGCCACCTAAGGGCACGTGCAGCATAGTTAGGAAAAAGAACTCTTGGGTATCAAACATTTTGTGACTAGAAGTCAAGAAAAGGGTTATGGAGATCTTGAAGTGTTTAAGGTCAGGAGTATGACACAAGAAAAATGAGTATTGTCCAATGCATGAAAGAAATACACAGACCAATGCTAACCATAATCATGTTTTGGCTGGGTCCTAGATTAAGGTGTTGGACTTCACTACATATACCATAAGGATGGGAATCAAGGAAAATATAGTTCTTGAAATACAGTTTAATGTCATGTGGTACAAGAGTGTATGAAATCTTAGTTTAGGGTCATATAGCTCAGACCATAATAAGGAATACACATTGTGTGTTTTATAAACCTGATGTGAATGAAGACTAGGGTTTTCATACCACATTCATGTTTTCAAAGGGGGAATTTTCAGCCAAGGGACTGAAATTGGAATTTGGGGTTAGGCCTAAAGAATTGGGGCTGGATTCGAGGGATTCTCAAACGTTCATATGTATCCCATAAGAATGGAAAACAAGCCGCATGTATTTCTTGATATACCCGTTGTATAGATTTGGTTCATACAATTGAATGGTGAATGGGGACATTAGTCCAATGATGGTTTGACCCATGATAAAAGGTTCGGGCATTTCCATGTATGCACGTAGTCTTTAGAATATAACATGATTGGAGATCAATGTAAATAATTATTCCCTCTCTAGTGAGGGTGTCAAATAATGTTGTCGTTTATTGCCGTACATGACAAAAAGTGAGAATAGTTTAACATCATATAGTAAGGACGATGGTGAACCAATGTAAAAGTATTGGTTCTAGGGATGCTCCTCAGATCAACATCATATGAGATGGAGGTGAACTGATGTGAAGAGATTGGCTTTGGGCTTGATCCTCTGTAGGTTTCCTATGTACCCAACCTTGAAGATAAGGGTCAATGACCGCATAGTTCAATTAAAGAATGAATTGGTGATCATGTTGTTCTTGAGGACAACAACCTAAAAAATGGTGTCGAGACTTACACATGGTTAGCGGCCCAAAGAGGGTGTTATGGTTGAAGTTTACTCTAAGCTCATGTGAATCATACACGGTTTGAGAAACAAGAGGTAGTAACAACCTTAGCGATGCATTGTTTACTGTCATGTAGGGCATATAAAGGGACTATGTAGTTTAATGTCTTGCAGCGAGGACTATTGTTGCTGCATAGTTTAGTGTCATGTAGCATGGAAAAAATACAGTTTAACGTCATGTAAGACATATTAAGGGACTTTGTTTAGTTTTATGTCGTGTAGGATGAATTAGAAGTACATTTTAACATCATGTTGGACAAATATAGGGACACGGTTTAATGTCCTGTTGGACATGAACAAAATTTTTCATCATGTTGGACAATAAGTGTGTTGTATAGTTTAGCATCCTGTTGCTAAGACGTTGGGGACAATAGAGTTTAACGTCTTGTTGGATAAAAGGGGGACTATGCATTTTAATGTCATACAGTAAAGACAAAAGAGGACACAGTTTAACGTCATGTTGGACGTATTAGGGACTTTTTCACAGTTTAATGTCTTGTTGGGAGATGACACGGTTTAACTTCACGTTGGACGATGGGGCGAACTGTTTATCATCATATGCATGGACCATGGTGCGAATAGTTTAAGGTCATATTCATAGACCGTCGATTATGATGTTTAACTTCTTGCTGGACATAAGGGACTTATGTACAGTTTAGCGTCATGTAGATAGGATGTCACCATTTAACATCATGTTGCACGAATAAAGGACTGTGCAGTTTAATTTCATGCAATAAAGACTTAAGAAGGGCTGTATAGTTTAACATTATATAAGAAGGGTGACCCAGTTTAACGTCATTTTAGACATAAGTGAAAACATATTAAGTTCATATTCATGGACCATCGATGTATTTGTATTATACAAAATAAATCTTCAGAAATCTGGAATTTGTTGGAGTCGTAATGAGTTCTCCATCCACTGAGATTATAGAATAAGCTCTATTGGAGTATACCTTATTTATTGAGTAAGGTCCTTCCCACTTTGTCTCAAGCTTTGGAGGTTTCTTTCCTAGTATCATTGGAGTTCTGAGAACCAATACCAATTCTCCCTGAAAGAATGACCAAAGAAGAACTTTTTTGTTGAAATCTCATGCTATTCGATTCGGATAGACTTCCAAGTTGTGTAGGGTGCACAATATTTTCTCGTCTAATCGTTCCAATTCATTCAATCACTTTTGATATTGTCCGTCTGTAGATGACTGATCAAAAATGGCTACCCTGAGTGAGGGTAATTGAACCTCAATGGGCAAGACTGCTACTATTCTATTTTCCAATGAATATTTATTAGACCGCATTGTAGTGCGGGTGGTGGTCCGATAATCCCATAAAGCATGAAAGAGTTTATCAGTCCATGATTTCTTATCTTTATCCACCATATTTTGTATTATATTTGAAATAATCTTGTTGAAGGCTTCTATTTGGCCATTGGCCACTGCATGATACTGAGAGGAATGGTTGGATTTGATGTTGTATTCTTGATACAACTTCATTACATTGGATGAACAGAATTTGGTGCCATTTTCCCTAAGTATGGTATGAGGGACACCAAATATGGTAATGTTGTTAGACTTGATGAAGCTAACAATGCTTTTAGAACTATCTTCTTTGAGAGGTATTGCCTCTGCCCATTTGGAAAAGAAGTCAGTAGTAGTAAGAAATTACTTAAACTGGTTGGATTTGGCTGAAGGATAAGGTCATACTACATGCATTCACTTTGTGGAAAATGGCCATGAGTATTTGGCTGTATGAAGAAACTCAGGGGGTTGATGAATGAAGTTGGAATGAATGTGGAATGAATGACACTTCTTTGTTAAATAAACACAATCTTATTTTCATTGAAGGCAAAATGTATACAAGCCTTCAAATTTGATCAGATATTCTATGTACAGACTAATGGCCACCACAGACTCATACATGCACTTCTTTCATGACATCCATTGTCTCTTCACTGAAAATTACTTTGAAGAGAATAACATCCAAACTGATCTTGTATAGAATTTTGTATAGGTGATCTGGGCTATCATAAAGTGTAAAATTGACCACACGTCACTAGATTTTTTCTTTCCCGGCTCTATCAGGTGGAAGTGTTCCATTTTGAGGGTATTCCCTGATAGGTGTCATTCATCCTGTAGAATGACTGTATGGTTTAGGAATGGGATTAATTTCATTAATTTGCTCTGTTCTGGCTTGAACACAAGGTGAAATTGTATGAAAATGGGCAATACTAATGATTGTCTTATCCCGATTTGGATCTGCCAGAGATGTGGATATATTTTCCAATGCATCAACTTGATCATTTTGTGATTGCGGGACATAAGAAAATGTCGGTTCGAAAGGAAATTCAACCATTAAATCTCTGATGTAATTATATAAAGGGATTAACTCTTCTTTTCTGATGGCATAATCCCCATTGACTTGTTTGATTACTAGGTCTGAATCACCATTCACTTTTCAGTGATTCACTTATTCTTGAAGCGCCAACTCTAATCCTACAATGAGAGCTTGGTATTCTGTTTCATTATTTGTACAGCCTCCCAAAAATGAGATGAAATGATGTAGAACTTTTTTTTCCAGGTAAATAAGTACAATTCCTAATCCAACTTTGTTGAATTTAGGATCTTCCATTTTCTTCCCTGTTGGACTTCTGGAAGCGCCATCAAAGTACATTTCCCATGTTTTAAGATTATCTTGAATAGAAAAGACTTCTTCATCAAGAAGATCAATATCTAAAGATGTATCTTCTACTAAAGGGTGTTCACCAAGGAAATCAGCTAGAGAATGGCCCTTTATTTCATTTTGAGACACATATTAGAAATTAAATTGTTGAAGAATAACTGCCCACCTAGACAGACGGCATGTAAGCATTGGATGACTAAGGATGAATTTGAGCGGGTTTTTGTGAGATACCAAATGGACTTCATGATGTTGCAGGTAGAATCTCAACTTCTGAACTGAAAATATTAACGCCAGGTAGCACTTTTCAATACATGAATATCGGATTTCTGCTTCAAGCATATTCCGATTGAGACAGAAAAGGCTGTTTTCATTCCCAGTATCATTCTTCTGGGAAAGGAAGCCACCCAATGATCGCTCTAAAGCTATCACATAGAGAATAAGTGGTCTTCCTTCAACATGTGGCATTAATACCAGTGAAATCAAGATATATTTCTAGATAATATCAAATGATTCTTGATATTCTTTAGTCCACTGGTAGGTGACTCCCTTGTTCATCAATTTGTGGAAGTGTAAACTTTTGCCTACCAGATTGGCGATGAAACGCCGAATATTGGCTAAGTTTCCTTGAAGTACTCTCAATTCGTTCAAATTTTAAGGAGGTGGCATACCGAGGATTGACTTTGTCTTCTCAAGATCGACTTCGATACCACAATGGTGTACAACAAAACCACGAAATTTTCTTGAGGTTACCCCAAAAGCACATTTTAAGGGGTTCATCTTCGAATTATGCTGTCAATGTTTTTGGAATATGATTTCCAAGTCAACCAATTGATTAGAATTTTTTTTGGATTTAACCACCAAATCATCCACATAAAATCTATAAAATTTCCCTAAAAAGGGTTTGAAGATACGGTGCATGGAACGCTGATATGTTGCTCCTGCATTCTTTAGGCCAAATGGCATTACCCGATAGAAAAACACACCCTGAGGGGCTTTGAAAGCTATTGATTCTTCATATTCTGGAGCCATTCGGATTTGATTATATCCAGAATATCCATCCATGAAGGAAATTGATTCATAGCCAGCTGTTGCATCAATTAAGAGTTATGTAATCAGAACTGGAAAATCATTCTCAGGAAAATGCTGATTAAGATCTTTGAAATCAATGAAAAATCTAATTTTTCCATTATTCTATTTCACAGGGCAAATATTATCCAACCATTTGGATATTGAACTTCTCTGATGAATTTACCTTTCATAATCTTATCCACTTCAACTTCAATTTTAGAAGCATAAGTTGGGTGTGTTCTTCTTGCAGCTTGCTTAAATCTTCGATGTTTTTCTGGAAAAACCAAATGATGAGTAGCAACATTAAGATCAAGCCCTGGAATTTCTATATAATTACAAGAATATATATCTCGATTTTGTTTTAAAAATGAAATATAAATTTCTTTCTCTTCAAGAGTCATGGCCACACTAATTAAAGTGGGCTGTGGATCTTCTTTTGTAACCAAATTTATTTCTCTGAGTTCATCCATATTAGTGGATATACCCTCTTCAAATGCTAGAGGAGCTTCCCTGAGACCATCCTATTCTTATTCAACATGTGTTACTTCTTCTGTTTCAACATTCCTAATGGACGATGAAGCATAATTTCCTTGATCAAGAGAGATGTTAAAATTTGAACATCTTGAAGAAGAGGCTTCCATTTCCTACCCTATTGATGATGAAGGGTCTTCCTTGGGTAATAAAGAGGTTATTATGGATTGAGAATTGACATCATCATTCACCTATGACTTTGCTATAACTTCTTCTAGCCTGGATGGTGAAGTATAGACTTGCTGGATTTCAGCAGATGAAATGAAGACATCTCCATTTTAGCATTCATCATTTCCTGGTGAAGCACCAACTTCTCCCATGCTGCCTGGATTGATTTCTGTAATTGACCTTTTGGAAGTTTCCATAAGAGTATTTGGATTCGATTCAATCCTATCAATTTGACTGATAGGCAACAAATAATCTATACTCACTTGTGTGAATGGGTTTACATGAATCTTTTCCAAACCATATGGAGCATTAACTTTGGTAACCTCCCTTATTGTGGATTTGTCCTTACCCTTCATGTGATAAAAATCTTCCTCAATATATTGAGACTCAAATGTTTTGAATGGGGCCTTAACACCATACAATGTCCCAATTTGATCATTGAAACATTATTTGAGGCAATGATGGTATGATGAAGGGATAACTGCATGTTGATGTAGTGAAGGTCTTTCAAGAAAAAAATTGAAGGCTGTATCATGATCAATAACCATGAAATATAAAATGGATACAAGGTCTCCAAACTGAGTTCTGATTGTAATCTCACCCAGTGGTTCTTGTTCATTTTTATCATATCCTTACAACATCAGAGTAGAAGAAGATAAATCAGATTATTGTGAGGCCTAATTGATGAAGTTTATGAATGGGGATGAGTTTGACTCATGAGCCATTGTAAATTAAAGCTCTTCTGATGTCCACACCATTGACCTTCCCAGATAAATACAAAGGTACAATGTGTCCATGAACATCATCATCCTCATCTTCTTCTTTGAAAGATATCAATGCATGGAATTCTGCAGGATCATTCTCTACATGGTATAATTTAGCCGCAATAATTTCAGTTTCGAACTCCTGAGGACTTGATAAATCCTCAATGAGTGCCTCCCGAAGATCCTTGGATAGATTCAAGGAATCCAGAATTGATAACATGGACGGTACTTGGGCCAAGTGCTTCAAGACATCATATTTTTGATCCAATGGTCTGTGTTTCCCAACAGGAACATGTGGTTTTTTAAGTGCCATATATGTTGATTCTTTGTAAGTAGATGCATGTTGTATCGGGGTAGGAGATGGAAATACTCCTATATTTGTGATATTATACCGAATAGGTATATTTACATTCGGAGAGGAAGAAGGTGGAACCTCTAACCGATGCTCCAGAATAATTGTGTTAGGACGGAATCTTCCTTTAGTGGATGATTTTGCTTATTCTTGTTGAGCCCGTTGAAGGGATCTACCAAGAGTTTCTACTGCATACATAGTTTAGCAGAGGTAGAATTTGAATTGTGGTTTCTGGGTTATCCACGTTTTCATCTGTATCCCAGAGCTTTGGAACTCCCTCTAATTCATTTATTTGATACAGGGAACTCAGGCTCATCAAGATCGAAATTGTGACTACCATAAGGATTTGTTAAGTGGATCATGTTAATTGAACCAAATATCGATGCTTCATCGGATGCAGATTCTTCTTGAATAGCCCATTTAAGCTATTCCGTTTGGCGGGGCGATGACCATGGATTTGATGTAAATGGCATAAAATCTACTAGAGTCAAAGAAAACTTGGGATTTGACACGATCCCACCTTCTTCTAATTGTCCCTCTTTCTTTAAATTATGACATTTCTTTGAGGATTTTCTATCTTATGAAGAGGGTTTTGCTGTGGCATTCATAATAGAAGACACAATTGCTTTCTTCAATTACATTCACAAAATGGCATGAGTTTGGTTGATCGTTTTTCTGACCATACAATCATCATATTTCTATGAATTATTTTTACTTCTTGCCACTCGCCTTCTTTCTCTGGATTTGTAGTAGTGACAGATGCTACCTGAGCTGAAGAACCTTTTAATTTGACTTGTCCTGAGTCCACCATCTTATTTAGGAGTTTTATAAAGAAAAAACACTCCTGAATGGGATTCCCCAACATATGATGAAGTGGTAAATAATTGGTATGGTCTTCATCTTCTTCCTTGTTAGGACTTTTGGGCCTTGGCTACTAAACCAAATTATTTTCCAAATCCGAAATTATGTAACCAAAAACTTTTTAATTTCTGAAAGAGTAAACATTTCTCTTCAGATCCTCAAATTGTATCCATATTTGATCTCTTTGATCTTCTTTGACGAAACGACCTCTGTTGTTAATTCTCAGAAGGTGGATCCCTTCGATAAGATGAAGGTTTTGAAGTAGAAGTAGGTACAGGTGCTTGTTTATGCGTAACTGTATCAGTCTCTGCTTTACCCATTATCCTTCCTGGAGATGATGGAAATACACGAGTTTTATCCTTAGTCGTTGTAAGAGAGTATTCAATCTATTGAGATATTGAAGTAAGGTCTCGAAACCCTCCTATGTATTTCACAGGGATCAATGGTGTGCGTAAATCTTCACGCAAATTTTCCACACAGATTGGCATGAAATCTTCTTGAGGGAGTGCAAAACATAGGGAATATGTTAATCCCTACCAGTGAGCAATGAAATCTGAAACCCTATAATTCCCCCTTTTCATAAAATTTGTAAGATTAAAAAGTATTTTCTTTGGAAAAGTTGAGCTGAATTAAAGAAGGAATCGTTGACGAAGATCCTCTCACCCAGTAACTGACCAGGATTGCAAGCTTTATTACCAGACAAAAGCAGTCCCTTGTAATGACTGTACAAAACACCGGAGCTTAACTACTTCTTGTTGCTGAGGGGTTCCCATCATAGGATCGCAACGAGAAACAAAATGTGTTAAGTGTTTCTCTTGGTCTCTCGAACCATTAAAGGTTAGGAATGTGGTATTTGCAAACATTGATGGGGGAGGAATTGCATCAACTAATTCGGGGTAAGCTCTCTTTTCTGGTTGAACCAGTGTAGACATTACTTCCATAGCTTCTAGCTGAGTTGTTAATGACTCAATGGTAGAATTTAATTTTTGAGAAACATCTGGTTGAGCTTGGACATGTGCAGGTGAAATAACTGGATCTTGGATAGGTGTGGTGACCGGGAGTACCACCAATGGAAGTATTGCCATTTGTTTTTTCATATAACCCATAGTATTATACCTGTAAGGGTGTACTGGTAAAGGAGGATATTCATGATCCGTCTCAGTAGACATGACAAATTCCCTTGACTGACCGATTCCAACACACTTAGGAGGAAGTCTACGTTGAAGTATTTATACATTCAACCTCCTTAATTTCTTTATTTCTACCTATTGTTGTTTGAATCATTTCTCTAGTGAGAGTGATTGGCCTTATCTAGAGGAAGGCTATGTAACCTTATTCTTCCCTTTCCCCTTTATGGACACCTTTCGAAGAGGGGAGAGTTTGTTACTGGAAGGAATACCTAAATTATGGGTAAGCCTTTGATTCCAGGCACACACACCTTCTTCATTTGCCTCTGTGTGCACACCCTCTTGAGAAAGAAATTCCTCATCTGATCCTTCTGAATGAGCCTCATGTTCTAGATGTTCAGAAACAATGAAATTGATAACATTAATTGATGCATAACTCATTGCATCCTTTCTATCAGCATTTCTGCGATATTGTCTTTTTCCATGTCCCTGATGAGACGTTGCTTTTTGATTAGTTGATCCCATAGGAACTTCTTGAAGAACCGTAATTTAGAGGGAATCTCCTGATAATCGGGCTCTTCATTCCTCTTGGGGATTATTCCCTAATAGAGAGAAGACATGATTTTCTGATGAAGATTGACGATTTGAAAAAGTCCCCAGTCCGGTGGACTGGAGTTGTTCCTGTTGTTTCTGCTCAACTTCTCGAATCCTATTTGTTGATTCTGAGGATTGGGCTTTAAGAGTCCCTAGTCTGGCAAGCTGGGGTGGTTTCTGAGCTGCTACATATGGGACTTTCTTAAAATCTTTTCTGATCTTGCATACTTTAGCCTAGAAATTGGATGGAGGCATCATCCTACATCCACTCAAATTACATGCCTCAAATGACCGTTGGATGATTTCTAACACTCCTGTCACATGATGATGCGCTCTCTCTAAATGAGAATCTGGTTTGATATTCTAATTTTCCTGATTCAAAAGTAATTCGACAACTTGTTCTCTTTATTCCTGATTATGTGAAGAACTAGTTGAGGCCTGTTCTTGAGCAACCCTTTGATTACATATAAAAACAATTGGTTGTGGCCGTCCATGGGAAATAACATTGCATGAGACCACTTTCAGCGGGCTTTGATGACTATATAGAATAGTGAAATGTAGTTCTTCATGAACACCCCATCCACTGATATGAATACCAGATGGGGAATTGGTAATGAAATGGCACAACCTTCTTAGTGTGCCAAGGAATGAACTCGGAAGGGATCTCTGCTGCTTTTCAGCCTGCAGATATTGAGAAAATGAGAGAGAAGCCAAGTCAATTTGGTGTTGTAACCCTTCTATTATATTGACATGATTTTCATATTCATCATAAGATAATATTTTCTTTTTCAATTGAAAAATAGTTTTCCACATGTTGAGACGAATATCTTGAATACAATATTCCATCAACATTTCTGGAGTGTCATATTGAGAGTCATCCAAAGGCCAAAACATTAATGGTACTTCAACTTTCGCCTCTTGTTTTCTCATAGTCATCACTTCCTCTTTATCATTCATTAACGATTATTCTACCTGATTAGACCAATGTTGGTGCTTCTTTGTTGCTTCATCTGATTCAACAAGATTGGTAGAGAATTCAATTATCATACTTGAAGATGAATGACATAGGGGTGGTTTAGAGAATGACCTACACCGTGGGTTATCCTCTGATTGAGAAGGAATGTAACCTACTATTGGCAAAGCATCATACATGAATGGATTCACATTTACAAGTGTCTCAAGAGAAGAGGGCATTCCCGTTACTGCATTGTCCTTTGAAAAATTTTCCAGGCAATGAGAATTACTATTGCTGAGAGGAATTTTGAAGATAAATTCAACATCATGGGGAGGACCACCAAGGTGGGTTAGAACAAAAGATGAATCATTTTTCTCCTTGATCTTATGACCATGCAGAGGGTTATCATGACTCTCATCTGAAGATGATACTTCGAGATCGACCGAACATTCATGAAGAAAGCCTTCATGAGGATGTGTCTGATGTAGACCTTTAGAATTAATGTTCCCATTATTAGGAAATGAGATAGTAGAATCATGAGTTGCAACAGATATGTCTAAGTGCATGAAGAAATCCATCATCAATCAAGGCCCTATTACAGATTGGATCTTGATTTCTTGACTGTGCTAGATGGGTATTTTTCTTAGATGCCTTCTTACTCACTTTGGGAACCAATTGTTGAAGAAGCTAGTTATTATGGGCAGGTCTATGTGCCTGCTCAAGAGAAATAGTTATGTTAGGCTGATTATCTCCATTCAAATCAGGTGTATGTGCCTGACTTGATTGTCTGTATGATATGGGGGAGTATGCCCCACAACCCCCATGGATTGGAATAGAGGTGATTATCTGTTCCAGAGTGATCTGTGGATGTGTCAATCTACTGGTATGGACAAATGTTCATTTCATTCCCTGTGATGCTGCTGAAGTTATTATAATATTCTGGTAGACATCTAGAATATCGGTAGGGATTTGCATCTGCTCTTTCACCATCGTCAGAATGTTCATGGTGACTTCAGCTGATGAAATAGGAATATACATCCATTCCATTCTTGGATTAGGAGTGTGTTCCTACTCCTGTCCTCCTTTTTCTTTTAGTGAGTTCTGACAGTACTTATGTGTGGGAGTATAGAGTTGAGTCTGCCTCATGTTTGTCATTGGGGCTTTCTAATTGACTTCTCTAGGTGATACCAAACGAGAATGTTGGTAAGATTGATCAATAATAGTAGGTGTATGTTCCAGCTGATTTCACTCCTCCAAACATGGTTGATGAACTTCCTTCAATACTGGCAGACAAAACTTCTGGCAGGATTAATGAGTGTAAGCATGTGTATGTGCCTGTTTATCAGTTGTCAACACATTGGGTTGGTGGGCTTCATCGTATGTAGTTAGACGAGCCTGTTGACTAGATGATGATTTATAAACCGGTTTACGTTCCTGTCTATATTACTCCTCTGGAATTTCTTGGCGGGAATGGCATGTTACTTCCAGATGAGTTTTCTAGACAACAAAATTAAAAAAGATGAGTGTGTGTCCCTGCTCATTTATTTCCACCATGTTAGGTTGGTGGACTTCTTCAGAAATGGTAGAGATAAGAACCTACTAACTGTTGATCGGTCATCACCTCTGGTGGTTCATCTTTCCTGCTCGGGTTTGAGGAACTTGAGCTGAATTCCTGGAGATGACACCCTCATCATGTTGAGGGCACACTGCCGCACGAGTCTGGCAGTGATTGTTGATGGGAGCCCTTGGGAAGGACTCCTGTCTCTTTGAATTAAGGCCTTAAGGGACCTTCTCATTCACCTCCCTATAATATGGGATGACTGGTGACTGCGTTACGGGGATAACGACCTGAAACGGTTGGAGATGGTGGTTTTCACCACCTACTTCTTGATCGTTGGTCATCGCTGTCCGGACGACCAGGGTAAATTAATTACTTGGAGGGCTTGTCGAGTGGCCTCTAGAGTCAGAATTTTATTGTGTCGATGGTATTCCTTAACCCGTGCATTTGATACCCAGCGATGAAGATGATAAGTAGGTGATGTCTTCCTCAGACTGGATGACGATCCAGTATGAGTAGCAGTAGAGGTATTCACAGCAGAGGCATTTACACGTGTGAACTTAAGAGAAGCCATTTCTGTAATGCAGAAGATTGTGGAAAAGAGTTCCTGTTTGATTTAACATACGTAATCAAGATAAGTTCGACCACAAAATCTTTTGGGTGTGGACATATGTTATTGATTTTTGTGGTGGCCCACTCATTGAGTTTAAATAGGGTCCTAATAAATAAGTTGAACATAAATTTAATTTGGTTAAGTATTCACATCGGGTTCACCATTTTTTTCCTATAGAAATGGGGATTACCTTGTTTTATTAAGGTTCAAACATTCCAATCGGTTTTTAACGGGTTTGTTCATAGAACCAGAAACATCAAATGATTCTATATCTATTTGGACCTACATTCCAAAGGTAGGTTCCCATTAGTTGTGGACCGATGAGGATTATGAATTTTTACTGGTCGAGAGGATGGGAGGCTAGACAGATCACACCTTTTTTGAAGGAATTATTGTCTACTATGGGACTCTCTTTATAGACTTAAGTTTTGTTTGTGAATCATTATTACAATTCCATGTATGAAAATGAGAGGATTGGAGGCTAGACTCATCACACCTTTTTTGAAGGAATTATTGTCTACTATGGGACTCTCTTTATAGACTTAAGTTATGTTTGTGAATCCTTACTACAATTCCATGTATGAAAATGATATTTCCTTCAGATCTGACAATAAATGATAGATATGTATGAGATTTAGAGAAACTTTTATATGTATTTGAGGTTCTTAATCGATAGAGAATCATCTGTATTTGTTAGAGATTCTTTGTCAATGGTATCCTTCAACAAATTATATAAAGATATCTTGGTCATTGTGCTAACCATACTGATTTTCAATCCACTCAGCAAGGCACTTGATGTTTACTGTCGATCAGAAAAACATGGAATATTTCAGAGTTAGGATCTTACCTGCCGATGGGCTACCTACGTATCCTTGTTGGAAAAGGAATCGGAACCCACGTATTTCATGAATTAAGATATAGTTTAACGTCATATGGGATGGATGTGAATTAATGGGTGATGGGCTTGAATCTTAGAAAGGCTTCTTACATACTCCACTTTTAAGGTAGAGATCAAAGTCCACGTAGTTTGGTTGGGAATTGTGGGATTACATATTATTAACAACCCAAAAAGATGTGTCGTGGTTACGTTTACACTATAAGCTCAAGTAATTCATGCTCAGTGTGAGAAACAAGAGTTACAGGTAAAACTGACAATTTGTGCCCTGAAAGATGCAGTCACAATGAATGATATGGGGCTTATGTATGTATGATTGCCCAAAAAGATAAAATCAGGACTTACTTTAGAGATGAAGTCTGAGAACAAGGTCCATAAAGGTATATGTTCTTTTTGGAGATTTGAATAATCTAACTTGTGGCTTACTCCTAAGGAGGATTCCCAAATTAAAAGCGGACTTGTGATTGGGTTTTAATCCTGAGAGGGAATCCCAAATCAAAAGAAGTTAACACTGTTTAAGTGAAATTATGATTGGGGATTATTCTTGAGAAGGATGCCTAGGTTAAAGGGACTTGAGAACTGGGGCTTACATTAGAGAAGGAGTCCTATGTTAAGGGACTTCAAAACTGGGGCTTACTATTGAGAAGGAAGCCCAGCTTAAGGGAATTTGGGATTTAGGGCATACTCTTAAAGAGGATGCCCATATTTGGGAACTTGGGGCTTACTCCTAAGGAGGATTCCCAAGTTAGGGAACTTGGATTAGAATAACTCCTAAAAAGGAGTCCTAGGTTAGGAAACTATGACTGGGGATTACACCTAAAAAGGAGGCCAATGTTAGGGAATTATGATTGGGACTTACTCCTGAGAAGGAGGCCCAAAATTAAGCGAATTTGAAGACTAGGGATTACTCTTGAAGAGGATGACCAGGTTAAGAAATTATGACTCGGGCTTACTCTTGAAAAGGAGGCCCAGGTTCATGATCTTCTCATCTTAAACGATGAGGTTGAATGAATGAATTCTATAACCTTTGTGACATAAGGATATGTAAATCACTAGGTTTTGAGAGATATTCCATAGAATATCTTTCAGATAAGGATGTCAATAAAGGAATCATGCCATAAATGTCTTTGAAGAGGATTCTGAAGTCCAAATCTTGAAGAGGAGTGGTGTATTTGAAGAAAAGAGAAGAATGGACAAGAGTGTCACCCAAAAGAAGGTAGGCACAAAGGTCCTGGTCAGGCGTGCAGGTCTTGATCACATAGGTATACCTATGAGACACAGGTGAAATTGATCGATGGTCAACCCATAGGGTAATACTTGGGCGAGGCTTGGCTCAAGCATTATTATTATCTCTAAAAACTTTTAAATGAGTGGCGCACAAGTTCTGTTGAAGGCATAAGGCAGCGCACAAATTTATTCAATTCCTTGAAGGGTTAGACACATAGGCGTGCAGGTGTTGATGAATTTCAACACTTGGGACTTGTTCCCCCTCTTTAGATCATCCTTTCTAGGTAAGAAATTACCATATAGGTTTTCAAAAGGCTTCAAGAAGAGACTAGGGGGTTGAGAGCTCAAATATGAGTTTCTGGATTTCTTCATCTTGGAAATTGTGGGTGCCATAAGGGGTATTTATAGGCTACTGAAGACCCTGGGCGAAAATCAAATGGGGCACACAAGTCACCTGCATGCCCAATATGTGGCGCGCCTGTATACCTACGCGACCATAATGGAACTTGTGTTGCCCATGCTCAAAGAAAGTCATTGTTCATGCCTTTTCCAATTTTGATATTTATTCAAAGGATGAATCACTTTGTGTTAAGTTATTTCCCTTTTCATTCGTTAGACATTGTGATGGAAAAGAGCGTCAATATTCTAATTTCACGTTCATACATTGGGGCCCATATCAACAATTTGGAACCATATGGATACTTGGAGAAGCAGTCCATGTACCAAAACTCAGGGATCACAAGAAATTCATATATATATATCCTGGGTACCTATAGATATTGTTTTGAACCCCATGGGTATTTGGAGTCGTAGTATATGTCCTACAACCTATTGTTCACATCATTTATAGAGATCACAACCCATGGTTCCACATTCATAACTCATTATCAACAAGTTCTGTACCACATTATTTAACAATTTCATAATCCTATTAATCAACATATTTTCTAATCAAAATATTCAAAAATTTCCTAATCACATAATTTTCTAATCTCATGATCACATATTCAACCAATTTCATTATCACATGGGAAAATAATGAATGAATTAATCTAATTTATTATGTAACTTCGAAACATGGTAATTTCAATCTCACAATTACATACATGAAATTATAATTAATACTATGGGAATTGAAAATTTGGAAACCTACCTCAATAACATTGATGGATGCTTTCCAAACAAAAGTCCAAAATTGTTGCATAACGATCTACAAAAATGGCATGGATGATCTTGACCAAATACCAAGATTAATATCCAACAAAAAAACCACCCAAAGAAATATCTAACCCATTTCCAATAGAGTAAAATTAATCCCTATACATAAGAAAAGAGTGGCACGAGGGAGTGGAAATCAAATTGTGATCAAATTACATATAAAAAAAGGGATAATCCTTCAATAGAATATTAAATTCACTAGGAAAATGGTTTGAGGATTATTGGAATCTTCCTAGGAGAATAAAAAATTATGGAAAACATTTTAGGTATGGTGAGGGTGAATGGGGATAAAAACCAAGTGGTTTTTGAAATAATTATAATATTTTCAACCACATCTAATCATGTGAGCATCGTTTTTTAGGTGCAGACACAATAATTTTAAAATTTTTTACCTCTACATAGGGTGTCAAAAATTTATCCTATCTTGTTCATAGTTTGGTCAACTATGCTCCCACCAATAAAAAATCATCTATTAAAGGGATAATGGGTTTTTTGAGGTAGGATTCCCAGGTTTTCCAACTCATACATTATCCTTGTGACACCTCATGTACACCCAAAATGGGAATTATGATTTCCTAGGTAAACCCTGATTGTTTTACCCAACCATGCACCAACTATGAATATCCCCATGGGATTTAAAATTATTTCAATTTCTCCAAAAATAAACTCAATGTAAACCCAACCAATATATACTCAAAAAATGGAAAAATATAACTTCACATGAGCTCATGGAGTATAAAAAATGTTGGGATATTACAGTCTCCCACCTTATAATAGCTCTTCCTCAATTTTTACTCTCAATCAAATCTATGATTACAAGATATATAGATTGGTCCACTAATCCTAAAAATCTTCTTCTGTATCCCATGTTTATTCCTGAACATGGCCATTTTTTCAAAGCACTCAAACTATTAGTATGTCCTTTCCCCACAGAAATTTATGAATTTGATCCATAACATGAATTAGATTCTTCTCAAAGGAAGTATTATCCTCAAGATCTGTATCATCAATGTTAATGACATGAGAAATGTTAGTTTTCTACTTATGATTAAATGAAAAAAAGTCATGCACATCACTATACCACTATGGGAGATCTAATCTATTTTCCAATGAACTGATTTTCTCCTCAATCTCAAAAGATCTAAAAAACCCAGGATCCAACATTCCCTCCCATTGAATCATGCAATAATCCAATCCTTAAGGCAAATAAAGGAATAAAATATCACACAATGTAAAATCAAGGGGTCACCAACATTGAGCATCAAACAACTTATACATAATCCTAGTCATAACTATATGTTTTCAAATCAATTTGAACTTCTTTAATATATTCTTCATGAGACTTTGTTCCAACAAATCTAACTCACCTACCTCTATCCAATATAGAGATTGTCTACTTGGCCTACCAAAATGTTCCTCATATGGTTCCATCTGAATAGTTTATTGATAGTTATTTTTATAGGAAAACAAAATGAGCATTGAGTGATTCTACCAAGACACACAAATATATATAATGAAAACATGTAACATATCCTACAATACGTTAATATTACATTTTTAAAATCCATCTATCCGTAAGGGGGATGTCTTACATAGGAATAAATTGGTACCCAATGATCAGTATATGTCTTAGAAGATGCATAAAATAATGTGTGGATCACGGTCTGAAACAATAATCTGGGGTACCCCTTGAAAAAGACTATCAACCTAACATAAATATAGCATAACTGGTCCACTATGAATGTCAACAGGATATCAATTAAATGGGACACTTTTATCAATCTTTCCATAATCACCTATATAGCATCATTCTTCTAAGGATTCCTCAAAAGAACAACCCTGATGACTATGGTAACCTCTTCCCAATACAATTAAGGAATGGGAACATGATTTAGTAGACCACTAAGTAATTAATTTATAGACTTCACCTATTGATAGGTGGAACATCATGCCACGAACCCTTCAATATCCAATTCAATTCCCAATAAAAAAATGTTGATGGGCGTGACAATACATTTTGGTCAAACTAAGATGCAACTCCCACTTCAAGGAATGAAACATAAGTATCATTTCTCATAATATACACAAAGGAACAACAAAACTATTCTGCATACAGATGATCTCATCCTCATCTATAGTCTACATGAAAGGTGACTATCCACTGCCAAGGAATTCCATTATGGAAAAAACACCATATCCTCCAACTCTCTGTCTATTGATCCAGATAAGAAGTGTCAAATTAACTGATATAGATATAAGTTTTATATTCTGACATCCAATTTTAATCTCAATATCCATCCCATCTAAAGGGTCATTATATTCCACTCAGAACTGCACTTCTGAACTTCACCATTTTGTCTCTTCTTACTAAACGCATTAGCAATACTATTTCCCTTCTCAGGTGTATATTCTATATCATAAAAAATCATATACTCAACCCACCACTTCTATTGGAGATTGTTTTATTTATTTTAAAATATATATTTTGAACTATTTTGATACATATACATAATAAAATTTTCACCTAATAAATATTGTTTCCAACACTTCAATGCATAAACCACCACATCCAACTAAATATTATGTGTGTGGTAATTTAATTCTTATTTCCACCAACTCCATGTCCCATACACCAAAACATGAGATAGTTGCATGAAAAATACTTTAATTTTGATCCCATGAAAATTAAAAATCACTATACACTCCTCACAAAAGTCGTCTAAGTTCAAAATCATTGTGGCAGTCCAACCCTTTTTCTACTCCTAGAAAGAATCATCATATGATCAAGATATTGTGAACTTAATTCCTTTTTTCCAGGCATTAAATTAGCTATTATAAAATTTAAAAGTATTGGATAGAACATTGTTAATAAACATACAATCCCAAAATTCTACAAATAACAAAAACATTCTTCATATGCACTTAATAAACCAATTCATCCACCTTTTATCAGTCCACTGACACACCTTACTTAGAGATGATGTGACCCAAGAAATGAACTTTGACATTATATAATTGAAACATGTATAAGTTGGTGTATAGATGATGTTGACTTTGTGTACTCAAGATTATGTAATGATGTTGGGAAGGATCATCATGATAATTGTAGTAAACTAAGAAGTAATATCTAGAAGCATCCACAAACTGATATAGGTATAGGTGAAATATTTGGTTTATCGATGAAATTAATGCAACTAGTGTGTTCGTTATCCCGAACAACATCATACTGAACTCATATAGGACATACATTCTTTTGAAATTAGTATATGGTGTACTAAAATGTATAACTCTAAATTGATGATACCCTGATCTCAAGTCAATTTTGGAGGACACAAATGATCATAACAACTGGTCATAGTGCACATAAATATGCAGATGTGGATAAAAGTTCTTCATTTTCATACATTTTAACTTCAAGTAATTACACATATATATAATGTCTGGTCTACATTATTAGTAAAAAATATGGATAACCCTAAGGTGACATAGTCGAATTGGAAAATTACTTATCCATCAACTCTTCTTACCAAGTATTATGTTCTAGAATCTTAGTTGTTTCCATTATATATGGTTGAATAGAAACTATTTTAACTCCTTACATGAGATCAATTGTAAACTCAACATCCTTAATACTTTGAACCCCGGATAAGTACCAAGAAAATGCATCTAGAAACAATTCCACTATTTGTGGAAGGAAATCATGCTTCACACCACTTTCACACAGTGAAATAATTTTAACATATGTGGTGATGTCCTCCTGTTATGGATGAATTTCCACTACCCAGCCTTTCTGGATATCCCACTCTCCATGTTGAACATAATTGTTACCCTTAGAAGATTTAATGGTCACTCTCTTTTAAAAATTAATGTGGGATCATTATGAAACCAAAAAAACCATACCCAAAATAAATATAAATCATTACATGTCATGTATATATAGTTCCCATCAAAAATTATTTTCACCAACCCTGAAAGAACACCCCTTGAAAAAACAATTTTCCCTCAACCTCACTCCCAATGATTAGCATATTTTCATAAACCCAATCATAAACTCCATTGTTAAACTTGATACTTTCAACATTTGTGAAAATATAAAATAATTAGAGTCTCTTGTATCAAATATGGATCTAAAAAGATTAAAATATACAATAATAACATCCCTAATACTTGATGGTCTGGCCTTTCTATCAACAATTATAGGCTAAAAACACGCAATTATTCTACACATATTCCATCTGCTTTAGTCTGTATCCACTAAGCTTCACCACTCTTATAAAACATGAGCTCTTACCCTAACATAATACATCTTATTATTAAACCACCATAGAAATAATAACTCAAAATACCTCACTGATATGGGTTATAATACCCCTTTATAACACCCTGGTTCATACTGGTTCCTCCTTCTATTTCACTTTTTTTAGGGTTTATTCAATACCTATTTAAGTGATCCATCCTTCCACATGATTAGTAATCCATCAGTGTTCAAGGAAACTGGATACATATTTGACCTGACCTACCACATTGGTGGAAGTATATTTGGTTACTTCTTAGAGTAACTTATACTTATACCCATACACTATGTATTCCATATCATTGGTTAATGTTTTTGAAGTGATGGTTCCTAATATAGAAATATATACCTTCTATAATTTTAGCATAAAATATATTCATTCAACATGATTCTTACTTCTGGTCCCCCTCAGGAATGAGATCCTGATTCCCCTCCTGAGAAAACTTCATCATCCATAAGATGTTAACTTGGTACTTAATATAACATTTTACCCCTTCCTAATTTTTTTATGTAGTTGCCTTATCACATGCCAATGCGGGAATAAAGCATTGAAAATCAGTGAATCGACCAACATAGTCCACAACTTGAATATTCCCATTGGTCAACTATATAAACATTGCATCCCTCTCATGCCTGGCTATCTTAGGGAAAAAGTGTTCAAGAAATAGATCTTGAAACAGTTTCCATAGCATTCCCTCCAACTTTTATCCTTGACTCTATATGTCCCAACATTTTTTATCTTGACCACAAGACATATAATACACAAAACTGACCCTCTTCTCAGCAAGATTCCCTAAATATTCTACGATCATCTAGAGAGACTCAATCAACTACTCACCTACCTCAATTCATACCTCTCTAGTGAAGGTCGTAGGGTGGTTGAACTTGAATTATAATGTCAATATATACATATTTTTCACAAAAATAACTTGTTATATATCTAAAAAATGAATACAAATAGAAATTTTCTTATTTAATTTATCTCCAACTCCTTCACCCAATACTGTTAAAGCCTCATTTTCCACTACTAGATGATCATTTCCATCCATATCCTCTAATTATCTTATCAAAAAGAGTCAACCTGGAGGAATATATCTATAATAAAAAACACATGTCTTAGGACACATGACACACAATTAACTTACTTTAATGAGAGGGATTAACATAAATCCATCACAATCCACCCCCCAAACCCTACCATATTGTCAAAACTAAGGGACTATCACCACCCTCTATGACCCCTCCAATGTTTATAGATAACAAAGGGAAATATATTACCATATGTCATGGTTTACCATTAGAAACCCATTTATCCATTTCAATTAACCACATCTAGCATATTTTAAAATTGTTTACTTCTTATTAGGAACTTTTTTATTTAATTAATGAGGGATATAAAAGAATTTAATGATATCAGCTCCTCCAAAACCTATGTTTCCAAGCATTACTAATATAATATATTTCACATAAAATTATGTGTGTTTATAATGATGCATGTATACTCATATACCATGCATACAAAGATAAGAGTAAAATCTAAGAAAATATTAACGTCACACTTCAACTGAATCACCAACAGTGAAATAACATTAAAATATAATAGATAACATCAAAAACATTAATCCTACCATAGGTACTTGGGTTTTTTTCCTCATACATGGGTATGATACTCCCATCAATGAGCTCATTACCATGGATTGCCTCATCCTAGTCTCTTATCTACTATCCCAAAATATTAACACAACAAAAAAATAAAATAAATCCTCTTTGATACAATTTGGTAAGGTCATTGCTCGTGTTCCACATGTCGGTGCCTTGATCTGATTGGTTACATTACCTAAAGCATTCTTACTAATATTTAACAGGCTGAAAACAATAAGAGAGGGTCTAATATATACATATATATATATATATATATATATATCATTTGGATACATTACTCTATTTATCAATGAATAATAATTGCATAAAATCAATAAAAGAAAAAAATATATGACAAAAAATAACACAAATAATAAAGAACAACATCACATGATAAAACCCAAAATAAGAAAACAATATTCAAACTAGAGAAGTATATATTTCATGCCATATATATTTCAAGTGTAAAATGAAAACAAAAAAATAAATACACACTAATAACTCCCCATAGGTCTTGAAAAAATATCTTTTTCCCTTATCCATGCTTGTTACAGTCCCTAACTCATCAATCTACTATATGGATCGTTCCATTATCATATTCTACAAACATGAAGTCTATTCGGGTACTGATTCGATTGTCTATTTTGGGTTTTGGTAAAACATAGTAGACCACCACTAATAATGTCATACAGAAAATCCAGTCTATAAAAGCATATGAATTTATATAAATAATAAAATAAAATATAAAATGTAAACATTTTTTACATTAAATTATTCATTAATTATAAATATAATTCACCGCGTTTATAGTGACACCCACAAAAATAACCTTCACTTCATCTAAAGTAAAATAACAAACCATCCACTAAGGGATGTCACATTTGATTTTATCATGCATTTTCGTTAATAATTTAATTTCAAATTCACATTTATACAATGGGGTCCTAGAGAAGTAGTCTGTCCCCCATGGGTAATTAAATCATTACTCCATGTCCTATAAATTATTAATCAGATGATATATATACATATATATATATATATATATATCTTGTTTCCTTACTGCATCATTTTAGAACCGCAAGGGTATTTGGAGTAGTATTCCCTGTCTCATACCTAATTGTTCACATCATTCTAGAAAAAAACACATGGTTCCAAATTAAAAAATAATTTCAAACCGATTACATAATCCCAATATTCACCAATTTTATTATCACATCATTCACCAATCACATTATCACATATTCAACCAACTTATTTATCACGTGGGAAAATAATATTTCAATTCATCCAATTTCGATAGTAACTTTTCTACATGGAAATTGATATTTATCAATTACATACATCCAATTAGTATTAAGAAAATGGGAATTGACAATTAGACCACCTACCTAATGATCATTTATGGATTTTTCTAAACTGAAGTGCCCAAATTGATGTGGAATGATCAAAATTGAAACGATACAGAAGATCTATTACCAAGCCAATGATTAAGATCCCAAGAAACATAACCATCAAAACCAAAATCAAAACTATCACCAATGGAGAAAAATTAATCCATTTTCATTAGAAAAGAGAGATATAATGGATCATAAATCAAATGAGGAATAAATTTCAAACCATAGAGTGATAGTCAATCAATAAAATCATTGATTTTTCATGAAAAGGGTTTAAGGAGCTTTGGAATCATCTGTGGAGCTTCCAAAAATTCGAGGAAAGCATTTTTGGTCGAGTAGACATGAAGGGGGATAAAATTTGAGGGTTTAGGAATATTTAAAAATTATCATTGTAATTAAAACATGTGAACACGATTTTATGGGTGGTGGAAATGTTTTTACAAACAATTTCCTTTATTGAAGGGTTAATGAATTTTTTATGGAAGATGCATGGTTTGGACAATCGTGAAAATGAGAACAAGTAATATCCAATGAAGATATACTAAAAATGGTAAAAGATGACCTAAAAATAAGCACAAAGCATCTCCATAAATCATGGGATATTACATAGTGAATGTCCCCAACCTATTCCCCATTGGATGTATTTTTCCTCATTCAATCTCATCGTAATTGATGGACTTGGAGGGGAACCATCACATGAAATTTAGGACCTATAATTTTAATTTTTTTCTTTTATATGGGAATAATAAAAAAGAGTTTTTATTTTTATACTTGAATAATCCAAGAGGATTCCATATTTTTAAATATATATTTATTAATTTATTATAAAGGATGTTCTATATTTGAAATTTTATTATAGAATCATATGAGAATAAAACTTTTTAAGTTATTGAGGACTACTACATTCAATGAAATATTTTTTGAAAAACTTTAATTTAATGATAAGTGTTTATTCACTAGCTACTAAAATTTGAAAACATAAGTATTCCATTTGGGAATCATTAATTTTTTATCAATTTTACCATTATTGATCTACAATATAGGTTTCAATATGTTTCCTAAATGATATCCATTATATACTACCATTTATTATCCATTGATGTCATTTCATTGATTATTTCTCACTATATTATTTCAGATAATAACATTGAGATAAATCATAATTTTATAAAATTGATTAAAAACATTTGATAAATTAGTGGAACAAATCTTAATGATACAAATGGATACTTATCTAATTTTACGAAAATTATGGATACATTAAATCACAATAGCGTATTATGTAATGAAATTAAACTTAAGAAAAACAATTATCTTTAATAGATAAAAATATTTATTAGTTATAAAATAATTGTAACCAGTTTTCCCTTTTATAGGATATAATATATAAAGTGATAATTGATAATTATTTCAAACAGTTAGATAATGTGAAACTAATAAAGTATTGAAAATATCATCCAATAAAATTAGGAGTAAACTTATAAGGTATTTAAATGATTTAAGAATATTCAATTTGGAAGAAAACATCAAATACTAGAAATAAGGATTTAAATGAAAACATTGTATATTAGTATATAACCATGTTTAAGAGTGACGATTGATAACTCAGTGTATCGATGTTTGATATTGAAAAAAATAGTTAGAGTTATCATTTATGTTATTTCTCATAATGGCAGCCTTTTTAATATTAATATATGACCACAAAAGATATGCATTTATCATATGGGAGAGAAAACTCACTTAACTAGAAAAATGGAATCCCTCTCTAGAACTTTTAATAATATTCAATTGAAAACTCCTACCCCGGATTCAAAATATTATGACATGTGTGTAGGGAAATTTTATTTCAAAAAGTGTATGAGTATTTCAAAAAAAATCAACACCATGATTGAAACAATATATCGGCTACAATAAAAATCTATTATTTTTTACAATAATGTTTCAATTGATAGATTATTAAGAGTCTTTATCCATGTTAGAATATAATAAATAGTCAATAATATTTTTACCCAAAGTATGGGATACCATGCTATAACACTCAATCATAGTTCTAGAAACCCTTCCATCAAAATTATATAACATTGAGTACTTAATATAATTATCCTCTATAAAAAATCAATCTATATCAAAAAATTGGGTAATAATCTATTGAAGAAATTAAAACTAATTAAAATTCAAAAGGTTGATTATTTTATGATAACCCAATAACATTTTCTCATGAATAAACAATCCATTTCCTTTAATATCTAGTAACAATTGGGGATACTTTTCTCTACTTTATTAGTTAAATTACTCGGTAATGTTCCATGAAAGATGGAAGAAATACCAGAGAGGTTATTAATGTGGTTATAGTTCCTAATGGGTAAGATTAAGGGGAATATATAAAAATTATTATGTGAATGATTTTTAAAGGAAGGGAATGTGATAAATAAAATCTTAAAGAGAAAATATTAGATACAAATAGAAAATGTAGAATTATAAAATGTGATAACTAAATACCATATGATAGTTTTATTTTATATAACACCACTCTTCAATTAATATATAAAACAAGGAATATATATATATATTGATTTTAAATATAATATTCTTATCATGATCTTTAAGAAACATGATATCAATATTCTATTTTTTATGGAAAATTCTATAATTCTAGTAAATGAAAAATTCAATAGTTAACTCTTTTCCATGAAAAAGAATATATAGGATTTCAGAATAATATTCTGTTATGGGGAGAATTTTTCTATTATTCAATAATAAATACCTATAAATTTTGACATTAAAAGAAAACCATCATTCAATTCACTATTATATAGTTCATGTTTTGCAAGGAACATCATTACTTTAGGGTAAGTATTAATTTGATACCCAATATTAATTTAATAATCTATGATAGTATGAAAAAAAACTAATATGAGTTCAAATAACTAGATTATTGAATTGTTCAAATCTTATTCATGAAGGATTTTTTAATAATGTGCATAAATTTATTTTCACCAAACATTATTTTAATTTAATATTTGGTCAAATAAAACATCCTTATTAATCATGGGAGAAATTTTTGAGGCCTAAAAAAGCACATGACCGATGATAATCAATGGTTGTTTGTATTATATTTTTTTTATGAATAATCTCTTTTGATATCTTAAATGATAATATAAAAAGATAATTTTTTAGGGGGTGTTCTGATGTCTTCACTACTGAAGAGAACTCATCCATAGTTATTTTAAATCATGATGGTGATGAAAATATGATGTAATTTATTAAAGATATAATATACTATGATGGTGAAAAATAATAAAGGATGAAGAATCAACTAGATAGACAAAGTGGATAAAATAGTTATCAGGGGACTTGTATGTTCACTCAATTCGTTTGGTTATGAAACTATCAAATCAAAAACTAAAGAAACCCAAAAATAGTTTGTGTTACTTAATATAGCGATAATGGTGACATTAATATATTTTATTAATATAAAAATTTTAGGATCAATAAAAACTCATTAATATATTATAAAATTGGAATATTGTGATAGGTTGGTGAATTTTAGAAATGAGTGGAATTAATAATATCATTTTTACCCAAAACAAATTACTAAAAGAAAATATTCTCTCCACCCATTAGACTCCTTAGAGGGTTACTCATCTGGTGATGAAGGAAGTGTGAAATTAAATATTAATGCTACTTGGGGCTAGAATAATATTTTTTTTATTTAATATATTGAATGAGTAATACAAATTAATTTATTTATAAATAATTGATGCATATAAATAACTAAATATAAATGTGTAATGTAATTTACAACTAAGCCAGTCACCATATGATGTGTATGTGTTTATTATCAAAATATTTATTTATAAAAATAATGTATTATATCCCTTTGTATTTAATAAATTAAATGATTGAATGGAAATCCAATCATGAATATTTTTATTTTATTAATTTTTAATATATCTAAAACTATATTAAATTTGATATGGTGGGACAATCAAATATTCCATCCATTTAGACATTGATATAATATTCATTCCACCATATATCATTCAAATGTGTAATTCGGTAGTGGAATTACAATGATTCATGGAAAAACAATTTTATAACATTATATTGGATTTTATGGAAATTTTCAATTGATATTCCTTAGTTTATGAATGATAATTTAAGGAATGCCTTAACAAACATGACTCGTTACTTAAAAATATTTAGAAAATTTATTTTTAATACATTCATAAATGTTATTTTTAATGGATAAGGAGTTAATTTTCCAAGGGAACGGACCACAAAAGAATGATTTTTGGTCGATCTATTGAAACTAAGGGTAATTTAGAAGCTACCTTTACCCACCACAGTAATGTGACTATGATTTCTATTTATACATAAAGGGGTTTTCCACTGAGTATTCAATTATTTCTCAAATATACCTTAAACATTTTTTCTTGTAATGATTATTGATGTTACAATAATATTGGACGACATATGAATGTATTTATTTTATCCACCTAAAATAAATATAGTGTCTACCTCGAGGAAGATATCATTAAATTGTGGAAAGAACATTGAGATTATGTGTGATGAAAGTGGTTATAGTCATTCAAAATAACTTGGGAAGTTGGGTACAATCATATTTTGATTAAATTTTTATTACTGATATAATAAATATAAAGATAAAATCAATCATATTAGTAAGAATAAATGGCATTTACTGGTGGATTTTTCTATTCATATGTTTAAGTCTTATCTTATTCTCCCCAATGTAGTTATTTTCATGGATTCTAATGTTCTTTAATATTTTTGGACAACAAGTGATATCAAATAAATTTTTATTTGATAGATTTTACTTAAAATAGAGCTTCACATAAATATGATGGATAAAAGGTAGTATAGAATATGATTTATTACCACATTTAAAGAATTAATTTTAATAAAATATCCTACGAAGACAATATTTATATTCATGATGTGTTGTAGTTTGATTTTCACTTCTATTATGTCTTATAATAAAAAAAATTGTTTTTGAACAACAAATTTTTTTTATAAAATGGGTCCATTTATTACCAGTTCCAAATCCAAGAAAAGATGTTATTTCTAGAAGAAAAAATCTATTATTATTAGGATAACCCAAATTTGTTAAAGAATTAATAAAATAGAATAATTTAGTAACTGATATCACAAACCAGGTTAACAAATATTCAAAATTTTAATATTTCATTACTTACTACTGGAAACCATGAACACCATTAAAAACTCAATAGTCCTTTATAATATATAATGATTTATCTTACTCTCTAGATGGGTGAATTGGAATATATAAAATCATGTGATCACTACCAATGAATAAGGAATAATAGAAATGGGAATGTAATGACTCAAACCTCATCATTTGAGTGGTAACATTCCTATATATAACTAATTGATTCACGTATCCATTTTAAATAATATTTTATTATCAAATAAATTATTTTCTATATCTATTATATCTCATAATATCTCGAAATTGAAGTAACATCAAAGAAGAAAACAAGGATTTTAATTAAATTTAAAAATAAAAAGTTTTGTCTTCTTTTCTTATTCCTTTTATACTCATTGTGATTAAGGATCTAACATCAATAGTTATATTAAAGGCATATTTATATAATTAGATGAGTTACAACATGTTCAATAAAAAATTAGGAAAGTGTAATTGTCCAAATGCAAAATAAAGCAGATATTAAAGAATATAGGGATCAATAATATAAATTATTATTGAAAAATAATAAATTAAAAAATTTGTGAATACAAAGAAACCATTGAAACATCAATAGATACATGCATTTTTAATTGTTATATGGGAATCGATATCAATTTATGGTTGTGGTCATGTTTAAATGATAATGTGTTTTAATTAAAGTGTACATGGATTTGTATCAAGAATAAAATATAGATACTTTTATCCAGATAGACTTAAGGATATATGGAGATATAAATAAATGAGTTCTTATATTTATAATTAAATGACCAAGAAGTTTCATGACCGAAAGGAAATTGAAAGGTTGTTCACCAAAAGAGTCATGATGCCAATTTTTAACTCTAATATTAATTTGAGAATATTTAAATTAAAGTCATGTTGGTAGGACCCTTTAAAGGTTTTTTTAATCACACCATATTAGGGTGATTGAAATTCAGAGGGATAAAGAGTGGTCATTTAAATCAAATTGACATGGATCAAAGATCTACCAATAGAAATAAAAAGTTGTATCTATTCTCTCCTTCATGATTGATTGTGTACATAAAATTTATTACAAAATTTTGACATAAAATTAAGTTATTATTGGAATATAACCTAGGTAGAAATAATATATTGAGATAAGAATACAAAAAATTTATGAATAACAATAAAATTAGGTATATTTATAGTAATTTTTACTTTAAAAAAATGAACTATCATTTTAATAATTAATTTATATTAAATTGTATTTTGAACTCTCCCACCTTTTAATAAAATAGTACATCAATTTTTTTATATTATGTTTGAAGGGTGGTGATATTGGATTTACACATATATTTTTTAAACTCATTGATTTTTGATAAATTTATCCTAACAACTAGAGTTTTAATTATAAAAAAGATTCAATGATTTTTAAAGTTAAACATACCATAATATATTAAGATATATTTGAAAACAATTTAAAATATTTTATTGATGAATTTGAACATATATAATTGTATTATTCTGAATTATAAAAATTTGGAAATCATTTTCAAAATTTAATATCGATAAATTATTATTATTTAGAGTGGATATATTTAAAATGAAATATATGTGTTTAATTTTTTGGTGAATAACTCATGTAAAAATGTTCAACCAAAAATTATACACATGCTGTGAAAATTAATTGAAAATACCATGAATTGAACTATGATAACCCACTTATTCCTATTTTCTTGATAATACACAAAATCATTATTAGGCCTTAAGAGTCATCCACAAGATACCAAAGGTAGGAAATAAATTATAAAGGGTTTCAAAATAAATGTGGATGATTATTTTCCCATTTTTAATAAATCCATTAAATTATCAAAATATAACCAAACTACTCACTATATAATGCACGAATAAATGAAAGACAACTAAACAAATTAATTTATAACAAAATCACACCAAAGTTTATGATTTCAGAAGACAATGAAACAATCAAATTAAATAGTGGAAAGACAAAACAATAATCAATGACAACCACAAGAATTCATAAAACATATGCTTTGTGCTTGAAAATCACAAAACAACCCAAGTATAATGGGTTGGTGATAAAAACAATTGATACTTTACATTTTCCCATGTCCCAAAAGAATGTATTTACAAATGAACCAATGTTCTATAGGAGGGGTGAGTATAGAACTTAGTAGACTTTACCAAATTACTTCCATACGCACAACACTAGGTTAGAAAGGTTAGAAATATTTATATAAAATAGTTTATATAAAAAAATTCCCAAACAATTAAATAACTAAATATAAACAAATTGCAAAACCATTTGTAACCAAATGAAAAAAAGTTCTCTTTGATCCAATTTAAAGAAACTCATACTTCTAGAAAAATATCCAACCAATGATTTAAAACCAATTCCCATTTATCGTTTTGGCATACCCGACCCATGGTTCACAACACATACACCCATGAATGCTTCGTTTGATAGTTTCATACTCATGAGTCATCTCTCATCCAGTATCCTTCTGTAACACTAAAACACACCCCCGATATAGGGTCACACTACTTGTACCCCAACGGTACACATCCCTTATTTAGGGGAATGTCTAACCTGAACTCACACAACCCATATTTCTCCCAAATCAGAAAAATAAATCAATTCTAACCATTTTTGTAAAACGTTTCTTTTATTGAAACCCATTTGAAGAAATAATTCCAATAAAACATTACAATTCAAAATAAACATTCCTTTAATTTAAAACACCTCAATAAAATCCTTGTTCCATAATACCAAAAAAACCCATTTCAAAACATTTTTTTAAAATCAAGAATCAAACACTTTATTCATAGGCACCAATTTTCAAGAATTCCACAAACATCACCAAAAAGTGTTTTAGTCAATCATAAATCATATAATTAGAAATAATATCTATAAAAACTAATACATATAGAACCATTTCATTCATTTATACTAAGAGGTGTCGAGAGTGAATCCACCTACCTCAACAATGTTGATGTAAACCGAAAATGAACTTAGAACATTCAAGAAATCGGGTCGATTCTCCATGAAATCACCTCAGATCTCTTCTCGTATCAAGATAGAGATAATATATAAACATACATGGAATCTAAAATCATATATCTACCTATAATGGACATGTATCTTTGAAATAAATATGATAGATAATTATATATTGGTAGATCTAAAAAACTGATCAAGAATGTTGAAGAACGATCACGTAACTCAAGAATCTGGCATCAAATCACCAAGAAAAATCCATTATATTTACTCCAAATCATTTAGGATAGGTTATAAAACATTCAAGGAATGGAAATCCTGAGGTATGGATTCTAAGGAAAAAAGAGTGGTTTAGAGGCAAAAATATGTGAGATTTACTTTTTTAGTATATCACATTAACCCTGCACAGGTTTAGTATGCATAGTTACACAAATTGTTCACTAATCATGCAGTAGATACTACCTTATGGAAATCCTCTCATAGCCACCTTTCGTTGTCATCCTAATCGTTCACACACCGTGCCAAATCCACTTTAAAAAATGTAGAACTTTTCACTATTTCTTCTATGATTTTGGCACGGTTTGGACAAACCATGTGCAGCCCGTGAACCTCTCCTTCACCCCGAAAACTCCTTCCTGAAAGAGTTACGACCCTTTATCTTTAATTTCCATCTCATGTTTCCAAGTATCTTCCTGAATTCGGCCATTTTTTCATAAAACACACACTAGACCAATGCTTTTCCACACAATACATTCTCATTCCTATCTACAATCAACATCATGATATATACCAACAAATGATCTAGATATTGGTCAATGTGATCACATCTAATCAAATGGTCAATATATGGAAGAAATATTTTCAACTTTGATACATGAAACACATTATGCACTACTCTAAACTTCAAGGGAAATGACAACCAATATTACACATCTCCAACCCATTCTAGTATCTCAAAAGTGATAATATACTGAGGAGATAACATTCCCCAAATCCGAAAATGATTATGTTCATTCCTTGGAGAGATCCTCAAGAACACATGATCACTCACCGTGAATGAAAACGATGTTTGGAAATGATCTTCCCAATATTTCTAAGGATTTTGATCCATTTGAAACCTCTTTCAGATCCACTGAATCTTCTCCATTGTTTTTTGGACAATGATTGGACAAACAAGTAATGTTCCACCTGTTTCCACCCTATATAGTGCATGATGACAAGGATTCCCATACAATAATTCAAATGGAGCCATATGTATCAAATCCGGAAAGATGTTATTATATAAGAACTCCACTAAAGGCATATCACCCCCCGATGAGCCACCAAAATCCATTACCAAAGCCCAAAAAACATCTTCCATCTTTTGTATTGTCCGTACAGATTGGTCGCCCTTCTGAGGATGATACGCTGTGGTAATAACAAACTAAGTCTCCATGGCATTCTGTTAGGATTTCCAGAAATTATATGTGAACCTCAGATCTCTATCTGACATGATCTAAATTGGTGTTCCATGCCTCTTTACCAATTATTGGATATATAATTTGTACAGATCCTCCACCATTTGAGTTTCATGAATATGAATGAAATGGGCTAACATGGTAAGTTGATCCACTATCACCGATCTCCACAATCCATTTTTTTATTTTTCAAATAGCTACTTTTTGGGTATGTGGGAAACCATAAAGAATGAGCTACCTATTCCTAAAAACTTAGTATTATGCACCACATTCAACATACACAATTTAAACATTCAAATTTCAATAAGAAATATTCACCAAACCTCCATTATCAATCTTGATCAACAAGATGACCCACCACAATCCAAAAAGTATCAACCATAATGAAGATACTTTGAATTAAGAGGTTGGTCACATCACTATTGTCCTCCATTGTCATTAAAATCATCATTGTTTCCCTTCCCACCATAGAAGGTAACCAAAAAAATTCAAATGCATCCAGAAGTTGTCTGAGAACCTCAAAAATGTAAAAAAAAAATAGATTCCATGACAACCATAAAGCACTAGAATAAAAAAACAACATTTAGAAACATCATTTTCTTTTCAATAACACAATAATTGAATAAAAATCCAAGATAAAATCATCCTTTCCATAATTAGGATGCCACCATGAGATGAACATCACCAGATAATCAGAAAAAATAAAAACCCCACGATAGAAGTCATCTTGAAATGTCTTAATCCACTCAAAAAAATCCTACCAAATATCCATCTGAACCAACATATGAGGCCAAGTCAGTTATGATTGTTAGATTTTGAATTCAGGGTTGAGTTTAGTTGATGAAGATAATAAAAGAGAGTCTCATTTTGCATGGAGACAGAACATAAAAACAAAACATCCGAATAGAATGGAACCCGCAAGAATAAGCACCATCACGAGTTGAAGCCATCGACATTGAGGATAAAAAGAATCAATATACCATGAAAATATCGGAAGAGAATATAATAATGTAAGAACCAGGAAATCCTTAGCAGAAAACCATAAACTTGAACCCCAAAACATCCCAAACCACTGAGAAGAATGCTAAGAAGGACCAAAAACGGATTCTGACATGGAAGATCTGGTCAGCAAATTAGTAATGATAAGCAGTCGAGGGATCTCAATGGGAAAGAATAGTTCCATCCTATCACCCTTACGACATCATTCCTTCTAACTTATCTTAGGAGGCCTATAATAAAAAACAAGTATATATTCTCCCATTTCCAAACTGGAATAGGTAAATACTACATCATACCTTCTAGTCAGTGATGTTCTTCTTTAACTTGATGACTATTTAAGCACATGGAAACAGAATCATCCACATTACTTTTCATGCTACTCCTCCAATAATGTGCCTTTAATTCTGTATATATTTTTTGTATACCGACATTAATAACCCATCTCAAATAGTGGTAAGCAGGAAGAATTTATCCTGAAAATCCAGGTACAACCATATGATCTTTGAACCATAACACTGAACTCCCGTCATGTTTCAATACCACAATGGTCTCCCAACCATTGAGTTTTTAACTCATAACCAAGCATTCTGTGTTAGAGTTTTGTTCCTATTTAACTATCTTCACCAAATAAAGAACCATGGAAACTATAAATAAAACTGCAACATCACCTCATCGTCACATTCCACACTCATGTTGGATATCAGCAACACCAACTGCCATTCATCTAAAGATTCTTTTTGCAGCTGAGCATATGAATTTATGCATAATGAAACTACCACCATATTACATTTACCTTGTGTATACATAAATTCATATTAAAACAACTATAGATACTCTATTCTGCTCCCTTTCCCTAGATTCAAATCACGTTTTGAGAAAAAAAAAGAACTTATGATCTATGAACGTAGTTAATTTCTCCCCAATGAGATAGTGATGCCATGTCTTCAAAGCATGAATGACCAAAGCTAACTCAAATTCAAGTTTTGCGTAGTTTTCCCCATGCACTCTCAAATTCGTTGAACAATAAAAAATAAAATGGTATCTTTTCATAATAGAACAGCCCAACCCTATTCCCGAACCATTATAGTACACCATGTAATCGTGTCCTGATTCTAGAAAAACAAAATAGTTGTTGACAAATTCAGACTTTTAGATCCTGAAAAGACTTATGGCATTACTCAGTCCATTGGAATATATCATTATTATTTTTAAAATCTATCATAGGTGAAGTTATTCCTGATATGTCACACACAAAGCATCAGTAATAATCAGCAATACATATAAAACATCACATCTCAGAGTCATTCATTGTGGGTTTCTAAGAGATAAAAGCTTCTATCTTTTCAGGGTCCACTAAAAAACATTTTTCAGAAATTACGTGTCCAATAAAGTGTATATATTATATATAAAAATTACCAATTGATAATTTGGCATAAAACTGATGATCTCTCAATATTTCCAACACTAATTACAATTATTTATCTTGTTGTACCTTTGTCCTTGAATACACCAATATGTCATCCACAGTCTGCACAACAGAAGAATATAGATATATCTGAAATATATCATTCATCAATCCATAATGACAGTTGGTCAATTAATGAGAGTGAAATTCATTACTTCATGTTTATAGTTGCCATATATTCTTCAGAATATCTTCTTTCTAAACAAGAAAGTGATGATATCATATTCACAATTCAATTTTAGAGATCCAATGAGCTCTTCTCAATTGATCAAACAGACCATAAATTCATGTAAGTGTATATTTTTTCAGTATCATAACATGGTTAAGATTACGATAATCAATACACAGTCCAAGAGTTCCATTTACTTTCTCAAAAACCAATACCAGTTCTATCAGTAAATATGTACATGCCTGAATGATACATTTTATTTCCATATCTTTCATCTTCACTTTCAGTTCCCTTTATTATATTGGTTTCATCCTATAGGATGGAAGGGAAACTAGTCTTGTCCTTGGGATGATATCAATAATTAATGTTAGATCCCTTATAAGTGGTAAACCTGGGGAGTTATCGGATATTTTTTTAAAATGTATCCACAACTGCTGGAAAAATGATATCCACGATCTCTTCCATCGATGACAAAGTCAACAATTCCAATTGGTATGATATCTTTCCCACCGATGGTGCTAACAATCCCATTGAACATATATTTATAACCCTTTCTCCTTTAAAGAGATTCTTACCTCCATACTAATTTCTATGACTAACCTTGTGTATATACCAATCAATGTTATTATTCAATGTTGTTAACCAATCCATGTCTAGGACAACATTAAATACATCCATATACAACACTGAGATGTCCCACTTTAACTCATCTCCATCATACATTATAGAACATGCTCGACACACAAAGTTTCAACATTATCTTTCATTGAGAGGGGTTTGAAGTTTTAACATAGAAGACATTATCTCATATTTTAAACATAAAAAATCAATAGCATAAAAAGAAATGAAGAAATGTGATGGACCATTATAAAACAAAACTTGCATAAGGGTATAGTTCAAAATAATTGTACGACTCACCAAAGATGGTCTTACCAGATCATTTACAATAATCTTCTATGCTCCATAAAACTTCTTCATAACTACATTGTTCCCCTTTTTTCTTTGGAGACATTTTCCTTTCTAAAGATTAATGGTGTTCCAATAATCACCATGGCTATCCCCACTCTGATGGCGATATTGAGTCTTCTATCCTCACCTTGTCAAAGCATAAGATGCCAGTGACACCTGATAAGTTATCAAGCACCTCACCTCAAAGTAACGGGACAGTAACATTGAAGATTCTCATCCTCTTGTAGTTATGTAATTATCTTGGTTGTGTTGTACACTCCCTTATTATTTTTTCCGGAGAACCACATTGGAAAAATACCACTTTTCTCTTGGGTTGTGAATGATGATCCACATATCCATCCATCTAATTCTGATTCCCACTCCAACTATGGAAATTGGTATCCTTCTTTTACATTCTCCCAATATTCATGTTCCAAAAATTTCACATAGGTATCATCGTACTTCCTCTTCCAATAGATCATACAATTTATCGTTTATCGACTTTATCTATTTTCCCAACATATTTATATTATATAATATAGATGATTTCATTCTTTGATAGAATTTCCTACCTCATCCTTGATTTGATGAGGAATTTTTTCAAGGATATACTAGCCGCAACCTCTCAGGAAAAGTTCACTAAATGCATGAATTTAGCCGAAAATTCTTTAATAGAGATATGTTCCTACACCAGGATGAATAATTCTATTATTTTCAAGATCCTAAACATTCATGGATAGAATGTTTTGTTAAAAAATTCCTCAAAATCCTCCCAATTAATACTATGATCTTGTTTATCCTTCACCACCAAATCCCACCACTAGAGTGCGAGATCCTAGAGCATTTATGTCACCAGCTTATCTTCTAGCTCCCATGAACTTCCAATGAAAATAAAGATATAATTCATCCAATTATGCCACATATCTTCGCTTTTAGGTTTGGAATCACCCTGGAATATTGGTGGATTCTACTTCATGAACTTGATGGAATGATCACCATGCCTTAGATCACCCCTCCAGTTCCTTATATTCATAGCTTAAAAAGGATAGATTATTCTCTAAACTAGCTCTCGGTTCACCTATGTTTCAGGTGCAACCACATTCTTTGCAGCTTATTCGAGTTGGTTTCTACAATGCCTACCAGGTGTTATTTTCTAAAAAACAAACTCTACAAGTCTCACACTCTAAAAACAGATGGATTAGACTTTCAAAATATATCAAATAAACTCTCACCACATTTCATTCAAAAATCAACTTTTTACCGTTCATCTATTTCGATAAATTCTATTATTTCTTTCGAAAATATAACAATTTTCAAATTACACTAAGTATTCCCTTTTTAAAAATATTTCCATTGAAACAGAATAATTTCTTCAATTTTCAAAAATTAATACCTTTGAAAAAAATCATAAATCATTACTCCAAATAAAATATGAATTCCTAATTGAATGTAATTCCAGTACAATGAATTTCAAATCTCTTCTTATTAGATAAAGTCATGATAATGAGATTACAATATCCTATAAGTGTCTCCAAAACACTTATATACCAAACTCCCTGGTAACATTTACCTTAGTGTAAAAATGTCAGTTATGTATTTTTATTCTCTTTATTTAATTTCCCAAAAATCCTCCTCCTTTTTAAGATGATAACCCAAGGTATAGATAAGAGTTAATTTCAACTCCCTGATCAAGAAACTAAAGACCACTTTTTAGGAAAGGACAGAACAAGCTGATGCAATTTGTAATGACCTCTTATTCCAATTAGATTGAGCATAAAATAATTCATTAATAGGATTTCAGAGATATCCCCATGATGAAAAAGGCTGTAAAGAAATGACAAAGGGTTTCATAAGAAAATGGGGGATGATTTAACCTTTTTTAATAAAACCATTAACTCATCCATGCATAACGAAACAACTCACTATATGATGCATGAATGAATGAAAGAAAACTAAAACACTTAATTTATAACAAAATCAGAAAAAAGTGTACTAATGTATAAGAAAAAGGAACTATCAAAGTAATCTATATAAATACAGCCAAAGACTCAATAACAAGCACATGACTCCATGATCTTCAAGCTCTTTTCTCCACATCCACCAAAACAACCCATGTATCGCGGGTTGGTGCTAAAACATGTGATACATTAACTTTTCCCATGTCTAGGAAGATATAATCTACAAAAGAAAAAAAGTGAAAAATAATGGTAGAGTATAATAATTAGTAGGATTTTGAAAATGACTTCCCTACTCACTCCACTGGAATAGAATGGTTAGCAACATTTTATAAAATGGTTTATATGATACAATTTCCTAAAATTTTATAACTAAATATAAAAAAATTATAAAAACATTTATATCCAAATGGAATCAAGATCTATTTAAACAAGTTCACATAAATTCATACATTTAAAAAACAACCAAACAAATATTTTAAACCAATTCTCATTTTTCATTTTGGGATACCCAACCTTTGGATAACAACACATACACTCATGTATACTTCTTTTGATAGATCAATACTCAGAAGCAATCTATAATCCAATCACCTCTTGTACCACTATCACACACCCCTAATACAAGGTCACACACCGTGTACCCTAATGTTACACATCCCATATTCAGTAGACATCAAACATGAACTCACCCAACCCATATATGCCAAACCATTCATATAAATCAATTCAAACAATTTCAATATAACATCTCTTTTATTGGAAACCACTGAACTAAATAATTCCAATCAAACATTTCATTTCAATAAAACCATTCCTTTTATTAAAAACACCTTAATCAAATCCATGGGCCACAATACCATAAAATCCCAATTCAAAACATCATTTTAAAATCCAAAATCAAACACTTTATTCACAGTCACCAATTTTCCATATTTCCAAACCATCACCAAAAACTATTTAAATAGATCATAATGTAAGCAATTAAAAATATAATTCATAAAAATAAATCAATTTTAAACTATTACATTCATTTATACTAAGTGGATTCATGAGTGAAGCCACATACATCGACCATTTTGAAGCAAACCAAAAACAGACAAAGAACACTCATGAAACCAGGTCGATTCTTCATGAAATAACCTTAGATCTATTATACTACCATGATAAAGACCAAATATCAAAAAATTTGGAATCAATTATCATTTACCTAACCAATAATGTTTTATGTCTAAGAATCCAATAAGTTAGGATAATTAGATCTAAGTAGATCTAAGAACCCGATCAAGAACAATGAAGAATGATCGTATACCTCATGAATATGGCTTCAAATCACCATGGGAATCCTTCTAATTGACAATAAATCACTTAGGAGAGGTTATCCTACTTTAAATGAATTTCAATACCGAGTTAGGGAGGATTAAAAGGAAAAAAAGTCTTGTGGAGGCAAAATCATGTGGGACCCACTTTTCAGGTTATCATATTAACCTCATGCACAGTTAGTTCACACATTTATACAAACTATGTACTAAATATGTGTTAGATAATGCCTTACTGAATCCATTACACTGCATCATAAAAATTCTTCCATAACTATCTACACACTGTGAAAATATTATTTTCCATAATCTTCAATTTTGCACGGTTTCTACTAGGGTTTCCGCCTGATTTGGACAAACCTTGTGCAGCCCGTGTGCCTCTCCCTTAGGCCAATTTTTTTTAAAGTTATCACAATTATCCAATTATTCAATCAAACACTATATAAAAATAAAAAGAAAAAACTGAGGTTAACATACCAGAATTATGGCTTACTAAACGAACTATGTCTAGTAGCCTTTTCTATTCATGTTCTATCTATACTATCAATTTGAAATAATGTTGGAATGAACAATGGTGTTCTATCAGTAAATAAATTACAATTATTTAATGGAAAAATTTATGATAATTTAAACTCAACCTATTATTAAGATGTACATAGGTTAATTAGTACTGGTATGTATCAAATAAAATAATATTAATAATTCTTACACTTTTTTCAAATATGCCTTTCACTAAAAAAACAAAACAAAATAAAAATTTCACAAATAGTGTGATTATTTGACAATGTATGTATATGAATGGATAATAAGTAAAATTTAAATTTTAGTGAAAAATTTAGGATTTGAAAATTTCTAAATCATCAAAAAAATGAAATAATTTTTTAGAATATTTCAAATTTTTTTATTATATAGGAAATAAAGAGTTCAAGTGATGTGAATGTGAGGATTTTAAAAAAAATTCATAGAATTTTTTTTATTATCACAGTTGATTAAAATTTTATTTTATCAAAATAATTTTCCTTCATAATCATTTTTTTCATATGTTTTTTTGAGGAAAATAGTGATTTTTAATGTATATGTAATAGTTATCTTGTATCAAATATTTTTTTCAAAAAGATTTAATATGAATGTAGTTTTATTTAAAATAATACATCATAACACTCCCCCAATGGGTACCCCTCTTGATGGTGATAGTAAAATAATGATAACTCTAAATCCCACAAATGATTATGTTATAGGTTGGAAAGTATCACTAATGTATAAAACACAGAAATGGGAGACATTACCCTCATAATCATATAATTATATAAAGAAATGTACCAATAGAATACATCATATAATATTATTGGATACATACCATAATATTTATAATTAGATAAAAAATAAACGTATCTAAATACATAATACCATATAATAGTGACTATGATTATATCTCAAATCCATGATCTTATAATATAAAAATCTTACACTGAATCCCTATTAGAAACATAAAAACATAGTTTATATATATATGGGTAATTATACATGTATTCTCAATAGAAACTTCTTCAATTCCTCTCTTCCAATGGTTGAGGAATCATAATAATTACTTGTAGAATAACACACACAACCGATAGGCACCTTGGACAAGTCATCTATCACCCAACCACACTAAATCTCACTAACCTAATATCACATCCAAGTCTAATATTATAGTATCTAATAAAGAAATCTATAAGGTAACCCAAAACCATATCCCCACTGGTTTTCCTTTCTCACACCTGAATGAAATATTTTTTTATATTAAATCCCTTATACATATCTACATATTTGTATGAACACATACATTACCACTATCACAACAATATAAATACTCCAACAGCATAACATATTCTCCTAAAATAAGGGTGTCACGATCATGAAGGATATCAAAATCTTTCTTTCCTCATATCATGAAATACCCCCATCATATAGATTGATTTAAAAAATATATCTTATATTCATCATGGATTATATGTATATAAAAACATTGGGACATCATAGCTCATATTTTTTATAAATAGAGAGCTATGAATAGTTACTAGTAATTCATATGCTCTCAACCATCTTAGATGTTGGGGGAAAACACCCAGAATCTAAAACATTTTTGTTCTATTGTGGTTATCTGAATTAAGTGGGGCGTGTATGAATTAAAACCAACAATATATATATATATATAAACATTAAAATCCAAACCAAATGTTTCATACCAACATTTACTCTTAATACCTATCCAAAATACCACAATTCCACTACAAACAAAAAAACAGCATCTACCTCTATAACAATTTCGAGTCCCACCTATTTATATAAAAAACTATCAACAATAATAGTCAAAATTTCCCTTAGAAACATATTATTATCCATTTAATGAAGAACTATTTACCAAAAAAATTATACTAATTAAACCATTCATTAATACCTACCTAAGTTAAACCATTCCTTAACAATCACCTACACTATCCTCAGCAAAAAATTCATCATTTTAATCATCAAAAGTTAATTAATCTCACATTTTTATTATATTCCAATTCATTTCACATTATTAATTTTCTATCACCAACCATATCAATTCCAACAAAAAAATACAAAACAACCCGACAACATCCAATGAACCATCAAATTAATCACCACATGAGTTGATGCACACAACCATGAAACATTTTTATGAAAAAAAACACAACACCACTTTATCCGCTTTCCATATCAATAATATGAGACATCCCCAAAATCATTCATTAAATTAAAATAAAAATTAAATGTCAATATATCTTTACCATAAATTAAAATTTTCTACAATGAAATATCAATGAACACCTCAATCAACCATAAATTCATCAATAAACAATAAAAAACATCAATGAACCACATCAAACTAATAAAAAATCACAATACACAATCACTATTTAATCATGCTTATTCATAAGAATTTATTACATGCAACAAGAACATTCTTACTAGAGATAAGGAATTCGAAAAAAATAGTTTCCATAGTATCTTTATATGATTAATATTATAAGGAAAGTGATCCCAATAATCCAATAAAATAAAAAACACATATATAAAAAAATAAGAATGATTCTCTATAAAAAAATTCAAACATCCATATATCATAATAAATATATAAAGATCATGAAAAAAACATATAAATAACCCTTCGCCTTTAATTACCTTTATTACAGTTCATATTATTTATTAATTATATCATTATCATAAACAAAAATAATGAAAAATAATGTTACATCATCAGTTTATAAAAAATAAAAATGGAGATGTGTCAAATACCCTACATCAACCAAAGCTTCCTAAATCACTACAAAAAATCTGAAATTACTGGATACCTGAACTGATAAAAACAGAAAATAAAAACCCTCGGTGAACAAAATAAATTAGGATAAATCATTAAATCAACCCAAACTACCCAAAACAGAATCATATAACTTCTATAACCCCTAATAAGGATAAGGTAAGGTTTATAAAGAATATGGTTAGAGAATATAACCTTTGGTTAAAATTTTCTTATCCCAAAAATATAAAATTTAATATCTATTAATAAGGGTTTGAAAGATCCTAGTGAGTGCTACTATGTTCACCTATGGTCAAAGAGAAATTAGAAAAATAATAATGGATTTGAGGAATACCATAACTATAAATGTCATTTATAAATTCCCAGTGCCATGGAATGATAGACCATGGTCAATAATTAGTTTGGCTAAATTTAATGCATATATGAAAATGAACCCATTATTTCTCTTATATTACCCATTTAGAACACACTAAACTATCTTAATTTGATAAAATTAATGATTAACACACTAAAATAAGACTAATAATTTCATGTTCATGATACTTTAATCCAATAAATGATGTAAAAGAAGCACCATGAAGAGATGAAACCCAAAACAGAAGAACATCGTAATCAATCATCTAAGGATTCATGACATGGAATATATGATCTATTTCAATGAACTATTATGGAATATGAAATAAAATATTCTAAAACCCTAAATTCAATAACCAGATTACATCACACAATGATAAAAATGGAAAAATAAATACATTAGAGTAGTAAATTATTACATAAGTGTAAAAAATCATATATATTGGTTTCAACTAACATGTAAATGTCATTGAATTAACCATAATTTTTGATGAACCCTTAATTATGTGGTTAACACCTCTCATTACATGAACGAAATTCAGTCTAAAAATTTCAAAATTACTCTCCCTTGTGGCCTATGCTCTGTGTCGTGACACATGAACTATTTCATGACCCAACACTTCATGAAATGAAAAAAAAATCCACCCATATTCCAGAGAACCCTTTAAAACATCACACACTTGGAAACATCATTACACCCCTCTTATAATAAAAATATCGACTCTAACTCTACCTCTCTTCCTTTATATTCATTTACACTTCCTATACCGAATAAATACCAAGTAACATTATTAAAATTATTGAGTAGTTACATTAGACACCTCTCTAATAATTATTGCCTTTATAAATAAAAAAACTAGAAAAAAGTGAAGCAAAAAACCTATAAAAGATACCTATGAATCAATTAACCTTATAATATTAAAACATAAATGGAAATCAAGGGATGAAAACATTATTCATAACAAAAAAAATAAATCCCTAAAAAAATTTCATTATCTTAGGAAGCGAAATTCCTAAAACAACTATTTTATGAGGGAGGCCCCCAATAAGGTTAATAGGACCTAAAGAAATAATTTATTAATCCCATGATGGACCAGCTAGATTAGGGAACCACCATATAATTCCCATAGACCACTATACTCAATTAAAAACATGTATTGTTCACAAAACACTCCATACTCAAAATTTATAATGAAACCCCATCCCCACATTAACAAATAAAAACCATAACAATTTTAAAACACACAAGATACCTACTAAATATACATTCTAGAAAAAGGGGCATGAAATAATATATATTAAGGAAGGAAATCACAATCCACTAAATCTTAGAAATAAATTTCACTTTTAATTATTTTTAATCATTTCATAATGATGATACAGGTTTCTGAAATTTTGTTTTTATATAAATTCATTCCAAACTCGTTGAAATTCATTTTCCATAAATTTACAAGAATTTAAGTAAACTAAGGAACTACTTCAATAATTAGTCAGGAAAACAATCAAGATTATATTTTGAGAACCCAATTAAATAAATCAGATTCAATACACTATAGGGAATCACATTACAGTGATATTTGTAATTATCATTTTAAAAAATTCAATTATGAAATTTATATTATCTTTGATTCAAATCATAATCACTCATAAATTCACGTAACATTATCATTGAATCCTAACAAAATACCCTTGATAATTTTACCAATCTACTAAAAAATCAACCAAAATACTTAAAAAATGGACATCATATATAATTGGGAACTAAAACCATTTGATCCCAAAAACTCCATAATAAAAACATACATTCCTACTCATAAAAGGATATAGAGATATACTCAAACCCAAGCATAAAATATGTTCTTGAGCCTTAAGATATTGGATCACCTCGCCAATTATCCATCCACAATGCCCCCAATTTAAGGGACTATATTCTTCTTTCTTATAAACCCATAGTAAACCACTCGTGATCACCTCCTCTTGGTCTATCACATACAATAAAAACATAAAATACAAACTCACCAAACTCTATCTAACATCTACCCCTAAAGAAGACTCATATTCCATGATTTTATGTCTTCATCATCCAAATTTCCTAGAAAAATTCCATCAATCCAAAAATGATATTTAAAATATAGGAGACACATGAATACCCATACAGGATTTCTAGGAAACCATTTATAGGATTTTCCCTGTGCACTTGAATAATACACTCTTTCTTGAACTATTAATTCAAACATCCATATAATTATCCAAAAAAATCATATCTAAACACAACAACTGAAAAAATCCTCTCTGAAGATTTACCTCAGAAATAATATATGGGAAAAAATAGTTCACTATTACTTAATTTAATCAACTAAATCATACTAAAAAGGATCTCAAAAAAATATAGTTTAAACCAATCATTATAAAATTTCCTAAAATCCCACAGATTTAAAATAATTCAAATTAACTAAATCTTTTCCCCCAAGGAATCTATTTTCTTAACCAATTAAAAAGAAAAAAGAATTATCCTTTTTTTAAATTGGGTTACAAACCAACCCATTTATAAAACAATCCAAATATATTTTTCAAGACCACTTTTATATCATTAAAACATTTAGAAAAATATAATTATTCTGTTTATTTTAAAAAACAAAGTATAAATATGAAAATAGTTATTTTATAAACTAATTACACATATATATACATCACTACACACTTTAATTCATATAATGGAAAGAGATCATAGAATCATCATGATAAAATTGAAATACAAATATATCCAGAAATACCCTAGTAATAATTAAATAGAGTCACTTAATCCCTCAATTTTCTAATTTAACTTTTCATACATAATTGAATATAAATTACTCAACCATTTATACGTTAAATGTTTCACATAATTTCTATTAGACCAAAAAACAAGATTATGAAAAATGAGGGCATACTAAACATGATGGTAAAAATAACATACTAAATTTTTTTATAAAAGTAAATAAAATATCTCTAAGATATACATTGGTATATTCTTTTATCAATTTTTTGAATCATGAAGTCCTAATATTAACTTCATCAAATCAGTATCATATTTCTTAACAAAAATTTAAAAAATATGGACTACTACATAGCATGTTCTAGAAATCAGGAGGATTGAATTTTTCATTTAATCATTTTAAAAGGTCATTTTTATTTATAAATTATTGAAAAATACCAAAAATTCACCGAAATAAACTCTGAAAATTTAAAAAACATAATGTAGGTTTTAACATTTCTAAAGTTTTTATTTTCTATTTACATTAGGTGAAATCTATTTCTTCATAGTGTTACAATTCAATATTAACATAATATTACATTGAAATAAAAGAATAAATGATCACAGACATATCATCATATGGAATGATATATATATATATATATATTTATATAATAATTATCTCACAACATATGAAATAATAATAGTCGAAACCTCAGTAGAATTCAAAATATATAATAACAATGACTCTAATAATCCTCATTTCATCCCCGTAAAACATTTACTAAGGTCACTAATAAGAAAAAATACCTAAAATTGGAACCTATAATTTTACATAACATCATTTAAATTTTTTTATCCTCTTTTCCCTAATCACCCTAATTCAAACATAAGTTTAACTAAAATTATGCATGGATAACTTCTTGGACTCTACGTTAAAATCAATACTACCACACAATGGGTTTTTAGTATCATTATATTCATCTCATTGGATCACATGGGGGGATAAATTTTTTCTTTCTAAGTCATCCTCCCTTTCTATATCACACACTATAGTTGTTTAGAACCATTTCCCTACAATGAAAGTAAAATTATCAGAAATTCCCTCCTCCAATATTTATCATAACTATATTCTGTAACTCTGATACAACTATTTTATTTCCCATCCTCACTAAAAACCCTTTTGGACTAGTAGTTAAGATGAGGGTGATCCCTAAAGCCCACCTAAATAGGTCTAGGTTTGGAGACTAGAACCATGTCTTTAAACACAAATGCGAGGCATTTCCCTCATAATCTTGGGATTAGAAAAAAATTCCACAAATATTATCCGTAATAAAAAATGACATCTATATTCCAAAATTACAAATATGTCTATATAGAATAAATGATTCAAAAAATTAAATACCGTAACAAAAATAAAGTGTATGTTACTCCAATAGTGTCTATATTCTATGATAAAGTAATTCTAATCTCAGTCATTGAATACTTCAGTAAAACATATAAAAAGGTTATTGTGTGTGTGTGATTTGTCGAACATTTTGACTGAATGGGATCCACTTAAAGAACTCTTGTAAAATGGAAGATGAAGAATATTAATTTTCTATTGATAAAAAATTTAACCCACACCTACAACATGTCAACTATAACACAACCACACCATTTATCACTTACCCAATGTATCAAAAAAGTATAATAATATATTAACAAAATCATATTCCTAGAAACTGCCTCGAAAAAAACACCCACTAGTTTGTTACTCTAACACCCTAATGAGAAATTCCATGTAATTCAATAAATTATATATCCAAATATTTATATATCCATATACCTTATGAAACATCCTAGTTAAGACATGGTCTCTTTTTTATGTTTATTATGTTGTACATTAGGTCTATAGGTTTTCAGAGGTGTCATAGGGTTTTCCTAAAGGGCATGGGGTGGGTACTAGCAATAAGAGGTAGTTAATGTAATGAATTTTATATTCATCATGTGAATTACTTCTAGGAAGATAACATTATACTATTTTAAGACTTAAATAATTTATAACATAGAATTATATTCATATCATGAACTTGTAATTTTGTATTTTTTGTTGAGTTGATGTGTTTTGAGGTGTATAATCTATCCATTGAGTTAACATTATTAAGTAGTAATTGTCATGCTAAATTATAAATGCTAAAATAAATTATATTTGTTGAGAAGTAAACTCTTTTCATTATCCTACAAGTCACTCCCTAACATGTTATGTATTTAATAGGAAATTATGGTTGGATTCATCCCTTCCAAGCTTCCCCATTTAGCATTTTGATTTTGGGTTTGCTGATTTCTCATATTTTGGTAGGTCTGGTCATACTTTCATCTATTACTTCTTTGTATATTCATTTATAATGTGGTTGGTATGTATTATTTGATTATATTGAGTGGGATGTGATCTCAGTAGATCCTTTATATATTTCTCTCTATAATTGTTATTTAGAGGCTGATTCTTGTGTTGGTTGTGGTACAATGAGAGAGATTCTCAAGGTGTGTGTTGATATAACTTCTCCATTAATCCATTTTATTAAGTAATTAAATTATAATATTAAATAATTTTTTAGTACCTATTTTGATTGATTTATACATTCTATTCCCATTATGGTTTGTGGATTCTGTCATGGGTGGTATACGAACCATGACTGAGGTAGGTGGTTCAGTCACTAGGTAATATTCTTTGAACCATTGATTCTATTTGTTTATTAAATAGTTTCTTAATAGAATCATCATGATAATTGAAATTTTTTTTCTAGAAAACATAATTTTATAAAAATGGTTTTCACACTCATGTTTAAAAAAATACAAATCATTGAGAAATACATTGTAAAATTTTTTTACAATGAATATGTTGGATGTATAACTTTTTGTTTATAATTTTTACGAAATGTGAAATACCTTTTTTATATGTTCTGCATAAATGTTTCTTGGGTACATAGTTGAATGCTGTTGTATCTACAATCATCCATAGGTATTGCAAGGGGATCTCTTTCTATGGTGATATTCCATTACCATATTTTCGGTGTATTAGATTTAGGACTTGATAGACATTATAGGGAGTTCCTCTATTCCCTAGATTTTGATGCATAGGATCTAGGGTCTTGAGATTTCACTAGTTTTTGATTGATATTAGGATATGGGTGACCTATCTGGCCTAACTTATTCTATCTATAGTGTGTTTTCCTTTTTTATTTTAGTATTATAGTAATTAGTTTGAATATATATAATATATTATTTAATAAATGTTAATTATTTCCACATATTATTTTTTTATATTGTATAACCTATTATTGTCAATGATTTGGATGAAGGGGGGGGGATGTCATATTATGTTTCTTATAGATAACTATTAAACTAATTATCATTCCATGTTTTATTTTAATGTGATCATATTGGTTTTATTTTATTGATACTTGAAATGGAAGACCTAGGTGGAATCCTATATATCATGTTTAGCTCAAACCCTACACACTCACCTAGGTTTATAGGCCTCTAATTGTTTCCTAATATGGGAAGGGTCAATAAAAAAATATTTGGGCGACATGGTTTATTATATATGGGTATGGGTATCTGGTGGTGATATGGTGGGAAGTGGTAGACACATATCACCAGGAGTAATTATTTCCAGTTTTAGGTACTCCTTTTTTATTTTATTATATATATACTTTCTATTTTATGAAGGATATTTTGTCATTTTACTAAAACTATTTTTTACTCATTGGCTTATGGTATAGTCCTTAATAGTTTTCCTTATGTATATATATTTATATATGTTCAATATACCATGTTTTAGGATGGGTGACATCATTCCCTCTTGTTTTTGTTCGATGTATGGACACTAGTCATCATCCTATGGGGATAAAAAACACCCTTTGAGTCATGTAATGATCTAGTTTGATTCCTCGTTTAATATGTACCTAGGAATAGATGTCAAAAATGTGTATTAAACCCAGGTTATGATCAATATTAGGATGTTTGTAGATGGGATATAGTACTATTAGTACTTGATGGGTTGGTTGTAATGAGTTTCTATCTATATCATTCCATTAATAGTATTAGGTAATCATGAGATGTTGGTATGTGTGTTTCAAATGATGGGTTTGGACATTGGTTTTATTTTTCCTTATGATATTATTGGTTAAACTAAGATTAAATTATTTTCTAATTGATTACTTATATATTCTGTGTGTAACAAATATTCCTTCAGGATATATTACATAGGATTCTCAAGAGGTTGAAATAGGAGAATTTCTTCATGGAATTACTCTAATAGAATATAATATCTTAGAAGATATTGTAGGATAATTTCTTTCTCAAGTAAAAAATGTACAAGGGCCTCAGAATTAATCATTTGAGTTGAAACAAGGAGATGATGGAGAAATGGATCGAACTCAAGAGTTCATACACAACAATACCCCATCCATTATCGATATGAATAAAACCTATGTATATGAGGAATGGATTATAAATATCAATAAGGACTTAAACTTCATTGATTCACTGGATGATATCAAGGTGAAATGAAATACATTCACATATTAGGGTCATAGACAGAGGTGCATGGATTCCATGATACATGAAAACTAGTATGTGGGTGTGGATATGATGATTCCAAGATTCTTTTTCCTAAAATAGTTCAACCCAAAAGATTTAATTATCAAAAAATATCAATAGTTCATCTCCTGATAGAGGGGAGATAACTCAATTTATGATTATAGTAACTATTTTCTGGAGTTGGATTTTTTTACTCAAGAAGAGGTGATCAATGATAAGATGAAATAATAGAAATATATATATGTTTTATAAACATAAATATAACCACATGTGTAAATGACCAGTCTTTTCCCTTTTTATGAGAGTATATATAGGGCCCTAATGGAAGAAATAGACATAGTTTACAATATTGGATCATTTCAGATATCTCTTCCACCTAGATAAATCATTAGCGGTGTGTTGTAAAATATGAGAAAGTAGAACAATAATCAAAATATTGGTGGAGGAGGTTCTCAACTATGTGCCTCCTTCTTAAAATCATTTTCATCTAGAAATATGCCACTAAATTAGAATCAGTGTGTAATGACCTCCCTTTGTTCTTTCCTCTCACCAATGAATATTTTCTCTTCGTGTACCTTTTGAAGAAATATATAGTGGTATGTACATATGCGATCTATGCCTCAATATGGTCAAGAATCATCACCTCCAAAGACTACGACAACACAGATAGAAGGTTCATTATATACTATGATCAACCCAAATTCCTCATGAGTGAAGCTCTATCACATAGTGGATGAGTTTTTAGTGTAGGTGGATGCATTCCTGACTACTATTATAAGTACCTTCTTTATTGACTCTTATATGGAAACTTATTTATTTGATATATGTATGACACACTCATTTATATCTTCAATTTTTGTTGATGTGATGAATCTTCCAATGGTTTTTTTTCATTTAATATGGAAAAAATGAAACCTCTTGGAAATAGAAAAGGGAAGGGGTTTCATTATCTATCATAGTATCTATCGATTACTGAAAGAGAGTTAGTAATTGTATTCTATGTTCTTTATCTGGATATATTTGACGTTATCATTAGAATGTATTGTATAGTTACTCAAAATCATGAGTTTTATTGATATTATCATTGTTTCATGTTATTTATAACTGATTTAACTCTTGAGTGTTATAGGGAGAGTTAAACCCATGGTCCAGTTAGGTAGGTTCCTCCCACCTAGAGCCCATTAGTTTTTTTATCTCCTAATATAGTAAAGCTCAATTATGTTTCCCCTATTTGTTATCTTACCTTAGTTTTTCAGTACTTCTCTAATGTGTTACCAGGTTACTTCGTTGGTATTCTTCAAAAAGAGAGGTAGCACTCATGATTGATCTTGTACCGGGTATACAACTGATTTCAATACCATCTTTTCATATTTCATCCACTAAGATAAAACAAATCCTGGTTTATCTTGATTATTTACATAGTAAATGATTTATTCATCCTTGTGTTTCACTATGGTCACACCACATGAATTTTTATAAGAATGTTTGCAATTATTTGAATATATATTTAGATTATTGATAATTGAACTCGGTGATTTTTAAGAATAAGTACACTTTTCCTTATGTTCATGAATGTTTTGTTCAGTTAAATGGTTGTATTGGTTTCTATAAACCAACCTTCTACTGGGGAATAATAGGCTTATGGTTCAAGATACTACTATCCCAAAGGTTGATTCTAAGAGAATGTATGAAAATTATGAATATCATACTATTACTTTTAGTGTGAATTACACACCATTATGTTTTATGGCCCTAATAAACTAGATAATACATCAATACTGATCGTTGTTTCTGAGTTATTGTTTGAAAATATCATGGGTTTTCATGGTCCAAATATTATTATAAATAGTATCTGATTTTGGTTATATTAATCTTAAAGAGAAAAAAAATTATCATAATATTTGAAAATAAAATTTATGGATCCATGAAATAATATTATTAGAGAACATGATTTTAGGATGAGGCCTTCTAGTCAATATAAAAAAGGTGGTGTCTATATTTTTAAGGGATGAACCATGAATTGTCATTAATTTTTTAAGACTCTTAGCTCCAGCATGATATTTTCTAGGGGTTTTCAAGGATTTTTAAAAGACAGAATCACATTTAAATTCACTACCTCGAAAAATGGTTAAATTAAAGTGGGATGTTATATTTCATAATTCATTTAATGGATTGCAATATAATATTGCCTAAACACCTATTTTTATATTTCCTAATATTTTAAAGGGGCATGTTGTTTACTGTTATGATTCTGGTTCTATCCTGGGTTTTGTTCTTATACATTATGATAACATTATATCCTATAGATCACATATGATTAATCCACCTAAGGAAAATTGACATAAATATTTTGGGGAATCCCACTGTTATGAATGTTCTTAAGGGTTAGAAGCATGATATTTATAGGGAGAGATTCATAGTTTTTTATTACCACTTGAATTTTAACTATAACACTTCTCAGATGGACCTAAATCTCAAAACAGAGATGGTGTGTGAAATATATCATGATGGTTGAATTAATTATTTTCTATACCTCATGGAATGGGAATGTAATTTATGATACTCTTAGTAGTATTATTACACCAGTGTTGTCTTAGAATTGAAGGAGGAGTGGAAAATTATAAGGATTTTCCCACAATTTTATCTAAATGACAAAGATAATGATTCAGGCATGGTTCTGACCAATATGGTGTTATCATCATCTCTCCTGGACTATATTCTATTATACTAGTAGTGGAATGATGAGTTCAAAAGAATTATGGAAACCTTATATGGTAGGGAGACCATTTTTGGTTATCCTGTCCCTTCTAATGGAATTATTTACTTTAGTAATAATTTTATAATCCTATTCTCTTTAGAAAACTAGTGAAAAAAAATTCATAGTTATTTGTGGGTAATTCACTGTGAAACTATGATGATCTACTATGATATGAGGTAGTGGTTATGGGGGATGGGTATGAAGTGTGAGATTTATAAAAATGTGTGCCATGTTATCATAGAAAATAGATAAAGGTATTGAACCTAAATCCTTCTAGTTCGATAATGATTTTTTATATCTTCGTTTGAAAATAAGATGAGGTGTCCATAGACATAAATTTTTTGGAATGTCATAGATTCCCTAAGGATACAATTATATCTAGTTGGTTATTAAAGGACGGATAAAATCACGATATTTTTTTTCAATTTGATATTCCACCTGGGTTAATGATTTATGAATTGTATATGTTTAGAATATTGTGAAATTATATGGTATTACTTATATAATTTCCTTTTATCGGCCTTATATGTTAAACATTCATTAAAGAAAGAATCCTATAGTATTTTTGGAGACTCTACATTGATTGAGTATAGAATACCATCCATAGATGGATGGTTAGATAGGTAATTATATTCTGATTTTGGAGGATATGGTTCATTCTATTCTCATGTATTTTATATTGTATTATTGGACAACTATCTGGGATTATTTGAGCTTTCTTATAATGAATGTTACCAGTTACCAATCAGAATGGATTCATTTGAGACCTTGTATTTTTTCTGATGTTAGTCACCTATTTATTAGGAATATTTGGGTGAGTCCTCCCAAGAAATACTGACTCTAATTACGGAGTCATTGATGAATATTCTGGATATCCCTTAATGTGCGGTTATTTCTTAAAGACATAAAAATTGTATTTGTATCATTGATCTTTTCCTTTTGATTTTTATATTAGGGATCATGATTTCTTAATAAAATATCCTTTCTTTGGTCACCATGGACTTTGGAAATAGAGTAACATAGATATGAGATATGTTGTACCACTTTAGATCTATAATAAACTGGTTCATGTTTCATATCAGGTGGTATTACTAGGTCCATTATTGAGTATTCATGATTTTTACACATATCCAAGCTCAAGAAGTTGAATTCTAATATTTCAAATGCTCTGATATTAGAGGAGATTGAGATAGATAAAAAATCACTATTGTTGAGAAACTGGTAAATATAATTTATTCTTAGATAAATTTTTTTTGCAAGAGGTAAAATCAATTTGTCAAAGTGTTGCTGAATAACTGATTAGATTCTCACAAGACATAGGAGTGGAAATCATCTATGGGGGATTTATTTCCTCTCATACTCCCTGATAATTATTCTCGTCATTAATTTTTATTTCAGATTCTCAATTTTTAATGTTTATGAATTTGTACGTCGGGTTTGGAAATTTACGGGTATATATAGGGGTTTTCTAAAAGACTTAGGTTGTGCTCTAGATATAAGATCTTGTTCATTCCCTGAATCATATAGTCATGATATGAAATACTATAAGGAATAATAAAAGATCCTAGAATCTGAAATAAAAAAAGTATATAAAATGAAATGATATTCACCTTATAAACATCATTTTAAGGATTTTGAGTTGAGGATATATGGTTATTGTCATATCACTATTCCCATGTATTAAAATATTGAGATAATAATTAATTGAATGAATTATGGATACTCTAGAGACTTATATCTATTTCTCACCCAATTATTTTCTTATTCACCTTCCGTATCTCACCCACAAACACCACTGTGGGACCATGTTATTTTTATTGCATGTAGCCCTTCAAAACATCTATATTTGGCACATTAATCTCTTAGTTGGTCAATTGCTCCTCTTTTGGTATGTGTGTTTATTCTATATTAATCTCCTTGTTTATATATTATTTTTGCAGAGGTTCTAGGATTTTTAGTTGAATTTTATTAATTTGGATGTGACCTCTCTCAATTATATCTATCTTTTTCAATGTGATTCTGTTTCAGAGGTTGTTTCTTATGTTGTTATGGTGACATGGTTGATAATATTTAGGGATGTGTTTATATAACAAATCTACAAACCCATTTGATAGTGGTATTATGTTTTTTATATGATAATTGATGGTAAGGACTTCCTTTATTTATTATAATCTTTCATTCTTATATGATATGTTTTTTCTTTCATGGGGGTGTATGGCCCATGCTTGTTGTAGGTGGTTCTATCTATACAATATGTTATATGAACAAGTTATTCCAATTTTTTAAATTTATTTTATAAATAAAATTTCATGATATTTAAAAGGATATATTTATTTTTTAAAAATGATTTTTGAAAAATGATGTATTTTCCAGTTGTTTTTCAAAAAGAATGTTCTTTTTCAATGAATTGTGTGAGGGACTGTAAATTTCTTTTTAAATAATATTTTTGATAAAGAATGTTAGATTTTGAATTATTGTGAAATGTTAGTCCCCTTGGAAATTGTTTTTATATATGTTGCACATGGGTTCCTTGGTTACATAAATGGAATGTTTAGTATTGATCATTGTCTATAACTACTATAAGGGGTTAACTTTCTAGGGTACTACTCCTTTATAATATCACTGGTTCATTGTCAGAAATAAATGATTGATATTTAATGGGGTTTAATTTTTGGGGTGTCCCCAGATTCCCTAGACTATGACACATGGGCTTTAGTGACTTGATATCACACTAGTATTGGATTAAGATTGACGTATGAGTGAACTAGCTATCCTAGCATATGTTATCCTTCAAGTATTTTTCAATTTGTATTGTATTTGTTTTTTTAGTTTGATATGATATGATAAATGGATAGATAAATGTAAATTCATTATGGAAATTAATAATTTAAAAATTTTCACCTCAATTTGTAAATGGATTGGAAAGGAAAACTAGTTTCCCATGTGTTTTATATATATCTATTGAAATTATTATCATAACATGTTCTTTTACAATATGAGAATGTTTTAATTGTTGTATAGATACAAGAAATGAAACACCTTAGTGGATCCTGTATAACCAATTTTTATCACAGCCTTCACACACCAGTGTGGGTTTATAGATTTAGTATTGTCTTCTTATGCCTGATCGTCCTAGGTGCATAGAGGCATTCAAGTTTCTATCAGCTGGGTATGGATGTAAAGTATTGAGATTGTGTTGCATGGTCCACATATAAAAAATGGAGTAACTATTCCTTTTTTCTCGTCCTTATGTTTTTTGGTTTTACACGTACTTTTAGTTTTGATTTGGATATATTTCAGATGTACTGCAACCATTGGAACTCTTTGGTTCATGAAATATTATATTCATGGTTTTATTTTAACATACATAGGACATATATCTTGTATTATGTTTTTTTAAACCATACCATATGATTTTAATTATTACTGGTTTCTACTCACTAACCCAATGTGAATAGAAATCTAACATCCAATGAATTTAATAGAATATTTGTTTCAATAATGTATACAACACATAACACAGAGCCTAAAGGAATAATAAAATATACATATAACCCATATATTTAATTAGTGGTATAAATAGTTTTGACTAAAAAATGAAATATATATAATATCTCTAATCAATAAAAATATATTAATCAATTAATTATAAATGAGGACTCAATTTTTATAATTTAATTTATTAGTAAAAAAATTCCCCAAAAATTGGTTATTATTTTTTATATATGAAAAAGTAAGGTAATTAATATATGAAAAATTTGGAAAATCTATTGGTTAAAATTAAATTCTATTATTTAAATCACCAAATTTTTAATATCTTAGGTCGATGGTTTGGTATTTCTCTGAAAAATAGATTTTCTAGTGGACAGTTAAAACTTTAATTTTTATTGAAAATTGTACTTTTGAATTATGAATTTAATTAGAACCATTTTTTATTCTGTCAAAACAGAAAATTTAATTATATAATATTGTGAATAATCCTATTATATTAATTTTTAAAAATTTAGGGTTGAATTTCATATAAAATCTTTTCTAACATAAAAATATATTTTATTTCAAAAAACTGTTTTCATTGCATTGTGTAGTATCATATATAATTTTTTTTCAACTTATATGAATTGAATCACTAAAATAGAACCAATATTTTTAATTTGGATGATCAAATTTCTAATATAGTTCCCTTTTATTTTTGTTCATTGTGAATAGTACCATTAGTAAATATTTTCCCCCCGATAAGGGTAAATCACGTAATTATGTTTAAAAATAATATGATAAGGGCTAAAAATGAACCAAACACTTGTATTTATCTAAATATATGAGTATAGTTTATAATGAGTCATGGAATTATTAAATATAGGTCTTATTTGAGTAAAATTTCATTGATTATGTTGTTTATATTATTTTTACAAGGAAGGCTTAGGCCTGGGAAAAGTGCCCAGTCATCCAAATATTTATTAAAGAAAAATAAAGTGAAGAGTACAAAGAACGGGAAGAAAAATAGAGTCCAACTAAAACACAAATCACAATGTGTCAAAGCCCTCAGCACCACCTTTTACTGGGAAATGTTCTTGATCTGTCAATTCCCATTCAGATTGGGGAGCATAACTATTGAACAAAGTGATGTACTAATTTCTCAGGCGTAATTCATCTAGGGTCAAAGACTTACTTGATGATTTCTTTCTATGTCCCTTCATTTGGTCAATATCTTTCCATTTTTCATTATTGGTAGAGGATCTAGTAGAAATGGACTTTTGGCATATTGGAATATTCTTTCCTTGCTTTCCTCTTAGGTGGAGCAGTGTAAGCTACCCCCTTTTCATTCCCATTTCTCCCATGGAAACAAACATCCTCATTATCAATGGTTCTTTTCTTTTCCCCTCGAATGACATCAATGTATAAAACTTTATATCCATCACTATAATTTTCCATTCCTCCATTAGAGGCCTCACCTCACTTTCCATCACCTTCTATAGGTCATGTGTCATGACTTTTTCCACTCTTATCCATTGGAACCTCCTACAATGTATTCAATTTTATATCAATAGGGGTCAGACACTGTATATGGACATTACTGGATTGAAAATGAAATTCCTCATTCCCTACTTCCTTCACAGACAATGAGTGGTCATATAGCTCATCATCAATCTTGGGAGGATCATATTGCAAAGTATTATCAGCATGTTTACCCAAAGAGGCATTGACATTTCTAGGTTCCATATCAAAGGTATTACCCCCACCTTCCATTTCATCCACCATCATGACCGACAAAATTACTATATCTAAGGAATTACACCCAATATCTATTTATTTACCCCTATATATGCTTCAACATCATATTCCCCCATTAGTAATCCATAATGATTCAATGAGAATGGATCCACACCATTAGGCTTATCCATTTTAGCGTTGACCTGAAGGATCTGTTCAGAACCCTATGGATCTACTGATGAGTCAAGACCTCGGCCCATGAACTGATGCCCAGATGAAATATTGTTGGCACTCCCACCATCCTCTTGATGCTGAAAAGAGGATGCATCGTCCCCCTTTTATATTGGATTACTCAAGTCACAGAATCTCAGGTCACCCTTAATCATTTCCAAGACAATGTACACCGCATTTCCAACTTGCTTCATAGCAGTTATGGTCTACTCTACAAACTCATCTCATTTTACTTTTTCACATCCACATCTCCTTCCCTTACCTTCACTGGACCTTCCTCTTGTGATCACCACATCAACAGATTGCCTCTAAATGACCCGGTCTTCTTCAATTAGAGAAAAACTACACTCAATGATCGAAAATCACCGGCTGCTTACACCTGATCTCCATAGTATCCTCAATCCACACAGTCTCAACTAGTGCCCTCAAAACATCAACCACCACAAACATGCGTGAGTTTATTGGGTGACTCAAAGAGGCAGTGTGGGCATCAACACAAAGAAAAGGCCCCACCATGTTCCCTAACAAGCGCACAATCGCTGGATTTTGAAAGGAAAGAGGAAGAAGAGGTAGAGTAACCCAAACCAGAATGATCAGAGATTCATGATTCAGATGGAAGTCAGAACTCCATTTGATCAAATAAAAGTTGCTACCGCCGCACTTCTTTGGAGCAGTCAACAACGCACAAACCAGATCCTCCCAAGAGGAACAAAGAGCCATCAAATGTCTTTTTTCCAATAACCCAATGATAATTGATCCAGAATCCCCCATGATTTAGATACAAACCTATAAAAATCATTAATTGAAGGTCCATATTTTCTGAATCGAGCAACCAATGTCAGATTCAGGAGGTTCTGTTCCTATGTAATCTCCAACACCGAATGTGGAATCATGGGCTCTCTATTATTAGAACCATGGACCTTCAGACCAAGATTAATCTCAGGGAAATGTGGAATCGAATCTGGATCTGTGAAGTGGGTTAATATGTGCCTTCGGATAAAGCGAGGAGGCCATGAGTCCTCCCTCCCTCCCTCCCCCCTCCCATTGACTTGTGGATGAGGGGGGAATTCTGTCAACCCCATTAGTGTTTATATTATTTTAATAGAATAATAAATACAAAATGTCACTCCCTTGACATTAAAAACTCTAAAATGATTACATAATGATAAAAAGAGTATAATTTTTATTGTAAAAATTAACTTGAAATAAAACATAATTTTTTATAATATTAATTTATTTAAATTTTTTGTAATTTAATATTTACCATAAATGCTTATGTGGTGCCAACACAATATTTATTCAATTAATAGAAAAAATAAATTAATGATTTAAAAATATTTAACATAATATAATTTTAGTTATTTATTATATTATAAGAAGTTTTTAGAAAAATAAGACATATTATCATTGAGTGGATGTATTTAATTTTTAATCTATCTTTGTGTTGGTGTCTTTTTTGCCAAATTAAATACATAGTGTTAGAAATGGATGTAATGATATTCTATGAACACAATAATTTTATTAAATTGTTTCTAAATCATAAAAATAATGAAAGATAACAAGGTGGAAAATATAAGGCTAAACATTTCATCACTTTCTAAATCGTGATCCAATTTTTACATTGTATGTATGATTATGACCCTTTAAATGTGTGAAGGATGTTATCACTGTTATGGTTAAAATAGGTTAGCTAAGGGGTAAAAAAATATAAGTTTTATAAAACTACATAGATCAGTCAAAATTAAATAATTTGACCAAATTAAAATCACATACAATCATTTCTTCTCATATATATCCCTTTTGAATCATTTTTCTAGATAATGAATTTTATATATCACAATTATTTAAATAATTCTACGTGCCTTCCACGCATATAAAAGGGAACCCCCTACATTATCTTCTTTACATCACTTTGAGCCATCTAGATTGACCAGTTCTGATAAAATAATCATATATACATATTGTGACATGTTCTAATGGTATTATTCATTATAAAATTCCAACTATAGGGTCTTTAATTGGATATGAAAAAGAGTTCTTTCAAACAAAAAGGTAATCACCTTAACGAATAACTTTATAAAAAAAATTCTACTTTTATCTCATATGTATCTATTGTATTTATCATAACATAATAATTTATGTATAAAAAATTTAATAAAAATAAATTATTATTTTTAATAGTCATTGGCATCCAACATTCTCATCAAATGGGATGTGAAAATATTTCTTGTGTGTGTGTACGACTTACGATCTCCATGCTGCGATGCAATTAATTTTTCACCGCCACATTTTATTTATGGTTATTATGATGGGTTTGATGTAAATATATCATATTTATGAAATATGTATTTTTATTTAATTATAATATCAAATATAACTTATTTCCTTCAAATCTATTGTAAAACAATAACATTTCAGTGGCATACATGTGGACTACCACCTCCAAAAAGAGATGTGAGTGCCTTTTCATTTCCTATTTATATTGATGGAAATAGAGAAATATTATATTAATATATAAGATATATATGATATAATAATGTTTTTGGAAAGTTGAATTATTATTTAAATTTCTTTTATTCCATCTATGGAAATGTGAAAACAACATTTGTGCTTATACACAACATACCATCTTCATGAATGGTTTAATTAATTATTCTATATTTAAATTTTCGTGTTACTGTAAATATACAAAAAATGAATATATAGTATTTTTATGTCTTTATAAATATACAGTATATTATGGATCTATGATTATTGTACAAGGATAGGAACTACCAAACCAAAATTATTTTGAAAATAAAAATAGTTATGACCTAGACACGACCATTTTAATATTAAAATTCATAAATGATGGATGAAATGTTTTAAACTCATCATATATGATATTATATGTATGTACATTTTTATTTTATATAATTATAATATATTTAAAGTTTTTATAAAGGTGCATTATGAACTTTCAATAAATTTGGAACTCATGGTAAGTGATTTTCATCTAACTATTACTTTGGTGAGACACATACCATATTCCCCACATGTTTTTTAGGTGGTTTATATAATTTGAATTAATTAACTTTATTACTATTGTCATAAAAATTATGTTTATTTACATATCCATATATGTTTCTCACAATCATGGATTTTTGTTCTAAATTTATCAAATTAATATTGTGTTTATGTTATGATATCATTATTTAAGTGGATTGTTTTGATTAAGTATCTAATGATGAAATTTCATGATCTTACCCATAATAATCTCATGAATTTTATTTTTCAATTGTTATTTTAGGATAATATTTCTTTTCCTTTCATTTTCCTCTCTTTAAGAACTCAAGAGATGGAAGTATGTTTTTTAAGACTAAACTAATTTTTTTGTCTCTTTGTTCAAAAAAACATTCTCCTCCAAGACCATGATTTCTCAATAAAAATATAATAATGTAATTTCAAATATCCTATAATTTTTATATTCATTTTTACACATTTTTTCAATTTTAAAAAATTATTTAAATGGAAGCATCCCTTCATTTTTTAGAGGAAGTATTTTTTGAATTATTTTACAAAATTTTGGAAGTATTTTGTTAACCATATATGGAATAAACACAATTTAATGCCATTTTGAACACTTATAAAATTGAATTTTCATTTATTTTATCTAATTTTATTCTAAAATAAAATGGTTTCTATAATATATTTTAAATTATTTTACTTTAAATAAGGTATTTTAATGTAAAAAAGTTATTTTATTCATGAAATATTTAAAGTGATATTTTAAATAAATTTTGTTTTATGAATATATCATTTGATGTTAGTCATTAATTTCTAGGGATATGATATAAGGATACTATAATTATTCTTTTTGTAGATGGTATATGAATATTATGGAAATATTTTAACGAAACACATTTTTTTCTATGGTTTATTCTATGATGAATTGATGATATTTTTGTAAAACGCATTTCCATTCCACGGTTTATACCACGATTAACTGTTTATAAAAACTATTTCTTCTTCATACGTTATGGTATGATGAATTTTTTTATCTTTTCATAAAATTTATATGATTATTATAATGTGACGATTGGTCCAAGAATTATATATACTTATAATTCATTGAGTAAAGATGGATATCACATGATATAAATACAAATTAAATATGGTGTGAACCAAGATCTGTAATGGGATATATCCACTATGATACCTGAAATCCATTTTTTCATTTTCTAAAAAGCCGGTTTATGGGTAACCGGTAACCATGCAAACAAGACCCAACATCATCAACAACAACACAACAAGAAGACAGTCAAGCAGAAACAATAAGAGAAAAAACAGGAAGTCACATATCATAGTACCCGTAGTCTTCCCCAACTCCCAAGCAGGATTATTCCTCTCCTGTAGCCGATTCCCATTCAGGATGTCTCTAGAAACCTACACTTTGCACTCGATTCTGGAGATTCTCAAGAACCCGCATATCCGGGGATGCCTTCTTAATCCCGCTGCCCTTCTTGACCGCCAGAACCACTCCACCATTCCGTTTGGAGGTGGACCTTGTCTGCATCGGTCGCGGAAGATAGGAATAATCCTTTGGTGACCTCCTTCCCAGCATTGCAGGTTCTGATTTTCCCCCAGCAGATGCCTTCTGATTCCCCTTTTGGACAATTTCACTATATGAAAAATTAACAGGACTCAGGTTTTCCTTTCCTCTCCCAGAAAAATCCCTTTCTGCCCCGACCTGCTCTCTCAAAGGAGACCCAGTGCCCTCCGAAATATTCCTCGGCTCATGATCAGTAGAGATAACATCGTCCCCATCCATGGAATCTGGGTCCATACCCTTACCCTCAGCAGCATGATCTTCTAGGACATTACCATTGTCAATTTCATTTTGCACTTGACCAGCCTGACCCAAAGGTCCATCATCATTCCTACTGCTTCCCTCCCCCATCCTCTTATTGATACCTTCAACAAGACAAGAAGACCTTGCACCACTGATTGGGATTTCCCCAGGACCTACACCATGCTCCTTCTCCAGGAAAACAGTTTGCAGGTCCCCCAAGACCACTGCCTCCCCATCAACTTCTGCACAAACATCCTCCTCCCGGCCCTCAGATAGCCGGTCCACAGCCAGTCCTTCAAACCTGTTACTTATGGGAACAAAATGCCTGGCCATAGAATCAAGGCGATTCACAACCTTAGCCCTGTCCCTGTTAGACACCTCCACAAAATAAGATCATGAGACAGCACCCACCTGTTCTGGTTCCAATACAACTGCTGGCCCTCCATTCATCTCCTTCTCCCTAGTTTTACCTGAATAGGAAGAAACACAAATGACGCCCTCATCAAGGGAACCCTTCTGATGTCCAGGTACAGAGGCCTCCCCATCTGCTTCATCCATTCGGAGGTCTCTCCCTCGAACAGCAGGTCCTTCAGAAGTCAGAGCCCGAACTCCTTTCACACAGTGATCCATTGACTTGCTCTCTGAGCCCTCCACAGCGCTCAATATAGAAGTCTTCCCACTAGTACGAACCCTTATCCCTTGAACTCGAGATCCTTCAAGACATGACTCATCGGTGTGACCCAACTTCTTGCAGGAGCCACAGAAGTCGGTCAAATTCTCATACACAACCCGTTGTTTGCAGCGGTATTCCTCACCAACCGTGATCCAGATGAACTCAAAGGGAACACGGGATGCATCCATCTCAACACACACCCGAGGGCTAACAGGGTGACAAACAGCCTCAGTACGACTATCAGAGCAGAGGTATCTACCGACCATATTACCCAACATACAAATAATCGACGGATTCTGAAAGTTTAATGGAAGTTTAGGGAAGCTTACCCAAACCGCCGCGGAAGGTGGATCCCGATTCATATGGAGATCGAAAGACCAACGCAGGAGCATGAAACGGGATCCGTTGAAATTTCTCGGTGCCCTTGCCCATGCTTGAATCAAATCAGCCTCTGATTCAAACCTAATCAGAAACTGCTTACTATCCAGTAACCCCACCACCGCACGTTCCTGAAGGTCCCAAGCTCCGAAGACAAATCGGTCGAATTCGTCAACTGAAGGCCTTCTATACTTGAACCGCGCCACCAAGGTAAGATTAATCAAAGCCGAAGATTCCATAAATTCCGATAACGAAAGAGGCAGATTCAGGAGACCATCGACGAAATCAGGTACTTTAGGGCTAAGAGAAATTTTCGGAAAGGAAGGAAGAAATTCTGGATTAGAGAACGGATTGAAGGATCTCTTCCCCTGATACGATGATTCCCCCTCCCCCACCAAGGGGGGAGGGTTCGGCGTAAGAGCCACCGTTGTCACCGGCGAGGAAGGTGCATCCGAAGGATCTCGCATATCCACTATGATAGTCTAGAGATTAAAGCTTGGATACTATAATGGTTTGGAAAATGAACCCAATCTATAGTGATTTTATTTGTAGTAATCCTTTAATATAAAAGAATTGATTTTTTATGCTTATCAGTATGCCAATAATTTATTTATTATGCTAATTATATTCTCTTATACATCGTGTGGTTTGATTCCTTTACGATATATTTCTTTAGAACTATCAATTTTTATTTCATGTCCCAAGATTATGATTTATTATATTCATGGATTGGTATTATAATATTAATATCATGATCATGTACCCTTATTATTATATAATTATTAAGTGATCATTGATATCTCTCCACTTTACCCTTATTCAGCATTTGAAATTACCCATTATAATTTTCATTTCCCATGGTTATGAAGATTTATTTTTACTATGATATGTTTAATAATGTTTCTATTTATGATAAACTATGTGGGATAATACCTATATATTTTATTAACTGATTGTTTATGTGTTTATGTTTCCATATAAAAAATCATTTATTCCCCCATGTGTGTTTTTATGTAAAAGTAAATGATGATTCATTTATTATGATGTAATCTAAATATATGAAAATTCCGTGTCATTATAATTGGTATTAGAGGATAATATTAGTCAATAATTAGAAACTATGATTAATAAAATTAGTGATAACCCTGAGGATAAGTCTATATATAGTATAATGTCAGAACCTTTTCTTATGAAAAGGATTATATGACTTTCCTTACAATATAACCCAGTCTAAATAAAATAAGAGGATGTTTTTTTTGAATAAATGTATCTAGGTGAAATAAACACAAAAATATTTGGTTGAGTATATCTCATCCACTATTCTACTACAAGGTGAGTGTACCCTTACTGTTCACCTAGTTTGAAACCTTATTAGATATGCTTTGGTTAACTCACATTTTCTGTAAGAACCATTGTGAATAATTTGAATATATTATAAAATGGATAATCTAGTCTAAAATTAAGGTACAATAGATTAAGAAATGGTTTCATGATTTTGAAATAACATTAATGACATCTCATGATTTCTTATTATGATTATAGTTTCTCACACTGTACTTTTTTGTTTTTAGTCAATGGATGGAACTAGGAACAATTGAGTTAATGATAAATGTGAATGAAAATGAAATGATGGTACTTTTAAGAAAATATGTGAAACGAGATCTATAATTTGAAACCGTGTTATTATGAATAATAATTTATATTATTACATAATTATAAATCTCATCATGGGTGAGTTTTATAAAATTCCTAAAAAGAGAATAATTGAATTTCATGAAGACCATGAAGGGTACAAGAGAATTATTTGACTCAATTCCCTAGCCCAAGAGCCAATTCCTAGAAAAATAAATTTTCTATGTTCTTACAATTATTTAAGTTTAATAATTTTTGTGTTTGTATTTTAATACAATAATTATTTTGTAAAATTATTTTTATCAATGGTATTATGTATACAAAAATCATGATGCGTTTGAGGATTTTTCTGTAGTAGTATTTATTTTATGATTTTCTATAATATATTTAATGTTATTGTATACATATAAAATTTAATTTATGGTAAGGAAATATTTTATGGGAAAATACACGATTGGGTTAATAATAACAATTAATATATATCTGATTTTGACATAACAATATTCAAAGAGATTATCGAAAATGTAAATGGGATAATATTGGTGACCTTTGAACTAGTTACTAAATTGATGAAAATATTGTTTATGACATATTTTATGGAGTTTAAAACTTTTTTTATATAATATATTCAAAATTCTATAATTTTATTTTTAGAAGAGTGTTAATTTTTTGAATCATGTACATTTTCATTAACAGATTGTAGTAATTAATATTTTCACCATGATTTATGAGAATATATGATCAATGTATTTAAATATGTGCTATTTTACCTTCATATATACATTATGTTGTTTGAAGGATTAATTTTAGTTTTATTTTTTAAATTTAGTGAACTTATTTTGATAAAATTTAATTTTAAATTTCTGTAAACATATTCTGGAGGAGTATTAATGTTATCAATTTATGGAATAGTTTATGTTAATCTTTGTGTGTTATTATTAAGGTTTTAATGATTTATGTATATTTTTTATCCATATTGAATAAATTTTTCTAACCATTTTGGTTATGATGATGACATAGAAGAATAAATTTCCCTTGTGACTATGTTCTTCATAACTCTCAATTAGTCCTAAGGTGTTATTTTTCTCATCTATGTACTTATTTTTAGATCCAATTAATTTTCTCATATTTGGGAACCTAGTTTTATGTTTTTCCAATAGACCTTGGTATTTACCTTTCCAATTTTCAATATGATGTTTTATTAACCTATTCCTACAATGTGGATAACAAAAAATGAGTATTAAAATATTTTACACTTAATTATCAAGAAAACGATCAAAATATGGATGATTGATTTTTTTAGGGGGAGGGAATATGACACCATATGATTTTAAAATAATACTAAGTTCTATAGCATATAAATCATAAAACCCCAATATTAAATGAAAAAAGAAATATTCTTACAATATTTTCAGTAATTTTTTGGTATTATTAGGATTAACCATATCATGATATACATATGAAGTTACTACACTAAAAAAAATTAACTGACCAATTATTTTTAAATAAGAACTGAATTATTAGTAAATTCACTTTATTCTTCCAAAATATATTCCTTAAAAAATGATGCTTTTTTTAAAAAAATTATGGAAAATAAATAATTAGTTTATGGAAATTCTGTAACAATAATTTAATAAATGATATTAATTTATAAAATATTCATATCCAAATTATCTTAGAGTGAATTTTGGGGATTTTTTAGAAATGGTCGATTTTCCAGTGAATAATTAAAAACACTTATTTTATTGAAAACAATATTTGATTGAAATCATTTATAATTTACCATTTAAAAAAAAATTTCTTTTAAAAAATAATAATCTTATTTAACAATTAAAAAAAATTTACAAAAAAAACAATTTTCTAAAAATAAGAAATTATTTCCTAGGGTTTAAAGTTTTCATCATAAATTAACTTTATCCAATTATAATAATTGAAAAAATAAAAATGGTTCCCATATTTGGAATTAGGATGTTATAATTTTGTAAAAAATTCATATTTTTTATATTATGAATATTAAAATTATAAAATATGTGCCCTCATGGTAAGGGTAAATTGCTTAAATAAGGTTAAAAATAATATGAAATGGAGTAAAAATGAGAGAAATCCTTTCGTTTATCCTATTGGATGTGTTTTTATCCATTTCCATCCATTTATCGAAATTATGGAATTTTTTTAAGTATTTATTTTACTATGAACATCGTATTCATTTATGAAAAGTATAAATAAAAAATGTCACACTATGAAGTCTAATATATCTTAATTTTATACATAAATAGAAAAAGAGGTTATGTTTGGTTGTAAATATTGATTTTAAATAAAAAAATAAAATATTTTGTAATAGTAATTTAATTCTATTTTTTATTAAGTAGAAAATTACTATAAATGTTTATGCGATACCAATATAGTATTTTTTTAATTAACAGCATAATTAAGTAAATGCTCGTAAAAATAGTCAATGTAATCCAATGTAAGAAGATTTTTAATTTTATAGAGTTATTTTGAAAAAAGCATGACATATTAGTGACGATTTAAAGGATTTTATTCAAATTGAATCTTTGTCTAAGTATCTTTAATGTCAAATAAAATGATTAGTGTCAAAATGAAATTAATGATATTATATGAAAATAATATTTCTTTAAATTACTTAAAAATCAGCTAAATACAAAATGGGAAACATTTAGACAATATATAGTCTGACATTTCATCCATTTTCCTTATATGATCAAATTTTCACCTTATAATTACTATTATTACCCTTTAGTTAAGATAAATATGTTACCACAATTATTGTTAAAATAAGATATCTAATGGGTGAAACAAAATAGAATTGTTTAAAATAATAATTAAAAAAGTAAAAAATATTATTATTAAATTATATTTTTACTGAATCCTTCATTATCGTTGAATCTCTAGAGATTTGATTAATTTTTCTATATAATAACTTTTTTTATATTATAATCTGTCATGAAATTCCAATAGTTCCCCTCCTTTCACATAAAAAATAAAAACCTTCCTTTCTATTTTTAACACCACTTTGATCATTTTTATATAATAAACCTAAAAAAGAATCTTCAAAATATCCATAATCAAATTATATATGACATATTCTTCTAAAAATACCAACCATGTGATCTTGATGAGGATATCTAATGGATTTATTTCAAATAAGAGCTAATATCTTTAACTGATAAATTTCATATTAATTCACCTTTTACATCCTTTAAATAAGTTTATTATATTATATTATAAAATAATTCATATCCAAAATATACTAATATTTTATTAGGATTGTGAAAAAACCATTATGTTTAGACAAAAAGGTTAAATATCTTATTGTGGATGAATTGAGGTATGATAGATTAACACAAATTCCCATTTGTATCTTATGTCATCAATAAATAAAACACTATAATATGTCATTTCCATGACACAAAATAAATTAATTTAAAAAAAATAGGAATCAATATTTTATACTTTATTTACCCACACTAAGAAACATTCAAGGAGCATAAAAAGGTGTCAAACCGATTTACCTAATCCACTAAACATCACTACTATTTCAATATTTATAGAATCCTCAATGTACCACCTATCTTAAATCAAATCACAATTTCAATGATCAATACTCTCTAAATTGATATGTTCACACTATTCCTTAATAAGATTATTACTCTAACCATAATCAACATGTAATGGTTTCACACATAGACATGTGTGCCATTATGTGCTATTTTCACCTCATAGATGAAATCTACTTCCCCGCGTAATGATTTATTTGTGGACAGTCCTTTTGTGGACTAATTTTTACTTAGTTAACTTTTTTAATACCTTAAAAAAATGCATTGTGTTTTATATAACAAGTTCTTTGAAATAATCCATCACTTTATAGAAAACTTTCATCTGATTTACCATCATTATATTATGAGCTAAAATGAACCACAAACTAAACTCGCCCACACACTAAACTTACTTTTTATAATACCTCCCTTCCAAACTAAACTCCATTGTTAAATGATTTTAAACTGTACAAAATGTGTTGAGTGATTATTCCCTATAATATTTTTATATGCATTTGGAAGTTATTATAGTTATTTTACATATGAGAAGAAACCTAGAAAACATGTTAATCACAATTACATTAAACTCCATTGATAATTAGCCATCATTAGAAATATTACTCAGTATGTGGTTCTTATATTGATTAAAAACCCCTATGGTTGACTCTATAACATCAATTTCAACTGAAAATTAAAATAATCCATTTTAGTATCCAAAAACTCACTGCCTTATATCACAAACCATTCTCACCCATTACTGGTCAAATATCATTTTTATATAGTAAAATTTCATTTTTTAATTTTACCCATGGTTTTAATTACATGTTATATGAATGATCAATATTATTTTTCCAAAAAACCACCAAAAACACCTTTATGTATTATCTGGCCCAACAATTTTCCAATATTGGATTCCTTCCTTTTCAGAAAAAAATTTAGCGATTTTTATGCCCAAGAATACTTCAATCATCGAAAAACTATTCCACCTTCAAAACAACTTATTTAGAAGAAAATATAATTGAACAATTTTCATTTTCATTTTAAAAAACAAAATAAATATTCAAACTATATCTTTCCACTAGGAATTAAGAGTTTATAATAATTATCCCACCACTTTCCCATCAAATTGTATGTGATAGTATCATTCATGCATATATATGGATTACCATTTCCATATAGTGATATAATTCATTTTTCATGCCCATGTTTTATAGATGGTTATTATGATGGTTTTTATACTTATATATTTTATTTATTACATAATTATTCTTTTTTATGGATAACATAATATCTATCATCTTACAATAATTTTTTTGAAAAATTATAATGTTTTTCATGTTTATGTGTGGAGTACATCTTCCATGAAGAGATTCGATTTGCCTTTCATTTATACATTACATGTGTGGTAGTAATGATGGATTTGATGAATATATATAATTTATATGAAATTATATTTATTCCGTAAGGTTATTTGTTATCTTCCTTTCTTTCATTCCATCATTAAAAATGTCAAAAATATTTTTCATACGTTTATACGGACAACCATCTCCATAGATATTGTATCTAATTATTCTATCATTAAATTTTTTGGATAAATATTAATATATATATATATATAATGAATATATATAATATTAATATCATTATTTTTATTTAATAGATGATGGAACCATGATCAATTTTCATGAACCATAACTACCTATCAAAAATTCCCATGAAAAAACAAAACAGTTAACGCCCATAAAAATTTATTTTAATAAATATTTATTGATAAATGAGAATTTAAATGTTATTAATGGGTATTATATGATATTATAATTAGGTAAATGAATATTTTATAGTTTTATATTATGTTTATGTTTATAATATATTATTATAGAGTAATTTAAATATATTTTTAACATGAGGTATGTTATTTTAATCTTACTTTTACATCGGTGAGAAACATGCTATAGTCAAAAAAAATTATACGCTGTATATACTTCCTAAGAATTTATTTCATTATTCTTAGATTGAAAATTATATGTATATATACTAGTATAATATTCTCACTTTAATTATTTTTTTATTTTAATATTACCAAATGGTAAGGGTATAATGTTAAAATATTATTGTTGACCAAGATTATTTATTATTAAGTTTTCAATAATGGAATTGCTAGATCTAAATCTCATGAATATAATAAACATTGTTATACTATGGTAATTTTTGGATAATACAGTTTTTTTTCATTTTCCTCTATTTATGAACACAATATACTGAATAAATGTTTAAAAGTAAAATATACTTTATATCCCTCCTCGTTTAAAACCTCGTTTACTTTTTTAATAAGATTTTATAAAAATGTTTTGAAGAATGCTTTTTTCTTATTCTAGTATTAATTAATTAATTTTTACCCATGATGGAATTTTAAAAAAAATTACAAGAATATTTATATTTTTACTTAAATAAGGCAATTTTTTTATTTTTTTACAAAGCTATGAATGAAATGCCTTATTTTAACTTATACAGCCTAAAAAATTACTACTATCATGCCCAAAAAATTCATTGAGAAATAATTTATTTTTTAAAAATTTTATTTTCAAATAAAAATATTATCATACAATTTTGAAAAATTAAAATATTTAAAGAAGTGATTTTAAGGTGAAAAGGGTATTTCTTATAGAAATATTATAAATAAAATTTTGAATGCTTTTTTTATTATGATAACAACCATAGATTTTAAATATAATTTAATGGGGAAATCATTGGAGTATATTATAATTATTCATTTTCTATATGGTCTATTTTTATTATGAAAATAGGTTTATAAGACCCATTCATTTATCATGGGTAATTCGATGATGAATTGATAAAAAATTTATGAATCCTGTTTCTTTTACACGGGATATTGCATGATGAAATGTTTATAAAATACATTTATTTTACTCGTTTTAATATATATTTAATGTTTTAGGATATTTTAGAAAAAAATTGTTTGACTTCCATTATGTGGTGAGTGGTCTTATAATTGTATATCCATCAAATTCACTGTGTAAATATGGAAATCTCATGAGACAAATAAGTCTAAAATGTGGAATGAACCCAATTTGGTAAAGCAAATTTTCCACTATGATAAACTTGGGAGTGGAACATTACATAAATTATAGTTTTAGGGAGGGAAACCAATCCAAAATGGTAGTCTCTTCAGTATTCCTTGACTATTGAGGAAATTATTTTCAATGATTATATTTATGCCAAACACTTATGTCTTATTCTAAATTTTTAACTAAAGGTTTATTTTCTTTGATTTCATTATGATTCATATCTTACGACAATCAATATTTTAGGCTACAACTCAAGATTATGATCTATGTTATTTGAAGTATGGTTTTAAAATGTTAATATCATGTTCTTGATCCTTTATTATCTAGTTATGTTTAAGTGATAATTTATATCACTTTTATATTCCATTACTGAAAATCTAAGCTCCCTCATTCTTATCATTCATTTCACTATGTTATAAATAAATTTTTAAAGTATGATGTGCTTAAAAATGTCTCTAATTATGATTATATAAGTTGGAGAAAATGAAGACATTTATGAAAAACATATTTATGTATCCATGTTTCCAAGTTACTAAACCTTTATGATCCTCTTGATTTTTTCTTGTAAAATTAAATTAATTTTCATCCATTATGATGTAATACAAATATAGTAAAATTACGCATCATTATAAGGAACATACATTGAGTATTTCCATTATCCGCTTCGGTGTAATTTGGATTTGTATCTTGTTTGGGAAATGACACCTTACCAAAAACAAAATGATATCTTTATTATAAGTAATATTAAATTGTTATAAAAATAGGTTATCCTGACCATGAAGGACCTCAACTTAATTACCGCATATAAAAATGTAGGAAACCCAGTATATATCTTCTTATCATAGTTTATTAAAGATTATAAATTTAGGCCAACATATTATATATGAATATACCTAATCAGTGAAACATCATCCCATACCATGTCTAAATGGAGAGTATGTAAGTGGGAGTAGTCATCCTTCTAACCCCTCACCAGCCTTAATGTTGGGGAACACACCTAACACCCAAAAAATTTGGGCATCAATAAGGTTATCTTACATGAGTTTGATGTGTAATAAATCACATGGAGAAATGATCAATTTATCATATCCATGTTCTCAAATTTAAACACAATGATGAATAGTAACTAGAAAAATTAATACATATCAAAATTATCACACAACCAATACAAAATCCTAAAAATTGATACCACCTATACATCACAAACCAACCCCATCTATTTCAAATTATAAAATAAAATAAAAAATCATAATTTCCAATTTAAACATATAAATATCGATTTCAAAATTTATCATTTTACCAACCACATTGTAGTTATTATGAGATTAATTTATCCATACTTATGTCATGTGATTTTTTAAACATAGCCCCCTAATTTGTATCATCCATAATCCGTTTACATCAATAATTAACGATTAAATTATAGGAAACTATTTATTAGATTACATCATGATACCCATTAGCTTATTCATTATTACAAACTAGATCCATGAAACTAAGGAACTATTACACAACCCCATAAGAACCATATAACTAACAGACAAGATTCCATAAGACCTAATAACAATAGCCACAACACATTTCCAAACGAAAAAATAAAACACCTCTTTCACCTATTTCCACATCAATAACATGAAACAATTAACTAAATAACTATTTCATTTAAAATCATAACTCCATGTCATAAATAATTTACCATAAATTCAATATTTCCAAAATATAATTTATTATTAGAAATACTTGATTACACTAATTATGAAGGTGAAAAGTGTATCAACATTATCGTTCAATTTTATAATAGTGTCATATATCAGTAAAATATGAATTTAATAAAAATAAAAATAAAATAATGGACAAAAAAATAAAAAATCAGAATAATTAATCACTCCTTTATAATCATTATATAGTGAACTAATAAAGGGCCACATAAACATCATTATCATAATTATATTTTAATAATAATTTTAATAAACATTATTAAATGAATAATTATTAATAAAAGATAATTATAACAATTTAATTAATTTAGAAACACTTATATATTTGAAAATCAAACAATATTCTCACCAGACATATTAAATATCCATTAATTACAAGTAATATCAAAATATCATGTAAAAAACATGATAATCACTCCTCCCTAAAAAATTCTTTTTCCCTAATTCATTATATATATATTTGCAATCCTTTGAATCCAGCAAAATAATGTAAAATATTGATGCATCCACAACATAAAAAATATAATACTGGAGAATCCTAAAATACTAACCTTGACTAATGCTCAGAGAGAAGTATCAATTGATTCACCTTAAACAAATATCTATTATTGAATATAGGAGAATAATACAAAATTTTATTATGATATCATTTATATCACCCAAATAAAACCCTAAAAATACTATAACACATTTGGATTAATCATTAAATTGACCCAACATCAGCCAAACCAAACCAATACCATTTCTTTAATCCCGAAAAAGGAATTATGAATGGGAATTACATAAAATATTATAGAATCGCATATTAGATAAAATATGTATGATCCAATAATTAAAAGAATCAAAAGATATCAAGGAGGAAATAAAATATCACAATGAATTTTCCTCTATTCTCCTATGGTTATAGGGTATTTTTTTTAATTAACATATGATTCCATGAAAGGATAATATTTAACAAATATCTTGAAATTTAGATATACACCAATAGAAATTCCATAGAAACATCATAAAATAGTTTAATTGAATGAATATATGAATATCACTAAGATATTTCCCTTATTTACCCCCTTTATAACATGATTAGATATCTTAATTCAATACAATAGAGGATGTTCATACCATAACCAATGTGTTCATTTCATGTACATAATCTTCATTAACCAAGGCCCAAGGAAACTAATGTACTACAGTATTACAACAACAAAAAATGCAGAACCTCATAATAAGCCATCCATGGAAACATTTCATGATTTTTTTTACCACACCACAAAACTACCCGAGAAATATAAAATAGACTCCCCCAATCCTCTACAAACCCCACCGAATCACCTCACACCATTTCTTTAGTAGCATCAATGGAAATATATAAGATTAGAAATTCCTAAAATAAGAGTAATAAAATAATACATAAGGTATTCTTCTTATATGTCAGGGTATTTCACCGTACCAAAGTGGTAAATATTCCAATTCTAGTAACATAGTTTTCTTTTCTAATTTAAAAAATATTTAATTTGATATCATAGATCAGATCACCACATATTTATTAATATAATATTCTTGATGAAACATAAATGTACATGATTCACATATTACATTGGAAATATAAAATACATATCATAATATATATTCTCATCTCCTTGATATTATTTATAATATCCATCATAAGATCTTGGGGTCTAGAAAAAAATAAGGGTGATATCTATTAATCATTAAGGATTTAATAAAATAGAAATTATCTATAATAAATAATGCATTTTCAATATGTTAAGGTAAAAAACTGAAAACACATTACATTTAACAAATTACTGGTCAAAAATTCTTTCATGGATAATATAAATGAAATTCTCTCTTGGATAATAATAATTGAATTATTGATGCTAAAAAAGAAAACTATTGGATGAAATGATATCAAAAATCATGATATCATTAGCCTTAAGTCCTTAATTCAAGTCATTTTAATCAAAGGGTAGGCATACACTAAATCCCAATTTAATATGCATAACTAATCATTTTTTCTCATGAGCCCTAAAAATACCTCGGTTGGAAATCTATAACGTAGACCCACATATCACTACATGTCTAATGGATTTTTTAAATATTTAATGATATATTTAATTTATAAAATAAATACTTATCTACAATTGTATATATTGAATAAATAATATGGAATATCAATGGTTCCCAAGTTAAGAAATTAACATTCATAGAAAAAGGTGTTTATATAAATGGTATATAGTTTAAAAATCAATGAAATCTGTGCGAGAAATAATATTTATATTTATGATAAATTTAATATTTAGTGATCACAAGAATGTGAATGCTTGAAGATAAATTTATTGTCCATAATTTCAATAAGAGATAAAAGAAGTCCATAAATTCATCAAAAATATAGGTTCTGAAAATAATTTCATTAATTTTCTAGAATAAAAAAAAATGGAACTGAAAAATATAAATAATATTTATTAATAAATTTCTCTGTATAAAACCATTGAATACATGAACAAGATAAAAAACATAAAATATTTATGATGGTGGGTACATTCCATAAATAAATATAAATTAAAAAAATACCTTTTACTTTAATAAATAAAGAAAAAATGACCCATTTGGAAAAAATACATAAATATTTATAACTATTATATATAATTTATTTTATAAATGATTTGACTAAATAAAATGACTTCGAGAAAACAGGTTTAAAGAATATATACATAAAATAAAAATATAATTAATTAAAAGATGAATAATTCTATACTGGGAAATATTAATATTTATAATATCATATATTTTTTTATTATATCATCTTATAACATGTTCGTTAACAATCATTCATTATTAGCATGGTTTTATGTGTTAAACACTTCATTTTCTCGAGCCTATTTTATCATGAATGTTCAAGGTATGTTTCATGAGATACAGTTACGTTATATCAAAAAATATATTAATGTTATATATTACATATTTATTTTTTATATACATTCCAATAATCCTTAAGGTTTTACATGGAAAATAAATCGCATCGCTTCGAGAAGATGGTAGGTCATACGTACTCATGAGCGATGTTAATTTTTTAATGGTTCGAAGGGAAATGTATTAGATGATATATTAGATTTATAGAATGAATATTATATCATAAGTATCAAATATGTTCATTGGTTATATCATTATGATTATCCATGTGACATGGTAATTGAAAACAAATTACATCAGTTTAAAAGGTGGTAGTCTTCCATAAACACAAATGATGGTATTTTTCCCATTTATAGTGGAGAAGATTGATAAATATTATGACATAAATATAACAACATATAATTACATGGTATATAATTGTGTTAAAAAATTGTAATTTATAGGAAATAATTGAAGGTAATAAAATAAATAGTAAAACATAATGATCTTTGTTAAGATGATTACATTCTCTTAGAAAAACAACATTTGGATATCTTCTTAAGGACCCTGGGGTTGTTATTTTTGGATGAATAGAATCCATATAACATGTATAATAATGTTAGGGAGCAATTGTTAATGGGTTTTGTGGAGATAAATTTCTTAATGGGTGTGAATAAGTGATGGTATGTGGTTCCTTTTTATAATTGAGAAAAGTGATACACTTGTAATTTATAAATATTTTAAAACATTATTAAGTCAATTTGATTGAAAAATATCTCCAAAATGACACAAAATTTAATTTTTTATGTTTATGGTCGAAATGAATCCATCCAATGTTGTTTAAAAAATTATTTATGTCATTTTGACAATTATCATTTAATATTAACCACCTCCACCCCACCCCTGAATAAATGTGTTTTGACCTTAACTATTGTAATCTATTTTTAATATTTATACTATTAATTATAACATAAACTATGTTGTACATAATAAATAATATTATTTATCCTAAATCAAAATATCAAATCTATTTTATCAAATTCAATTCATCAAATTGGCATGAATTAATTAAAAAAATTCACATACAAAATGTGAAGAAGAGAATGGGTTTTCATGAAAGGCATTTCTCCCATAAAATATGATAATAAATTACATATAAAAATAGTAATGATAATATATAAAATATAAATTCCCAGATATATATATAATATATAAATTTATTTAAATCATTCTTTATTAAATATTATTTTATTTATTTAAAGTGAAAATACATTATGCTCTTAGAAATAGTTTTATAAAAAATATCCTAATTTATCTCCAAATGATCTTATTTTTTAAATAATATTTGTATTCCATAAATGGTTAATTAAAAAATGTATAACACATTTTAATAAAAGGATGAAAATTTAAATACTTCATTTTCAATTATTCATAAATTCATATTTCTATGTAAAATTTTTAAAATTCATTCTACAGTTATTTTGACCATGTATGCCTAAAATATTCATCATATTAAATTAGATATTTTTTAAAATGAAATATTAAATTTATAATTATATTATACTTAAATTAAAAAATATTTTTCACTTACTATGATTTAAACATGGTTGTTATAATCTTCCCTCTTTAAAAAACGCAACCTCAAAATTTTCATTGATATTACTTTCTAAACATATGATGGTGGTTATTCTTCATAACATCCTTAGGTTCCCATGTTTCCTCCTACATTCTATGATTTCTCTAAAGTTCCTCTACACTTCAATTCATACAATTCCTCATCAATTTTTCTCTAGTGTGTTGAATTTTAATAGAATCATTATAATAATATAGATCATTTTCAATTTTTTCCCATTATATTTGATCACCTACATTGGGTATGGTATATAATTCTTTAGTAGTGACATATGGATCACATCATGTGCATTATATAGGCTCAAAAACATTTCCAAATGGTAAATCAAAACTCTAAGTCTTTGGATAATTTCAAAAGGTTCAATGTGGTGAAGGCTTCGATTTCATTTCTTACCAAACATTATAACACAATTCTTTTGAGATACATTAAAAAACCTGATCTAAAACATGATAATACAAATATCTCATTCAGCTATTCGAATATCACTTTATAAAAGTAGGGATTATTTAATATGATCCTGAATAGAATTTAGATTTGTTTTTTTATCCCGGATAATCTATGTTCCTACACGCTAACACCCCTAACTAATCCCAACATGTTGTATTATGACATATCATTCCATATAATGGTTCATATGACACCATTCGAATATATGAATGAATATATTTTAATTTGAAAACCCAACCAATTGTTAATACTAATCACAAATTCCTTTAAATTCAAGTTAGAATGATATTATCACATATTATAATATTTGAATTGTCATTTGAACATTATACTAGTTTTATGTATGATAGGTGGTTCTCAAATGAATCTTAGTATCACCATCCTTATAAATACTTTTCAAGAATTTTGATAGATATTGTGGATGATGACGATAAAAAATTGAATTATATATACTTTGAACTCATAAAAAATCATTAATATATAGCCATTCAAGGGTCCCAAAATGTAAATATTCGCTTATATAATGAAAATATAATTATTTGGAATGGGGATCAATGAAAATTCATATTGCATCATTAATTTTATGATACTTGGGTAATCTAGTAACAATGTCTATAACAATTTCATCCCATTTCAAATTAGGAAATGGATGAGGTTGCATGAATCCTCTTTGATATTATCTATCAACCTTAAATTATTGAGATACCAAAAATGTTTATAGATATATAATTAGTAATTTCCCACAATATATTATCCCACTATATATGTTCCATCAAATCCCTATACATCTTGGTGCTACTATATTATATTAGGAAATTTGAGTAATGATAGTTATCCAATAACTCCATTTTCATCATAGATATAAATGGAACACAAGTACACAATAAAAATTTTAGAATTCAACTTATATATATATAGTATACTAATTTCCCATATTTTATGAATTTATTTTTCTTCTGAAAATTCTAATCATCAGGCTGATATCTTTCTATATTTTCTAATATATATTTTTTGTAAAAATTAAAAAATTTATTTTTCACATTCATTAATATATCATGTATCCATATTTAAAAAATCCCTAACATATGATCCCTAAAGACACACATTTTTCAAAAAAAACCTTGTGATCTATCATTATCAATGCATCTGCAACATTATTATCCATCCCTGGGTGGTAGTGTATTATGAAATAATAATCCTTGAGTACCTTGAGATGTCATATTTTTCTCATGTTTATGTCTTTTTATTAAAATATTCATTTCATACTCTAATGATTTTTGTATATGTCAAATGTTTCATCATAGATATATTTTATCCATATATTCAAATAAAATATTTTGACTTCCAACTCAAGATCATGAGTTACATAGTTCTATTCATGAGTCTTTCACTTCCTTTATGCATATTAAAAAACAATAGCATTCTTCATAAGGGTAAAAAAAAGTACCTTCATTAATGCATACTAGATATCACAAATCCATCATTTATATATGATACAGTAAAAATAAATGTATTGAAAAATATTCTCTTCAATTCATCAATTAGAAATATGCATTATTTTGACCATGTGAACTCATCCCCTTTATGTGTGTATTTTTTATGGGTTATCCAATCCATGTTTTTTTTAAAATCCACTATAGTTACCTACAAAAATAATTAAAGTACGTACCTTGGTTATTCATGTTGTTTTATAACAATATTTGAATATTTTTTATTTGTAGGATCAACTGATATTTTATCCTTAGAGAAAATATAGACAATAAAATAATCTTTATGAAGACATATATCCTCGTTTCTAAGTCTCCCATGAATATTTTTCCCTCTAAAAGTGTCATGAATGATTCACAATGTATTATCATGGTCCTCATAGTATTTATAATATAAAAATATATCTCTAATAAATAAACAAATATCAAGATATTACTTGAATTTTTAGTTAATTATATCTATAATAATATAGGGTGAAATAGTAAATCCAAATGGAATAAGTTTATGCCCATAATTTCCATACATTGTATGAAATGTTTCCTTCAAAATATCTTATTTTTTTAAAACAAAATTGATGATACCCAAAACGATGGTCAATCCATGAAAAATATTATGCTTCATGAATTTTATCGAATACGTCATCCATATGAGATAGAGGTTATATTTCCATTATCTCAATAGCATTGATTTCCAAGTTATCAATACAGAACCTAATATATCCATCATTCAAATTAATGAAAAGAACATGGGGTCTTTAATATTACACATTTGGGATTATAAATCCCATATCACTCAAATTCTCTAGTTATTTCATTAAATAAACTAATTCCACAGTTTCAATTATATATGAGGCCTTTAATATAGTTATTTCATGAGGTATTGATTTAATGGGAAACTCATCTTCATGTTTTAGTGTATTTCAAAAAAAATTCATTATGTAATGTAGTAATATATTCTTGTATAATATGTACATCATTAATTTTATGTTTAGATATTACATAAATAGATTATTTCATATCTTCTAATTTAATATTATAAATTATAATACTTATTAGGGTGGATATATACAAGAACCAGATAATAAAGTACCCTATATAAGGATTAGGAATTCAACATCTTCATCATGAATCATACTTTCCTTTTACTTTCAATAATTATTTGCATTATATTATTTCTTCAAGTCCACAAAAATCAATTATATAAAATTAACCCATATGTATTATAAAAAAATACATCAAATATGTAACTTTTATGTTTTATAATATATGTTGAATGTCCCATCAATGTTGTGGCGATACTTTCACAATGATTCTAGACTATAAACAACCTTCTTAAGGTGCTAGGGAAAGATCAAATTTTCATGGAAACAAGGAAAATATAAAAGTGTGTGTGGATAAAAAATGAAATAAATCATTTTCTAAATTGGAGGATATTATTGAGGTACCTATGACCACATCATTTTGAAATTTAAGACCAGTTATAGAGATTACATAAGCCTGGCTTTCTGCCATTAGCCTCCTTCGTAGTAGGTACCATTTAAATATGGAAAAATAATTTGTATAATATCTTATTTATTCTCATTTTAATAATTATCTAGATTAACCATATCTTTACACATATAACTAACAGTAATGCCCCTTAAACATTTTAAAGGATGTCTTTTCATAATTTTAACGTGAAGGAAAATAACTCATTTTTTTCAACTTCATTGATGACTTCTATTTTTCATGGTGTTCATATTAACCCTGATTTTCTTGATTTAACTTTAATATATAGGATCTATAAAGTTTACCCTATGTTTTTATGGAAAAGAATAATATATCATTATAAAATGAATTTTTTTTGAGAAACTAATTCCCTTCAGAAGCTTGGAAAAATCCCATCTATGAAATAGTCAATCATGATTTAGAAATTATTAATTCATTACAAATAATATATTTATAGCCTTTTAAATGTATCCTCATACTCCAAAACACTTTTTTCATCATATTTTATTATCTTTAGCAAATTTCTCTTCATTCAAGTTCATTCCTCTAGGGGAAAATATTTATAAAAAAATTTATTTTAATTACTCTCCGTTTCAAATGTTATATTTCTTCTTCATCCCTATTATTCTAGATAAATGACCACCATTGATCAAAAATATCTTTTGAGACAATATAATTATAGAATAACCAGTTCCAATCAATCATGTCAAAATGATATAAATATGTTTTTGAGGGATATAATTCATTTATTAAAATCTAATGAATTAGTAGTTCTACTAAAATATATAATCTATTATCACGTGAAGTGATACAATATAAGTGTATCATGCCATTAAACATTATTATGATACATATTTTCTGGGTTATTAGTCATAAAATGTGTCGTATACCCTAATATAGTCAATCTCTACTCATCTCCAACACCAACTATATTGGATTTCTCTGTAGAAGATTCTATAGATTTTCCATGAGTATTAATACAATTATTTATATCATGTCACACTTCTATGAAATGGAATAAAATAGAATTTCTCCAAAAATTATGAATTTTAAATTATAATATATTATTCAAAATTTGATGAAAAACTTAATATAAACTAAAAATTTATTTATTTTTAATCGGAAAATCAAAATAATAGTTTCATTGGGAATATCATTAAATTATAAAATTATTTTCAAAATATTTAATAATGGGTTGTAAATAAAATTTGAATTAATAGAATAATATACCTAATTTTTTTAAACAAAATTACAATAAGTATAGTTCTAAATACACAATAATTATATTCAATATATAGTCGACCAAATCTTTTTAGTTTTACCACCCCGATATGCATTTATTTGAAATCCATGTTCACTTCTACAATCCATACATTGATGTATTGGTCTGAAAACAAAATAATCTATACCATAACAAAACATGTATGATACTTTCCAATTTTTATACATATTATAAAAATATTTAATTGGGTTATTCTCCCAAATAAATGTTTTCTTAAATCTAGTTCCCATGGTTTATATTAAAAATTCTATTATACCAACTATAACAACTCCAACTCTAGTAACCCTAAGATAGAGTCAACTTTGATACATTTGTATAAGATACAAGGGATAAAAACACCAACAATTGATTAGTTTATCACTCATTAAGAACTAAATACATAAATTATTTACATAATAAATTGAAAAATATAAAATAGATTTATTAAGATAAAATATTCCCACCTTTATATTTTCATAATATCATAAATTATATCCTAGGGAAGTGGAAAAAATTAAGTTGATCAAAAATTATTAGTAAAGTTTATTTAATTTAGAAGCTGTCAAAATTAAACAAGAAAAAAATATATCCAGAAAGCTAAAAAACTAGAAACACATTCAATTTAGTCAACAACATGAGAAAAAAATGCATTAATTGACAATATCAATGGAATAACCTCATGGATAATAATAAATAATTTTACAATGAATGAAATAAATAATATTATAAATTATGATCTAAAAAATTATAACATATTTACCATCAAGTCCCAATTCAAATATAGTTTAATCAATCAGTAGATATAAAACATAAACACATTTAATATATAATACCAACTTGTTTGTCTCATAAGGCATCTCTAAACAATGAGAGTTCATCTATAAAAAAGCCCCAAATTTCACTACATGTCGTATGAATTACTCATATATTGAAAGATCAATATAATTCACAAAAAATATACCTTATAAAAAATCTGTATTGAGAAACGAATATAGAATTTTAATATTTTCCAAATAAAAAATTATATATTTCCAACTAAAAATCCATATATAAAAATGGAATAATGTTTATGTAATTATCCAATATATGATATAACAAACATGGATATTTAAAATAAATTTAATGTATGATTATTACAATAATGTTATTGTCTAATGGGAAATTTATTGACGAAAAAATTGATAAGAGATAAAATATTTTTATCAATTCATCAGAAATATAGGATTTTTAATAAATTATTTTCTTTTGGTAAATAAATGAAAATATAAGTGAAGCATTAAAATAAATTTTCATTATAGTGTTTCATTTTTTAAACCTTTGAAATCATAAAGAATAAAAATAGTGTAAAATGTATTTGTAAGTGGTAAAATACATTCATAGTGTGTATCTAAAAAATATAGATTACTTGTGACATTAGTAAATAAATTTGAAAATAAAACATTCACACTACTTTATATATATTCCTTTTAAATAATAAAAAAACTTAAAGAAACCTAAAATTTCATTAATGTATCATTTGAGTAAAAAAAGGACATTCGTAAAATAATTTTGAAAAATAAGGACATAGAATAAAAATATACTGAATCAAAAGTGAAATATAATTGTATTTTATTTTATATATTAATTTACTTGATTTAAGTTAAAATGTTTAATGCTTTAGAATATATTATGGAAACACATGAGATGTTTATAGGAAACGAATATATACAGTGTTTATGAACAAAATATTATAATATATCTTCAATGAAAAAAAGAACAATCATGAAATAAAAATGGGATTGTAAAATAAGTTTTTACCTTTGTTATAATTATTAAATTATAACACCTTGAGAGTTGAAACCTGAATAAAAACCATAATCCTTTTTAGAAATATTTATTCATGATCAAAACATCCAAGAGGGGTATATACACCAAATAAAAAGAAATAGGCTCGTAATATCCAATATGTCTGAATGGAGTGGAAATTGTAATGAAATCTCTTACCTCATGATTCCCTATAGTTGGAAAATAATAGTAAACATGTATATTTTTTTAAGGTAGTTAGTAATTTATAAAAAAAATATAATCATATTTATAATATCATATATAACACTTTTATAAAATTTTATCACTATTTGGTTAATAATCATTTAATATTACCCCCATGTTTCAGGTATTAACTACAATATTATCACATGCATGTTTTGTTACTGATTATCATGTTCATACTAAGAGGAAATATTTTAATCATATAAATAATTATATTTATTCTATAAATCACATATTTATTCAATATATATGATTTTAGAATTATTCATTTTAATTTATACAAGGAAAATTAATATCATCTCTTTGTGGAGACAGTAGGTCGTAAGTATGCACGATCGACATTATCATATAAAAAATTAGCTAAAGGGTTAAAAAATTATATGATATATTAAATATCTAGAATTAATATCATTAAATAAGTATTACATACATTCTTTATTTCAATTATTATGACTATCCATGTAGGATGTCGATCGAAAACAAATTACATCAGTTCGTGAAGCGGTAGGCCACCGTACACACGATGGATGGTTTTGTTTCCCATTTAATAGAGAATTATATGGATATATATTATGATAGAAATATAATAAAATATAATTATGTCTGATATTATATTGTTATTATATTTTAATCTTTATGACATAATTGAGGGTTCTAAAATAATAAGTAAAAAAATATATTTGTTAAGATGACTATCTTCTCCTAGATAACCCTTCTTTGGGTATATTTTTTAGGACCCTAGGGATATTTTTTGGGAATAGTATAATCTCTATATATGTATAAGGATGTTGTATATATAATTTTTTTGGTTTCAACAGATCTAAATGGATTAAGAGGTGTGAATAAGTGACGAGAGGAGGTTCCCTTTTATAATTTATGTGAGTGGCACAATAGTAATGTTTCAAAATTTCAGAATATTTTTAATTAAATTTCATGAAAAAATGATTCATAAAATACTTGTATTAGAACATAATAAGTTTAATTTAGACATGTATCCAAGAAATTATGATTAATAATCTTTTTTTGATTTTTAACCATTTTCTTTTTAGATTAACCCATGCAACTTTCATTTTGACCATAACCTTATTAATTAAATTCTAATGTTTATACTGTTAGTTTTGAAACACAATTTGTGGAAATTATTAATTAATATTAAATTTTAAAATTTGATATATTTATTTTATCAAATTCAATGCATATAAGTGGTATATTTTAATATAAAAATAAACTCGCAAAATATGATGAAAAATCGAGTTTTCATGAAATACTTTTTTCAAGCATAAGATGAAATTATATTAGCGATATGAAAAGTAAAAACAAATATATCTATTTTAATTCATATAATTAGTTATATAATATATAAATATTAATAAATCATTAATTTTTTTAGTTTTTTTAATTAATTAATATAAAAAGGCATTATGCATTTAAAAACAATTTTCCAAAAAAAAATTCCATTTTTACCTCAATATGATGTTATCTTTAAACATATGATATTAATAATTAATAACTGGTTAATTATAAATATTATAAATTATTATTATCAATAAAATTTGTGATATTTTAAAAATAAATTTTTAATTAATCATAAGCTATTATTTAAATATAAGATTTTAAAAATTCATTTCCAGATTATTTTGACATAGTATATTTAAAATAAATATTAAACTTATAAAATTTGAATTTCTATCCTTGGAAATATTAAAAGGCTAATTTTATTATATTTTATTGAAATATAATATTTACTCTTTATAGTTTAATCTTGGGTGTTACGAAGAATCTACTCATACCCTTCATGTCGTTATGAAAACCTATCACTCCAAAACATAACTTCCTCTTTGAAAAAGTTTATTGTATAACTCCCATGACCCATGATCCCCTACATGCTATAGAGAAAATGAAGTGACTCATCCATTCTCAACATGACACAGTAGAAAGATAAATATCCATTTTTCTAGACATCTCTTCATGTTGTGTCACCCATGAAAATTAAATGACACCCCTCTTCTTCTTAAAATCCCGACTATAACTACAACTCCCTTCCTCCAAACATATATTGTCAAATATTACACTACAAAATAGAAAGTAATAGTTCATAAATTTCCATCAATTTACATTAGATGTGGTGTTTTGAGTATTTTGAATGTATGTTGTACCAATTAAAAAATTTATATAAATTTGGGGATATTTTACATAACAAGTTAAAATCATAAATTTGAATGTACTATAAATTCAGAATAATTATCAAAGTATATAATAATTTAAAGAATATAAAAGAATAACTCTAATATGAATATGTAACTATAATAGATCAATAGTTTATATATTATATATTACTCAATAGATTTTTTTTCCAAGTAGATAAGTCCATTTTACTTCTTTATTGTTCAAAAATATTTGGTATATCAAAAGATATGAAAATACAATTTTTATTTCAATACTAGTGATAATTTTTAAATTATTAATCAAACATGATATAGATAAACTGAAACCATGTCATGGGGTTACCTTATGGTCTAGGGATATCAGTTCAAATTTTGATGCTATCATCATTGATTGAGTAATGTGACCAAAATTCAATCAATTGTCTTAAAAAAATCCCCAACCACATCATGGATTTTATTAATATGACATGATATATTGATGTATATTAATTAATATATTTAGAGAGTTTGAGGTTTTTTTAAAAAGAATCATGGGTTATATTTTCCACTTTTCCATTGTTGAAGACATACAAGTCATTATTTATTTTTAATTAAAGTGGTGTAATTTATATAAATTCAATTGATCAATTATTATCAAAATATTACATAATTTATCTATTTATTCATATTTCATTGCTTTAAAAACCATAGATTATTGAGGATATTTTATTCATGAGAGACTACTCTTATGAACTAAAAAATCGAAGAGTATAATGATAGGTTATTAATTAATGTATTAATTTAAATTATAAGAAATTTTTTTATTGTGTATCATCTAATGAATTAATTTAAAAATTATTATTTATTACTTTTTAAAAAATTGGGGATATTGAGGGTGGAAATCAAAAAAAATTAAGGGATTAAATTAGAAAAAAAAATATTCTAAATATAGTGTTATCTAAGAATGATTAATGTTTAATGAACATATTTTCAGTTTATTCTTTGATAAATGGATTTGAATTACATTAAATATTTTTATTGGAGATTATAATAAAAAATTCGACTAACTGAATTAACTATGAAAAAGTAATTTAATGGATTTTTGAATAATGGATATCTATTATAATTTTAAAAAAATTAATTTTTGAAATTAATTTCATTTTTATATTTTCTTTAAAAACTTTTTGTTACATTAATATATAGTGAAATAACAAAAAATGTGATATTTTTTATTGTAATTTAGTTTTTTAATTGGTCGAAGAATGTTTGGAGGTATATTGATTCTTCACCTGAAAGATCTTAGACATTATATTTACTATATTTTTTAGTATTACTAATACTAATGATTAATTATTATATAGTACATTGATTTCATGTGTGGCTTCCCATTAACCTCATTCAGAAATTTCTCATCGCTCTTGTAATTTCCCACCTTATTTGGGTGTAATTTAGAACATTTTAGGATGGATTTAATTTTCTAATGAAAATGACTTAAATTATTAGTATACATGTTATTCTTAATTAATAGAGCTGTGGAATAGATGTAAAAATGTTTTATGAGGATGTACATTGGGGAACGGGTTGACATATTGTATTTTTCTATGTTTTTATATATAATATTCATGTTGGATTATTTTGTATCTTGAAAATGTTACAAGATGTGAATATGTTGTCTAGTAGATTCCTAGAATAGGTTTGGAGCGTGAAATGATTACAAATCTTGATACTGGTTCACATTGTGAAACGTTCGATCTACTTTTTAAAGCAGTGATTCATTTTCCAATGTATATGGATTTTATGTATGTGACACCATGAACTCAGGATTGATATTGTGTGATGTCCATGATCTATAGGTTTTTATGAGTTGAATATTTTATTTTATTGTTATTCACCCAAAACCTTGTATATTGAGACATAAAAGCTCTCCCATGAAATTTCGGGGATCTATAATAATTTCTGATCATTTAGTTTGGTGAATGATCTTGGTTATAGTTTCACTTCATCTCTCTATGTAAGTGATATTTCTTCTTATTCATTGTTGTTTTTCATATTAGCACAATTTTATTGTGTTTTTAGATCAATTTTTCATATAGTGTCTATTATATTGATAGTTTCTAGATTCATTGTGTGATCAACCTTTGGATGTTTTATATTATCATGGTTTTTGTGTGGCATGCAGGTTTTTTGAGGTACATTTTAGTTTATCTTTGCTGCTAATCATTTTGTTTCATGAATTGATTTTGAGATTTAAGGATTTACTCTAAGTCCTCTATTATTATCTTTTAATTCTTATGTATTGGTAGATCTTGTAACCTGTGTGTGAGACACAAGATTATGGTAGGTGGTTCTATATCTAATCTATATTTGATGAACTATATTTCTAATGTTTTATAAATTTTATTATAAATGAATTGGAATAATTAAATTTCATGTGTCAAAATGGGTCTTTGTGGAAAGATGGTTTCCCCCTTTTTTGATAAAATAAAAATTATTTTCAAATCATTGTGAAATGGATTTAAGATAACGTTTTTAAATAGTATATTTTATGAAATGGTTTGGAAGATTTATCAAATGGGAAGCCTTGGGTAATTATGTGAAAGTTGCAGCAATATGCCTCATCTCTTGATACTATCAGGATGATAACTAATGGGGTTTCCCTTTACTCCCTATTAACATTGTGCTACGAGTTTGTTATAATTTTTGGGAAGCTCACTTGTTGGGATGTTTTGTTCTCTCTAAATTTGATACATATATCTAGTGACAGGATGAATACAAGAGCCTTTTTTGGGTTCAATTATTTTATCTACCATAACCTATAGCGATCCTTGGTGTAATGTTACATGTTATTTTGTTTGAAGTATTTTTATATATGTTATGTTCTTTAAAAATGTTTTACCTGGATTAAATAGAAATGTGGAAAAAGGGAAATCATTTACCATATTTTTTTTACTTAAAAAATATTTAATTTATTATCATGTCATTTTCTCTTAAAAGATGACCATTGTTCAGATTTTTATACACATAGTTTATATGGAACACATTTGTGGGATCCAAATGAGCTTTTTAGATAACACCAAACAAACCCATTCAATGGTGAGTTTATCTTATTATGACTTTTAATATTGGGAAAGGAATGTTCCAGCAGTTAGTTAGTGAGGTTTATTTTTTCTATGTTTATGTAGCTCGTGGATAGATAGTGTAAATTTTCCCCTTCTATCACATGAAGTGTCCATTTCAATTCTATTTTTCCTTTACAATTGTAATGTTACCATGGAGATTATTCAAATACTTTTAGGTTCTATCATTTTTGTTTTTTCAGTTTTGACATTATATATATTTTTTGATTACTCTTCCTCTATTTCTAACTATCTTGTGTATATATATATATGTCATGTTTTCCTTTTAGGTTGGGTAAAATAATTCCATCAGGTAGTTATTGATTCATGTGTTCTAGTCTCTATTACACGGGGATAGGTAAATCCCTTTGGATATGTTACAGTTGGGATTAGGTACCATTATTAGAGGGTATATGGGTCATTTTTGTCAAAGATTGGTATCATATGATGCTTTTCCTCAATTTTTTGAAGTTGGTATTTTAGGGATAAGATTTTTTGGACTTGATATGTAGATTTCAGGGAGTGTGTGGCCAAAAATATTCATGATGAAACTCATGTTTCCATGGTATGTTAGGATTCATGTCTCTGATTTTGCATTCTTCATTTTAATATTTGTTTTTTCTATGTTTTTCTAGTTTTAACTCTGAATTTTACAATTTTCTAATCATTTATTCTATTTTTTGTGTAGTGATATGCCTATGAAAAGTCATCATTGGGATCCTCAGGTGGGTAAAGTTGATTCCCCTCTTTGGAAAACTCAACAAATCATAACCCCTTAAAGTATATCATACCGGTAGTTTATGTTGTAGAACAAAATGCATCCCAAGTCTAGAACGTAGTTGATGAGTTATATATAGAATCTTGAAGGGATATGTATTGAACATGTGATTTCATACATGAGTAGACACCTTACTTTAAGAGTATGAATGATCCACAAAAGGCAAAGGAATAAATAGAAATAATCAATCATATCTTTGACTTTATGGATACAAATATTAATATGATAGTAATATGTCTGTCATTTTGTTTGAGGGCCCTAATAATTGATGGTGGGATTTTATTGTATAGGCAAATAGACTGGTGGGCCTTGAATGGAAGGGTATCAAGAAAAGTTTCTTCTAAAAGTTTTTTCAAGAGTTTTGTATGAAGGAAAAATATCTGGAGTTCCACTGTTATTATCACAGAGAGAATTCAATGACAATGTAGACCAATTTGTTTGTATATTTAGTTATTTGTCCTTTCCCATTAGTAAATAATGACCATATAATGTATCAAAATTAATTGTGTCGTTTATTATAAGATATAAAATCACATGAATTTATACTAAAGATTTATCCCTATAATGATATAGTAGACATTAAAATTATGAATGGTGGGGATATAGATTTTATGGTTAGTTATTCTTCCCCTTTTCTTACAACATGTGGTGGATTCAATTCCACACAGGGAATAAAGAGGAAGTGGCACTATCATCATAAAATGGGGGGGGGGGGTTCTCATAAGTTGGCCTTCTCTACACCTTTTTTTTGAATCAAATTCTTTACCGATGAATTTCTATTAGTGTGGAATTGTTTTAAGGAAACAAATTTCTTGTTCTACAGATGAAAAAAAGATATATCATTGGTTGTTATGTCCATCTAAAATTTTTCTATCAAGCTATGTATCATCTATTTATCAGCAAGGATCCTTTGCTATGAATATTATAGTGGAAAAATAAAATGCTTAAATTTTTATAGGGCTACAACCATAGGTCCCTAGAGTGAATAACAATCACACATTGGATGAGTTTGTGGTGGAGGTAAATGTGGGAACAAAAATAGTAAGGGAATAATATTTATTTCATTTTAAATAGAGACCAATTCATTTGATATTTGTTCCTTGCACTGATTTATATCTTTATGTTTTATGGATATTCATAAACATTCAATTTATATCATGTCTTTTTTATGAATTAGAAACACCTCTTAGGAAGTGGAAAGAGCATGGGTTTTTGAGTCTTTCTTGTTCATTGTCGATATGAAATGAATAGTTAGTCTTTTTTTTCATCATTATTGAGTTGTATATTATTGAAATTATAATTTGTATGGATTTGAATATTTCTCACCATGATGATGTTTATTGTTATCATTAGTGTTTTTTGTTTTCATATTCAATGATATCTCTCTGGTGATCCACGGATAATTGGATATGCGGTCTCATCATGCTGGACACACCTACCCAAATCATTCAAGGTTTTTCTATAGAAATTGATGCTGATGATATTTATTCCATTTCGGATCATCTAATTCTTGTTTGAGACATTCCTTAAATTTTTCCAGGTGATTTTTTTCATCTTCCCCTAAAGAGGGAGGTATAATTTTTGATTGATTTGGTTCCATGTACACATTTCATTCAATACATTAATTTAATACAGAACAAACATAGATGAGAGAATACCTGATTATATTGAATGATTTGATAGTGAAAGGATTTTTTTCCCTATATTTTCACTATAGTAAGCCCCTATGATCTTTTCCCACAATTTGTATTGTTAACATAGATGTTGTGTGGACTATCCGAAGTCTAACTGAGTAACGATGAATAAAAAGTACCATTTTCAATGTGTAGATGGATTTATATCATATTAAAGTTGTAAAAATGGTTTTTGAAGATAGATTTTTTTGATATATTAATATCATATCTAGGTTCATAAATATGATATATCAATGAAATTTTTTAGTAGTAGGTATGTCCATTTTGAATATCTTGTGATTCCTTTTTGTTGGAGTAATGCTCCTGTAGTTTTTATTTAATTTATGTATCAGATATTTGATGAGGGTCATAACACATGTGTGGTAGTTTCCCTGGATATGATTATGGTTAATTCTAAATATGACCATGATCATGAGCACCATTTTAATTTTCTTATGAAAAATCTGAGGATTCTCTTTTATTTGGATGAAGTTCTTGGTTCACGTGATTTTCTATTGTAAATAATTAGTCGATCCTGATAAAGTGAATGCTTTCTTAGAACGGTAATATCCAAAGAATATTTTGATATTCAAATATTCTTTATGATTATAAGGAACTAATCCAGGATTCTAATGGATTTTACAATATTGGTACTATATTTTACTTATCTTACCAAGAAAGAGGTGAAATTAATATGGGAAGCTAAGTTTCATTAATTTTTTAAATGAATCACCTTTTGAAATTATATCTAATTAAAATGTTACCAATTTCAGTAAGGGGTATTTGTTTTTCTATGACGTTTTTTGTGATGTTATGGGATGGATTATTTTGAAGGATAATCTTGTGGTGGTTTATAAATCTCTCTATCTTTTAAAACATGAGAATAATTACCCCATTCAAGATTTTTATCATTCAGTAGTGATGCATGGGCTTAAGTATTAGTGAAATTATCTTCTTTGGAATAATATATTAGTATTTTATAACCATAAGAGTCTAGGGTATATATTTTCTCAGAAACAAATGAATATCAGTTAGAGTTGGTGTATTGAATACCTTCAGGTGATTGACTTCAATTTAACCTACACCCTTGAGACGGGCAATGTTATTTAAAACACTCTCAACATGAATGTACCATCATAGACTATCCTAAAATCAATAGGAAAAGTATAACCTTTTGTGGATCTTCAATATATTGCCCCTAGATTCTCATCATGATGTATTAGGGATGGTTCTAACTAGTTTTCATTTATTATCATCTCTTCATAAACCAATTTTTCAGGATTATTATATGGTAGAATTTGATAAACCCTTTATAGTGGGGAGACCGTTTCATGTTAGTCACTCCCTTAAAATAGTATTTTCTATTTTGGATATTGGTTTTTCATCACATAATTGTTGAGAATATCATTTTTTACTTCCATAGTGTTTAATTGATAGTTAATTTAGAAACTATAAAGATATATAATGACACCATATAGTGATTCTAGTATCTAGGTATAATGTTTGACATTGTAGATTATGTATCTAGTTGTTACACATGCCAACAATTTAATTCATATCACCTAAACCAATTTGGTTTTCGCCATCCTCTTTTAATTACATTTGGAAATGGAATGACATGTCTATGTAATTTTTGTTGGGTTACCACATCCTCCCTGAGGTAGGAATTCTATTTGTTTGGTGATTGATTTGTAGATAATTTCATTTAATTTCATTATGATTAGGGACACCAAAAAAGTTGAAGACCTTGGAAAAGTGAATGTTGAAGATTCTATGAGGTTACATGGGGTTACCTATACCATTATTTTTGAAAGGGATCCTAGGTCTACCTCACAATTATTGAAGAGTTTCTAAGAGGTGATGAGTGCTTCAGTTAGGTTGATTAGAACTTAACATCTATAGAAAAATGGCATGATAGAGCATGATATTTCAATCTTGGAGGATATTATTTATGCATGTGCCATGGATATTGTTGGACTATGGGATAACCATTTGGAAATGGTTGAGTTTTCTTATAACAAATTTATCATTCGTCGATCATAATGTCCCCTTTTGATGTTCTATATAGTAACTTATATAGTTCACCTCATTATTGGATAGAGATGGGTAAGGATACTCTTGTAAGACTATGTATCATTCCTGATATATTAGAAATGATTCAGGATAAATGTTTGAATATGGTTATAGCTCAATGATGAATGAAACCATATATATATCATCAGAATCTTCGTTTGGTGTTCTATTTTAGTGACTGAGTTTTCATGAATTTTTCTCATTGATTAGGGTAATTTCAGTTCAGAAAATAGGTAATGTTGGATCAAAGATATATTATACCCATCTTATTTCATTGAGTGCTTTGCATAGGATTCTTATTAGTTTAAATTTCTAGTTCAATTGATAAGTATTGATGATGTTTTCCAAATATATCAACTTTTGAAGTAACTACCTAATCCCTAGCAGGTTTCAATTTAGGAATTTTTTGAGTGAGATCCATATGGTTCTTTTGTAAAAAAACCAATAGATATAATTCCCTTTTAGGTAACTGTATTTTATGGGTACTTGATTTAGTTGGTTAAAATTTGAAGAATACAATGACAAGAATATCATGAGACAAGGGAGCATGATTTGTTGATGAGGGAGTAGTGGCCTCTTCTATTTTTGTACACAATCCATAAAAAATAATTCATGTTCATGTAAAGTGTTGTCATGGATATTTTTTAACATCTCCTTAATCTCTTTTAGCTATATCTTATCTCTATTTTTGTCTACCACTTTTTTGGGTGCATTTTGGAGATTATGAGGATAGAGAAGCTTTAATGGGGAAAATGAACTAATTTTTGGGGATGTAATTTTTTTGGAATTAATGGAGTATATAGATAAATGTGAAAAGTCTTAAAACAATATAATGTGGGGTCTAGGTTAACATAGTGGTATGTGTTTCTACAGAATTTCTCTGCTAAGTGATTTCACATCATGAAAGGGTTGCATGGCATGAATCTGTTTTTGGGTTCATGTTAAGAACTTGTTCAAAGCATGAAATTTTTACACATCACGATACATGTTAAAATCATGGAATGTTTTATCATAGTTTTTTAAATGAGTAAAAACATGTTTCAGCATACATGCCTTTTTTGATTTCACATCATGAACCCATGATTCACATCAAGTAATATTCATGGGGTGTATGTTTTTTATGCCACAATACTAATTTTATTATTATTTATCAGAAGAATTATATATTGAGGCATATGATCTCTATTATGTAATTTTTCGGATCTCTATTCCTTCTTGATTATTTCATTTTGTGATTGATCTTAATCATGTATTTTCCTTATCTAATAAAGTAAGTGATCATTTAGTTTCATCATTTTGTTGGTCACTATAGTATCATAGTGTTATGTTTTTAAATCTTTTGGTATTGTGGTGTTGATTCTCTTGATACTTTCTAGATATTTTGGGTGGTATTACACTAAAGGATAACTATTTTTTTGGTTATGGTGTGACCTGAAAGTTTGTCAATGTAGTTTTCGACATATCTTCTTAGCTGATCATTTTGATTGTTGAATCCATTTTGATATCCAAGGATTGATTTTAGGTTCTCCATTGATGACATTTTGTTATAATATGTTGGATTACCCCATCGTAGGTGTGCAAAAACTAATTTTGAGTTAGTTTTTTCCTTCTCTAGTCTATATTGGAAGAAATTTATTTCTATAGTTTTATAATTTTTCATAAAAGAACATAAATTATTGATTTGTTTATGGTCAAAGGCGGTTGTGAGGAAATATTTTTTGAAACTTATTTTGGATAAAGAGAATGTTTTTTAGAATACTTTTGAAAATGATTTATGGTTTTTTAAACAATAGTTTTGATTAAATCATTAGGGAAATGTGACACATGGGAATACTTGGATACATAGGTAGAGGGTTTATTAATAAGACTAACTCATTCATAATATCTAGGAGTTCACTCATGGGGTATTAATATTCTTTCTTGGAAAATTATTCTAGGGACTTGTTAGAACTATTGGAAGGTTCACTTTTCGGGGTGTTCCTCTAGTATCTTAATTTGTTGAATATCTCTAGAGATTTGATGTGTGAGATTTTCTATGTTTGGGTACATGTGTTCATTATTTATTTACAAGTAATGATCCTTATAATTATGTTACATGAGATTTTGTTTCAACTGAGTTGATATATGTGCTATGCTTTGATACTCTTTTACCTAGAATATTTGGAAATTTTAAAAAGAGGTAATTTATTTACCATTATATTGATATAAAAAAACTAGTTAACACACTATAATCCCTTATTTTATTTAATGTTGACAATTGTTTTTATTGTTATATAAATACTTTATATGGAAAGCCTGGGTGGGTTATTATAAAGCCTATTTAACTCACATCTAGTTAACCCCTTAGACTATTCGTAAAACATGTTATATCATTCTCCCTAGGGAAAGGCATGGTGCCATAGTGAGGCTGTGATGTTTTTGTCAGCTGTGTCTAGGTATCTACTGGTGAGATGGTGGGAGTTTATATGTTCTAAAACATGGATTATACATTTCCATTCTAGTTTCCCTTTTCAGTTGGAATTGTACTTTAGATATTGTTTATCAACTTTTTCATATCATTTTTGATGAATCCATTTTTATATGAAATATTTTTCTTGTTTACTCTTTAATGGTTACTTCCTTTTGTATATATATATGTGGGGGGATAAGTTTTCTACTTTATGTTGGGAAAAACCATTCCCTGTGGTTGTTGTTGATTCCCATGTACTATTCTCTAGCATGTGGGGATCAGGAACACTCTTTGGGTATGTGGTGGTTCTGGTTGGGTCCTTATTTGAGAGTGTATCTAAGTCTGTTTAGTCACTACCATCTTGGAATTAATGACATCATACAATTGTAAATTATCTCATTTTATATTATTATGATAATATTTTTAACATATAAAAAATATTACATCCTAAAAATGAACTATCATTTTGTTTAAACACACCATTTATCAAATTTTCATGCACCTAATTATTAATGGTCCAAAATTAGTTGATAATAATTTCATTTATTTCTATAATAATTAGATTTCATTCACTCATATTTTATCACTTGATAGATATCTTCTAACTAGATATATTTTTCAATAAATAATTGATCTTTATTCTTTCTCAATCAGACTACGTTATGGATGTATGTTTACTTTATTCCAAAAAAATGAAAATTTATAAATATAAATTTCATATAGTTTCCTGATAAAAGTATTCATTTTTTAATTATTGTCATTTTAACCATGTTATCATTTAGAAAAATTATTTTAAATGATAAAAATTCTTTTTAACCACCACAATAAAATCATATGTGAGATTACTGTGTTTTTATTTCATAAAAGGGAAATACTAAATTCCCAAAAAAAAATTCATTTATAATCTTATAGTGTATATTTTCACATTATACTAAATTTATCATATAGAATGATTCTCATTATAAACACATCATACATAATAATATGGCTCAGTTCATTTATATATGTAAAAGAACCAATTTTTTTTGTCATTTTTCACTCAAATTCCAATAAATTTTCATGATTGTGATTGGTTGACACACCTTTATATCTTTAAATATGATTTTTTTTCATAAGATAAATTTTAACCTAAAAATATACCTATTATTTAAAATTTAATTTAATAATTATTAATGGTTTCAAATTAATCAATGATCATTACATAATAATTTCACAATATTAGAGAAAATTTTAACTATTTTGACAACTTGATAAATTTTATTTACCGTCTAAAAAAATTTAATTCTTATAATTTACAATCAACTATTTTGGAAAAAGAATATGTTATATTGATGTGTTTTTTGATAAGTCTTGTAAAACATAATAAAGAACCATTTTCGTATATTTTTTCCACAATCCGAAATATTTTTCTTATTTATGATTTTAAAATTCATATTTTGTAACATATAAAATAATTTATTTAATAATAATGATTAACTTTGAAACATTCGACCAAAAAATATAAAATTTATATGGGATTATTTATTAATGTTTAGAAAAAATTAAATTATAAATTTTTAATATTTCATTATAGTTTGATACAATTTTCATTATATTGAATGTTTTTAATATTTTATTCAAATTAAATGACATCTCAATTTTAATATTTCTTTCTTTATGATGTATGGGAATTACACAAATATGATTTTAATATATTTTCATGATAACAATAGTTCGTTTTATTGTTTTATATTTTTCATGATTATCTTTAACTTAGAAAATCATTATTTAAGTTATAAAAAATCTCATTCAAAATATTTGACCACAGAAAACATAATATTTGAATGAAATTTTTTCCAAATGTTCTAAACATAATTAAAGATCATTTTCTGAAATTTAATGGAAATATGATATTTTATTTCTTGTCATGATCATTTGATGCATTCTTTCCTCTAAGAACCAATGTGTTCAATTCAAAATATCATTTTAGGGTATTCTACACAAAACACAATATAGATAGATATTATTTTCATTACAATAGGTAAATAATTATTTAATTATCATTTGACTATAATTTCATGAAAATATATCGTTATTTTCTCAGTTTAATTTTTTGATGCGCATTTTAAATAATATAAATATTTCATATTAAAAAAAATATTTTCATATATTATAATGAAACCATATGTGTAAATTATAAGTGATTCTTCCCTATATTTCTTAAATTTATAAAATATTATTTTAATATATTTTCATGAAAATATGAACCTGTTTTTTTTTAAATTATTATTTGATATTCATTTCTATCTTCCAAACCAATTTTTTAATCAAAAAAATATATGTTAAGTTCTTCTAATTATACTTACTTTTAGATTTATGTTGGTTTCATTAATAAAGATAAAAAAAATAATGATTTATAGTCTACATCTTCTTCATAATCCATACATGTTTTATTAGTTATGATCATATAATAGATGTTTTTTTCAAAAAAATGTTTTTGAATTATAAATATATTTTTGCATCTATTCTAATAACACTATATGTCAGATTCATGTGTTGTTTGTTTTTATATTTTTTAATGAAATTAAGAATATTTTTCATCATTTTCTGGATAATTTGAGTTCATTTTATCATTTTAAATCATTTGAGACATGATTTGAATATATGAAAAATCATATTGTTTTAATGGAACATTAAATTATATAAAGACATCACATTAGTATTTTTTCACAAATTATTTCTTATTTAGATTAGTAAACATTCCAATAATGAAAACATATTTTATTTTGGTTATTATAATGGTTTTTTTGACTAATAATTCATCTTAATGTAATATAATGTTATTTCTTATCAATATATTGTAGAATTTTTTAACTTTTCCTTCTTGAAAAAGATCATCCATATATAACATTAGCGGTATATATTTTAAACCATGATCATATAAAAGATTTTTTATTTACTCAAATTAAGCATAATAATACCAATATTAATTAATTGATTCTCAAAATGGCCATAAAAGATGTATCATTATTTCTAATGGGGGTCATGAGTTTTAAATTTATAATTTTGAAGAAAAAGATATGATGTTGAAATATATCTTAATGACAAAAATTGATTATCATAAAAACACAAATAACCCAGGTTCCTATATTATAACAACTCATCGATTGAATCAGTAGTTTTTAATTTAATAATATAAATAATGAGATGAAACTTATTTTTTATTTAATTCTTATGAAAAAATTTAGTTAACATAATTATTTAAAAAGTTATTTTTTTTGAATATATTACAGAATTCAGTTATCAATAGTAATTACTTAATTCACTACATGGTTTATCATGTAATTTAAATCTATTTGGTAAATTTTCATCAATACCATCATAATTATTTAAATTATTTATGACCTAAGCAACATAACTAGAATAAGGTATATGTATATATTTATAATAATTAAATTTAATGAAATATAAAAGGTATATTTATAAAAAGGGTCCCCCAGTACCATATTGAACTTTTTCTAATTTTAAGACATTTATAAAATATTTATTATATACTTAACTAAGTTACATTATCTTAAAATGATTCTAAAATTAATATCCATTCAATAAGGAATTCAATTTTAAATTACATACTCAAATTATCTAATCTTAATTTACCATCCCTTATGGTGAAAACTCACCATGATCAATAGTGAACAACTCGATGATAAAAAATTCATTTCAATGGAATTTGAATGATTAATGATTTTTAATTCATCAAAAAAAATCTTTAAGATACAATAGTAATATTCATTTATATAAATCCATTATCCATGTCTTCCACAATATAATGTTCAATATGAGAGCTCTATCTTGCAAAATAAGTGGCAGAATGGTCACTAGAATTTATAAATTTATAAAATAAATACTCTCTCAAAAATCATTGTGTAACTATAACTTTTTCACTTTATTGTGTGTATATGTTTGTCATAAATCATATTTTATCCACTGACCTCATATCAAGTCTACTTTATAATTTTCATATCCACGAACACTATGGTGTAGAACCTTCGGTTGTGCTAAAATCTTCATAGTTCTCCTTTTTAATATAGAGTTTACTCTTAATATTTATCCATATCTAACTATTTTTATCTATCTCTATCATTATTTAATTACATTTTCATTTATATTATATTACGATGTGAACTATTTTCTGAAAGGTATTCCATTAAAGTAAATTTATTGAGGCTTTATATTTTTACCTTAAACCATTACCTATATTTTTATATGTGATCAATGATACAATAATCATATCATGAAGCCTACATTGTTTATTCATCAATTATTAAGGTTTCTAATCAAGAAAGAATCACTATATAATAACATTAACAATTTTATACATTTAACCTTGAATACTAGCTTTAAAATCCAATATATCCACTTTGTAAGTTGATATCTTTATGGTGTGATTTTGGAGTCCAAATTTCAAAATATTCCAAACACATCAAAATTAATCATCAAGATCCATTTTAAAAAAAAATTAAAAATAACATGACGTTTGAATTAATAAGCTCATTTATTAATGAAATTCATGATCAAAATGAATAAAAAAATAATATTATATAATTCCCCACTATTGATTTTTTATTTGTACCCAATGAAAACCTAAATATCAATAAATACGGACACATTTGGTGGGTAAAATTATATGTTAACTTGAAAAAAACAACTTTTTAACTATGAATTTTACAATCCAAAAAATTAATCCAAAATTGAGTATTAAATTATTTTTTCTACACAACTGACCATTTTAAACTTCCCTTATCTTTCTCATAAAGCATTAAACAATTCCTAAATATTCATTATAAATTATGATCTTCCTTTAAAAATATAATTTAAATAATCACTAATGGATAATTTAATTATTGTTGTTATACATACTCAGGTACATTGATTCTATCCATATGATTTCAATGCATATAAAAATCTAATTTAAGAAAAAATAACACCATTCATTAAGTATTTTAATAGTTTATTGCTTAGGATACGGGTTGATTGGTATTGATGCTGAAATTTGAAATGTGATGAGTTGACGATAATATCGAAATTATAATAAAAGATTATAAATTCAGAATTAAATAAAAACACTCCTTTATTTATTATTTTATAAAATTTATCACCCATATCAACTCGTATATTTTTATCTCATAATCATAGAAATCAAAATAGTGAAAGATTAATATATAGTACCTCTATTATTCATATTTTTATCATTAACCTATTTTTTTATGAAACCTAGGAAAATATAATCGAAAATACCTTGTAATACATTCTCTCATATCCTAGGTAAATTCTTCATATTCTATATTTTAATTAGGTTCTTTCCTAAAAACCATTATACAATAATATACCTCCACACATATTTTACTTTAAAACATAAATAATACTTTGACTTTTTAGTTAAGTATAAATAATTTTATCATATATATATCTTCAAATGATTTTATCATATTTGATAAGTCTTGGAGAAAGGTAAAATTGAATGTTAGTCTAAATGAATTAATGGATTATAGAGTCATAAATAATGGCCTCAATTAATTTAATTTAGCTGTACTCTTTTAATTTAGAATATGATATATGGAATGTTCTATTAACTTAAAATTACAATGAATCTGTCATGAAATTGGTATCTTTTAATACTTTATTAAAGAGGTATATAATACTTCTCAGAAATGGAAATTTAAAAATTAAGAAATCACCAATTGCAAGATTGAAAAATTATATCAATTTAAATTAATAAAACAACAAATTAATAAAAAGAGATAATATTAGCAATAAAATTAATCAAAAACTAAAAAATAATAAAAGTATTTTTTCCTTGATATTCTCACCCATATCTCATAATTAAATTCTAATGGTTATTTTTTCCAAAAAAAAACGCTAATATATATCCTAAGTAATATTTTATTCTAGATAAGAAATGAATATAAGAGTAATGTGGCATACAGATTTCCCTCTACTATACTGGATTTAATCATCATCTACAATATATATCCAATGTAGTTACAATACATTTATTTTTAATGGAATAAACTAAATAAATATAGAAATAATGTAATTAATTGGTACTTAAATTAAAAAAGTTCCCACTATTTTTTATCAAAAATGAATTAGCATTATAGTTTCCATATAATTCCCATGTAATTTCATAAAATATTATATAATGTAATATATAATCATCTAAAATGAAATAAAATAATTTTGTAATAAAATTAATGGAATAAATGTAAAAAATTTCAAAATAAAAGGTCAACTAATACTATTCAAAGGCTGCAATATCATCCTAATCATCACCCTTATCTCATCCCTAATTAAAAAACTATATTAGTGAAAACATCAATCATTTTAAAAATTCCTTATTCAATCAACCTCATCATGTTTAAAAAAATATTAGGTATCAATATAGAACCATCTATTAAGGGATTTCTATGCTTCTAGTGATGGAACTAATCAATCCTCTTATGATAGATTCTCAATGTTAGAAGACTCGTTGAGAGTTCACCACTATATAGCAGGGGGTATGTGGGTAATATATCATATGTATATATAATGGGATATAAATTGGGTCAAGGTAACCTCAGTGGACCTAATGATGGTATTATTATGACTCGCTTCATGTTAATGGACTTAAAATATCACTCGTGTCTCCCTGATAAATAGAGTGGTGATCTATATGGCTTCTAAATTAGTAATTGAGACCAATGTTTGGGTATCAACCAACATTATCTTTTTCTTTACTACCACTCATCATTATTCTTCCTAGAATCATAAAATTAATCCATTGAATCCTACAAATTATAAATTATAACACTCTATAAAACATATATTTGTGGTTTATGTTTTTATTAGTCAGTTTTAGTGGTGAAAGGCGGTATTGTATGATTTGCATCCATGGTGTCCAGTTATTGCGGTGGAAAATTATTTGTGGGAATCAACAGAGGTGGGATCAACTCTAGGGAGTATGGTGTGATAATAGTAGGGGTATGAGTCCTCCTTGGTGGTGAATTAAAAAATATATCCATTTTCATACAAATTTTGATTTTTCTCCCATAAATCACACAAGGACGTACTTCAATATTTATACATGGAGGTGTTAGTTGTGGAAATGAAATTAAGGGATATGAAATGGGGGTATTTCTATTTTAGAGTAGGATGAGGTCACTATTAATAAGTATTGTGACTGTATGTCTGGTCACTTTCATCATTTTTGAAATGACCTAACCCACTAGGTCCCACTTGTCAATCGAAAGGTCAATGCATTGCAATGCCATGCCCATATGAAATAGTAAATATTTTGGAGATAAGCACCAAGGATGAATAATTGAAATGGGTGGCCTTTTCATAATTTAACTATATGGTCACACCCAACTAACTCCATGAAAAATTGAAAAAGAATAATACAATGACTGAATCATCTAGAGTAAAATAATTTTTTTCATCAAAATCCTATCACACACCCCAATGGAGAGTTTTTGAATAACTCAATTGTTATCCCACCCCAAATTAACCTTTTAGTTATTAGAAAAATGTTAACTGAAAAATTAATTGGCTAGGTGAAAATATGTGGTCCTGGATGTAAATTATTTTCACAATAATGGCGATTATAAGTTCTAAAAAGTCTCTTATGATTGAACCCATTCCCAATTCTAATGATAAAAACAAATAAGAGTCTCATTATAAAATAAGTGTTACACACAAACCCATCACACATATATCCAGTTCAATGACAAAGGTGTTGTCAAAAAATAGTTGTTGTGCAGCCAATCCCTAATGGAAAATTGTGGATAAGTACAAAACCATGATTCATTCTCAAGAAGTTATGCAGTAATAGATTTGGATTTCATCTATAAATTGAAGCTTACCTCACCACCTTGAGGGGGATATCTAGATGAATAAACATTAGTATCATGTGTGCAACCCCCTCTCTTCCACTCATTTACGACAACACGGAACACCAAATATACTAGGGCATCAATGATAGATATATTGTTCTAAAGACATATTGTGGACCCAAACATGACTTGTCTTGTAGTAAAATGATCTTTGAAAAACTCCCCTTATGATTATATATGTTTTCACTAGGAGTTGCTTCCTTTGTATAACCTTAATACATGACTAACTCTAATCTAATGTGCTTCTATTCCCCATGAATCCATATATTTATTTTGTTCAAAAGCCCGTTTATCCTGAAAATATTTTGTACAAAACAAAAACAATTCATGAAAAAAACTTATTTGTACCCTAAAAAATGTTCTATATTATTCTAGTGTAGTCATTACCATATATGTTTCTCATATTAATATGTACCCAAATTCCCATTTACCATAACAATAGGAACCCTAACATCAGGCCTCCAAATTTTCACACCATCACTGTAGTTCCAACAACATGTCCTACCCATTGGCGCAAGATCTATGGTAACGTAAACATAAGGGGAGGCCTCTTTAAGGAAATATTCGCACCCATCATTTTAGGAGGTCCTTATATCATATCATCCTCTCTCCATGATGTGGTCCCCTTAGAGGAGAGACCCCATATACTTTTATGATTCTTGAGATAAAAGTTCCTAGCTTTGTATCCTAGCCATACGATATAAATCTGAATGACAACATCCTTATCACATGATGTAAAATTAAAGCATTACACAGTAAGATGAACAAAGGATTCACCACATATGACTATCATGGGATGAACTCACAGTCATTTAAATGTGTGATGTACCAATTATTCCCCATGTGTGATCATCATGTTATTTCACCTTCACCCACACCATGGTATCATCGTCCTACAATGTGAGTCTCTCACATATAATTGCCACAATATCCCTCATCCACCCTACCTTCAAGGTACAATCATACTGAACAGATGATGTTAATCTATATGGAATAGTCAAGTATAATAATGTAAACTGTATCATTGAACTATGTGGGATTTGATATTTTTCCCTTAAATAGGGTGAATATGATTCCTCCATAATGTTCCAAACCGATAACAATAAACCTATTTCTAATTATACACTCCTAGAAACACAACCCTAGATCTATTTTGATTGGACGTTCTGATATCTGTCAAGAATAAGTTAAACTCATACCTCAAATCCTCTCAATGGGATATCCTAATATGCAATCTTGGTGTGGAATCTTCCCTCTATGGATAAATTCCATGGATCAAAATTAATGGGATTTTCTAATCCATCTTTAAAATAGGGTTATCATTTGCATCAATCCATCTCAAAAGGATGTTCTGATTTGAATTTTGGTGGTAAATATTCCCTCTTGGGGACTCACCGCTCAATTCACCTCAATAGGATGTTCATATACGTCTCCAAAATATGTTAAATTTGTTACTCAATAATCCTCAACTAGATATTATTATCAATAATCCACGTGTGAAGTATTCCCTTATATGGAAACACCAATATTTCTATCTCAATATGACATTATGATGCATCTACATAAGAAGTTAAACTCATGCATTGATCTTTTAACAAGAACATTCAGATATTTAATACTAGTGTGAAATCTACAATCCTAAGGACACCCCAACTAGATACATCTTTATATGATATTTTGATCCATCTTAAAAAGACATTAAACCCTTTCCTCAAATTCACCTCGACATGGTATTTTTATCTATAATCTAGTAGTGAAATATTACCTCCTAGAGACACACCCCATTGATCCATCATAATAATAAATTATGATCCATCACTACAAAATTTTAAAATCATGCCTTTATATGTCTCAATTGGATGATATGATCTTTAATCTGTGTGTGTAATATTCCCTTCTAGGGAAACACCCCTGAATCCATCTCAATAAGATGTTCTCATCTGTCTCCACCCGATATTAAATGCATGAATCTATTCATCTCAATACGACATTCTAATTTGTCATCCTACAGTGAAATATTAACTCCTACGGAAACCCAATTAATCCATTTTAATAGGATATTCTAATCTATTTTTACAAGATGTTAAACATGTTCCTTGATTTGTCTCAATAAGACATCCATATATGTCTCTATATGATATCAAACTGAAACCCTAATCCAAAATCCTTACCAGATGCAATAAGGATGGGATGATTGAGGTAAAAATTCTGGGAATACCCTCTCCCATGGAATAAATTACATCATTATTGACATGGGATGTCTTGGGTTCTATGCCTATGATGCTGGATAAGATATTAAATCTAGAAGAGGAATAATATTAAAGTTTCTAATATACCCAATGTTCATAAATGACTAGAAGTCTCATACAGGACTAATAACCTTAACCAAAGGTTTATTACCTATAGGTATATAAGTATTATAATTATTCGACATCCTCATTAAGATAGAATGAGTAATGAGTTTCATTAACATGACGTAATCTACGGGGGAGACCCAGACTATGACATAATATCCAAGGATGAATCCATGAATGGAGGAACTCATATCCCATCATATAATTCAATCAAGGTGAAAACATCATTGATGAATGTGGTTAAATATTTCTCCCTCTAGAAAGTGTAAATACTAGGAAAAAAGAGTCACATGCATGATGTGGTGGCACCCTTATTAAAGAATTAGAAATAAAAAATGGTGAACTGAGAAAAAAATCTTCTCAAAAACAATGTGGACTAGTATAGTTTAGATCATAAATAGATTTTTTTATGGGATTAAGACATTTGGCACTATATCCTTCTAATAAAACAATGGGAATATCATTAAACCCACCTGCATATTAATCTAGTACTATTTACAATCCTTAGTCTATGACATCAATAGGGTGTATCCCTCTTATATTTCTAGAGGATTGGAGGACTTTTGGGTACCAGGGATTTCTATCAATACACCTATAATGAATTTTGAATTCATAATACTTATATAACCAAACATCAATGGAAAACTAGAAACCCATCACCCATAGGCACCAGGGCTAGAAAAACCATGATTTCATGATTCTGTACAACTATAATTCTACCAAAAAAATCATCCACAACCATTGTTTTCAAGTGCCCAGATACTATCTCACACTCTAATATCATCTACAGGAGGGTGGTTGACACCCTGCTGTGATGATATGATCATGAGTGGGTAATTTCAACATGGGATATATCCCACCATGACTAAGAGGCATGAACACCTCAATGAAACTTACTATGATAAGGGAAATTCAAGAGGAAACCACCCCGTTTATAATGATTAATCACATTGAGAGCCACTCCCCATAGTTTTATGATAACTCTATCCCCTATTTCATAGAGGTATGTGATGTTTGATTCATGTCGGAAGTAACTACAACTAGGTAGACTCCTAGGACTTCTCCCACCAGGCCTCATAAATAATAGAATAGACTAATCACGTAGTCAGATGAACAAGCTATTTTCACCCCCACTCTATTGAACATAGTCCAATTTACCTAATGACAATGTCATAGGAAGACTTCAGACGCTACCCAACAAGGGACATATTCCACAGCTCCTATGGCCATAACCACCACTAGCATCTCTGGACAGATCCCTATAATATGTAAAAAGGAATATATATTTTCTCTATTAGGATCGAGACACCATCAACATCATAGGCAGGATTATTTCAGTCTCTCAACCAATGAATCCACTAAAATTCATTACAAACCATCCCATGATGAGGATAATCAATTTGGAGGTCATCCTCACACCATCATCAACCAGAGTGAAGGCCCTCCTCTCTCTTTCAATATCCAGTATAGAGTTTCTCCCCATACTCCGACCAGATAGAATATGGTTCCTCTTTTAATTATCAATAACTAGATCAGAGGTCATCTCCACTCCATTGATGGTTAGTATGGAGTTCCTCTACTTGATCTAACTATTCAACAAAGAGTTCCTCCACATTCTCCCATCATTTAGTGTGGTGTTCCTCCCTAATAAATCTATTGTATGTATGGTGGTCATCACTAGAATACACACACTAGTAAACACATAGGTTCTCCCTGTGTTACTACAATCCAAATGAGAGATCGTCACCTGCCCAACACCAAATCAAGTGGAGGTACTCCCTACTCTACCAAAAACAAATATTAAGGCCATCCTCAAACTACCATCATCCATCTTGAAGTTCCTCACCATGATCTCACTGATCAAAGAATATTTTCACTTAGTAATACCACCAAAATAACTATATTTCCTTACCATTATTAAGGTATACCTTACCATGAATAACCATGCTATGGTTGAAGGGATAACACCTTATGTTAGTGGTAGAACCCTATGAAAGGCCCCACTATCAATTGATTATTAGATTTTGAGGTGACTGATTACTCGATGATAGAAAATTTACTCTAACTACTAGATTCATGGGAAGAATTACATTGATTAAGTCTTATTTATTAAGGATATAAGGACCATATGGTCCATAAAACCCTCTATAGATATATTCAGGTGGAAGGATGTTAGGTACCATTTCCATTAGATCATAGTAAAATCGTCTTCATCATCAATAGTTTTCATTCCCTCTACCTCCACCAATGAATTTGGATGGATTTCAGGGTCTAGGATAATTCCATAATATGGTGATAAATATGATGTACTATAACTGGATGCTACCACCCTCTCACATGAGGTAGTGGTGAGCACCCTGTCATACAGAGATGTGATGATGGGGTTGGATCTCCCCTCAAGAGGCATCCCAGCATGAAGTAGATATATAACTCATCAATGACTACTCTCTTATTAAATTGGCATAAAAATGGTCAAAATTGTTGTTTTCATACGTAACATAGATAGTTACAATCATTGTTTGGTGTAACCAAGAGTTGGACCCTTCCTCTGAGTAAGAGGTCCTGTGGGATGTCCTGGTTACAAACTAGTTATCATTGATTTTCTGGACACCAAAAACTCCATAATTTTACAACCGAGAGTCACATACAGAGGACTAGGACATTATTTTCCACCAGATTATCGGGTAATTGTTTCACCACCTCTATGATCATTAATTTCCCAAACTAGGGTGTCAAGATCATGTCAATTCCATTGACCAGTGATACAACGTGATTGAGATCATAGTGCTCTGGGAAACCCAATACCCTGAGTCATACAACTACTAGTAGACCCTCTACAAAAATTGTGTCATGAAATTCACTATGCTCTAATAATTAATGGAATAATTATCTCCACACATACACATAAAAGGCTGGGAAAATATTATACACTCAATTTCAGACCTATATTAAAATGGTACAACCTATATTCTAACAGTGAAACCTCTCATCTTAATACTTTATCATTTAATATTCTAATACTCATCTATCCATAAGATCATGTTAACAGGTCAATCTAAAAGGGTTATGATAGGGAAGACCTACCACAACTGGGATGTAGTTCTAGTAAGTCCCCCTGAGAGGTTTCCTTAGTCGTAAAAAAAGGTAGGTACTTGGTCTCCAAGATCCCCCCAACAATACATTATTGCCTAATGGACATCATCCCAATAAGGTAAAGGGACATGTCAAACCTTTCGAATCATTTAAGGCTATTCTAAAATAAAAGATAAATCCCATGGTACTCCCATTTCTTCAAAATCTCAAGGAATAAAAAAGGTTAATCATTGAACTCATTATTGAGAGGGGTAAATTACTTAATGGAAACCATCTCACATCTAGTGGGAATATTTTCCCCACTGTCCAAATATTCCCTTTTAATCTTGGTCTCACTATGAATCTAGTCAGAGAAGAATGCAAGGGATATGGAAAGCTTATGAGGTACAATTCATTGAACTCACATGAGAAGCTTGATTACCCACATTAGGAACACGACCATAATGATATTCTAGTCAATGAGAATGTAAATGCATTAGTATCTAGAGATTCTATCCAAGATTACATGATAGATTCTCTTAATTCTCTATATGATTCCCTAGAAGAACAGCATGTGGAAATATAACCAAATGGAATGTCATACCTGGCATGGGTGGAAAATTTATGAGACCCACCCAAGTTTGTAAATCCTAGATTCACATAATTCAATGGGATGGGTGACCCACTCCAACACTTAATCCAGTTTACATCAAGGTTTGGACCTATGTCGGGGACCTTAGAATAGTAGGAGGCTTCAAAACTATAATTATTTTTTTATAAACTGGAAGAGCATGCATTTACCTGGTGAAATCATCTACTCATAGAGTCTATTACTGGTTGGGAGGTTATCTGACAACATTTCTTATCTCATTTTAGATCCACCATGGAAAAGAAACGAATTTTCAACCGATTAAAGTTAAAAAATAGTCATTATGGAAATTTTTTATAATTTATCCACTGATTGAAATGGGTCATGTATTCACTCAACATGTTATTGTCCTAATATAAGATGCTTACAATGTGTAAGGGAGCATTAACAGTGATCTGGTCTCTACATTCTTCAACCATAACTACTCATGTGGATTCCAGGATTTTTATTAAAAGTTTTAGTGTCTAGAGGAATACATGTAGTATACTAGACAACTGTCACATTCATTTATTCCTTCATCTTTAGTGATAATCCCTACAGAAGAATATACTACTGTCATAGTGCATGCATAGGTTCCTTATTCAGTACACCTATTGGCCTCCCTACTTAAGATCCTCATTGAGCATAACCCTATTAAGTGAAGCCTCACCCTATATATCCCATACAAGTGCCTCACTAATCATAACATACTATATATGAAAATGTGTATCTATACTACTATAAAGGAATGGTTCCTAGATATAATATATTATACATATTCCTTCCATCATTCATAGGTCCCATGTTATTTCATCTGTGATCTGGATAAAGGAATCCAAAAATTTGTATAGTGCTTGAGTCCTTGTGATCCTACTCTCCCAAGCCGTTCCAATTCTTTCCCATTCAAATGGACCTTTAGACAAACCATAAAGTGACAATTAATGTTCATATATTGGATCCACGTCTATGTAGATTGTGGCTTTGTCATGTTATGTGATTTTTCTGAATAGGTGATGCACATATTTTCCAAACCCAAAAGTGATACTGAAAGCTCTTGTGGGTGTAAATAGGCTCCTAGTCATTGTATGTGGAGATATGATGTATTTTTTGAATTCAATTCAGTCACTCACATCCCCGGTGTCATCCATTACCTTTTGGGAAAGCACAATCCTCGTAGGGTTATCTCACCTCATTCAGTTGTTGCCTCTACATCTACTTCACAAAAATCAAAGTATCAGAGGAATATGGATCGAAAAAGCAAGGGGGATCAGATTCCCCCAGCATTTTCAAATCCATATCAAACTCTTGGAGACTTAATTCCCCATGAGTTGCGAGATAGGCCAAGGGTATGCACAGACCTAGACTATCCCATGGAGGATGAGAAGGACTAATCCTCCATGAATGTCATTAAAAAAACAGACCACTTCATGATGCTTGGTAGTGAGGAATTCCACACAAAAATCCTAGGTGACCCTAGGAAATTTCATGGAAGAAACAATTATAGAATTTGAGCTGTTATAATGCACATGATAACCAAGAGAATATGGTAATAAGACCAAGAAGTAGGTTTCTGTAGAGATCAGTAAGCACTAAATTCCTAGTATGATCCATCATGTAAACCAAAATAGTTTACTGTGTTATTTGGATGTTTAGATCAGTCATAACCATGATGTGATCAATCAATACCTATAAGAGCTAGACCTCATCCAACAGAAATTAATCCTACATTTATTTAGATGATGCTACCTTGTTTGTAGAAGAATATTTACAATACTTTTTAGACCCCAAAAATTCAACTACTAGCATCTATTTTTCCCATATCTAAGAAGATACCCACTATTTGAAAAAAACATAGAATGGAAATATGATGTGTTGAAATACCTCACCAGATTATCCATGAGGCTTTTGATCTTATACGCTATTTGTTTGTCAAAAGAAATGTTTGATTCTCGTACAGAATCCTTGAAAACCTCTCTTTAGTTTGAATCTGAGGTAGTGGCTGCAAGGGCCTACTATGTAGAGAAGTCTGAGCAATAGAAATTTAAATCCATCATTTCATTTTTCTAGGAAGAAAATATCATCATCATAAAGGGTAAAATACACCCATTGTATATCACAAGACAATCCAGTGGAGATGAAATCTACCACTACATAGTGGATAATAGTTCTGAGATTAAGCTCATACCAAAATGTACTCTCCACATGTTCGGACTGACAAATTCACATATAACTCCCTCTAACCAAATTATTATATGTTATGATAAGAACAAGAAGAAAACTCAAGTAAATATTCCTATAAATAGCCAATTTTGTGTCATGATATCAAGAACAAAATTCATGGGAGTCTTGTAAGATACCACCATAAACTTGCTACTATGTATTCTATGTATTCATTTTTATATTGTAGTCACCTACTCCATTAATAAATGCCTCAAATACTACATCAATTGTTAAGTAGGGGTGATCAATGGGGATTCATCTCACTTTGAATTATGTGAATCACAATATCTAGATGTTTACTTATATAAGACAAAAATATAGAAGGTTTAAACTGGCAGGGTTGAGCAAATCAATGCTCCCAAGGATCTAATATCTACTATAGTTAATCTATGGGAAGACTTGGATTAAAAAATCATTATCCTGATTTAATGGTTACAGGAAACAATTCTAGAACTATATATTGTTTCATTATCACCGAATAAAAAAATGATTTCTCCATCCCTATGAATAATGAAAACCCACATATTTCCTCTAAATATTACATGGGACCAGTCAAAGTGATACCAGAAGCCCCAAATCCCTTCAAGATATGAGAAGTTTCCCTATTGACCATTAACCCCCATCATTCCTTCCTATTATATAATGTAGGTTTATCTATATAGAATTAAACTCACCACCATTTCTTAGTCAAAAATAATGGACATCATTGTTGACGGATGTATGTAATTCTATTAATAGATTATATTTCCATAGTTGTAGTAGATCCGGAACTCTTAAGTAAGGATTTTATGTCCTCCATAGAAGGAACTTGTGTCTCCCATAAGTAGGCTCACCTAGAATAGTCGTCTCATGTAATTGATTATACTATCTCAAATGATTAGGTGGATGATGAACCTCTTTCATTGGCATATTGTGTCTTAACCACCATTGATGAGTTAACAGAGGATAACCTTAGTACTATGAAATATATTAGGCTAACCCTGACCTGTGCATCCATACCTCTAGAGTATAAGAATTAGTGTGTTTACTCCCTAAATCAAAACCATGAAATGTTTTCCTAAATCTATGGTGAGGTGCCTAATATAGACCCTTGGGTTTCCTTTCACTATCTTAGCTCCATGTGGGTCACCACATGTTCGTGAACCTCCCATAAAGATTCACCCCTCTCATGGTGCTATGGTCGAGGCTGTGGTTAAAAATAATATCATAGAAAACATCATTTTGGAAGTCCAATACTCTATATGATTAAGAAATATCATGACACTCAATAATAATAATTGTATGATCATAGTTTGTATAAACTTTGGGGACCTTAAACACCATTTTCTAATGGATGATCATCCACTCCTAGTAATAGGGCTGTTGATTGGTGCTACAAACTAGGTTCTAAGATATATTATTTATGTATGAATATTTTGTGTACAACTAGATATTGATGGCCCTTGTGGATGAGGAATCCACCACCTTCAGGGTTCCCCAAGGTAGTTTTAGTTATCATGTGATTCCTTTAACCATAAATAATGAATGATCCCATTTTTAGTGATTCATACACCACATATTGAAGCCAATTATTGGTACACAAGTTCAATTATATTTGGATGATTTTGTGTTCAAATATCACAAGCACCGAGACCATATCAAGAACCTTAAGAATGTTTTTTTCTTCCTATACTCCCATAATTTGAAGACGAACTCCTTTATTTGTTCATTCTGGGTAACCTCTGGAATGTTTCATGGATTATTCATAAGATATAGAAGAAACAATGTTGACATGGAGAACAATGATTATATAATCCAAATTCATACACTAATCAATCTCCAAGAGTAATGAGGTTTCCAAGGAAACATAGCCTATATACAATGATTTTTCATAAATATGGATTGAATATGTAATCCATTGTCAATGATAAATGATAAAGGAACCATTTATCGGTGGTTTGAGGAGTTCTGGAAAACGTTTGATTTCTTTAGTTGTACCTCCTACAACCTATGGTTCCGGTTCATTGTATTCCAAGAAAACCTATAGTCCCCTATGTGATTTTCAAAGAATATACAATCAGTTCCCATTTAGATGATAAAAATGATGAGGGAATATGAAAATATTTATACTATCTTAGATCCATGATCCTTGCCACAGAGAATAGATAACCCCTTATTGATAAGAGCTTTCTCACAGTATTTTTTATAGCGTAGAAGTTGAACCATTAATTTCATCATCATGAGATGTAGTTAATTTCTTGAGTGGACCCACTAAATTATATTCTCAATTTCCCAATGCAGATAAAAAAATTGGAACCATGAGCAGTGATCCTCTAGAATTTTGGTATCAGGTTCATCCCATATAAGACTTTCACTAACTAGGCATTGGAATATTTACTAGTCAACCATCTCTCCCCTAATGAAGTTCCCCTAGATGTCTATTTTATAGATAATTGTATCCTCTAAATGGTTTAGTTTGTACCATGTTGGTATATAAATTTCGATGGTGCCTCCAAAAACATGGCCGATAAAGGCTCAGAAACCCCCATCATAAAATATTATATCTAAGGTTCATCTTTTTAACTATGAAAAAGGTTACCTTTCCATAATCATACATATTATCAGAAGGTTGTAGACACAATGATGATGTGTATCGATCTCTCATTATTGGTCATGAGTTTTTTCTTAATATTGATATCCCCCACATGAATGCTAAGGGATACTCTAAATTGGTCATCAAAAATATCAATGGTGAATACATCATAAGAAAGAAATAGTATGTAGTCGTCAGCTAAAATACTAGTTTCATTCCCACACAAAAGTGACTCATGTTCGTCGGTCACATAATGGTTGAGATGATCCATTGGAAATCCTGACCACATCTCTTGCATAGTCGAACTAGAATTATAGTGTCATTTATGTGGCACAAAGGAGGTTTATCACCCTCGAAACCTCAAAATATGATAGGTGGTATGTAATCCAACCGGCAGCTGGTACTTCTATGACACGACACTGAATTCCCCCTATAGCATTTGAGACACCCAATTGGATAACTCCATTCATTGAGTATCTTTAGTGTAGAATTATCCATTCAGGCCAAGAGGAACATGATAAAATCCATCAACATACAGTATAGTTTACCCTCTAGAGAAGGCTTATCCTTAAAAGATTCTCTACAGAAATGGGTTTCATGGAATTCTATTTTGTTTCATGTATGGAGATGACATCCCTAAGGTTATGCTAGATGTATATTTTGATTCCCATGGCACCCATTATTTAGGATTTAATATTTCCTACTATATTTGTAGGGTGGTATACTTCTTTCCAACCGTGGTCCCTTACTACATCGAGTCTTCCAAGAGGTTTCATTCATGTGATATCCATGCTAAATTTGTTCATAGACCACTAAAGCCTCTCCATACCACTATGTATTATTATCCCTTTTTATTATGGGTAATCGACATCAAGGGGTCATACCATTCAGTGAAAACTTCTAATTATAGTTTTATTCGGACTACAACAAACATATTCTTTAAGTGGGCATAATAGGTTCCTCTTAGGGAATTCAAAACCCATAACATAATCTAATTTTTGATATCCCACATCATCCATCAATTTGGTGTTCTTTATGTTATTCCCATAGTTAATGGCACAAATATTTGGGATACCAAGCTAAAGAAAATCTACATTAAGTTCAACATCTAATCTAACTAAACATATAATTACAATGCATAAAAAAATGGGATGATTAAATAATTTAACAAGACCTACTCTAACATTAAAAAAAATATAGTATTACAACATACGAATTGTTGATAATGCAATCTCCCCAATTCACTTTCTTCCTATCAGATGAAGAATTGAAATTCCAACCATATGACCCAAAACTCTCTAGTGTAAGGAACAGAGGCAGTCATTTCAATCGGGGATGAGTTATTGTCACTCTAAAAATATTTCTATGACTAGAAGACTCTAGACAGAATAGAATAAGTCTATCTATATTTGTTGGAATCCCTTAAAGAGAATAGGCTCCAGTTCTTTCACAATTTAGAGAGGCACCAGAATAGGATATCATGAGTGTTCACTAATAAGGTTCTCCTCTAATATTTCCTCCAATGTGACATGTTTCTAGCTCCCATAACACTAAAGGTACCTAGAAAATAGCCACCCAAGTTGGATACCAAGTGGGATGGAACTTACATAATCCATAATATCTATTCTAATAGAGCATACAATTAGATCACCATTGATGGGGAAAATATCTAAACTCCCACAAATGAAACGTTTCTCAATATATAATTCATTTTCATAGCACCAGGGTCCATGTAAAATTACCTTAAACTATTTTCTAGGGACAATTTATAATCATATTGAGCTATTTGAGACCAGTTCAGGTAGTACGACCTTATCATGTTTTCAATCAGACCACGAGTCATGAACTTAAAAATTTTCTAGCCCCATATAGATGGATATTTATTAATTTAAACTAGAAAAAAAATCATATTTCAAGTTGAATGAATTTAAAATTTAAAGCCTAATTTCCTTAAAACATGACATCAAACTATGATCTTACATTGTATGAAACTATAATTTGTTATATGATAGGAGTGGGTCAAACCAAAATTTTATAACCCATGTAAGACCTATATTCATTGTACTATAAGTATAGGATGGTAAAAAATTATACCTTGGTGAAAATAAGGGTTCCTCATCACATATGAGAAGATCCATTGAAAATTTCATTAGTTTTCAACAATAAAATTTAGCCATACCCCATTTCATAAGCATGGGTGTCCCCAAAACAAACATGGGATACCTTAATTCACTCACTAGAGAGTATTTCCCCCCAGTACTAACATCATTTTCCTACTACATTATTTTATAGAAATATGTGTTGCTTTATTTCTTATCCTTGTTGAATAATTATCAATAACCAGACTCCTTGCCTTCAGGCCTAGAAACAAATTTTACATCCCTTTAGCCCCTTTGTTCCATTTATGGTCCAAGAATTGCAACATTAAATTGTATGTAGTTCATCTTAAGGTGTGCATATTTTTCAGAAGCCTCTTTATATCCTTTCACATTGGGTTTCAACTCTTCAGTTCCACAAAAACATCCTTTTGAAAAAACCTCCTTCTATAATTATCATGACATTGAACTATTTTCCACCTTTACCCCAGTCCAAGAATTATGAACTTATACATTATGTTGTTATTTTTAAGATATTTTGTTGCATGTGAACCTGTATGATGTCTTTTCATTTCATGATGTACCATTTTATTTCCACACTAACTCCCTCAAAAAATAGTTTATACGGTCAAAGAATAATCAATTTAAACTTTTTTTACATTCTGGTCTGTATGAACTAAATCAATGTGCAGTCAGCTTCAGGATCCCTTTATGTGGTTCAGGTCCTCTTTAGATCCTTTCAAATCTGGTGTTAACTCTTTTTAACCATAATAACATCCTATAATCCCATAGCCATCATCCATGAATTATAAACACAATTTATTTTCTATATGACCAAGACCTATGACCTATAATGATGAGACCGGGTAAAAAATTATGACCCTAAACTATTTGCATTTAGGCCTCTTTCATATGGTTTCTTCATCCCCAGTGTTTCAATAATCCCCTGACTCTATCTCTTTCTTGAACCATGTGGGGCTTTATTCCCAATACCATGGGATACATTGTGATTCCTAGGCCTTATGTCTTCGATCCCACCTATAGATTCACCAAAAAACCATTTGTTACTGAAAGTCTTATCACCCCAAAATACCCTCATGGCCCCCCTTTTAGGTATAATCCTATTATTTTTTTTCATTAATCAATATGTATTATGAGAGGCCCTAGTATACCAATATGAATATGTAATAAATTGGAATCTTAATAAAAACTCCCTACCAACATACTCATCACACAACATTAAACAATATCCTTACCCCATATAAAACTAAGACACCTCTTAATGTGTGTGGATTTACACCATAAAAGACTAGGATTCCCTAAATGAAAATTATGGGATGTTGATCAATCAAACATCCTAATAAAATCTAATTAAACAGTATACATACCCCATGAACAATCAAAATTAGTCATATGATATGTATGATATGGTCAAAAATATTACCCCTTAAAAATAGGGGATGTCCCATATCCTAATAAGAAAATATCCAATATCCCCATTAAAGTGCATAATAGATTTCGAAAGTTATATCCTACTATTTCCTTCCCCAAAACTATGTGTGGCTTGAATCCAAATCTATTTGAATATATTGGGACTCTCTAATATCCCATCATGGTACATTCCCAACCATGCACTCAATGTAACACCCCATTCTTCCACGGTACGCTTCTCTTTGAATAATACAGTAGCGTGTGTTGTACGCAACTTCGAGTTCTAACACACCCCAACCAATCAAACTAGCCGTTATGTATAGTAATACCTACATTTAGAAATTTTAGACATTTTATCATTCAAAATGGACTTCATTTTTGGATTCGGAATATCGAAATTAGCTTAGGGTGATTTTTTGGTGTTTTTTAGAAAACATTCAATTTTTTATGAATAGTGAAAAAAACAGTGAGTTATAGTTTAAAACTGAATTGTTATTTAAATAATTATTTATTTTATTTAAATTTAATTATGGTCAAAATAGATACATAATATGTATATATGTTCAATGTAATTCATTGGAGTTAGTGCTGAATAATTTTAGATATATAAAAATTTTATTGAACTTTTCACCGTCTTTTACCCACCTCCTTGGAGAATTCAGAAATTCACATAAAAAATAATATTACCACTTTTTTAAGTGGAATTTCAAAAATCTGAGAGACATGGTTAATATCAAGGATTAAAATGTGGTTTAATAAGATAAAAATAATTTTTGGTGAATACTAACTTTTTACTTTTATTTTCCATTATTAAAATTAAATAAGGTAATTAAGGAAGAAAATGATATTAATATTACCCTAACAAATGTTCTAATTCTATTGGACATGTTTATCTCGACAAAAAACAACCTTAGGAAGAAAATATTATCAATTAGGTCCACTTGGATTAGATTAGGACATTTATTATTATTTAATTCAAAGAAGATTTAAAAGAAGTTAAAATCGAAGTTTAATAAATAAAAAAATTACAATATAGAGTTATACATAAGATAAATTAGATTATAAATATTCATTAGAAATATAAAAATATTTCCTACATAATGGTAATTTATTTATAATTTTTAGGCATTAAATAATTTAATTTATTTATGACACAATGGTGATGTAGTAATTACCTAATTAATGAAATATTAAAACAATTGATATTATAAATATTAAAATAAATGTAATTTGAGACTTTTTATGAATTAAACTAATTTTTTAGGTTATTATGACTTAGTAGGATTGGGTATATAAATTGTTTTCTAAGTAATAATGTTGTTATTAAATTATCAAAAATAAAATACCCAATAGTGTCAAAACTGATATAAAAGAGTTTTCAAAACAAATATAATATTATTAATTGATATGCTATTACCAAAATTATATGATTCGGCCAATGGACTTATATAATTATCGGTTTATAAATAATATACCACATGGGGGTCTCTTAGAAGATTATAGTATGTATATTAACTATATAATATAAAAATACAAAGAGACATGGTAAATGTCAAACTATTTAACTTAGAGTTAAATAAAAAAGATAAAGTTAATATAGTGACCCAAACCTGTCTAAAACATATTGGTTGAGTGGTTTGCGACCTATCCCCACCTTAACCTTTAATGTATCCACTTTGGGGCCATTATAAACCGAATATGAATTTATTATAAAATAATATTTATATCATTTCCAAAGGTGCCCCTCGCCCCTCTTATAAAAGGGAACTCCCCCTTCTCTCTAATTTACACCTTCAAAGCCTTTTGACTCGGCCAAACCTTGCCCATATTATCTCTAAAAATTAATCACCTCGTCCTAGAGACCTTAGTTTGATCAAAAATCCAACCTATGGAGCCCTTTTGATCAAATGAAAAGGAAGAACCTGAAGAATAGGTAATGTTTTCACCACCCCCTTTCAAGTTCCTTTCTTCTTCACCTTCTTTTTTATTTGGTATTTCCATTATAAAATAATAACTCCAGTATATTTTATATATTTTTATGTTATTATAAATATGGTACAACCATATTCAGTATTCTATCCATCCTTTGAATGACATGTCACCATACGTGCGTACGTACGACCTAACGTCTCCACGTCGTGGTGTAATTGTTATTCAGTACATTATTATTTGGATGGGTATAATAATGATGTGTTATTCATGTAAATAATAAATGTAACATGATAATTATTCTGTATATAATATATACCATCCAATTATATATTATTTTAATTTCAAAATAATGATATTGTCGCTCGTGCGTAGGTATGGATTACCGTCTCCACGAAGGTGATGAGATTCATTCCCTTTCGTTTCCATTCAAAACTAATTTTTATTTGATGATTAAAAAAATTAGAGACATGATATAATTTTTGATACGAATAATATACATCCCATCCATAACAAATATGGATCACATAATAAATAATATAAAGAAAAACGAATATGTAAACACCAGAAATGATGATAAAACTAAGATATTATTAACAAATCAATTTTAAAAGATCATATATGATATCATATTAATGTATATGATTATTGTATAATTTAATAACAATTATTTCACCATTATACATTATGTTAACTGACCCTCAACCAAGGAAAAGTACATGGTAAGGGTTTATTTCACAATCTCTTCATTATTCAAGGTTGTTTATACATAATTATCTACTGGGACCTCTTTATCATCCACATACATGTTTCTTAAAAATTTATTTCATGAAATTCTTACTATTTTACAGAATATATGTTAATGTAATTTATAGCCTTTTTTACTTTTTATGAGAATTTTATAAAGAAATCTTTACGTCATTTTCCAAACAGGGTCGTTTTTAACCTTTTCGGCAAAATTAAGGTAAGAATGTTTTTTTAACTTATACGGCGGGTGTGGATATTTTCCACCATTGCAAAATCTTTGAAGCTTCCCTTACAAGAATATAAGAATATTTTCAAAGTAAATGTTCTATTTTATAATTATGTTACTTTTTAATGATTTAAAAAAAGAGTTATTTCTCTAAAATAGTTTTGATTTCATTTACATCAACATCCTTTGATGGATTTTAAACTTATTTGAAGTTGATTTATTATGATACAAAACATCCTTATTATATTTAAGGTTTTGTGATATGTTAGACTATGGATGTTTTACTTTTATACCATTCAATGTTAATGGATAAAGTATTTACATTTCGTATGCTAGTTTTAATACGAATATTTATATTATGTTTAAATATTTTCATATAAGTAATGAATTGGACTTAGTAAGTGACGGTTGGAGCTAGCTATAGCTCCTCGATGCATCAGTAGGTCTCATGAGACAAACTAGTGTCTTGGCACGAGGCCTTGACAAAATCTTATTTGGAGTCTTGGCACGAGGCCTTGGCTATGTGGTTATGATAGTTTGGCATTATGCATTCCATCATTATGAAAGTTGTTATTGATATTGCATGTGATTATTCGACTAGTAGAATATCCATTTGAATAAGTAAATGGAATTATTTAATTTTATCTTTTCAATATTATTCTGAAGTTCATGTTTAAAAGGCATTTTTCTTAGTTATACATCGCCTTAAATGTTTAAGCTTAGTGATGAACGTTTCCGCTATATTGTTATCCTTACTGAGAATTTGAGATCACCCCTTTCAATATTTTATTTTTCATAGGATGCGAAGAAGTAATTTTTGAATGACCTGCAGGGATTGTATGAGGGGATATGATGACAAGATGTTGTTGTAGTTTTTTTTACTTTATGATGTAATGTAAGACTTATGAATGTATCATGTTATTCTATGGCAACTAAACTAATCAGTCATTCAAGACATGATCTTTTGTGATCATGCCAATGTTATATAATAATGCACTAACTCTGGGTAACTTGGGTTGGGGTGTTGCAGTTTATATTAGAGTAAGTTTAGTACAAACCTTGTAAACTAGATTTAGATGAACTTTGATTAGAGCACATAGACCTAAGATGGACTTTGATGATTATTATAGAAGAACTTCCAACAATTTTGGTATTGTAGAGATTTTGTGAGTTTTCTGAGCAATACATCCCTATCTAGATATGAGTAGGTAGTGGCAGCTATGGCACAGATACACCTAGGGGTAAATCCCAAAAACACTGCTTTGAGCTAGACTCGAACGGGAACTGGTGCATGACAATGGGCCTTGCTGCCCTCTTGGTTACGACACTCCCGGGGGATATGCTTAGGATAATTCTAATTTTCTTTATAAACCATTATGAAGGGTTTATGAGTATATAATTTCTCAAAGAAAACATCTTTTTATGGATTATATCCATAAATAGTTCAATTTATGTAAAGTGTTTTACAAGTATAGAATTACGTATTTTGATTCATAAACTGATCAAGTTTATGCCATTGTTTAGAAATGGCGCCTAGTGGAAGAAATGGAAACTATATCAATGCACATATTCCATGTAGGGATTACCCTCCCTCTCAAAATAGTTATAGTGGAGCTGGTGATGCAACTGGTGCTGATTAGTTAATCACCGTACTAGGACAACTCACTCAGGTTATGAATAATAACCTTACCCGGACGGACCTCCTTGATCCATAGCGAGGAGGATCAATGTTTCATCGTTTCATGAGGCAACAACAACCAACATTCAATGGGATTACAAAGTCATTAGTAACTGAGTAATGGATAAGTTCCCTAGGGAAAATATTTCAGGCTTTGAGGAGTCGTGAAAGGGAAAAAGTTATCATGGCAGTTTATCGCCTCACTTGACATGTTGTTCAATGGTGGTCATTAATTCAAAACACAATGGAATATGATGAAGTATCAAATATGGAATGGAGGGAGTTAAAAGTTATTTTTGTAGAAAAATACATTCCTCATGACCATCGAGCGGATATGGAAAGACAATTTCTGAGTTTGAGGCAACTAAAGGTTGAGAATATTGTAATGTATGATTCTATCTTTACAAGGTTGGAGAGGCATGCTGTAGATTATATATGTAACCCAAGAAGTAAGATTTATCATTTCATGGATGGGTTAAAACCATTTCTCCATCGATCTTTAGTATCACAATCCTTCTCATCGTATGAAGATATTGTCTCATGTGCTATCAAGACAAACATGAATTCTCCAAGTCCTATGAAAACCAATTAAAGCAAGAGAAGAATACAACGGTGGATGAAGAGATAGATAAATGGAAAAAGGTAATGAATGATTTTCCATTATGTGATAATTATGGTAAGAAACACCATGGTACTTGCCTAAATGGAATGGTTGTTTGATACAAGTGTGGAGAATAAGGTCACCAGACTCGTGATTGCAAGGGAATGAAAGAGGTTGTTAATGTTGAATGCTACAATTGTAGAGAAATGGGGAATTATGAAAGTGAATTCCCTAAGCGCCAAGGAAACATACCTCCGAAAAGGCAAATGGAGAAAGGCCAATCTTATGCTGTTAGTACAGATGAAGTTGAATAATTAATATATTTGTGTTTTTTGACTCAAGGAATATATTCTGGTTATAAGAATAATGTGATATATATAAGGATTGTATTGTAGTAAGTTTTGTTTTCATTATGGTTTTAATATGATGAAGGTAATCATATTTTTAGTATGTGATAATAAGAATCATTACTTTGTTTGGGGAATCTGATGTTACTATTGATTTTAGAATTTATAAACCTTTAATAGAGAGAGTTTGGACAGAAGTATTTTGGATAACTATAAAGGTTGGAATGGATTATGTTGAACACTGGATAGTATGTTTTAACGTTAAAACATTTCTTAAGATTATTTTTGGAATATTATAATACTATAGTTTTAGGAAAAGGACTACCTTCAGGTTGGGGGATAACCCACCACGTCGGACAAAGCTGCAGGAATCGAACCCACAACCCTAGTGTGACAGACCTTTATTACCTACCACTAGACTACAAGAAGTACCTGGTTATTAAAAAATAGTTTTCATAATCTAAATGGTATGTTTTAATATTTGGAACTTTGTATGATTAGGATAAATATAATATTTTTGAGTTCTATTATCTTTTTGAGTGAAAGATGAGTTTGTGGTAGAAATTAGTTGAAGGTTGAAACATTACTTGTCAAATATATATATATATATATATATATATATATACCTCTCTCTTATTCTATGAATAAATTAATTCTTAAACATTAGTAAAGGGATATTAAAACGAAATATTTATTATCCTAATACCTTATGTTTTGTTGAACTGATGATATTTTAAATCACCATAGATTGAAAGCTTTGAGGCCTTCCATTTTACACTTGTTTGTGAATAATGACCTCAATCATTCCATACAAATATTTACATTTTTCCTCCAATTATGTGTCTCTAATTTCCACACATGTTCTCCTAATTGAGATCATAATTTTTTGGTGACTTTTTCATTTCCCTTTTCCTCTTATTAAGACTATGTTTTATTAAACTTATTTCCGATGTGAGTTTTGACAAAGGTATTTTCTATTTTCAACCTTTTATTTTTGAAGAACAATTTCAAATTGTGAGGATGAAATTTATTGAATGAGGGTAGAATGTAACACCCCAAGCTTCCATGGTACGCTTCTCTTTGAATAATAAAGTAGCATGTGTTGTACGCAACTTTGAGTTCTAAAACACCACAACCAATCAAACTAGCTGTTAGGAATAGTAATACCCACTTTTTTTAAAGTTTATAAATTTTATAATTAAAATTGGACTTCATTTTTGGATTAATAATATCAAAATTAGCTTATGGTGAATTTTTGTTATTTTTCTGAAAACATTCAATTTTTGATGAATAGTAAAAAACAGTGAGTTATTGTTTAAAACTGATTTTTTATTTAAATAATTAATTATTTTATTTAAATTTAATTAAGGTAAAAATAGCCACATAATACCTATATAATTCAATGAAATTCATTAGAGTTAGTTTAGAATAATTTAAGATATATAAAAACTTTATAGAACATTTAACCGTCTTTTACCGACCTCCTTTGAGAATTCAAAAAATCACATAAAAAATAATTTTACCAATTCTATGAGTGGAATTTCGAAAATCTGAGAGACATGTTTATTATCAAGGAGAAAAATTTGGTTCAATAAGATAAAAATAATTTTAGGTGAATAGTAACTTTTTTACTTTATTTACCACGGTTAAAAGTAAATAGGGTAATTAAGGTATAAATGATATTAATATTTCCCTAACACGTGTCCTAATTATATTTGACAAGTGTATCTAGACAAAAAGAAACCTTGGGAACAAAATATTATTATTTAGGTCCACTTGTATTAGATTAGGACATTTATTATTATTTAATTCAATGAAAAGTTAAAAGAGTTAAAATCAATGTTTAATAAATAAAAAAAATTTAATATAGAGTTATACATAACATAAATTATATTATAAATATTAATTATAAAGATAAAATTATTTCCTACATAATGTTAATTTATTTATAATTTTTAGACCTTAAATAATTTAATTTATTTATGACATAGGGGTGATGCAGTAATTACCTAATTTATGAAATATTAAACTAATTGACATTATAAATAAAAAATAAATACAATTTGAGACTTTTAATGAATTAAAAAAAATTTATAAGTTAATATGACATATTATGATTGGGTATATAAATTGGTGTTGAAGTAATAATGCTGTTATGAAATTATCAAAAACAAAATACCCAATAGTGTCAAAACAGACATAAGAGAGTTTTTAAAACAAATATTATATTAGTAATTGATATTATATTTCTAAAAATCTACGGTTCGGGAACAGGACTTGTAAAATGATAGGTGTATAATAAGTTGACCTCTTGGGGGTCTCTTGGATGTTTATAGTAAGTTTATTAACTATATAATATAAATATACAAAGAGACATGGTAAATGTCAAACTATTTAACTAAGAGTTAAATAAAAAAAGATAAAGTTAATGTAGTGACCCAAACCTATCTAAAACTTATTGGTTGAGTTTTTTTTCAAACTATAACCACCTTAAAATTTAAATAATTTGCTTTGGATCCATTATAAACCAAATACGAATTTATTATTAAATAATATTTCTAGCTTTTCCAAAGGTGCCCCTCACCCATCTTATAATAGGGCACTCCCCCTTCTCTCTAATTTACTCCATCAAATCCTTTTGTCTCGGCCAAACCCTGCCCAAATATTCTCTCAACTTCACTCAATTTGACCTAGTGGCCTTAGTTTGATTATAAAGCCAACTTATGGAGACCTTTTGATCAAATCAAAAGGGAGAACGTGAAGAAGAGGTAATGTTTTCACCACCCTCTTTCAAGTTCCTTTCTTCATCACCTTCTTATTTATTTGTTATTTACATTCTAAAATAATAACTCCAGTATCATTTATATATTGTGATGTTATTATAAATATGATACAACCATATTCAGTATTCTATCCATCCTTTGAATGACATGTCACCATACGTGCGTACGTACAGCCTACCGTCTCCACGTCATGGTGTAATTGTTATTCAATACATTATTATTTGGATGGGTATAATAATGATGTGTAATTCATGTAAATAATAAATATAACATGATAATTATTCTGTATATATTATATTCCATCCATTTATATATTATTTTAATATCAAAAGAATGATATTGTCACTTGTGTGTACGTGCTGATTACCGTCTCCATGAAGGTGATGAGATTCATTCCCCATCGTATCCATTCAAGAATAAATTTTATTTGATGATTAAAAATAATTTATAGATACATGATATCATTCTGGATATGAATAATATACAATCCATCCATAAAAAATATGGCTCACAGAACAGAGAATATAAAGAAAAATGAATCCATAAACACCCAAAACTATGATAATACTAAGATATTATTAACAAATCAATGTTAAAAGATCATACATGATATCATATTATTGAATATGATTCTTGTATAATTTAATAACAATTATTTCACCATTATACAAGAGATTAACCTAACCTTAACCAAGAAAAGTACAAGGTGAGGGTTTATTTCACTATCTCTTCATTATCCAAGGTTGTTTATACATAATTATCTAATGGAACCTATTTATCATCCAAATCCAGGTTTCTTAAAAATGTATTTCAAAAAATTATTACTATTTTATAGAATATGGTTTATAGTCATTTATAAACTTTTTTTACTTTTTATAAGATGATTATAATGGAATCTTTATGTCATTTTACAAACAAGGTCCTTTTTAACCTTTTCGACAAAATTAAGGTAAGAATGTTTTTATAACTTATACGGCGGGTGCAGCTATTTACCACCATCGTAAAATCTTAGAAGCTTCACTTAAAAGATTATAAGAATATTTTCAAAGTAATTGTTTTATTTTATAATAATATGACTTTTAAATTATTTCATAAAAAGATAAATTTCTCTCAAATAGTTTAGATTTCATCTATGTTAACATCCTTTGATGGATTTTAAGCTTATTTTTAGTTGATTTATTATGATACAAAAATTCCATATTGTATCAAAGGTTTTGTGATATGTTTTACTGTTGATGTGTTACTATAATACCATTCATGGTTTATGTAGAAATTATTTACATTTCATATGATAGTTTTAATACGAATTTTTATGTTATGTTTAAACCTATTCATATGAGGAATGCATTGGACATAGTAAGTGATGGGTGGATCCCGCGACAGCTTCTCGATGCATCAGTAGGTCTCATGAGACAAACTAGTGTCTTGGCATGGGGCCTTGACAAAATTTTATTTGTAGTCTTGGAAGGAGGCCTTGTCTATAAGGTAATAATAGTCTGGAATTATGCATTCCATCATTATGAAAGTGGTTATTGATATTTCATGTGATTATTCGACTAGTGGAATATCCATGTGAATAAGTAAATAGGATTATTTAATTTTATCTTTGCCATATTATACTAAAGTTCAAGTTTAAAATGATTTTGTTTTAGTTATACATTTTCATAAATGTTTAAGCTTATTTATGAATGTTTCTTCTATATTGTTATTCTTACTGAGCATCTGAGCTCACCCCTTTTGATGTTTTATTTTTCCCAGGATGTGAAGAAGTAATTTAGGAATGAACTGTAGGGATAGTATGAGGGGATATGAAGAAAAGATTTTATTGTAGTTTTTTTACATTATGACATAATGTAAGAATTATAAATGTATCTAGTTATTCCGAGGCTACTAAACTAATTGGTCTTTCGAGACTTTATCTTTTGTGACCATGAAAATGTTATGTAATAATGTCCGGCTCTTGGTAACTGGGGTTGGGGCGTTACACAAAACATGGGGTATTTCCTATCTAGTACAATCTTTTCTTCCACATAACCACATGTTAAACCAACATGATTGAGTGTGTGGAAGAATGTATCCCTTGGAACATAGTTTTCCCTCTAGCACATTCCCCACTAAAACAATTCTGCTTCATGTTCTCTATGATTTAAATATTTATCATCTTCCAATCAAAATATGCCCCATAATGGAATGTTCTCAGGCCACAGTCACTCACCTGCCATCTTGGGAACACACCTCAGAGGATCATCAGTAAAAAATAGAGGGTCTCATGTTTCGAACATCATCAATGGTTAATCCTGCATTTGTTCACCCTATCTTTAACTGACAGGGTTAGAGAATATAAATTTAAAACAAGGTAAATAGTTTTTCTTCACATGTCAGTTAATCCCGTTTCACTATTCGGGCCTTCAATGTTTCAATTTTACTCATGGTATTTATTGTTTTCCTTCTTCCCCCCCCAATGTGTTCCCTCTTTCATGAAATGAGAAATCCATAAAACTCCTTGTTTCTTGCATGAACCATGGATCACGAGGGATTTGGACATTGGTGGAGGACTTCATAAAGAATGGTTGTGAAACAAGAATACCCTATGGTCTTGGTTCTATAAACTTATACTATGATTTATGTTTTAATTATTATTTCCACAAATTATTTTCCATTAGTCCAAACTCTATGACCTAAAACCAGGAGTCCAATTGCAGGAATCAGAACATTAAACTATCTATGGGTACCCCCTAGAATATGGTGTGTGACATCGGGACTTTGTGTCCTTCAATTAATGATTGGTTTTCACTCATACCTACATAACATACCCATTTTGGATATTTACACCATTTATCTAGACTATCTGAACTTAAGATAAGATAACATAGTCTGATATCTATGGCAATAAACTAGGATCCCAAGTCCAATCATCAGGATATTAAACTATATTCTAGTCCTCTTGGGAATGTGTCATGTAATATTGGGTCCCTTATCCCCCCTTTCACATCAGGTTGTCACTGCACCATGCTATACATATTCTTTTAAAACTCTCACCTAATGATCTGTGTTCTATGAACATAAACTAATAGTCATGGGCCAAGTATCACAACTATAGAATGCTTAAAAAAGGTCTTTGGGATATTCTAATTTGTAGGGATTCTTACTCCTCGCTATTCATGTCAGGTTACCTCTCCTATTTTCCACACATATCCCTATTTATATATTTTCCCCCTTGGTCCAAGTATCATGACCTTAAACTCTTTGTTACTCACACAAAATTCTTTTTCATGGTTCATTGTATTCCAATATCCCTTTTCAATATAGTCCCCACCAAAGACTATGCATATTTATATACTATCATATCCCCACATCTACTTAGACCGGGTGGGTACCATTCAATATAGTCACATGTAGGATCTACAAGATGTAAATATTCTTAGATCCACTTTATAATCACAAGATGTTAAACTATGTGATACATCATCCCGATTGTGTGACATGAAGTTGCCAATCCAACATCCTCACTATACAAAATTAAATAGTGTGTCCAATTTCCTCACCATATGATGTAAAATTCATTCTTATAATCCTCATTTCATGATGTAAAATTGTGGAGCATCTTCATAAATTTTCCGACAAACCCTGTACTTCGGTTCCAGTCACCTAACACATCGCGCTTGTTCTTCAAGCAATGATTGGAATTCGAGATGAATCTCCCCTTGGAAGATGATTTTGAACTTATTAAAACTAATACACCTACCCAGTATGATTAAATCCACGATGGAGTAATTACAATAAGGTTGAATTCCTTTTTAAAATTACGCTATTTCATCGACATGATTTACGTGTCACTTTAGTTGGATCCTCATCCTCCTCCACATCTAAATGGCGCCCTTGAAAGAATAGTCTCATCCCAGAATGGGTCACTTACATCCTAGGAACATTCCCTCAAAGAATTGAAAAGAAATTTTGATATAGGTATTGTGTTTCAAACATGGCCATTGGTCGACCCTCATTAGTTTGTCCTCATACTCAATAAAAATATAATGGATTTTTTGTATTGAACATGTTCAAGAGCTATCCTCCATCATTATGAAACTCTCCTCATATTAAAAATCATGGGAATCTCAATTCATGCCCATTATTCCCCTTATTTCAGGTAGAATTCATCTCCCATGCAATTAACATATTCATGAACCAGTGTACTCTCAAAAAATAAAGATAGTTTTCCATAGATCCCAATTCCATAACAGTAGATTTTCTATTCTTAAACACTCATTGTGGTCAGCCCGAAAATGTAAAACATGATTGTTCAATGTTTTTATGACACAATAATATAAATGGAAAATGACATGGTCAAGTCGTGTTTCTCCCATCGATCACAACTCGCGGCTGCTTAAGGATTTGTCATTGGTTTACTCATGATTATGAATTTAGTATGATATTAAGAGGAAACAAAAGAAATATGTAAAATAATTCAAGTTTTTCTAAATAAAGAAACATATATAGTTGGGGATGGTCAAAAACACTTTGAACCCTCTCTTATGTCCCATAAAGAATCCCTCTATGGCTACACCCTAGAGATTGAGCACTCTAATCCTTCCAAACTTTGGTGTATGGCCTCCATGGACTAATGAAGACTTATGTGATTTTCTTCCTCTAACTCAACACATAGATAACACTCATCATTTCTAATATCCACCAAATCATACTCATATTAGTTCTCATCTATCTGAGATACTACCTATTTTAATTGATCCGCAACCACTACCTGTTAATCCTAAAATTTTCCGATGACCTATTCTAAATAATTGAGGAAGGATTTTCAATGATTCCCAAGCGCCTCCATATATAGTATTTCCTGATCATCATTCGGGAGATTCTGGGTGATATGATATTTTTCCTTGTGTTTTTTAAACATCCAAATACTTTCTCTCCACATGCACCTACTAACCATTATAGTTGTGGACTTGTTCTAAGAGAGAATGACTATCCACCCTTTTTATGCCCAGGATATGTGGTCATTGGTGAAGGGGCCTCATCAGGATCACTAGGTATGACTACGGGGTGTGAGTGATGATGTTTTCAAGATCCTTCATTCCCTACACCAGGTAATGTAGTTATCCTTAGTGATATCTGACCTGGAGTATTTTAGAACCTTTAGTGGTGCGGGATCAAATTTTGGTAATTCAATGAGGACAACAATTGAAACGGTCATCATCTATAATACTTTTGATTGGGTTAGGCTCTGGATCAATATGTTTTCCATCTTCATCTGGCCCTTCTTTAATATAATATCATCTTATATTCTTAAGATACACCCCTCTAGGGGATTAAATAATAACTAAAATATGATTCTATCATGACACTAATTCTATTTTATGTGGGCTGAATAGTTCCAGCAGAGTTGACACATCCATCAAAGAAGGTTCCCTAGATACCCTAGTCATGGTTGCATAGTCAGAGTTCACCCTCACAAGAAATAAATGAATGAAAAACATGTTTGTTAGTTTGAACAATGATAAAGGGTTGAAAAAATATATATCACATAATGGATAAAGAGTTACAAAGGATTCATATTTGGTCGAGGAAAGGTCCAAAAGTCTCAATAGGGAATTCCAATATATGAGACCCCTCAACTCCAATTGAAAATTAAACAGTTATAACTGACCCCCCAACATTGGTTGATTAAGAGTTTCTTGATAACAAATACCCACATTGATGAAATGGATCTATTAATGTTTGAAAATGGATCGGTGGATTGATATTAAATCTTCACATAAAGAAAAGGGAACTCAAAAATGAACTACCTTGGGTGACCAACATTACTAGAAGTAGACACCATAGTTGGGATAGTAGGGCGTTGTACCCCATATATTAATGGGAGGACCATAGGCTTTGTGTATCCCACACCAAACTCCTCGATATAACCTCTAATTTTGGAATCTTTTGTTAAAGGCTATGTATCATGCTCTCCAACTTCCAATGGAGAACCCTCTTCCCATCCAACATGAAACCATTTCACATCACAATCATTCTCCTAGATAAGACACATCTTAGTTAGATACACAAGATAAAAAGGAGGAAGGGAATAAAGAGACATGTTTTTTAACAATCTTCCCTCAAGGAGTTCAACAAAGTTAATATCATCTGAATGAGTGACCATTCCACTCTCTCGGGGACTCCCCTACATAGTAGACAACCCTTAAATTTTCTATCACTAGATCCTTATGTTTCATTTCCAATCAATTCCTCCTATGTTGATTATTCTTTATATGGAACATGCTCATATTCAATCACACCACCGAAAATCATCTGCACCTATTTAGAGGGATGATTAGGTGTCCCATGTTGATGGGAAAAGGCATCCATAAATTCTAAGTATTCAAAACTTTTGTGAAAGTGCACCTAGGAGATGATCTAGGATTTCCTAATAGAAATAATATTTTAAATAATAAAACATTTATTTTCAAATTTTTTAAACCCACCAAAGTGAAATTTTATTAGAAAATGTCACTTTTTTATGTTTTTGTGGATTTTTTAGCTTAATTTTAAAAATAGCCCAATTTTGGGATTTAACTATTTTATTTTTATTTTTTATTTAGGATATGATATCATATAAACTAATAGAAACTGTGAAAATAATATTTTTTCCACATCCTAGAAATCTTGGGATAAATTTCATCAATCTGGACCACTAGATCAGTCCATCAATTGGATTCCAAAAATCAGTTCACAACACAAGACTGTAAAACTATTCATAGAAATACGATTTTTTAAATATGAGATTATATCTCAATGATGGTTGGTTCAATGAGTGTTATGTTATACATGGATGTTTATATATAATTTATTAACATGTTTCATAAATAATTCCAAACCTGTATCAGTATTTTAAAAGACCAATAAGGCATGGGAAATAAAATAAATGGAATTTGGAGAGACTACATTGGCAGTTTAAATTTTTGGAGTAAAAAGGGAGTAAATATATCATCACAAGGAAACAATATTTTGAAATTTTTAGGTAACACCTGAAAGATATAATATATAAACTTACATGAAGGAGTTTGTGCATGATTCGGCTATTTTATGTGGCTATCACATGAATTATTTCGATGGGAGAATCTAGCCTATAAAATAAGGAGAGCTCACCCATCACAAATCACCCCAATCCATCCAGTTGACCATTATTAGAAATGATGTAAGGGTCTTATTGATTTTTTAGGATTTATTTATTTTCATTTTATTTTAGTTTACTTTTCTTATGTAACCCAATCATATTTTTATTAATGTGTTTCACCTTTCTTATTCCACGCCTTTATTTCTCTTCCAAACATAATATCATTATTTATATATTATATCTTCCACCATTATCTCTATTAAATTATCAATGAATGTCAGTAACCTGAGGCATGGAACTAGGGGAGGTTTCATTGAGTTTTTTGTTATTTGCCTTCAATTCAGAAATGTTTTAATATATTTTTGTGGACGAAAGAGTATTTCATGGGTACGGTGGTTGTCCACCAGTAAATTTTTTTAATTCCATTTATTTTCATTGATTATTTATTTTTTCCATCACTTATTTTAGGAAAACTGTTAATATGGTATTGTTGGAGAATCCCGAAGATTTAAAATAGAATACGGTGGAGTCAAGTCTCTTGGGAATAAAAATCTCTTTTGAGGTGTTATGCTATTTGAATATTGGATGAGGTGTGGCTTGGTGTGAAAGAGGCAAGCTAAAATCACAAAAATAATAAATAAATGAGAATTAATTCATTAATGAGGTTTTTCAAAATGAATTATAAATTTGATTCAAGAAGCAAATAAATAATAAATGAACAGTTGTTATCAAACCCTAGGATTAATACATTTATTCTTCAATTTTGTTTAGTTCACATGTGAATTTTGATTCAATATTTACATTTCATTAATTTAATTTCCTGTTTTCATAATCGCCTAAATCAAATATTTTAAAAATATATATAAAGAACAAAAACAATTAGATTTGGTGAATTATAATTTTTGATTGTATAAATTGCGAAACTCCTCATAGGAGATGACTCAAGTTAGCCATTTCATTGTATTAGGAAAATAAATTTTCTTTTTCTTCACCCTATGACATGTATGCCTTAGTTCTGATATCCAACTTCTTGATCCCTTCCTGATTCAGCATCCACCATGGACTCTCTATTTTTAGGTTCATCCTCAGCATTCCTCAAGACGACTAAAGCATGAGGAATGCAGCGGTAGTGGTTGGATATAAAATAAGTTGTAGTTTATTTCTAGGATCCTCACTAGCTATAGTATCTTTTATCCGAAGAGATCCCTTCTTTCACCCATGATAGCTTCTGGGGAAGCCCCTCCCCCCCGAAGAGGCAGGGGTGCAACATCCCCTTTCACCACCACCAATGTAGCTCCATATTGAGCTTCCCCAAATTCTTGGATAGACCCTCAAAGAGCATCACACATTCCACTTTTTTAATCTATCACCATGATTTCTAGTGTGATTACCCAATTAAAATTTAATATAATTTCACGCGGATATGTTACTACCTAGTTTTCTGAATATCTCTAGGAGAGTCCAGTAATGATATTGTTCAATGGTATCATAATGGCCCCCCATGCTATCTCTTATGAACATAAACAATATATGAAAAGGATTCATGGATTTCAATATTCACTAATCCTCATTTTAAATCTCTTTATTAGTTGTTGGATGCATCCAAATTAATAGGAAAACTGATATGGCATGTATGGCTCTCAATATGTGATTCTATCTATCATGTCAACCATCACATACCCTATAAGGTTTGAAATTACTCCATATACTCTAGTTTCCCATCTATGTTGTACACTATATCTCCAACAAGGTCTGAAAATATATGGATGTTAAATTTTGTGATTTTATTTTGCAAGAACCCGGTTCTTATTTTTGAGGTACATGTTTCTTCTTTTCACTTTTCCTTAGGTTTTTTTGAGAAAATAACGAAAATGGTGGAAAATCATCAATTTTGGGACTACACACCATGTACTTTTCCACACACTATATACGTTTTTCCGTGTGAGATGAGTACACAGGGTGTGTATCCTTGCTGGCGACTAACGGTGTAAAAACTGATTACACGCCGTTTAGTGGTCCTTTACACACCTTGTAGTTAGCTGGCAGACGAAATAGTAAGGTGGTGGAAGTAGCCGCTAGCTGGGTGACAGTACACGCTGTGTACTCGAGAATACACACCATGTACTCATGTCGACAGATGAATAGTTTGGCGGTGCCTCCAGAGGAACAGTAATATGGGGGGAATACACGTTGTATAGTCAAAATTATATGCCGTGTACTTTGTTTTTTGCGCTTAAAATGGGCAGTAGAAAACCCTATTCACATGATTGGCTTATAACCGGACAGGAGCTCCGGAGAGGACGGCTGAACCTTCATGGACCTCCAGATCGAGCATCGGGAATCTGTTTCCACTTCCGTCGATCAAGTTGGTACCGCGCGGGTAATCCCTCCCATCTCCTTCCGTAGATCATGACAATTTTTCATCTAATTGATGTTATTTGAGGTTGAATGATAATTCTTTTCTCTCAGATCTACGTCGTCTTTGGGCGTTTCTAGAATCGATGTTTATATATACCATTCATGGATGTTTAAGGTAGGTGTCTTGGTGTTAATTTCCAACCGATGTGCATTTTTGTGTACCGTTGTGATACACGCCCATGAATGGGGTGTCGTCAGGCTGATACCTTGTTGAATTAAATACCTATAATTGTTTAGGTAATTTAAATGTGATAATAAACTACTGTTTGGGATCATTTCATGGATCCAGGACCACCCCAGGGGTGCATTTCTCTGTTTAGCTGTTTGGCACGGATACCCGAGGGTATCCCTTTATAATAATGATTATAGAATTGCCTTGAGAGGAATTGCATGTGTATTGATTGTTTACATGTTGGGCATGGACCAGTTACTTGTTTTGCATGAGGGAAGTGTTGTGATTATCCTATGGTAAATGTACTACTTACCCTATGGAAAACTTCTTCCATGCCTGTGGGCTATTGATTCTATGAATGTGGGTGCCACCTCATACGCTTGTGGGCAATATTCGATATTCCTGTTGGCAGATTCCTGTGTTTGGATTCTCTTACCTGAGGGTAAGGGTTTACACGCCTGAGGACACTGACAATTTTACTTAGAATTTTTACTATAGTGTTATCTTAAATTAGATTTTAAATGTATATTAAAATATCAATATAACTGGTAATGTTAGTTACTTTTGAGTACTTCGTAGTTTATTGCATTTTTACTACTGGACACTGTTGTTAAATCTTTTCACATGGTTGGGCATGGGTCTTTGGTGGGTGTCTACTGAGATAATTTCTCACACCCTATTTGGGTCATTTTTTCGGTCCAAAAAGATTATATTTCTGTAGGTTTGGATAAGGGAAAGGGTCCTTATAGAGGTACTTGATTGCTGCTGAGGAGTAGGGGAGCATGGGACCGGGCTTCGGCTCGTGATGATACCTGCTGCTTTGTTTTGGTTTTACTATACTATATTGTTGTGTAACATGTTCTGGCTATTTTCTTATAACTTGAGATATGTTGCATCATTATCTATAGAACTGTTGGTTATCTGTTACTGCAGTTGTTTATTTTAAATGTGTATGTTTTATTTCTTCAGCTATTGTTTTATGGAGTCTATTTATTTTCGTTGTGATGCACTTTGAAAATTGAGAGAATAGTTTCCCCACTATCAGACCTGGGTCGTCGCTAATAGTCGGCAGCCTCTGGCCAATGGGGAAATGCACTTGATTTCACGCGGTGAACTCGGTTCGGGGCACCCGTTGAGTGGCACCACGAACCAAGACATTACAAAGTGGTATCAAATGAGTTATTTTCTTTGACTTACTATTTAGATCCCTAGTCAGGGATAGGATGAGAATGGTAGTTTGTAATAATCTATGCCCGGGCGTAGCTAACCCGTGTACATGGAAAATCCAATTTACCTCGTGTTGCAGTTTTTTCTGATTTCACAAATTTTACAGTTGAATTTATTTTTACAGAGGGGTGATGCACTTGTATTGTGATATTTATATTTTATTCATGGGTTATATTTAGTTTCAACCCGATGAGATAAGGTTATGCCATCTCATGAATCACTTAGGTACATTCTAGAAATCACATGTCATGCATAGTTTCCCTGCCATGTAGTTGCATTATAAATTACATGTTGTTGTGATAGTTATGGTGCTAGAAAAAGCATGCTGTTGTGAGAGCTGCTTTGATAAATACTTGCTATGTGATAGGGTATTATTGTGTGAGCCTGTTTATCGAATGGATGCCAAACTTTGGTGTTTGGGGAGTATGGGCCCTCATTGACTGAAATTTGGTGGATCATTGGTTGTTTATCCTGTTATAACACATATACGTTTCCAACATTTGAGTCGCGGGGAGTATGGACCCTCACGGATCGGAATTTGGCACTTAGGTGTTGTTCATCAGAATTTTCTGGGTTCCAGAGAAGTTTCTGAGGCATACTATCTGAAAAACCAGTATAAACACCATGTAGTACATTAAACACACCATGTATGTTCTTCTGTTTGGGAAGAAAATAGAACTTTTTGAGTACACGCTGTGTACCCTAAGTATACGACGTATAGTCTCTTCCCATGTCATAGCCCGTGTGGGTGTGGACACGGGGAAGGGAAGTGTTTGGGTCGAACACGCCATGTACCGTAAGTACACGTTGTGTTGTGTTTACCTAGATTCCACCCGTGTAACTAACAAACACGGATGGGGACACCTTAATATATACACGGCGTGTCCATTACGGAACATGCAGTGTAGTGTGAGCTGTGTATCCAGCCATGTAACTAACAACACGGGTCATTGGAGCTCATCTAGTACACGCCGGGTACCTATGGGACATGCCATGTAGTCTTGTATGAGGATAGAACATGTGGTTTTAGCCGTGTGGCTAGGAAGATGGAGTGGTGTACACGTTGTGTGCGAGTGTAACATGCCATGTAGTATCAAGCCGAGTAGTCGGCCGTGTCACAAACGACATAGGAAGTTGGAGAAATTACACCATACACGCCGTGTAGATTATATACATTCCATGTAGTTTTGTTTAACAGGAGACAGGTGGCATGGCCGTGTAGAAGGACCCAGGTAGGGGAAGAATATTCAGGTACACGCTGTGTAGTCAATATACACACCATGTAGTCTTGTTGTTCAATTTTGACTGCCTTCTTCCTCCTATTCCTCTTTTGGTTCCTTCATTTTAAGATTGTGATAATCTTGATCTAAGGTGTTCATTTGACCTTGTAGTGTCAATCCTCTGAGACAACCATGCGTTGATCACCAAGAGAGCGGCAACGATAATACTCCAGAGATGGTGGGCCATGGGCTACCAGTGGATCCTCCAGCGGAGCCTGACGAGGAACCCGCCTTTATACCAGACACATTCGCAAATGCGCAGTTCCGTGGAGGCTTTATGTGGTTCATGCAGACCATTCAGGGACCACCACTGGCAGCCACATCTATGGAAGAGCTGACTCATATATCCCAGCAGCAGCATCCGCCTACGCTTTCAGGGGATGGCGGACCACAGGCTGTGGAGTCTTGGTTGGGGTCTATGCAACTATTTTCGAGCACCTAGAGACACATCCAGGGCAGAGGGTCAAGCTCGCGATGTACATGCTGCATGATTCCACCAAGAGGTGGTGGGATGTCACCCCTCAGTCAGAGCATCACAAAGACATGGCGTTGGAAGATTTCTTGACAGCCTTCTATGACTTCTTCTTCCTAGAGATGCTGAGGGCAGATTGAGCTCGAGAGTTCATGAATCTGTAGTAGGGAGCTATGTTAGTGATGGATTATTCTGCTCATTTCACCGAGCTTCGTCATTTTGCACCTGTTCTGGTGGGTGACGAGATGTTGAGAGCCAGACTCTTTGAGGATGGTCATCGATATGACATCTGAGAATTGGTGAATGTTTTTAGGTTTCCTTCAGTACATGCTATTGTAAACCAGGCACTGATTACAGAGAGGAACCTGCGGGAAGCTAGTGGTGTGAGCCAGGGGTGTTCAATACCATTTTCTGGTACTATTTCTTCTGGTAAGAGGAAGAGACCAATGGACTTCTCTCAGGGTGTCAGTACCAACCAGAAGAAAGTTTCAGGTGGCCAGGTCAAATTCTACCAGTGTGGTAAGGAAGGGAAAAGGAGACCTCAGTGTCCACAAGTCCCAGTGGAGTTTCAATCTTGCGGTAGGATGGGTCATCTACAACGCTTTTGTAGGGCATTTCCACCAGTGGCTAGTGAGAGGGGTTCTGTGAAGACTCCGTGTGCGGGGCCAGGACCAGCAGCTTCTTACCAGTCGGGGAACTGGAATACGTCAGGGTGTGTAGGAAGAGATAGTGGATGTGGTCGTGGTAGCCAGCCACGAGGATCCCAGAGGCAGTAGGTTGGGACAGATTAGGGTATCCAGGCTGTGTCGCAGGTCTGTGGCACTAGGAAGATATATGCAGTGCAACAGACCCAGCAGGAGCAGGATCCCGGAACTTCTACAATCAGAGGTACTATACTAGTAGCTTCTGTCTTATCTTTTGTACTTTTCAATATGGGTGGTACACGTAGTTTCATTTCTGTGCCCGTTGTGGAGAGCCTTGGGCTTTGTGTTTCTTCTTCTTCTGTTATGAAGCTAGACACTCTGTTGGGGACTATAACGTCTAGTGTGCGTTAGTTCAAGGAGTGCCCCCTTGTGGTTGGTGGGTGCCACTTCCATTAAGACATCTATGTCTTAGAGATGACGAGCTATGATGTCATTCTCAAGATGGACTGGTTGGTTCCCTTTCTGGCCATTATGGATTGCTATTGTCGCAGGGTGAGTTTCACATCACCAGAGGGTAGAGAGTTTCTATACAAGGTAGAATGGGATGTTCATGCGAGTCGAGCTGGATGAGACCATCATGGGTGAGGTGGTATCACAGCCCAGATTGTGAGCTTATATCTGGATGACCAGTGGACTTGTCAGAAGTATTTGCCTCCAGTGGTTTGATCGTTTCTAGGATGTCTTCCCAGATGACTTTTCAGTTCTTCTTCATAGCATGAGGTGGATTTCCCTATTGAGCATGTTCTAGGTGTTGCACCGGTGTCCATCCCTCCTTATAGGATGGCTATGCCTATGTTTCAGGATCTCAAAAGGCAGTTAGAGGAGTTACAGTCAAAGGGTTTCATCCAACCCAGTACTTCTCCTTGGGGTTTGCGAGTCCTTTTTGCGAAGAAGGCAAATGATACCCTCAGACTCTTTGTAGATTATCAGAATCTGAACCAGTTGACGGTTAGGAAATGATATCCCTTGCTGAGGATTTATGATATCTTTGATCAACTTCGTGGAGCACGAGTGTTCTCAATGATTGACTTGAGGTCATGATATCATCAGCTGCGCGTTAGACCATCAGATATACCGCTTACATCATTTCGGAGAAGATATAGTGTGTACGAGTACTTGGTTATGCCGTTCAGACTCATGAACGCTCCAGAAGTCTTCATGGCACTGATTAATCATGTATTTCATCCTTATCTGGATTCTTTTGAGGTAGTATTCGTGGATGATATCTTGGTGTACTCTCACACTCGACACAACCATTCCACCCATCTTGAGATCATATTGAGAAGACTGAGAGAGCACAAGCTATATGCTATGCTCCAAAAGTGCCACTTTTAGATGGACCAGATACACATCCTTGGTCATATCATTTCAGTGGTAGGAGTTTCCTTAGACCCAGAGAAAGAGAGAGCAGTAGTTTCCTGGGAGTAGCCTAAAAACGTGTTTGAGATATGGATTTTCTTAGGGATGGCTGGTTACTACAGGAATTTTATATAGTACTTTTCCCACTTAGCAACGACTTTGACAGGTTTGACTAAGAAGGGTGTGATGTTCGTTTGGTCGAAAGCTTGCAAGATAGCCTTCCAGGAGCTGAAGGGAATGTTGACATCATCACCGATCCTGATACTCCTGGAGTAGGGGATTAGCGATCCAGTTTACTGTGATGCATCAGGTATTGGGCTAGGAGCTGTGTGGATGTAGGGAGACCAATTAGTTGCGTACGGGTCTTGGAAAATGAGGCCACAAGAGAGGAATTACCCGACACATGATTTCGAGTTGGCTACAGTTGTTCATGCATTGCGCTATTAGAGACATTACCTTTTGGGAGAACATTTTGTGGTGTACACAGACCACAAAAGTCTCAAGTATAACTTTACCCAGCGTGACTTGAACCTAAGACAATGAAGGTAGGTTGAATACCTTCAGTACATCGATTTTGAGATTGCTTATACACCTGGTAATGGTAATTCAGTTGCAGATGCACTGAGCAAGAAGACTCAGACACAGGCAGTTCATGAGGCCAGTGGCGAGTGGCAGCTTATGGATTTGTTCTCGGAGATGCATTTTGAGGTGCACAATAGTCTGGGAGAAACATATCTTTCTTCTTTAGTTTTGACCACTACCCTCCTAGATAGATTGAGGATGAGACAGCTACTAATTCATAAGGCCAAGTTCTATGGTAGTCGGTGGCAAGTGAGGACCCTCCTCTTGGGTGGACGATAGGAGATGATGAAGTTTTGAGTTTCCATGGACGAGTGTGGGTTCCAGGGGAAACACGCGAGGTGCTGATGTGAGAGTTTCATGATTCACCATGGGAAGTTCATCCTGGAGTTACCAAGATGTACCGAGACTTGAGATGTCAGTACTGGTGGCTGGGTATGAAAAGGGAAGTAGCTATTTTTGATACGAGGTGTTCCACCTCTCAGTAGGTGAAGGCAGAGCATTAGAGGTCAGCCAGACTGTTACAGTAGTTACCTATTCTAGAGTGGAAATGGGATGATTTCATGATGGACTTCGTGAATGGGTTTCTGAGGTCACCTCGAGGCAATGATGTCCTGTGGGTTGTTGTGGACAGACTCACAAAGGTAGCTCACTTTTTTGCCGATCAAGGAGACCATCGGTGTTGACAAGCTATGGAAGCTGTATATCAGAGAGGTCATCCTTCTTCCAGGGGTTCCTCGTTCTATCATTTCAGATTGGGATGCCCATTTCACGTCTTGTTTTTGGAAGAAATTTTAGAGGGGACTGGGTACACAGGTGCTTCTGAGCACAACTTACCACCCCCAGACCGATGGTCAGTTAGAGCATACGAAACAGGTGCTTGAGGACATGCTGTGTGCATGCATCCTAGGCTTTAGTGGCTCTTGGGAGAATAATATCCCCCTATTTGAGTTTTCCTATAATAATAGTTTGTTGGAAACTATTGAGATGGAACTTTACAATGCTTTATATGGTAGGCCTTGCTGATCACACTTGTGCTAGTTAGAGGCAGGTGAGGAATCTTTACTAGGACCATGTAACATCCAGGAGAGTTCTGAATAGGTCCATCTAATTCAGAAGAGGATGGCTACCGCACAGTCTCATCAGAAATCTTATGGTGATCACCACAGATGACGCTTGGAGTTCGTGGTTGGGGATCAGGTTTTATTGCATGTTTCACCAAGGTTGAGACACTGGTGGATCAGGATATAGGGATAACTTTCACCGAGGTATGTGGGGCCATTTGAGATTCTAGAGACAGTCGGGCTGGTTGCTTATCAATTGTAGTTACAACAGAGGTACCGAGCTATGCAGGACGTCTTCCATGTATCTCAGTTGCGTCGCTATAATTCGGACCCTTCTCACATCTTTCATCCTTAGGAGTTTGATCTTGAAATAGATGCGTCCTTTTAGGAGCATCTGATTCGTATCATTGATAGGAGCATGAATATTCCTTGAGGCCAGACAGTTCCCCCCGTACGGGTGCTATGGTAGCATGGCCAAGTGCAGGATGAAACCAGGGAGCGGGAGTCTGATGTACGTGCTCAGTGGCCAGATTTGTTCATAGATATATCTTCACCACCCTTGGAAGGGAAATTCAGGGATGAATTGCATTAAGGGGGGAAGTTTGTTAGAACATGGTTCTTATTTTTGTGGTATGAGTTTCTTATTTTCTCTTTTCCCTAGTTGTTTTGAAAAAATTAGGAAAATGGGAAAAATACCTCAATTTTGGGACTACACGCCATGTAAATTTCCGCACACTGTGTAATTTTGGCTGTGTTTGATAAGTACATAGGGTGTGTAGCCTTGCTGGCGACTAAGGGTGTAAAAACCAACTACACACCATGTAGTGGTCCTTTACACGCCATGTAGTCAGTCGGTAGATGAAATAGTAAGGTAGGGGAAGCACCCACCAGCTGGGCGACAGTACACGCCGTGTAGTCGTGAATACACGATGTGTACTCATGTCGATGGATGAACAGTTTGGTAGTGCCGCCAGAGGAACAGTTAAATGAGGGGATTACTTGCTATGTTGTCAAAATTACATGCCATGTACTTTGTTTGTTTTTTGGTAAAATGTGCAATAGCCAACCTTGTTCACATGATTGTCTTAGAACCGAAAGGGATCTCTGGAGAGGATGTCCAAACCTTCGTGGACCACTAGATCGAGTGTCGGGAATCGGTTTCTGCTTCCGTCGATCACGTTGGAACTGCACGGTTAAACACTTCCATCTCCTTGCATAGTTCTTAAGAATTTTTCCTATAATGGATGTTATTTGAGGTTGAATTATAATTCTTTTACCTCAGATCTACATCATCTTTGGGCATTTCTGGAATCGACGTTCACATATACCGTTCATGGGTGTTTAAGGGAGGTGTCTTGGTCTTAATTTCGAACTGATGTGCATTTTTTGGTACCGTTGTGATACACGCCCATGAATGGGGTGTCGTCAGGCTGAGGCCTTGTTGAATTAAGTACATAGAATTGTTTAGGTAATTTAAATCTGATGATAAACTACTGTTTGGGATCGTTGCTTGGATCCAGGACCACCCTGGGGGTGCGTTGCTCTGTTTATTCGTTTCCCCATATACCCAAGGGTATGCCTTTTTAATAATGATTATAGAATTTCCATGAGAGAAATTGTATGTGTATTGCTTGTTTACATATTGGGAATGGCCTGATTATTTGTTTAGCCTGAGGGAAGTGTTGTGATTAGCCTGTGGGCAATGTACTACTTAGCATGTGGGAAACTTCTTCCATGCATGTGGGCTGTTGATTCTGTGCCTGTGGGAGACACCTCGTACGCCTGTGGGCAATATTCGATATGCCTATGGACAAGTTCCTATGATTGGATTCTCTTACCTGAGGGTAGTGGTTTACACGTCTGAGGACACTGACTGTTTTACTTAGAATATTCACTATGGGGTTATCCTAAATTAGATGTTAAATTTATATTAAAATGGAAATATAACTAGTAATGTTAGTTACTTTTTAGTACTGCTTGGTTTATTGCATTTTTTCTACTACACACTATTGTTGCATCTTTTGACACAGTTGGGAACGGGCTTTTGGTGGGTGCCTCCTGATATTATTTCTCACACCTTGTTTGGGTCATGTTTTTCGGCCTAAATAGATTATATTTCTGCAGGTGTGGATAAGGGAAAGGGTCCTTATACGTGTACTTGATTGCTGCTGAGGAGTAGGGGAGCATGGTACCAGGCTTCGGCTTATTATACTATCGACTGATTTGTTTTTGTTTTACTGTACTGTATTATTGTGTAACATGTTCTTGTTGTTTTCTTAGAACTAGATACATGTTTCATCATTATCTATAGAACTTTTGGTTATCTATTACTACAGTGGTTTATTTTAAAGGTGTATGGTTTATTGCTTCCACTGTTGTTGTATGCCATCTATTTATTTTTGTTGTGCAGCACTTTGATAAATGGGGGAATTGTTTCCCCACTATCAGACCTGGGCCCTCGCTACTAGTTGGCAGCCTCTGGTGTTTGGAGAAATGCGCTTGAGGTCAAGTGGAGAACCGGGTTCGGGGAACCCAATGAGTGGCACCTAGAACCGGGATGTTACATATTGATCCCGATTGTCACCTCGGCATTACTGACCGCCACTGGCCAAACCCCAACTATATTGAGCAGTGGGGGCTGCATACTAGAATTTGGAAATCTGGCAGCATTCCAAAACATGAATCCTTTAATGTGCACTCCAATCCAACCATTCAAGAATTAGAATTGACCACATATCCTACTGTGAATTATCCCCTTTACACATGGGATAACAGGTTGTAGATACATGTTATCACTAGTACCCCCATATTCACTCAGTTATAGAATTCCATGACCACCTCAATCACATGATTCCCTAGGCTTTATTTCATGTGTCTTTAATCTAGAGAATCCATCCATGGAGGATTTTTTCTAATAATAGAGTACAGAGAACAATTGGACTATTTTCTTCTAACATGTTGTAACCCCACTTCTTATAGTATCCCCCTAAAATATCATCCAGTATGATCATAGACTCCACCTTTTCTGCACTATAGGATATTGATTTTGATTCTAATGAATTTTCATGATTAGTTCATTTTCAAGAATATACCCAAACTTGTGTTGAGAATGATGTCTTTGTGAAAGGGGGATTTTCATCCAGTTTCCTCTTCAATTAATTTATAAGGTCCTACACCAAAATAGGGGTCAGTTACCTATTATCCCAGGTGATGGAATTGGGAGAGAACATCATATTGTAACCCTACTAATGGTATTCCAAAGATTTAGATCTCAACCAACAAACTATTTCCCACCTACCCTTGCAAAAAAATAACCTTTTTTATATAAAGAACAATGGCTTAAGAGCTCTAGAAATATCTCATTGTAATTGTACGTATAAAAATAAGACGTCAAAAATTTCTCATACAATCTGATACGGTGAAACACAACCACATAAACAAGGAAAGATAAGTGTACACACTATTTCAAAGCCCACTCATTTGTGATGTTTCATCTAACCCATAGATCCTAGTCTTTGTACAAGTCCTTATTGTTCTACTAGATACAACATTGGTGATGCTAGAATAATGATCTAGGAAATATTAAACCTTTGTTTTACCACATTAATCATCCTCATCTTTCCACTAAATTTTTAGATGATTATTTTCAAAATCACTCTAGTATGGAGAATAGGAATAGTGATATTCTTGCAGGAGATATTATCATTGTGATCAGAACCTGAAATGAAGTTTGTTAACATCAATGGTTAGGATAGTCACCAAATCTATTAGCCCAATTTTATTTAGATAAAATTGGATACTCCATAAATAATTAATTTGGGATTTGGTCAGTGTGCATAGGAGAGTCTGGTTGTCTGAAATTACCCTCTTTCTTTAATGAATCCCTGGATTCCCTAGCATTTCGACCCACCAAGCTGCGTCCGTAGTGTTGATCTTTTCATAATTCAGTTAGTTGAATATTTCAGGTGAATTTGTAGTTCTTAGCCTTATTAATGTTTGAATTTTATTTGTGAATGTAGTGTTCATAGTGTAATGAAGATATGGTATAGTGTGCGCAGAAGTTTTCTTTGGTCTTGGAAGATTCTCCATGAATTTCAATGTTATGCGAATGTTATGGATAAGACTCAGGATCTCGGGAAAAGGTTATGTTTTGAGAAGGATATAATTCTTATTGTTTGAGGAAGTATGAGTAACATAAATTTGGAAAATTACCATATTTATATAATCCTTACACTGGATTACACATTGTAGGAAATGATGTTTCATGACTATAGTCAGGAGTTGCATGACCACATAGAAATGAACCACTCACTATGGTGTTTCCATTATAATCCAACATTATGGTCCCCTGTTAGTTTTGTTTTTTTTGGGAGGAATTTATTCTTATTAAAGACTTTTACACAACTAAATGGATAGTTTTGTAAGAAATGAAGGTGAATCCCACTTTAAAAGAACATTCCTTGGTCGGGGAGTAGGTTAAACACAAAATTCAATCCTTGGAGAAAATAGTGTGGTCCTACACTCAAAATAATTGAGTGCCAAAAGAAAATGAGGGGTTCTTTATAGGACCCTGAGTCCAAGACCACACCAAAGGTCCATGTACCTAAGAAATAAGAGTTTCCCTTAAAAAATGTGCTATGAGCAAAAACCCATTGTGAATCCATATAGTTGCACAATAAAGGTGATGTCACACCAAAACTATTGCACGACCAAGCCCAGCGGCAAATGGTGGAAAAGCACAAAACCCATTTCTTAACCCAATAATTTTGGTTCCATTAGCTATAGAATTTGGCTATGAATATAATCTCATGTGCCACCTTGATGAAGATATCTGAAAGTATTAATATTTCCACCATGCGTGCAACCCATCACTTCCATGATAATGTGATGTAGTACAGATAACTGAAACTCAATGTAAGAGTACTTTATTGATAAACCTCATGTGGTCCCAAACATGACCTGGTTTGTGGTAATGTGATCCTTTCACAATTCCTCATAAGGATTGATGGGTTTTTGGCATAGATAATCTTCCATCATGCAACCTAGATATTCATGAGAATCCAATATTTCGTGCAATTATTCCCCTTGAATCCATAACTTGGTTTTTTATAGAGCCCATTGCTCCTAAAATCAATTCTTGAAACACAAAAAAGATATCCACAACAATTTAATTGCCCCTTACCAAAAATTACCAATTATTTTAGTACCTTCATTAGAATACATGTTTCTCCTAAATGTTGGTACCCTAAATCTCATTGTTCCAAATAATTGGGACCCTAACATTGGGATTCCTAATTTTCATCCCACCATGGCAGTGACAATGTCTTATATCACTCAGTGTTTAATGAGCGGTGGTCATGTAATACCTTAGGGTAATTTTTTTGAGGGAAATTGAAAACCCATCATGGATGGAGTACTTTCTACTAGATGTACCTTTTTCCTTGATGTGGTTCGCCTTGATGTGTAACCCCATAAATATCAAAGGTATGTGATATAAAACTGCATAGATATACATCCTAGTAAAAAGAAATTAAATTATATGACAATATCCTCATCACATGACATAAAAAAAATATTTACCCTTTGCGATGGACACTGGATGCCCCGTATATGACTCACATGGGATGACCCCAAACGTCTATCCCTATGTAATGAACACAAGATTAGCCATGTACCATCATCATTGGATTCCATCTATTTCCCCACCATGGGATAATCATCCAATAAATTGAAGCTCCCTAGAATAATCCCCACAACATCCCAAGTCGATGCTTCTTTCACATAGTTTGAAACCTTACCGCATGGTGTTAATATTCATGGATCAGTCCTGCTTATGAATTTAAACAGTGACATTGAACTATATAGTATTTGGTCCTTGTCCCTTAAATTTGGTACATAGGATAAAAACCTATGTTTCAATTAATGAAACCCTCAATGTGGTGTGAAGTATTCTCTTCTGGAGACAGACCCCCTATATCCATCTCAATTGTACATTATGATCTTTCTCTATACGATATTAAACCCATTCCATGATCTGTCTCAATATGACATTGTAATATGTAATAATGGTGTAAAATATATCCTTTTAGGGACACACCCCATGGATCTCTCTTAATAGGATATTCTGTACCATCTCCAAACGTTTTTTAAATCATTCCTCATATAGTCTCAAAAGTATTTTATAACATGTAATCTGGGTCTGAGTTCTTCCCTCCTAGTCATGCATCCCATTGTTCATAACAATTGACTGTTTTGATCCATCTCTATTAGATGATAAATCTTTTCCTCGATCTGTATCAGTAAGAAGTTGTAATATGTAATCCTGGTATGAAATTTCCCCACTAAGGGACCCACACCCTAGAGCTATCTAATTAAGAAATTTTGATTTATCTCTATAAGATTTGAAACTTTTTCATTGATCCAACTAAATAGGACACTATGGTTTGTAATCTTTGTGCGAAATAGTCCCACCTTTGAAACACCCTTTGGATCTATCTCAATATGAATTTGTGATATATATCCACTTGATTTTAATCTCATTCATTGATCCTCCTCAACAGGGAATTCGGATCTATAATCATTGTGTGAAATCTTCCTTCCTAGGGATATACCCCATTGATCCATATCAGTAGGATTTTTTATCTATCTCTATAAGACAATAAATCCATCCTCGATCTGTATCAATAGAAAGTTATTATAGATAATCATTTTGTGAAATATTCCCTCATAGGGACAAACCCCCAAGATATATCTCAACAGGATCTTATAAAATATGTCCACAAGTTTTTAAACATGTTCCTCAATCCATCTCAATAGGAAATTTTTATTTGAAATAATGTTGTGGAATATTCCCTCGTAGGGACACAATCCATTGATCCATCTCACTAGGATGTTCCAATCTATTACCAAATGATTTTAAAATAATGCCCTGATCCATCATAATAGGACTTGTTGACCCATCTCTTGAAGATTTTAAAATAACACTGTGATCTAAAATCTCGAACTCAAGCAATAAACATGGGATTCACGGGGAAAAAAATCTGGATAACTTGAACCATTATTATAAACTACATCATGATCAGCTATATATTCCTTGGGTTCCTCACCTAATATTTATTATATGATATTCTCTCCAAAATAGGAATAATTTAAATGATCCCAATATATGCAATGTTCATACAGGCATAGAAGTACCCAATGTGACTACTCACCCCGACCAAGAGTTTCTTATTTATCATTATAGAAGTAGTGTAATTAACTAGAATCCATGTTCAAATTTCACTAGGAATGAGTTCCATAAACATGACATAATCTATGTTGTAGAATCAGACTAGTTAAAGAGATCCAATGATGGATCTATAAAAGGAGGAACCAATATCCCACCATCATTTTTATCAAGTAGCAGATGTTGATAATAAATATGACAAATGTTTCCCACCATTAGAAAGTGGTAATGTGGGAAAACAAAATCCACACACATGATGAAATAATTCCTTATTATAAGTATCAGAAGTAATCATGAATGAAATAAACTCTAGGGAATACGTCAGAGTACAACATGACAAGCCAAATCATAAATGGGAAAAATACATGCCCAATAAAAAAAGAGGTCCCATCAAGTGAATAATTGGAATGAAGGGAAACTGAGATTTCTAAGATCCTGATATCAATTTCTAAGTACCTTATGTACGAAATTAACCTTGGTAATTATATGGTCATCCAATGTCACTACCAAACTATCTATCTTAAATATAATACATGACACACGCAGGAGAATCCCATGTAGTTTTTAGTACATACATACCCAGTATGATGCCCTGAAAAAAATGGTAGAAATAGAAATATAAAAAAAAAGAAATATACCAATAAAAGGATATAAATTAAACCCATCATATAAATTTTCACAAAAATAAACCCAGAAAAGAGAGAAATATGATCACTATCTTCATTGCATAGCCCATTATAGTGAGTCCGAACAAAACTCCAATGGTCCATCAATAATACCTAGAATCATCTGTGTATGTCTGAGAAATTAATGTGGTGGACCCTCACCCACCACCACTCCATATACTGAGGGGGAAAATCTCAAATAGTGTACCCATGTCCTAGTATGATAAAGGGAATTGACTGAATTGATAGAGGATCTAATCCCTAATGTGATAGGGGGTACCAGTCAATCAATAGAGGACCCATTCCCTATCATTATTGGTGGCATGACTCTTAGTATAGAGGAACTGATCCCTAGAAATATAGGGTACCACTAAGAATATATATGGATAGATAGTGTACATGAAACCTAGTTTGAAAATGGGGTTGCACTCAATGAATAGAGGAACCATGCCATATCATGATATGGGTGTTCCACTAGGTATGTAGAGGACCCAAATCCTAGCCAATTTGAGGGTATCAATCAGTAAACAGAGGACTCGTTACCTAGTGCATCATGGGGTAACACTAATTACATAGAGATAACTATGGGGGACCCATTATCTAACGTGACAGGGGGTTTCCAATGCCGCCAGGTCTTAGATAATCCTATCCTGGTCACTACCACAATTGTGGGTCCTTTAAAGAATCATCAGGTTTTGAAAACCTCAAATAATATCCCCTAATACACAATGAAGTTCACCAGCATGTTCATCATATAATAAAACTCAAGATAGACAACTCTTTGGCTAACATATGATATCGTAAGGAGGAGATACCCAAGGTGGAAAATACTTGGAGAAATACACAATTTGTACAAGGGGTCACACAACAAGTGAATTCACCTTATTGCATTGTCGTTGTTTCTAAGTAAATGGATTGGGAATCCACTGAATATTACATGTCATGTGTAGGGGGTAAATATCATGATTCATCCACTCAGGGTATAACTATGTGCTCCTACCAAGATCATGTTTCTTTTCATGCCTGCGACCATGTTGTCAAGGAAAACATGGTGTGTCCTTCCACAAAATGTCCAAAGAATGAAAATTTGGCACATGAATTGTCTAACTGTGTAGGGTCAAAAAAATGGGGGGCCAACCACATGATAGGTGATCCTTAACTTGGATAAAACCTTATCTTATGTTGAAACTAGGACTACCTGTTTTTTTTAATCTAGGATACACAATGTGTAGCTTGGAGTTTTACAAAATACTTTTATCCTACATGATGATTTCATATCCACCATATTTTCCACAAGTGATACTGTTTTACCAAAAAATTCACAAAGGGGGTCAGCTATATACCTTTATTTTGGGCCTTTAGTGGCTAAATATCAAAATTTATTTATCCTCAAAATGTCAACATCACCTCATGTCACTGATTATCACCGATCTTGATTCCAGATCCATTAAGTCATCACCCAAAACCATGAATCCACCACAAATCATCGACAAATCAAAATAGCATTTATTTTTCACATGTCCATCATTAATCTGATGGTTATAACATGCTCAAAATTGTAATATGATTGTCTATCAATGTCCTCATAAGCCTGCAATGAAGAACACTAATAACAAAGGGGAAAAATATAAAAATAGTGAAACCCATAATTGGACAATAAATTAAAAAAATATCACAATATCAACGTATTCAAGGAATGAATGAAAGAACAGATAAATTGTTATACCAATGGAATAATCATAATTTCTGCAGGAAACATGCGAAGAATGAAAATGTAAGAAAAAAGAATATATAAATGAATTCCCAATATTGCCAAAATGGTTTTATATTGAAAATGATGATTCATAAATTGATTTATGATCAATAATTTCTAAATAATGTGTCCTCCAGTGATGAATATGATCTACTGCCTTTGATTCCAGTCGATCCACCTCGATAAGATCATATGTCATTCATTAATACAATATTTATAATAGAATGCCTAATCCTCCTCTCAAATCATACCAGTGTTATGAAGTTAAACATAGTAATTTTTTATAATTGTGTATTTAGAGAGGAATTTAGGTCATGAAAATTTAAAATAAAAAAATTATTTATTTATTTTAATAAAAGGCACTCCCAATGACTGTTTTCCTCGAAATATATTAAGTTGACCATCCATAGGTCATACCTATGGTGAACCCCGCATTTTGGAATCATCCATCATGTCAGATTCTTTATATGTTGTCCCAAACAATGGAAAACACATATAAACTGAAAATAACAGGAAAATTCACTAAACTATATTAATATGTTCTATATATTAATCCTACGGTCCTTATAAAGCCTAAAAAACCTATAAACTAATGATAAATCCATATATATATATATAAAGAAATAATCAAAGAAAAATATATGAAAACCAGAGTTGTTAAATTATCCCTTTTTCATCTCAAAATGAGTAATCTAAAAAAAGGATGGATTAATGGGTTTGGATTTTAATCTATCTCTCTCTCTCCAATGATCTCTCCTACACACTCACGTGCTGCCAAATTAGAGTAACGAATGGAACATTGAATCCATGTAGGATCCTCTCCTACCAATCCTTGATTTCCACTGGGTATTCCTTGAAGGTCGATCAATCGTCGATGTCTAGGTGAGCCTAATAAATAACATTTGATGTATTTTCTCATCTCCTCAGGTGAAGCACATAGATGAAATCATACACCATGAGTCACTATGGGGGTGGGGTGAAACAGTAAGTAACTTCAACAAGCATATGTAGGTTGTTGAATGTCCTACTAAACTTTTGGGATAGAATTCGACCTTGGAAAAAATATCCAAAAATCCTCATAGTGGGGATAATATCATGATAACATGGCCGATTTTATCAAAATCCAATGGCAAATATCATCATATACCTTCTAATCCTTCTCTGCCATCTCTTTCAAAATCTATATTTTAGCAAGAGCTATCTCTCCACTATTATTCAAGCATATGGGAGACCTTCATGGTCTCCCATAGAGGGCCTTGAATGGTTCTGATATGGTAGTTGAGTTATAACTATTATTATAAGAAAACATTATTGATGGAATTTAATTCATCTTTATTTATATGGAATCCAACACATGGGCATTCATAATATCCTCCATTTCCTGGATTTTTTCACTCGTCATAGACATTTGTCTAGGGATGGAATTCCATACTTATCCTCAACTTTGTCTTGAATGCATCTTCCATGCCTCTTAAAAAATTTTAAATGAATTATGCATCGTGCTTAGAGAAAATATTTGAGGGTATCCCATGAATACATATCATCTCCAGACATAAAACAACCACATTATCTAACCTGGACTCTTTTTCCAAATGTTATGGAAGTGGCATGAATTGGTAGGTTGATCACCAATAACCTAGATGGAATCATGGCCTCTAAATTTTAATAAAATCCCCTTTATGAAGAATCTTGATATTTCATTCCATTTCAACTCCAGGATCTCAAGAGGCTATGTCAAACCTTCTAGAAATCGATGCTCAGAATTAACCTGCTAACATGTGATATGTCAAGAGATGAACATGGCCATGCTCTGCCTCATTACATCGGACAAAAAATACTATTAATGACTTTATACAAATTTTCCATTCTGATATGTACAATCATGGGTTAATTTTGAAACTCCCTCATCACCTCCTTATGCAACATGAATGTAAACACTATCCCACCCCTGCTAAAGTTGTCACACACCCATACTCTTGAAAATACATCTGGTGCCTCTAATGAGGATATATATTCACATAGAACCTTGTAGTTGATGTCCCTTAACTAGGACATTCATACATGGTAAAGGAGAGTTGGATTCACCACCATTATCTGAGGAAAACTCTCACTACTCTCCTCTACTAGGGTAAACTGAAAAGAATCCAAATACTCATACTCTTCCTCCACTAAATGAGAACATGACATATATATAAGGTAATCCTCCACCTTGTTTGGCATCCTAGTTTTATAGACTACCTAAAATTTGTATTCCTATAGAAACTTTAACCAAAACCTTTATATCTGGTGAATAAACATCCACATAAAGATGTAACAGAGATTCTGATGGTCTTAATATACAATTAATAACACTCCTAGAAGATAGTACTTCTAAATCATTAGAGCAAAGACTTCCTATGAAAACACTATGCCATGATTATAATAGTTTTACTTGTGGGGGTCTCAACTGTCTTGACCAAAAATTGTTCAATTCCTACCTCTGCATCAGCATGCAATCAAACCCAGCTCTAGAGGAGTCTCAAAACACTAGGTACTCCACTCCCTCCTCGGGTAGTCTCAACCTAGGGGTATTGGTATGCCACATCATTAACTACATAAATGATATATTGTAATAATTAGTCCATGTATATTACATCCCATTCCATGGTAGGGAGATCAAAGGTTCTTTAATCCTAGAGATTATCTTCATAACCCTCTTGTTGTACCTCACCAATCCATTGAAACATTACACCTAAAATATTCCTAGGGTCAATCTCCAAAAATCACTACATCAATCCTTTATGGGTCCATAGAAAAACCATGCTAAGAAATGACATTAGCTAGAAACTAGACCGATCTAATCCAAAACTGACACTTCAAAAGATTATCATCAAGTTCGTTCTCTCATAGTATGTCATGAATCAATCAATAAGCATCTGCATTATTTTCATTAAACATAAAGTAAATGTGTATATCATAAATGAATAAAACCACTATTTTGTATAGGTATGGATAAAATATCTAGTTCATTATATCCATTGAAATTCAGTGAGAATTTTTCAAACAAAAATGAATCACTAGGAACTCATTATGTCAATAGTCACATCAGAAATTTGTCTTAAAAAATCAATTCCATGAACCATCATTTGGTGATAGATTAAACTAAGATCGGTCTTTTAGAACCTATTCAAACCTCTCAAATGATCAAAAAGGTCATCAATCATTACAAAGGTGTACTATTATTTTGTCATTACCTAGTTCAGGAAATAACAATCAACAAAAAATCTAAGACTACCTTCATTTATTTTTATGATGAAAACAAGTGATACTTAAGGGCCACATTATGTCTGATAAATCCTTTTCAAGAATATCTTCAAATTTCACACTCATCTTCAATATCGTTGTATATCCTTTTTAATAAGCCCAATATTATATTAGTGTAGTACCATGGTGAAAGTAAATGAAAAATTCTATCTCCCACTTCATAGGTTGTCTAGGGACATCTTCTAGGAATATTTATATAAATTCATCTCCTATTTATAGAATATCAATCCCTAAATATCCCACTACACAAAGTAATAATCTCACCAACTTATGGTTGATGGGGTTCAACTTCATTTTCAATGGACAAAATCAGTCACCATGAGATATTTCTATCACCCATAATGTAGATTCTCATATAATCTCCTTGAATTAATCTTATGCACTTACAATGATATTAAATGTCGGAAAAAACTATGAATAATAATTTCATACCCAATATGATATAATAAGGTTACATTGTGATAACTTGGATGTCCAATGGGAAATTCTTTCTACTGATTGTCATCTTGCACTGATAGAAGATAGTTGATATGATAGAATCATTCCCAATAGAAAATGTCCAGCCAAAGATTCTAGGATAAAAATATCAATTGGAATATTATGTTATCACACAATTAATGTTGAGACAAAGGAATAACTCAAAACATTGTTTATTCGTACTATATAAATAGTAGAATAAAAAATGATCCTACCTTGTGTCATCTTGTGTGCATTGTATTCATCTCCTTCCATAGCTAGATACTTCCCATGGCCATGACCACAAGCTCCCTAAACCTATAATAAGCCAATGATTGGTGGTGGTGGGAATATCTTGTATCATCATCCCCTACAAATATCTCCTCCGCTAGAGCTAAACCTACTCTCCCACTATCACTACCTCTATGGGGGATACCATAGACATTCCAAGGAGAACCTTGATCATGAAGTTGCCTCTTCCTTAATGGTTTATCTATTTCCTAACTTCCCTCCGAAACATTATTGGGTAGGAAATAATGATATATGTGACCCCACTAATTACATGCATAGCATTTACACTATTTGGGATGATCAAAATCTCTTAAAAAACTCTATGCTGCAAGTCAACATGGCTAAGTCCATCAATAAGAATGTATCCTGCAATGACACCAAACTAACTAGCACCTATAAGATGATAATGATGACTCATCCCCATGATTCCAACTACAATATCCATGTTCCTAGTATTCCTATGATTATAATCACTTTATCATAAGAGAATTCTCTATCCCTTCTGTATAAGTGGGAATACACATGGGGACCACACTAGAGCGGATGTCTCTATAGAGACCCTACTCAATCATTCATGCCTAGAGGTAACCATTATGAACTATATTGACATAGCATCACATAACATTAATGAACCACATCACATACATAAAAAAATTCATACTACACATCCATATCTCATGAAACTCGTAGATATATAATTAACACAACAACAATGGGTAACAGTAATCACAAATTAACTAATGGTTGTTTAACCATGATATAATCCTCTCATCCTGAGTATTGTGACTGTAATACACATGTTCCATAATATTCTATAAAAAATATTGGCAACCAGATAAGCCATCTGACCATTGATGGTTTTGATGATCTTGAAGAATCATATCACCAACTCATGAAAATACACTACTACATGAGTATCAAACTCTCAATGGAACCTCAATGGTGTCTGATGTTGAAACTCACATGGAATATTAATACAATGTGCATCATTATCATGAAATGATGGTAATAATTTCTACTTGACAAGTGGGTTTCTTCTCCCTTCCCGCCTAGAGGAAAAACCGCATGAGATATTCCCTAAAATGGACCCTCACCTCTCACTAAATCATCATTATGATCCTAAATTGGTAACCTTGTTGGATATATTCATGGAGTTATATTGAAAGTGATCAAGACGTACCACAATCGGAAGATAATATTTATATGGGAAGCTAACTCATGATGTATAGTCATGAAACTAAATCCTTTATGATTCATGTTCTAATATTCATTATAACCAATGTCTCGGTTTGACGAGTTAAAACATTGGTAGTTAGAGTTATGGTGAATGGATTTGTTGGTCGGAACAAAAATACTATATTCATTGGTTCGAAATCCATACTCATGAAAATTTGACACTATTTCCCTATGTCCTAACCAATTCCTCATAAGGGGATGACACTAAAAACCTTCCCAATGAATGATCTTCTTTTATTCCATTTGGTAACAATGCAACCCACCAAGGATCCCCAAGAAGGTGGAAATATATGCTATAATAAATCACATCATGCCTCTAATAGGATAGTGGTTGGTGTCGAGTTCTAAGATGTCAGAAATGAAATTCGAGGCATTTTTATAATATACATGTATAAATGAAACCATCCAAATATATGTAAAAGAGATGATGATTAATATAAAGGCTTTTATCTAGAGTAATATCATTCATACAATAAAATCTATGTAATACATTAGTGTGTGTCAATGTAAAACAAATCATAAATGAAAAAAATTAATACCCAACAAGAAAAGAATTCCCAAAATGGGAAAAAATAAAATAACAGGAAAATGAGAGATTCTGACTCCTGGTCTCAAAGTTTCACAAATGTATGTGGTCAATAAACCCAAGTATCAATATGAATCATTGATATCAACATCAAAATTTTCATCATCTTTATAATATATAACATGTAAGGGAAAATTCCATGGATGGTTGAGTATATACATACCTAGTATAAGGCCACAAAAACCATAAGCAGTGAAATAGGAAGATACGTCAAAGTTCAGCTCGACCTATAATAAAAGGGAAATGAAATATGTCATAGATATATGTTAAAAAAGAAACCTATATTAGTGAGAAAAGGGATATCCATCTCTACATCCCATCCTAGTATTATGTTTTTTTTCATATAGTTCTAAAGGCTTATCCCCAATGCCAAACATCTCAAATTCATTTCAGATTAATCCATGTAGAGGACGTACACCACGCCACCACTCCACATCACGAGGGGGGGGGGGGACAATCTCAAATAGAGGACCCATGGCGTAGTATGATTTTGGGGATCCACTAAATAGATAGAGGATACAATTCCTCGTGTAATTGGAGGGTGCCACTCAGTGAACAGAGTACCCCTTCCAAAGCACTATAGGGGGTAACACTCAAAGAAAAACAATCCCACACCCAAACATAATACGATTGTTCCACTCAGTAGATATATATATAGATATATGACTCACACCCTAGTCCAATATGGGAGATCCACTCTATGGATGGAGGACCCATTACCTAAAATGATAGGTGTTCCACTTCTCTGGAAGAGGACCATGCCATTGTCAATCAATTAGTACCAATTAGTAAACATAGGAGATGAAACCTTTTGTGTCAGGAGGGTACCACTCATTAGATACATAGAAATATGAGGGATCCCTTCCATAGTGTGATTTGGGTTTTCAACTCTGTCATCTCTCTTATGATTGGTCCCTAATCAATTCCCTCAACTAGAATCGCTTACAGAAGTGTCACACATAGTAATACTCACATTTTATCTCACATTCCACAAAAATATCCACTATTTTGTTCAATACATATAAACAGAAATGATATACTACCTACAACCCAAAATCATCATCTAGAAATAGGAGAATTGAACAGTGGAAAATACTAGGATGGGTCACACTATATTTGAAATCACCTTTTCACTTGTCCATGTTCTCCCTAAGACACATATTTGGAATCCATTTCATCATACCAAGTGTTTCCAATGGTATATAGAATTTCTCAGTGACTGGTGGTCTGCATGTGTTCTTCGGGATGCTTAGTTGTCCTAGTCCATCCAATTCCAATGTATTTTAAGAATACATGGAATGTCCTTCTGCATGGGATCCCCTGAATGTGCCTTTGGGAAAATACATTTCCATAATGTTATATTTACATAACATATGGGCCCAACCACATGATGTTTGATCATTAACAAGGATAAAACCCTAGCTCTCATGGATACCAAGACTACACAGTTTTTATTCCTATGGGGTACATAATGTGTTTTCTATAATTTCGTCGAATCTTTTGTTCCACTATAAATATTACAAATAAAAATTATTTCCCACAATTATCACCATTTGAAAACCAAAATAGAAGGTCACTATCACCATTCATTGACTACGATCCTTAGGTGGATGGAAATCAGAATCTAGCTATACCCATGAAGTTTATAACATCTCACATGACTTCCCTTCACCACTTTAGATCCCATATCTGTGAAGCCATTAACCCCATCCATGAATCCAACATGAATCATAAAAATATAATTACCCCATTTGTTTCTCACACATCATCAATAAATCTGGGAGTTCAATAATGGTTGAACTCGCCCTATCAATGTCAAAATTGCATACCCATGGGAAAACTATGAAGAATTAATTAATTATGGTAGAAAATTGAATAAACAGGGTGAATCCTATCATTTCCAAGTAGTTTCATCCAACGATCACAAAATATTGGGATACAAGTAAATGCTGGAAATAATAGAAACATAATTATATCAAATAAATAATCAAAAGTGTGGCAAGGATCATGTTAAAATTCAAAATTACTCAAAAAATAATATAGGTGTGAATCCATGATCAATATTTTAATCAGAAGGTAAAAAATGAATGATGAGTCCTTAATTAGTTTAATATTGATCATTGGTGAAGAACTCATTCATTGGTGATGATGATAAACCAATACATTTTCTTCCAATCGATCCAACTGGATCTGATCATTTTTTATACTCTAATGTGATTGACCAACAAAGAACACCTAATCCTCCTCTAAAATCCTTCTAGTGTTATGTGGTATCCTTATAAGTTTTATATAATTGGATATATGAATCATAATTTTTGTCATTTCGATTTAAAATAAAAAATATTTATTTATTTTAATTAAATGCATTAGCCAAAGGCAGATTTCCTTAAAACATAATTCGTCAACAAACTGTAGGTCATGCCTATGGTAAACCCTGCATTCTAGTGTCAACAATGGTATTAGATTTTCCGTATGTGGTACCAAAAAAATGTGAAAATAATTTAAACTAAAATTATGTGTGCAGACTCATTTAAATATATTAATATATAAAATATAGTATTTCAAGGGTCCCTAAATGCCCAAATAAAACATTGAATCCAATGATAAATCCATATATATATATATATATATATATATATTCATAGTAAAATCCATTAAAACTAGAGTCCCTACAATCATCCTTGAAATAATTCTCAAGACAAAAATATATTTAGTTCCTTTTAAAAGAAACACATCCATATAGTAATGAGATATATATAAATTAAACCATTCCATTAAAGGTATGTGGAAAAGTTGAACTAAAGACCCCTATTTATTTTTATATATGGAGATAAATATTCCACCAATGATTCTTCCATTCAGTTAGAAAAATTTTACTGATTCATTTTTTGGTTGTTTTTTTGGAAAATCATGATCAGAATCTACTAAAAATACAAAACAAATTAATGTAATATTATTTTCAAGAAATTATTTTATCATTAGAGGAATCATGTATATGTTTTAGTTTTATGGAATCCAAATTATTTCTATTAATTTCATATGAAACATGACAATTAAGCTTTATCTCCAAGGATAAACCTGTGAAAATTTCTTGTGGAATAGTTTGAAATTGGAAAGGTGATTGGGACATTAACAAGAATTCCATGATGTAACGTACCAATATCTGATTAAATGATTTGATAAAGGGTATATCTATCGCTGTGAAGGAATGAAGACTTTCCAAAATAGTGATATGTAATATTAAAGTAAATAGATTATTCTACAGCATGAAGGCCGTGAAATTTTGGGTTTTCATTAGAAATAGCTAGTGTCTCCATATGAATTGGATTTCCCTATAAATTTTTTCAAGAAATAAATATTTAAGATTATTTGAAAATAATAAAATATAAAATCGTTGGCCCTGAATTCCAAAGGATGGAGTTATTTTACAATGATAGTTTTTATAATTTCATTATGATGTAGAGTCAAATAATACATTATTTTTAATATTACCATCATTTTTCTTTTCTAGCGATATGAATAACTGGGGTTTGAATCATATTTAAATGGTAATTTTAGATGAATTTTCCAAAAATAGACAGGAAAAAAATTTACATTATCAAATTTATCCTTTTCCAATTTCTATTGAAATAGATAAAATGATGTTTTGGATAGTGTAAGTCAGATATATGTAGATATATGTATATATATATCTTTATAAATAATAGATTTATTTCTACTTTCAGTAAATAGGATAAACTAAAGAATTATAGAACTTACACTAATAGCAGAGATGGGGATCTTGGAGTTTATCTTTTATTAATTTCAAAATGATCTAGGATATTTATGAAGGTGGAGTACATTGATACGTCATCATTAATATAATCCTAACTATTAGTTCATGGATGATCAAGGTAATAATTAGAGGACTGTTGCATTCTTTATATGTGAGTTGGAATGTGAGTTATCTTCTACTATGATGGTTATAAACCTTGAGGGTGTGTGAGAAATTTATATATTTATTAAAATAAGTAATTCACTTTTTGGTTTTTGGTATATATTAATAAAGACATTTGTTGTCATGACCCGTCCTCGAGTCTCATACCGTGACTACCCTATGTCCGCCTTCCATTGGCCAGGGGGTGGAGACTAGCACCAAAGGCGTAAATCCCGATAACTGGGAAGGCATTGCCGTTATAAAAGTAAACAAAACACCACAGAGTACAAGCGGAATTAAAACACTAAGTACAAAGAGAAGTGATGAAAGGTAAATGGGCCTAAATACAAAACCAAAAGAAAGTACAACTACAACTGAACAAAGTAAAACAGAAAAAGACAACAGCTGGAGGGACGAAATCGGCTCCTGGGTCGTCCTCCTCAGATCCTACCTGAAGGGTAGGTATAGATGGCACAACTCCTAGATCATTCACTACGGATCCTACCTGATGTGTAGGTACATATAGCCTCCACAACTCTCTCGCCCGTCAACCTCCTCTGAGTGTCGTCTCGGCGTGAAGTCCACCTTCGGATACTGACTCGTCCTGTCGTCCACCTCTAGGTACCGTCCAGTCCCCAAACACTCGGCCTCTATCAGCACTGCCCGTCGTCTGCAACCAACACAACGAGGTGCGAGCATAGCCCGTGCAGGGGTGAGTATAACGATAGTCAGTAGGGACCCCGAGACCCTCAAGGTCTCACTAAAACCAACAAGGATAACCACAAAGAAGATCTCAACAGATAACCTCTACATAGGTATATGCCCATACATATACCTAAGTTATCAAGTAACCCATATCAACCATGAGGAAACACAAGGATTAAGAAATAAATGGATAACCACCACCCAGGTATATGCCCATAGATATACCTAAGTTATCAAGTAACCCATCTCAATCATGAGGAAACACAAAGGTCAAAGACTCAGCTCAAACCAGTATTTTCATTATCGAAACCGTAACTGCTGATGAACCCCGTCTCTAGAGTGTACAATGGTCTTGTCACGACTCTGAGGTACTGCTCACTAACCTAAGACTGCTGAGGTACTCCTCCTGTCGAGTACCGTGGTCCTGCCACCTCACATAGTAGCGCTTCTCGCCAGGGTCCGCCACCCAAACACAATAGTGCTCCCCCTCATAGCCTACAGAGGTACTCCTCCTGTCGAGTACCGCGGGTCTGCCACCCAAACACAGTAGTGCTCCCCGATGTGGGTCTGCCACCCAAACACAGTAGTGCTCCCCACTGGGCTATACAAGTCTCTCTGACTCGAATCAGATAAGTAGTCTCCAGGTCCCAGCCAGCTACACGGTCTCCGTACTCCATACGCTCATCTCTGGGAGGGACCGGTCCACGAGATACTCGTTGATACTCCAAGTATCCCAAAGTCCCATGAAGAAGTATCTCAAAGGAATTCCTCGTCATAGGGGTCTCAACGCAACAGACGGCGGGTTAATCGGACGCCCGGTCTGTGAGTTACTAGCCTTTTCATCCCAGGGGTCCGGTTGGTTTCGTGAGCGAACCAATCCCGGCCGTATCTCAACTATACCCCGTACTCTCATAGAGTATACTCATCGGGACCGTTTCTGAACGAGATCATCAACGTCGCTGACGGTTCGTCAAACGAACGTCCTGTCTGAAAGATATCAGATTTTCTGTTCCAGGGGCTTGGTTGGATTTCGGGTGCAATCCAACGCGGCCACTATCCAACTGTACCCAAATCTCGAGCGAAGTATTCCAAAAGTTCCGTCTCATCAAGAGGAATTCAACGAAATAGATGGCACGTCAATCAGACGCCCGGTCTTTGAGTTATTGGATATTTCATTCCAGGGGCCCGATTGGTTTCGTGAGCGAACCAACCCGACCGCACTCCGACGACATCCAAACCTCGAGCGGAGTAAGCCAATAGATCCATCTCACTTAGATGAATCCATCAATGTCGACGGCACGTCAGTCGGACGTCCGGTGCTAATGATATAAGTGTTTCCACTCCGAGGGCCCGGTTGGTTTCGTGTACGAACCAACCCGGCCGAACCCAAAGTTCTCCGATACCTTGAGTGTAATATAACGAAACGACCGCGTCGTTCCAAGGATCACTATGCAACTGACGGTGCATCGATCGGAGGTCCGTATCCCAAGATATCGACATTTGACCGAAAGTGGTCCGAAAACGGGGGGTCTGGGCCCGGGCCGACCCGTCCCGACCCCCCTTGGGTCGGCCCGAACCGGGTCGACCTGGTTAGACCCGATCCAGCCCGGCCCGGCCCAACCGGCTCGGTCCGGCCCGACCGGCCAGTCGCGGCTCGGCGTGGCCGAGCCGAAGTCACGGAGCGGGGGGCGGTCCGCGGCCGCCCTCGCCGCTAATTGGGACCGGCAGCGAACCACCGCCGCCCATCTATCGACGGCGCGCTCGGGCGTCGCCACCTCCTGGAGGCCGGACGGCTCCGGCTGCCGCCTAGGGTTGCCGGCGACACCATGCCGGCAACCCGCGCCTCCGGGTGTTTCCGCGGGCCAACAGAGTTGCTCTGGTGGTCTGTTTTCAAAACCGTCAGAGCCGGTGTTTATCTCGGTTCTCTAACTTTACTGCGCAAGCTTCAAAATTACATTGCGGGCCAGTTTTGTCGTCGCCCATCAATATGCACGTCTATTAACAAAATGCACCCTCTTCGTGGCTCTCTGGCGTGGCGCACTGACGCCGCGCCCCTTCGCTGTGGCCCGACTCCGTCCGCAGATGTCTTCGGGTTTCTCCAATGCAGCGCGACAACGTCACGTCCTTGTTCTTCTTTTCACGGCGCGGCGCGACGGCGCCGTGCATTTCCTTGTCGCATGATTCCGCGTGGTGCGACGGCACCACGCCTTCTCGTACCAAACCACAAAGGAACCAACATGAAAAAAAGGAGGAGGGTCGGCCGTGTATTTGCGGTCCTGCCCCCTCACGTTATTCGATAACTATTGGTTTTAACCCACAAAGATTATCAAGTTGGTATTCACAAACAAAATAAATAAATAAAATTAAAACCCCTTCCTTGGTTTCAAGAGCGGAGCATGTTCGGAGGTTCGTCGAAAAGAAAACGACGCGGAATAAACGTCGTGGAAAGAGGCGACTTGGAAGGAGGAAGTCGCATCGCGGGAACGACGTCGTGGAAAGAGATACGTTGCGGAAGAACCGTTGCGGAAAGAGACGTCGCATCATGGATCAGTGTCGCGGAGTCGGTCTTTGAGGACTCGACGTTCTTCGATGAAGTTCGATGCGTTCTTCGCGTTCCTCGTGTTCTTTGTCAAAGAGGATGAAGAACTCTAGATTTCCTTAGCTTTTCTTCTCCAAAGTCTCTCAAGCAACTAAGAAACTAACCCATAAATAAATTAAGCCTCACTTTATTTATTAACACCACAAAACATTTGAAATTCAAGAGTTTGAATTAACTCACCTCATTAAATTACACAAGTTGTCAAATTAAATGAATGGGAGTTAATGGGGAGTTGAAGATTTGAAGAATATGAAGGGGTGGGGTTCGTGTTGGCCCCACCTCCTTCATAACCTAAAAAGGGAAGTTGGGTAGTTACCCAACTTCCTCTAAAAGGATAAAAACACTTAGAGTAAAATAAAAATTGTTGTTAAAATTTTATTTTTAACTTCCACAATTTTTATCAACTTCTCTCGTGTAAATGCAACTCTGGAACAGGAGTTCCTAAGCAATTACCGGCACTACGGTTCCATCGGTGCCCTCAGAATTTGATTCTGAGCACCGGTTCAAAAGTTAAAAATTCATGCTCGTTCGTTCACTGAACGTACCCGAGCTAAACTTCGAAAATTGATTCCGGGTACATCGGACCTCGGATTTAGGTGCCGTCAGAAATTGCGTTCTTTTAAAATTCCAAAGAAAATTAAGAAAAAAATTTCCTTGAAATTTCTGGGTCTTTACATTACTCCCACCTCAGGGCATTATGTCACCGTAAAGCTTCAACACAAACTAGGGTCACAAAAGCGGTATAGAGCACGCATCTGAGCCTTCCGCTCCCATGTGCTTACCTGGAGGTTTTCGTACTGCCTATAAAAACGCACAAGAGAAATCGACCATCTTCATAGAATCCGCTCATGTCGATCCTCGATCCCCACGGGAACCTTCGTGTAAGACGCCCTTTTATCGACGTCCAACTCCCTGAGGTAGATGATGTGTGAAGGATCATGTACTTATCTCCTCAGTTGAGATACTTGAAAAAATGTCGTGCACCTGGTGCAACTGAGGTGGATGGGTCAAGCGGTAAACCTCCTCGCCTACCCTGCTGAGGACATGAAAAGGTCTACTGAACCACAGAGATAACATGCCGCCTATGCCACATCTCCGTAAACCTCATCGAGGTGAGACCCGTAGGGAAACGTGGTCGCCATCCTCGAACTCCAGTGGTCTCTGCCTCTTGGATGACCTGGACCATCTCTGTCGTGGCTTGGACCATCTCCGGTCCCACAAGAGCTGCAATGATTTCTTCTTTGCCAATAAGAGAAATCTGATCTCATCCCCTGGATGAACCACTTTCTTTTCCTAATATAGTCAATCCCGACATGGATGATACTAATCCATACCAAGGATGATGTCGTAAGGCCTCAACGCTACTACCAAGAGATCCAACCGTTACTCTCGCCTCCAAGGGTTGAGTCACACTGTCGGCTTCAGTGTGTGGTAACTGGGTCTCTTCCAGTAGGTATTTCACATGTGAGGGTCAAGTCAATAGTATAATCCAGAACCTCTTAGTAACAACACAAGAGAGGACATGATTGATAACATCACAAAGGTAAGTGTCTTTATTTTATTGTAGCTCATGGTACAAGGACACAAATATAACAACAACATCATGGAACTAGATATACACCACTAGTTCCGCTCCTATCCACTCGCTTCTGGAGCTCTATAGTCAAAAGCTTCTGCCGCCTGAAACTAAGCTCTCCCATGTCCTCCTGTCCCCTACGGTCGGGGTGGACCTCCTGGTGGTGGTGGTGGCAACATCCCGAAGCATCGTCCATCTCCAGCTACACGGCTAGCTCCTCTGCCATGGCCGCCTGCTCCTTGAGGTCCGCCCTGATCGAACCTCTTCCTCTGCCTCAGAGGTTCTTCATTTAACTGCTGGTCATCTGCATGGTGGGTCGGACAGTCACGTGCCATGTGACCAACTCCGCTGTAGGAGTAACACCGCCTGGCAGGTCTGGCTCTGTCACTTCCCTTGGTTCCTCGCACTAAGGACCCTAAGTCACGCGGGCGACCACCTGTAGGTCTGGTCTTCTTGGACCTCTGTGTCATCTATTTACTGCCTGCTGTAGAAGATTCTAGCACATGCCAACTAGTGGTGGGTCCTGCTACTGGAGACTGCTCAGTAAGGAAACTCTCCACCAAAAGGACTTGCTCCAACACCCCTGTCTGTGTCAGAATGCTTAGTGGAACCACATAAGCTCTAATCTCTTGCCTGAGCCCCTACTCGAAGGTTTGGGCCCTGAAGAACCGGTCCCATACCATATCTGTGGAGTAGTGCGAGAGGTCTTTGAACCTCGCTGAATACTTCACCACTGTCATGCTACCCTGACGCAGCTGATGTAGCTCATGTATACGCACCGCTCGAAGGGTGGCTGGTACAAACTCTGCCCGGAATAGGCTCTCAAAGATTGCCCAAAGAAAAGTCGACTCATCATGCATCTGAAGCATCAGGCTCCACCATCTGCCGGCTGCTGCCTAAAGAAGGGTGGCAGCAAGGATCACCATGAAATCTGCTGGCGTCCCCACTAGCCTGAAAACTCTCACCACAGCCTCCGGCCAATCCTCAACCGCCTGCGGGTCCGTCCCTCCCTTGAACCTGGGTGGTCTCTGGCGCTGGAACTCGTGTAGTGCACTCAAGCGACATGCACCCTCTATTGCTGGGGCTGGTGGCATCAGTGGCCCAATGGGTAGTAGTATCGCTGGTGCCTCAACAGTGATAGGGCCCTGTATTGAGGCCACGTCGCTCGGTGGGCTGTCAGTACGTACCACTCTCGAAGCTCTAGCTGGTCGTCCATGAAAAGACATCCTGAAAGAAACAACGTGACATAGTCAAACGATTATACCTAGTGAGCTGACCTGGTTTGAGCTGTTTGAAGGAAAAACATTCGAAAACACACACGCAATCCGTGTTTTTGTGCCGAAAGTCGGAAATCAGTTGTCAGGGTCCTGATTTATGGATACGTCGGCCGCCCGCACCAACACTGGACTCCCTGAACTGAAGAACACACTCGGTACCCTTAACACTATTGCTTCACAGAAAGAAAATATCAGAGTTATAAGTTCTGCGGTAGAACTGAATCCTTTGATACCAATTTGTCACGACCCGTCCTCGGGGCCCGTGTTGTGACTACCCCAAGCCTGCCTTCCATAGGCCAGGGGGTGGAGACTAACACCAAAGGAATAAATCCCGATAACTAGGAAGGCATTGCCTTTATAAAAGTAAACAAAACACCACAGAGTACAAGCAGAAGTAAAACACTTAGTACAAAGAGAAGTGTTGAAAGGTAAATGGGCCAGAATACAAACCCAAAAGAAAGTACAACTACAACTGAACAAATTACAACAGAAAAAGACAAAAGTTGGAGGGACGGAAGCGGCTCCTGGGTCGTCCTCCGCGGATCCTACCTGAAGGGTAGGTACAGATGGAACAACACCTAGATCATCCAACACGGATCCAACCTGAAGGGTAGGTACAGATAGCCTCCACAACGCTCTCACCCGTCAACCTCCTCCGAGTGTCATCTCACCGTGAAGTCAACCTCTGGATACTGACTCATCGTGTAGTCCACCTCCGGGTACCATCCAGTCCCTGAACACTCGACCTCTATCAGCACTGCCCGTCGTCTGCAACCAACACAACGAGGTGCGGGCATATCCCGTGCAGGGGTGAGTATAACGATACCCATTAGGGACCCCGAGACCCTCAAGGTCTCACTAAAACCAACAAGGATAACCAAAAAGAAGATCTCAACAGATAACCTCTACTTAGGTATATGCCGATACATATACCTAATTTATCAAATAACCCATCTCAACCATGAGGAAACACAAGCATTAAGAAATCACCGGGTAACCACCACCCAGGTATATTCCCATACATATACATAAGTTATCAAGTAACCCATCTCAATCATGAGGAAACACAAAGGTCAAAGACTCATCTCAAACCAGGATTTTCATTATCGAAACGGTAACTGCTGAAGAGCCCCGTCTCTAGAGTGTATAGTGGTCCTGTCACGACTCTGAGGTGCTACTCACTAACCTAAGACTGCTGAGGTACTCCTATGGTCGAGTACCACAGGCCTGCCACCTTACATAGTAGTGCTTCCCGCCGGGGTCTGCCACCGAAACACAGTAGTGCCCCCCCCATAGCCTACAGAGGTACTCCTCCTATCGAGTACAGCGGGTCTGCCACACAAACACAGTAGTGCTCCCAAATGTGGGTCTGCCACCCAAACATAGTAGTTCTCCCCACTAGGCTATACAAGTCCCTCCGACTTGAATTGGACAAGCAGTCTTCTGGTCCCAACCAGCTACACGGTCTCCGTACTCCGTACGCTCGTCTCTGGGAGGGTCCACCACACGAGCTAATAGTCGAAACTCCAAGTATCTCAAAGTCCCACGAATAAGTATCTCAAAGGACCGCCTCGTCATAGGGGTCTCAACGCAACAGACGGCGCGTCAATCGGACGCCCGGTCTGTGAGTTACTAGCCTTTTCATCCCAGGGGCTCTGTTGGTTTCGTGATCGAACCAATCCCGGCTGTATCTCAACTGTACCCCGAACTCACATAGGGTATACTCATAGGGACTATTTCTTAACGAGATCATCAACGCCGATGATGGTTCGTCAAACGGACATCCTTTCTGAAAGATATCAGCTTTTCCGTTCCAAGGGCTCGGTTGGATTTCGGGTGCAATCAAACCTGGCCACTATCCAACTGTATCCAAATCTCGAGTGAAGTATTCCAAAAGTTCCGTCTCATCAAGAGGAATTCAACGAAACAGACAGCGCGTCAATCGGATGCCTGGTCTGTGAGTTATTAGCTTTTTTATTCTAGGGGCCTGGTTGGTTTCGTGAGTGAACCAACCCGACCACACTCCAACGGTATCCATTCCTCAAGAGGAGTAAGCCAAAAGATCTGTCTCACTTAGATGAATCCATCAAAGTCGACGGAACGCCAATTGGACGTCTGGTGCTAATGATATAAGTGTTTCCGCTCCGAGTGCCCGGTTGGTTTCGTGTACGAATCAACCCGGCCGAACCCAATGTTCTCTGAAACCTTGAGTGTAATATACCAAAACGACCGTCTAGTTCCATGAATCGCTACGCAACTGACGGTGCGTCGATCAAAGTTCCGTAGCCCATGGTATGTGCATTTGACCGAAAGTGGTCCGAAAACGGGGGTTCGGCCCGACCCTCTTGGGTCGGCCCAAACCGGGTCGACCCGGCTGGACTCGGTCCGGCCCGGCCCGGCCAGCTCGGTCCAGCCCGACCGGCCCGCCGCAGTTCAGCATGGCCGAGCCGAAGTCGTGGAGCGGGGGGCGGTGTGAGGCCGCCCTCGACGCTAATTGGCGCCGGCGGCGAACCGTCACTGCCCATCTTCCGGTGGCGCGCTCGGGCGCCGCCGCCTCCTGGTAGCTAGACGGCTCTGGCCGCCGCCTCTAGTTTCCGGTCGCACTGCGCCAGCGACTCGCGCCTCTGGGTGTTTCTGCGGGCCACCTGAGTTGCTCCGGTGGTCCGTCTGAGCCGGTGGTCATCTCGGGTCTCAAACTTTATTGCACAAGCTTCAAAATTACATTGCGGCCCCGTTTTGTCGTCACCCGTCAATCCGCATGTCTATTAACAAAATGCACCATCTTCGTGGATCTCCGGCATGTCGTGTTGACGCCGCGCCCCTTCGTGGTGACCCGACTCCGTCCGCGGATGTCTTCGGGTTTCTCCGACGCGGCACGACGGCGTCGCGTCCTTGTTCTTCTTTTCATGGCGCTGTGAGACGGCACCACACATTTCCTTGTCGGATGATTCCGCGTGGTGCGACGACACCCCGCCTTCTCGTATGAAACCACAAAGGAACCAACATGAAAAAAAGGAGGAGGGTCGGCCGTGTTTGTGCGGTCCGACCCCCTCACGTTATTCGATAACTATTGGTTTTAAACCACGAAGATCGTCAAGTTGGTATTCATAAACAAAATAAATAAATAAAATTAAAACTCCTACCTTGGTTTCAAGAGCAGCACTTCTTCGGAGGTTCGTCGAAGAGAAAACGTCGCGGTATAACTGTCGCAGAAAGAGGCGACTTGGAAGGAGGAAGTCGCGTCGCGGGAACGGCGTCGCAGAAAGAGAGACGTCGCGGAAGAACTATTGCAGAAAGAGACGTCGCGTTGTGGATCGGTGTCGCGGAGTCGGTCTTCGAGGACTCAGCGTTCTTCGATGGAGTTCGATGCGTTCTTCGCGTTCCTCCTGTTCTTCTTCAAAGAGGATGACGAACTCTATCTTTACTTAGCTTTTCTTCTCCAAAGGCTCTCAAGCAACTATGAAACTAACCCATAAATAAATTAAGCCTCACTTAATTTATTAACACCACAAAACCTTTGAAATTCAAGAGTTTGAATTAACTCACCTCATTAAATTACACAAGTTGTCAAATTAAATGAAGGGGTGTTAATGGGGAGTTGAAGAGTTGAAGAATATGAAGGGGTGGGGTTCGTTTGGGCCCCACCTCCTTCATAACCTACAAAGGGATGTTGGGTAGTTACCCAACTTCCTCCCAAAGGATAAAAACACATAGAGTAAAATAAAAATTGTTGTTAAATTTGTATTTTTAACTTCCATAATTTTTATCAACTTCTATTGTGTAAATGCAACTCTGGAACATGAGTTCCTAAGCAATTACCGGTGCTACGGTTCCATCGGTGCCCTCAGAATTTGATTCCAAGCACCGGTTCAAAAGTTAGAAATTCTCGCTCGTTTGTTCACTGAACGCACCCGAGCTAAACTTCGGAAATTGATTCTGGGTACACCAGACCTCGGATTCAAGCGATGTCAGAAACTACGTTCTTGTAAAATTCCAAAGAAAATTAAGAAAAAAAATTCCTTGAAATTTCCGGGTCTTTACAATTGTATACTCCTTGGATGCTTCCATGTTTGGGTGAATCATGAATATTTTCTCTATATCTCTTTTATAGTTTATTACTTCAATATTCATTTATGATGGATAGAATAATTCTTTTTTACTAATCATGAAATAAGAACACTATATGGGTAATTTTGAAGTTAATATATCCTAATGGATTGGATGTTGATTCACTGGAAATTAATGTTTTAAGGGGACAGTTTTCCATCATAATCTATATGAAATTGATAATATGTAAATCATCATAAAATACGTTGGAAAAGTTTATAATCATCGTTCAAGGTGAAATGAAGGCATGCTTAGATAAATTTATTTTTAATTATAAGAATTAGTAGGGCTTGAAGAGGCACTGAAATTAATACGTGGATGCATTCTTTTATCAGCTAAATATTAGTATGTATAACTTTTGTGGATCAAGAGAAACCCTATATGACATTATTACCAAGGAGATAACTCTGGGAAGATTCAAACTCTGATTCCACCAAAATGTTTTTAAGCTTAATAAAAGGGACTAAAAAGTGGATAAATTAAGTAGTCTTCCGAGAATTTTGATTACCTATGATCTGAGGAGCAATGAAAACATTTTATAGAAAAATAAAAAAATTATAAAGTGTAATTAAATGTGGTGGAGAAGCATTATGAGAGGATTATACCAAAGAAGAGTAGGATTAATAATTCATGTATTTCCTTTTATCATATATTGAATTAGGTAAATAAAATTCCAATGGTAATCATAAACTTATTTACCTTTTGGGTGTGATGGTTGAGAACCTTATTGAAAATTCTTCCAATAAGTTCTGACATGATGAAGAAGATAAATCCCCCACCCATAGATTTTAAGAATAGGTTACAAGAATTAGCCCAAATACACACGAAGAGGGGGTGAATTATAGAATTAAGATTTTCTTATATTTGAAATAACCAGGTTCCCTTTTTGAAAAGAACCTATAAATTCTATCAATCTCAGGTACAAAAAATATATGTATATATATACATATAAAAAATAATTACAGTGACTTGTAAATTTTACATGGTTCACTATAGTGACCTGGGTTTTAAGAACCATAAAAATTATTATTATTATTATTATTTTATTTCAATATTTTTAAATAATGTTTCAATGTTTCTTCAAAAGGATTGAAACATTGATAGAGAGTATACCATACAAGATATGAGGCAAAAAACGATAATGTATTCATTCGTTAGGGGTACATTGAAGAAAAATCACATTAAACTATGAATTTCACAACATGGATTATCACTCACCATAAAATAATACATCCATCAAAAGTGAATAAATCTACATAGGATATTAGATATAAAATAATGAAATATGAGTAACTATGAAATCCTATGGATCATCTTCTAACTTGAGGATGACTAAAAACTAGAAAACCTATAATGAGGAATATAACCATGAATATAGAAATAATTTTTCAAAATATAAGATATGAAATAAGGTCTTTGCCTTGCAAAGTAAGAGTGAAATGAATGAATGATTTAATAAGACTTTATAAGTACAAACTAAATTCAGTCCTTTTAAATATGTTTAATGGAAATATGGTTTCGTAGAATATGGTTTGGATATATATGTATACATTAATTATATTTATGTTTTTTACTATTAGTAGTAAATTTAGAATAAGATAACTCACAATGAGATAAAAAAATATAATATTAAAATATTATAAATATATATTTGTTTGATACATTTTAATAATAATAGAAATATTATTATTAATTTATGATATTAAGTTTACAAAATTCAAATAAACAATTTAATATCATTGCACTTGTATGAAAATTTAAAATATCAACAATTAATTTATAGTAAATTTGTTAAGGTGTGATTAATAAATAAAAATAGATTATTTAAATAGAATTTTATTAAGTGTTTCCTATTTTAACCCAATAATGTAAATATAAATATTTTAAATGATTCTTAACAAATATATAAACATTATTCAAATTAAAAATCTATATTAAATTATATTAAGAATGCTAAATGTTTTAAAAAGTAATTTTTAAATTAAAAAGTTTTTTATATTTGTTTTAATTTAAAAGATAAATTTATTTCTATTAGTGTTGGAATTTTATAAAAGTAATCATAATTTATGGAATTATAATAAAAATATTATCCTAGAAATGGATTTTTGGATTTTTAATATATAATTTAACATTATGGTGAATAGTGAACAATATTATTTTTACTAAAACTATAATTTTATGAAAATTTGTTAATATTATATAAAATTTTAAATTCATTAAATAAATAAACATTTATTTAATTAATAATTAATTATTCATTTTAAAATATAATGTTTAATTTATAATCCTTTTCAACTTTTTATGTTGTTTTTAATATTTTTTGATGAAACCAATTTTATGACTTTTTATATAATTAAATATTATTCTGGTAAAAAACAATTTGTATTAATATGAAACTAACAAAATTATTGTTATTTGATATTAAACCTAATTAAATATTAAAAAAAAATTGATAGTTTCATGCTGCATATAAATTATAACAATAAACACATTTTTTCCAAAAAATATAATTTACACATTACACATGTTAATGTTAAAATTGATTTTATTTATGACAATAAAATTTATCAATAAAATGTATCTCATCTTTGTAACCAATATTCATGAATAAATTAATAAATTTCATTTTATTCTTAGTCTTAAAAAATTATTTACCTAGGTAAAAACTAGATACCTAAAAAATCTAAAATACAAAAAGTAAAAAATCTATGGTTGAAGGGATTTAAACATGTTTAAAAAAATCTTGTAAATTGTGTTAATGAGAGATATTAGTACTTATATCATTCACTAATAAATTATATTTCATTTCTAGATCAACAAGACACGTGTAACACGTTCCCAATTTATGTAAAACTATTATATTGAAAAAACATCTATTCTCACAACTTATCAAAGGATCCTCACACCAACACCTAATGAACAATATAAAAATTCAGATTTCATTAGAATTTATTTATTATTTTAGATACTTATAATATTAATTCCCTTTTTTTAGTTTTTGGTCACAATATATTGGCCAAATATCTCCATTTCTAAGTAGGGCCTCAAAGAAATGTTTAAAATATCAAAATATGTACGTCTCGCCCTCTAAAATTTTTCTATTTTAATTTTTTATTTTAATGTTATTTTAACCACAATTACCTGATTAAACTAGTGTTAGAATTATATTCTTGTTTTATTTTTTTGAAAAATATATTATCTACATGTTCACCTCTTCCCTTAAGAAAAGTAAAAATGTAAATCATGCATCTGTGTGGATTACCACCTATAGGTCTGAACATGTATATTTTTACTTCACCTATTTAAAAGGATGGTCATAATATGGAATTTAATTTATAATAATGAAATTTATAAAAAAAATTAAATAATAAACCATATTTCTCATTTCACCCATTCTATGTGAAACGATATCATCACCAGTCCAAAGGTTCCAGCTACCACCTATGTGGAATGATGTGTCATATCTTTCATTAACTAGTTCATTGATGAGAATACATATTATTTTAATAAATTAATATGATATAAATAAAATTTATAACATTAAATAAATAAAGTCTATACCATATCTTCTTCTCATTCTGTGAAAAATTGGATCATTCTATCTGTGGACATGCAGAGTACCACCTCAATATAAGTGATGAAATCAATTTTTCACCCACACCATTCTTCTTTAGAAAAACCCCATTAAATTTTATTAGAAATATGAGTATAATATAAATAATTTCATTATAATTCAATAATAATTATAATATATCTAAATCACCCCACAATCATAATTCTTAATTTATTATATCATGATCTTATTTTGGCTGGTTTAACAACCTATAATAATGATTCAATAAGATCTTTTTAATAAACAATTTGAAAATTTATTTTTTTTAATATATCAAATAAATAACAAAATAATTAGATTTTTTTGGTATGGTAATACAAAAAACTGACTTATTATTTATGAAAACACTATTTATTCACCAAGAATCATCAAAACATGCTCAATGAGGAATTTATAATAATGTTTCATTACCAAAAAACTCACGGAATAAAATTATAATAATATAAATAATTAAATTAAATTTTATGAACTTTAAATGATGAAAATTTGTTAAAAAAGAATAAAAAACTATGATTTTGAAATTAGTTCAATACGATCAAGATTACTCACGCCTGATATTTAAAATAAAAAATGACTAAATAATATACATACATATAATAATTAAAAATAAATTTAAAAGTTTATATTTATTTATAATTTTATTAATTAAGTGATGAAGTGAGTTTCTTTTTCATATAGGAGGCTAGATCACCTTCGACTAAGTTGGAATACTTGAGGTGGGGTTATTTGTCTCAAATATAATTTCATTAGAGTAATTTAATACTATACACTATGACATATCTAATAGGGTGTATTTATGATCTAGTGAATTTTTTATTCCATGTTCATATAATTCATTTCATTTGAAGTACCGTATCATTTTCCATCATCTAATGGATTTTAATTTGAAGGATACCATGTTAGTAAGAGTTTATTTAGATCAATTCCTATTTCATGATACTCACCTCTTGTAACCACTAATTTATTTATATATAGTCTATAAAATAACCATTATAAATGTTATAACATTAATTATAAATTATTTAGGTTATTTAAATTTCAATCTATAGCACTATGACTATCAAGGGGTTTGACAAGAATGTTACTCAATTCCTAAAGTTCTTATTTCTAACCTCAATTTAATATTGAGACCATTAAAATATGATTAACTATGTGGAGAGTTTCTTTATTCTTTTATTATATAATGAAAATAATTTTATTCTATTCTAGTTATCCATGGTGATATTTTCAATCTAAATAACTTGTTTTAAACTAGGAGTTTAGTAGTATTTTAAATCAATTCTCTTGTAAAAAAACTGACTAAAAATCGTATTCATTTTCAGATCGACTTAGAATATTTTTAGATATCCCAGAATTTATTTCCAAAATTGAAAAAGGTAATTTTAATTTATTATTCCATTATTTCCATGTTTTGAAAAGAAATTCATTTAATGTTTCTGATATTGTTCAATACTCATAAACTATTCCTTTTAATGTTTCTATGTGAATATACAATTCAAAAAACATTTTAATTTTATATGAATGTTTATTTATATGTTTTTTTGGTTTCTAAAATAAATTATTCAACTACTATATATATAAAATGTATCCTTTAAAATGGTTTCAAATAATCCAGGATATTTATTATTTCCATTGGTATTTTTGTAAAACTCTTAAAAAGCATTTTTCCTCTAAGTCATTTTTAATTGAAATATCATATGATTGATCAAATTTATTCTAAAAATATTTCCATAAAACATATTTATCTAGTTTAATTTTTTAATAGCCTTATGTTTTAGATGAATTACTCATCACTCTATTTTTTTCATTCCCATTCTTCTTTGGTGTATAATTTTAATTTTTATTCAAATTTATTTCCTCTATATATGCACTATTTTATATTTCCTTTCATTTATGGGGGTTTACCTAGATTACATACATATAATGTTTATGAAATTTAGTTAATTAACCATATATTAGTTAACTATTCTATTTAAATACCAAATTTTTTATCTCAATTGAATGGAATTTAACTTGAATGAATTTGATCAACATTAGATACCCATTTATTTTCAATTATTCTATCATGTTATGAATATTGATAGTTTATTTATGACATTCCATTTAAAATTAAAAGGTAATAAATTTTATTTCCATGGTTTTTTATTTTGCCTTAAGTGGAAACCATTTTCTTTCTACAGTTATTTATGAAAAAAATTTGAATGATTTTTGTTTAAATGTATTATGAACCTCATTAATTTTCATAGGTTCTTTATAATTTGATAATGGAATAATTTGATGTCGGAAATCATAATTATTGATTATGATGGGTGAGTTCATATATCACCCTCTAGTAAATTAAATATTTAAATATCATTATATATGTACACAAGAGAACAATTTATTTTTATGTACAATTTAGTTTCTTCATAATAATGACTGCATATTTCTAACACATTAAGTAATGTTTCTCATTAATAATTTTTGTTTCATCATTGATATATGTTTCATAGTTTCCTAATTATTATCATAATAGTGTTAACATTTCATGGATAATTTGTTTACACATATTTCAATGCACTTTTTATTCATGCATCATGTTATTTCAAGAAATATTCAATTATTTTTTCAATATCATCATTGGGAATGAGTTTTAATATTTAAAATGATTATTCCCTTTTTTTTAATATTGTCACTTATAATAATGAAATTTGGTTTTTTATTTATACCCTTTCTAAGGATCTTACCTCACCCCCAATCTTATGTATATAGTTCCCTAGGTTATGAAGAATAGTATTAAATACAATAAGAATAGATGACCATCTAGTGTGTCTCAACTATGGGGAAATGTTCACAAGGGGTTTATAATAATATTCATATGTAGCTAATACTTAAATAAAAAAATAATACATTATTAGAATTGTGTTATTATTCATAAGATTTACTTTTTTCCTTATTTAAATGTTGAAAATTAAATTTATCTATATCCTTTGATTATATATTCACCAACAAGGGATACTCCAAGGGGAATATACTAAAATTGTGTTTACATACCAATATAGTATCTCCTCACTATATATTGTTAACAAAATTAGTAATGATAAACTATCTATCGCTATTTCACTCCCACTTTGTCCCTATACCCTTAAGACTTCAATTTAGAGTTATAAGTATTCCATGGAATGCTGATTTCTTAACAGATTTATTTAAAAAGAATAAAAACTAAAAAAATGTGGATGTTTTCAATGAGCCTTTACTATCTCTATAAGATCCACATATTTAATAGTATTTTTCTGAATTAATATTTTCATTGTATACTATAATTTTGAAATTTATTTCATTGAAATATTATCGCATTCCTCTTACAAAAAAATCATTTGTTTAAACCTAAGATGATTCATAATCAGTTTCTATATGTCATCATTATATTATTCCTTACAGAAACCTAATTTTATCAAATAGAAACTAATATTTAAATTAATTTTATGTTCATAATATAATATGAATGAATTTCGAACATTCATTAAATTCCATTCCACTACAACATGATGTATCCCAAGTTTCAAATTTTGGGCGTCCGACTGAGTAAATTTTTTATGGTCCACGAACCATTCTCCTATGTTCTTTATTTTTTATTTCACTGGATTTGGAGATAATTATTACCAATAGGTAGTATCCTATAAAATATGATATATTAATTTTTCGTAAATAATCCATTAAAATATTGCATACACAATTACCATATAGTAATTTTTATTAGACTCTGATGGTATTGTTACCCGAAATATGTTTTATTATGACATAGTATCATACTATTACATATTACATCTAATAAAACTAATCAACCACCATGATTCAAAAAACACTCTTTATAGGCCACATATTTCTAAAATTAATTTTTTAATCATAACATTATTTAAATAAGATGAGGTCAAAAAATCATGTTTCATTACAATTCTGAAACCATAGTATCTACAAATTCAAATAAAATGACTAATAATATATTTGATAAATTAACCCATACTCTCACATTAAGATCAAATTCTAAAAAAACCATACACATTGGATATGATAAAAATTGTTAAATATATGTTCTTTCAAAGATAATTCAATATTTACATTCAATGGGACTTTTATATTTTAAATTTTGAGAGTTATAAAAAATTATTAACTAGTGAAACCAATGTTATTTTGATCATATAAAATAATTTCTCATTATATAATAAATTAGTTAGAATAAAATTATTTATCAGGTTTTTTGGCATTCTCTAGTTTTAATGATCAAAAATCATGCTTAACTATGCTAATTATTATTTATTAATACACACTATGTCTAATTGAGTTTGAAAATAATTTTAACCACTACTGTTAATGTTTAGATCATAAGATAGAATTGTATATTTATGTTAAGTAGATGTTATTGAAAAGTATAATCCATTGATAAGTATGAGCAAGTGATACATTTCATATCGATAGAGAGGTCATTGATACATGAGCTAAAGAAGACTTAATCTACCGATAAGTTGAGTGCTCGACAAAGCAACTCAGAATTTTCTTTAGGTATGTGTCAGTGACAGCTTGAACTACTGATGTCTGACCTATCGATGTCCAACATAATTACTTAGTTACTGACCAGCACATAACATTTCACTAATCCAAGCTAGTGATGGATCATCTACCGATGAATCACTTAGCGACACATTATCTAATGATAGCTCGATTTTATCGATATAAGTTTGATCTACCTATAGATTGAGCTACTGACCATCTTATCTATCGAAAGAAATTATATACCAATATCATGAGACACTGATAGTCAAGTATATTGACATAATGAGCCACCGTTGTTCTACAAATTAAAGTTTAACATACCCTTAACAGTCATATTTATGAAATTTAGTACTTCTTATTATATTATTGAGCATGTCTTCATTTTTTATACAATATTTAATGATTTCAGAGACCATTAAAAAGTATGAGGTACCTGAGAAAATATTTCTTGTCTATAGAAATGGACTATCTAGATCAATGAGATATAAATCAAGAATGGGGATACCATACATAAATACATCAACTTGTCCACACACCTTAGGGAAAAACATTAGAGATTCACACTGTTCTTAAATGAAGATACTACTATCCACCAAAAGACCCAAAATATTTGAAGCAATGAATTAGAAGAAAAGAACGCCTAGAGTCTCACTAAGAATAAAATATATTGGAAAAAATGCCTCTCAATTATCCTGTTGGTTTCTAGATGATGACTACAGCTTCACATATAATATTCTAGAGAAGAACATCTCACAATGAATTATGAACCTTATTCTTATTACATTGCTCTTCTTGTGCATATTATTCACATTTAGAGTAGTGTTTCTATATCTATTTTATAAACACACACAAAGTGTTGTGTAAAACAAGATGATACAATGATATCGTCACCAACCTATCTTTTCACACTTTATATTCCCATAGATAACCATTAAATAGTTCCATAAGTCGCATGTTTGTTTTTTTGTTTTACACTCCCATGAGAACGTCGGAATAAGTTTAGCGACCTTGATAGATTTTATACTATTTTTACCATGATCCATGATGTGGATCAATTTTTTTAAATATAAACTGCTTGGTGGAATGTGATCACCAAGTTGTGTAGATTAGGTCTCATCTAGAGAATTAACATCTTGTTTACTTCTATTATGTAATTTCATGTATTGTTTTTCCAAACATTATAATTATTTTAGGATACTTAAATACACTTTGATAGTCAATATTATATATTTTTTTAAGAGAATTTTATTTATTATATTGTTTTTAAAAGATAAAATATAAATTCATATTGTTTTTACTTTGAGTTAATCAATATTTGAGAAGTCATTCAAATAAAAAACACTTTTATAAATGTGCTACTTTGGTTAATTGGGTTGTTCTTTTTAAAAATTTGGAACATTTAAATAACTTTTAAATAATTATTTTTTAGAAATAAAATTTTATAGGAACTCAATTCACACCCCTCTTGAGTTTCATACTCCATCCAATATTTTGTATCAAAGGCTATTTTATATATTTTTCATAAATCATTTCAATCAATGATTTTAGTTGAGTTTTAATGATCTCAAAATTTATATTATTTCTAACCTTATAGTTTGTTAAAACATTTTTCTAATATTTTAGTATAGACATTAGAATAAAAGGTGTTGCTACCAATAAACCTACTTACTTTAATGGCACAAATTATGCACAGTGGAAAATTAAAATGTAATTGAATTTGGAAAGTATAGTTTTTGAAATATGGTATTCAATTATAGATGAATATTAAATTTCTTCTACAAGAAGGAATATTTGGGATGATGCCATTAAGGTAGCCTAAAATAATAAATATAAATATATGAATTCCTTATATTTATCTTTAGGGGATGAAAAATTTAATATGATCTCTACATGTAAAACAACATAAGAAATTTAGGATACATTGGTTGTTTCACATGAAATAACCACTAGTGTAAAAAAATGAGACATCATACATATATTATTAAATATGAAAAATTTATGATGAGGAATGATGAACCCATATCTAACATGTATCATAGATTTAATTAGATTGTAAATATGATGGTCTCTATTGAAAATACAATCACATCCAAGGAAAATGTATTGTGAATTCTTATACGTTTACTTGAAAAAATGGAGAGGAACATCAGTACCAATAGGGAAATCATGTGGCAAAAAAACTCTACTTGTAATGGTACTGATTGGTTTGCTGACGATTAATGAGGAAGAGATGAAGGAAAATAGAGAATAATATGATGATCTGAAGAGAAATGTAGTGGATTTTACAACCACTACCCCTAAATAAATAGAGAAGTTGTAATTTAATGCTGAAATTTATAGCAATGAAGAATCATAATGTGACACTGATGATGGGATGATTCCATTGAACAATATATTTAAAAATTATAATATATGGAAGAAGTTCTTTAGGGATACCAGTTAGAAAAGGATGTACGAAAATAACGGAAACTAGAAAAAGGATTGGATGTAAAATGAAAAAAATGAAGTATTCTGTTATGAGTGTAAATGAAGAGGACATGTAATGGTTGACTGTCCTAAATTAATGTTCAAAAGAAAATATGATGACAATGATAGAAACTACAAAAAGGAAATGAATTCCACCTCGAGTGCTTCTAAGGACAACTATAGGGACTCTTAATATTCACATAATGGGAAGGATGAAAAATCCAATATGTGTTTCAGGAAAAGACATATAAGGTAACCGTGGAATCCCTTGAACAAAATTATTTTTATTCTTGAGATGAATCTAATTATTAAAATATGACAAATGAATATATTTTTTGAGTACTATAAAATGATTGAAGATACATGAAATGAATCTATTGATAAATATAAATTTCTCAAGAAACAAAATGCTCTTAATTTTTCTTTTGAATATGAACAATGTATTGAAAAGGAAATGAATTATTAGTTAAATAGTGAAAATAATAAACATTAAATATCTTCTGAGAAATTAAATAAGGACCTATAGAGAATGAAAAATGGAAAAGATTAGTTTGTTCAAATTCATAGAAAATAAGTTGGTCCAAAAAATATTAGTGGTATTGGTTATAAACCTAGAAAAAGTAATTTTGTTTAAAACAATTTTGTTTAAAAATATGGAAAATCTAGCTATATGCCTAGTTCTTGAAAACTGACAACATATTCCAGTTTTGGAACATATTCTACTACTTTTAGTTTTTCAGGAATAAATAATTATATTCTTATTAGACTCTACAATTATTTTTATGAAACTTATGAAGAAAATGTCGGTTCACATATCCTTAATAACTAATGTTTGTAGACCCATGAAAGTCTGGGTGCAAAAATTCACCCATGTTTGATTTGTTTTTCTATGAAAAATATTTTCAAGTGTTCTTGTAAAATCATACGGTACTTGAATAGTGTGAGTTCAATACATATGACATTGGAATATTCTATATGAAAATATTATATGAATTTGGATGGTGGTAATTTCACCTTTGGTGATGATACAAAATGAAAAATAATAAGCCTTGGGAAAATCGGTTAAACTAACTCAATTTTAATTTCTATAGTTCGTTTTTTGATGTTCTTATGTACGATATTCATTTAATTTTACAATTATGTGATGATGATTTTCATGTTAAATTTGATAATTATTATTGTAATGTTTTTTATTCTAAAAAAGATCTATTATTCATTTCCTTTAGATATGATTTTTTTGTGAATCTAGATTATTTAAATTATCAAAAAAATTATTTCTTTTTTGCTTTTCATAAAGAGTCTTAGAACTAGAATGAGAAATTTTTACCCTATGTTATTCATTTACATAGAAAGCTTACTAGGAAAGGGTTATTCAAGGATCTTCTGAATCTTGAGTTTCCAAATGACAAATTCTCTAATCATGGCCAAAAGGGAAAACAATATAAAATATCTTTCCAACAAAAGAAATAACTTTCAACATATCAACCTCTTGAGTTAGTTCACATGTAATTATTCAAACCATAAAGATTTTATATTTTAAATAAGAAAAAAAAATTTCTATGTTCTAGTAGATATATTTTCTAAATATAATTGACTTACTTTTTAGCTCAAAAGAGTGAAGCATGTTCTTACTTCACCAAGTATGCCAAAGCTATATAAAATTTAAGTTGTCAAAAAATTAAAACCACAAGAAGTGACCGTGGAAATGAGTTTGGAAGCTATGGGTTTGAATCATTTGGTTCATAAAATGGGTATAATAATAAATTCCATGTTCCTTGGACACCCTTGTATAATGGATTTATAGAAATAAGGAATAGAACCTTATAAGAAATTTCCCAAACAATTCTCAATGAGTATGACTTTCTTATTTATTTTTAGGTAGATTCATTGATTATATATTTTATATAACTAAAATATTTTTAATTAGATATATATCTAAGAAAAATCCCCATGAGTTATAGAACAATAGGAAACCTAAGGGTAATTACATTAATTTTTTTGTTGAAATTTGTTTATCCTTAATATAAAATATAATCAGGAAAAGTTTTCCTCCAAAAGTGATGAAGTAATTTTCCTAGCTTATGAAACCTCTATAAAAGCCTACATGGTTTTAAATAAAATAACTATGTGTGTGGAAGAATCTGTACATATCAAAATTGATGAAAGATATCCATCTGAACCTAAAACATCTCTAGAAAATATAGGGGATCAATATTCCAATCAGGACCCAAATTCTTATCCTTATGACTATGTTGTTAATCAACAAGAAAAATTCTCCAGTTCTGGAAATCTCATCACTCTATTCATAGTGAACCCAAAACAATAGATGACCTAAAATCATTATCCCCTCCTTTTTTAGAAATGTTATTACCCTTAAGAACCATCTTTTAGATGATGTAGTTAGAGACTTAAATAAGGGTACATATACTGGAGTATCTCTAAGAATCTAGTTTGAACATCAAACTTTCTTATCGCAACATGAACTTAAGAACCTCAATGATGCAATCAATGACAAATTCTGTGTAATGTTTATGCAAGAAGAGTTGAATCATCTTGAAAAAAATATAGTTTGGAAACATGTTGATAGACCCAATGAAATCATGACTATAGGAATTAAATTTCTGTTAAGAAATAAAGTAGATGGATTTGGTATCACAGTGAGAAAATAAGACCAGACTAGTTGACAAGAATATATACAATAAGAAAGAATTTTCTATAAATAAACTTTTTCCTAGGCTTCTAGACAAGAATCCATTAGAATTCATTTAATATATTGATCACAACTCAATTAAAAACTATATCAAATGGAAATTAAAAATGCATTCTTAAATGGGTATATATTTGAGGATGTTTTTGTATAAAAACATCTTGTTTTTACAAATCCTTATTTTCTAAATCTTGTGTTTAAATTATAAAAATCTTTAAATTGTTTAATATATGCACCAAGATCATTGTATGATAGGCTCAACACTTTTCTAAGTTCAGAAGGTTTTACAAAATCCATAGTTGATCCTATTATTTTTATGAAAATAATTTCTAAATATTTTTTTGGTGTTCGAATATATGTGGATGAAATTATATTCAGATATTCTAAAAATTCATTATGTATTTGCTTAAAAAACAATGAAAATTGATTTTGAAATAACATTAATGGGTGAACTTGAATTCTTTCATGGATTTTATTATTTTAAAAAATAAGGTATTATTTTATATCAATGTAAGTACACTAAATAACTTTTTAAAAGGTTTGGTTTTGATAGTATAAAAATCATTTATATTCCAATTAGTACAACCTATAAATTGGATCTTAATGAAAATTGAAAATTTGTTGATCAAACCAATTACAAATGGATGATTGGAAGTCTACTATACTTGAATGCTAGTCAGTCTGATATTATGTTCACTTTGTGTATGTGTGCTTCTTTTCAAGAAAACTATAAAGAAATTAATTTAGCTATTATTAGAAGAATTTTTAAATACCTAAAGTATACTACTATCATAGTATTGTTCTATAATATAAGACTACTTTTTTATTTAGTTAATGATTATAATTATTATTTTGGTGATTGTATGTTTTATTGAAAAAGTATTTCTATAATACGTCCTTTTGGGAAATTATCTAGATTCATAGTGTAGTAAAAAGAAATATTTTGGTGCATTATGTACTACTGAAGCTGAATACATGGATATTAATAGATTTTGTGATCAAATTTTGTGTGGTGAAAAACACTTTACTGGATTTTATATATTAGTATAGATATGTCCCAATAAAATTTGACAACACAAGTGCGATTAATATTTCTATGATTTTTTTTTCTCATTTTGGAGAACCAAATAGTATGTAATACATAACTTTTTGAGATATTATTATAAAAAAGGTGATATAAATTTTGAATTCATTTTCACAAAACATCATCTTGCTGATATTTTTATTAAGCCATTAAATTTTGAGAGGATGAGTTATATCAGACATGAGTTAGTGATGATTAATTTTTTAGGACTCACTGTTGATGTATCACCAATGTGACTCACTGAGGATGTATCACTAATGTAAATCATCGAGGATCCTTCAATGATGTTACTCGCTAATGATGTCTCACTAATGTGTCTCACCAATGATGTATCATTGATGCGACTCACAGATGATGACTCACTAATAGCACACACCAATTGAGACTTACTGATGGATCTCACAGATTTGTCTCACTAACTGATGTTTGTTTCTCTTTTGGGATTTTCAAATGTCAAATTTTTATTAGTTATATTTTATTTTTTTCCCAAATTTAGTGTATTGTTTTTTTAGATCCCTAAGTGATAAAATTAAGAGTCAATCCTAAAATTTTTACCCTCACATTCTTACTCTCGGACTCCAACTCTTGATACATTCTCTATTGAGGTGGTACCAATTACTTTCAAATTGATCCTTTTAATCCTCTCTCAATGGCATGTCTCAATCTTGTTTTTAAATAATCTGAAGGTGATTTGTATTCATACATGATGAAAATAGGTGAATCTAATTGGCCTAAGACAAATCTTTGACATGTTAATCAATAACACACAAACCATATCATAACCCTTGAGAAGGAAGTGTATTCAGAATGGTTTTTGTTCCATAAGTCCCTTTTTCTGAATTTTTTGCAAACCAAAGGGTGGTTGGAGTGGTTCTCCAATAATGAGAGGTTGTATTATCTGAGGCTAGTACATGAGATTTATGAGTATGATGAGTTTTCTCTAGAATGTTCTAATGAGTTTTAAATAATGTTTACAGTGGATGACAAGAGAGTGTCTTTTACATCCATGAATTGGGTAGGATTCGTGAATATACCACATGAGGGTATTTGTGATGACAATCCATGAAGTGATCCTCCAATAAGTGACCTCTAAAATTATGATACTCATTTGGTTGAGTTTACAGGCAATGGAGAGCATAGGAGGACTATTTCTACAGAGATTGATGGTTAGTGAAGGCTTTTGTTTGAATTCATCTATTATCAGTTATGTCATAGGAAAGGACATTTTGCATCTCTTAAAATTCAAGATGTTTTCTAGATATACCAGTTGAATAAATGTTTTAAGGTAAATCATTGAGGATACTAAATGGTTCATATCAGTGTTATGTTCAATACATATTTCAAGAAAAACTCTTCATTTTATCCTAAGATAATCTCTTCCATATTGAAGGATGAGGGATTTGTAATAAAATTTGAAGAGTGTGCCTCTACTAGTGATGGTTTTTATCTCAATAGAGATATTTTTTATAGGATGAAAATTAATTGGAATCGATAGAAGAATATTTGAATTCGAGATAATGATTGTATGTATGATTATTTCAATCTGGTTAGCATCCCTCATGGACAAAAAAATGGTTGATCCTGGTCTACGACTAAATAAATATGGTGAGTATTCTGATGAGGGTGTGGTAGAGGAAGTTCAAGTAAATGAGACTCTTATAGATGACTAGAGTGACCTTGATATTGATGACATTATAGTGAGGATTTCATATGTTCCTGTAAGTCCAAATAGACCTTTACCTTCGAAGGAACCTCTTCTATATAAGAATTATAGTGATGAGATTGAAGAATATGAAGATGATGAATATGATAGAATATCTGGTAGTGAAGAAGAATCTGGTGAAGGATAAGAAAGTGGTAGTGAAGATAGAGATGAAATTGAAGAATATGTTGAGGAATCGAATGGAAGTGAAGGAGAATATGGAAGTGACAATGAAGATATATAAATTGATGAATCAAATAGTGAATCAGACCATGGTGCGGTGGGAATTACCATGGTAATAGTTGATATGTTAATCTAACACTATAGCCTACAAACCATAAAACTCATACTGATTCTCCTATAGTAGAAAAATAACATATCTTGAAATCCCATGGATAAACTAATAGGTTGTGATTAATGAAAGGGATCGTGTGGCTCATGTCGAACCACTTGTGGTTAAAGGGAGTTCATCAACTGTTCATGTTCTGGAGTACGTTCAGGATATAAGGGATGCAACTATGACTCCAGTGATGGAGTTTGTTTATTTAAGAAAGTGGTTATCTACTGAAGGGGATAGAAAAGATAAAAGAGAAAAGGATGGTGTTATTTCTCCATTGGATGATATTGTGGTACCTGTATGAAGGAAGGACCCAAAGAATGTAAGTATTGGATTAGATTGTACAGATGTAGAATAAAAGGACTGCTACAACTCTTGTGGTTGGTTCAAAACCCATTGAATATATCACCAAATATGATTTTAATGCCTCTAAGGATGAATGGTTGGATGTTGTTCAATCAACCCCTTCACAGCCACCTACTCTAGTTTCTAGAATCAGTGAAATAGAAGATGAGTTTATTATTGATAGAGTTGTATCTCATGTTTAGAAAATATTTTTCATTATTACATAATCTATAGTTTTAGATAATCAAAAGATAATTAATGTGTTCACTACGATGGTTTCAGCCATCAATGGATGGAAAATTGAATATAGAGATTTTATAGAAAGAGATATTAAAACTCTTGGAGACACCAATTTTGAGTCCTCTAAGAAATATACTCCTTCTCAAACTTTAAATCTCGATCTATACATGGTGATATTTGATTTTATAGATATAGGATGAGGTGACTCCAACTCAACTGCTCCTATTTCTCACTCTCCTGATATTGATATGGCCAGGAACATGATTATAGAAGAATTTAAAACATTGATAGGTAGCACTGATCATTAAATTATATAAAAAATTAGGCATAATTGTGATCATATTTATGTTATGGTTAGATTTTATTCTATTGGTGCTAAAAATTTGTAAGAGGAAATTACCAAGAAACTATATTTATATTTCAAGATAATTCAGAAAAAAACCAGTTAACAAATCACTTCAAATATTAAGTGGAGAATTTGAGGCTACCTCCATTGAATCATACTCTCAAAGAGCGTATTAGGTAGTAAAAATAGTTTACTCCTATTCTATATAATTTCATAGAAAATTAAGGTGAGTTTGAGAAGGAAATGGAATATAGTGGTGAAGTCAATAAGGACTTCATAAATTTTCTGAAACCATACATGCATCATCACGACACATCTATTTTTTCTCCTCCTAGTACTCATATCAGACCAGTCTTGCATGCTTCAACCTCTTCTTTTACACCCTTGGAACCTTTAACCATGACTCATTCTCAAACTCTTAATCAGATTCGAACTGTAATCCAACTAGAACTCACATGGCCTGTTTCATTATCGAGACCCATCCTTGCTCTTTCAGTCTTTACTGGCATTCCTCTTCATTCCCTCAGTATTGGCTCTATGCCTTCCATGACTCCTACTACTAACCCTTGTTCTCCTCCCTCCCATACTTCTGATAAAGGAATGGATGTGATGGGATCTGTTTCACTCAATAATTAGTTGGATCAATTTGTTGATAGGGATTTTATTTACTATTTTCATTCACTATTATTTCAATATCTGTTTTTTCTTTTGGTAGGGACATGATATGGACTATTTATTTGTTATTTCCTTATCTTTTATTTCATTTTCTTTCACTGTTTCTTTTATTTTATAATCCCAAAATTTGAATAAATAATTTGGTATCTATCTCAGGGGGGTTTTAGGATAATTATTTTTGGTTAAAAGGAAATATATAATTGACAAAGTCCATTTAAAAAGTAATTTTTATTTATGTTTCCATTAAAATTATATCTCAATAATCTATGAAAGATGTTAAGATTATTTTTCCTCTAATCATCATAACTTAATTCAATTATTTTTTATATCATTACCTGGTTTTTGATCATAAAAAAGGTGGAGGTTTTTGGACTTCTATGTTTTTAATTAACAGAAATCATGCATAATTATGATAATTATGAATATTTTAATATAAACAGTGTTTAATCATGTTTAAGAATAATTCTATCCTATGGTTTTATTATATACATAATAAGACATAATTAAATATTTTGGTTAATTATAAGTCAATTGAAAGTCTAATATATTGATAAGTATGAGAAAATGAAACTCTTCCTACTAATAAACAAGTAATCGATGAATGAGCTACCGACATAATAAGCTACTCATTAGTTGAGTCACTGACATAGAAACTCAAGATTTTAGTTATGCATGAGACACTGATAGCTTGAACTATAAATGACGAACCTGTTGATGTCTGACCTACTGATAGAGTGACTGAATGACACACAAAATATCCATAAGAAAACCTACTAATGCATCATCTAAATATGTATAACCTACAAATGAATCATTTACCGACAACTCAATTGACAGATGCAAGTTCGATCTACCGATATAAGGAGCTAACGATAGTATGATCTACTTATAGAATTGATATAATGAAAAAATAAATCACTGATAATCCGATCTACCAAAAAACATAGTCATCAATGATCATTCTCATAAATTCAATTGTACCTCTAATGGTCATATTTATGAAATTTAGTACTGCATGTTATAATAATGAATTTTTCTATATTTTTTAGACCATATTTAATGATGTTAGAGACTAGTACAAAGTAAAAGTTACCAAAAAACATGGTGCAAGTCTATATTAAGGGAATATCTCAATAAATAATATATATAGAGGGAAATGGGAGACCTTGTAGAAATACATAAAACTATTCGTGCACCATAAATAAAAACACAAGAACTTCCTACTATTCTTACACAATGATACTACTAACAACCAAAAGACTAAAAAACGTTGTTGCAATTACTTAGAAGAAAAGAACACATAGAGGCTCACTATGAATAGAAGACAGAAGAAAAAAAGACTCTTACTTTGTTTTATGTTTCTAGATGATGACTACAGCTTCAATTCTACTATTCTAAAGGAGTTGAGATGGTTTATAGAATATCACAGATAGAATTCTGAACCCTATTCTCATTACATTTCTATACCTATTCCTGTTATTTACATTTTGAGCAGTGTGTGTGTTTCTTTGTTTCAAAAACACAAATTCAATAATTTCTAAAACTATAATATATAGAGATATCTTCACCAACCTATCATTTCACATATTACATTCCCATGGACAATATTGGAAGAGGTTCATGCGTGTCATGTCTGTTTGTTTGTTTTACAGTCCCATGAGAACATTAGAATAGTTCTATTGACATGGATAGTATTTATACCTTTGTTACCCTAATATAGAGGGTGGATCATGGTTATTTAATATAAAACACTTTGCGGTAGTTGATCACCAAGTGAATAGGATTGGGACTTGGCTTGAGGCTGAACCTCTTGTTTGCATCTATTGTGTGTTTTCAAGTTTTATTTTCACTATCTTTATGATTAATTTAGAAAACATAATTCTAATTTGATAGTTAATATTAGATAGTTTTTATAAGAGAATTCGATTTAGTAGAAAATTTTCAATAGATAAAATAGTAAATAATATTGTTTTAACTGTGAACTAATAAATCTTTGAGAATTCATTCAAACAATCAAATCTTTTATAAATATTCTACTTTGGTTAAGTGGATTGTTTTGTTTTAAATTTAAGAACTTTAAAAAAAAATTAAATAATCATTTATTAGATAGAAATGTTTATAGGAACTCAATTCAAACCACTTTTGAGTGTCCAACATTGAACAACAAAAATCTACCATAAAATCTCCATAAAAGTTAATATTCTATGAAAATAATACATAATGCTTCCTTTATTATCCCTGGGAATGTAAACATAATCATTGAGCTTAAATTATTAGTAATTATAAAAATAAGTGATAATAATTAATTACTATTACTTAGAATAATATGATAATGTGGATAAAATCGTGATATATAGTATAATCATACCCAAAAGTGCATAGACCATTTAACAAGAGTTAGGGAGTATGGAATCAAATAACATGAGAAATTAATCAAATGATTGTTAGGAAATTAGTATATATACATGATCTATGAAATCAAAACATATTCCTAAGAATAATAATGAGAATATATAATTTGAATAATCTTATATACACATTATGAACAAATCCATGTATTTACACCCTTTTTAGTTATGAAGAAATATATGTATATCCACCCTTTTAGTTGTAAAAAATACAAGTATATACAAGCATCATTTTTTGTTGACATAAAAATTATTAACTAATGTAGTAAAGGGGTTATATAAGAACTTCTCATCATCACCCAAACATATGAGGGACACATGAACTCATTCTTTATTATATAAAATTTCAATGGATAAAAATGTGGTTCATATCATTTTCGAATTGAATCTAATAAGGTAATCATTCATAATTCCATTAATAATCATAATGTTCCAATCCTGGGGAAACTTATTGGGTATCTAAGCATACTTAAAATATTCTACGTAGATAATATTCAAAAATTAATATGTTATAAAGAGTATATAGATGCATGGCCTATGAAATAGGCGATAGTTTCACATATCAATTGATGTACAACCTCTAGTTTAACACAATTCAATCAAGGAAACTACAAATAGGGTGTTCAAAAAAGAAATGTTATGATAAAAAGTTATAAATAATCATAGTGTGTGGTTATTAATGTCAAAGAGTGTGATGAATCATAACTATAATACTAAAAAACATTTATGATCCAAATAGAGATAAAAATGTTGTTGGGAAAATTTTAAAAACATCCCCAATTATGTATAATTTATTTAAAAGTTATTGACATAGGTTAGAAAGATATTTTACAAGAATTAGAAAATTAACTTCTGAAATGGTAAATATTATTTAATTTTTTGAAAACATTTATTTATGAAACTAAACGGATAATATTTTTTTCGTGAAAATATAAACATTTTGAGAGGATCATTAATAAAAAAATACATGAATGGTGTGAATATCTAGTCACGTGGAAAATGTTGAAAATAGATTCGTTGCATTTATTAATGAAAATGACTCATTCATATAATGAATAAATTTTATCTAAACATTAATTTAGGGTCAATATACAATAAATTTACTATAATAAATTATTATGTAATTGATAATGTCATTTGTTAATTAATTGAATGAATAGAACAAGAAAAAGGTAGTTCCCAAATGAAATGAAGAGTCAGGGTTAGTTTCACATACACAAAACTTTTAATGTATAGTTTATACCATAGAGAAAATAAATTTTGAGTGTTCATTTAAAAAAAATGGAAATTTATTTTTGGATTTATAGATATAAAAAATTATCCAAATAGATTATCATATAAAAACCATCATGATTTGAAAGTAATATAAGTAATGAAAACCATACATTTTGAGTAAACTTTTAATCAAAATAAAATTATTTGGAGATATTGAAATTGGAAATTAAAATCCATGAATAAAATATAATTAATTATTTAACAACTCAAATGGGTATTGTATACATCATATATTAATATCACTTTCTAAAAAATAAAAAAAATAACATGGATTTTAAAATGAGATGACGAAACCTTTTTAGAAATGGATATTTAAGAATAAAAATAACATGATAGTGTTAATATAAAATAAGAAATAATATTTCATGAATTAGAAAATACTAATTTCTTTTGAGGTAAAAAGGTAATTGAATACACTATATAAAATAAATTATGGAATGCAATATCAAACATGAAACATGAATTTTAAATTGTGACAAAGAAACCCATACAGTGTGTCATTTTATATATATGGAAAAATAATTAATAGGAGTATGAAAAGGAAATTAATATACCATGAAAAATAAAAAAATATTTTTATAAAACAATAATATGGTAGAATATATACATATTATTTTATTAATGTTAAATTTAATTACCATAACCCAATAAAGGGGAAATGAGTTCGCAAAATAAATTACCTTAATTCAAGACATCCACTAAACAAATTTAATCACTTTTATAACAAAAATAAATATATTAATAACATATTTTAGATCCTTATTAATACCTATAACCTTTTTTGACCTCCATTTATAATTAGTTTCTACATGAATATTAGTATGTTAATATATATTTTCAATATCTTCTTCGACTAATCTTTATCATTTTAGACAAGTTTCACAATAGTGGGGTTGATTATTGATATTATATAAACATTAATCATTAACAGATCATAAATGGAATTATAAGTGATTCTTTTTAAATATTTATATTTTAATAATTTCATTTTATGGGTTTTTGGGTTATGATTCATAAAGAACAAATCATTGATGTACATTTTTCATTTATTTTTAATTAACGACTGATAGTATATTAAATAATTAGATTAATATTGTTTTTTGAATTCCAAACCCAAATTAAAATAATTATTCACTTATTTATATTATATATCATTAGTATTTATGTTTTCATATTCACCCATGGTTCTATTTTCTAGCATCATTCATGTAGTTTGTTAAATCCACCCGAACATAAATATAATATAATGTAATGGATGCTTGTGATGTGATTTATTTATAATATCATTTTTATATTACAATAAAGATAATATTTAGGATTTATTTGTGTGATATATATGAAATTAATTCTATTAGAATAATTTTTAATAGATATGAAACTATTATATAGTCTGAAAAAATATTTTCCCTCTCGATATGATTATTTTAGAAGGTTGAACTTACAATGATGGTTTGTTTCTTATATTTTTAATAGGTGGTCCATTTTTTCTTAAAAAACCTTAAAAATACTATTTATTCCCTGAACCCTTAATCATGACCATACATGAATAGTAGTGATAAAAGATACTAGAGTATAATTTTTTATGGAGGTGGTAGTCTGCACGTGCACATAGATGATAATTTTTTTCATAGAATGTGAGAAGGGTATAATATGGTTTATCTTTTAAAAATATTAAATATTATATAAAAATAATATTTATCTAATAAATTTCAAATTTTAACCATCCTTGTAAATTTTTGAAGGGAAACAAAACGTGACACTTTCTAGAGGCAGTATTCTGCAAACATACATCAATGACAATTTTCGTTTTTCGTAAAGATAAAGGGAAGAGGTGGTTCACATATATTAACATAGAGTAATAATATTTAGTATATAAAAATCTATTTAATTATATTTCAATGATATAAAATTATTTGGAGTGTAAAATAGAAAATAAAAGATGTTATTGAAAAATCAGCACACATGTTGTGGACTTATGCTTTCCCTTAGAGGACACATGAGAAATTGATGGATTATGATATCTTATTTGGACAAGAAGATAATTAATGTGAAATTTTAACATAGGGTATGTGTAAATGTTATATTTTAATAATGAAAATAATTTTTTGGAGTTTTATTGAATGGGGCTGGACATATCCCTTTTATAAGTGGTGATAATGCCATTTTTGTAAATAATTCATATTAATGTAAAGAGAGCACACATTATACATATCAAGATAACTCAAAAATAAAAAAAATTAGAAAATATAATTTTTTGGTCAATAAAAACCTTAAAAATAAATTATAAATTTTTTTTAACATGTTAGGACCTTTACTCCTTGTATTACCAAATATACATTTTTTGGTTCTTACTATATTAACTAATTTTTACCAACGTAATTTTTCCTTTAGGCCTAAAAAAATGTTAATTATTACATAATATAGACCTTATATTTTCAAAATTTTAACAAAATTTATTATATTATGTTTATAAAACCGATGAAAATGTATTTTAAAATACTAAATATATTACATATTAAAACTATTTTTCGGGGAAAAATATTACTTTTGACCTAAAATGCCAAATATAGGTTTATAAATTAAAAATAATACTATAAAATATATAATATTATCATTAAAAATAAATATCTTCCTAGACTATGTTTCATTAGTTTTATTTTATACATATTTTTTATTGATGTCCTAAATTTCTTGGTGTTTATAAACCAATTATTTTTCAATATTCACTTGAAAATAAATATTTTTATAAAAATACCAAGAAATTATCCAAATATAATATATTTATTTTTATTTAATAAATTATTTCCATTCTGTTAAATTCATTTTCGAATTTTTTTTATTTATACATTAAATAAATTCATAAAAATAATGATTTTTTTGAAGATATAATTATAAAATACTAGATATTACAATTCATAATTTAAATAGAAGACTTCTAGAAATATAATTAATAAATAAATATTATATTTTAATATCATCATAATTTAACAATAATATACATAGATTTTTAATAAAATATATAACTCAGAAAATAATACTTTCACTAAAATAATTTTTTATTCACAAATTGAACGATATAAGTTTTTATACAATATCATTATATATATATATATATGAACATGGTTACTCGTATTCATACCCTCTAATTATATGGATGTGTCTTAAGGGGAATATTCAATATTTTAATTTTTTATATAAATAAAATATATCTCAGCTTGATTTTAGTTCAGTGTTTCATGTAGAAAAATATTTGAATTGAATTTATTTAGGGAAAACGTTTTGTGAAATATCAGTATGTTATATTCCCCCATTATAAATAAAATTCATATTAAAAATTTTAAATATTCCTTACTAATTAATTTTTTATCATGTACATAGGATTTACATGACCATATATTTAAATTATAATGAGTTTTTACAATCACAAGATTCTTTATGAATAGTAAACTCATCTTCTCTTGCATAATTTACATATAACTACAATTTATTTTTTCTCTGACCATTTTTTCTAAACACCGTAATATAATGGTATTAATTTTATAAAGGTAGTTTATAATCAGTATTGTACTAGGGGATAGTCATGGGTTTGTTTAGATGTGATTTTAATATCTTGGAAATTATCATGTTCCCTATGGAGAGAGAGAAAAACCATGCCTAATAACGTATCAAATTTTAATAAAGGAAGGTAATATGAATTTATGGTGAGTACATAAGCAATCATTATAGAAACAATAAATAATTTGGATTCAATAGTAAATCCACTAAAAACTTTTACATAATAATACGACTTACACTCATTAGGGATGTGACTTGAGGTTATTAAAAATAATTCGAGCCACAAAGTAGTGAGTAGAAATAGAATAAATCAATCATATTGCATGGGTAAATGATCAATGTTTCAGACTTCACATCATTTTGATATCATATTAAATTATTTGTGATATTATTACCCTTCCCTTGATCCCTTGGTCTTGAAATTTACTAATTACTGCATATATTTTTAGACCGTGGATTGGGGATTTGGTTTAGGTAATTATTCTGTTCTACACATGTAACACAATGAAATTTTGGTGTTATATTAGGGATGATTATTTTTCAATTCATCATGTCTATTGATCTCTTCATTTTTCTCCTAAATTAGTTATTTTATTCCATAATTGTTTATATATAAAATATCCTTCAGTTCACGAAATACATCCCCGTTAGTTATTCCTAACTCATTTATGATACAAATAAATATAATTTTATTTCCTTTGTCATTTTCGTCCCAAAAAAATCTATGTGACTCTTTCTTTATCTTATTTTTTGTATTTTGAAACTAATATAATATTACATTATTAGTTAAAATTTGGGATATTTTTTTTGGAATAATCATATGATTTTTCATTCTATCGCTTATCTAGTTTATTTTATCATAGGGAAAATCTACACATTTTCAATGACTTCAAGTATTAACTGTACTTCTATATGTTTAAACCATTAATAACAACTAATGGAGATAAAAAAGTGATTAAAAAAATATTATACAATAATTACATGATAATGTCAACCTAAAAAAATAGTACTATATGAAATTATTACCCTGTCATCCATTTCAAACTAAATCACTCTATATTCAATGTAGTTCTCTTTAGTTTGGATTCTCTTAGATTTAAAAACCAAATTACATAACATAATAAATAATTAAAATGGATTGTAAGGAGAATATTATTTACTAAAGAATATAACCTGGGAATATCTATTTAGGTGAGAAATCATAGGCCCCCTCATCATGTCCCAGAGTGAAGAGAAAGTTAATAGTAACTATCCTCTTTCAGGGTGATTACCCATATGTATATTTATTCTATAGCTTTATCCACTATCTAGTATCCATAATGGGATGAAATTTCTTGAAAACCCATATACAAAAAATATTACCAAAACATTTGAATGTAATCCTATATTTAGACATATACCATAGACTAATCCCAAGGGTTTTCATTCATGTACTGTCATCCCAATCCCCTTAAATCCTAAAATAACCCACATAAAAATCCAAATGGTTTATCTATAAATTTTAAACTATTAGAAAACCAAACAAATCTATCCTTAATGAAATTTATAAGTCATATTTTTTGAACTGAAAAAATTATAACCTCTAATGTTAACTAAACCATACTTTGAGACAAATAGATGTACCCAAGACCCACATTACTATATCTGGTGCAAAAACAATATTCATTCCATATTGTATTTGAATCAATTCTTTAATTATAATATCATTCACAAATATTGTATCATTTAAATTCTAATTACGTTTTTAGGTTTATAATATTTTTGAGTTTAAATAAATATTTAACTGGTAGAAACCATCTTCACTATATCATATAGAAATGTTTTTCATTTATATAAGAAACTACATAGTCAAAAACGAATATTCAAGATCTCTAATAAATTCTTCAAACAAAATAATATTCTAAAAAATCATACAAAATAATTCCTTTTATAACCTGGGGAAAATTGAAACCTATGAAATTTGAGCATAAATGTTTAGAATGATTAAATATGATAAATAAATATCAATGATCATAAGTGATGATAAGATTATAATTATTGTAAAATCAATATTCATAAGAAAATTATGCCCAACAAATCTTAGATAATTAACAACAGTTATAGAGTATGAAATGTCATATCATAAGAAATGAATCCCAAGAGTGTGGGAACATTATTAAAAAAACATAATCTATGAATCTATGAAGTATTAAAAATAATGTACATAATTCTATTTAAAAAACATAATAATATATACCAATTGTGAACAAATTAAAATATGTCCACTATTTTAATTGTGAAAAAAGTCTATTTTTTTCTAATATTTTAGTTTTAAAAAATCCATGTATCTAAAATATTCATTACCTCATGAGTTAAAAATACTAAAGAAATTAATTTGAAGGAGATGTATAACCCAATCCATTATCGTCCATATAAACGAGGTCTATAGAAAATAAGTCATTCATCATAACATAAAGTAACCCCGAGAAATAAATTATATTTGACATCCTTTTTAATTGGAATCAAATAATAAAATCATTCATAATTTCATCAATAATCATATCATGTTAATCACTTGAAAAAATGGGTATCCAATAAAAATATATTTATATTTGGGTAGATTTTATTCAATAAAATATATGGTATATACACCATATAGATATAGGTCATATGACTAAGGAAATAATTTTCAAAATAAATTGATGTATGAAATCTAGGTGAACATCATTCAGTCAAATAAATGGAAAGCATTGAATTCGAAATGGATATGAATAATAAGTAATGATATTCCTATTCATTATGGATTGATAGATAAGATAAAATAAGTGATTGATCACTCCTCTGATAGAAAATAAAAATTCATAATCCTTTTTGAGAAAAACATTGGATGTAATCAGTAGAAGAATATCATCTCCAAATCATAAAATATTTCGAAATATATTAAAAATGAAAGACATCATTACATGTTATAAATGATAAAGGGAATTTCTATATTTCATTTGTTAGGAGGATTATTTTGAGGGCTAAGATTTAGAGTCGAAATATGAGCCATTCAACATTAATAGGAGGTGGTTTAGATTGGATTGATGTTCAAATGGGTGTTTTTAGGGGTATAATATCAATAGTCAGGTAGGATGGATTATATCTTATAGTAACTATGCATCGTTTAGTCAGTGGTCCACTACTAGCCAAATGGTGGGTTGGATAGTGTGTGGGGGAAATAGTCTAATTAAACAAGCTAGTTGGGGGGATACTAGTTACCTATTTTTAATGAGGTTCCTTTTGGGATTTTCTATGATTATTATTTTGAATTACATCATGTTTGTTCTTCCCCATTCTGATGAATAGAATGGGGAGATCCCCTCATTGTTCTCACATTCTGTTCCATGTTGTTCTGTTAATCTTGGTGCTTCTAGGGGATTTGATGTGCACTTTTGATATAATAACTCCTCATTTTATCCCCTTGTTATCATCCATAATTAATTGAAAATGTTTATTAGGTTTTCATAGGGATTTTTTTAATATTTTATTGAATAATATATTAATCATTTCTACTTTAGTCGATTTTTTTCAGCTAATAGAGTGTATCTTAAGACACCATAATAAAGTTCTTATTCATCTTTTATTTCAGGGAATTTCACTGAAAAATTATTTTGATATTGTGATGAACTTATATGAAAATGACCTATAATTCTAGTCAATAAATTGATGATTTTTTATTTCGTATGATCGAGGGTTTATTAGAAGTAGTATAAACCTGATTTATACTATTTTTGGAATTTTTGGAGTATTTGGTGAGTTTAGTTACTATTATACCAATTGGTTTTTTGTTTTAATTCGCAATTTAATTAATTTAGTGATTTTGAATGTTTATACATGGGATATTGGACATTAAGGAAGTCAATATGATCTATGGATTATTTATTAGAAGATCATTTGATGTTGGGGTCATTGGCCTTGCGACATCTCTTAGTTGATTAGTAATATTATTTTTATGTGACTAATTTGTATTATTACATGCTTGTTTTGTGTGTTTTAACTAATTGTGGCTACCCATGGAATCAATGTATCAGACTGATCTTGATTGTAGTGATGAACCCCAAGAGGATTGTGATGGGTCAAAATGACCCGGTTGGATTCATGCATACATGGATAGATACCTAATGATTATTTTGTGAGTTATGAGATGATATGTGTACCCTATTTTATTTCATAGTTGTTTTTAAAATTATTATTCAATGGAATCCTTTAATTTTTGGTAATGGTTCTTGGTATTTAGTTGGTGGCCTCCCAATAACCCTCTATATGGGCCAGTGTGATCTATTGGCCTCCCCAAAACCTATAGGGATGGGTTGGTGTTATTGATTATGGACTCCTTATAACCTATAAGGATGTGCCAATGTTCATTTTTCGAGCCCCCCCATAACATATGAAGATGATTCGACATTCTTGATTTTTTGCCATCTGAGGACCAATAGTGATAGAATGGTGTGATTGATGGGCCTCTTTAAAATATGTCTAGATTGGATTGTGTGACTATTTAAAAAAATCCAATATTTATGGGGACGGGTTGGGTTGAATTTATGGATCTCACTAAGTATCTATATATGTTTTAGAGTACTTGAAATGTTCTTAAATTGAGTTATGGGCCTAGGCCATGGGATACATGTGTCATCGAGATTTTAGAAGATATTAAGTCCAATATAGTATTGTATATTGTATCATATGGGTTGTAAAGTGATGTGGATACTGACCTTTTTCTAATGTATGAATTCTTATGTGTGAATTGCGTGATATTTTTTTGGTCGTTGTTATTTCACATACATGAAAAAAACATTTATAATTTTTTAGTATACAACCACTTGATCATAGAAACAATCAATTTTGTTAAGGAACTCGATAAACCTACTGCATCATTGAACTAAACCATATTCATATACACTATGTTGTTTTCAGAATACATTAGTAAATTCTCTTATTTTATATTAAGGCATATGTACCAAATTTATTTGGACTCACGGTACAGGTCATCTAGTCATGGAGATTGTTGATACAACATGATAGTACATGGGTTAGGTAAAAGACCATTGTATTTTCTTATATTCATTATATTTTATAAACTATAAAATCATCCATTAATTTTATTTATATTAATATTTTATTGTATCTTTTACTTCTACACTGTTATGTTTTATACATCATATAGGCAGTGTTTACTACTTTTATACTTTGGACTTTGGGGGCATATTGGGTTCCCAGTTTCTTATCCACAAGTTAGCAGGATGTCCACTCTATGGATTCGTCATGAAATTTTTTGATATAATTGATAATGAACCTAGATAATTTTTCTAAATGGAATAGTCTTCCAAAATCTATGTTATGATCATACCACAAATCAGGATCCTATGGTGTATGGGGAGGTGTGTCTGAGGTGTTGTGGCACACCTATTCATGAACTTTTCGGGTGGCCCAGGATGAGGTATTACCAAATGGTATTACGATGTATTTTAGATGGGATATGTTAGTTATAAGTGGAAATAGGATATTAGGTATTGATAGGTTGACTAAGTGCGTTCTTATCCAACAAAATTTGGTTGAAAATTGATTTTCTAGGGAATGATTATTTTTTGATTATGAACTATTTGAGAAGTGAGGTGTTCTATTGGATTGAGAATCTCAATGTGGGATTGATGATACTCATGATGAGTCATAGGGATTAGTTGGAAGCTACTGAGTTATACATGAATCATGGTAGTGGTACACTATGATCATGATACTTTATTATATGGGAAGGGATGTTTAATAAGATTGAATTGTCAGAATACATATTAATTTAAGTAAAAAATAATGTTATTTATGTTTTATAACCTATATTATAAGTTTTCATGAAAATAAAATGGATTTTAATGGATTTTATTTGTTTATTTTTCTCCATAGTGAAATGGATTTTGGAACATTTTGTTTTTAATCAAACCCTTGTTTTTCCAATGGAAAGCATGTGTGGTGGTGTGAGGTGTGGATAACTGGTTTTATATTTTGTTTTTTTTGAAAGGGGTCATGTGGAATTGAAATTTTAAATAAATGGAATTTTTTGTTTTTATGGAAAATTGTTTTAACATTTTTATTTCAAATGGGTTTTGGATTTTTTATTTAGAAATATAATTTTGTAACGGAGATCAGAATTTGGGGAAGGTACTATATAGGGAATGTATTTTGTGATTTTCAATATCATGGGAACCCCCTTAGTTGCTGATGGGTGTTTCAGAAACTCATTCTTATTTTAGTGTTGGTAAATGGTTTATAAATGGGGCTTTTGAATTTTGTAATTGGAACCTACGGTAACTATTTTTATTGGATTTTTCATACTGGTTTCGGTTAAAATGATGCTTGAATTGTATTCTCATTTAATATTATAAGATAGATTTGAAAACTACTAAGTGAGAATTATGGGTGTGTGGTTTCATTTTCATGGTGTGTAGAGGGAAACTATTGTCAATGTAAGATGGTTTAATTGGTCAGAAATGGTATGATCTATGAGACTCGGTGGTTGGTTTGTGCTTTTGAAAGATGTGACATGGTTGTTTAAGGGGGACACATGTTGTGGTCTCTTGGTATGTAATTTGATGCGGTAGCCACTTATTATGGTATCATGGAATGATGTTCTAAGAGAGCTATGTGTGGTGGGAGGTTTTATGTTGAAATGAATATTGAGAATCCAGATGTGGTTTTTTTGGGTTTAGATAATAGAACCATAAATTGTTTTTATGTTCTTTTGGTAATTTTTTTGGATAAAATTTTGTGTTTTTATTTTTGACATCGATTAGGTAATGTTGTTGAGTTCCCTTTGTAATTGATTCCTAGGGTAGAGGGAATAATTAATGTTAATCAGTCAGTAATAGAGGATTCTTTTGTTGAGGAGAACCATAATCCTCAAAGTGTTTTGATGGTTGGTTTTTGGGGTTTTTGGAATTTATGGGTGTATTTTATCACCATCCCAACACATAGAAATGTAGATGATTGGAATAATCGACAATTGGTTAACATATATGGAAGAGTTTGTGGTCGGTGAGTGCATAAATGAACATTTGTATAATTTTGGTCTTTTATGGGATCTAACTATGTGTTATAACTAGGAATCACTATATGGATCTATTTTTTGAAAATATGTTTTGAGGGAACTTTAGTTTTCTTTGGGTTGACATTTCTGTAGTAAATTGTCGATGATTTATGTTCTTTTGACTAGATTAATAGAGATGAGGGTTTTGTGAGTGTGAGAATGGTAATGGGATTGGGTTTAATAAGAACGTGCATTCATTGATTCAACCTAACACAGGGTTTGAATGTGGGATAAATCCTAAGGGGGTTCTCAGTAGAATATTCTTCCTCTAGAAGAGAAGATTAAGTGTTTGAATGACTTTTATTAAGGGTGTTGGTGTGAAATTGAATTTGAAAAAGGTAACATATTGTGTCATTTTGATTTAAAATTGATGAATGAATGTGTGTGAGTGGGTTGAAAGTTTCTTAGTTTATGGATAGTCACAAGGGATTTATGGTGGTTAGTTTTGGGTGGTTTCAATTTGGGGTCACTCTAATGGTGAGTTCACTAGTGCGATTAGTGGCATGCATACTGGTATGTAGTCGTGGGGATTTTGCTGATAAATATGGAATGTACTTAAATTGTTCAAGGTAAATAAGTGGATTATCATTGTACTATAGTATGATAAATCACATTTTGGACCTTGAAATCTAGTTTTAAGAATGGGAGACCATAAATTAGGAGAATTGATGCATGTTTGGTTTTGGGAACCATTTTGGGTCCACGATCATAGAATAGTTTAGGGGGTGCTTTTTTGGTGGGAGAGAACCATAGGCATATTCGAGGGTGTGATCCATGTTAGAATAATTTCAAACAGTCATTGAAAATGATATTTTGGTGAATTAGGGATGTAAATGTTTTGAATTTATAGATGGGTATCATGTATATGTTGTTTGGCCTTGTGTATTAGTTGTATGTTGTGATGGAAGAATCACATGACTCCATATTTTGTACTTATTTTAGAAGGTGAAAAATAAAATACTTGTATAGTAGGGATTATATTCTAATTAATTAGACAATGTCCCTTTTTTAAAGGCTGGTGAATGTGGTGATACTGAATTTGTATAGTCGAGATGACAAGAGAATGTCAGTGTGTGGGTGAAATCATTTGGGTCTGGTTTTTTTTGGTAAATTCAATATATTAATTTTGGATGAGAATATATTTGGAGGATATGTTTTGGCATCTACCTTAGGGAGATTGCGACATGATATGGGGGTGATTTGGATTAATATAAAATCAGTTCTCCTGCTATATTATGAAAATGAACATTTTTAGATCCATAGCTTATCAATTAAATATATATTGCTTTGGTCAATCCTCGGTGTCAGATTTGGGATTCATGGGTGATTCAACATTGGATAGGTCATCATGTTAGAGTAATGCGTTAATATATTAATAAGGGAGGCTAAGTGGTTTTGAGGAAGGTTGGTTAGGATGGGACTGAACGATGATATAGTTTAAAATATGATGTTGTATACTAGAACCCTTATTGGTAAAAATCATTCAAGATGTAGAAAAATATTTTTGGGCATACAATAGGCTATTATTTGAAAGGATATGGTGTACCCGGTCTTGTAATTTGTTGTTTTGTAGTGGAAGCTCGTTTATAATACAGATATAGAATTTGGTCAGTAGTCAATGAGTTGATGATTATGATAGGTCAGGAGTTGTTGATAATGATTTTCTATATCTTCTCGAGGATGACATGCATTATAGTGCGGAGTTTTTATTTACCCATAATGTTACTATTTATATTTTTTTAAGGGTATTGGATATTTACATTTTCATAAAGGTTTGTTTTGAGATACAACTGTCATAGTGTAATTCAAAACCATTGAACACCCATATAATGTCGTTTTGGACTTCAACAGAGTATCAGATAGGGGTTCATAAGGTTATTAGAGTGATGGTTTTGTGGATACGCTACTATTTGTTTGACCTGTTATACAATAGAAAACCATTAGTCCTGTACATACGAGGGGATGGGTAGCATAGTGTGCTGCGAACACTATCTGAACCCAGTATCTCACCGGTGAGACCCAACAGCAGCCCAGTGTGGTCTAGAAACACTCATTTTAGTGAGTCTACTTCTGTATTTTTTTCATGGGTTCCTATTTGGAATTCCCCTTAGTTACTTCTTCCCAAGATTGGTGAAAAAAATAGGGAAAGTCCCTCTTGGACCAACCTTTACCTCTCATAGTGTTCCATCAGTCTAGGTGTTTTTATCGGTCTTTCACAAGAGATTTCAAGGTAATTTATTCCATGTCCCCCTTGTTACATCCTTATTTCATCACTAAAATTATTTTTATTTGGTTAGGGATTGGATGGGTTATTTCCCAATATCTTATGTAAATAATTTCAATAAATGTGTTATTTATCTCCATTTGGACATCCCATGATGTCATAATCAAGTAGTTTTTTTATCATTTATCAAAAGGAACCCTTATATGTGGAGTTAGTTTTTGTTTGTGATGAATTTGGATGAAACTAGTATTTAATTTTTATAGATTCATTATAAAATTTTTATTTCCTCGGATGATTTTTTATAGATTATAACACCCTTGGTTTCTCACATTTCTAGTTCCATTTCACTTCCCAATCATTTTGGATCCCATAATGAAAATTTTGATTTTCTGTTTTAATTATTAGGTTAGTGAATTTATTGATATTTGATGATTAAAAAGGGGATAGTGGACTCAATGGAAGTCATTATGATCTAGTAATTTTTTATTTAATTATTGGTTGATTTTGGGTGATTGAAATAAATGTGTATCTTGGTTGATTTCTACTTTTATTTTTATGTCCATCCTTAGTAAAATTGCATGAATGTATTGTGTGTTTCAAATAATGAAGGTTTATCATTGTGGAAGAATGAACGTTATGGGATAAATGGACCCATAAATGGTTAGGACAGATCCATGGGTCTGGAGTGGATTATTTAATGTTGTACTAGGTCTTGAGGGACCTGTAACTCCTTAGTTTTTTAAAAAGGAATACTATTTTTAGCATATGTGACATGTAACACCAAGAATAAAAGAACCTTTTATTATTTATGCCCATTGTAAACTAGCAATTAAATTAGTGGGTTTTAATATTATTAAATCATTTATTAAATATATATTAATTTAATAAATGGTATTAATTTATAGATAAATTATTAGAAAATAGGTACTCTGCTTTTAATAAAGACATTTTATTATTTTTTAAAAATATGTTTGTTTTAAAAAACTACATTTATTGCTTTTTGTAAAAAAATATTATAGTTATTTTATGGATAATATTGAATTTTTTCTATTTCACATAATTTTTTAAAACATTATTTAAAAATTATCTTAGGGTGAATGATTCAGATTTTTTTGAAATGATTGATTTTTCAATGAATTCTAAAAATTACCGATTCTTCAAATACTGTAATTTATTTTCAATAAAAAAATTAATTTAAAAGCTCAAATATATAATGGATTTAATATTAATATAAAATATAAAACATTTTAATTATAATAATAAAAATAATTTAATGTGAATCATCAATTTTTATTATTTTTACATAAGTTTATTTTGATGTTTAAAAACACAATTTTCTACAAACTGGTTTTTTTCCATAAAGTTACTCTTTATAATTAATTAAAATAAACCATATTATGGAGTTATTTAAAATAATTTAATATAGTATTATTAAATTTATATGAATTTAAATTCATATAATGTTTAATTACCATCATATTGTAAATATAAGATAGTTCATTTCTTGAATAATGCATTTCTTGGACAACTATTTTTCGACATGTGTTACAGGATTGATTTTAAATTTTTTTTGGAAACTCAAATGAATTGAATTTTATAAAGTCCATTATATATTTTTATTCATAATAATTAATATTATTAAAATTATTTAAACTTAATTTTTTCCATAATTAATAGTAAAAATATTGAAAACTATTTACCCTGGTAAAAAACATAAATGGTAAGAGTGAGTAAACTTAATGGTTAATGGAATAACATGTTAAAAAGTCATTTTATGAATGTTGAATGGTTGGATAGACCATATAATCCCAAAAATAAATTATTTATTAAATTTTTATGCATTCTTTTGGATTTAATTCCCATTATTTAATAGTTTTGGGTTTTCAAAAATATTCCACTCCCCCTCACTTATAAACGGGAACCTCCTCTCCTATACATTAGAAAATTAATGATTTTTGTTTCTACCAAGACCTAACAAAACCCATTATTTAATTACCTTATTACATAATATAGTCCCTTTTCTTTTATGCATCCAATCTTGGAAGGATTTAGGTATAATCATAGAGGGTTTTTCTGGTGAAGAGGCATTATTTTTAACCGAGCATCTTTATTTTGTTTCATATTCCACATCATTCAAATTGTATATAATTAGGATGATATAAAATCAATTTTATCTAACATTTAATATTATGTTATTATTACAATTTAATAACTACAATCCTTCTCCTTTTCCATCAATGGTGAAATGAATTCATCATTCATGTGTGTGACCCACTATCGCTTCATGAACCAGTATAGTTGTTTTATATCATCGCCCCAAATAAACATTCATAAAAATGGATTTAATATTTTTATATCCATGAAATATTAATATTTCTATAAAATTGATATTTTATATTATATGTCAACATATCATCCATGGAAAAATAATAATGCAATTTATGTATACGGCCGACTACCACCACACAAAATGATGCAATTTGTTTTTATTGCTGCATCACATGGATGATATATGTAAGTGTAATTAAATAAATAATAGTATATTTATGAAATAATGATAATTATTTAAATATAAAATAAAATTTACCTTCTCTATATCATTATTTTAAAAAAATTGAAATTTCAATCATGTGTACGCAAAGTCTATCGTCTCCATTATCGCAACATATGTCATTTTTAACAACCATATTTCATGGATTATTTTAAAACTATAATTCATGTATAAAAATTATAATTATTTAATTATTAATATTATAAATATGATTAATTAATAAAACTTTTGACCATACTCAACATACCAATGTGTGGTTGGACATATGATTTGATCATCATCAAAACGTCTGATATGTTCTTAAATGATTAAGAAATTTAATATAGCATGATAATAAATAAAATAAAAAAGAATAAAAAATCAAAAAGTTTTTAATAAAAAATAATTAATATATGTTGATTATTTGGTATGATAAAGAATATATGTGATAAATCAATCCTAATGTAAGGTATCTTTCTAAACCACCCTTGCGTCTGGGTTAAGGCCATTCTCCGTATAACACACTTTATATCTCTATTTATAGATTTATATTGGCACTAAATTATAAATATATTTATCTCAAATATATTAAGAACTTATCCTCCCCTCTTTATGGGTTAATACATTCCTTATTTTATCTTATGAAATTTCATCCTTATGAAATTTGTTTTGATTTTGATATGATGCATGTTTTTTAAACCCATTTTCATTCAGGGGATAATTATTTTTTATACCTAATGATTCATATCCATTTTGTGGAACACATAAATCAGGAACATGATATAATTATAACACTCATATAGTACTCTAATTCATTAGGTAAATGTTTTTTCCCATGATACACGTTGTATGGGATTAGCGAGTAAACCTAATCCATTATTGGACTTTTCCCCAAATGTGATATTCTCTTCAAAATTATCATTAACTCATATTTATTTCAAGTTTATGTTTCTACCACTATGTTACCATGTACCTATGATACCATTTTTATAATTTTATTCATATTTGTGATTACTCTTGAGACTCACCTTTTATGATATCATGTTATTCCATTGAATCATACATTATATTTCCTTACCCTATTTATTCCATTACAAGGACTTTTACCTCATCCCATTCTATTATGTTTTACCCATACTATCATATTTATATTTTTGAGAAAATGTTAATTTAGTATTTCAATATAAAGAATAAAATAATAATTTCATTTTTTATAATTCTTTTTTAGGTATAATAAACCTATTGTACCAAATACAATTTGCCTCATGGTCTTTGGGGGTGTAATTATTTGATATTTATGTTTAAATATTATGTAATATTTTGTGTGAAAGGAAAGGATCTCAATATTTGGTATCAGATAAAGTCTAGTTATTTTGGGGGATTAGGATTAAAAAACATCAATGAATGTTGTAGGGAAAAATTTAACAACGGAAAACATCCCTAAAATTTGTAAATAATAAATTAACTTACTTCAAACAAAATATGACCCTTCCTAGATGCTACTTGTGGATGTGTCTCTGGATAGTTTTACCTAGGAGTAAAAATTAAAAAAATGGGCACATTAAGTTGGAATCGATCGTTACATGGTCCATGAAAATAAGCCTTGATGCACACGTAGTTTGAAATTCCTTGGGGATATGTTTGGAAATTGAAATAACTCTTTATGAACAATTTTGAAGGACTTGAACAAATGGTTCATTTAGAAACCCTAATTAGAAACATTACTATGGATAACCAATATTTAACCCCAGAGAACAATATGTTTGGATATACTTATCATTTTTATGTTATTCATCCCAATATTATACATTCCCCTTCTATATATTTATTAGTTAATATATTATAATTTTATTAATTTTTGTAGATAATGGTGGTATTTAAATACAACACTACAATAACAAACATGATAGGAAATGTGATGACTTCCATAATGATATGCCTAATTTTATGGTAATGGAAGATGAAAAATTCATGTATTTATTTGATTAAATAATTCAATTTATGAATACTGAAATGAATCATACAAAACACACAACTCCCCCTCTGAAGGAGACTGTTGATGTAAAGTATTCTAAGTAAAAAAGGCCCCATACCTTTAGTTAATATTATGATCCTCTCATTGAGGGGTCATATGATTAGTCTTGGAGAAAGATCATGAACACAATGTCCAAATAGTATATTGAATTCATTGAATTTAAATACTTCACAGAAATTTTTTTCATTAAATATTTTCCTTGAACACTATATTTTAAAATATATATGGAATTACTCAGTATAAAATAAAATAAATATGAGTCTATTGGGGTGTATAAGGGAATAATCACAAGTTTTTAATGGTATATCTTCTATTTTGTTATCAGAACTCAAATTACGGTTGGTCATTAGATTAGTTGGTTAAGGAAAAGTCTATGATAATAGTTATATATTCAGGATATTTATAGTTATGAATAGATTTTCTATTATCACCTAAATATTGGGATAGTGATCGATGAGTCTCAGTGGTCTCATAGTACTAGATGTAAAAAAGTAAAATAGTTTTTATTTGAGAGGTTCAATTGATAAATCCTATAAAAGAGAGAAAACACAATATCCCACTTTTTCGAATGTATGAGGAGAATCATCCTAGAATCATTCTTATGAGAAATTGTAGATTTTTCAATTGTGTAAAAGTGTACCATCAGAATTGTTAGTTCTAGATGAAAATATTAAACCCCACCAATGTAGAAGAATAAAAAAAATCGATCAACACTTGTCCAATGGATCAGTTTTTAACTATAAGGAACATGGTAATTATGAAATACAATTCCCAAATACAAGGGTAGTTTAAACAATCAATTGGAATAACTCCCATGTACTAGAGAGAAAGGAAGAGTATATGTGATCACTACTACTGGGGTGGATCCCAAAAATGATGTGGTGATAGTTATACTAGTTATTAATTTAACATTAGTGGATATACTATTTGATTCTATATAAATTTATTCTTTCATATTTTGCATGTTTATTATAATTATTAAAGAACAACATCAAAAATGGGAGTTGGGATTTCGTTTAGACAATATATCTTGAAGTGGTTGCAACCAAACTATATAACTCCTCTCGAGTAAATTTTATTCATCCTAATATTTTCAGAAATATAAACTTACTTCCTTTAGTATAGTTTGATTCTATATTGGTAATGGATTAATTATCCTTATATAATGAAATCAACAACTATCAAGAGAGGGAGGTCAATATTTGTGTCATAATTCATCATTTTAGTCTATACATGCGTAAGAAGGGTGGTGAATCTCCCATATAATATTTTATTCATTCATGAATATCATTTCTTTAGGATAAATTGTATATTGTCCAAACTATTGAGGAAAATGGGAGAATAAATCTTAAGGATATATCTGTTATGAGGGGATATATAAATTTATTTTCTAAAGAGTTTTGTTGGATTCCTCTGGAGTGAGGTATTTTTCCCTCAATTGAATGTATACCTATATCTTTACCAATTTCATATACTCCTTATATAATGGTAACCATTAAGTCAGAATGGATTAAAAAGTTGTCATAAGAGAACCAGTAAAAGGGTTATATGCATATGTTTTCTACATCCTAGGGTGTTCCAATCTTCATTGTAAAGAATAATTAATTTATTATTGTGAACTCAAAAAAATCAGAATTATGAACAAGTAACATCTTCCTCAAATATATGAATTATATTATAGAATATTTAGAATTTAATATTTTTCTTTAGAGGACCAACAATTGGGATATCCATAATTATTTTTAAAGAAGGAAGATATAACTAATAATTACTTCCAAATAGTTTATGGATAATAAAATGTCATAGTCATTCCTTTTAAAGTCACTAATTCTCTAAAAATCTTCATGTACATAATTAATAGAGTCTTTAGATATTACCTGAGAATGATTTTTATCATCTTTATATAAGATATTCTAATTTAATCCAAATGAATGGAGTAACATGAGAATCATTTTACTATTATGTTTTAGGATTTAATAAGTGATAAAATATATGAAATGAATATGAAATGTGTATTATAGATGAATTATGTATCGTTTTAAGGGAGTATTATCACTAACAAATGGATATTTTAAAACCCTTATAAGACAAATTCAATTGAATAATGTCTTATAACAACAAATTTAATGTAGATACTCGGTTTATTTAGACTAGATAGGTATTATATATATATTTGACAAATATTTCAATTATTAAACCTGCAAAAATTATATGAGAGAAGCAAGTAATTCTTTTAATGACTAGTGAATGTGATGAAACATTTCAAGAGCTAAAAAGAGGGTTTAAAATACAATAGTACTCACACTACCCTTAAGTGAGAAATTTATATTGTATAAAGTGGTTCTTAGAAAACTTATATTAGTCTATTTACTGATGAAAAATTATACAGTTATAGCCTACACCACAATACAATTGAATTTTCTTAAGTAGAAATATCTCGCATGTGCTATAGAGAATCTTATAGTGATCTTTTCATTAAAAATGTAGGTGCATTATCTATATGGGATATGTGTGAGAAATATTCATGTCATAAGATATTAAATAAATATTCATAAATAATGATAGTAATCTGCATAAGTGAAGTTGGTTATAGATGATAAAGTACCATGACTACTCAATGCATTACTGTCTTGGTAAATAAAATAAACTGGTAGATGCTCTATGAATATAGGATCTGAAAACAATATTAGTAATGATAATTGAGATGGATAAAATATTATTATTCATTAAAAGGATTTGTATGTAAATCATAAAGGAAGTAACATCATCATTGCCTTCTAAATTTACTTCTCAACTATCACATTAAGAGAAGGTAAACTATTCTCAAAGTGATGATGTGGAATTTCAAATGAAGGTGGAAGTTTCAATAAAATGGAAATAATTATATTTAGAAATTCATGAAGAATGATTTTATGATTAGAGTCGTGAATACGTGTAATATTATATCATAAGATAAATAATGATTCATTGAATGATGCACATAGCTTGAACGTTCCATCCAAACAGGGAGCATGAAGATGTATAGAGATCTCCAAGAACACTACTAGTGGGATATTGTGATGAATGAGATAATAGAATATTCATCAATGTGTATTATATATCACAAGGTGATGGATGAATCTAAAATTTATAATGGGACTATGAAACCATTACCCATACATACATGGAAGTGGGAAAACATCACCATGGATATTATCACAATTTTTTCAAATACATTAATAAGAAGTAATCCCATATGGGTTATAATGGATCCTCATAGAGTGAAGTATTGCTTCATAATAACTTTAGAGGACATATCACTTGTTCCTAGTATAGATATATACTTCAAATAGGTTTTGAGGCTTCATTGAACACCAATATCGATTGTATATGACTAAGATATGAGATTTACCTCTATGTTCTAGAAGATCCTCCAACATGCTCTAAATACTCAGTTGATCTTTATTATGGATTATCACCCCGAAAATGATGTCCAATCTGAGCATACTATATAGAAATTTAATGACATGTTGAGAGTGAGAACGATGGACCATGAAGTAGTATTGGATCAATATCTTCCTCTAGTCAAGTTATCATATAATAATAGTTTCTAATGATGAACATAAACATGTTCATATGAATCCATTTATGTGAAATGATTTTAAATAATTTAATATTGGGATAAATTTGTTTAATTAAATCTATTTTCACCATAAATGGTTGGGTAAATGGTATAAATAGTCATGAACATTTTCAAAAAGATCAAGACAACTCAGAGTCTTTAGAGGATCTATGAGGACAATCCATGATGAGACCAAGAGTTTAACATCAACGATTATGTGTTTATTTATATATATACAAGTAATATAATAATTATTTTCTTGAATAAGGGAAATAAAAAACCAAGTTCCATCATCCTCATTTAGATTATTGATCACATCGGAGCTATGGCTTATCGACTAGCACTCCCACCAAACCTTTCTCAAGTAGATATTGCATTCATATATCACTCTTGAGGATGTATATATAAAATACCTCACTTTTATTGAATTCATAGGTGGTAAAGGTGGGTAATGATCTCTCTTATAAGGAGTTTCCAATGACGATAATGTACCATTGATGTAAATTTGGACACAAGAAGACAACTCACAATGTCAAAGTGCTATAGTAGAACCATAAATATGAAGAGGAAACCTTGGAACCTAAGTAATAAATGGAGAAAAATTACCCTCATATGATTTCAACACAGTCTGTAGTATTAAATTTAAATGTATAAATTCTCTAACTGTGGGGGTATGAATGTACACCCAATTTTTTTAAAAAGTTAAACATTTTTTAGTCTATGGAACATGCAACACCAAACTGAAAAGAACCTTGATTATTTATGATCGTTAAACCTATTCATTAAATAAGAAGGTATTGATAGTATTAAATTAGTTTATTTAATATATATAAAGGTAATAATATATATTAATTTATATATTAGCACTCAAAAAAATAAGCACTCAATATTTAATAAAGGCAATTTTTTCTTCAAAAATATATGTTTCATTAAAAATGTTTTTATTTACCTTTGATATCAAATAATGTTATTAATATATTGTTATTTTAAGAATAATATTTTTAAAAATGAAAATATTTTTTTATGTAAACATAGAAAAATTATCTTAGGCTGAATTTTTGATATTTGTTCTGAAATGTTTCATTTTTTATGAATAGTAAAAAATACTGATGATTCAAAAATTATAATTTATATTAGTTAAATGAAATAATTTTAAATTTTAATTATATTTTGCATTTGGTATTAAAGTGAAATATAAAAAATTTTATTTATAATAATATGATTAATTTATTTTTGAATAATTTATTTTCAGGACATTGGTATAAGATTATTTATATTGTTAAAAACAGTGTATTCTAGAAAGTATTTTTAAGTGCATAAGGTTTATCAATTTTAATTAATTAAAACAAAACCTATTAAGGAATTATTTAAATTAAATTAATATATTATACATATATATATAATCATATAATTTTGATATATACTCATAGAGTAAATATAAGATCATCAATTTCTTGGAAAATGCATTTCATCAAAACTTATTCCCCAATACTAGTTGTTGGATTAATTTTAAATTTAATTCATTCACATATAAAATTTTAATTTGATCAAAAAATTTCCATATTTTGAATCATCAAAATTAATATTAGGTAATAATTTCAACATAATTTTGATCATAATGAATAGAAAAATAGTAGATAAACTTGTTACCGTGGTAAAAAACAAACATGAGCCATAGAGGTAAATGGAATAAAATATTTATAAAATGATTAATTTTGAATTGATAATATTTTAAATGAATATATAACCCGTCCAATATATTAGTTTTAAATTTTTTAGGAACCTATATTTTATTTGACCTCATTTATTGAACATTTTTGTGTGTTTACTAAAAACAATTCCCTCCCACTTATAAAAGGTAACCCCCACTCCTATCCTTTTAACACTTAATATTCCTTCTGGTTCATCCATTACCATTCTGAATACCTTAATTTCGTTCCTATCTAATACAAATATAACTTATATTGATAAAAATTTAAATTCTAGGAAGGATTTAGTATTATCTTAAAGAGCTTGTATAAATAAGAGGTATCATTCTTAACATAGAATATTTGATTTATTGCCACATACACCTCATGAGGATATATAAAAACCATATATAACATATAGTGTGATGTTTTTTTAAATTAATAACTTAAATACATCTCATATTCAATTAAATGGGAAATTAAATCATCATTCATGAGTATGAGGACTACTGTCTCAGAAACTGATGTATTTCATTTTCCATCATTGCCACACATGACTATAAGAAATAATGATTTTAATGTTTATAGATGATATTAAAGACATATTTTTTATTATCTAAAGTTAATATATCATATAATTTATTAAATATTCATCCATGGAAAATAGATAATGTCATTCTTGTGTACAGTGGACTATGCACGCAAGAAGAGATTTGAATCATTTTTATTACAATGAAAAATGGATGGTATAAATATGTTTATTTAATGAAGTAAAATTATATTTATGATATAAGATTAAATATATAGATCTAAATAACACTTACCTTATTTCCATTATTATTGTTAAAAAATTAAAGTGTTACTCGGGAATACATATGGAAAACCATCCCCGTGAATGTAACATGGTTCATTTTTCATAACCATGTTTAATGTTTGATTTTAATAGTATAATTAGTTTATAAAAATTACAATTACTTCATAATTATTATTCTATAGATGATGAATTAATAATTTCTTAAACCTTAGTCAAGATACTAATATGATTTTGGAAATATGATCTGAACATCAACAAAACGTACAACTTGAACCTAATTTTTAGGTAATTGAATATTGCATGAAAATAAATTAAATAAAAAGTTATAATAAACCTGAATTTTTTTTAATCATCTAAATAATTAACTAAAGTATAATACTTTTGAAGATATTAAATTTGCAAAATGATTTGTGATTTAGGAAAGGGAAATCTATAAACCACAATTTCCTTTCAGTTATGACTATTATCTAGCTAGCTCAATTTATATATCTCATTAAAGTTATCTATTTCATTTAAATATTCTATATATGACTCTCACATATATTCCTAGATTATTATTATAACAACCCTGGTAAATAATGATTATGAAATTTTATATTTATTAATATTTTTAAATTAAATATTTACTTTACTTTACTAGGTATTCTATTTTCGATGGCGTACCCAACACACAATTATGGGTTTATCTGAAATCTTATGTTGCACACAAGGCAGAGTCATACTGAGAAAAATAAAAATAATTTTATATTATTATTTTAAATGGGAGATAATTTCTAGCCATTGTATTAGCAGTAATGAAAAGAACTAACCATATTATAATTAATCTTGTTTGTTAAATGTTATTAAATTTATCCAATAAACATTTGAGGCTTAAAATGAGTATGAATCCAATTTTAATAATAAAAACTATAATATTTTTTAAAAGGTAGCTTTAACATATTTTGATGGAGAACCCTTTTTATATTGAGCTTTTTCCAATTTTATATGTTCCATTTGACAAAATAAACTTCTTCTTTAGAAGAGGGACATCACAATTTATTTGGGTAAATTTTTGGTATTTTTCTAATAAAGTTCATTTTTTTAATGAAAATTGAAAAATAAATAATTTGAAATCAAAACATGAATAGATTGTACTTTTAATTAGTTTTAACGTGAAATTATATTATATTATTATCATTTAATCAAAATTTTCCATTATAATTAATTTCAATTTTAAATTGTACATAAACGCATGTCAATGTTTATTTAGTTTTTACTCCTTAAAACCACGATTTATGTTTTTGACAATGGGAATTAATTTTAATTTAATTTATGAAAATCATATTTTTTCCATTTTGAAAAATGGATTCCATATCTGTAATCAAGAGTTCCAAATTGGGTAAATATGTAAATTTTATTTTTAGATATTATGAATAGTAGCTTCAGTAAATATTTTATTTACCCTGGTTAAAGGGTAAATCTGGCAAGTTATGATAAAAAAATAATATTATAATAATATTAAATTACCCTAACACATTACTAAACCATATTATATGAGATATTTTTGACCATGGGAATCCTTGGGTCTATTTTAGGACCCTATGGAACCACTTTTGTGTGAAAATGAATTTTAATTACTTTTAATTTAACGTTAAGGAAAATATAACCTAAACATTTATATTTTATAAATAAATTTATATAGAGTTATATAAGTGATATATTTTACTATAAATAGTAATTAGAATGATAAAATTATTTCCTACATCATTTTATTTTATTTATAATTTTTAGACATCAAATAAAAAAATTTCTTTATGACACAATGGTGATGTATTGATTACCTTATTAATGAATGAATTAAATTTATGACATTATAAATATTACAATAAATATATATGGAAACTTTTTATGTCATCCAAGAAATTAATAAATGAGTATGACTTGATATCATCGAAATGATGATGTTTTTTCTCTAACGAATCATGTTTCTATGGATTTTTAAAAAGTTATGATATGAATAGTATTAAAATTGACACACATGAGTTTTTAAATCAATTTGTATTTTATTAAATGATATAATAGTCCTAAAAATATAAGATTTTTCAAAATGAAATGTATGACATTAAAACTGCCATTAATTATCCATTTTTTGGCCTCTTATCATTTGATAGTAACTATGGTAACCATATATTATGAATATACTGGAAGACATGGTAAAAGTTAAATAATATTATTAAGGGTTAAGGCTAAAAGATATGGTTAATTTTGTGACCTAAAATCATCTAAAACCTATTATATGAGAGTATTTAGACACATCCTCATCTGATGTTCTAAATATATAACTTTTTTGTTATTATAATTCTAAAATCAATTAATAATAAATTTATATCTTCAATCTTTCCTAAAGTGCCCCTCCTCCCTCATATAAAAGGACACCACTTATAACCCTTACTCACACTTATCCAGAACCCTTGGATCGTCCTTCCTCTTCCCAGATAATTTCCCAAAATCCCTCCATATCTCTTAGATTCCTTACAAAAGGTATAAGAAAATTCAAGAAAGCCCTTTCACTCAAATAAAAAATAGTTACCCGATTTGAGGTAACGTCTTCTCACAAGTTCCTTTCCATTATTTTTCATTCTAAACTACCTATAATCTTATTATTAGTTGTTTAAATAAAAACACCAGTATACTATATATAATAGGTTTTTTATTACAAGTATTAGGACTACACTTATACACACCTCCGTCTAATGGGTATAGAACATACTCTTTCTGTAGACTATGAACTAATGCCTCACGAAAAAATGAATATTCAATATTCTCCTACCATACCTCATGAAGGAAATTATGATGGAATTTTAATTATATATGAAATTTATGTAATTTATTTTTATCTCTATGCTTCTATAATTCTCATTTAGAAAATACCTTTATTCTTTTCATGTTGTACAAATAGGATAATTTCATTTGAGGAAGTGCGGACTACCGCCCCATCAAATTGATATGACTCATTAATTATATAAATGGAATGTATAAAAGATGTAATTAATGAAATTATGTTACATATATAACATGTATATTATACTATAATTATAATATACCTATGTATTATTTATTTTTAATTCCATTAAATATGAAAATGAAATGAATGTATCATTCATGCGTATATTCAGCTTACCATCTCCATGAATAGTGCATTTAATTTATTATATACAAATTATATTGACTATTATAAATTCATATATACTAGATATATATAATATATATGATATATAAATCATGAATATCCTTCTGGAGATAATTAACTTTTGACCACATGGACAATTTGGAATTATAATAAGTTCATTTTTCACTCAAGTATCGAACATTGTCAAAATGACTAATATGAACATGAATAATTATATGATATGTTATATAAAGTTAATACATGATATAAAAGGAATAATAAACTTGAAAAAGGTTTTTATGAATGTAAAAATATACTTAAGTTTATTATTCAGGAAGAACAAGGAACATACGTGACGATTCAGACTCAAGGTAAGGGACTTCAGCTCAATATCCTTTCATTGAGGCATATTTTGATTCATATACAACATTATTTTAAATGGTTTATAATAAAACAATTTTACTTTTACTTTCATTCAAAGGTAATATTTTTCAATTAATAATTTTACTAAATGACAAATGGAATGTCCTTAAATTATGCCACAATAATGACCTCTCTACTACCGTAATCGTTATTTAGCTTCCTCTATAAGCCATAATGTTTTTAAAAAGAATAGAAATCCCTTATGATCTTTTTCATTGTTTTTATATTGAATATTGTTTTTTAAATGAATTTATTATTTCAATATATTAAAATTATTTGTTGTGATTTCAAATTACATTTTTATGGTTGAAATGTTGATATTTTTAATCTTTTATATGTGATGATTATATAACGGTACTTGGTAATTTGACAGATGGTTACATGTTAAACCAAATGACAGGTGGTTCCATGATAGATCAGGTATGGGTGGTTACGTTAAAACCTCCAACGACTTGGGTATGGATGTTGGATGTATGGCTACTCCATTTAAAATATTGATTTGTGGAAGGAAACCGTATAGTTATTCAATTTATGTATGATTATGTCCCAAGTTTACATTTAATATGTCATGTGTGCTTTTTATGGGTTTTTTGGTAATCTTTTTGTTATAAAAGGGTAAGAAATGTGATTTTATTTAGTGATGATTATTTACTACTTCTTAAAGGTGAAATTTATTTCTTATGATAATGAATTCATGGTTTACATTTTGTTTTGAAAAACTAACAGTTTTACTTCATTTCTATCTCTTACTGAGCTTTTTATTCCCATACAGAGTTTTTGAAATGTTTTTCATAGAAAATAATGTTAAATAGGTTCAAGAATGGGATCATGGAAATTTAGGATATTTAAAACTTTGAACTATTCATGTTTCTTTGTTTATAGTTTTTTTATGAAAATAATAGATACTAGGTAGAAGTTTCTATATGTAATATTCAAGTTTTTATATATATGTTATGACGTAATTATATAAATATATAAACCTAAAAACATCCATAATGTTAATTATTAACTTATTTCAAGATTATGTAATGTTTAAGGTCGGGGCCTTATAGTTGGTATAAGAGGTTGGTTTAGATAACATTATAAGTGATAATTTTGTTAATAGAATATATAGCAATGATTTTTATATTATGGTCAAATTGAAATGATATTTAATTTTTAGATTACCAAGTTTATTCATCTAATATAAGATTGTTCAGAATGGTTTTCCATAGAGGAAATACAGAAGGAGTGCTTTGAAGGATTATAGAGGTGAATAACCTTCGAAATCAGTATCTGAAGATGGATGGAATTGAAACTGGATAGTTTTTTGTAGTAACGGTGGAGTTGAATCAAGATATAAATGGTGGTTTCATACATGCACAATAGAACCAGATCAAAACCATAAGGGCATTTCTATAGTGGATCATTTCATGAGGGAACATCCCCCATCATTTAGAGGGTCAACTGAACCAGTTTGAGATGAAGGGTGGATCAAACCACTGGAAAATATTTTCAATTTCAGGGGTTGTATAGATAATCAAAAGGTTATTATTGTTTTTTATCATTTAGAAGTATTAGTATCTCAGTAGTGGTCTACGGTTTAAAATATTTAGGGTAGTGAGGAGATTGATTCTCTTGATTGGGATTAATTCAAAGGTAAGTTTCTTTAGAAATATTTTCCTAAGGCAGTTCGACTTAAGATGGAAAATATTATTTGAATTGAGGTAGGTAGATGACTCAGTGGCTGGATATGAAGACAATTTCACTCTACTATAAATGTATGATCCAAATTTCATATGAGATCTTTATAGTAAGATAAATCGATTTTACTCAGGATTGAAGCTGTGATATCGAAGAGCATTAGCCTCTCATTAATTAAAAAGCTATGAGAAACTTTTCAGATGTGACGAGAAGGTAGAAATGGAGTTTTCTAATGATTAATTATTCCATGAGAGGAAGAAAAATAATAGGTCCAGTTGGAAATAAAAGGGAATTTATTCATCAAATAAGCCTTGATGTAAGAAAATTAAATTTCAATCTTGTGAGAAGTGTGATAAAAAGAATCCTTGAGAATGTCTATCAAAAACTGGAATGTGATTCTAGTGTGGTAAGACTGGTCATATTTCTCATAACTGTAAAGTAGTTGATCAAAGAGGCAATGAAAAGCCTACTTTAAGATGTTTTAGTTGGAAACAAATTGGTAATTATGCCAATGTGTGTCCATAGTTGATTACCCATGGTTGAAACCTGACATATCAAAAACAGAAGGGTGGGGAAAAATATTTTTCTACTACTACAGTAGATGTGGGATCAGCCAATAAAGTGGTATCGTGTACTTTGTTTTTTCAGATTATTCCAATGTGTTTTTTTACTCAGGGTCAATAAATTCTTTCATTTATGATTATTTTTCATGTAAATTTGGAATTCCACCTTAAGAATTGAATCCAAAACATCTGCTAAAAACACATGGGGTAAATTATGGGGAGAAAATAAATTACAATAATCTTCATGGAAATTATTTAACTACAAATCTTGTTGTTTTGCCTCCAATAGAGTTTAATATTATTTTGTAAATGGATTGGATTAATATTTAACGTAATAAGATTTATAGTAAAGATAAAGAGGTTTCATTTTATAAATACTTTTACTTTGTGTACAAGAATGAACCCTTATCTCTAATTACATACCAGGAAGCTAAGAAAATATTTAAATATGAATATTAATGTTACCATCCACATAATGCTTAATACAAAGGAACTGTTCAGATTAATGATGTGCCATTATTAAATGAGTATCTTGATGTTTTTTGATTAGTTTCCTTATATTATACATGATCGAGAAGTTTAATTTACTATTGACATAGTTCTTAATGCTAAGCTAATTTCAAAACCCCCCTTTTGAGTGGATCAAATTGAACTTTTAGAGTTAATGAAAAAATTGCAGTAGTTGTTTGGTGAAGGATTCATTCGATCTAGAATGTCATTGTGTGGTGATCCTATATTTTTTGTTTAAACAAAAGATTGTTCTATGAGAATTTTCATTGATTATATATCTTTGAATAATGTCAATATTAAAAACAATAATCCATTTTAGAACGATTTTCCTCGTATTAATGATTTGTTTGATCAGCTCCAGGGAGCCCAATATTTTTCAAATATTGACATGAGGTCGAGGTACTATCAGTTGAAATTAATGGTAGAATATAATAAAATGAATGTGTTGCGTACTTGATACGACCATTATGAATTCCTAATTATGAATTTTGGGTTAACTATTTCTCCTGTTGTATTCATGGATCATATGGATGGAATTTTCCATGAGTTCTTGGATAAGTTAGTGTTTGTGTTTATTGATGAAATTTTGGTATATACCAAAAGTAAATAGAAACATGAATGTCATTTAAGGTTTATCTTGATAACCATAAAATAAAATAAATTTTATGGGGAATTTAAAAATTATGAGTTTTTATTACAAACCATTTCATTACAGGGTAACATTGTTTCAAAAAATTGAACAAATATTGATCTTTCTAAAAAAACGTTGTTGATTAATAGAAAAGACCCACAAATTTAACTAAGATTCATAGTTTTCTTAGTTTTTTAGGCTATTATAGAAGGTTTTTTTGAGAGTGTTTCATGGTTATATATCCCACTGACTATGTTAACTCGAAAGGGTGTTACGTTCACCTGAAAAAAAGAATGTGATGATTATTTTCATGAATTGAAAAGAATATTGGTTAATGAACCAGTTTTGGAATTACCTTCGAGAAATGGTGAATTTATTATCTATTGTGATTCTTGGTTGAAAGGAAGTGGTTTTTTAATTATTCCAAATGATGAGGTAATTTCTTATGATTCATGTAATTTGAAACTTCTGGAGTTACATTACCAAAAGCATGATTTCAAATTACATGCTATTGTTTTTGCATTAAAATTTTGGAGGCATCATCTGTATGGAGAAAAATGTGAAATATGTACTACCAAAAATATTTTTGAAATATATATTCACTCAGAAAAAATTGAACATGATATAGATGGTATGGTTCAAATTAATCGATTGTTATGATCACACGAATCAATACCATCTTGCAAAAGAAACTAAAGTGGTTGATGCTTTGATTTGAAAAATTAATATTACATTAACCATATTACATTTGGAAGAAGATCCATTGATTAATGATTTGACGAAATTTTGAATAGAAGCTTTTGGTGCAGAAAATTCCACTATATTATTTCAGGTGTCAGTGAAAGCCTCTCTCTCAGACAGTATTATGCATGCACAGAAGAAAGATAGTGAGTTTCAGAAAAATGTAGAGTTGGTTCATAGGAGTAAGTTTCCTGAATTTAAAATTGATAATGATTGTATTTGGTTATTTTGGAAGGGTATATGTGTTCCTTGTGATTCATTGTTAAAGAAAGAGTTGTTATGTGAAGATCACAGATCTCCGATTTTAGTTTATCCCGGCAGAACAAAGATATACAAAGATCGTCGGAAGTATTACTGGTGGGATGGAATTAAAAGAGATATTGCTGACATTAATATGAAGTGTTTGACTTGTCAATGTGTTAAGTAGAGTGCCAATTACTGAATGGGATGATTCAGCCTTTACCGGTGCCAGAGTTGAAATGGGAAAATATATACCTAGACTTCATTGCGGGACTACTAGAGACATATCGAGGAAATAATGAAATCTGGGTTATTGTTGATCTATTGACTAAATCTACACATTTCCTTCACATTCGAGATACTCTATCTCTAGATCAACATTCTCAGTGGAATCTTTATTTGATATTTAGGTTTCATGGAGTTACGCTATCCATTGTATTTGATCATAATCTCGGGCTTGCTTTTAACTTTTGGAAACTCCATTAATATTCATTAGGTTATGAATTAAATTTTAGTACAACTTTCAATCCTTAATCAAATGGGCAGTTATAATAAACAATTCATACATTGGTAGATATGCTTCCTTCTTTCCAAATGTATTTCCATGGAATTTGGGACAAAAATCATTATTTAGTTGTGTTTTTTTATGATAACAGTTTTCATTCAAGTATACAGATAGATCCATTTGAGGCATTATATGGGAAGCGGTGTCAAACTCCAGATTTTTTGGATGAAGTAGGTTAAAGGAAACCAATGGGACCTGAATTGGTAGAAGATAGGCAGAGAATAGACATTTTATATAGAAACACCTAATGACATATCATAGTAGGAAAAAGGTGAGTTGGATAACTAGAGTAAGGATCGTAAATTTGAGGTAGGTTATCATGTCTTTCTCAATGTTTCACCATAGAAAAGTTTGATGTGTTTCAGTAATAAGGGTAATTTGAGTCCACGCTTAATTGGACCATATGAAATTCAAGAGAAATTTGTATCAGTTTCCTACAGAGTGTCTTAACCTACATGTTTGTCCTAGGTACCCAATGTTTTTCATGTTTCAATGCTGAGAAAGTATTAGTCGAATCAATCTCATATTTTGAGTCCACAGATAGTCCAGTTGGAAGAGAATCCTTCTTATGAGGAACAATCAGTACAAATTCTTGACCGAATAGAGAAAGTGATGAGGAATAATTTAATTCATTAGGTAATGGTGTTGATGAAAACCAATATGGATGAAGAGGAAACTTGGGAATCTAAAATTTCTATGAGGGATAAATACCCCCACTTAATTTATAGGTGAATAAAATTACACGGATGTAATTTCCAAAAGGGGGAAGGATGTTACATCCCAGATAAATAGAGAATATGACATTTACATATTTTTAAATTATTGTGAATTAAATATTTATTTTACTTTATAGGGGATTCTATGTTTGATGGCGTACCCGACAATAAAAAAAGTCTTTCTCCAAAACCATATGTTTCACACAAGGCTGACTCATACTGAGAAAAATAATAATAATATATTATTATTATTTTAAATGGTAGCTAATTCCTAGCCATAGTATTGGAGGGATTGAAAAAACTAAACATATTATGATTAAACATTTTTTCTAAATGTTTTTATATTTATTCAATATTCATTAAGAGATTAACATTAAAATGAATCCAATTTTATGCATAAATACTCCAATATTTTTTAGAAGGACGTTTTACCTCATTTTGAAGGAGAACCCTTTTGGAATACAATTTCTAACATTTTTATATGTTCAGTTCGACACAATAAACATCTTCTTTAAAATAGGGACATGAAAATATACTTTTGTTAAATTTTTTGGTATTTTGCTGATAAAGTTCATTTTTAAGAATTAGTGAAAAATACATCATTTTAAGTCAAAACTGTCTTTTCATCTATACTATTAATATGTTTATATTATAGTTTTAATTTGTTTTAAATTTATATTAGATTATATTTTTATAATTTAATCCAATTTTGTTCATTGGAAGTAATTTCACTTTGAAATCGGACATAAACACATGTTAATCTATTGGTAGTTTTTACTTCTTAAAAACACTTTTTGGTTTTGACAATGGGAATTAATTTTAAATTAATTTCTACATCATTAATTTTTGAATTTGGAAAAATGGATTCCATATATGGAATTATGAGTTTCAAATTATTTAAATAGGTACCTTTTATTTTTACACATTATGTATAGTAACATCATAAAATATTTTATTTACTATGGTTAAAGGGTGAATCTAATAAATAAGGGTAACAAATAACATCAGCAGGAAAGGGTGTCCTACTATTCGTTGTGGCCCTGGCTACCTGGAGGGTCGCTGATGCTTGTGTCTACATTGGTCATCGGGATTTCATTTGGATCGAAGGTTTCTCTGCGGGAACCAACGACATACATATAAGACATAAATACCACACACATTTCTCAAAGTATCATTCTTTAAAAAATATGCATATTTAGTGAATCAACATGGCCCCCTTTCCTTTTATTTTTCTATGGGGAGAAGGTTCTTAAGTGGGGTATAACCACCACCTCGGTTAATGACTCATGTAGGGTTTACCATTTTTGTTCTACCTCCAAGGTGGAACATTATACTTATAACAGGGCGAACAAAATGGATTCACGTGCAATGTATTTTTTTCATTTATCATTAGGGTAGAACTACCACCTTGGTTAAGGATTTTACATGGGATTCACCATTTTAGTTCCACCTCTAAGGTGGCACATTTCGTGCATAATGGGGCCAAAAAAATTGGCCGACATGCAATATCCTTTTGTCTTTTATCATTGGGGTGGAACTGCCCCCTTGGTTATGGATTCACATGATGTTCACCATTTTTTTTCTGCCTCTAAACTGGCATGTTTTACACGTACTTTGGTGAAGAAAATGGGCCAATGTGTAATGACCATTTATCATTTATTATTGGGGTAGAACCGCCACCTTGGATAAGGATTCACGTCGAGTTCACCATTTCTGTTTTGAGTCTGAGGTGGCGCGCTTCGGTTGGTGCAGAAATGGAATGATGAGGATTATCACCCATCCCTTTTTCCAAAGATGGGTTCTTGTAATGTTATCCATTTATTTTATTTCAACCCAATATGTTTCATCATCCTTTAAATAAGGTTATATTGACTATATGAGGACTATAAAATTCACCAATGTTCATATTGTGAAGGGGATATCACATTTAGTCAGTCTCAACGGGCGATTGCATAGGGTCAAGTACCTGTACAATCGGCCCTCCTCAGATATAAATTCCTCATATGTTCTCCAACTAGTTTATTTGTTGAACTAAGAATGCCCAATGTCCCTGGTATCCATGATTCATAAACCATCTTTCCAAACACAGGTTCTCATTGATTGATGATTCAGCCAATGACACTTAAAGACTCCATTGGTCGAGAGGATGGGAAGGCAGACTCATCACACCCTTCATGGGGAGGATTATCATCTATTCCGAGACTCTCTTATATATTTAAGTCATGTATATATTTTCGTTAATCCTTGGATCATTCCAGAAGTGTGTGTCTATAGTATACCCATGATTTTCAAGATTGTCATAGGCAAGTATATATTTGATGTTATGAAGGTGATGTTGACTTGAGCCATGTAATAAGGAACTCTAGATAATATCATTATCCAGTGTTTATGTAAGGTGACAAAATGTTGGGATCAAAGTCATAATATGGGTTTCTTACATATCCTTAAGACTGGAATAAGATCCCACATTGTTCATATTGGTCAGGGCTTATACAAGGAGGTTTCCCATTTATGGGGACATGATTGGGTGGAACCTTTTTAGGAGGGCACCCTTTTGAGATCATGCCTTCAAGAATGTGTCATATGTATCCTAGTTTTTTTAGTAATCAGAGTTTTTGTATTTCAAATGTTCTAGGGCATATGCATGGGGGATTCCAATTTAAGTAGACATTATTGGGAGGAACCTTTATGGGAGGGAACCCTTTTGAGGTCGAGCCTTCAGGAGGCTCCCAACGTATCCAACTTTTATCTAGAATCTAAGTTCTTGTAGTTCATATTAACAAGGATATTGTAATCATAAAAAATCTCTAAGACAACGTGAGTCATTCTCGATGTGAGAAACAAGATGATGGAAAGGATTCAACAAATGACATGATTCCTCTTCTGTTGGTGGAAGTGGGAGAGCCTACGGCAGAAGAGGACATGACAACCATGGGAGATGGCAAAGAGCGATGAACATTTCCATGTGAAATGGAATTAAAGTTCATGTGTCCTGGCCTCATAAGATTGGGGACTTACCATAGTGAGAGGACCCTAGAATATGTTCTCGGAAGGGGAGGTGTGTCGTCCTCGTTAAAAGGAGAATAGAATATACCTCATTTGACTGATCATTATTCCTCATTGAATTTTAAAGCAAGTGATCACCCATAATCCCTTGAATGACCAGGTTCACATCTCTATTCCAATGTTGGAAACTGGGTTACCATGTGAATTTAGACCCACATGCATTCCCAAATCCCTAACCATTGTGGGGAGATCCTCAATGAATCTACATACCATGGGTATGTGGACTCAAAGAGGAACACTGATGGACCTGATGGTCGGATCATATGGTTCTTGTGGATTTAGAGGAGGATTTGTCCTAATTCTAGAGGAGTAGTTCACAGAGGGATCATAAAATACTGGATGGTAATGGAGGGTTGAGGTCTGAACTGGAGGAAATAATACTTGAAAATACCTCATTTAAAATAATAGGTTCTTATGCGGGTTAGGGGAGGCTCTGCATACTGTAGTGTTGTGCGGACAGAGGGGCCGCCTACGTACCGATGTGACACATAGGCATGGGTAGAAATCACTTCAAACCCTAGTGGTATGCATCCCATCAAACGAATTTTGTTTCCATCTGTGTACTGATGCAATACACGACACTAGGTTCAGTCCGTATGGCAGTACACTACGCAGAGATCCATATTTAAGGAGTGTCTGGGAGATTATCGTTCGTCGGGAATTCATCTACAAGAAGTATGCAGTTCATGGTTCACTAATTAGGTTTTCAGTCCTATTATTATTATTCAATTACCCCATTTTATGATTCTTATCTGATTATACCTATAGAGAGAGTGGTTTACAATTCGCGCTTCATTGATGAATCAAGACTGAAGCTGGAATCTTCTCTAAACTCTTTCTTCCAACCTATGTGTCCCCTTCAGGGTTTCATAGCCCATCAATTGTCATCCCAACTGTGTTCATTTTATACAAAATTAGGGAAATTGTATCTATTGGAATTGAGACACAATTTACAGAGGCTTATGAGGATATTTTCGGACCCACAGAGGACTCTATCAACTTGGGTTTGCATAGGATTCGGTTCGCGATAATGGTTTGTGAATCCCTCCTTATTTTCTTTAAATGCGATTTTATAAGTTCATGTGATGGTTTGTGGTACACTTGAATTTCTTTCAAAACATGAAAATTTTATGTTTCCTCTGAAATTTTCACCTCAATTTGATTCCATTCACCTTACTATACTTGTAAAAGTAATTACTTCCTTCTCTAAAGTGATTTTGGGGGTTTTTTATTCCCTTGGAGGAATTTTCAGGACCCTAAAATCTCTCTTGTTGGATAATATTAATGAAATATATATAAAATATATCTAATTTAATGGTTTACATTCATATTATGTATTTCCTAGAATTGATTTAAAAATAAATCCAATTTTACAATTAAAAGAACTATTTTTCAAAAAAGACAGTGTTATCTCCTTTTGATGGCGCACCTATTTTAAATCTAGTGTTTATAATTTTAAAAATTATTTTTGAAAAAATAATCTATTTTTGGTATTTTGAAAAAAAATTCCTTCGGTTAATGTTTTGTTTTTTTATAATAAAATTAATTTTTAATGAATAGTGAGAAAATGAGATTTAATTGAAAACTACATTCTTCATAAAAAAACTTATAGTGCTTTATAATATCTTATAAATGGTTTACATGTATAATTAGATCATTTTTTTATCATTTATTCCAATATTGTTCATTGGAATCAATTTAACATATTAATTGGTTATAAAAATTATATAATCTTTTAAATGTTAAACTTTAAAACCATGTTTTCTTATTCTCTCAGTGGGATTAAAAAACACTTAATTTCTATGAATTATGTGTTTTGAATATAAAAAAAATTATTTACATATTTTGAATAATAATTTAAAAATTAATTAAAATTTTCACTTTTATTTTTGGACATTATGAATTGTAACTTTAGTAATAATTTTTTTACAATGGTTAAGGGTAAATTAGGTAATTAAAGCTAAAATATTATAATAAAAATATACAACGTCCCTAAAACCTGTACTAATTTAACTTGATTATTTTTTTGGAACCAAAATAATTATTGGTATGACTTTACGACCATATGGAGTAACATTTACGAGTTTAATGCATTTATAATATTATATTCTATGAAAGTCTTTTTTGTTACACATTTATTTTTAACAAGTAAAGTAATTATAATATGGGGTTATATTGGCGATATATTATTATGAAAATATTATTTATAGATATAAAATAGTTATCTAAATCATTGTAATTTATTTATAATTTCTAGGTTTCACATAGTTAAAATAAATGATGACATAATAATGATACAGTAATTGCTAATATAAATAAAGAATCAAATAAATGATATTAGAAATATTAAAACAAATTTAATTTGGCATAATTGATTCTATAAATTAATTTAATTAATTACATTGATATGTTATGGATGATTTATGTTGTTTTTATGAGGGGATCTTTTTGTTATGACATTTTTAAAAATTCTATTTCTAAATAGTGTCAAAATTGGCATTTATGATTTTAAAAAAGTATTTTACTAAAAGATATGTAATTTTTTAAAAATAAAAATTCAGCCAAAAAAGTTTTATCTATCTCATAATGTCCTAAATTACTCTTTTTTGGGTATTTTGGCATGTTCAGGGTGTTATATTGACTCATAAATTGTAAATTACCTGTTAAATAGTAAGGGTCAAAAAAGGTTAAATAAAAAAGATAAGGATTATAAAATATTCCAAACATGTAAAATTTTAATTAGATGATTTTATTTAGACCCATACCCATACTATATTATCAATATAAAACCTTATACTCATTTTTGAAAGAAAATTAATTAATATTATTTTAATATATTTAAGAATTCCCAGAGTGCCCCCCCTCCCTAATAAAAGGCCACCCATTATTATCTTTTAATTACACCTGAAAAACTATTTGGTTCATACAAGATATAACCAAGTACCTTTCTAAAATATGTACCCACATTCTAGATGGCTTATTTTAGGCAGAACACTCTCTTTATAGAAGTTGAGGTGTTAATCTATGGAGATCATCTGAAGAAGATGTGTTTTTTTAATTAAGGGTTTCTATTTTATTTCTTAGTCCACTTCATTATAATATACTAAAACTATTATAATATAATGACTAAAATATAGTAAATGTGGAATTGTTTAACGTATATAGTGAAGAAGACTTATACAGTGACAAAAACATAAATATGGAATATTTCTTTCTTAAATATTTCTTTTTTTTAAAATAATATTTTTTTATCATATACAGTGACAATAACTTCTCTACTGATGTGACCATTATGTAAAATTTGGATTCCTTAGCATGAAATAATGTTTCTAAAACAAAAATAAATAATTTATTCACTTTTCTAGGAAATTCTTTTTATTGAAAATTGTTTTGTAAATGCATTAATTATTTCAATACCTTGAAATGATTTCCTTTGATCAAAAATGAAATTTTATAAGTGAAATGTTAAAATTTTCAATTTTTTATGTTTTCTGACTATATAATGGTACATAGAAATGTCATGGTTGGTTACATGATTAACCAAGAATTGGTGGTTTCGGGATAATCGATTTCGAAGTTCTTACATTATAACCTCCAATGTGTTGGGTACAGAAGTTAGTCGTATGGTTATTCTATTTTTAAGAGTGACGTGTAGGGAAGTTGAATGCATGGCTATTCCATATAGGAATAAATATATACCAAGTTACCATTATGTGTTACATATTAATATTATGGGTTTTATTTAAATATTATGATTACAAAAAGTTTAATAAATGTATTTTTTGAAATAAATAATTTACTACTTTTTAAAGGTGAAAAATATTACCTTATGATAAAGTATTCAGGGTTTAAATATTTCCAAAAGACTAAAATTTTTCCTTCTTTGTGTATTCCATAATGATATTTTTATACTCATCCAACTTTTTAAAAAACAATTCGTAGGTCCTAATATTGGTATGGTGAGAAGATATAACTATGAAATAATTTATGATGTGTCTCAAAAATAATTCATGTCTCTTTAAAGGGTTTCTCTTGGATGAAAAATGGATACTGAGTATAAGTGTCCACATTAATAGTATGGTTCTAATTTTTAATATTTTTTCTTTATTCTATAAAAATCTAAATATTAATGACATTAAAATATAAATTCTAGTTCAAAAACACTATAATATGTAACATTTAGGGTTTGGTATTTTTATATAACCTCATTTGGGATTATGTGACCAAAGATTGAGAATTTTTCCTTCCAAAATTGACCCTTGGAAAATTTGGCATGTAGATTCTCCTTCCTCAATGCTAACAAAACAATTCCAAAATTCTTTTCATGTTCTTAATTTATCATTAAATATATATGAATTTTATAATTATAGACTAAAAAACAATTATCAATGTATTATCTAATTTTTTAATTCATTAAAACCATTATGATAGCACTAAAATTGGTAAGTCCAAATGAAATTGATTTAAATTAACAATGAACATAAAGTGTATGAATGGATTTCTTAGGGATATCATCATTCTTAACTCATATCTAATGTTATTCATATCAATGATCAATCTTTGAATAATATTTATATCCTTTTAATAGGTAAAATATATCATCGATATAAGATATATGATACTTTTTCTTGGCAGAAATATTGGTATGTTTTCAATAATCCATGAAAAGATTCATTGAACCGTCATTATTCCTAAAAAAATAGGTGGAAAACACAGTGAATCACAATGATGAATGAATACCTTATTAGATTTTTCAAAATTTTATTCTTTAATTCTAATTACTCAATCAATGTAATTTTACATGGAGTTTTTAAATTTTTGTATCACTATGTATGAGTTATATTGGAAGATGAATTTCTTGAATTCGTGGAATACTAAGATACTATTCTATAATGAAACCATCAAAAATCTATATAGTAGGTATATATTCATTTTTGAGTTTCTCCCAATCCATCTGAGGTAAATATTCATTATTAATGGATAACAAAACCTATAAGATGGAAGTAATTTCAGTTGGGATTTTATGTTCATCCTCACATGGATAGGAAATAGTATGTTGATTCAAAATTTCAAATGTACCTTCCATTCCCCAAAAAATTGATATTGTATATCTACTGAGAGAGTTAATCCATTTTAAAAAATACATCGAATTTAAGTAGGTTAAGAATAAAGTGATTTATAGAACATTCTAAAAATTTCTTTTAGAGATGAAATATAGACTTGAGATGTGATCATATTACCATTTGTATTTTTAACTTACCACTAAAAACTAATCATTTAGGTAGTTCTGTGTACAATTAGAAAATTATTTTGATAATCAATATTTTATTTAACCTGAAAAAAATAAAAAAAAACTCCTTTCAGAGTGGATAATAAGCACACCTTTCATAACATCATTTGGAACTCTTACTTTATCTCTAGTAATTGAATAGGTTTGGTTATATCCTAAAATATTATTTTATGGTTTGTTTCCTTAACTCATGGGAAATTGTTTTGAATATTGACCCATATAATTACAGTTTAACCACTAGATGTTTGTGATTTTTTTCCTTACATAGGATTCTAGAGCCTTATGAACACATTCTCATCACTTGAAAATTCATATCCCTACTGATAAATTACAGAGGTTTTTCCTCCTATAATTAACAATTGTTTGAAATATCATCAAAATTTTATTATTCTTTAAAAAACATGTTCCCTCAGTTATAATTTGAACTATTCTTTTCATTATATCCCTTACAGATTTAGGTCCTAGAATATACTATATTTTCAGGATGGAACTTAAAACTATTTCATCATATGATGAAATAATATTATAAATGAGTTCACTGTGTTAAATAAATTTAATACCCTCTAATAAAAATTCAATCTGTAATTTCATACTATTGATGAAATCCATATCATATTGGGAAAGTCTTGTAAATTTTTCCATATACTCCACCACACCATCTTCTTTATGCTGCAATGTGATGAAAACAAATATCAATTTATGTTAAATGTTATTAAGTGAATTATTTCATGACGAATAATACTTTAATGTTTCTCCATTATAATAATTTTATTACATTTACCAATTCAGTGTTCTAGATAAATTACAACAATTGATCGATATTTTCATTCAAAAAATTCACTCCCAGAATAACCTTTTCACTTTCAATACATCCCAAAGACAATAATATTTTTTCAAGTGAATTAATCCACTATTAATATTAAAATTTATTATTGGTTCTATTAAAATATGTAGGATTATATAACATAATTATATCCAATATATTTTAATCCCACTATGAAAAAAGGTTTTTCTATATAGGTAAAGTTTTTTATCAAAACCTGAGTTAGCAACTGTAATTTTAAATGGATCTCCTAAGCTCTGACACCAAATTTATAGTATTTATCAGCATTAAAATCCATGAATTATATTAAATAGTGCATTACATTTCATTAATTAGGAACCATCACTAAATAAATTCAAACACTAAGTTACTTTGTAATCATTATGATTGTTCATCCATGAAATAAAAATCTAAAAACAATAGTAAAAGATCCCAATTACTATAACAACTTATCTTATTTACCAACATAGTTATGTTCATTTAAAATATAGTTATCAAGCTTCCTAATAGAATTAATACGATAAAAACTATCAAATCACAAACTCTAGTAAAAGAATCCAATGTTTATAATATTACATTGGTTAATGAACTAGGAAATCTCATCGTGCATGAACAATCAGTTTAAAAAACATGGAAAACCATATACATACACGATTCCAATATTACAATGGAAATATAATTGAAACAATGGTATAAGAAAAATTCTTATATCATTTATAATAACATTTTTTAAATCCTTGTGAGAGAGAAAAATTATAATGTGAGAATAGATTCTCATAAAGGATTATGTACATCAAAAATTATGATGAGTAAGTATGGAAAAATAAACATGGTAGATTGGATAATCAAAAAACATTACATTCAATAAAAACTTATTTTAAATGATTATCCATGTATAATATAAACATAGAAATCAAAATTATAAAAACAAATGATATTATAAAAAAAGGAAATTCAAAAATATATACATTAATTTTAAGGCCTCTCATGAAAGATACCATGTATATTACCTCCTTGGGTTCTAAAAAACCTAACATTATTCTTCATAAATCATTTCTTGTAAAGTAGATAACCATATAATAAGTAATTTAAACTAATTTTATTATGATACATATTAATACATGGAGTGGCTACCTATAAATATGCCCCAATTTTCACTTTCACATCACATCCAATCCTTATATTTTGAATGATCAATACAATTTAATCTCAAAATGAATTATAAATCAAAAATTACATGTACTAAATCAATAATATGGAATATCAAAATTTAATAATCATAAACTATCCAAATAAATAATTAATGGAATATCATTGGATCATATCACTAATAAGAATAATGGATTTTTTTTGAGTTGAAAATACATATAAATGGCCTTTGGAAAATATATTGATGAATATTATTTTTTCAATATGAAATCACTTATTAAAACCCAAAAAAATTCCCAAATTTAAAACAAAACATTTTCTTTGAGTTGAAAAATGAAAACTTCTAAAGGCGCTTTCAAATAATTGAGTCATCATTATGGTGGGAAATTTCTTTTATGTCATGTACATTAAAAAAAATATTCATATTAAATTTAAAAAATGTAAAAACTAACTCACTTGGAAAATGAAAAGATCATTCCATTAAAAAAATAAAAAAAATGTGTAAAAATTATTTTATATAATAATATGGTCATATTAAAAACATTATTGAAAAAAGTTTAATTAAATATTTACATGTTAGAAAAATATTCCATAAGAAATATGAAATAAAGTCAGTTTCTCTTAAAATGATTTTTATGGATATTTTAAAGTACCCAATAGATAAAAATTGTAATATTAATAGAAAATTAAATGTATAAAAATATGATAATAAAATAAAATTTTATTATTATATATTTATAAAATAATTTTCCTCAATCGAAATTCAAACATAAACAATCCCAAAATAATATGAGACTGTAAAAGAAATATCTTACCTCAGTATCGTCATGGCTCATAAGTTCTTTTAAACTCTTGTGTAATTCATTTATATTTATTATAGTTATATACCAAACTTATTTACATAATTATAATATCATATATCATCCTGTTATAATATTTTATCACTTAGATAATAAATATTTCTTATTAAAATAGTTGTTTATAGGTATTAACTATTTTGATTTTAATGAAAATTTTAGTTCAGTACATACAGCCATTTTACATTGATCATGGAAAAATAATCTCCATCATTTATTCCTGATATAAATATAATATATATTAATTATATAATTATTCGGATTCATCCATATATGTTAAAGAAGGAAAAATAAATTACACTATTCAGGGAGATGGTATGTCGTACATATTCTTGAACACTAACTGGAATTTTAAAATGATGCAATTAAATAGAGGTAAAAAATATTTTCACATCATAGAATCATTTCTATATATTAAATATAATATATAATCATTATATATATCTTTATTAAAATCTATGAATATTGAAATTGAAAAACGAATCACATCACTTTTAAGAGGTGGTAGTCCACACTTACGCATGAGATTCAATATTGTATTCCATAATATGGGATGGTAAGAATGTATATATGATATTTTAGTACTGTAAAGATTATTATTTATTAAATATTATATAAAAAATCTAACCCTTCATAATAACCATCCATGAAATATGGTGATGGAAAATGAATTTTATCTCTATGGGGATGTGGTAGTCCAAACGTGTGGACGACTAATACATTACCATCGCATTTGATGTAAATAATAGTTAATAATGGAGGTTAAATAATCATAATAAAATTTAATTATATTTAGGATAAATTATTTGTTATTTTATGATGAATAAAATAGATTTAGAAGAGGTGGAATAATAAATATGTTGAATGATGTTGGGTAGGGTGTTGTTCTAATTCTTCAGTAGATCTCCTTTTGATATATTCTTAAGGACAATCAGAATTGTCTTTCAAAAAGACTAGAAGTTATAATTTATATATAGGGATTTTTATTAGATAATTTTTTAATGATTGGTTGATATAAATTTTTCAATATTATGTAAATATAATAGAGGAATGTCCTTTTATATGTGATGTGAGAGACAACAGGGTAATTATATAATTTATTAAATTAATTTTCTAGATAATATGCATAAAAATGTATATATTTATAGTATAGGATATGGAGGAGTTTCAATACTCTGATAAATTTATATTTAAAAAATTACTGTGAATTTTTATCCATGATATATTAGTTTTATCCCTTGGTGAACTCTTTTGACTATTACAAAAATATCATATATTTATACTAATTTGGGGTCAAGAATGTTACCATAAAATTAAAACACATAAATAAATGGAATTTTTTTTATATTTTTACCTATATACCATTAAAAAGGCTTAAGGTAGTATTTTTATTAATTTTATTTAATTTATATAAATATGATTTTCCTGAAATTTTATCAATATATTTTTTGATATTATTAGTTTAATTTGACTTTAAAGACACCAAAAAAATATAGAATTCGAATATAACTTCTTAAAACATTGTTATTATGTTATATATATCTATTTAATTCATTTAACACTAAATTTCAAATAAATAATATTTTTGAAAAATACTTTTAATTGAATTTATTTTTCTACTAGTTGATTAAATATTGTATCGTCATTACATAATATTTTCATGTAATTAAATTTTTTTTAAATTTAAAACACAATTACCATGAAAAAAAAATTAATGTTTTAAATAAACATTTAAATCCAAATTTGACCACTATTTATTCTTATGAAAAAATATTAGTGATATAAAATTAAATAGAGTGCCATTTTTTATTTATTCCTTTCATAAAATAATATAAGGTCCATATCCAAAAAAGGAACCAAGAGGCTATATTATAAAAAATGGATGAAAAAGTTATAACTCCACTCAAAAAATAAGATAAATTCAAGTATTATAGTAATTTTCAATCTTATCACAATCTTTTAGCCACGTTTTTCAGTTTTACCCATACGAAGGTTATAAATATTTGTAAGTGTTACTATTCCTAATTACCCAAAATAAAATGGATATACATAAAAAAATTTATTATCCTGATAGAAATGCGAAATCCATTTTAATAAATTTAATTCATATAATCGATTTCATGTAATTTAAAATAAAATCGGTGAAATTTCATGAAAAATGATTTTCTATAAAAATGACTCTTTATATATAAAAATATATTATAATAATTTAAATTATAATGGTGATTAATATACTATTTATTGAATTATTTTCAATAAATATTAAATAAATATAATTCTAAAAAACCATCATATATTTAATCTTTGTAATTACTTGAAAATTAAATCTGGTTTTCAATAAAGATTACTATTTTACAATATTCATTGAAATCTCAAACTTTTCAGAAAATTATCAAATATTATTCCTATGAAAATTTTGATATTATAATTTTAATAATACAATTTTTAAATTTTCTAGAAATTAATTATAACTTTTTTTAAGAAAATTGTATTTTTAAAGAAAATATTTTTTGGTAGGATAAAATAACTTTATTGAAATCTTGTGTACTTATTTCCTAATCATTAACAAATACATTTGTATTGAGTAGAACTTTTAAATATATTTTTCAAAAAAAAATTATTCCTATTCATACCACCAATATTTATGACTATGTTATAACATTATACTATAAAACCTTTCATTAATAAATGGGGTAGTGTGTGTCACAATATGTCAAATAAATTTAATTTATTTAAAGATAAATATATCATAAAATATTGAGGTATTACATTTTCAATGTAGTCATAGAAAAAATATTATCAGTTTAACTTTTTGGCCTTATATAATCTTCATAACATCCCATTTTTATAACCACTTTCATGGAAAATATATAATATTATAACAACAGTAAGATTAGGGTCTATAGCTCCCCAAAACACTAGTAAAAAGCACTAAAATTATATCTTCTAGTTTTAAAGTTTATTTTTCTATAATTTTCTTGGGGATTCATTATTTTAGTGTGAAACTATTTTTTATTATGGTAGAAATCCATTCCCTTAAACTTATTTTCTTTTATAGCTAAGAGCTTCTCTCTTGATTATTACTAAATAAAATAGGTTCAACCTTGTGTTTATTTCCTGCACCAGTAAATATAATATATCTATCCTGGGGAACATTATGTAAAACCATTTCTTACCTGTGGGAAAAAGTATTCTCACCAAGTTAAAAAGATTCACCTTTAACATTAGAAAAAATTATAAAGTATTCCAAGACATTATTCAACTCCTTTTTAACAAAAATACAAATTGAATATGTCTCCCCATGTTCTTTTCACATATAGCCATATTCACCTCAAGGTCACTAATAATATTTTACTATTCAATATCATTAAAATTTTACTTATTTATCTCATAAACATATTATTCTTCCTAATTTTTTGTGTCTTACATTCATTTATCCTCCTTGTTTTTATTTTTAACCAACATCCTTTAGTCTTTCTTGATTTGTGTAATATACTCAAAAAGACATTCCAACATACCATTTATATCCCACTGTGGATTCATTATTTATATTACATTTTCATCCATACATGAAGCTTCAAAATCATTCTCAACATGAAAAATAAAAGTAGCATAATTTTTGGATTTTCTTGATGAGTCACCATTCAAGTTATTAATCATATAGATTCTTATTTTAATGGAAATATTATTCTTAATATCATTTTTTGTTTTTGTGTCTTCTCACCTTCCACGTATATTATAGAATCATTAAAATGATTCTTTACGAAATATTTTTAAATGTGATCTAGTTTACAATTAAATCATATATATAATTTCATATCTTTTCTATTTCATTTTGCATGATTGAATCTCTTCAATAGAATTGAAAAAAGTTGGTGGATGTCTTTTTCAACATCATCATAAAAATCACTAATTTCTGCATCCTCTTCTTCAATAATGTTCATATCATTAATAACCATTTTATATTTTACCTTATTTGTAATGGATAATTAATTTTTTATTTGATATGAAATGTGGATATTGCGACATTCATCCCAGGATAGATCTACTCTTTTCTCAACCTAAATACATTGAATAATGTCTCTATATAATATATATCAATAATTTCTTAAATATAATAGAGTCCTATATCTTTTCATAAAATCCAAAAATATTTTTTATTAAATCATTTCACATGGTGAAATAGTCATATATATATATATTCCTCATCATAAATATTTATTTATATATTAATATAAAATAAAACTGAGTACATAGGAGCATGATAAAAATATATAGAAAAATACATAGGTCTCAAGTAATGTAGCCCAACCGAATCCCTTATCACAATGTAATTTCCCTCAGTGCTCAAAGTGTTCACTCCTATGAAGAAGTAAATATTGTTTTCCTGGACCAAAATAGAGGCTTTGTGGTACATAACCATGTTTCAATCCCTCCAGGTGTGAAGAATCTCCACATTTTATTTTAGGAAACTATTATATATTCCAATGATATAGAATCTAGACTTGGCAATGATACCTTTTAATTGATGTACGTTTCTAGAAACTGTTGAGTCTATTTCCATAGCAACAAGATCAATATACATTTGATTTCATAGCTGAAGGACATTGACCATTTTTTTTCATCATCCTATACTGAGGTGCCTCCTCCAAAGTGGGCTATAAAAGAAAAATATAATTGCGCCCTTGATGTCACAAACTAATATTCCTCCATTCATAATTCTAATAGTTCAATATCTATTTTTATATAATTTATATTCAGTGGGATGAGACTTCTAACATACCTAGTCACCCTAACTGATAACATGAGTATGAAGGCGATAGGATTTGGTAGTAGTAAGTTGACTGAGAGTAAGGGAATCCATCCACTCCTTGAAAAGATGAACAACATCAAGAAGTAGATTCCTGGTTCAAGTGATCGGTGTCTTCACTGAGCATCAGATTCCCTCATGGAGGGCCATATTCTTATAATTCAAAATGAACCAACAATTAGTAGACATCAACAAATAATTACCATGCCTCTCAGTTCCGAATAAATTTATTCCATAAAACCAGTGCATAATAAAATGAGAACTTGATAAATCCTAGATATGAAGACCAAAAAATATATATGAAGGTTCTCTTGATAGAATATGCCCATTCTCAATTGAATAAAAGATGATTAGGTCTTTCTTTCTACCTTTCCTTGAAACATTAACACATATAATCCATGTGAATTCCCATATTTTAAACATTATCATCAGTGGTTATTACAAAGTTCGTTATTATCCATAAAAGAATGTTAAACATCATAAGAATTTATTTCTTCTACAAAATATCACCTCAGCTATCATAAACACTGATGTTGGTCATTAACCTCTGATAATATTTCTTCTAAAAAGAAACTAAGTTATAATAATTTTATAAGAACCTATAAAATTCATTTTCGATGTCAATTAGCTCAAAACACTTCATCTAGTAATCATCCAAGATGGATCTGAAAAAGATCGAATGCTCTATTTCTTGTTAAAAGGTAATATATGTGGGAGGATATCTTGTAAATCCATGATTACTTCCAACCTAGTTATGTAAATAGAATGAAATACCCCCTCTTCTACCAATCCATCTTGTTTGAGGATGAAGATACTTGAGATGAGGAAGTACCAAGGTGCATAAAGTTGAAAATATCCATAATATTGTACACAAAACCCAGTAGATTTTTATTTCCATGATACTTCCCAAAATTTTATATTATTTAAAAACCTCTGATGGAATTATTGAATGCATAAAATGAATGGTATATGAGAGATTTCTAAAATTAATTCCACCTTCTTGGATAGGTTCTCCGACCCTTTCCCAAGAGGCCCAATGTTCTTTCACCATCGAGTGAGCATCCCTTAAGAAGGAGGAAAGGTTGCAATCAATGTTCTATATCACTCCTTTCAGTACATTGATGGAAAATAAATCTTGGATTGGGATGGATTTTAGGACACTATTGACCAAGCCTTTCCTTACTCCAAATGAGGGGAATTGATTTTCCAATTCAATACATGAACTATGATTATTATAACAATATGGTAAAATGGTGGATACCCAACCATTTGGAGATATTGGAGAACCTAAGTATTCGATGGGTAAGATTCATATTTTCATATCTAGAATTTTTTCCATGAGACTGATCATCCTCTTTGTGCATGTACATGACGTATAGAAGGATCTTTTTCCTCAGTTGATAATTTTCCAACTCCAATTACAATAGTATTTAAAAACATTGTCAATACCATTGATTTATCTACTTCTATAATTTATAAAAATGATTCTCTCATCCATAAAAGTAATACATGATATGCATTTAGAGTGATGCAAAAAACAACATGGAATTATGATCCTCTATTCTATATTCCTTATGATAAAGTGGATTAACACATATTGGAAAATTTTAAAGATTTTAGGGGATATGAGTCACTATGTCTCATACCAAGAAGAGATTTGAATACGCCATAATATTTTCCTCTAATGAGAATAACTATCAATGAGAAGATAAAACACCTGATAAGTAAGTATGAGTCCCTATGGGAGGTTCTTAATCTTGTCAACACATTTATGGTGAAGGTCTATTCAAGTCTGTCATATGCCTTAGTGATATCAAGCATTATAGCCTTGTTAGATCCATGAACCATGTGATTGAGATCACAGATCACTTCCTGATCCAAAGAAATATCCCCTTTAATATAGCTTCCTTCCAAATAACCATTATGGTCATCATAGATCCACTAGGGAGAAAAAGTGTATAATATTACATTGTAACACAATCCAACACCTTATATGGGAAATTAAACATGATCACTGACTGATAATGTTGTATATAAGATGGATAATTAATTTTAGGAATGGGGACCAACATGGTGGGACATGATACCCATGGGATACTACATACTAGAAAGAATTATTGATTTTCCTCCACTGGGTCACTACTGAAAACATCCAACGTTTCCCAATAAAAATAAATTGGGTGGCCATCTATGCTTGGGGAGCTCTATGAGTCAAGACATATCATTGCCTCTTGAAATTTCATTTCATTTGAAATATCCTCAATGAAAAAATTATCCTAATTTTATACTATAGGAGTTTGTGTCCATGAACAAAATGAATTGTACTTAATTCATTAATAAATAACTTAACACATCATGATTATTCCTTTGTGTGAAAAATCATGTGGTAATGTCCTAAAGATAAATGTAGCACTAAAAGTTTATAGAGTATCCCTGCTATGATGAGAACATAGATGTGTCATAACACTATTCTTAAATATACGTTCTATGGATGTATGATGTTATTTTAGGAACACAAATAATAAAATACATAAAAGATGAAAACTCATAAACTTTTGAGGCACCTATTCATGGTGTGAAATCTTGGTAATATCTAGAAGGATATTATGAGATCAAGACCTCCTAGTAGGTAATCCATATATTATAGTGTCATTGGATGTTTCTATCTATGGACGTGTGTATTGGTCCTTAGACATTGAGATTCTAATTAATGGGTATTACAACTCTCACACTTAGTTTCATTGAAGAAAAGAGCGATGAAACACCATTCACTGCAAGGTAGGATATGTTGGGTGTGTCATGAGTAGAATTGAAATAATAGATAATGCGATAAAGGATTTTTCCTATCTGTTCCATAATGGAAGTAGATGTCTCCGACCCATTGATGGAAAATATATAGCCTAAATAAATCAATGGCCTTAATAATGGATGGTAGAGTTGAATTTAATAATGTCAAATAAAGAATAATTGAGCACATGGGTTTATAAGAATATCATGCAACCCACTAGGTTTGATAAATCAAGAGAAAGGGATTACATTACACAGTAAGAGTTCGTAGGAGGTGACATGTCATCCTGATAATAACATCATTATATACGAGTGTCTTGGCATGTTTTATATTCTACCCTTGTACATTAGGTATGATCCACCTAATTCCGTTGATAAATATCCCTAGAGGGTTACACAATAAGTATGTCCAAGTATATCAGTTAAATATTCATTTGACAAGTTGAATAAAGATTATTCCATTTTGTGGATTAATAATTATATAAGGCTGCTTGATCGCATTTATTTCAAAACGAGTTATTCTAGAAAATATATTTTGGGCTAAAGAATATATTTATTAGAGATTAATGTTGTGATATTTATTTAATAAAATAAATATACATTATTCAAGGTACAATAAATTTTGTTGATTAAATATAGAAAATGGAAAACCATAAGTACACACCGTTTATATTAATATACATGTCATGTAGTTTTTATTTGGATTTGGGACAAATAATATTATTTAATTATTTAAATAATATAATGTGTAATTTTTTGGGTGCATGTCAAGTAATAATTATAGTCAACTTATATTATTAGACATTGAGTTCATTCTAGGAATTAAATTAAATAATTAAATGATTTCATGTAATTAATTTATTTTATTATTCTAAGTAATTGAAATCCCAATTATTTAATTTTCATTAGCCTAGACATTTTTGTCGGGTTGTGTAGAATGGATCTAGAGAAAGAAATAATGCCAATATAAAATTATTTTCTTCCAAGAATGATCTCATGTTAGTAGAGAGATCCTCCAACACCATATTAATGAGAGCGCTTTGCAAGAAGCTCTCAAGGTGATCGAAGGTGGATATCGCAAGTGAAGGCTCTTCCACACTTTCACATGGATATCTCTTTGACGACATCCACAGATATGTGGATCATGTTAGGATCACTTCTATAGGAATACTACATTTGGATTCTGTGACACAATGACATATCACATCAGATCATGACCGGAAACATCAATGGAGAGATAATTACATCATGTTAATTCATTCCTTTTAATAAAATTAATTATAAAAAACATATGATGATTCTATCTATGATTCCAAGACTATATTTATTTCATTATTTCTTATTTCTATTACAATGATCAATCATTTTATTGTCATGATGGATCTCTGATTTATCTTTGGTAACAAAAAAATTAACGCTGGGACCATAACCCACCAACGCACTTCCCCTGTGCCCAGAACCTACAAGTTGTTTCAGAGGGGTCATATCATTTATTATAATTATTTAGTTTTTCGTTGGCGATTTACATATTTTGTAATTTAGTTTTTTAATTCAAGTTATTCATTCTATAAATCTGGATCTCTATATCTATTCATCCTCTTCCGTTTCTCATTTACCTTACAAAAATGATTTTTTTAAGTTTGATTAAAATAAAATAGAGGATCTCATACAGAGGTTCCAAATATTCCAGGACATACAACACTAGAACACATAGAATGTATTCGGTAGTACATGGTGTGTTGTATAGGTTCCATGCACTAGGATAGTCTTCCTAATCCAGCCATGTCAGTGGATACTATCTATGTCTTTAAGACTCCATGTGTTGACCTGTAAGATGTGGCAAACTATTTTCATATTACACGCCATGTGGCCCATTGAACACGGTGTGTAGTCCCTTCCTGTTAGGGTTGGACCCTATACCTTGTACATGGTTTTCCCGGTTTGAAACTGTGTAACATGGATACTACATGGTGTGTGTCCCACTAAACATGTCACGTACTCTAATATATTTTAATGTACATAAATACGCCATGTTCCCAAGAGTGTAATTAGGATGGACGGTGAACAACAGTATACGCCGTGTAGTATGAAATAAAAGCTTTGTACTCAACAAAATTAAAAAGAGTTATTAAAATTTATTATTATATTATATAATCCCCTGATATGTGTACCATAGTGTGGGCTTAAAGCTGAGGCACAATATGTGATAGGTGTTTTATATATATGTGCTTAATTAAACACTTGTGTAATGTTCATTTCTACTCATTAGGTAGTTATGAATGGTAATTCACTTGGTTTCCTCCAAGTTACAAGTTACATTTATTTGCTTAAAATTATGATTGATGAGAATCTCAAGGAAATTCAGAAAAAAAAATGATTAAGATAAAAGGAATGATTAATTAAAGAAAATTAATTAAGGGAAGAATGATCTAATTTAAACATGAGATATTAAATAATTTAATGATAGTTTTATTTATAAATAAATATCATTTTATATATGGATGATCAGGTGCTATACCAAGACCTTTTTATGTGAATGGTTTCTTTTAATTTATTTAATTAAATGAAATTATTTGTCCTGCGAGCCTTCTCCTCATTAATATGTTGGGTATGCGTGCCCAAGGTTTATTTGATGTAAAACCCAATTTTATCCCCACCTGTGAGTGAGATAAAATCATATGTAATGGATGGATCTCCAAAGTTATTGGTGGAAGCTCTAGTTAGGAGCCAAAGTGAAACCAATCCAATGAGATACAAAGGTGGATATGTGGAATGCTGTAAACAATAACCCAAAAGGTTCAAGATATTTTTCCCCTTTGTCTTGGGTCAGTTTATCAGCTACAAGATAAACTATCCAATATAACGAGACCCTAATCATACCATTTATTTTATTTTTTTAGTTACATGGTTTGTTTGTAGTGGGGGTGTTGTCCCGATCACACCATTAATAAATTATTCAACCACGCAAGATGGAACTAGAATAAGACTGAATTATGTGTAAATATTATATTAGAAATGGTTAGTCACTTAATTATATCCCAATTAATATTAAAAATCATTTAATAAAATAAAAAAATTTATAATTACCTATAAGGATGAAATCCCTCAAAGAAATATTATGTTGGTATAGGCTTCAATAATCTTGGTTAGAATCGAACCATAATTCAAAGTGCTTGACCATACCTAGTTGGGGTTCTTTTAATTATTGGGGAATTATAAATCAAGGTTTTGGGTTGACTTAACTTGGTTCACATGAAGGGTTGAATTCCATAGTAGGACTTGGTGTGACCAAGAGGAAAGGTTTAAGAAAATCTAAAATAAAAGGATTTTAGGATTGGGGAGTCCACTCCGCAGATCAAGGAATTGCGAGTAAATGTAGTTGACATTTGAAATGCCTACTTAAAACAATTCAAGTATCATGACTAGCCTAGTTGGGGTAATGCGAATTTAAATATTGATCATTTCCCATAGAATATTAAGTCAATACAATATTAAGAATTCCATGATGAGGGTTATTAGATTTCTATAAATTAGTGGGAGACTAATAAGTATTAATTTTTTTTATTTGCCTTAGTTTTATCATGATAAAGTACTAAACCATTTATCATGTTAATTTATATAAACTAAATTAATATTGACTTCAATCATATCATTGTGAACCATACTATCGAAGGAAAACATTCTCACTAGCAACAATTTCCAGGAATGGTAGAGGTATTTACGGGTCATCCTTCACTACAATAGGAAATTGTTTGTGTTGGAAGAGATTCTTCCAGTTGCACCTGGAAAAGAGGCAAGTTATAAGGATGTGTATCTTTAAATGAAACAAATGTATAATGCCACATATCTCAAACGATTCATGCTATCAGCCATGTCTAATGATCTCTTTAAGCAACATGAAAACATGGACATGAAGAACATGATTTCTCGCCGTAAGGATCTCTATCAAGAGAAGGTGAGATAGGAGAGATATTATATTTCCAATGCTCTATTCAAAGATAATCTTGGATAGTTTGTGACAGTTGGGCCTTATGTAGTCAAAATTATTGGCTAAATTGAATGCTTGGACATCTTAGGGATTATGTTCTCAGATGAGTTACATATAGATCTCATCCTATCATCACTGCTCAATCCCTTCTCTAGATTTATCGTTGACTAAGACATGAGCAGCAATGAGAATAGTCTATCATAACTTCTGACTTTAATTATATACGTAGATAAGTACATGGGGCGTAACTAAACCATAGTCCATATGGTGAATAATAAAAATAAGGAAATGGAAAAGGATCCAAGGATTCATAAACATTCTGAATCCCCTGAGAACCATCCCTCCAAGAAGGATAATATTTAGAGGCATGGAAAAGAATAGGAGGCAGTATTATCTTCTTGTGTCAAGCATGTCCACTGGAAGAATAAGTTCACCTAGTAGCATGGGGATTCTAATGGTGTTTTGGTTATCAAGTGTAATCCTTCCATTTCTAAAAAATTAAGTATTAGATAACTTGTGGGGATCATATCTATATTCAAATGAAGGAACCAAGTATATTCAGAATGATTTCCAGAGGGGAGGTGGATCAATGAGCTTCCAATAGTGTGAGGCTAGCTGTGTTTTCCATTTCTGATTACCATCTCTGACTTCCAACTAGAATTCTTTTGGTTTTATGTAATTGTTATTATGTTCCTAGTGTTACGAAAAACATAATTTCTAATTCTTGTTTGGATATGGATGGATTTTTTTTCATGTTTGGAAATAAGGGTAGTTTCATTTATATGAAGAACGTATGTTATGGTATGGAGCATTTAAATAATGTTTTGTTTCTATTAAATTACAAAAATCAAGTGTTCGAAAGACGATAATGAAAAAAACTCACACGACTCATACATCACCCATTTGTGGCATCACCATCTCGATCATGTAAATGAGAATCACTTGAAAAAGATCTGACAAGATTGTTATTTAGACTATTAAGATAAAACCACTTGATAGATGTCATGTTTCTTTAGAAGTTAAAATGACCAACCCGCCTTTCAGTGTACATGGTGAAAGGGTAATAGAGTATCTAGAACTGGTGCACATGGATGTGTGTCGACCATTTATCGTAGAAGATAGAGGTGGATATTCTTACATAATTACTCTTACTTATGATTTCAGTAGATATGTATATGTCTACTTAATGAGGTATAATTCAGTTTCCTTAGATAAATTTAAGGAATTCATGAATAAAGTAGAGAATCATCATGTAAATAAGCTTCGATCTGGTTGAGGTGGAGAATATCTGAACCAAGAGTTCATCAATCTTCTACGAGAGTCTGGGATTCTATCTTAGCACAATACTACTTATACACCACATTGGAATGGTGTTAGTAAAATGAGGAACCACACCTTGTTGGATATGGTTAGGTCGATGTTGAGTCATGTATATCTTCTATTATCATTTTGTAGATACGCATTACAATTTATAGCATAAACATTGAACCGAGTACCAACTAAGGCAGAAAATGGAATTCCATCCGAGTTATGGAATGGAAAGAAACCCATTTTGTCACACACACTAGTATGGGGATATGAGGTATTTGTTAATGCCTTCTTAGGAAACAAACTAGAACTGCATGGAACATGTTTTATCATTATAGAATATCTCAAGGAAATGAAAGTATATTTCTTATGTACAACTTCATAAAATAAAGTGATTGTTTCTAGAAAATCCATCTTTCTTGAGACGGAGGACGTCCTCAAAATGGATAGTTGTAGAAATATTGCCTTTTAAAAAGGTAATAATCAAGATACATAGTGGTTGTCACACGAAAAAAAATTTCACATGTCCCTGTGGAAGAGGTTCCAGAAACAAAAGTACTGCATAGGGGCTGAAGTGAGGTAAGGGACCATATAGATGTGGTTTCCTAGTCACTAAAGATGGTGAATCATTTTTGTTGGAAAATGATGAACCTATCTCCTAAAAGGAAAACATAAAAAGATTAGTAGCTATAGCATGGCTAGAATCTATGAATTCTGATATGGATTCCATGTATCAGAACAAATTCTGTGTTCTAGTCGATCATTCAATTGATGTAAATCCTCTTGGATGCAAATGGGTATTCAAGAGAAAGTTGGACTTCGAAGGTCTTGTTAGAACATAGTCTAGTGGATAAAGGATTCATACAGCATCATGGAATTGACTATGATGAAACCTTATTTCCATTTTCCATGTTTAAATCCATAAGAATCATACATTCCATATCACCTTTCCATGACTATGATATTTTGAAGATGGATATCAAAAAACATTCCATAACAGGAACCTTCTGGAATATTTCCATATGACAAAACCAAAAGTGTTTGTGACACCAAGTGAAGAAAAATGGGTTTACAAGTTGTCTATATCAATTTATGGATTATAGAAGGAATTCAGATTAAAGAACATTCGATTTGATAAAGACATAAAATAATTGGGTTTCATTAAGAATAAATGTTAGCCTTGTGTTTATAGGTGGTTAAATGGTAATGATGCCTTTATCCTAGTAGTATATGTTTGAGACATATTACTTATTAGAAGTGATGTAACAGTCTTAAAATCAGTTAAGGACTGATTCCACAAGTGTTTCTCTGTGAAATACATAGGTGAAGAAGCCTAAATTACAGGGATCAAGATCATTCGTGATAGATCCGAGAAGCTTCTTGGAGAAAGTCATGGTACACACACTGACCAAATACTAAAAATATTTAGTATGGAATAATTTATGAGAGGATTGGTTCTAGATTCAGATGGCCTACATCTTTATAATAAAATGTGTCCTTAGAAACTACAAGAGAAAGATTGAATGAGAAAGATAACATAGGCTTTGGCAATAGGATCCATCATGTATGCCATGTTATATACCAGGATTGTTTTTTCCTATGAACTGATCCTGGAAGAAAGATATCAAGCAGATCATGGATAATAGTATTGGACTATTTTTTAGAATATCCTTATGTATCTGAGAAGAACTAAGGATATGATCCTGGTGTATGGAGGAGATGATGAGCTTGTCATAAGAGGGTATTTTGATGCTGATTTTCAAATAGATCGGAATGATATGAAGTCACAATCTAGAGATTTTTTTCTATCTCAATAGAATAGTTGTGAGTCGGAAGAGTTCAAAGATACCAATTGTCACCAGTTCTATATGGAATTCTGAATATATAGTGGCTTCTGATGTAGGTAAAAAATCCATAGAGATTCGTAACATTGTCTAGGACCCTGATGTGGTGCCTAGAAGTAACTATCCAATCACGTTATATTGTGAAAATTATGTAGTAGTGGCTCTTGTAAAAGAACCAAGTTCACATCAATGGAAAAAATCACATTCTCTGAATATGTCACCTCTTGAGGGATTTTTATCAAATGGTTGAAGTTGATGTGAGCATAGTTTCAAAGGAATAGGACATGGTGGACCCTATGACAAATGGCATATCTCAGCAGAATCAAAAATATCATGTGAGAGCTAATTGGTTAAAGGTTGTTAGTAGTTGGATCTAGTCCAAGTTAGAGTATGTTGGAGTTGGTCGCCTAGAACCAACTACCATGTACTTTATTATTTAATAAATACCATATCAAATCTTGATTGTTCTTCTGCATGAAAATTCATGTGATAATGTCCTAAGGATAATTTTTTCACTAAAAGTCCATTGTAGATCCCTAATATGATGAAAACTCATAAGTTTCAAAACACTATTTCTGAATATATGTTCTATGCCCAGATGATGTCATTTGGGGGGACACAAATAATACATGCCATTAAGGGTGAGGACTCATAAAACATTGAGGCACCTTCTCATGGTGTGCGCCCTTGGTAATATCCATGAGAATATTATGGGAAGGAGAGCCACTAGTTAGAAATCCACAATTAATTGTGTCATTGGATATTACTATCTGTGGTTGTGTGAATTGGTCCTTATACTTTTAAATTATTATTAGTGGGTATTACAACTCACACATTTAGATTTATTGAAAAAACTATGATGACACACTGGTCGTAATGAGGTAGGATATGTCGAGTGTGTCATCAGTAATATTGCATTAATAGATACTGTGAGAAAGGATTTGTCCCTTCTGTTCCATAAATGAAGTATATATCTTTGGCCCTTTGATGGAATTGATATACCCTAAATAAATCCATGTCTATGGTAAGGAATGGGGGAGTTTAATTCCAGAAATTCAAAGAAATAATAATCGAGCACACGGGTTGATGGTACTAGCATGCAACCTATTTTATTCATGATTTCGAGACAAAGGGATTACATTACACTATAAGTGTTCCTACGAGGTGACACATCATTACGGTGTTAACTTCTTTCTCTATTGCTGCCTTGGTGTGTTTCTAGATGATAACCTTGGAATTTAGGTAGGCTCAACCTAATTCCACTGAGAAAGAGGCCTAGAGGGTCACATGCTAGGTGTATCCAAGCATCTTAATTAAATATTAATTTGGAAAGTTGAATAAAGATTATTCCCGATTGTGGTCTAATATTTATTAAAGGATTCATGATCACATTTATTATGATTCTACTTATTTGAGAGAATATATTTTGGGTGAAATGATATATTTTTTAGTGATTAATAGAGTGATAATTATTTAGATATAAAATTATTAGTTATCCAATGTCTAATATATGTGGTGGAGGTAATAAAGAAAATGGAAAAACAAAAGTTCATTTCGTGTATATTAATATACATGCCCTGTAGTTTTATTGGGGATTTGTGAGAAATAATATAATATAATTAAATAAATAATATTAGGTGTAATTATATGGGTTCATTACAGTAATAAAAATAGTCAAATGTTTTATTATACATGGGATCTTACTAAGAATTAAATGAAATGAATAAATGATTTTGGTTAATTAATTTATTTTATTATTCTATGTAATTAAAATCCTAATTGTATAAATCTTATTAGCCTATCGACTTTTTTTTGGTTTTGAACAACTGATCTAGATAAATATCTCAATACAAGAGAGAATTATTTTATGCCAATAATTCTCTCGAGTTAGGAGAGAGATCCTCCTCCACCAGATCAAGGATAGCGCTTTGTAAGAATCTCCCAAGGCGATCGAAGGATGAAATTTCATGTGAAGGTTCTTCCGTTCTCGTACTCGGATATCCCTTCAACGAAATCCACAGATAAATGGAGCACATGTGTATCACCTCTAGAGGTATCCGACACTTAGATTCTAACAATGAAATGATGGATCACATTAGATCATGATCAAAAACATCAACGGGGAGAGAATTCTATCAAGGTAATTATTGTCTTTTAATTAAATTAATTATAGCCAACATGTGATGATCCTATCTATGGTTTTGGCACTCCCTTATGTTCATTTGTTATTATTTTTATTCCAAATATCCAGCATTTTATTATCGTTAATGTTTTTGGATTGATCGTTGTTAATGGAAAAATTAACATTGGGTATACCCACCAACATGTATCTGTTGTGCCTAGAAACCTGTAGTTACAATACTTGGGAAAACCTCGATGAGTGATACATGACCAATTGAATTTCCTTATATCATATTTATATTTGGTCCTACAAGTGTATCTCTAAAAGGGGATCCAAACATTATCCCCAGTCATGTCCCTATCATCGGTAAAAGACTTATCCTCTAGTGAAATGTTTGGTCTGATATTTCACCACTTTTCCTTAATTCGTACATGAAAATATGCAGTTTTTTGGACACCCTCTTACATCCATTTAAATCCATAATTATCACATTCATGATTTTATTTCATAAGAATCATTTCATCCATTATTTCCATATTAATGTCCTGAGCACAAATGAAATCATCATTCTAGGAATATTCATGTCTAGACTCCATATTCTTAGCCACTCTCTTGATTTCATCAACATCATTAGATCTCAGGGGATTATTATTAATCCACACATGTAAATCACCTTTTAGGCACCTATGTTTTTTATGAAATATGGAACATCATATTTCCTATATATCTTTATTCTACAAGTCACACAGAAAAAAATAATAATCTTGTTTATTGATTCACAACTAAGAAAAGCTACAACACCATGTATTTTCCTACTTTGATGAAAATGACACAAAAATAGGGAATGATCATAAATATTAAAAACCATATGGGTTTTCTTTGTATTATAATATGCTAATATGGAATGTCCATTAGATAATCACTAATCGTTCTGACACTAGGTGGATATAGCCCCTCTATGGTTGATTTTCCATGTGTAGTGATCACCAGTGTACCCCATGTCCATAAGACTTGTGTGAGAAATTAATTAGTTGAAATAAAATATTTCCATTCAAGGGAAAGAAGCCCTCCCTTTACTCTCATCTAGATCCACAATTATATTAAAATAATCCTTAAAAATACATAGGTAATTCTCTTAGTCAAAATATTTGAGCTTAGACCACAAGGATTCTCTAATATGTGCATCACAACATCCATAAAAAAAAGAGAAGAAATAAATTATTACCAATCATGATCTTATCTGAGCTAAATTTAACAGATCTCAGGATTAATTCAACAAAAAAAAATTCATCTCTATAAAATTTATAAGTGATAATTATGAGGGTTTTCATGAATGAATGAACTCATCCTCATTTTCATAGAAATGTTTCCAATATTAGAAGGTTGTTGTTTGGTATTAAAACCCACCATGAGAGTTAACTCTCTATTATTCACCTCATTTGATATGAAGTCTATTTTAACTCTAGTAACCAAGACCTAGACATTCTATATGAGGAAGGGATACATTAAATATGGTATTTATTGGATTTGGTCTCAGTCCTTCATAACCACTTTTTCTAAGAAGAGGAACATTTCAGGTTTAGTTTAGACTAAGATCTAGTGAGTGCTGCAATATGATGATGATATGTGTGGTTTGGAGGATGACTTGAATAATACTTAGAGGAGTTAATGTCCTCATAGGATAGGAAGGGAAATGCCAACATGGGTGATCTAGGCTTCACATACGTTGATTTTAAGCATTGTCCCTCTAGCAATGGGGATGGGGATAACATCTTCAAAGGGGTCATAGGTAACTGGGATATCCCAATAGGGACATTTGGGATGTTTAAAAACTCCCATCCATGTAAAAAAGATATATCATGATGAAATTTGGAAATATAATTTAGATCGGAAGGCCCTCGATTATTAGATATAGAGAGGATCACCACATAGTATTCAACCACATCCTTACCTTTCACTGCATATAGAAAGAATCCATTAATTAGATGAGACCCCACAGAAATCGGAAAAGATATTAAATCCTTGTATGGATCTAAGTACATGAATGTTGCTTCTGATCCGAATAGAATATTTATTTGGTAATTGTTCAACTAGGTGCCTCCTAGAAAAGAAGATGACACATGATCCAAATGATATTTCTTCTCAGACATCAGTTCCTTACCTTTGGAATAAAGGTTGGCTAGGTTGAAATTGCTCTGATAGATATATTGGATCCGCTTTACATCAAACATTTGAAGCACACTGGGTAGAAAACCTATAATCTAGTAGTGAGTGGTCTTGATGTAGGAAAAAGTATCAGAACCTAGGAACTGAGGGGGAGATGAGGGGATAGATCTAGTCAATGTAATTAATAATATAGAGGAAAATACGATTTGAGAGAGGGAAGCAGATGTCCAAATGCATGAAAATACTTTCCACAAAAGAAACTTCTAGATGTAAGGACTGATAATATGTACAATGGGAATTTCCTAAGGAATTTCCAATATCTCTCCTATGAAAATGATTAACCCCAGAAAGAATGTATAGTAGGTGATCATGGATAAGGTCCATTATTGGTTTAACCATGAAGACTCTCCTAGGAAACTATGTGACCTACTCAAAACTCATAAAAGTGGGATTTGACCCTTTTCACCTTGGTTTTTAAGTATAAACACCCCTAATAATAGTTTTTCACACCTGAAAACTCCCCAAGTTCCATATAGTCATACCCCTTAGGATTCTAGGAGGAAATACTTCTTTCATAATGGATCAACTTGAGGTATGGTTCATTCTTATCCCAGTTTCTTCTCTTCTTTTTAGACCTATGATTGATCTCTTATCCTATCATCATATTTAAACCATATTTAGCTATGATAATAGATCTATTGGGTCTGATATTGGATGTATTAATATCTTATTGATACAGTATCCTGAGGACCTAATCAACTCTTCCCTAGACTCTTTTTTCAAAAGAAGTTTGTGATGCCTCTATTCTGATGAAGGTGCGTAAATATAATTGTTTAATTGTGTGAATATCATATCATTATACAAAAATACATTTTGGATATTCATTAAATTAGATTTATTTGTGGTTTAAAGGGATTTATTGGAAAGATAAATGTTTTTATAAAGGGTTTTTATTTAAGAACATTTTTTTCACACAAAGTGTTTGATTAAATGCTCAAATAGATGTTTTTGATTAAAAATGGGATTAAAAAAATACTAAATCAGAATCTATTTATCTTTGAAAAGGTTTTAAAAATTTTGAGAATGGTTTTAAAATTTATTTTGATAAACATGGAATATTTCTAAACTCAGGTGTGTTGGGAAAGGTACATAGGTGACTGTTTCATAGTTCCTTGAATGTGTGTTCTAGTTTTAAGAACCATTGTTTCCAGGTAGTTTCCATTGGATTTATTCATGGAACTGGAAACTTTCCACAGTTCATTATCCAAACGGTACATGCATTCCAAAGTCAGGCATTCATTATGTATTAAATTTACGATACTTACGAACATGCATTGATCAAGAGGATGGGTGGTTAGACTCATCATGGCCTTTTGGGGGGAATTATTCTCCACTCCAGGACAGTCTTTTTAAATTTAATATATTTTCATGAATCCTTATTAATTCACCATGTATATCATAAGTCTCCATTGGAATTTACAATCACTTATTAACATGTGAAAAATTTATAATCATCAGTATGCATTCAAGATTCTTCATTTAATGAAAATATCTATATGTATTCAAAGTTTTCCATCAATATTATCCTCTAATATACTTCTTAGACATTATTTTAATCATCATTGAGATGATACTAGCTTATAATCCACTCTGTGGGGTACTGTAGAATTGTTTTTTTTCCTCTAGGAAGATAAAGGTTTGGTTTGATTTTGGGATAGTTCTCATAAGATGGGATACCTATGTATCCTTGTGAAAGGAATCAAAACCCTCGTAGTTCAGTGCCCCTAAATGGGACCCATCATACCTTTAAATATCATGTGATAAGGACCTCTAAGATAATTGTGCTTAGTCAAAACACAGTCTAGGACATATGCTTAGACAACCCCAGGGAATATGGAAATGATATTGATTTCCGAGTAGGATTAGACCCTGTTGGGAATATGGCCCATGGAGAATAGGTTTGATTTTATGTGTTGGGTTTGAACTTCAAAGAGGCTTTCTACATATCCCACATGGATGGGAATCAAATCCCATATAATTCAATAAGTCTCATAGGAGAGTATAGTCATTTGAGGGAAATCTGTTTGGGATTAATTCATGACAAGGATGACTTGATGATATGAGGTTTAATATGGGGCTTATTCATAAATAGAATTCCCAGATTAAGGGAAATTTGATTGTATTCTTGAGGAGGATGCTTTGTGAGCTCAGGCCCTGAATGGGAATCTTATGTATCCTAGTTTGAACATGAATCAGAGTTCTCGTAGTTCATTCTAGTGATTTATTGTGCACATGTTGTAAATATCACGTATCTCTAATCTCACACGAGTCATGCTTGATATGAGAAACAATAGAATGTGAAATATTCAACAATGTCACCTCACACTTTTCCTCCTCTGCTGATGGAAGAGGGTGCATCGTTTGTGGAAGAGGGTGCATCGTTTGTGGAAGAGGGTGAGGCGATGAGCTTTCCCTCTGTTTTCTTCACATTTTACAAGGTTCCAATAGATGGAATAAGGGGAAATGTTTTGGGGCATACCCAGGATGGTATTCCATTTGAGGTTTGGTTGGGGATTACTCTTATCAAGGATTCCCATTTGGGATTGGTTGGGGATTACTCATAAAAAGGATTCCCATTTGAGAATTGTTGGGGGAATACTCCTAAGGATGATTCCCATTTAAGATTGAATCCAACATAGGAGTCAGGTGATGAGGTTTTAAGAGCTCTTGAGGAGTGTATCCTTTCACGGTACTTGAGGAATCCATAAAAAGAGTTAAAACTTGTTACATGTGAATGGAACCAAGAGGATTGATTTGACTAAATGAACTTCATTGATTGTGATGGAGTGTCTCATATCATTTTATTCCAAGGTTATAATTTGGGTGACATAAAAGGAAAAATGGAAATGGTTGTCGACCTGACCCGAAAAGTTCACGGTGCGACTCTCTATTTTTTAAGGGGTCAATGTCAGAAGTGAAGAGACCAGCTCGAAGGACTGGGACCGTAGCCGGACACTGAAACCGAGCAGGGGTGCAGGTGCATATCCCCTTGCGTTATGGACTAATGGGGTCGCTCTGGGTGTTTTGACAAGGTACCTCGCATAGGCGCTCTACGTAGCTCTCCCTCATAGGTACTCTCTGTAGGTGCAGTATGAAGGTACTCCACGCAGGTGTTGCGCACAGGTGCGACACACAGGTTCACTATGTAGGTGCGCCACACAGGTTCTCATTACAGGTGCGCCTTAGCAGGTGCTCCGCGTAGGTGCGCCTTCCCAGGTGCTCTGCAAAGGGGTGCCTACATAGGTGCTCTACACATATCCATATTCTCTAGTCCCTGATGGAACTTTGAACCACTCATTTTAGTTAATTATCTCTTATCTCATGTTTTATAGAGCTACCTGAGAAAATTTTGGTATCTTGGAACTATAACTACACAATGAGAGCTTTGGGACTCCTTCCAACTTTTTTCGTCCATGAAATGGGGAGCCTAAGAATCATATTTATAGGCATGGTGGGAACCTGGTCGAAGGAATGTAGTCCTCATAGGTCTTCCTCATAGGATCTCTACGTAGGTCCTTTACATAGGTGTGAAAAAAATATATTACCGCGTAGGTCCTTCCCGTAGGTCTTCCGCATAGCACTTCAGGATAAACTTATTCCATTTTCCAAGTCCCATAACTTTTTATCCCTAACTCTGTTTAGGATCTGTGACTAGTAAAATATAATGTCTTAAAGATATATACACTTATGGATTTGGTATATACACCATTACATCTTGTAATAAGCTCAGATATTGGATTTATTGTTTTCACACCTTTTCATCATCTATATTGGAAGTCCACTGCCTACTCCTGGATGGGGGAATCACCACTTATCCATCAGTATAGAGTAGTATTTTGGAACATAGAAATCTAACCTATATTTTCTTCCTTCATAGTGAATCCATATTTACTCATACTATACATTTGTTCTCTATGTGAGAATCATATCTTTACTCTATGGAAATGTTCCTAGAACACATTTCATTGTTTCTACAGTGACTCTAGTGTGTGTGGAACCACTAGGGGTTACTTTTGAGATATCTATGGACTGTGGTAGGAACAGATATTGGTTAGTACCAACATATTCCATATTTTTTCACTTTCATGTCTTGTATGTAATCTTATAGTATAGGGCCAAAAATAGATTGCTTTTTAAATTTCTATTTCATTATTTCATGATGCATTTTGTCATGGGTTATTTCTCGTATGTTATCACATGATGTTGTATAGGACATATTAACATGATTAATTGATTCATGTATATATGTTTACATGATTACTTAGTAGTGTGCTTATATTATTTCTTATTTTATATAATACACTTCTCATATTCCTTGCTTTCTGGATATGAAATGATTTAATGAAAAATGAATGAATGTTGATTTATAAATGGGTTTAGATTTATGAAAATAATTTTTAGCAATATATCTATTTTTAAGTCTAGAAATTCTATATTCATGGAATTAGACCTTGTATAGACACTATAGTGGTATTCTATAGGGATTTCAGCACACAACCTACTATTTAATTTGGGTGGTTATAGATGTTATTTTGAAATACTTGGGTAAATCGAAGGGAATTATGTAGAATGCCAGATTCTATTTTAAATATTTCTTTCTCTGTGGGATGGTTTAGACGATTTTAATGTGAACATGGAGACTTTTTGGTATTATCTTTTCATACATTATAGTTTATCCAGTTTTCCTAACATTTTATAGATATTTGATTTCTAAATTATCAATCTATATTTTTATCTATTTTTATATTCATTTTAGTTCAATAATGATTTTTTTGGATATTGGTTTAATTCATGTAATTATGTTTTTTATTATTATATAAGGACCATGTAAGAACCCGGACTTTCTATTTAGGTAATTTTTTTCTTTTTCTGGTGTTTTTGAGAAAAGATGAGTTTTTTGAAATTTTTGAAGTACACGACATGTACTTTATCAGTACACGCCGTGAACTTCATTTCCACATGATGTCATGTGCTGGACGTGTAAGGTCCACACACATGTTCGTGTGGGTGACGTGGATGCCACCTAAAGCGGTGTGCAGAAACAGTAAGTACACGCCATTTATTTTGTTTTTTTCATTAAATGCACCGGGGTCACGTCTGATGGATAGATTACACTTCATTTATCTTTGGTTCATTCGAGAGGGAGGGCACGGCCGCAGATTTTCAATTATCCACCGAGCCTCCATTCTTCCTCTGATTATAACACCGTTGGGTGCATTGGAATCTCATCTGTGAGTTCTTCCTTCTCCTAGAGCTTCGTTTACCAATTACTTCTCTTTCCAAATTTATCGTGGGTTGAATGTTTTATATTTTTTTATAGATAAAATAAATTCTACGGATATTCAAGCCTTGTGTTTCACGTATATCAATCTCCTAACATCAAGGTAGGTGTTTTATGCCTTTCGGTAGAAATTCGCTGAGTATTTTGGGCAAATTCCACCAATACCCTCGAACGAGGTATTGCATGTTTCATGTTTTCCCTTTTTGTTTTCCTAATTTTCTTTTATGCCTGAGTATACGATATTGTTTGTGAATAGGGTAATTTACTGTGCTTTGGATGTTTTTCCCATGCATGTTTTTCCTATTTATGACTGTTGGTCTATTTTTTCCTGTTAGGAAATTTCCAGTTCCATGCCCAGTTGGTAGGATGGAGTGATTGTTCTTCAATGCTGTTATAATATAGATTTCTAGCCAATTAGTTCACATGGTTTACTTCTACTGTTACGTGATGCGATACATGCTGACTTTACATAGGGCTATGGGAACCTTGTGTTGTAGACCATAGAGAGAATGGACATAAAGGCTTCTCTAGAGTGTCTTTATAATACGATGTGAGACCACAGAGGGAATTGACGTTGAGTGCTTCCTCAAAGTGTCTGTAGTTCCTCGACGCAGGCCAGATGGGGAATGTGACGTTGAGTACTTCCCCATAGTGCCTTTAGTACGATACGAGACTATAGGGGGAATTGACGGTGAGTGATTCCCTATAGAGTATATTATTTAGCTGAACTAGAGGGGTGAGACTGTGTGTGCCTCCTGGAGGGTTTCTAGTACTTGTAGGTTGAACCGTATGGGTTAGGTTGTGAGAACTACCTAGAGGTTACCTGTTTGTCTCCTTTATTGAGTGACTGCTTACTTATTTGTATATTATATGCTAGAAACTTTGGATTGTTGGTTGTTGAGTACCTTCCTGTTTATTGCTTCTTTACCCATATATTCAATAACTATAAGGCGCATATCCTTGGGTGATTGCCTACATGGATTTTTTCTCACACCCTATTTAGTTCATGGTTTTGGTCCCAAACAGATTATATTGTTGTAGGTATAGTTATGGGAAAGCACCCATCTACTTTAGTATCTTGATTGAATTGGAGTCAGAGAGCATGGGACCAAGCTGATTCTTGCAATGCTGCGGAGTTGTTCATCTGTTTCCTTATGTACATGGGTTTAGTACTGTATTCACCATCATGACTTTTTTGGCTACTTTCCTAGAAATATATGTATCATGCATCATTTATATATTTTTCTATTTGTTTATTAATCAGTCTTCCACTGTTTACTGTTTTTGGATATTTACTGCTTCTTTTATAGTATGATTGTTTATCTTCCGTTGTGTTACTCTGACAATGAGGGCATAGTTTCCCCATTATAACACCCAAGGCCCTCGCTGCTAGTCAGCAACCTCTTGCATTCGGGGAAATGCGCTTGAGTCCATTTGACCCACCGGGTACGGGGAGCCTCTTGGTGGCTTCCGGAACAGGGGTGTTACAAAGTGGTATCAGAGGGGTTTTTTTTTATCTTGGCATACTATTCAGAGCCCATAGCCAGGGATATGACAGAATGGTTACTTAGTAATAAGTTATGCCTAGGAGTAGCTAACCCATGTATAGGGATAAGATAAACTACCTCATTTATTGAAATTTTATTGGTTTTCAAATTTTAAAGTTGAGTTGATTTCACCATTGGGTGATTCACATGCTTTGTGTTGTTATCATTGTTGTTATTGCGGTTATATTTTTGTAGCAACCCGATGAGATGAGGTTATTCCATCTCATGCATTATATAGGCACTTGTTATAAATAACATTACATGGATTATTTCCATGATATCTAGGAATAACTAGCAATTTCATGTTGTCGTGATAGATATTTTGTGGATTATGCATGATGTTGTGATTGACGCTTTCATAGAATCCCAGTTATTTGATAAGGAATTTGTTTTTATAGTGATTTTCTTAGATGGACTCCAAACTTTGGTTCTTGATGTGTTATGGGCCCTCATGGACCAAATTTTGGTGGATCATTTCCTGGATTCCTTTTTATAACTTGTATAAGATGGCTAACATTGATTCGCGGGGAATATGGGCCCTCACAGATTAGAATTTGGTACATTAACGCTGATTTTTTTGTTTTTTCTGGGATCTAGAACTGTTTCTGTGGCTACTGTCCAGAAAATCCCAGAATACATGGTGTGTAATTTTTGAATAAACGCAGTGTAGTCTATAGTCATGTCACTAACTGTGCGAGCAGGGACACTAGGTTTTGAAAAATCATGTAGGAACACGCCATGTACTAGTTTATCACGCTGTGTAGTATGAAATAGGTACCCCAGCTGTGTCACGAGCAACACGGGTTATTTTATCTTTTCACATACATGCCATGTTAGAATTGTACACAATGTGTAGTCTGATCTAGGTACCTGATCGTGTCACGAACAAAACGGGTCGGTGTTACCCTTTCTCGTACATGCCAAGTCTGTCTAGAACACGTTGTGTAGTGTTAGAAGTGTGTCAGGATGTGTCGCTAACAACATGGGCCAAGTAAGACATGTCTAGTACACACCATGTCTGACTTGAACACACCACGTAGTTTTGTCTTAGAGGAGTCGTGTGGCTTAACCGTGTAGAAGGACTTGGGCAGGGAAGATGATTCATGTACATGACTTGTGTTAGGACAACACGTTGAGTATTTGGGGTGTTACATGAAAAATTTAGGTAGAAGTACACACCCATGTGAATGACTTAATAGAACACACCATGTTGGGAAAGAACACGCCATGTAGTCATGTTTCGCATAACATGAATGACTTATTTTCCCTATTCCTTCTTGTGACTTATGTTTTTCAATCCTTATTAATCATGAATATAAGGTGTGCATTTGACTTTACAGAATCATGCCACCTAGACGTCCTCCGACTGAACGCCAATCGCAGGGGAGTGATCAGATGCTCGATATGTCTGATCAGGGACTTCGGATAGATCCTCCTGTTGTTCCAGCCTTGAAATTAGTGGTTATACCAGTTTTAGGAACTGATGCACAGTTTAGGGAAGGCTTTTTAAGGATGAAGTAGACCATCCAGTGAGCTCCACCTCCTACCTCGTCTATGGCAGTCTTGACACAGGTTTTCCAATAGTATCACCCACTATCCTTCTTAGTGGAAGAGGACTGCAGGCTCTAGAGTCATTAATAGAAGCAATGATGATGATTTTTTAGCATCTAGAGATGCCTCTTGAGAGGTGGGTCGTGTTCACTACCTATATTCTCCGAGACTCCAACAAGAGTTGGTGGGATGTCATCGCTCAGGTGGGATGCCACCAAAATATGGTGTATGTGGAGTTTCATCATGTATTTTACGACTAAATCTATCTAAAGACCTTGAGGTATGACCAAGCCTAGGATTTCTTGACCCTAGAGCAGGGTAATCTTTATGTCATGGAGTATTCTTATCGTTTCACCGAGCATCAACATTTCACAGCCCTCCCGAGCGGATATGGATTGTTATTGGCAAGGAAGTTTGAGGATGGTCTCTGACGGGAGATCCACACATAGGTGAATATCTTCAGGCTGACTTCCATCGCATCCATCGTCATCCAAGAACTGGAACTGATTGCAGAGTGCAATATGAGAGATTATGGAGCTGAGAGTCAGGGCAGTTCCACTTCCAGAGTTAGTACTTCCCCATTTGACATTAGGAAACGACGTAGGGAGTCTACATGTGGTGATCCGAGGTAGTGAGACATATCTTCAGGTATCCAGGTGGTATGCTACTAGTGTGGAAGGGTTGGGCATACGAGGCCACTATTCCAGAGAGACCTAGTGGAGTTCCCATCTTGTGGTGAGATGGGTCACCTTCAACACTTCTGTTATGTTTTTTCAACAGCAGCTGGTGACATGGGTTCTTTCATAACTCCTCGTCTAGAAGTAGTGCCACCAGTTTTTCACCAGTCTGGGAACTAGAGTTCATCCAGCTATTCGAGAAGAGGTAGATGTTGAGGCCATGGTGATCAGTCACCGGTCTTTCAGTGAAAATAGGGTGGATCAGCTCAGAGAAGTCAGGCAAGGTCACAGGTTCGGGGTACAGGTTATGATTTTATAGTGGAGTAGACCTAGCAAGAGCAGGATCCCGAACCCTCTACAGTTCTAGGTACAATATTAGTAGCCCCACTTTTATCTTGTCCTCTTCTTGATACAGGGGATTCCCATAGCTTTATCTCTATTTCTATTGTGGAGAGCCTTGGTCTCTACATCTTTTACTCTACCGATACTTTTACTCTAGACACACCATTGGGGACTAGGACAACTAGTGTACGCTAGTGCAATGAGTTCCCTCTAGAGGTGGTTGGGTATCACATTCTATGGGATATTTATGTACTAGAGATGACAGGCTATGATGTGATTCTTAGAATGGACTGGCTAGTTCCCTCCCATGCAGTCGTCGACTTTTTTCACTACAGGGTGAGTTTCATATCACTAGAGGGTTGATCTTTTCTTCATCGAGGAGATTGGGATGTCCAGGTGAGTAGGGAAGGACCCGAGCATCATGGGCTAGGTGGAGTTACAGCTTAGTTTGCCAGTCTTTATCTAGATGACCAGGGGACTTCGCAGTTAGACTTTCCTCCAGTGGTGGATCATTTCAGGGATGTCATTCTAGATGACATTTCAAGATTTCCTCCAGAGCATGAGGTTGACCTTCCATATTGATCTCGTACTAGGATTGGCACCAGTGTCCATTCCACCTTATAGGATGGCTATATCGGAGTTACAGGAGCTCAATATGTATTTGGAGGAGTTGCAGGCAAAGGGTTTCATCTGACTTAGTACTTCTCCTTGGGGTTCACCAGTCCTATTTTAGAAGAAGTCAGACGACACCTTTAGGCTTTGTGTGGATTATCGGAGGTTGAACCAGTTGACGGTCAAGAACCGATATTCCTTTCCTAGGATTGATGAACTCTTTGGTCAGCTTTGAGGATCCCAGTTGTTCTTGAAGATCAGTTTGAGGTTTGGATATCATCAGTTGCATGTTATAGCATCTAATATAACTCTTACATCTTTCTGAAGAAGGTATAGTCTATACAAGTATATGGTTATGCTGTTTGGCCTCATGAATGCACCTGCAGTTTCCATGGCACTGATGAACCGACTGTTCCATCGATACTTGGAATAATTCATGGTGGTTTTCCTGGATGACATCTAGGTGTATTCTCACACTCGACACGTCCATGACACCCATTCCAGAGTGGATGTGGAACGATGTCGTGATGGACATCATGACCGGTTTTCTAAGATCACCTCGAGGGAATGATGTGATCTGGGATGTCATTGAAAGGCTTACAAAGGTTGCTCAATTATTACCGATCAAGGAGAGATTAAATGTTGATGAGATGGGATGATTGTACATCCGTGAGATTGTATGTCTTCATGTAGGTCCACACTCCATTGTTTCAGAAAGGGATTCATGTTTTACTTCTCGGGTCTGGAAGGGGATACAGAAATCTTTGGGTATGCAAGTGCTTCTGAGTACAGCCTACTATCCTCAGACAGATGGTCAGTCTGATCATATGATTCATGTGCTTGAGCATATGCTCTAAGATTTCATTCTAGACATTAGAGGTTTTTGGGAGAAGCATATACCTCTTGTGGAGTTCACCTACAATAATAGTTTTCAAGAAACTATTCAGATGGCACCTTATGAGGATTTGTATGGTAGGCCATTTTGATCACACTTATATTGGCTGGAGGCAGGAGAGGCAGCTTTGCTGGGACTTCATCCTGTCTAGGAGACCACAGAGCAGAGAGAGTTGGATCAGAAGAGGATGGCTATGGCGTAGTCTCGTTAGAAGTCTTATGCTGATCTACGGAGGCTACCTCTGTAGTTCATGGTCGGGGATCATATTTTCATGCATGTTGCACTGAGGTTGGGGCACAATCGGATTTGGAGATATGGTAAGCTTTCACCAATGTACGTTGGGCCATTTGAGGTATTGGAGAGGGTTGGGACGGTTGCCTATCGGTTGCAGTTACCTTTGAGGTATCAGGATATGCACGATGACTTCCACGTTTCTGAGCTCCAGTGTTACTTTTTAGACCTGTCTCATGTCTTTCAACCCAAGGAGGTAGAGCTTGATGTGGATGAATCATTTGAGGAGCATCATATCTAGATTATGGATCGTTGTACGAATGTTCTATGTGGCAATTCTGTTCCTCTGGTGCGGGTGTTGTGGTAGCATGGACGAGTACATAACAAGGCTTGGGAGAGGGAGGTCGATGTACAATCACAGTGGCCAGAGTTGTTCGGGGTTTCCCCTTCTACGCCGTGATAGGGAAAATTGGGGATTGATTTCATTAAGGGGGGATGTTTGTAAGAACCCAGACCTTCTTTTTAGGTATGTTTTTCCTTTTTATGGAGTTTTTGAGAAAAGAGGTGTTTCTGGAAATTTTCTAAGTACACGTCATGTACTTTATGAGAAGACATTGTGTACTTCATCACTGCAAGAGGTCGTGTGATGGCTGTGTAAGGGCCACACACATGGTCGTGTGGGCTGATGTAGAGGCTGCCTAAAGTGGAGTGTGAAAACACTAGGTACACGCTTTGTAATCCAAAAGTACATGCCGTGTATTTTGTTTTTTTTTTCATTAAACGCACTGGGGTCACATCTAAAGGACAAAACACCCTTATTTTATCTTTGGTTTATCTAAGAGAGAGGGTACAACTATGGATATTCTACGAGCCACTGATCCTCTGTTCCTCCTCCAATTCTAACACCGTCTGGTGCGTTGGAATTGCATCAGTGAGTTCTTCCGACTCTCAGATCTTTGTTTTCCAATTCCTTCTCTTTTCCAAGTTATCATGGATTGAAAATTTTATAATTTTACATAGATTTTATATGTTCAAAGGAGTTTCAAGCCTCGTGGTTCACGTATATCGATCTATTAACATCAAGGTAGGTGGTTTGTGACTTTTGGTAGAATGGCTTTGAGTATTTTTTGCAAATTCCACCATTACCATTGAATGGGGTATTGCGTGTTTTCTGTTTTTCCCTTTTTGTATGCCGTTTTTCTTATATTCATGATTAGAGGATATTGTTTGTAAATAGAGTATTTTATTGTGCTTTGGATACTTTTCCCATGCATTTTTTCTTGTTTATGACCATTGCTCTAGTTTTCCATGTTAGACTATTGCTAGTGCCATGGCTAGTTGGTAGGATGGTGTGACTATTCTTCCATGCTGTTATGCTGTAGAATACTAGCCAAGTAGTTCTTGAGGTTCACTTTGGCTGTTATGAAATGTGATACTTTTTGAATTTCCATAGGGCTGTGGGAACCTAGTGTAGAAGACCATAGGGGGAATGGACGTAAGGGCTTCTCCGGAGTGTCTTTATTATTCGATCCAAGTCCATAGGGGGAATTGATGTTGACTGCTTCCTCAGAGTGTATGTAGTCCCTCGACATGGGCCACTGGGGGAATGAGACTTTGAGTGCTTCCCCAGAGAGCCTTTAGTACGATACAAGACTATAGGAGGAATTGAGGGTCAGTGCTTCCACAGAGAGTCTATTCTTTAGGTGAACAAGAGGGGTGAGACTGTGTGTTCCTCCAAGAGGGTTTCTAGTACATGTAGGATGAAACATAGGTGTTATGCTGTGAGGACTACCCAAAGGTTACCTATTTGTATACTTTCATGAGTGACTGCTTACATGTATGTAAATTAAATTCTTGAAACTATGGATTCTTGGTTGCTGAGTACTTTCTTGTTTACTTCTTTCTGTACTTTAACCTCCCATATATTCACTGACTATTAGGCATAGATATTCGGGTGGTTGCCTACTGGGATTTTGTCTCACACCCTATTTGAGTCATGCTTTTAAGCCCAAACAGAATAAATTGTTGCGGGTATAGATAAGGGAAAGAACCCTCCTACTTTAGGTTCATGATTTCATTAGAGTTGGAGAGCATGAGAGCAAGGTGAGGCTTGCAGTTCTAAGGAGTCCTTTATATATTTCCTTTTGTACTTGGGATTATTACAATACTCTTCTTTGTGACTTGTTTGGTTTCTTTCCTAGACATATATCTTTCATGAATTGTTTATATATTTTTCCAGTTGTTTATTTATCAATATTCTGCTGTTTACTATTTTTGGATATTTACTGCTTCTGTTATTTTATGATAATTTATCTTTCGATGTGTTACTCTACCAATGAGGGAATAGTGTCCCCATTATCACACCCATGGCCCTCACTTCTATTCAGCAGCCTATGGCGTTCAGGTAAATGCTCTTGAGGACATGTGACCAACTGGGTACAGGGTGCCTCTGGGTGGCTTCCGAAACCGGGGCATTACAGACCAATATTTAGAATAATATAAAGGAAATGATGAGTCTGTACCACGATGTGAAGTAGTGCGGAATGACATTGGAAAATGAATATTGATCCATTATAATAAAAGGACTCAAATAGATATTGTATTTCATTAAAAGATGATTTTCCATGATATAAGATGTCTATAGGAATACCAGGATGGTTTATTTTGATTCATGTCTTGACTCGAATTATGGTTTGGTCAAATATACACTTCACGAATATATACATGATGTGATGTTAATAAAACTACATTGAAATTTGGACCAACGGTTTTAGAGGTTTTATAAAAATTGCATGATGTGAATACTTTACACATAGTAAAGAAAATATACTATATGTAAATACATAAGAAGCACAAAAATGAGGAATCATATAAATTACAAGTCATCTAATACAATTAAAAACATTGAAACATTCTATAGGGTCAAAGATAACAAATTTATGATGTATCTTTTAAGGGACTTGTCCAGGGTTAACCAAGAATGACCATTTAAATAAATTTATGACTTTGGGAACCTTGAAGAACGCATTCATTCTTATAAATAATGATTAATGAAAAGAGATATTGAATTGATTCTATGAGTAGATGTTCGAACATCGAGAGGCTCCCTCTAAATCTATGACCCACCATAGTTAGGTTCTTATTTATACATTCCTTTATTCTTCTATAATGTGACATTATATTATCATTAGTTTACTTACAGTTTATTTCTTCCATTCCTTTCTAATTATTTCCTGTCTATTCTATCTTTTATGGTTTTTGGTTTATTCTTCGTTGGTGATCACCTAATGATAGTTAGATAAATCCATAGGGGATAGAAGAATCAGTTGAAATGGGTGCATACCAAATTATTCAATTTTTTTATTCACTTGTTTGACTATTTTATTTAATAGTTATTTTTTTGAGACACATGAATATGATAATTTTTATTAAATCATGGATTATGAGAATTTAGTAGTCGATGAAACTCAACATGATCAATGTAATAAATTCAAAAACACTAAATCATATTATTCATATTATTTTAAAATATAATCCTTATGCATCCAGATATTCTAATTCTTATAGCCCTGAAGTGTTTTGATTCTATGCTATATTGATAAGTATTGATCATTTCATATATCGATAGAATTATTGATTGGATATCCAATGAATATTTTTGTTTTTCAATTGCAGTTAGTATTTTTTTAGCAAAACCACCCATAGTAGACAGTTTTCCTATATCCAACCATTACATTTTTTTCTGTATAAATTTTATTTTTTAATTAAAATTATTTTATTAGTTTCAAAAAAAAATTAAAAATGGAATCACCCAGCATTTTTTCAATAGTTTTCATCATTTTTACACACTATCTGTGGGATCAACCCCATATTTATACTAATTCTGCCTTTGTATCTATTGTTCTTCCAAATAATATAATTTCCTAATTTGATTCCACTAGAGTATTTGACAATATGATTCAGATGCATCAATTTTGGATGAATAAATCTTTTCCATGTTTTACTCTAGTTAGTCTTCATAAATTGTTTTATATCATACGTGTTATTGTTATCAAATTTCACCTCGCCACCATGATGAACCCGCACTGGAGTATTGTTTAGTTAAATTAGGTTAGTTAATTATAAAATTGTATAATATGGATGATCAACTTGAATTTTTTTTACATCTCATGAGTTTGGTTTTCTATCTTGGGTGGATAGGAGTTAGGACCATTGTAATTTTAGTTTTAGGTGAAGGAGGGTGCCTAGACATCTCAATTTCATGTCTAAACTCAAGTTACCATGGGTGGTCAGAAATTCATTACCAAGTTAGAGACTTAAGGTTTGATGCGATTTGAATAAAATTGATAAAGAGATTATTTAAATTGAACTACTCTTTATATATATTTTTTACTTTGTGAATTCATAATTTAATTTAATTATTTATTTTTTAAAGCATGGATGTGAATTCTTGATTTAGGACCTAAGATTGTGTGCTATGATCTAAAGTTGATTGGATATTGTCTTGTGATAAACAAAAAATTATTCTTATAATATTTCTTCCAAATACATGGGATGAAATTTCGTGATAGGATCTGTATAATAATCCTTTAGTTGGCCCTTCCTTGGTTGATACAATATCATATATAAATCCAAATCTATGTAATGTTGTCCTCAAGAACTCAGGACATGTAGTGGAATATAAATCAGAACATATTAAGAATAATCCACCTGTATTCCATGGTGAATAGGGACCATAATACTTTTAGGATCTTATTAAGGGAATTGATAGAATCATTAACTTATTGAAGACTCTTTCGGATTCAGGGATGTAATTTTTCAAATACATTCTTGAGGATATGAGAGGAAGATGGTAGGACTCTATCGTACAAGATAATTTGTATAAGGATCTCACATGGGAATATATTATGAAAATATATATTAAGTATGATTAGCTAGATAAATAACATATTGTAAATTCCTTGTAGATATTGACCATGGAGAAAGGGAAACATACCGTTCTAGAGGATTACACCTACTTTTTTGAGTTGGCACATCTGGCACTGAATCTAGTCACCATTGTGTACCTAATGGCTCGAAGGTTTTAGTGGGGATAGAGGCCTACTATTCAATTGTTGATGATTCTCATGTTTCATATAGCCTTATTAGGGGTAGTGGAAAAAAATAATTTGGGTGAAAAAGATGTAGTTTTAAAGACATGTTTGGGTGTATTGTTGGTTGGTGTGGTTGTTCTTCACGGTGTTTCATATGGAAAACAATGAAGCACAGTGCCATTAAGTTTTCCTTTGGACCAGTTTCAGGGGATTTGTTAGGACTGTACCATTTTTTTCTATTGTTAGTTTGGAAGTCATGTTCATAATAAGCATAACAGTACTAAGTCTCCAAGTACTTCTCTTTTTTGTAGATTTATGGCCCATATGATGTGTTTCTCAGAAAGGATATCCTATGAAATTAAGGTAAGATCCACTCTCACCATGGGGTCATGGTTTTGTACTGATTCCCCAAGGGTGGTGGGTTTAATCCTCATGCCATGTTGGATGTTCAAATAGATATGACTAAATGGATTTATATGGAATATTATTCACCATATGAATCTAAAACAAGGATAACAAATGTTAGAGGTAAGGTGTATATTTCATCATATATGGTAATATCCTTATTTGATATAGGTGATAATCATTCCTTTTTATCTTCATTTTTATTTAATGTTTTGGGATTAAATTCAAAACTTATGTCATTATTGTATGATATTTCTATAAATTAGTGAAATAAGTCTGAATAATGATTTAATTTTCCCCCACGTCAGTTGGAGATAGCCGACTATGAGGTGATATGAGACTTTTAGTTATTGATATTAACATCTTCATCCTGGTACATTTCATATATTGAAGGCTTGGTGTTAAGTCCTTGGTAGAGTATTAGTATAATCAATGTCATTTTTTACCTTTTGTTGGGATCACTCATGTTTTTAGGGTGATTTGTACAATATATTGGGAACAGAGATGACTACTGTTCCTTATTCTAGGTTAATCAGGTGCCAATTACCCGAGATGCTTCTCGATTTCATTAACCCTTTTTTGGGTATTCCACTTCATGTTATGGTGTGTACATACCCAATGATTTTTTAGATGATTTTCCTAGGTTACATCCATAGAGATAGGTTGAGTTTACTATTGACCAACTCCTTGGTACGAATCCCATTTCTATTCCATCTGATCGAATGGAACATGATAAGTTATTGGAAAATAAATTATAGCTTGTGGATCTAGAGGAAAATGGATTATTTCATTCTACTATGTCATTGTGGTATTTTTATATCCACTTTTCTAATAAGTAATATGGGACTGTCATAATTTTCATGGATTATCAAAAGTTGAATTAGGTGGCCATTAAGAAAAAAAAATTTCTTCACTTGTATTTATGATTGTTGTTACCAAATTATAGGGGTAAATTGGTTTTGAAATAATGAATATCATACATTATAAAACCATTTGATATTGTGAGAAGTTGATATACCTAAGACATCGTTTAATATCCGATATAGAAATTTTATTTTACTAGTTATTCCATTCGGTCTCTTTAATTATCTAGTGCTATTTATGGAATTAATGAACTAGACCATCTTTCTATTCAAGGACTAATTTTTTGTTGTGTTGGGGGTGATATTTTTGTGTACTATTAAGTGATGGGACAAACATATGGACTATTTGGATATCATTCTTTAAAACTTGAAAGAACATTTTTTATATGTTAAGATTCCCAAATGTGAGTTTTATATCCTAAAGTAAAATTTATATGGAATTCCATATTTGTTAGGGGTTTCTCAGTGTATTCCAAAAATATGTTGGTTGTCTGTGAAGAGCCCAGAAATGTGTCTGAGAACAATGGATTCTTTTGTTCTTCTAGTTACTACAAGTGATTTGTTTAGAATTTGTCTAACCTCATATCATTGATGAAAACATTAACTCGTAAGGGTATAATGATTCAATGGAATAAATAACTTTAGAAATATTTTGGGGATTTCAAGGTGAGGATGTCTTTAGAACTAGTTTTGATTCTTTCAAAATCAATTTCTGGATGTGATGTTTTCGGTGATGCTTGAGGAGTGAGTTTCGGATTTTTGTTTTTAAAGTAAAATAAGTGGAGGACTATGACCACCTATATTTATTCTCTCAAAAAAATAACTACCCTATCGATGATCTTTATTTGGTTTTGGTTATGTTTTAACTCAAAACAAGGCATCAATATCACCTTAAGGAGTGGTTTACAATGTATTCCGATTATAAGTTTCTAGAATATATTGTTTGCTCATAGGGAACTAAACATGTAAAATACATACTGGGTGTATTATATTAAGACTTTTTATTTTAACCTTTCATACACTCTTAGTAAAGGGAATATGGTTTCTGATGCATTTAAAAAATAATTATGGACACAATCCATGAAGAAATCAGTTTAGGAGTGGTATCTGATGATTGTTATTCTTAGATGAGATTGGGTGTGTAAGAGGCTAGGGATAAGTGTCTATGGCTTTGACGAAAGCTTACCCCTCTTATGATGATTGAGTTTTATTGAATAGGTGATAAACATTGAATGAAAATTCATTGTTAAATCCTTTGTTGTGGGTATAACTTGGGTTACTTATCGAAATATCCAAGTAGAGTTTTGTTCTTCCATAACATATTGGTTGTCTCGATCTCTTTGAGGCATGAGTTGATATACATTACACACTAGTTTGGTTGGTCTGTACACATAATTACTAGAATGATGTATCATGATTTTAGATGTGGGTTTTGGTGTATAGCGATGATTTAGTCAATTACAATATTTTTTGTGGTGTCTTACTTCACGTAGAAATAAGGAGGAACACAAGAGACAAAACAGTTTGCTACAACCATTAGCCATTCTGCTATGGAAGTGGGGTGAGATTTCTATGGACTACATCATTATTTTTTCACAGAATCCTAGTGTAAAAGATGTGATTTGGGTGATAAATTATTGAATTGAAAAATAATATCCCTTATTACTAATTAAGGAGATGATGAAGGTGGATAATTTCATATAATTGTACATTTGAGATATTATTACAGTTCATGGGGTGCCCTATGAAGTGGTTTCTGATAGGTATATAAGGTTCACGTCTAGGTTTTGGAAAGGTTTTTAAAAATTTATGGTTTCCCATTAAAATTTAAAATGCATTATCATCTATAGATAGATTAATAAAGAAATAGATAAAACAATGTTCTTGAGGATATTATTAAATATTCATCCTTTATTTCATTGGATATTGGAATAGGAATTTTCTACTAAAAACGTTTCCTATAAAAATAGTTATCTAGATTAAATAAAGTTGGCTGCATTTGAAGCATTTTATGGGAGGACATGAAGATATCCATTGTTTTGGGAATAGATGGGAGAGTGGTATGTGCTTGGGCAAATTCCAATTTAGGAAATGACAAAAACTATGCAGTGGAACTCAAAGAGGTTGACCATAACAAATATCAAAAAAAAATCTGATACAGACCATCATCATCCAATAGAGTTTGATGTTGTTGATCAGGTTTTTATTATAGATTTCCCTTTATTAATAAATCACCATTTTGGCAATGAGGGGATGTTGGAACAATGTTTTATTTTCCCCTTTGAGATCTTGGATTAGCATGGAATGGTTTCTTATCGGTTGGACTATACATCACGTTTGGCATTGATCCATGACATGTTTTATGCTTCCCAGATGAGGAGGTATCACCTAGATCCTTCCCATGTGATCAAATGGGAGGATATTAATATTAATTCTAATACCACCACTATTGTTTAACTAGTTCGTATTATGGATCCATAATATTAGTTACAACGTGCTAAAACATTTTCCTTGGTCTGGGTGCTATGTCAGTGTGGTCGGGATAGCCACAAGACATGGGAGGATGAATTTTTTTAAGGATGTAGTGGACTTGATGAATTCCTTTAGTAAGTAATGTAAAAATAAAATTATATTTTTGTAATTCATCACATATTCTATAAAGGGTAAACTATCTTGAGGACCATCACATTCAATTCAATCAATAATTTTAATTCACCTAAACTAATTTTTTTGTTGTTATTATTATTTATGAAACTGATGGTTTAGAGTTTTTATAAATAAATTCTATTCAATAAAATAATTAAACTATCTAATATAAATATAAAAAAATTTGTTTATAATGAAATTAATTGGTTATAGATATTGGTTATATGGGTTATTTCATTATTTAGTTTAATTTTAAAACCCTCTATTTTTTTCATGGATTTCTATTCTGTACTAAGAGTTGGCTTTTTAGCATTCCTAGGAAACAAATTTGGAAAACAAGATCTCCATACCATTAATAGAAAATATAAATGAATTTTAGATCCTTGATTTTGTGGACTACCACCACACCAATGAAATTATATCACATCCACCATAAATTGAATTGAATCATTTTTGTATTAAAGCTCAACAATTAATAATTCCATGTAACCTCCCCTAGGTCCAAGACACAGGTTATCCAATTTCCTTTAAATAGTGAAATAAAATCATCATGGAAGGGGGATGTTAGAGGATAATATCAGGGTTGGAAGAGAAATAGGGATGGAAGAAGATGTAATCACATTAATTGAAATATTAATTTGTAACATGGGAAAAAATTGAAACTAAGAAGAAAAAATGTAATCCCAAGAAGTAGAATCCCTAAAGCATAGTTCATTTGTGTAACATCTCGAAATGATCCTCAATAATCTATCCTAGATTATTATTTATAACTTCAATCCACTCATGGGGTGTCAAAAATGTACCATAATAGCTATTTAGAGTGGACCATGTCATAAAAAGGCTGAAAAATGACAATAATGTCAAAGCTATTATTTTTGTTTTGATCTGAGATATTATAGGTCGTTTAATTGGTTGACATAATGTTCAATGTGTGGGGTAGTTACTTTCTTCAATTTGTGTAATTCATCACGTCCTAAAAATGTATCCATGCTAACATTTTTTAAATGACTTACATGACGTGTAACTTTTATTTCTAGAAATTTTCTCATAGTTCAATCTAGTTGTTTAGTTTTAAGCTCTGAATTTTGTCCTTTACTAGGTTACATCTTAAATATATCTTCAAAAATATGATGTCTTACTGCACAGCTAGGTGACTCCATGTGTAGTGTTTGTGGAACACTATATTTATATATTTTTTTTGTTTTTTCATCAAAATATATATAAAACAACAAAAAATAAACTAATTACATACCACGATGATTATTCATTTAAATTGAAAAAATCATTGTGTTTTTATCCAAAAAAACTCATGAAAAATCTAACTATTTCAATTCCCCCACACATATAACATTATTATCCTAAAGTGTGTAATCTGTACAACATTTTAGAGTAATGTCATTCTATAAATATGTAAATTTAAATAAGTATTTAGTGAAATAATTCCTAAAGGAAACTAAACTATCAAATTTATCTATATAAAAGTCTTTTAACTCTTCATTCTTAAAGAAAATAAATCAATCATGCATTTTACTTTTCCACCTTCAAAATAAAAATTCATCTCCTTAAATATTTATTAATTAATTCATTGTTAAGGTTAATTCAACATGAAATTTACCTCATACTAAATTATTTTTAATCATCTATAAATGTATTAAATATAACTGTAATTGTGCTCATACCACAAGTTCATGTCACTTACCATAGGACCGAAATGCATCTCACATCTCAACCATGTAAAGACAATGACCAAAATAAATCACAAATACTTTTCATTTAGGATCAAATGACATTGATGTATTAGATTGGTAGGTAATGAAAAATATTTTCAAATAGGATGTTTGGATTTATAACATACTACATGATATCGAAATCTAAGCTCAATGAATAAACTTAATCAAAAATGGGATCACAAAACCCCAAAATCTCATAGTTGGCACATGATACAAATAAGCATAATGAATAAATCTCCATCTATTTGTATTTTTCCATATTTTCATTTATAATTTTTTTAATGTTTTGTTCAATATTAATCTCATATCCACCGCCAAACCATATATGATCCTATAATCACCTTTTTGGAAATAGTTATTTTTTATCCTCAAAATACGTAACCCATTTTTTTATTTTTATTTCTTTTTTTCCTTTTTTACCAAGACAGGTAAAAAATAAATTATAATGAACACATGTAACTTCCCCAAATCCCATGGAAACCCCCAAAAAAATGAATTACATTCCCAACTAACATGGAAACCACTCTTCCACACATAGTATTTTAAATATATTGTAATACACTATTTAGGTGCAATGACATTTTCTATATTTTTTGAGCATTGGAATATTTCATCAATTTATTCCAACATTATATAATTATGTCGATAATATCGAGTGTGAGTTTTCTATGACCTTGAGGTAGGTGGTCTCTTAATTTTACCCCTTATATTTTAGGTTGCATATCTTATACATTATGTTTCATACCATCGTTTTTCTAGAATCTCCATTTTTTTGATCTTGTCATATAAAATTGATCTACTCACTTTGGTATACAACTTCTACTATTTGTTTAGTAGTTTAGAGGATGGTACCCTCATTTATAGAAACCCCTTGTGAATTCTAATTGGAAATTCCCATTATGGTTAAATGTTTATATTATAGGATTAACACATAAGAATTATATCTAGTTTTAAAATGGAAATTCTCTTGCTACAAAAACATATAATAGAATACAAGGAACCTTATTGGTGTTTACAATCCTTAATATTGGTCTTTTTTCTTGAGTGGATTTAATTTAGGATCATTGTAATTTAGGTAGTATGGGTAGGAGGGTGCTCGGACATATCACTATCATGTCTGAACTCGATTTATCATGGGTGGTCATAAATTATTTACCAAATTTGAGACATGATGTTTGAGGTGAGTTGAATGAAGTGGATGGGGGGTATTATTTAAATAGAACTACTCATTAAATAATATTATTTTTTTTGGAATTCATAATTTCTTTCAATTAAATATTTTTTGAAGAATGGATGTGAATTCATGATGTTAGTCCTATGATTTTGGTCTATGATCTGAAGTCGATTGGTTATTTTTCTGTAATAATCCAAAAATTTCTCTGAGAATATCTATTCCAAATTCATGGAATGAAACCGTGATATAGGATCTATATATGAATACTCTAGTCGTCCATTCTTTTGTTGATACTGTAATCGATGCAATTCAAACTCTGGGTGAAGTGGTCATCAGGAACTCAAGAGGTTTAGTGGAACATTACTCTAAATTTAATAATAATTATCCACCTTTATTACATGGTGAAAGGGGGCCCTAATAGTTTTAGGAGTGTATTTATTGGGTTGAGAGAATCTTAAAATTCATGAAGACTCTTTTAGACTTGAGGGTTCATTTTTTCATGTAAATGCTCAAGGATCTGAGAAATAAATTGTGAGATTCTTTAATACAAGTTGAGTTACATGGGGATCTTACGTAAACATATTTAAAAAAATATATTATAATTACAATTAACTTGAGACATTACATATTGTAAATTATTATGTTTTTTTGACCAATGAGTAATGGGAGCTTACCATTCTGGATTATTACACATTATTTTCAGATCTGGTTTATCTCAAACTGATGCTAGTTAGCAATAGGTACATAAAGACTCAAAGGTGTTAGTTGTGACTGTTGCCTGATATTCAGTCGATGATGATTCTCAAGTGTCATCTAGCCTTTATAAGAGTATTTGAAAAATATTCATTGTATGTGGTTGACATAGTTGGATAGTCATGTTTTGGTACAGCTTTGGTTGGTGTGGTTGATATCTAGGGTGATTCTTCTACCAAAAAATGAATCACAATGCTAGTATGTTTCCTTATGGAACAGTTTTAGGGGCTTTGTTAGGATAGTACCAGTTTTTCTATTATCAGTTTGGAAGTAATGGTCATACTGATCTTAAAAGTATGAATTCTCCTAGTAATTTTCATTTTTACATATTTTTGGGCCATATAATGAATTTTTGAGAAAGGATATCCTATGAAAGTAAGATAAGATCAACTATCACCAAGGTTTCACAATATTGAATGTATTCTTCAAAGGGTGGTGGGACTAGTGCTCCGTCCAAGTTAGATGTTCAGTGGATATAACAAGATGGATTTATATGGAAGTGTATGTTCTATAATAATTTGAAGTAGTTCCATCTAATGTTATATGTAAGGTGTTTATTTAATCTTTTTTGATTATACATTTATTTGATATATATGATACTCATTCCTTTTTTTCAATGTTTGTTAATATGTTTGGATTACGTTCAAACTTATATCATTATTTTTTTTATTTCCATGCCATTGGAAAAGGGGTTCCAAACAAGGTTTTAATTTTCCCCAGTCGGGTGAGGGTAGTCGACAATGAGGTGATATGGGCGTTTTTAGTTATTTATATTGGAATATTCAACTTGATACTTTCCATAGATTTAATGCCTTGAATTTAGGCCTTGGTAGACTATTATTTTCATGTCCATTTTTTTATTTTCTAATGGGTCCGCTAATGTTTTTCAGGTTGAGACATACAATATAATTGGAAGGTAGAGGCCTACTATTCTTTATTCTAGGGTAATATCAAGAAAATTATCAAAGATATTTCTTGACGTGGTTGACACTTGTTTAGATAGTCCTCTTTATGTGATTGTTTTTAAATACCCCTGAGGTATTTCTATATTATTTTTCTAGGTTACCCCCCACATATAGAGTTCAAGTTTAATATTAACCATCTCCTTAGTATGATTCCCATTTCTATGTCTTCATATCGAATGTAACTCTATAAGTTATTAGAACATAAATTAGAGATTGAGGAACATGAGGAAAATAGATTTATTCATTCTTGTGATTTTGGATTCTCCAATCCTCTTTACTAAAAAGGTATATAGGACCATATGAAATTTCATAGATTATCAAAATATGAACTAGGTGACGATTTAGAACAAATATCATTTTCCTAGGATTGATGTTCTTTTTTACCATCAAGTGGGGAAAATTAGTTTTAAAATATTTAACATCAGTCAATACACCACCATTTTTTATTTTAGAGAGTTAATACACCTAAGACAACATTTAGGAGCAGATATTGGCATTTAATGTTTCTAGTTATTCCATTCAGTCTTATTAATGCTCATGTGTTATTTATGGCATTTATGAACCAAATAATCTATCAGTTCATGTAATCTATTGTTGTTGTCTTTGGGGATGATATTTTTTGTACTATATGTCATAGGAGGAATATATAGACAATTTGTATATAATTTTTCAGTCCTTGAAATAATATTTTCAATATTAAAAACTTCAAAATGTCAGTTTTAGATCCTAAAGTGAAATTTATAGGGAATTCCCTATCTGAGAAGGAATTATTATTATTTGATGCTACAAAGATTCAAGTTATTATGTCATTGGAAGATACGGGAAATGTGCATCAGATCAAAGGATTATTTGGTTTGGTTAATTACTTGAAGTGGTTTATTTAATATTTGTATAAGATTGTATCATCATTAAAACCATTAACATATAAGGGTGTACAATTTGAATGGAATGAAAAATTTATGTTATATTTTAATGAGATAATGTTGTGGATGTCATTAGGATTAGTTTTGACTCTTCTAAAATCAATTTTAGGTTGTGATGTTTTTTGTGATGATTTTGGAATGAGTTTGGGATGATATTTTTGTAGGAAAAATTGGACGAGTCTTATGGACCCCTCTATTTTATTCCCTCCTTAGAATAACTATCTTACACATGATTTTGATTTGATCTCTATTATGTATACACTCAATACATGAAATCACTATCTCTTTTGGGAGTGGTTTATAGTGTTTTCCGTTTGAAAGATCCTTCAATATATTTTTTTACTCAGAGGAAACTAATCATATAATAGATATGATGGTGTTTCATCTTCAGACTTTTTATTTTGAAATTTCATACACTCTTGATATATAGAATGTGGTTTTTGTTGTATTTAGATTAAAATTATTGACACAATCCTTGAAGAAATCAATTAAGGATTGGTCTCTAAGGATTCTTTAGGCTGAGATGATCCTGGGTATGGAAGAGGATGGGGATAGGTGTTCATGGTATCGATGAGAGTTGACTCATCTTATGATGTGTGATTTCTGATTGATAAAAATATAGACACTAAGTTCCAATTATTAGGTAAATCATTTATGGTGGTGAGACCCTTGGTGAGTGGTCTTAATATCTGAGTGGATTTTTTTCTTGCACAACATGTAGGTTATACCAAATTCTATTAGGCATGAGTCGATGGATAGTAGAAACTACACTATTTGGGCCATAAACCTAATTAATAGCACGATGTATAATGATTTGAGATGTTTGTATTGGTTGATAGGGATGAGGCCATCAATTATAGTATTTTTTGGTGTCTTACTTCAAATAGAATTAAAAAGGAACACAAGAGACGTAATGGTTTGCTCAACCATTACCTATTATTCTATGTAAATAGGATGAGATTTTAAAGGCATATATCATTGTTTTCCCATAGAATCCTATTGGTAATGATGTGATTTGGGTGATCACTAATCGACATAAAAAATAAACTCATTTATTACCGATTAAAGAGATGATAATGGTAGAGATGTTTGGAGAATTGCATATCTGAGAGATTGTGAGAATTCAATGTGTTACTTCTCTAGTGGTTTCTGATAGGTACTTGAGGTTCATATCTAGGTATTATAAAGTTTTTACATAGGGTATGGGTTACCCATTTAAAGTTTTCGTGGATTATAATCTATAGAAAGATGGATAGAGAGAGAGAAATCCATGTTCTTGAGGATATTCATTAGTATTTCATGATTTATTTCATTGATAATTGGAGAATAATTTTCCTCCGGAAAAACATTTCATATAAAATAGATATCATGATTAAATAAATATTGTTCCATTTGAATAATTTTATGGGAGGACATGAAGATCTACATTATGTTGTGAATAGTTGGGAGAGTGATCCTTGTTTTGGATGTGTCTCATTTAGGAAATTCCAAAAAATGTATGGTTGAACTAGAAGAGGTCGACCACAACAATGATCCATAATAAATATTTTACTGGACATCGTCATCATCCACTTGAGTTCGAAGTTGCTGATCTTGTTTTTCTTGTAGTGTTACCTTACTTCAGACATCATCATCTGGGTAAGAAAGGTAAGTTAGAACCAAGGTTTGATTGTCCCTTTGAGATTATGGACCATCTTGGAAAGGTGTCTAATAAGTTTCACTTACCATCTCATTTGACTTCTATCCATCACATTTTTCTTGTTTCCCTGATAAAAATGTATCACCTAAATCATTCCCATGTGATTCAATGGGGGGATATATATCTTGATCTTGATATCACCATTGTTCAGTAACTAGTTCTTATTATAGATCAACATGATGAGGTGTAAAGTGGTAAAATTATTCCATTGTTCTAGGTTATATGGTAGTGTGGTCAGGATAACCACAAGACATGAGAGAATGAATTGATTATAAGGAAGAAGTGGCCTTGATTCACACCTTTTGTAAGGAATAGAAAAGGAAATTTATATTTTCTTAATGCATCATAGAGTCTGGTCAGGGTTGAATCACTAAACTATTTATTTTTAATTGTTTTTATTATTTATGAAATCGATGGTTTGGGGTTTTTGGAAAATAAATACAATGAATTAAAACAACCAAATTATCAAATATGAATATAAAACATAAAATTATGGTTAGAAATAAATTAATTGTTCCTTGGGATTGGTTACATGGGTTATTTCATTGTTTAGTTTAATTTTACAACCTACTTCTTTTCGTTCAAAGATTTATATTCTATACACAGAGTGAAATTTTTAGAATTCCTAGGATACCAATTCATAAAACCAAAACTTCATACCATTGATGAGAAATATAAATTCTTGTAAGATCCAATTTGTGGTGGAATAACACTAAACCGATTAATTTATCACTCATCCCCACAAATCATATTGAAATTTTATTTTATTGATAATCAATAATTCCTAATTCCATGAAACCTCCCCTATGGAGAAGACTCGAGTTATTAACTTACCATTAAAGAAGTGAAAATAGACCATGATGGAGGGAGGAATGACATAAATGATAATAGTGCGGAAAGAGAAAGAGGTATTGGATAAAATTGAAAAAAAATTAATTAAAATGTTAATGTGTTATATGGGAAAAGAAATGGAAACTAAAAACAAAAAAGAAACTCTTTTTTGTTTTATCCATACAATGTAGTGTATTAGATGATCCTCATGAAATCATCCTCAATCATGTTTCCCAGAGTCTTATTTATAGGCTTCTATCCACTACTAGGGTATCATAAATGATCTATAATGGTCATCCCTAGTGGAATAGGTTATAAAAAGTGGTAAAAAATCAAATACAATCAAAGATGCTGTTTCTAGTCCAATATAAAAAATTACATGTCATTTAATTGGTTTACATGACTTGTAATGTGTGGGCCTCTGACTTTATTGATACAATGTAATTCCTCACATCCAAAAAATCATTACATGTACACGTTGTGTAATTGACTTACATGACATGTGATTTTTATTTCCATCATCTTTTACCCAGTTAAATCTCGTTCTTTATTTCCAGGATCTGGGTTTGGTTTTGACTATCTTATATCATAAATATATCTTCAGAAATTTGATGTCACACAATGTTGTTTTATGGTGTTGAGAAAAGTGTTTGCAGAACACTGTATTCTTATATTTTATACCATTTTTCATCAAAATTTATGTCATCCCAAAAAAAATCAATTAAATACTAGTATGGTTAATCATTTAAAGTAAAAAATTAATTGGGTTTTATATCCAAAAATACATACAAAATATGAATTTGTCAATTCTGAAACACATAGAACTTTATTGTTCTAAAGCGTGTTAAATTAACAACATTTTAAAGTAATATCATTCTATAAAATTGAAATTTTAATAGGAACAAAATGAAATTCTTGAGAATGAAAAAAAAAATTTCACATTTCACCAAATCAAATTCATTTACCTCTTCATTCTTAAAGGAATCAAATAATTCGTGATTTTTTATTTTACACCAACAAAATTAAAAAAAATTTACTTCCTTCCATTTTTATTCATTTATTCATCATTAATTTTATTTCCACAAGAAATTTTCCTCACATTGAATTCTCATTAATCGTCTATAAAGTAATAAATTGAAACTGGAATTGTACTCATACCCCAAGTACATGTCACTTATCATAGGCTTTCAAGGCATCTCACATCTCGACCATGTAATGACAGTAATCAAAATCAACTATGAGGGATCTTCATTAAGGATCAAATGACTTTGAGGCTTCAGGTGGGTTAGTAATGAAAAATAATATAAAATAGTAGTATTGAATCTTTAACTTACTACATGATATTGAAAAATAATTTCAATGAATATAACCAAAAAATGGTATCACACTACTCCGAATTCTCATAGTAGACATATTATACAGATAAATATAATGAATAAATCTCCCTCTATTTCTATTTATCTTATTATTATTATTTTTTATTTTCCTATATTTTAAATTTTTTTAAAAAATTAATATTTTTTAAACATTAATGTCATATCCACCAACAAGCCACATATTATATTATTCTCATAAGTTTTTCAATGGTTATGTTTATCCTCAAAATACACAGCCCACATTTTCTATTTTTTTAATTTTTTTTCTTTTTTTACCATTATAGGTGAATAATAATGTACAATGAAATCATGGACATTCCCTAAATCTAATTGAAACCCCCATAAAAATAGTACATCCCCAACTACCATGAAAACCACCCCCCCACACTTAGTATTTTAAATCCCACACAATATACTATTTAGGTGCAAGACCATTTTCCATATATTTCAGGCATTTGACTATTTCACAAAATTCATCCAATATACTCTAAATATGAGGGTGAAATCGATCAATGAGTTGACTATGACCATGAGGATGGTTGTATAATCATTTTCCCCATAAGATATAATGTTTCAAATATTTTTCATTATGATTTAAGCTATCTTTTTCCAAGAATCTCCATTTTATTGAGTTCTTAATGTAAAATTTATCTAATCACCTTGGTATATAACTTCTAAATTCTGTTTATTATTTTAGAGGATGGTAACCTCAATTATAAACACCCCTCACACATTCCAAATGGAAATTTCCTTTTATTGTTAAATTTTTATAATATTGGATTTCCACCTAAGCATTAGACTTGGTTTTAAAATGGACTTTTTCTTGATATATGGATGCCTAATATAACCCAAGGAACCTCCTAGATGTTAACAATATCGGAGTTTGGTTTTGTTCCTTTAGTGGAAACTAGTTAGAAACATTATAATTCCGGTTGTAAGGGTAGGAGGGTTCCAAGACATATCACATTAATGTCTGAACTCAGGTACTTGGGGGTGTGGGTCAGAAATTATTTACCAAATTTTAGACATGAATTTTGAGGTGAATTGAATGAAGTGGATGTTGAGCTTATTTAAATGGAACTAATCCTTCTAAAATCATTATTTTCATTTTTTTAATTAATATTTACTTTCAGTAATTTAATTTTTAAATAATTTAGGTGAATTCTCGAGGATGGTTCTAAGAATTTGGGCTATGATCTAAAGTTGATTGGTCATTGTCTTATGACAAACCCAAAATTACTATGAGAATATATGTTCCAAATCCGAGGGATGAATCTGTGAGATTGGATTTTCATATGAATACTCTATTACAACATGTGTTGGCTGATACAATAATATATACAATTAAAACTCTAGGTTAAGTGGTCATTAGGAACTCAAGACTTGTAGTGGAACATAACTCGTAATTTAATAAGCATCATCCACCTCTATTCCCTGGTTAAACAGGACCCAAATATTATTAGGAGTGGATTTGGGGTGTTGAGAAAATATAAAACATATTGAAGACTCTTGTTGACTCAAGGGTGTGTTTTTTTCATGTTCATGCTTGAGGATCTGAGAATGAGATTGTGTGATTCTGTCATACAAGATATGTTTCATGAGGATCTTACCTAAACATATTTTACAAAAATATAGTGTTATTTTAATTAACATGATACATTACATATTGAAAATTATTTGGAGTTGTTTACCATGGAGAAATGTGAACATACCATTCAATATTGTTACACCTGATGTTTCTGATCTTGTGCATCTGGGATAGAAGATAGTCATTAATGAGTACCAAAATGATCGATATTTTTAGTTGGGAAAAATGCTTGATATTCAATGGATGATGATTATCATGTGTCTTTCAGATTTCATAAAGGTAGTTGAATAAGATTTTTTGGATAAGGTAGATGAATATGGAAAAGACAAGTTTGGGTGAAACTTTAGTTGGTGTGGTTATTAGTGACGGTGTTTCTTCGTGAAAAAAACGAAGCACAGTGCTGGCATGTTTTATTTTGGACTAATTTCATGAGATTTTTTAGGATAGTAGAAATTTTTCAACTATCAATGTTTAATTAATGGTCAAACTATGTTTAATAGTATTAATTCTCCTTATACTTTTCATTATTTTATGTTTTTGGTCAAGATAAAGCGTTTTGAGAAAGGATATACTATGGACGTAGGGTAGGATCCAGTCTCTCCAAGGGTTCATAGGGTTTTAATTATTCTTCCGGTGGTGGTGGGTCTAATCCTCAAGCGATGGTGAATTTTCATTTGGATATAATATTATGGATTTATATGGAAGAGTATGTTCTATATAAATTAGTGGAAGGTACAACTACTGTTAGAGGTGAGGTGTTTATTTCAGCTTCTTTGTTTATATGTTTATTTGATATAGGAGTTACTCATTCCTTTTTATCTTCAATTTTAGTTAATTTGATGGGATTATGTTCAAAACTTATATCATTATTATTGTATATTTCCAAACCTTTGGGAAAGAGGTCCGAACAAGGATTTACGTGTCCCTCAAGTCAGGTGAGGAAAACAGACTATGAGGTGATGTGGGACTTTTTAGTTATTTACATATTCAACTTGATACATTTCATGGATTTAATTCACTATATTAAGGCCTTTATAGACTATATTTTTTTGAAGTTTATTTTTTTATTTTCTGATGGGTTCACTCTGGTGTTTTAAGTTGAGTGGAAATCTAGATTAAGAAGTGAGAGGCCTATTGTTCCTTATGCCTGGGTAATATCATGATAATTATCAGAGATATTTCTTGACTCCATTGACCTTTATTTGGGTATTCCACTTCCAATGATGGTGTGTACATACCCAACAATATTTTTGGATGATTTTTCCAGGTTACCCCTATATAGAGAGTTTGAGTTTACTACAGACCAACTCCTTTGTACGATTCTGATTATATGTAATCATATCGAACAGAACATTCTATGTTATTGGAATATAAATTAAAAATTTAGGATCTAGAAGGAAAGGGATTTATTCATTCTGGAATGTGACTATGGGATTCTCTAGTCCTCTTTATTAAGAAGGGATAAGTTACTCTTAGAATTTTCATGGATTATCAGAAGTCGAACTAGGTGACTGTTAAGAAAAAATATCATTTTCCTAGGATTGATGATCATTTTTACTATCTTATAGGGGAAATTTGGTTTTAAAATATTTGAAATCATTCAGTATACCACCAATGGATATTATAAACAGTGGATATACCTAAGACAACGTTTAGGAGGCGGTATAAGAATTTAAAGCTTCTATTTATTCCATTAAGTCTCATTAACTCTCATGTGTTATTTATTGATTTTATGAACCAAATCTTCTATCAGTTCTTGGCATATTTTTTTGTGTTTTTGGATGATATTTCTATGTACTTAAGTCATATGATGACTATATAGACTATTTTCATAACATTCATCAAACCATTAAAGAATATTATCTATATGAAAAGATTTAAAAATGTGAGTTTTAGATCCTGAAATGAAATTTATATGGAATTCCATATCTGAGAGAGGATTCTCAGGGGATCCTAAAAAGATTTTGTATTTTATGAAATTAGATGAGCCCAGAAATGTCTGTGAGATCAAGGGATTTTTTAGTTTGGAAATTTATTACAAATGGTTAGTTTAATATTTTTCTAAGCTAGTATCATCAACGAAAACATTAACTAATAAGGGTGTATTGTTTGACTAGAATGAGAAATTTCAGAGATATTTTTTGGAGTTTAAAGTGAGGATGACATCAGCATGATTTTTGATTCTTCCAAAATCAGTTTTAGGATGTGATGTTTTATGTTATGCTTCTATAATGATATTGGGATGTTTTTTTTTGTATGGAAAATTGGCGGAGTCCTATGTCCATGTCTATTTATTCCCTCATGAAAAAAACTATCATACCCATGAACTTGAGTTGGTAGCAGTTATGTATGCTCTCAATATGTGGGATCACTTTCTCCTTGAGGAGTGGTTTACAAGGTATTCTGATTATAAGTTCCTTAAATATATTTTTTATTCCAAGGGAACTAAACTTGTAATAGAGACAATAGGTGTAGTATCTTCTAACTTTTGATTTTGAAATTTCTTACACTCCTGATAAAGGGAATGTTTTTTCTTATGCATTGAGAAGAAAATTATCTACACAATCCATTATGAAATCGGATGAGGAGTTGTCTCTAATGATTTTTTATGCGGAGATGAGATTGGGTGTGGAAGAGACTGGGGATAAGTGTTCATGGATTTGATCAAAGATGACTCGTCTTCTGATGAGTGAGTTCATACTGAACATATGATATACACTATGTTCTAATTATTAGGTAAAGACTTTATAGTGGGGCAACCATGGATGAGTGGTCTTAATCTATGAGTAAATGTTTTTACTTCCATAACATGTTCTTTGTCAAAATTTCTCTGAGGCATGAGTTGATGGATAGTGGACACCAGTCTAATTGTTCCATACACCTAATTACTAGAAATATGTATCATGATTTGAGATGTGGGTTCTAGTGGATATGAATGAGGTCACCAATTAAATTTTATTTTTGTATTACTTCTCAGAAAATTAAGGATGAACAAAATAGAACTAATGATTTTCAGGAAGCATTTCATATTTTGTTATGGAAGTGGGATGATATTTCCACAACCTACATCATTGTTTTGGCATAGAATCATAGTAGGAAATATGTGATTTTGGTGATCACTAATAGTCTTGAAAAATTGTCTCATTTATTACCTATGTAAAGACTCATAAATTTGAAGGAGAATTTTTTCTTAAATTCAATGGGATTTTATGAGTACACAGTTTCTGACGACACCTGATTCCGAGACACAAAGTTCTCGGAATAAATTTCCAAATTTTAGCTTGGGTACGTTTAGTGAACGAATGAGCAGGTTATTCTATATTTTGAATGGGCTCTCAGAATTGAAATCTTAGGGCACCGATGGAACCACAGTGCTGGTAATTTCTTAAGAGGACATTTAACAAAGGTGTGTTTGCTCGGGAGGAGTTGTAAAAAATTAGGGATTAATAAAAAATTGTATAAAATTTGTGGTAAAAATTTTATTCCTAACCTAAGTGGTTTTATCCTACATGGAAATGTTAGGGTGGGACACAATGGCACCTTAACTACCCATGTGAGGATAAATGTGAGGTGGGGCCCGCATGAGCCCCCACCCTTCACATTCACCATAACTCCTTAAACTCTCCATTAAACCCCCCTTGTATTTAATTATGTGACTTCTTCTCTTCCACTTTAATAATGCCAACACACATTATTTTAATTAATTGAACTTCTTAAATTAATTGAATTATGTGTTTGAATTTTGGAAATTTTAAATACTTGGAAAAATAAAAAAATAAGGGGAGACTTATTTTATTTGGTTAGTTTTGTTGTGTGAGGAATTTGGGGAGAGAGTTCTTTTCTCATTGGAATAACTTCAAACCTCTTGTGAAGAACTTCAATCCTCCCATGATGAACGTCATATCTTTAAGCGAAGAACGACTCAGCGACTGATGTGCAATCATCATCTTATTTCCGTGATAAAAGAGAAGACAACGTTTCCTCGGGTTCACACCGACGACGACAGAAACAATGCCATCATCCACAGTGCTTGAAAACCACTAACATTCTTTGAGGTAGGGGTGTGTTTATGAATGATAAATGTTGTTTTCCATTCCATATTATTGGTTCTCTATAAACCTTTTGCTGTCGAACTAATGCGGAAGGAACTTGACCAAACTAACATGGTCTGATTCCTCCGCTGTTCTTTTTGTATGGTGTTCTCCAACCGTTCTCGAGCTATGAATCAAGGAATGTTTTCAGAGCTGATCAGAGGCCCCAAAACATCAGAAACGGCCTAGTAACATTGGGAGGAACTTGGAATGGGAGTTTTGTAGAAAATGGATCATCAGAATAATGGACGGATGCCTTTGGAGGTGTTCGGGCTAGAGGTATCATTTCTGGAAACCCCAGAATACACGTCGTGTCCTTCCAAAGTATGTGCTGTGTAGTATAAGCGTTCAGCGGAAGAAGTAACAAACATCAGAAGAAGTGTCACATGGAATTTGACACAGGTTACACGGCGTGTACTAGCCACACAGTTTGACAGAGAATACTTCGATGGACATGGAGTGTATTCATGGAAAATACACGGACACAGATATAAATACACAGCCACGAGGCACGATGTGTATTATCTTCATTGAAAGGTATAAGCGGCTTCGTGAGGCTCGACGTGTAATCTAGGAGATATTAGAACACTGGCAGAACTACATTGCCACGAGGATGGCGTGTACTACCACCACCATGGAAGAAGTAGCTTCGTGAGGCTTGGCATGTAATCTGGGTGAAACACGGACACGGGCAGAACCACACAGAAAAGAGGCATGGCGTGTATTCTAGAAATACAGGGACATAGGGTGGAGTACATGGGAATGTACTCCACCACACGGCCAGACATGGCCATCACACATGGAACCGACCCTAGAGGTCTGGACATGGTGTGTATCCATAGTACACACCATGTATTAACTTATCTATACGACCAGCCCTGCGGCACATGCCGTATCACACAGGCAGTACCCGGTGTCTGATGACACAACATGTATCGCTTAACTAAATGTCGTGTACTTTTGGAAATTGGATTGGTCGTCTTGTTCTCCGTTAATTGTGCACATTTTTATTGGTTTTTCCCCAAAGAAGTGGGACAGAAATATGATATACATTAACTCTGGTCCTCGTGATAGTTGATGTATTGACCACCTTGGCTCGTGAAGCGGACCCTCTCGGAATCGAGCGTGCTGTGGGCGGTAACCCTGTAGCTGGCTACAACTGCGAAGATGATGACGACTGTACATGGATCCTACGTGGGTTCAGCAGCGAGGACAATTGTACTTGGATCCTCTGTGGGTTCAGTAGTGATGACGACTGTACATGGATCCTACGTGGGTTCGGCAGTGATGGTTACTGTACTGGGATCCTACATGGGTTCGGCAGTGAAGGCTTCTGTATTTGTATCATACGTGGGATCAGTAGGGGAGATGATTCAGAGGCTACATCTATCATCTCCACCTCTTTTTGTGAGTAGTATTTCTGTGTGAGCTGAGTCTTGATTTTCAGTAAATATCATCGATATGATTGACTTACATTCCTGTGTGGATTGGGTTGTGATTTCCTATATGGACTGGGTTGTACATGAGCTCGTGAGTTGGTGCCGAACTGGAATTGATGACTTAGTTATATGTTTGGGAAAATACCTATGTAGATTTGGTTGATACTCCGTGTTTATATGCTTCCTTTTTGGTATAACTATTATGGATTCTAGGAGACCTTCGAGGGTCTCGGGGTCCCTATTGAGTATCGTATACTTACCCCTGCATGATCTATGCCCTCACTACGTCGTCTTGGTTTCAGACGATGGACATCACTAATCGTTGTTGAGGCTTGTGGTGCGGTATGGTATGTGGAGGTGGACTATCAGGCGGGAAGTACACGGAGCGGACAGAAAGACCCGAGGAGTCTAAGAGACTATCCGTACGCAGCCTTCTGGTGGGAATTCTGGAGGATGACTTGGTGCTTGCTGATTTACTTTACTGCATTTGTTCTTTCTTTTCAGTTGTACTGTACTTTCAGTTAGGTTTGTATTCTGGCCCATTTAATTTTCAGCACTTACTTTTGTACTCGGTTTACTTAGTGTTTACATTATCTTGAATACTCTGTGGTGTTTGTTTTCTTATTTAAAGGAAATTCCTTCCCTTTTATCGGGATTTAAGCATTTGGTTCTAGTTTCTAGCACCTGGCCTATGGAAGTTAGAAATAGGGTAGTCATGGCACAGGCCCCGAGGACGGTTCGTGACAAATTGGTATCAAAGGAGTCGATTCTACCATAGAACCAGGACTCCGATAATTTCTTCTATGTGATGCAATAGTATTAAGGGTATTGAGTGTGGTTATCATTCCAGGGAGTCCAGTGTTGGTGCGGCGACCAACGTATCCACAAACCATGACCCTAACTTCTAATTTTCTACTCAGTGCATGAAAACATTGATTGCATGGGTGTTTCAAAGTTTCCTATGTGATTACATTGTGTCAGATCACCAGGTATACTGTTTTAACCGTGGCACACCTGTTTATTTTAGGATGGCTCCATAATGGCATCCATCTACGTTTTCGAGCTTTGTGCGAGACGGCAGCCCACCGAGTGATGAGGCCTCGGTGCAGGGCCCCATTACAGCGGAAGCACCGGTGGTACCTCTACTCACCGAGCCACCGATGCCACCATCCCCAGAAGCTGAGAGTGCACGTCGCCTGAGTGCACTGCATGAATTTCAGTATTAGAGGTCGCCCAGGTTCCACAGAGAGATGGACCCTCAGGCAGCTGGGGATTGGCTGGAGGCTATCGTCTGAGTCTTCAGATTAGTAGGGACACCAGCAGACCTCATGGTGATCCATGTAGTGAGTCTCCTGAACACAACAACATTTTGATGGTGGAGCCTGATGCTCGAGGTGCACGATGAGGCATCTATATTTTTGACGGAGTTTGAGAGCCTCTTCCTCTCGCAGTTCATTCCATCCACCCTCCGTGTGGTGCGCAACCAGGAGTAACTACATCTGCGGTAGGGTAGCATGACAGTAGGTCAGTACTCGGCGAAATTTACCGACCTCTCGTGCTACTCCACGGACATGGTACATGACCCACTCTTTTGGTCCTAGACCTTCAAGAAGGGACTATGGAATGAGATTAGGGCATCGATGATCTCCCTCTATATTCTGATGCTGGCATGAGTACTGGACCGAACCCTTTTTGTGGAGAGCTTCTTTTTTGAGCCTTCGCCAGCCGCGAGACCTACCTCATGGTGACACGTAACGAAGTCTTCTGCAGCCAGCAGTAGAAAGATGCCACAGAGGTCCAAGTGGACCTGGCCATCAGGTGGGAGACCATAGGATACAGGTTCAGATGTGCATGGCACAAACAGCTGAGCCAGTCATACGAGAGGCAGACAGTTCTATGCATGCGGCGGGTAGGGCCACATGGCTCGTGGCTGCCAGACCCGCCAAGCAGAGGAGCAGTAGACAGTTGAGGGACCACCCAGGCAGGGGAAGAGGTTTGATCATGGTGGTCCGCAGGGAGTAGGCGGACAAGGTAGAGGAGCTATCCGAGTTTCAGGTGGTTGGCAACACATTGGGGCTCTACCACCACCACCACAACCAAGAGGTCCACCCTGACCACAAGGAGCTGGCAGACAGGGGCAAGCTCAACTCCATCTAGTCGAGGCCTACAACCACGGCACACCTCAAGTGATTCGAGGTACTATATGTTTCTACACCACCCTTGATTCTGTTCTTATAGACACAGGAGCGAGTCATTCTTTCATTACCACTGCCCTTGTTCGTAGCTCAGAAATTCTAACGGTGCCGTTGGCTCAATATTTACGGATAGAGACTCCTACAGGAACAGACTCAACAATTACGCACTAGTTCCGGAAGTGTGAGATTACTCTAAGAGGTAAGAGCTTCAGCTGGGATATTCTTGTAGAGGCTTAGAGACCTTACGACGTCATCTTGGTCATAGATTATTTATCTACGGTCCATGCTCAGATCTAGTGTATTAGGTGCAAGTTGATGTCTGTCCGCACAGATGGGAGTAGGTTCACCTTCACCAGTGAGATGGGAGCCTTTGCAGCGCAGAATGGAATTTTGGAGAGGAGAGGATAGATGATCACTCATTAGTTGGCTAGTCTTATCCTAGGATAATTTGATGTGCCAAGTCCAATTTTTCCTATTGTGGTGGATCAGTATGCAGACGTTTTTCCTGACGCCGTTCCAGGACAACCACTTCGCAGGGAGGTAGACTTCTATATTGACCTGTACCCTAGGACAACACTGATATCTACCCAATAATATCGGATGGCTCCTGCTGAGCTTAGTGAGCTACGGGTATAGCTGAAGGACTTGTAGGGAAAGGGATTTATTCAACCCAGTGTTTCACCCTAGGCTTCCCCCGATTTTGTTCGTCAAGAAGGTGGACGGGAGCTTGCGACTGTGTGTTGACTACCATCACCAAAATCAGGTGACCATGAAGAACAAGTATCCACTTCTGAGGATAGATGATCTCTTCGATCAGCTCAAGGGAGCATGATGGTTCTAGAAGATAGACCTCAGGTCAGGCTATCATCAACTCAGATTTTGAGGCGAGGATGTGCAGAAGATGAACTTCATGTGTTGGTATGGCCACTATGAGTTCTTGGTGATGCGTTTAGGTGTAACCAATGGTCCAGCAGTGTTCATGAGTCTCATGAACAGGATCTTCTAGCCTTACCTCGATCGATTTGTCATAGTCTTCATCGATAACATATTGATTTACTCGACTATTAAGGAGGAGCATGCCTACCACTTGCGGGTTGTACTGGACACACTCTGAGAGCACCAGATTTTTTGTAAACTCTTGAAGCGTCAGTTCTAGATTTGAGAGGTCCAATTCTTAGGACATGTCATCTCTGAGGCGGGAGTTGCGGTGGATCCTATGAAGATTGAGGCAGTACTAGCTTCGTAGCCACCCAGAAGCGTGACGGAGGTGCGGAGTTTCCTAGGTATGGCTGGATACTATCAGAGATTTTTACCGTACTTATCCAAAGTTTCAACACCACTCTCAGAATTGAAGAAGAATGGGAAACCCTTCGTGTGGTTAGAAAGATGTCAGTAGAGCTTCCAGAAGCTGAGATGGAGTTTCACCAGTACACCCATCTTGAGGCTACCGGAGGAGGGCATTGGATATGTAGATTACTGCGATGCATCAGGGACCAGACTCGGGTGTGTCTGGATGTAGGAGTGAGCAGTGATCTCCTATGGTTCCCAACAGTTTAGGAAGCATGAGTAGAATAACACTACCCATGAACAGTAGTTAGCCACAGTGGTCTTCGCCCTGAATATGTGGTTTCACTATCTGATGGGTGAGCACTTTAATGTCTATTCTGACCACTAGAGTCTCAGGTAAATCTTCTAGGATAAGGACCTAAACCTGAGACAGTGGTGATGGATCAAGTTCCTTCAAGACCATGACATTAAGATAGTCTATACTCCGGGGAAGGGGAACCTAGTAGCTGATGCTCTCAGCAGGTGATCGGGCATTCATCTACTTGGAGAGGTGATGGAGCAACTAACCGCATTGCAGATATCCTTCATGTATAAAGATAGAGCATCCTTTCTATAGTCACTCACAGTAACTCCTCCATAACTTCTGTGGGTCAAAGAGGCACAACATGGGGATGTTGACTGTGAGACGCGATGAGCACATATATCCTCAGGACAGGCACCTGAAAGGTTTTCTATAGGATGAGAGCACATCATCCTTTTCAGGTGATGCACCATGGTAATAGTTGAATTACAGGACGAGGTGATAATAGAGTTTCACACTTCCCCATTAGCAGTACATCTAGGAGTAGCAAAGATGTAACAGGATCTCAGACGACAACACTGGTGGATGGTTATGAAGAAGGGTGTGGAAGAGTTCGTTTGACGATGCCTCACCGTTCAGCAGGTGAAGGCAGAGCACCAGGTACCAGCAGGCTTGGTACAACCCTTAGAGGTCCCGGAGTGGAAGGGGGATGGAGTATCCATAGATTTCATGATGGGACTTCCACATACTTCCAGAGGACACGACTCCATTTGGGTGATTATTGACCAACTCACCAAGTCGGCCCACATATTACCTATCAGATAGAAGGGATCAGTGGAGAACTTAGGATTACATTAGATTCAAGAGATTTTACGGATTCATGGTGTACCATCGTCTATCATCTCTGATCGAGATGCTTGCTTTACTTCCTGGCTTTGGAAGGGGTTGCAGGAGGCATTTGGGATGCAGCTATGCCTGAGCACCGCCTTTCATCCTCAAACAGATGGTCAGATGGAGAGGACCATTAAGACTCTCGAGGACATGCTCCGTGCATGTGTCCTCAACATTATTCACAACTGGGAGGATCACCTACCTTGTATGTACTTTTCATTAAACAATAGCTATCACTCCCCCATCGGGATGCCACGATACGAGGAATTGTACGGCTGACATTGAAAATCACCTCTCTGCTGGAAAGACACTGGGGAGTTAGCACTTGTAGGACCAGAGATGGTCCAGGCCACAATAGAGAAGGTACAAATCATCCCAGAGCAGATGAGGACTGCTCAGAGCCGACAAGAGTCCTATGCTGACAGGAGGTGGAGACCACTAGTGTTCAAGGATGGCGACCACGTTTTTATACAGGTCTCACCTCGATGTGGATTGCAGAGATTAGGCCGGGGCGGCAATCTATCTCTGTGCTTAATCGAACTATTCTAGTTTCTTAACAGGATAGGTGAGGTGGCTTGTCTCCTGGATCTTCCACCTTAGTTTCACCGGGTGCACGATGTTTTCCATGTATCTCAGCTGAGGATATACGTGCATGACTCGACGTATATCATTGATCACGATGAGTTGGAAATCGATGACGGGGCGAATTTTTTGGAGGTATGGTGGAGATCGAGGATCGACATGAGCGAGTCCTACGTGGATGGTCGATTCCTCTATTGTTCATCAGGTGGCAGCACTGAAACCTCCAGGAGAGCACAAGGGAGCAGGTGGCTCAAATGCATGCACAATACCCACATTTATTCCCATAGTTTGTGATTTATCTTTACGTGGTTGTAAATCCCTAATGTGGGAGTAATTTAAAGACCCGTAAATTTCAAGGAATTTTTTTTCATAAATTATTTGGGATTTTACTAGTACGCAGTTTTTGACAGCACCTGATTTTGAGTCCCGGAGTGCCCAAAATCAATTTTTTAAGTTTAGCTCGGGCACGTTCTGTGCGTGAACAATCGTGTTTTTCTATATTTTGAACTAGTGCTTGGAATTGTAATCTGAGGGCACTGATGGAACCGCAGCACTGGTAATTGCTTAAGAGGACCTTTACCAAAGGTGCCTTTGCTTGGGAGGAGTTGTTAAAATTTGGTGATTAATAAATAATGGAATACAATTTGTGGTACGAATTTTATTCCTAACCTAAGTGGTTTTATCCTACATTGGAAAGTTAGAGTGGGACCCACTGGCACCCTAACTACCCATGTATGGATATATGTGAGGCGGGGCCCGCACGAGCCCCAACCCTTCGCATTCCCCATAACTCTTTAAACTCTCCATTAACACCCCCCTTTATTTAATTATGTGGATTCTCCTCTTCCACTTTAATAATGCCAACACACGTTATTTTAATTAATTGAACCTCATTGATTAATTGAATTATGTGTTTGAATTTTGGAAATTTGGAATGCTTGGAAAAATAATAAAATAAGGGGAGGCCTGAATTTATTTGGTTAGTTTTTTTGTGTTAGTAATTTGGGGAGAGAGCTCTTTTCTCATTGGAAGAACTTCAAACCACCCAAGAAGAACTTCATTCCTCATGCGAAGAATGTCATCTATTCATGCGAAGAACGACTCGGCGACTCACGTGAAATAAACATATTCTCTCCTTGATAAAAGATAAGATGATGTTTCCTCGGGTGCACACTGACGATGATGGGAACGACACCATCATCCGCAGTGCTTGACAACCATGAACATTCTTCGAGGTAGGGGTGTGTTTATGAATGATCAACGCTGTTTTCCCTTCCATGTTATTGGTTCTCTCTAAACCTTTTTCTATCGAACTAATGAAGAAGGAACTGGACCAAACTAACATGGTCTGATTCCTCTGCCCTTCTTGTTGTATGGTGTTCTCCAACCGTTCTTGAGCAATGAATCAAGGCATGTGTTTGGAGCCGATCAGAGGCCGGAAAACATTGGAAACATCCTCGGAACATCGGGACGACCTTGAAATTGGAGTTTTGTAAAAAACGGATCATTGGACCAATGGACAGATGCCTCACGAGGCATGCTGGTCAGAGGCGTCGTTTCTGGAAAATTCCAGAATACATGGAATTTTCTTCCAAAGCACACGTCGTGTAGTACAAGCATACAGCGGCAGAAGTAACATATATCAAGAGAAGTGACACACGGCTTGTGACACCGGTCACACGGTGTGTACTGTCCACAATGTTTGACAGAGGAGAAATCGATGGACATGGCGTGTATTCAAGGGAAATACATGGAAACGGACAGAAATACACAATCATGAGGCACGATGTGTATTATCTTCATTGAAAGGCAGAAGCAGCTTCGCAAGGCTCGACGTTTAATCCGGGAGATACACGGACACGAGCATAACCACGCGACCACGAGGCATGGTGTCTACTACCACCACCATGGTAGAACCAGCTTCGCAAGGCTTGGCATGTAATCTGGGTGATACACGAACATGGGCAGAACCACACGGAAAAGAGGCACGGCGTGTATTCTAGAAATACACGGACACGGGGTGGTGTACATGGTCATGTACTCCACCACATGACCAAACATGGCCAGCGCACATGGAACTGGCCCTATAGGTTTAGACACGGCGTGTAACCATAGTACACACCATGTATTTACTTATCTACAGGACCAGTCCTATGGCACGAGCTGTATCACATGGGCAATACCTGGTGTCTGATGACACGTAGTGTATCGCTTACCTACACACCATTTACATTTGAAAAATGGCTTGGTCGTCTTTTTCTCCATGACTTGGGCATGTTTTTCTTGGATTTTCCCCTAATACGTGGAATGGAACTACGAGATACATCAACTATGGTCCTTGTGACAGTTGATGTATCGGCCCCCTTGGCTCGTGGAGCGGACCCTCATGGAATCAAGCGTACTGTGTGCGGGAACCCTAGAGCTGGCTGCGACAACGACGACGATGACGATTGTACATGGATCCTACGTGGGTTCGGTAGTGAGGACGACTGTACTTGGATCGTCCGTGGGTTCGACGGTGATGACGACTGTACTTGGATCCTAGGTGGGTTCGGAAATGATGGTTACTGTACTGGGATCCTACATGGGTTTGGAAATGACTACTTCTATACTAGGATCCTATATGGTTTGGTAGGGGAGATGATTCAGAGGATACATATATCATCTCCACCCCTCTTCGTGAGTAGTAATCCTATGTGAGCTGAGTCTTGATTTTTAGTCAATATCATCAATAAGATTGACTTTCTTTCCTGTGTGGATTGGGTTGTGCTTTCCTGTGTGGAATGGGTTGTACTTGAGCTCATGAGTTGGAGCCGACTAGAATTGATGACCTAGGAATATTTATGGGCATATACCTAAGTAGAGTTGGTTGATACTTCGTGTTTATATCCTTCCTTTGTGTTTATCCTTTGTGGATTCTGGGAGACCTTCAGGTGTCTCGGGGTCCCTACTGAGTATCGTATACTCACCACTGCAGAGGCTATGCCCACACTACATTGAGTTGGTTGCAGACGATGGATAGCACTGATCGTTGTTGAGGCTTGTGGAGTGGGACGGTACTCGGAGGTGGACTATCAGGCGGGATGTACACGGAGCAGATGGACGGACGCGAGGAGTCGACGAGACTATCTCTACCCACCCTTCAGGTGGGAATTCTGGAGGACGACTTGGTGGTTGCTGATTTACTTTACTGTTGCTATTATTTCTTTTCAGTTGTGATGTACTTTTCGCTGGGTTTGTATTCTGGCCCATTTACTTTTCATCACATACTTTTGTACTTAGTTTACTTAGTGTTTACTTCATTTTGCGTACTCTGTGGTGTTTGTTTTCTTATTTAAAGGCAATAATTTCCTTTTTATTGGGATTTACGCTTTTGTTGCTAGTCGCCAGCCCCTGGCCTATGGAAGGAAGGCTTGGGGTAGTCACGACATGGGCCCCGAGGACGGGTCGTGACAACCTATTCTAGAGATGATGAATGTATAGTAGTTTTGAGACTTGTACATCTGAGAGATAGTGAGACTTCATGGTGTTCCATCTGTAGTGGATTTTGATAGGTACATTAGGTTCCCATCTATGTTTTGGAATGGTTTTACATAAGGGATAACTTCCCAATTGAAAATTAATGTGGATTATCTTCTATAGATGTATGGATAGAAAGAGGCAAATCCATGTTCATGAAGATATTCTTCAGTCTTTCATGCTATATTTCATTGGATATTGGGAACCGAATTTTCTTCTAGAATCATTTATGATAAAAATAGATATCAGGATTTAATAATGGTGGATCCATTTAAGGTATTGTATTAGAGGACATGAAGATATACCTTGTTTTGGGAATAGTTGGGAGAGTAGTCCTTATTTGGGCCAAGTCTTGTTTAGGAAATGACTAAAAATGTGTAGTTGTCCTGGAAGAGGATGACAACAACAAAGATCCAAAATAAATCTTATACAGACCATCGTCATCAACCACTAGATTTTGAGCATGGTGATCAGGTATTTCTTTTATTTTTTCCCTACATGGGACATCATCGAATAGGTAAGCAGGGTAAGTTGGCACTAAGGTTTGTTGGCCACTTTGAGATCATGGAGCAGCTTGGAATGGCGTCTTATATGTTGGACTTACTGTCTTGTTTGACTTTGATCCACGACATGTTTTGTGTTTCACAACTAAGGAGGTATCACCTGAACCCATCCCAAGTGATTGAATTGGGGGATATATATCATGATCTAAATACCACTATTCACTATGGAAAAAAGTGGGCATTAGCGACGGGACATTTGCGACGGGTCAGTGTCCCATCGCAAATAGTCCACCCAAAGGGCTTTTTTGTGAAGGGAGCAACAACCTATCACAAATAAAAATGTTTTTGCTATGTGGAGATGGTTCGTGTCGAAAAAGGTTTTGCATGTCTTGCTCACAAAACCAGGGGGAAAGGTACTTGTGAAGGTCTATAATATCCCGTCGCAAATACCCCACTGTGTTTTTAGTTTTTACAAAGAGATTTCTATCTCAATGCAAATACTATGTGTGCATGTAATCTTTTGTGACGAGCCTCATTGCAAAAGACATTTTAACCATCCCCCCTAATTAATTGGGGCGATAAACATTTGCGACGAGAGTCTCATCGTAAATAATAATGTCGTAACTAATTTAACTTATATATAACCCCACTTATTTTTTTCTCATTTCTCTCAATTCTCTACTCTTCTCTCTCTAGTGTAAAAGTTTCTCTAAAATTTTTTTATAATTAAAATTTTTTATTCGGGGAATTATTCGTAGTATATATCATGTGAAAGCTTTGGTTTTATGGTATTTATCTATTTCATTAATTTTTACATAATTCATTTAATTTTTTTAGTTATATTTATTGTTAATTAGCTGTAGTAAAATTAAATTATAATTAGGTAGTTTAATTTATCATTATTTATGTTTATTTTTAAAAATAATTACGTGTGATTAGTATGAATTTGTATTAATTGATAGTTATTATATTAATTATTAATAATTAGTAACAATTACTTTTAAATTTTAATAATTAGTATTAAATTATAAAAATTAGTATTTAATTATAATAATTAACAATAAATTGTATTAATTACTTATAAATTCAAATTAATTTTTATAATTAGTGATAAATTGTAATTATTACTAGTGGAATGTATAAATTATTAATTAATTGTAATAAGTTTTTATTATTAGTAACAAATTGTAATAATTAGTAATTAATTAGTAATTATTAATTTTAAATTCTAATAATTACTAAAAAATTATCATGAATAGTAATAAATTGTAATAATTAGTAATAAATTTCAATAATTTGTAACAAATTGAAACAATTAGTAATAAATACTAATAATTTTCATAAATTGTAACAATTAGTAATAAATTCTAAACATTAGAAACAAATTGTAATAATTAGTAATAAATAGATAAAATAGTAATAAATTTTATAATTAGTAATTAATTTCATCAGTTAGTAATAACTAATAAAAAATCATAATAATTAGAAATAAACTTTAAAAATTAGTAATAAATTGTAATAACTAGTAATATATCACAACAATTAGTAATAATTAGTAATAAATTTTAATAATTAGTAATAAATTATAATAATTAGTAATAATTAGAAATAAATTATAATAATTAGTAAAATATTCTAATAATTAGCAATATATTCTAATAATTAGTTATAAATTCTAATAATTAGTTATAAATACTAATATTTAGTAATAAATTGTAATAATTAGTAATAAATTGAAATAATTCGTAATAAACTGTAATAATTATTAATAAATTGAAATAATTAGTAATAAATTTTCATAATTATTAATAATTTGTAATAAATTGTAATAATCAGTAATAAATTGTAATAATGAGTAAAAATTCGTAAAAATTAGTAATAAATTGTAATAATTAGTAAAAAATGGAGACAAATAGTAATAATTAGTAGTAAAATTTAATAATTAGTAATAAATTATAATAATTAGTAATTAATTATAGTAATTGGAAATAAATTATAATAATTAGTAATAATGAGTAATAAATTAAAATAATTAGAAATAAATTCAAATGATTAGTAATAAATTCTAATAATTTTTAATAAATTATAATAATTAGTAATAAATTCTAATAATAAGTAATAAATTCCAATAATTAGTAAAATCATGTAATAATTAGTAATTAATTTCCATAGTGAGTAATAAGTTGCAACAAATAGTAATAATTCACTTGTAATTAGTAATAATTAGTAATAACTTTTAATAATTAGTAATAAATTGTAATAATTTTTAATGATTGTAATAATTAGTAATCAATTCTAATAATTATTAATAAATTTTAACACTTAGTAATAAATTCTAATAATTAAAAATAAATTGTAATAATTAGTACAAAAATTTCTTGCTAAAAGTTTCATTGTTGTGGGAAATTAACGACATTATAGAATATGGCATGTTATCTAGATAAGGTACATATTTTCTAGAATCATGTTCATATTGTATGGGAGTCCACAAAGTATTTATTCTCGTCAATGAAAAACCCCTTGTTTTTTTCGACTGTCATCATGGATTCCTTCCAACTGATCATCCTTTTCGATGGAATAAGTATTATTTTATAAAAGGAACAATTGAAATAGATGGTAATAAAAAAAAATTATATCAAGTATTGAATTAAATTCATTTGTCTCTCTGTTACATCACATCAGATTTAGACTAACAATAAACAAACAAGAAAATTGATTACTTTGGGAATAAACAAATTTAGATAAAACAAATCATTATTTCAGATATACCTTATTAGTATGATTTTTTAGTTTGTCACATGTTGGATTCCATGAATATTGAGAATAATTTTTTTGAGAATTTATTTCATATAGTTTTGGTTACACTAGGTAAGACAAAAGATAATGTAAAGGCATGATTAGATCTTGCACAAATTTTCAGGCAGTCAGAAATTGAACTGTTTGAAAATGTCAGATCATAGAATCTAATGAAGCCAAAAAGAAGCTTATACACTCTCCAAAAATAATCTATTATTATATTTTTATTGGATTTTATATTTGAGGCTTCCAAATTGATATTCTTCCAATTTGGGTATATTTTTCAGAAATGGTCATATTATTTGATTAAAAACTCATCACTAGCATGTTATAATGGAAATAAATTTGAAAATTAGATTAAGTGGTTTGTTTAATTCTATTATTTTGGATGTGATAAAAGAAATATCGTATTTTTTACGAATTTTTTTGTGGTGACAAGTTAGTAAAATTATTTAAGAAGACATTAAAGATATATTGTTTTACTTTTATGTAAATTGGAAATAATATTACCACCAACATTGTTTGACTGAATAGAACAATTGATATTATATTTTCTTCATGAAGAGAAATTTGGAGGTTTGGTATAGTTCTGATGGAGGTACCCATTCATGAGATTAATGTATAATTTGAAGAAACAAGTACATAACAAAGAATCAGTTATTGATTTAATTGTATAAGGTTATTTGAATGTAGAATTTTATGTTTTCTGCTCTCATTAATCTCAAAATGAAAATCCCTCAAAACACAACCATATGGGTTGTAATGAAAGAAATGTTGATAATGAAATGGGATATCAATTATCATTTTTCAATCAGCATGAACATGGCTTCACTAGAGTTCATGAACGATGGCTTTCTGACGATGAACATCACAGAGCTCATACATATTTTCTGCTCACCTGTGAAGAAATGACACCATTTATACAGTGAGTTATCCAATCACTTATTCTACACTTTTTATTAAATTAAATTAATAATATTTTATATTTAGGTTATATGATAATTATATCAAGAAACAACTTCCACAAATTACAATAGCTTCTCTTGAAGAAAGTCGCCAAATAACCATTTACTACTAGTTTTTAAAACTGGTAACCTAAATTATTTTTGGTTTAACAAAAAAAATCAATTTTTTATAAGTTATATTGAAAATTGTTTTACAAATTTTATGGTATATCAACATGATAATAAAATTGACAATAAATTTATTTTATTTAGTAACCCACCATCAAAAATAGTTAAAAGTTATAATGAATATGTGGTGAATGGTTTTTGATTCCTTACGCGTACATATGTGGAATCAAAAAAAAAAGAATAGTGGTTTTTTCTTGAGAGGATCTCATCATAGAGAAACTAATGATTACTATTCCAGTATGATGGAATAAATTATTGAACTGTGTTATCTAGGAAAACATTACATAAAGATGTTTAAAAGTTAGTGGTTGGATACCGAGAGAGGCTTTCATGTTCTTCTGACTCGTGGAATCGTCGATATTAAATATAAATGTATTCCTATATTAAATGAACCATTTTTATTGGCTCATTTGGAACATAAATTTTATTATTCAAAATATTGTGAAACTTCAAGAGTATTTATTGATTGGTGGATCATAATAAAATTTAAATATCAGGAAATCCAGTTTACTCAATGTGAATGTAGTTTTGCTAAGGAATCGAATTTTTTCAAGAGACTCCTCAAAATCCATCTTTTTTTACAAAGATACATGTATATTGATTATGATAACCCACATTTAAGGGTCAATGGTGGTGATGATATTAGTGATATTACAAATGAATTTGAAATAACAAGATATAATGAAACTTAAACTGATATGGAAATTGATGATAGTGGGGAGGAATATGAAGACATTAACATCTTCAGATTTGATGATGAGGATAAAGATTAATATTGACAGAGTTAAATGTTGGATATAATCATAATATATATATATATATATTAGTTATTTTGTACTATTTTCTAACAACAGTCATTTTGTATTTCAAATGGACATGGATGTGTATCGTCTGTTACAAGAAGTTAATCTACCTTTTGTCAAGAATGATGTTGGATCATCAGACACTTAAACTAATAGAGGATTAGGGGGAATCAAAGGGGGCATTCAATTTCATTATTGAAGATTCATTACCCTATTCCCAAGGGACGTCCACATCTTGGAGTTGATCCACATGTGCAGAGGTATGTTTACATGTGTATTTTAGTTATTTTTCAATAATTTATTTATTTACAAATTGTTTGATTATTTGTTCTTTTTTTCATATATTTATGTATATAGCTACTGGATAGGGGAGTTCTATATTGCACAATTATTTTTCTGAAGCATAGGTCTCAAGGGATAGATTCCCATTGATGTGCATCACCACATGTTTGATCATTGGCTGGCACGTAAATAAATAATATTTTTGAAGTTAAACTAATTAATCACATGATGTTATAAATTATTTTTAGGTTTTATGGTATCCCATTGATGAGATCATGTGTGATGTTATCTGGAAGGCATTATAGGGGACTATGTGCCAGAATTTCTGTCAATTTTTTTTACAATTTTAGTATTAAAGAAATGGAGAAAATAGTAGTGACCAATTTTGATGTGTCTAGTCAGGCCCACCGCCTTGATTACATTTCATCATAGGATTTGTGTGGATTATGTTCAAACTATTTGGGTGGTCATTTTCAATATAGATCATCTATAGTTTAAACAAATTATGTGAGAAAACAAGTAATATATTGAGCTGGTAGTTGTACATTCAGTATAAAAAAAGAGCAATTTGTAAGTAATTTTTTTAAATATTTTATATAACATTAAATGTAAAGAGTTTATTTTACATTCATATCAATAGTCAAAGAGCCCAATATTATGAAGTTTCACGTTTATAGAAGGGTGTATAGTGATACGACCACTGTAGAGATTAGTGGTTCTCACCTGTGTCAGATTGCAGACATTATATTTTATTGAGGAGTTTACAATTTACCTGGAAATAATAGTTTAACTATTGAAATTTTAAATTACAATTGAAGGATTTATATGACGCTACGATGTATCAGAAAAAACTGAGAGTCAGGAAGAGACTGGGATTCATCACCATCTATTGCACAATATCAGGAGCAGCTGCGAGTTGAGAGTAATCTGAAATATATTATGCATAGGGGGGAGGATAAAATATGTCATTGGTAGTAGTAGTAGTTGGAAGAGCGTGTATGACAGCAAGAACAGAAGTAGGAGTTCCAGGACGAGATGTGTCGATGGCGAGAACAATATGAACATGAGAAGTTGGAGTACATGTGACGTCTGACTCTTGGTTTAGGGATGAAACTCCCTTCATCTCCTCCTTCTTTTCTATATGACGCTCTCCCTTAGTATTCTATTTATTTTTTATGATAAAACATTTGAATGTAATTTTTTTGTAATATTAACTATCTATATTTCTATATAGTGTGTTTGTTTATTATTATGAATATTTTATTTTTATTATTTATTTAATTTTTCAGTATTTTTGTATGTTATTTAAATTTTTATTATTTATATTATTTTATTAATTATTATTTTTTATTATTTTGTTTTTATTATATTTTTATTTGTTTCACCAAAACTAGGGTTTTCATTATTTTTAAATTTTTTATTATATTAGTAATATTATTATTATTATTTTATTAATATTAATGATATTATAATTTTTCTTTTATCAATATTATTATTATTATATGAATATTAGTTTATTAATTTATAATTTATTTAATTTTACTAATAATATTATTATTATTTAATTAATATTTTTACTCTTTCATTGAATTTTATATATTTTTATATTTTTTAAAAAAATTTACAAAAGGTCCCATCCCTAATAGTATTTGTGACATTACATCATAAAAACGGTTCTAGAGGCTTTTTGAGATTTCCCACCACCACATCGAAAATATAATTAGCGATGGGCTGGCACAATAAGGTATTTACAAAACCAAGAGGAAGCTATTTGTGATAGATATGCACCCCGCTGAAAATAGATCAATGAAAATGTAACAATTTAAAGTATTTGTTTTTGAGTAACAAGTTAATATTATGGATTAACAAGATAATATACTACCTAGAATTTACTTTCCCTTTCTATGGGTACTATGGCAGTGTGTTCAGGATAGCTACTAGATATGGGAGTAGGAATTATTGCTGAGGAAAAAGCGGCGTTAACACTTGCCTTTTGTAGGGCATAAAAAATAAAAATTATATTGTCCTAAGTCACCACACAATATGAAAAGAGTCGAATCACTTGAGGAGTGTCAATGTCAGATCAATCGATAATTCTAATTCACCAAAACTAATTGTTTTTTTTTGTTTTTATTATTTATGAAACTAATGGTTTAGGGGGTTTTGGTAAATAAATGGAATGAAATAAAATAACTAAATTATCAATTATGAATATACAACACAAAATAAGGGTTATAATGAAATTAATTGGTCCTCGAGATGGGATACACAGGTTATTTCATTATTTCATTTAATTTTACAACCCATTACTTTTGGTTCATGGATTTCTATTCTCTTCCCAGAGTGGTATTTATAGAATTGTTAAGAAACAACATAGGAAAACCAAATATTCCTACCCATTAAATAAAATATATATGAATTTTAAATCTAATCCATGGTAGACTACAACCATACCCGTTAAATTATCTTTCATCCACCACAAATTGAATTCAAGCTGTTTTGTATTAAAGCTCAATAATTAATAATTCAATGAAACGTCCCCTAGGACCAAGCCTCGGGGTATCCACTTTCAATTAAAAAAGTTAAAATAGATCATGGTGGGATGGGAAAGGATTGATAATGATATTTGGGTTGGAAGAGAAATAGGGATGGAAGAGAATTGAAACACTTTAATTAATATTTGGATGTGTAACATGGACAATGAAATTGAAACTAAAAACCAAAATGAAATCCTAAGTTGTTGTGTCCCTATATAACAGTTTATCGGCTAATCCCCAAGAACTGATAAATAAATATTTTTTCCTATATTATTATTTATAGGTTTCAATCCACTTCGTGGGTATCATAAATGGACAATAATGGTCATCCCGAGTGGTCCAGTTCGTAAAAATGGATGAAAAAATTATATCATGTCAAATAGGCAATTTATAGTCGTGTTTGAGAACTCAAATGTCATTTAATTGGGTTACATAACGTTTAATGTGAGGGCCTATGACTTTTATCATGGTATATAATTCTTCATGTCCTATAAATGTCTTAATGTACACACTGTCTAAATGAATTGCATGACATTTAATTTTTTTACAGCATCTTTCACTTGGTTCAATCTAGTTCTTAATTTCTAATCTTTGAGTTTGGCCTTGACTATGTTATATCTTAAATATATCTTAAAAAATATGATGTCACATTGTGCAGTATCATGATTCCACATAAAGGGTTTGAGGAACACTATATTCATATTTTTTATCCATTTTTCATCAAAATTTTAATCAATCCAAAAAAAATTAAACAAATTAAATAATAGGAATATTAATAATGTAAAGTGAAAAATAATTATGTTTTATTACCCAAAATATATTTCGAATTTTATTCTTTTAATTACCTCAAACATAAAACATTATTGTTCTAAATCATGTAATATCAATAACCTTTTATTGTAATCTCATTCTACAAATATTTATATTTCAATAATAATTGAATGAAATGATTGATACAGGAAAATAATTGTTCAAATTTCACATAATGAAATTAATTTTACTCTTATTTCTTAAAGGAAACAAATCAATCTTCTATTTTACATTTAATCGTTACAAATAAAAATACCTCTACATCATTTATTTTTTATTTATTAATTCACCATTAAAATTAATTCCTTAAGAAATTTCCCTCACATAGAATTCTTTTTAATCATCTATTAATGTAAAAATGTAACTAGAATTATGATCATACCTCATGTACATGTCACTTACCATAACAATTCAAGGAATCTCCCATCTCCACTATGTAATGATAGTAATAAAAGTCAATCATGAGGAATTCTAATATAGAATCAAATGACTCTGAGGCTTCAGGTTGGTAGGTAATTAAAATAATATCAAATAGAAAGTTTGAATATGTAGCATACTACATGATTTTGAAATCTAAGATCAATTAAAATACTTCATAAAAATTGAATATCCAAACCCCAAATTCTCATAGAAGGCACATGATACAAATAAGCATAATTAATGAATTCCCTTTCTTACTCACTTTTTTTATTTTATTTTTGAATTTTTTTTCTAATTTTATATTTTTAAAATTGTTCAATTTTTTAAATATTAATCTCATACCCACCACCAAAGCACATATGATCGTATGATCGTCAGTTTTGAAATGCTTATTTCTTAGCCTCCAAATACACTACCCATTTTTTCATTTTTTAGTTTTTTATTTTGTTAAGAAAATAGGTGAATAATAAATGACAATAAAGACTTGTATTTCCCCAAATCTCATGTAAACCCACAAAAAAATGAGTTAGAACCCCAAATACCATGAAAACCATTTCCACACACTTAGTATATTAAATATCATGCAATATACTAGGAGACAATATGCCTTGTACTCCCATAAAATGTATTATAGAATGAAATTGGAAATATTGGGTCATAGTTTATGTTATGTATGAGAACATATGGTTTTGGAAAATTATACATGAGAATAAAAAAATAAATAAACCAATCCATTTAACTTTTAAAAATTTAAAACATTTCAAATCAACTAAATTTTTTTTACAATATTAGAAAATCTCCAAAAATCATGATTTGTTATATTCTACCCCACATTCTTGACCTTAATTATAAATTTTACAATTTCTCTCATATGATCATGTCAATAGTCAAAATTAAAACTTATAATAATGATTATGGTAAGAAACATATGTATTCTATATCTAAACTATAGTACATAGGTACATAGTGGGGCTTGAAATTTATTTAAATCTCTGAAATAGATTAGAATTGTGAAAGTAAAAATTAAATTAGTAACTAAAACTCATACTACCCTAATTTATTCATATTAAAATTATTGAAATATAAATTCCAAGAAATAATGTTAATAAAATAAAGGAATTTTTTTTGGTTTTTCCCCAAATTGGGCCCCGAATTTTTAATAACTTAAGAGTGGTAGTACTAGTTGTTATCCAAAGTCCTTTAGTTACTAGAGATTCTTGTATTTGGTCCACCACATGATTTTCTTCCAAACAATCATTTATCTTTTCTCATTGAGGTTAATTCCATGTATAGAGTACATCGGATCGACCCATTTAAAATGAGGTATAGCTTGGTAAGATTTAGTATGGAACCTCCCCCTATTCCATTTTTATTTTTTCAATGTATTTTATGTTATTAAGTGGTATCTTAAAGTGTAATATATCAAATAATTTTAAAAGTGTAAATGATAGGGTAGTTTGATTTTCTCAGAATTTAAATTGAAAATTCAATATCAGATACATTCCATCTGACATAGGAATAATATGTCTATATTTCTTTATGATGATACACTCGGATATCTTCCTGGGGTTCCACTAGTATATGTTCAATATGTTCAAGGAGCTTTTGGTGATCCTCTTATGGTGCATTTTCATTTTCATCAACTTCTTCAATGGAAAAAATTGAGTCATATCAATATGAATAATTAGAACAGAAGTGGGTTATAGACAATTTAAATTAAATTCAAATGGAAGTGAAAGAGTTCATGAAGGGTTCAAATCCCTGAGTTTCTTGGTTCATATTCAATTTCATTTTCAAGGTAAAATTAATCTTTGAAATGTATTTCACAAGACCTGGGTACATATTCATAGCCCCCCATTATCTTTTTTAATTCCACCACTTTTCTAGGTTATTCTTATTCCATGGAAATAAATAGGTAGTCATGTGTCGAGTATTCTATCTTGTAGATGGGGGGATATTTTTTTCATCTTCTATAAAATTTCTCCAAAATTGATCCAGGAAATTTCCCATATTTTGATCAACATGTGAGTATTCATATTTACTCTCTATATTTTCATGGAATTTTTGATTTTGGATATCTAGTTTTTTGGGTTGTAGGCAATCCTCATGTTTGGCCTCAACCATTTGTATTTATTCAATGAAATTGGGTAGATCCAATTTTTGTGTCTTATAGGCCTCATGTATGTGCAAGTAATTTTCTTGCTAATCAATCATGCCCATCAAAACTTGACATGATATCAATGTCTCTATGGCTCTTTTCATTATCTTTAACATTATCATAAGAGAATTTTCTTTTGTTGGATGTTTTATTCAGTATAATTTGTTTCATTTTCTTGATCATGTGTTTAATGTTTCAACATATTAAACAAATGGTAATTTAAAAACATCATAGGAAAGGAACTTTTTATGACTATTTTTTTAATAAATAAAACAAATAAAAATGTTTACAAAAAATTAAATCTAGAAAAAGTGATCAACATACTAGTTTATCTTCCTGAAAATTCTTCTAGTTTTGGCATATTTGATGGGGTGGACTACCACTACACAAAATAAATTTTCCCACATCCACTAAAAATTAAATTCAAATAGTTTTGGATTGAAGAGAAATAATTAATAACTCCAAGAAACCATCCATAGGGCCAAACAATATGTTATTCACCTTCCATTGCAATGTGAAAAAAGATTGTGGTAGAATGGGGGGAAAGTGAGAGAATTATGTTAGGTTTAGAAGAGAAATATAGATAGAATAATATGGAAAACATGAATTAAAATATTAATGTGTTACATGGGTAAAGAAACTCAAACAAAGAATAGAATATAAATCCTATGTAGTGTTATCCCTATAGCACAACGTAGTGACAAATCCTCATTATGTTTTCCTCAAAATTATAGCCTATATTCTTATTTATTGTTCTCATTGATGGGTTTTAATTTGGTATGCACCGATTTTTATGACTGTTTCCACCATGGATGACCATAATGGTCTATTTATGATACCTTGCGTGTGGATTGAGGCATATAAATAAGAATGTTGGCAAGAGTATTTAGGATAAGTTCTCAAGGATTCATCAGTCCACTGTTCTATTGTGATACTCCTTCTTAGGATTTATTTTATTTTTTTAGTTTCAATTTATATTCCCATGTAATGAATTCGTATATTAATTAATTTTTTTTAATATTATTTCATCTCTATTTCTATTCTAACCCTAATATAATTTTCTCTCTTTCACCCCTTTCTCCCATTTTCGCTTTTTACTTTAAAATAGAAAGTGATTACCTGAGGCTTGGCCTTGGGGGAGGTTCGAGGAAATTTTTACTAATTTTTCTTTAGTCGAAAACTATTTCAAATAATTTTTGTGTGGATGTGATAGAATTTCATGGGTTTGGTTGTATTCTACCATTTTTTGGAACTCAAATTCCTATTTATTTTATATTAAGGTTATGAATCTTTTGTTTTCTGATGTGGATTCCTAGTTTTGAAGCGCACCTATCACGGGGTTGGGAAAAATAAATTTATATTCCCCTAATGGTGTGGTATAATTAGTAACCCAAAAGTCATCTCTAGAGAGAAATATTTTAATCTTGTTTTCACTTATTAAAAAGTAAAAAAAATTGTAAAGACTATAACATAAGGGAACATGGAGATTGTGATATTCAGATGAGAGAGATATGATTGGACATATGTTTGGTTTTACCTGTTTGTAATGATATTAGGGTATTTAATGAAAATTAATATTATTTTGGATAAAATAATTAATATAATAGATAAAAAATCATTTCTATTTATTTATCATTATTTTAGATTTATCAATGTGTGGATGTCATAATGGGAATTATTTAAATTATTCAGGTAATAAAAATCTAGTATTTACATTCCCAAAATATTCAAATAATTCTACCATTATTTTTGCACATGTTTATTAATCACTAAATAAACCCTATTCTTTATTTTTTTGATCAAAAAGTTAGGAATGCTCCAAAAATCAAGAAGAGGGAGAAAGATTATTAAATCAAATCAATTTAAAATTTTATAATTAAATAAGAAAAGATAGTATTAAATTTAAATTCAAAAAGTATTAAATTTAAAACCATTCCATTTAAAATAAATGAATTTTTTTTATAACAATGGGAACTTAAACACCATAAAGGGGTATCCTTCCCTTCACCCAACCACAAGGGTTTATACCCCTATATGAAATGGGGATCATAAAAAAAGATGTATAATGGGACATAATGATGATTACAATAATGTGGAGGGTGAAAGAAAGTGGAGTGGTAGTGGCATGCACTCTTCTTCCCGCTTATGGCTCTTCTGGAGTTTGATAGATTTTGAGTGAGGGTCATCCTACATGGTATTTGGTCTTCTACTATTCTCAATGGGTGTAGTATCGCCACTTAAAAGTAAGTGGGTTCCTTATCATTTTATATGAAGCGAGTTGTGGATCCTCAGCCTCATAATCATTCAAATCTCATCTACGACACGACAATCATTAAATTTGAAACCCTTGTAGATAACATGCATTAATGATTTTGTACATGGACTAAAATCCACATGGAATGACCTTCATGATATCTTTTAGTTTATTCATAGGGTATGTGGCTCATTCCATACATGTAATCAGGGATATTTGGAGATGTGGTGGCGAGACTGAGCCTCTCTATGAAATCTTTGGCCTCAATTCATGGTAGTGACACTGCTCCTTCATCTGGCCGTTGAAGTGGATAGATGATAATCATGGAAGTAAAATGGCGGTTACCCAAGGGTAGAGATTGTTCCCCAGTTTTTCTAGCATTTGGAAATTAATGTTTATATTGGTTTAATCTCTGAGTGTTCAGCCATGAAAGATTTCGATTGAGTAGTGGTGGTCGACGAAGTCGGACCTTGGAAGGAGGAAGATGCCAGTGCATGGCACCGGTAAGCAATGGGGTTTCCTCCATTTTTTTGGGTGGAGTTCTCCTTAATGCCTCCAGACATTGAAGTGGTCATTGGGAGCTCTAATGGGTTCCATGGAGGTCACATGGGGACACAGTGGAGATCATAGGTGACATTAGTTGTTGGGAGTTTCCAGAATTTCTAGGTAGATCTCAATGAGTGGTCAGAGATGGAGTTCTATAGTTCTGTAGAGGTGGTCATTGATACCTGGTGGTGGAGCCATGATTAAGATGGCGCAGTGGGGCACATGATTCATTTGATCAATGGTTCATGCAAAAAATTAAAAAAGAATTAACATTACAAGAAAAAAGTTGTCCCATGTAAAAATTAATAGTGGTTTCGTGCTACATTATATTCCTGAATGTGTCGGGGTGCGGGGGAGTGTTCCAAACCTACCGTGGGTTCGTTAAGGGCTGCTTCCATCACACTATAGGGATTGGCACTGCGTTTTAAGCTGAAATCTGGGCCATGATATATGCTGTCAGGTACGCTGTCCGGTTTAATTGGATGCGTATATGGCTTGAATATGATTCCCAATCTGCGGTTCATGCGTTGAGGACCAAGACACGGAATGTCCCGTGGTGCACATTACCTCAATGGGTTGACTATCTCGACCAGGCTACGTGCATGTGCCTGGTGTTTACACACGTCTACCGGGAGGTCAATCAGGTGGCGGATGCCCTTGCAAAGCGGGCATTGATTGATTTGGATGAAATGTGGTCATTTACGACGCTTGATTATTGTGCCCCACTTGTGGCGGCTGACAGAGGTGGAGTGTTGCACACTAGATTATGTAAAAATCCCTTGTATGCCTGACTCTTTTAACTTTTTTAGTTTTTTAGGGCTGGTTTTTTACCGGTCCCTGATCTTTATGATATATTCCTGAATGTGACTCTAACTTGATAATGAATTCAACGGGGTATCAACGGATTTCCCTCACCATAGTGAACCACCCCATCCAAATGAATATATCATCACATATGTGTATGGGTTGGACCACCACATACAATTTCTTGGGATTAAACTTACCTACATGGACTGAGTATTTCATCCCCGTGGGCACCTGTGTATGTTTCAAATGCCCTATTGCACCCCTATGGTTTGAGTTAGTCATTAAACTATCTCATTGGTCAACCAGCACTATGAATGGTTGGCTACGTGACATGGTCTTAATCAGTTAATGGATATCTATCCTGTTTGGTTATGTTTTAGTAAACACCCTCTATGTTTCAAACCACAAGTAATTCAAAATATTAAAATTATCAATCAAAATATTCAAATGGATTCCAATTTCATATTCATAACAGTTTTACTCAATTTGACCCATTAAAATTACATTTTCATTATTTACCATTTTTTTACTAAAACAATTTAACAAATTTGTATTCAGATCATGAATCCAGTAAAAATAGATGAAAATTGTTAAAAAATGCACAAAAAATTAGTGTGTCAAATACCCCCACCCTTAAAACATGCTTGTCCTCCGGCATAAAATATCAACAAAGAATACCAAAGGGCCTCAATGTTATCCATAATCAAATTTAAATGAAATTTAATAAAATTATTTTCAATTTTTTATGAAACAAAAAATTTTACATAAAATATCAACTAAATTTCTCAAATTTCTATTAAACAATCAAATAAATAATATTAATTTTCCCCGTTATGGAAATTATGTAACTTATCTTCTCATTGATTCATTTTCCTTGATTAATTGTTATTTAAACATGCCAAATCATGATTTACACCACATTAGAATCTTTTCACTCATCACTCATGATACAAAATCAATTATATTTATGATCATATAATGAATATGTGATTTTGATATATAGGTTTGTAAATAAACTACTATATAAAGAATAAAATAACATAAAATCATGAGGGATTTAAAATAAGTTTCATATGTCTCCAAGAAAAAATGTTGGTAGGAATTGAGTCTAAAATTAAGACTCAAAGAAGAGGATTATTGCTTAAAGCATAAATCATGGTATCAAAAGTAAATGTGTCATTAAATTATCCCCTTACAATTATAAAAACACTAGAATTCCCTAAAACACAAATAAACTATTATGATAAAGTTATTCATAATGAATGATTTTTTCACGAACATAAAATTTTCCCAACTTTTTTACAATTTTGTTCAAATACCCTTTTCATATTTTTCTTTTTAGAATTTTATATTTAAAATAGACAACACATAATTCACCTGACCACACATTATAAAAAACATAGGTATAGTAATGTTGATTTTTTGATTTACCATATAACAACACATTTTCTTTAATTTTTTTGGTTTTATTTTTTTTATTTTCCTTTTTCTATTCAAGAGTATAAGAATAATGAAGTATAACATATGAATAATAAATCCTTTTCAATTACCATAGTAGAAACACCCACATGTTTTCCATAAATTTATTTCATCCCCACCACTATGACTCCCTTCACCACCACACTTCATCTTAAAAATATCAGAAAATTACAACGACTATGATAGAAATGGGTAAAAATGGTTTGAAATAGGGTTCAATCCTAGAAAGGATAGTCATGGTCTCAATGGGAAAAACATGGACTGATGTATAGGTGGTATTAATCGATAAGGGATTTTCAAAATACTCCTCAATCATTTTAATTTTTTTTCTTATATTCAAATATTTTATAAGTTGAAATTTATGTTCTATTATGTGACATGTCCCAAATCACTCAATAAATATGCACAAATATAAATAATAAGTAATTCATATAGAAATGTTCTCAGTAATTATAAATTTGATATTTGACAATGACACACTCGTATGAATAATGATAAAAAATCATTTCACTTGAATTTAAAAAATTTAAAAGATTGAAAAATCTGTGTTAAATTTAATTCATATAAATAAAATAATTCCCTTAAATAACGAGTCCTCGTTTTATTATCCATGGTTCATTTTAACAATCCAATTATTCATTTTACTCATTCAATAATGTTTACATTAAAATATAAAGCATGGCATAAAAATATTCCTAAGAAACTCATGTCTCCATGTTAAGTCATCAAAATCACAATTCTGGTGTGGGAAAGAAATTCTAATTTAATGATCGAAACATGTTTTAAACAAAAAAATGAAGGGTTTTTAAAATATAATCATAAAAGTGAACTCTATTTTAAATTAATGACTTGGTCTTCTTACACAACTACTTTGGGGATACCATTTTCTTTCCTGCCATTTAATCCTATAAAAAACACATACCAATTTATAGACCATTACATTAAAGCTTAAATGTGTGGTTTAAGAGGTAATTGAGTCCTAAAACTTAATAAAACATTAAAACATAGGTTTCCTCCTAGAAACGTATTTGTTTAATGTCATTCACCTAACCTGTTCTCCATGGATGACATCAGTATATGGGTTTGAGAAGTCTGAGAACCTATACTGGTTCTTAAGCTAAACATCCATAGAACTCTTTCATTATTTTTTCATTTACAATGTATGGGTTTAATTCTTCTTCATTATTGATTCGAATGAGACCAATATGAAAAAAATTAGTAAAAATAAAAGTCCCTTCCCACATATAATGAATCATACTCGGAATTAACTTTTGATTGGAATTATGGAGCATAACATGGTCTCCAGGTTTAATATTTTTTGGTTGAATGTTTTTTTCATGTGCCGCTTTGGTTCATTATTTTTAAATTTTTTAATTTTTAAAATATTACCTTATGTTTTCTTCAAATTCCTATAATTTATTTATTTTTCTCTTCTATCACTCGATAAAAAAATACACCTTTTTAACATCAAAATACGTTTGGTACTCTAATTCCATTGATATATGGAAACATTTTCCATAAATAAATCCGTAGGGGGTTATATCTATAGCTGTCTTCTATACTATTCGGTAAACCCAAAAAGATTCTTCAAGCTTTAGGTTCTAATCATTTTGTTTTGGTTTGAAATTTTTTACTAAAATAACATTAATCTACTAGTCGAAAACTTCATCTTGACTATTTTTTGGGGATGGTAAGGTGTAAAAGCATTGTAGTGAACCGCATACTTTTTAAGAATAGACTCCATTGTTCTATTGCAAAAATGTGACCATTGTTCTCTAATGATGACTCTTGTATTTCCAAACGGAAAAAAGATGTTGGCCCAAAAAAATCACACAAAATTTTATCATCATCAGTCATGGTGTCTTTATCTTCACCCAATTTAGATACATATTCTATATACAATAAAATAAAATAAATAAAGTAATACATGGGAAAGGGTCTCCTAAAATCAATTCCACAAACATCAAATATTTCACAAAATTATGGTTATTTGGGGAATCTATTTGCTCAATGAAATATTTCTAGAAAATTGACACTTTTCACATGTTTTACATTTATAATGAGCATATTTTAAAATTTTCAACAATATATTTGATATTACAATACTTTTTAGTCATTCTTAAAGGTCCAAAGTGACTTACACAAGATAATGTATGAAAAAATTGAAAAAAATATTCTATTTCACTTTATAATATTAATTTTAATATTACTTAGTCATGAAAATTTTCAAAATAATGGGATCCTACTATATGTAGAATCTAGATTTAGATGTTATTTTATTATTCTGATTGGTGTTAAAGGAACTAGGTACATGAGATGTGGTCAAATAATTTACTATGTTATCATACCATGGTACATAATATCTCATGATTTAGAGTGTCTCTCTAGGTATGTGATCAAAAAGTGGGATAAGATCTAGAATTTTTATTTTAGAAATGTTGGGTTGCCTACTAAGGTGATCTTCCACTTAGTTATTAGCATATTTTTTGTCTTAAATATCTATTTTAAACTCCTATAAGAGTATTATCCATCTTAATGGACTTTTTTAGGAATCATCCATCTTTATCGATTAAAGATATGTTGTATGGTCAAAAAATAAAACTACTTTAGTTCCATGTAAATATGACATCAATTTATCTAATGAAAATACAAAAACATGAAACATATTTTCATTGGTTGTGTAATTTATTTGAGTGGAATCTATGTTTCTTCAAGAATTGACTGTGACATTGGGTTTTCCTTCAATTATTTGGGAAAGAACTTTTCATTTGTCTTGGTTGGATGTATTGTAAAAAAACTCAAATGGATATTCCCACTTTATTGGTTTCATTGTCAGTGGGATTATTATCCTCTATTTCAGATCATCAAATGCCTCTAAAAAATATTTATTAAAAAATGTCAGATTCTTTTAAGAGAAATCGTGAAATTGGAAGAGAGATATTACTAAAGCCCATGATGAATCTTTTATAAAATAACATGTTACCTAAAAAATATCTAATGTGTCTCACATGGGTGGGATAAAGCAAATATTTAATACACTTAATTTGTTTACTAATCCACCTTAATGAATTTTGTTAATTGATATATGCTAACAATATTTATTTTTCCTCTATAGAGTGAAATTTTTAAAAGTTCAAAACCATATTTTCCTCTATGCATGTTGTCAAAAATTTTTATTGATTCCACAAGAAATGGTCAATTGAGTTTCCAAAAATAGTAATCTAACTATGAAATACCTCAATTTAGTATTCAATTTGATCTATGAAAATTCTTACCATACATCGCAGAAATGTTCATTGGGAATTGCACAATCTAAAAAGGATCATCTTATTTCAAAAGGGCCTAAAATGATAGGTTATTTCGTCATATCTTGGCCTTTTGTTGAAATTTGTACCTGAAAATAACCAAAAAAACATCCAAAATGATGTAATGTGTCTTACTTACTACCCTTTATATAATTTCATCAATTAATGGGATAGTTAATTGATCTGTTAGGTTACTTATTTAAACTTTCTATAATCAATATATACCCTCATACTATTTTTGATTTTCATTAGAAGTAATTCATTATTATCAATTTCCACAATGGTCAAACCAATTTTCCTGGGTACCACATGGATGGGGTTGACCCATTAGTAGACAAAAAAGTGGGAAATGATGTCAACCACAAAATGTTTTTCAATTTATTTTTTCATAACTTCAATGATATTGGGGTTACGACTTCTCTGGGACAACCTAATAGGTCAAGGGTCATCTTCTAGAAAATCTATGGGAACATATCATGGTTTTGATTCTAGGTATATCTCATAAACACTATAAAATGGCTCTGGGATTTCTTTTCAAATGGCCAATCAAAGGATTCTCTTGAGATTCAATTAGATTATTGGAAATGATCACTATCGATATTTTTCTCCAAAAAAGATTCACAAATTTTAAGTTACATTGGATGGGTTTCAATTAAAGATTTGGGGGTTGTTCTATGGATGACAATGAATTAAAATTCCCCACAAGAAAATCATGAATTTCTTTGGTAAATTGTGTCATATTTTTTTATAGAAAATAATAAATAAATTAATAGGATATTTTTTTAGAGGAAGAATTTTCATTTTTTATACTCTATCATTACCTTTTGTTTTAATAAAAAATTGATCTCCCAAGGCTAAGAATTATCTAATCATACATTAATATTGTATTGGATCAATACCTATTTCAGAGAGAATTTAATAGAGGTAATGTTTTTTGAAGGGTTCAATTAGTATTAATCATTATTGAAGTTCACCTTGTTTTCTCCCAACTACATGGTTAAGGTTAATCCGTGAACATTTATGGTATTTTTGAATTTTATAAGTAATGGTATTCCCAAAATAATGGGTGAATGACTTGGTGAACTATCTTCCTCTATAGTGAGTACATATAATTCTATTTAAAAAATGTGTCCTCCAACTCTTACTAGAACATCCTCCACCACTCAATCTTGGAAAATATTCTATTAGTTTTCTAGATTCACAATTTCTCTTGTGGGATTCTGTTAAAGTATTCTCAAATATGTATAGATAGATATAGGTATTACATTAATGGAACCACTAAGATCGCCCAAATCATTAAAAAATTCTAAAGAACCCATTGTGTAACACATGAAAAATGTCCATATATCTTGACATTTTTTGGGAAATGGCGGTGTGATCCTGGCTGAGACACTCCTTCAAAAACTAAATCTTTCATCCCCATCACACATCGTTATCTTAGTGAATATTTATTTGAGAAACATAACTTATTTTTTGATTCGGAATATTCCCATTGGGAATGAAATGCTGATTTCAAATTTACAAAAGGCTTACAAGATCTCCCTTTGAAGTTTATCTTCCCAAATATTTTTTGATCGAGTTAAATCAGAAGGTAATGGTACCTTGTTGTATTTTTTCTACCTTTTTTTCCTTTTTAATTGATTTTAGAAACTCTTTCGGGTGGAAGAGTCGATTTTCATGGTTTTGTTTAGAATTATCCAATTTACTTGGTTTAGGATGTGGAAGATATCTTCCACTTTACACTAATATTCTATTTGAGATTTTGGATTGTTTAGGCTACAAAAGTTCATCAATTCTTAGTTATAATATCCTATAATGTATTTAACTAGCTGGAAAAATCATTAAATATTTTTAACACCACAACATTAGAATGTATATATTGGTTCATTGTTGATGGTCTGTTGGTTTATGGTTTCTCAAAATTATTTTGTTGGAATGGTGGTGTGTGAAAGTATTATTGTTGATTGAAGTGTTTTTTGCAAGATTGTTAGAATAGTACAAGGTTTTGATCATTCTATTATAAAGGTCTATGATTGTAAAAATATGGTATGGACAAGTTTTTTTACCTATGGATCCCTATTATGATTTTCTTTCCCTCAATTTTTGATTCTGTTGAAATTTTCTTGGATAGAATACTGATTCACAACTCTTCATACCCAGTATCTCAGCACAGTGATCTATGTAATAATTGGCTGGTAAACATAATCCACATACTTATTGGGGATATGGTTTCTCACTCAATTTCATTAAAGCCACCAGTCTCACCATGATTTTCAATTCATCAATTTTAGTTTATAGTAAAGTTGATGAGGCAAAAGTACATATCTCATGAATATATCTCATACCAGTAACTCTTGTTCTGAATTTTTGTGAAATTTGAGGTATCTTATTAGTGATATTGTCGGATTATATTTGTTATTTTTCAATCAATTCTCCCTGGAGTACGCATTCCAATTGTTCCTATTATTTTTCATAAATCCTTTGTAGAAGACGACCATGAATTGGTGCCCTTACACTATTTGATGTGGGCATCTTGCACTAAGCATCTTCAAATGTACCTATTATTTTTAGATAGTCTAACCACAAGCTTATCGAATTGAATATATCTTATTTATAATTTCTATGATCTTGTAAGGTGGGAAAAAATTGGGTATGAATATTTTCTAATGATTATCTATGTTATGGAACTCTCCCTAATGTAAGTTATAGAAACACTCTTCAGATACTCCTTCAAGTGAAAAGGGTAATTCCCTCCACATGATACTATCCTTAGATAACCCTATTGGCTAGAAACATAAACTAACAAAACCAAATTCTTTGTTTTCTTGATTTGGTTATTATACTATAAATCCCTAGAATTTAGATAGAACAATAATCATGTTAACCTGTAAATCAAAATCACTCTTATGTAAGAATGTTTAACTAGTTTTTTTGTTGGAAAATTGTGGGTCATAAAGGACCCATAAGGGCTGTTGTGGATTTATTTCAATGATAGGATGTTCATAAAGAATACTTGATTTTTTCAAAATAAATAACAAAAATTCAAGATTAAGAATGAAGTTAACAGACTTATTTCTATATTTGGTTCTAAAATTAATATTTTCCCATTCGAGGTCTTAGTCATGAAACTTTTTCGGGTCATATGAAAACTAAATACCCAAAAGTAGTGTTAATATTTATTCACACCTATCATAGAGTGTTTAAAAATAAATTTATTTTCCCCTAGGGGTTGTATTAGTAGTAACTCAGAATACATCTCCAGATAGAAGTGTTTTAATATATGTGTCACTTATGAAACATTAAATAAAATAAAAATATATTAAATATTGGAGTGAAAGGGGACATAGAGTTAATGAAATTTAAATGAGGGAAGTTATTTTATTTAGTTTAGGTTCTCCCATTTTTTAAATATATCAAGGTTTTAAAAAAATGAATCTTTTTTTGATTAAAATAAATAGGTGAATAGAGTAACAAACCTTTCTCTTTATTCACAATTTTTTTATATTTATAAATTTGAGGAAGTAAAAATGGGAATTAATTAAATTATTTAGGAAATACCAACAGTAGTATTGAAATTTCCAAAATATTAAAATTAGTGAATAATTAATTCCTCACATGTTTAGTAATCACTAAATAACGCATCTTCTTGATTTTTTGATCAACCAATCGATACTATCCCAAAATAAATCAGTGGGATAATATATTATTAAATAAAATAAATTTAAAATTTCCTAATTAAATAAAAAATATTCATATTTAATTTAAATTCAGAAATTATTAAATTGAAATCCATTCAATTAAATTTAAATTAATTGTTTATTTTGAAAACATTCAAAACTCAAACATCACAAAGGTATCCCCTTTCCCTTCACCCAACCATAAGGGATTATACCCCTCTATACAAGGAGGATTATTAAATAATATAAACAATGAGAGATAATGTGGATGATAATAAATTGAATTATAGAAAAGAAGGGGATAGTAAGTGGAATATACTCTTCTTCTAGCCTGTGGCTCTTATAGCATATGGTTGATTTAGAGAGAGGGTCCTCCACTTTGTTAGTTGGTTTCCTCATCTTCTCTATGTTTTTATTATCTCCTACTCAATGGTTGTGGGTTACTTCCCCTTTTGTAAGTAGTGATGGGTATATCCTCAGCCTCCATATATTTTAAAGATCCCTTCTGGTCCTAGATACATTAAATTTAAAACACACAAAGATAATCGGGGTTTATGATTTTTTCATCTAGACTGAAATTTGTGTGGGGAAGTCCTTTGGGGAATCCTTTATTTCATGTATGGTGTGCTCAGCTCATTCCATTCATGGAAGTAGGGACTCCTGGAGATATGGTAGCAGGACTAAAACTCTCTAGGAAATAAGTGGTCTTTGGTGCATGGCAGCAACACTCATCCTTCATCTGACCTCTTAAGTGGATAGATGAAACATGATGCAGGCTAGTGGTAGTCTACCAAGGGTATAGAGGTTGTACCTAGTGGTTATATAATTTGTTTGTGGAAGTGGATCATGGTTTGATCTCATGTTGTTTAGCCATTGTAGATTCTGGTTAAGGAGTGGCATTATGATGGTGGATGATGAAGAAGGACAATAGTAGGGGGAGTAATATGGTGCATGGAATCAGTGAGTAGTGTGGATGACTCTTTATTCATGGTTGAAAGATCCTTATACATGGTGGGAGATATAATCTTTTATATGGAGGATTCATGGGAATCTATTGGTGATAAGAGGATGAGGAAATCATTGGTAGTGGATAGAATCTTTAGGTAGAGCTCAAGTAACGGTCAGAGATGGTGTTCTATAGTACTGTAGAGGTGTTCGTCGATGATAGGTGGAAGAGCTCTAGACGATATGGAGAGGTGGGGTGTGGGATTCATTTGAGAATAAGTGTACATGAAAAATTTAAAAAGGATGAATAATAGTGTTATAATGTCCTCCAACATCAAAATGTACAGTGATTTGACACTCCTTTATAATCCTGCGTGTGGATCTCACTTAGAAATTAAGTAAATGGGGGGGGGGGGGTTCAGAGGATGCCCCATTCTATCCTAGACCACCCTATCATCTAATTTCTATCCTCTCATTTGTTTGTGGGTTTCTCCACCACATGCATTATCTCAGTATTTTACCTGCCTATGTGGTCCTTGGATTTTATCCCCACAGGCCCATGGGCATGGGCCAAATGCTACCTTTCACCCATCTAGTTCAATATTGCCTTCCCACTTGGCCCTTGATTGAACAGACATATAAAGTCCTAGCTAAGTGAATTGGTATTATTCAGTTGAGGGCTATCAAGGATCTTGGGTTATTTTTGGGAAAACACAATGCTAGTTTCAAACCACAACTAATTCAAAATACTAAAATTATCAATCTAAATAATAAAATGAATAAAAATTTCATGTTCTTAAAATTTTTAATCAATTTTAACCATTCAAATTATATTTTATTATTTTCCTTTTATTTATTGAAAAAATCTAACCCATGGGTATTAAGTTCAAGAGTCCATTAAAAACACCAAAAAATTGATTAAAATGAATAAAAATGAGTGCATCAAACCTTCTCCCTTTACGTGTTCAGGATCTTGAGGAACATTTGAGGAAAGAAAGTGCTTCTGGTAGAGTGAATTTGGATTCAATCTAGGTAAAAATAATTCCATGACTGTTTCTTGGTCATTATATTTTAATTTTCGGAAGATTCAGGGGATTATATATTTTAAAAACAATGGATTTTGAGAGACTCTAAAAAGGTGAATGGTTATGGTTCACAGTTAGTTTAACAATGTGATAAACCTAAAATATTCCATTGTGAGGTTCCAGTTGTGTTTTTTATAGTTTTAGCATAGTTAGTAAATCTATATGACATGGATAGTGAATCATGTGGGGTGCCTAGTGATTTTCTTAGAGTATCACACGGTTTGAGAATAGTCGTAACAAACTATATGAATATACAATGAAAATTGTGAACCCCCAAACAGAATGTATAATAGGGGTGCACAATTATGGTGCATGGTTTGTTTGACCATGCATCATCCACTAAGAAACTATGTGACCCCTTCTAAACAGTAAAAACAAGGGATTTTACATTTTCTTCCTTGGTCAGTTTTATGTATAATCACCCCCTAATATCATTTTGACTCATCCTAAACCTCTCATAGTTCTATTGAGGACATTAACTTTGTATTATTGGCATAAATTCTTCATTCTTGATGGATCATCTCGATGTATAATGAGTTTTGTTATTGTTTCTCCTCTTCTTTGTAGATCTACTATAGAATTATTCTCCTCTCGTATTATTAGAACCTAGTTAGTATTTGATTCCTAATCAAATTGGTTTTATAGAAGATATTTATGTTTATTATGGATCTAGTATCATGATGACCTCTTATACTCTTCCCTGAACTCATGTTTCAATGCTAGTTTCCATTTCCTCCTTTTTGAGGTAGGTTTTTCTATACAATGGGTTAATTCTATGAATTTGTAATCATTTTTACCAAATTTATTTGGTTTATTAACTAAACTGGAGTTATTTTTGGTTTCAAGGTATTTTTTGGAATGATTCATGTTTTTAAAGAGTTAATTATTTAAAAATGTGTTTTCTCACACCAAGAGTTTGATTAAATTTTTGATTGGTGGTTTTGATTTTTAAATAGGTTTTCAAATATAAAGGCGTATTTTTTTATATAAACATGATTAATATATTGTGAGTTGATTTTGAAATGTATTTAGAAAAAATTGGAACATTGGGAACCTTATCTTCATTGGTAAAAGTTCATAAGTGAACCTAGTGTGATTGGAACGAATATGGGTTACTTTTGAGATGTCAATGGAATATGGAATGACTCAATTTTTATTGGTACCAAAAAATTCATACATTAGTATTTTTTATGTATAATAGATATTTCTATAGGGTATGGCTTGACACTGAGTGAATTTTTATATAATATTTTCTTATCTCTTGTTGGATTTAGTAATGGACAGTTTCTAAAATGTTTTCATATGAGGTTGTATCACATGGTTTCACATTACTGATTATTTCATGTATATGTGTTAACTTATTTACATTATGGTATGTAGATATTCTTTCCTATTTTTTCACGTATTCTGTTTATATTCTAGGTTTCAGTGATATAAATTTCTTTTATGAATAACCAAAAGAAAGTGATTTACAAATGGTTTTGAATTTATTAAACTTTTTCATAAGTATACTTCTTTTTTAAAAGATAGAACTTATGCATTTGTGATACAAGACCTTTTATAGAATCTATGGTGGTGTCCAACTAGGATTTCGACTCACACAATACATTTCACTTTGGGTGGTTGTATATGTTTTTTTACGACTTAGGTAAAAAAAGGAAATGTGTAGTATGTATACTTATCTTTAAAATGATTCATTCATTGTGAGATGGATTTGAGGTGACAGTTGGTCACATAGAGACTTGTTGACATTGTATTTTCATACTTTCTTATTTTTACAATTTTTATTTTGTTTTATTTATCTTGATTTTATCTTTTGGTTCCACCTTATATTATGTTTTTATGTCATATTGTTTTATACAATAATTTTTCCTATTATCCAATTTCACCTCACCAACATGAAGGGCTAGCTCAGGTGGCTTATGTAGTCAGATCAAATTGTTTTGTTATATTATATTCATTTTCTAGTAATAAAATCTACATATAATTTGGAAAATTTCCATATATACATATATTTATATTATCTTATTTATTCTTATAAAAAAATAATAACCTGTGAAAACTATAGAAAAATCTATATCTTCTAGGTGAAGTGAAAAGAGGATGAGAAACATGTTATACATGAAACTATGGTAGTTTGTGACATTAGTGTTAATAATTACTTATTTGTTCATAAGTTTTATATTCACCATTTCTCAACTACATATTTTTGGAATTTAGAATGAATATTCCCTCGTATTATTTATCTGTCCCCAATCTGGGTAAGTACCACTGGGGGTGTATCAATGGAACACTCTTTTTATGAATTCTCATAATTAAATATCTTGAACATATTAATGTTATTGATTTAACAATGATATCTCATAGATTCACCCATGGAATATTAATTAAGAGATAGAGAGAATAATATAGTGTATAAATTATTTAAACTACCTAATTCTTTTGATGATGGTTATACGACCCAATATTGATACTCTATTATCTTCACTAATTCAATTACAATAAGGAATAAAAAATTTCCTCCATCAATTTATGAGTATATTTAATGATACACTGACAATTCAAAACAGTGTTCCGATCATGAAAGGCCTTCATGTAATGGTGTTCTTTCTAAAACTAGATGTTGATCTTTATCTTTGTGTATATGGATTAGTAAGTCTATATGTTTACTCTCATAATACATCATATGTTATTCCATTCATGAGACTCCTTCTAGATCTAGAGTGATTTGGAAAATCCTAAACATTAATGAATACTTAAGTGCATAAAAAATATACTTCTTTATTATAGAAACCAAATATTGAATCATTTCTTCTCTATATTTAATACTAGATGATTCAAAGTCTCATAATTCTCACTCATTGAATATGACTTCCCAATTCATCACCCTCGTTAATTCTTAAAAAACATTAAATTTTAATCATATAGAATAATTCCACATGAATATACTTCTCTATATTAAAAATATTTAAAATCCATGATCATTAGAAGGAATGATCTTATCTCATTTAAATTATCCAAATAATATCTTGATTTATTTTTCATTGAAATCAGTTATATAACCATTCAAATATTTATATCAATATCTTAAGTCCCCATGAAATTTTCCTCATTTAATTTTCCAAAAAAATACACTTCCTTAATCTCAGTGATGTGCTACACATGGATGACCTTGTTCATCTTTTTTGTGTACACTTTCCTATTTCTGGGTACAAATATCATCTTATATTACTTAACCTCTATATGATAAATTTAAATCACAAAGTATAATCATCCCTTGATAATTTTAAATAAGATAATTTTACGATATCATAAAGGTCTATAAATATCATACTCTAACATATTACTCTCATTTGGATCTCTCTCATTCTCATAGGATCAATTATGGATTTATTCATTGACTCATAGTATCATGGACTATTATTGAGTTGAAAATTTATGATACATGAATCCATGAAGACCATATTAAGAATAATCTAATTACACTACATGTAGTAACCAAATTATTTGTATCATCCATGTATTTGGATGAACTATATATTTATCCTCAATCGACCATGTGAAATAATGGTTAGAATATCGACTATATGAATGGAATGAATTTAAGTCTAAACCCCATTATCGAAATAAAAAACATTAGATTAATCAATTGAACATCTAATTGACTATGCATATAAACCATGAATTTATTATTCTCACACAATCAACAGATTAACATGTCTAGAATCAATATATCATGATAAAAATATAATTAACCCTACCTATTTTCATATTACCATTGTATAGGTAATTTGATTTTCAGATTATCTCTCTATAGGTAATTAAATTCTCACATTACCTTTGCAAAGATTAGTTACATCCCATGTTACATTTCAATATGTAAAGGAATGTTGGGAATACCATTATGCAATTCAGGAATCTTTTTTTATACCATTATAGAGATGTAGAAATATTATACTTTCTCTATAAAACACATATTGTAATAGATAGAATAAAAGAATCCTAAATACATTGGAAACAATTGTTCTCTTTTTTTTGATGGGTAGTTTTATCCCATTATTAATAAAATATGAGAATGGATTTATTTTAAATGTTTTTAGGGGATATTTGAGTATACCTAACAAAAATATACATAATTGTTACATCAGTTTAGTTTAATATTCAATACATAACAAAATTATACATGTTTTGAAACTATTAAGGTTTAGTGTCATTGGAGACTACATACATAATCATATTATTTCATAAAATATATTCAATATCTCAAATAAAAGTTTCCTATGATATTATCCTTCTAAAATATACCCTACGTAGAACTATTCTTCATAACCTAGTGAAAATGGAATCATAAACAAAACATGATCCATGATAGCATTTCAAAATCTTGAGAACATGTTGTTGGAACTTTTTGACATAATATTATTTATAGAAATCATTTCATTTTTCAAGGATCATATAAAATATCATCATAGTGTATTGGGTTCACTCCCTATTCAATCATTTCCTTAATCAATGTTCTCTCAAAAACCTATCATAGTGTAAACGTGCTTTATTTAACTAGGTTCAATCCTCATTCCAGTCCATCTTATCTCATGAGATATCCATCATTACCCAGTATGTTAGAGATACATATAATTTCAGGACCACATATCACATAATTAAAATCATACATACGTGTTCCAAAATATCATAACAACATTCTTCATCTCATCATAGAATAACACATAAAAATGGGGTTTATAAACATATAATCATCATGTAATCTTAATCCATCTATAGAAAATAATTGGATGGTGTCATAAGAGAATTCAATATCTCACCTCAACTCAAATAATCCTTGGAAGGATATGGTTTTTATGTAATCATACTAAAATGGTAATCATCATAAGTCATACAAATTTTTTTATGGAATCCTAATAGAAGATCTCTAATTTAGTGTAATAATACATAAAGAACATTTTAATAGATGAAAAATATCTATCTAAAATGAATGAAAAATTCTATTTTAAAATAAAGAGAATAATTCACTTTATTTCGATAAAATTATTATTTAAAATTCCAATAAAAAAAGGGAATGTAATTTTTTTAAACCCATTAAAACTTTTAAATTAACTACCATTAATGAGTAACAACATGATATTTGGAAAATTAACTTATACTATATAATTTGAAATAAAACATTACATTCCCACTTTTTAAAAAAATTAAAAGTATATCATATGAATAAAGTTTAAAAGGAATCATTCTAATCATTTTTAAATTATCCAATGGTATTAAAAATAAAATTTTCCAATAATTTAGGGTCAGATAAACAAATCCATAAATATTATGATTAAATTGTATAGGTAGGATAATTATTTTGGATTCAAGAGGGGAAATAAAGTCGGTTTTTTATAAACACATTTCTCTATTCGTTTTAGAACCACAAAGTGTAGAAATATTTGAAGAATATGAAAAACAAAAAAATAACTATAAGTGAAAAAATAAATTGATTTTAAAGGATACTAATTATATATTTTTTGAAAATATAAATTCTAGATTGTATATCTTAAAAATAAATGAGAATGTATCATAAACCCTTACCTCAAATATTTCCATGATTCGTATGGGTTTATACTTATGGTAATTAAAATATATAGTAATTATAAATCTATTACAACAAAATATTAATATATATAAATATATTCTTAAATAAGATTCTGTTATAATTTCCAATTACTCTTTTATAACAATTCTTCATTACAAGCATAATTTGGGTGAAAGTGAGTAAGTTTTTAATGTATGTTTCATCTTGAAGGTTCCATTACATTGATATAAATCACGGTAAACTTATAAAAAATATAAATAATATTATAAATATCATATTTTTTTATTATGTATAATTTTATGACCATTTATAAAAAAAAGTGGTGAAAAATTAATCACATCACTTTATGAATAAGGTAGTTTGTTTATATGCACTAGTGATATCTCCACTTCTAATAGATTGAATAAAATAATTTTAAATAGTAAATAACCTTTAAAAATCATTAATATATCATAAATATAATATATATTTATTTAGTATATTTTTATTCCCATCCACTAAGTGAGGTAATTAAAAATAAATTTCATCACTTCATGGTGGTGGAATTCTACACATTTGTATAAGTTACTTTGTCATTTTCAAAAGGATATAAAGGTAAGAATCTTAGTAAGATATTTTAATTTAATTTGTATAACTATTTCATATATATAATATCCAAAAATTAAATCTATCTTAATAAAAAAATTAAAGGTGTTGATAGAATATTATAAACAATATTTTTGTGGAGATAGTGGTATGTATGTACCATCGAGCGATGATTTCATTCCCCATTGGATGAACAAGGAGATGAAAATGGTTGTTCATAGAATATATTAAAATTTTATATATCTATTAAACTTATTTAGTCATGTGGATATGGTTATATAATATTTTCTTGATGATGAAGAAGAAACAAACTCCAAAAATATTAGAATGGATATATAACTCTTCTTTGAAAAAACTCATTTCAAACTCCTCTTAAGGACCATTGGGTTGGTGTTTTAAGAATCAAAGAAACTATATAATGTGTATATAGAAGTCTATCAGGTAATTTTGTAGGTTTGTATTGATATAAATCTCTAATGTGGTGTTTAGGATATATGAAATGGTGTTCCCTTTTATAAGTTAGGGGAGTAGTAGAGGTGTAATTATTGAGAATATTAAAATATAATAATGTCAATAACATCGAATAATGGCTCCAAAGTAACTCAATTTAAAAAATTTGATGTAATAGGATATATATAACTCCATCCTATATGATGTATAAAATTGTTAACGTCATATAAACCCTTTTCTCTTTTAGTTAACCCCACATTAACCCCTTTTATCATTTATAGAAGAAATAAATTATTTCCATGGTTACTATCTATTATGAACAAAAATAAAAGCTCCCACATTACCAAATTTGGACATAATAATTAAAAATATGTACTTTTTATCAAATTATATTTATATATGTTTAGTAAATTTGATTTAATTTAAGATCACAAAATGCAACCAAAAGTGTTTTGGGAGAAAATTATTTTCAGTATAAAACAAAATTAATTCTCAATTTTTTCTTCGTAAAAACAATTAAATTAATTTTATTAAATTTGATAGAATAAATAATTTTAAATGTTTACTTAATATAATCACCCCATTTTTAATAATTTAATTTATTATGATAAAATAAATTTCACCCATAAAATATGTTTTTGAAAAAAAACAAATATCCCTTTTTACCTTCAAATGATTTTTATTTTCATTTCTAAAGAATTGAAAACAAATGAATTTTTTATGCATATATAAAGTATATTTTTATTTATTATTTTTACAATGTATATTAATTTTTAAATAATATAATAAAAACATTAAATGAAATATAAATGATAAGAACCATGCTTATGAACAAAAATATTTCATAATGGTTATTTAGGATCAATAGTTTTTATAAGTGAATTAGAAATTATATTCAAAACTTTTATTTATATTAAATACCATATAAAATTATAAATATTATCATTTATTAATCAAATAATTCAATTTTCTTGTAACACCGTAGAAAAAAGGTATTCCCACTATTATGTTTAAGAGCCTTTTTCTTGGGTCTAAGGACACTAAGAATGTATTGAGTGATTTTTAGTGGTACCTGGGATGGGAAATACCTATAGGTAACCTCTATAAAATAAATGTTTAATTTATGGTGTAAATGGATCATGGGTAAAAATATATAAAAATTATTTGTGGTGTATATCCATTTATGATGTAAACCCTATTTTTAAGTCGTAAATATGTTGATAAATATTTTTAACATCAAGCAATGTATTTTTTAGTGGACATGTTTCATTGGGATTTAACAGCATAAAAACCTAGTTTATGATTTAAAATATTCATTCCCAATATTTTTTATGTGATTTAATCCTAAATCATAATTCACATTATTTCATTATTCCCTCTCATAGACCCGAGGCTCTTTCAGATAATTATTGGTGTCTCCTGTTCTAGACCACTTTTTTCGGTACTCAATATCCAGAGTGGTTTCACTAAATATCTATTTGTGAGTGATTTTTGTTTCTTCAGCATTACCATTATTGTTTACAATTACTTTAGTCCATTTTATTGGGTTTTTTGATAATGAATTGAATTTTTTGTGGTGCTTTATAGATTAATTATTTGATCTCCTTCGGAGGCTAACCCTTATCTTGGTTCTGGTGTGGCGGGTGTGTTTATCAAGATATGTGGGATGTAGCCTATATGTTGGATATTTTTTATTATTTAACACAATTATAAGATGTGGGAATCATTATTAGGTCCTCTATTATAATATCTTATTTCCTTCCAGTGTTAGTGGATCCCATTGCGGGTATTGTTTAACTAGAGTTTAGGGTAGATGGTTATATGTCTGGACTATATTAGATGAATCATATTACTTTGTTTTTTATTAATTGGTTTTATAAATACTATTTAATTTTTTTATTTGAATAAATGGATTTGTTAAAAAATATATGATTTCCAATGTTTTTTAAAAAGAAATTGGTGTTTTCAAGTCATTGTGAGATGATTGAGAAAAGGGTCTTTAAACCTTCTTTTAGGAAAATAAATCGTTGTGTATTTGTTTGTTAAATGTGAAACTCTTTGAAACAATTTAAAAAACATTTCCCATTAGAATCCTTGTTTACATAGGTGGTGTGTATCTTATGTTCATAATCCATTTTTCTATCTGTAGGTTCACTCATGGGGTATTCTTCTTTTATTATGGCCAATTGTTCAAGAGGATTTTGGTTGACATTGTTGGGGAAATAAATCATGGGTGTCCCTATCCTCCGTACTCCATTGATATAAGAAATTAAGTGGAAATTAGTTATTGATTATGGTATTAATAGTCTAATATCATGGCCTGTTTTGATCATTATACAATTTACCATTATTCTTTGACTGTACTATTTTTTCCTAAGATAAATTATTTGATTTTGATGAATGGTTATAGAAAATTATATCTTTAAAACTATTTTACCTGGATTGTTTTAAAATGGTGGAAAATGAAAATATTTACCATTTTTTTATATAAAACCATTTTACCACTTATAATTCCATGTTTTCTTCCAAATGAGTATAGAGGGATTATTTTCATAAAGACTTGATATTGAACACCTTGGCGGGATTCTACTGAGACTATTTCGATCAATCCCTTCACACCCCTTTGATGGTGTGTTTACATGATTATGTAATTTTTTATAGGGAAAGTTATGGAACTATGGTGGGGTGTTGTAGTTTTTGTTAGTAGTTTTTTTTTGTAGATGGTGGAATATTGTCAGTATATCACTGGTGTAGTTTCAATATATTTTCATTTTCCTTTTTTCAGACTTTTAACAATTCATTTTATTCGGGTTTTTTAGTTTTATTACTACCTATATTTATTATTAGATGTGGAATATACTTATTTTTTTATTCCACTATTATGTAATATATATATATATATATATTCCATTTATCTTATTTCGGTTTGGAAAATTCATGAACTCTACTTATGTTTTGAGGCTATAGATCTAGTCACCAGCATGCGGGGATTGATAATTACATTCTAGTATGGTGTTAATTGGGGTATATGTGAGTTTGTCAGGGAAAGTAAAGTAAATTTGTTATAAATTTGTATCAATGGTATATTTTCCATAAGATTCCATGTATTGAGTCATTTAAAAGACCGGATATGGTAATATCACAACATTAAAGAAAGGGTGTGGGGATTTTCTAGCAATATCATGTCTTGAAAAGACTAATGTTACTATGCGATGATGTTATGTGTGTATCCTATATTGATTTCATGATCTAATAATTGGTTTTACTCTTATAGTTTTCTATTATGAATAAGGATGATCCTATTTTCAGATAGTTTCTCCTCTTTTCATTATGTATTGTTATACCAATGAGATATCTTACATAGGTTTCACATATGGGTATAGTAGATTCTAATCATGGGAATTAGAATTTGAATCAGATTATTATTGTGGTTATCATGTGTGATTTTTTTTCAGTTGGGAAGAATATAACATGAGTTCAGGATCAATTTATTGAGACCTAACCAAGACCTGAGAAGGGAAATGATCAATCATTATAGTTTGTATGAAACAATTACCATATTTTAATGGTATGAATTATCCTCAATAGCTAGAGTACTTTTTAGAAAATACCAATTAGAAAATATAATTATTAAATATAATTTATACCATCAAGGTGAGTTTTGTACCATTCAAACATGTAGGTCTTATCATCAAATTATGGGATTAATTGGTTATGTATATATTCATATATTCTTGAAGTAGAATTGTTTTAATAAAATATCTTTTTAGTAGTTCCATTCAGACTATCTGATGAAGTAAAATTCTCTAGATTCATCTCATTGAAATAAGGAGACAGTTTTTTGTCATAGTACCCTAATCGGTTTATGGATATGGTTTTCTTTTCTAGAGGGGGAAAATAATTATTTGATAAAAACTCATAAATACTGATAACGATTATGACTAGATTGTCACGACCCGTCCTCGGGGCCCGTGCCGTGACTACCCCAAGCCCGCCTTCCATAGGCCAGGGGCTGGCGACTAGAACCAAAGGCGTAAAATCCCGATAACTGGGAAGGCATTGCCTTTATAAAAGAAAACAAGAACCACAGAGTACAAGCGGAAGAAGTAAACACTAAGTAAAAACTGAGTACAAAAGTAATTGCGGAAAGTAAAAAGGGGCCGGAAATACAAGCCCAACTGTAACGTACAACTCGAAAGGGAAAACAACAACTGAAAAGTAAATCTGCTACGCCGAGCTGTCCACTAGAAATTCCACCAGAAGGGTGGGTACAGATAGCTCCTCTGCTCCTCAGGTCCCACTGTCCGCTCTGAGTATGTCTCGCCCAGTGGTCCACCTCCGGGTACCGCCTCGTCGTCACATCCACCTCTGGGTACCGCCTCGTCGTGATGTCCTCCTCCGGGTACCATCTCTTCGTATAGTCCACCTCCAGGTACTGTCCAGTCCTCGAACACTCGGCTTCTGTCAGCACTGCCCGTCATCTGCAACAAACACAACGAGGTGCGGGCATAGCCCGTGCAGGGGTGAGTATAACGATACTCAGTAGGGACCCCGAGACCCTCAAGGTCTCACTAAACCAACAAGGATAACCACAAAGAAGATCTAAATAGATAACCTCTACTTAGATATATGCCCATACATATACCTAAGTTATCAAGTAACCCATCTCAATCATGAGGAAACACAAGGATTGTGAAATCAATGGATAACCACTACCCGGGTATATGCCCATACATATACCTAAGTTAGCAAGTGACCCATCTCAATCATGAGGTAAACACAAGGTCAAAAGTCTCAGCTCAAACCAGGATTTTCATTATCGAAACCGTAACTGCTGAAGAGCTCTGTCTCTGGAGTGTACAGTGGTCCTGTCACGACTCCGAGGTACTGCTCACTAACCTAAGACTGCTGAAGAACTCCACCCATCGAGTACTGCGGGCTAGCTGCTACAACCAAGCGCTCCCATGTGCCGCTACAACCAAGCGCACCTCTGTCGTGGGTCTGCCGCTACAACCAAGCGCTCCCATGTGCCGCTACAACCAAGCGCACCTCTGTCGTGGGTATGCCGCTACAACCAAGCCCTCCCATGTGCCGCTACAACCAAGCGCACCTCTGTCGTGGGTATGCCGCTACAACCAAGCACTCCCATGTGCCGCTACAACCAAGCGCACCTCTGTAACACTCCGAGTCGTTCGATCAGCAGTCGTCCGGTCTCATCCAGCTACACGGTCTCCGTACTCTGCACGCTCGTCACTGGGAGGGTCCGCTCCACGAGCTACAGGTCGATACTCCAAGTATATCAAAGTCCCATGAAGAAGTATCTCAAAGGACCGCCACGTCATAGGGGTCTCAACGCAACAGACGGCGCGTCAATCGGATGCCCAGTCTGTGAGTTATTAGCCTTTTCGTCCCAGGGGCCCGGTTGGTTTCGTGAGCAAACCAAACCCGGCCGTATCTCAAATGTACCCCGAACTCTCATAGGGTAAACTCATAGGGACCGTTTCTCAACACGATCACCAACGCCGCTGACGGTTCGTCAAACGGACGTTCTGTCAGAAAGATATCAACTTTTCCGTTCCAGGGGCCCGATTGGATTTCGGTGCGATCCAACCCGGACACTATCCATCTGCATCCAAAACTCGGGCGGAGGATGTCAAAAGTTCCGAATCGTCAACAAGAACTCAACGCAAGAGACGGTGCGTCAATCGGACACCCGGTCTGAGAGTTATTGGCTTTTTCGTCTCACACTCACCTTGGGAAACTTCCCAGGAGGTCACCCATCCTGATCACTACTCTAGGCCAAGCACGCTTAACTACGGAGTTTTAACCACGTAGGCTCCCGAAAAGAAAGGTGCACCTTGAGTATAGTATACCGAAACGACCGTCTCGATCCAAGGATCGCGTTGCCGCTGACGACGAGTCGTTTGGAGGCCCATAGCCCAAGATACGGGCACTTGACCAAACCGCTCGGTAACGGGGGTTTCGGGCCCGGGCCGTCCCGGCCCGAGACCCCCCGGATGGCCCGAACCGGGTCGACCCACCCCGGACGGGGTCGACCCGGCCCGGCACAGCCCGGCGCGGCCCGGCCCGGCCCGGCGCGGCGAACCGGCCAGGCGCGCCGGTTCGGCGCACGGCAGCGCGCAAGGCGCGCTGCCAGCTTGGCCGAAGGCCGAGCTTGCTGGAAACGGGGGGCCGCCTACCCCCCCCCCCCTTTGTGAAACCGGCCCCCCTCATAATGGGGGTCAAATAACTACCCGGGGGAATTAAATTCCCTCGGTTTCCACCAACCCGGCCGGCCCGACCTGGCCGGCCGGCTTCTTGTCAACAGGACCGGCAAGGGCCGGTCCTCTTCCGTCTTCCGGCACCGACGGCCCGGCTGGCCGCCGGTCATCACGATCCGCCGCGGCCCGGAACCGGCAGCGGCCTTCGTCATCCGGTGAGGTGCGTCGGCACCGCGCCCCTCCACCGCGGCCCCGCTCCGGCCGCGGCGTCTTCGGTTTCCTTCGACGCGGCGCGACGGCGTCGTGTTCATGATAATTCTTTCCACGGCGCAGCGCGACGGCGCCACGCAATAATTTCCGTGCAATTCCCGCGTGGTGCGACGGCACCACGCTATCTCGTTTCATCCGCAAAAAACATTCAAGAACAAAGGAGGGGGTTTCGGCCGTGTTTGTGCGGTCCGGTCCCCCTCTCGTTAGACGATAACACTTAAACGTTCATCCCTAAGTTTGTCATGCTAGAACCAAGAACGGAAAATAATTAAATAAAGCAACAACAAACCCCTACATCGCTTTTCGTTATGTGTTGACGAAGTCGCGGAAAGGCGGCGGCGATTCGTCGACATCGGAAAAGAGAAGTCGTTGACGACGTCGGCGTTCTTCGTGAAAGGCGCTTCCTTCTTTATTCCGGAAGGAGTGGGAAGGAGGCATCCAAGAAGGGATCGACGTTGGAAACTTCACGTTCTTCTTTGGAAAAGGCATTCTTCGTCGAGAATACGTTGTTCCAGGTTTGGAGATGTCCTTCATGTTCTTCGTCGGGGGTGGAATTCTCTTCAATCCTTCCATGACTCTATCACAAAGATTTATCCAACCCCAAACAATAAAACAACACACCTTATTATAGGGTTAGCTTAATGAATTCAAAATAATTCAAATTCATTAAGTTACATCCTTCATTAATGGGTGGAGAGGCTCCAAAATTAATGAAGGTGGAAGTGAAGAGTCACATTTAATTGGGGGGGTTCAAGGGAGTTAAGGAGTTTAAGGAGTTAGGAATTTGAGGGGTTTTGGCACATTAAGTGCAAGGGAGTTTAAAGGGGGTAGAAGAGAGTTAAGGGGAAGGTGAAGGGTTGGGGCTCGTGTGGGCCCCACCTCACCTTAATCCTCACATGGTTAGTTAGGAACTTGTGATTCCACCCCAACTTCCACACTTAGGATATAACCACTTAAGAAGATAAATAAAATTTGTAACACAAATTTTATTTTTCTTTACACTTAAACCACAACCTTAAATAACAACTGCTCCCAAGAAAACGCAACTCCAGGAAAGGCATTCCTAAGCAAAAACCGGCGCTACGGTTCCATCGGTGCCGTCGGAATTTGATTCCGGGAACCGGTTCAAACGTTAGAAATTCCCGCTCGTTCGTTCACTGAACGTACCCGAGCCAAACTTCGGAAATTGATTCTGGGCACACCGGGCCTCGGAATCAGGCGCTGTCAGAAACTGTGTTCTTGTAAAATTCCAAAGAAAATTAAGAAAAAAAAATTTCCTTGAAATTTCCGGATCTTTACATTACTCCCACCTCAGGGCTTTACGTCCCCGTAAAGCTTCATCACAAACTAGGGTCACAAAAGCGGTACAGAGCACACATCTGAGCCTTCCGCTCCCATGTGCTCACCTGGAGGTTCCCGTACTGTCAAAGGAAGTGCACCCAAGGAATCGATCATCCTCGTAGGATCTGCTCCTGTCTATTCTTGATCCCCACTGGAACCTCCGTTCATGTCGCTCTATCATCGACGTCCAACTCCCTGAGGTCGATGATGTGTGAAGGATCAAGCACGTATCTCCTCAATTGAGTTACGTGAAAGTCATCGTGCACCTGGTGCAACTGAGGTGGATGGGTCAAGCGATAAACCACCTCGCCTACCCTGCTGGGGACCTAGAAAGGTCTATTGAACCTCGGAGATCTCTTGCCGCCTCGGCTACATCTCCGTAAACCTCGTCGAGGTGAGACCTGTATAAGAACGTGGTCGCCATCCTCGAACTATAAAGGTCTCCCTTTTTAGGTTATAACTGAAACTCAAAACTCCTGCTGCCACGAGGGTAAGGTTGGCCGACCCAAGAATGATCGGCTACACCCTCCCATGCACGAGTTTATCTTGTGCTGCCCAGGGTTTCCTTTTCGCCGACCAAGGAAAACCCATCCCAACGTTTGCCTAATACCGTCAATTTGAGTATGAACAGTGATTGCCAAATACATACTCAAACTAACGTCGTAAGGCCTCGACGCTGCCACCAAGAGGTCCTAACCGAGACTCTCGCCTCAAGGGTCAGATCACACCGTTGGCGTAAGTGTGACTATCGTGTCTCCTCCCAAAGGTATCTCCAGACGTGAGGGTCAAGTCAACGGCTTAACCGGAATCTCTAGGTCTGGGACTAGATTCATGGAAGGAAGGGATGATTCGTTTCGATGCCTGTGGCTACGACATCTAGTAGAAGATAAATTACGCACTTCGAATCATCCTTAGAGCCCCTTTTTGGTCGCACTCCATGACCACAAGCAGCTACCCTCTTTCCCTGCTCTCCAACTCCCTGAGTCTAGCGGGGACTACAAAGGCGGGTGATGGTAACATGTTGAAATGTACACCACCACGAGCTGCTCTCCAAGCTCTGCCTCCATGTCTGATGTTCTGCAGATTCATCTGTCCTTAACATTTCTTCTTCTTGAAACATTTTACATGCCCAAGTCTCTGAGACTGGTGTCAGTTTCCTGCTTTCCAAACTTCTAACATTCTCTGGCTGTATTCGATCCGCAAAGAATTCTCAACCACAAAGGTTCCTTCTAGCACTCTAGCCTAAGTAGAAATGCATAGAGAAAAGGTGCTGGCTCGGAAGCCCTTAAACATACCATGCTCAGAGGTCCGACCTCTATTGCAGTGATTGAAACGCTTCCATCGAGTACCCGATATGTTCGGTACGCCTCGATGTATTCTCAGCTATCAACACGTCGTCCCGCCGAAACTGTAAAAGTTCTAGAAAATTCTCGGCCACCTCCTCAAGATAGTCCTCAGCCGCCTATGAGTCAGGTTCACCTCGGAACATGAGGGTATCTGAAGTTAGAACACATGTAAGGCAGTAAACTTACATGTGTCACCTACCGGTACCGCCGGTTGTAACTGCTGACCAACAGGTAGTGATGTATAGCTGACACACTACCCAAAGGCACTATCTCAGGCATCGGTTCACGTACCGAAGCCTCATCACTATGCGGACCATCCTCATGGTCATTCACTGGAAAACACTAGTGGCCAAGTCCACCATCCACTCTACTGATGTCTCAGCTAGGCGGAAAACTCTAGCAATCGCCTCCAGCCACTGCTCTGCTGTCTGGAAATCTGCCTCGCCTCGTAACTTCTGAGGCCTCTACTGCTGGAACTCGTGCAATGCGCTCCGCCAGCGTACACAGTTTTCTAGTATAGACGTTGGCATCTGCTGCCCAACAGGTGGTGATGTACTGGTAAACCACCCGAGGGTGCCAACATAGTAAAAAGGGCCCTGCACCAGAGCCTCGTCGCTCGGTGAGCCTTCATCGAGTACTCTCTCGGAACTCCAACTGACTGTCTGCGTGGAGACATCCTGAACAGATGCGACACGGTCAACGTCTTATACTTGGGGAGCTGACCTAGTTTGAGCTGACTTTAAAACTTTGGAAACACACACGCAATCAGTGTTTTTGTGTACAAAGTCGGAAATCAGTAGTCAGGGTCCTGGTGTACGGATACGTCGGCCGCCGCACCAACACTGGACTCCCTGAACTGAAAACCACACTCGGTACCCTTAACACTATTGCTTCACAGAAAGAAACATCAGAGTTATAAGTTCTGCGGTAGAACCGAACTCCTCTGATACCAATTTGTCACGACCCGTCCTCGGGGCCCGTGCCGTGACTACCCCAAGCCCGTCTTCCATAGGCCAGGGGCTGGCGACTAGCACCAAAGGCGTAAAATCCCGATAACTGGGAAGGCATTGCCTTTATAAAAGAAAACAATCACCACAGAGTACAAGCGGAAGAAGTAAACACTAAGTAAAAACTGAGTACAAAAGTAAGTGCGGAAAGTAAAAAGGGGCCGGAAATACAAGCCCAACTGTAAAGTACAACTCGAAAGGGAAAACAACAACTAAAAAGTAAATCTGCTACGCCGAGCTGTCCACTAGAAATTCCACCTGAAGGGTGGGTACAGATAGCTCCTCTGCTCCTCAGGTCCCACCGTCCGCTCTGAGTATGTCTCGCCCAGTGGTCCACCTCCGGGTACCGCCTCGTCGTCACGTCCACCTCTGGGTACCGCCTCGTCGTGAGGTCCTCCTCCGGGTACCATCTCTTCGTATAGTCCACCTCCAGGTACTGTCCAGTCCTCGAACACTCGGCTTCTGTCAGCACTGCCCATCGTCTGCAACCAACACAACGAGGTGCGGGCATAGCCCGTGCAGGGGTGAGTATAACGATACTCAATATGGACCCCGAGACCCTCAAGGTCTCACTAAACCAACAAGGATAACCACAAAGAAGATCTCAACAGATAACCTCTACTTAGATATATGCCCATACATATACCTAAGTTATCAAGTAACCAATCTCAATCATGAGGAAACACAAGGATTGTGAAATCAACGGATAACCACTACCCAGGTATATGCCCATACATATACCTAAGTTAGCAAGTGACCCATCTCAATCATGAGGTAAACACAAGGTCAAAAGTCTCAGCTCAAACCAGGATTTTCATTATCGAAACTGTAACTGCTGAAGAGCTCTGTCTCTGGAGTGTACGGTGGTCCTGTCACGACTCCGAGGTACTGCTCACTAACCTAAGACTGCTGAAGAACTCCACCCATCGAGTACTGCGGGCCAGCTGCTACAACCAAGCGCTCCCATGTGCCACTACAACCAAGCGCACCTCTGTCGTGGGTCTGCCGCTACAACCAAGCGCTCCCATGTGCCGCTACAACCAAGCGCACCTCTGTCGTGGGTATGCCGCTACAACCAAGCGCTCCCATGTGCCGCTACAACCAAGCGCACCTCTGTCGTGGGTATGCCGCTACAACCAAGCGCTCCCATGTGCCGCTACAGCCAAGCGCACCTCTGTAACACTCCGAGTCGTTCGATCAGCAGTCGTCGGGTCTCAGCCAGTTACACGGTCTCTGTACTCCGCACGCTCGTCACTGGGAGGGTCCGCTCCACGAGCTACAGGTCGATACTCCAAGTATCTCAAAGTCCCATGAAGAAGTATCTCAAAGGACCACCACGTCATAGGGGTCTCAACGCAACAGACGGCGCATCAATCGGATGCCCAGTCTGTGAGTTATTAGCCTTTTCGTCCCAGGGGCCCGGTTGGTTTCGTGAGCAAACCAAACCCGGCCGTATCTCAAATGTACCCCGAACTCTCATAGGGTAAACTCATAGGGACCGTTTCTCAACGCGATCACCAACGCCGCTGACGGTTCGTCAAACGGACGTTCTGTCAGAAAGATATCAGCTTTTCCGTTCCAGGGGCCCGATTGGATTTCGGTGCGATCCAACCCGGCCACTATCCATCTGCATCCAAAACTCGGGCGGAGGATGTCAAAAGTTCTGTATCGTCAACAAGAACTCAACGCAATAGACGGTGCGTCAATCGGACGCCCGGTCTGAGAGTTATTGGCTTTTTCGTCTCACACTCACCTTGGGAAACTTCCCAGGAGGTCACCCATCCTGATCACTACTCTAGGCCAAGCACGCTTAACTACGGAGTTTTAACCACGTAGGCTCCCGAAAAGAAAGGTGCACCTTGAGTATAGTATACCGAAACGACCGTCTGGATCCAAGGATCGTGTTGCCGCTGACGACGAGTCGTTTGGAGGCCCGTAGCCCAAGATACGGGCACATGACCAAACCGCTCGGTAACGGGGGTTTCGGGCCCGGGCAGTCCCGACCCGAGACCCCCCGGATGGCCCGAACCGGGTCGACCCGCCCCGGACGGGGTCGACCCGGCGCGGCACAGCCCGGCCCGACCCGGCGCGGCCCGGCCCGGCCCGGCGCGGCGAACCGGCCAGGCGCGCCGGTTCGGCGCAAGGCAGCGCGCAAGGCGCGCTGCCAGCTTGGCCGAAGGCCGAGCTTGCTGGAAACGGGGGGCCGCCTACCCCCCCTTTGTGAAACCGGCCCCCCTCATAATGGGGGTCAAATAACTGCCCAGGGGAATTAAATTCCCCCGGTTTCCACCAACCCGGCCGGCCCGACCTGGCCGGCCGGCTTCTTGTCAACAGGACCGGCAAGGGCCGGTCCTCTTCCGTCTTCGGGCACCGGCGGCCCGGCTGGCCGCCGGTCATCACGATCCGCCGCGGCCCGGAACCGGCTGCGGCCTTCATCATCCGGTGAGGTGCGTCGGCACCGCGCCCCTCCGCCGCGGCCCCGCTCCGGCCGCGGCGTCTTCGGTTTCCTTCGACGCGGCGCGACGGCGTCGTGTTCATGATAATTCTTTCCACGGCGCGGCGCGACGGCGCCGCGCAATAATTTCCGTGCAATTCCCGCATGGTGCGACGGCACCACGCTATCTCGTTTCATCCGCATGAAACATTCAAGAACAAAGGAGGGGGTTTCGGCCGTGTTTGTGCGGTCCGGTCCAACTCTCGTTAGACGATAACACTTAAACATTCATCCTCAAGTTTGTCATGCTAGAACCAAGAATGGAAAATAATTAAATAAAGCAACAACAAACCCCTACATTTCTTTTCGTTATGTGTTGACGAAGTCGCGGAAAGGCGGCGGCGATTCGTCGACATCGGAAAAGAGAAGCCGTTGACGACGTCGGCGTTCTTCGTGAAAGGCGATCCCTTCTTTATTCCGGAAGGAGTGGGAAGGAGGCATCCAAGAAGGGATCGACGTTGGAAACTTCACGTTCTTCTTTGGAAAAGGCATTCTTCGTCGAGAAGACGTTGTTCCATGTTTGGAGATGTCCTTCGTGTTCTTCGTCGAGGGTGGAATTCTCTTCAATCCTTCCATGACTCTATCACAAAGATTTATCCAACCCCAAACAATAAAACAACACAACTTATTATAGGGTTAGCTTAATGAATTCAAAATAATTCAAATTCATTAAGTTACATCCTTCATTAATGGGTGGAGAGGCTCCAAAATTATTGAAGGTGGAAGTGAAGAGTCACATTTAATTGGGGGTGTTCAAGGGAGTTAAGGAGTTTAAGGAGTTAGGAATTTGAGGGGTTTTGGCACATTAAGTGCAAGGGAGTTTAAAGGGGGTAGAAGAGAGTTAAGGGGAAGGTGAAGGGTTGGGGATTGTGTGGGCCCCACCTCACCTTAATCCTCACTTGGTTAGTTAGGAACTTGTGATTCCACCCCAACTTCCACACTTAGGATATAACCACTTAAGAAGATAAATAAAATTTGTAACACAAATTCTATTTTTCTTTACACTTAAACCACAACCTTAAATAACAACTACTCCCAAGAAAACTCAACTCCAGGAAAGGCATTCCTAAGCAAAAACCGGCGCTACGGTTCCATCGGTGCCCTCGGAATTTGATTCCAGGCACCGGTTCAAAAGTTAGAAATTCCCGCTCGTTCGTTCACTGAACGTACCCGAGCCAAACTTCGGAAATTGATTCTGGGCACACCGGGCCTCGGAATCAGGCGCTGTCAGAAACTGTGTTCTTGTAAAATTCCAAAGAAAATTAAGAAAAAAAAATTTCCTTGAAATTTCCGGATCTTTACATAGATATCATATCAACTGTATTTATACTAATGTATTCTACCTCTGCAGATATTTTTGACTAGAACATGATGTTATACATGGAAACATTAGAAAATATTGGTTGTTCTACCCCTTCACTCATGTCCAGTGGCATCTTTAGAGGTGATCATGGAAATAAGTGGATATAGTATGATCATTTCATGAAATGTGGAGGTGGTTCTCATTAGTAGGCCTCCTTGGGGATATCAGTTACATCCAGTCGTGTGTGCCTGACTTTATATTAGTGTGGAAAGGTTGGGAACATGTAGAATTCGTTTCCCTGCCAAATGAAGATGTACAATGGTTGTGGCTACTAAAGCCATCTACATAATATCTTCCAATATAGGTCTATTCCACGCTTAAATCAAAGTTCATCAGATCTAAAGGAAATTATGGTCCAATTGTAAGATCTAATTTATATCTCGATCCAACCATAGCACCCTAGAGCGAAGAAATTCCATGTAATTGATTATTTTACAGTAGAAATTTATGATCGTACTATTGAAGTGAGTGGTTCAATATTTGTTTCATATTATATAACAACTGCATTATTGAATACATGTTCTACCTAATCATTTATATTTTTACTTTTTACTACTGTGTTGAAACATCCAATGGATCTCATGTCCTCTTTCATGGAGTAATATAGACCTCTTGGGAAGAGGAAATTGCAGGTTTTTAGTGTCTTTTTCACTAATGATAAATGATGCGGAGAGAGTCTAGAAATTCATCATTCTCATTCTATAATTTTTTATGTCATCGTCAGGATGGATTAGATTATTTATCATCATTCCAAGAATTATTTTTATCATAAGTATATTACATTCCTTACTAATTATGGGATATATTGTGTGTTTCATAGAGAGTGGAATTTTAGGTCCAGTCATACAGTCAATCCCTATATAGAGTTCAAGTGTTTGTTTTTTACTATTCTACTTTATCCTAATGTAGTTTCTTCTCTTGTTGAACTTCCAATGATTTACCGGGACTTTACTAACTTTTTCCTAGATGAATTCTCTTGTAATCCTTTGAAGATGGGGGTTGAGTTTATGATTCATCTACTACCATGTATGTATCCGATCTCAATACTGTATTATCATATAGTACCTATTAAGATGAAAGAACGTATGACCTTATTATAGAACATAATAGATAGATGTTTTTCTATCCCTAGTGTTTTACTAGGGGAATCCCCATTCCCTTTACAAAAAAGTTATATGGTTACTAAAATTATGTGTGGGCTATCAGAAGTTGAACTGGGTAATAAATACGAATAAGTATCATTTTCCTGGTGTAAATGATTTTTTAATAATTAATGGGTAGTGGTGGTTTTGTAAATCAATCTTTAGTCGTGTTATCATTATCTATGAGATCGGGAGTCTATTATTCTAAAGGCAACATTCTAGAAAAGGTATGACCATTATGAACATATTTTTTTGACTTTTGGAATGACTAACACTAGTAATGTTTTTATTGATTTGATGGACCTGATACTCTATCAGAATCTCAGAACATTTTTCATACTCTTTGTGTACGGAATTTGGTTTTATTCAAGGACTGAGCGTGACCATGGGAACAATTTGAGTATGGTTTTGGAAGTCCCAAGGAATACCCGTATCTATATAATTATTTTGAAATTAATTTTTTGGATTCAATAACTAATTTTCTCAGGGAACCTTATATCTTATAATGTAATATCATTAGATCCTAAGAAGGTGAGGTATATATTTTCATTGTAGGAGCCATATATAATATTTATGATACAATGATTACTTTTGCTTTTAAGAAAACATTGGCTTTTCATTGAGTATTTCTCAAACATGGAATCATCTCTGACTATTATTTCCAAAAAATGGTGAAATTGAAATGGGAAACTATATGTATGAATTATTTTAATTATTTGAAATTTATTTTGGCATTAGAACATTTTTTATCATATGTGATCATTGTAAGTGGTATTTGGTTTAATGGAATGCTTCTAAATTTATTCTAGATTATATATTTATTCATGACCATCATATGGTGGACTATGGTATCTTCAGCTTTGTATGAATAAATTGAAGTACCCCACTCATGATTTTCAACATGCTATAGTAATTTATGAACTTATGTTCTAGAAATATAATTTTTTATAAAGAGATTCAGATAATTTTAAGACCATAATACTTTGAGATATATATTTTTAAATAAGGAAATGAATCTCAGATTGAGATAGTGTGAAAGAATACCATAAACCATCCTTATTTGATATTTCATACACCCTAGGAAAGGGTAGTGTCATAGTTGATGCACATAATATGAATGATCAACAACATGTAGTTCTAGAATCAAAGGAAGAGTGGAGTGTTATGGGAATCTTCACATAGTTCCATATAGAAACTCAAGGAGGTTCATCAATTATCATTATAACCAATTTAAAATTTCAATCATATCTTCTCGAGTATATTCTATAGGATAAAAATGTTGATGATTAGTTTAGAGGAATCAGAGGAACCCTTTATGGTTGGGTGACCGTTTTTAGTTAGTCTCTACCTTATGTTGGTATTTACCAACTTGGTGATCATTTTTTCATAATATGTGAGGAATTCAGTGTAATATTATTATCACAGTTCTTCATGTTCCATTCATCTATATACTACAATGATGTGTTATGACATGACATGGCTATTTGGGTGGTCAGGTATGAAGGAAACATTAAAGATTATGTGTCCCATAGTTACACACATCATCTAATAAATAAACAAAGTAAAAACATTCTAGAATTATATTAACTATTTTTTTGTTATTTTTGAAATAGTATGAGGTTTCCAGGGACTATTTCATTGGATTCAGATTGACTCTTTAAGGTAATAACCCAATCTAGTTAGTTTTTAAACAGTTTATAGAATCACCCAATTTCATTTCAATAAAGGACACTAAAATGTTTTATGAATGGGGTAATATGTTTGTCCATGTGATTGTGAGTTTATATGGATTTACTTATACCATCATCTATTATAGGAATCCTGCATTTTCCTTATAACATTGGAAGATTATCAAAGTGGTTGTGGGGACATAAGTTTGGTTGATTACAATATACAATCCATAGATGGATGGTCAGACAGATCATCCTATTCAGATCCTGGAGGGTATACTTCATGCCTATGTCTTTGATTTTGGTGGATTTGTGGAAATTCAATTGATATTGGTGGGGTTTTCATATAACAACATTCATAAGTCATCTATCAGAATGGAATCCTTTAATACTTTTTATTGTCTCCCATGAAAATAACCACTTTATTAGGTATAGGTGAGTGATGCCTCTCATGTAAGACCATGTATCATTCAAGAGAAATTGACAAGTATTCAAGATAAATAATGTGGTGTGGTTATAATATATAGGTGAAATAACTTGTATACATATCATCAAATCCAGTAGTTTGGGTTTTCTATAGGTGATCTTGTTTTCCTGGATGTTTCTAATCCGTTGTGTCACTATCATCAATGTAAATAAAGAATGTTGGATCTAAGATATGTTAGACTATTTAGGGTCACCGATTGTGTTGGGAATGTTTCTTATTGGATGGAATTATTGGCTTAGATGAAATGAAATAATCATTTTATTCATATATCTAAGATCAATAAGTACTATCTGGATCACCCTCATGTTCTATGTTCGAAGATATTGGGATTGAGATAGATGTTTCAATTATGGAGAAACTGATGAAGATTGTGAATTCTCATGTGAAATCATTGTGTGGGAAGTATATGTAATTATTTGGAATGTTTTGTTGACACATATCCTATTATCAAGATATTTTGAAAGATGAATCCTTAGTGAGGAACAAGTGGTCTTACGTTTTTCTAGGGGTCCCTTCTTTTGGAAGACTTCCAAGGTACAAAAAGTCTTATATCTGGAATATTGTAACATAATAGATAAAAATAAATTTGAATTCTATATTTAAGGTTGTATTTATCTTATTTTGAGGGAATTGGGAATGTTTAGTGATATTTTCACCAGATCTTGGTCTGGGTACTACAAGTAGTGTAAATTTAAATCATAAATAGTTAATTTATGATATATAATGGTCATGGGGAACAAGACATGAAAATGCATGGTGGTGTAAGTCCATGTACATCTTAATAGTTATTTTTACTTTGTAAATATTTTGAACATTATTTTTTACCCAAGGAAGGTTTTTTAGTGTACATGTTTCATGCATATTTTAGACAATAAATCAGTGGGTTATGATGCAAACATGTCATTCCTAGTAGGTTTTACAAACTGTACGCTTGAATCCTAATTCATTTTCTTTTTTTCTTACCTATATCAAACACTAAAATATTGTATGTAATTTTGGTAGTATCCTACTCATATGGATTAGTTTTTTTCTCAATCTTTATAGTGGTTATGTTTCATCTCTCTTATTGAGAAACATTTCTACCTATTAACATCCATTGGTTTCGATAGATTCATTTTTATATGTTTATATGATATTTGTCCTGCATATTTATTTATATGTTCTCTATTTTATATATTTTGAGTTATATTATCCTTGATAAAAAACACATGTTAGTTTTGGTGTGTTGTGTGTTCTTATCAAGGTATGTGGGATATAGCCTCTTCATTGGATATTTTTTGTTATGGAATGTGATTATGTGAAAAGAGAATCACGATTAGGGCCTCCCTTATTGTCTAAAATTTCCATTCAAAGTTGTTGGATCCTGTTGTGGGTAATGTTCAGCATGAGTTTGAAGTAGCGGGTTACATCACTAGCCTATGTTGGATGATCAGTATTTCCCTTGTTTTTATGAATTACTTTTATAAATGCATTGGTAGTATTATTTTTTATGTGAAATTTTATTTGTAATAAAATATTTTATTTCCATTATTTTCATATAAGAAAAATGTGTTTTCAAATCATTGTGAAATTGATTAAGAATGGGAGATAAAATAATATTTACTGAAATAAGTGGTTTTGGATTTGTTTTTGAAATATGAACCCCTTTTAAATTATTTTAGAAATGCATCATATGGAAATAGTTTGGTACTTAGGTGGGAGGCGTACCTTATGGACTTTTCCATTTTACTATAGGGATGTTCACTCGTGGGGTGTTCATCTACTTCCTATGAATCATTTTCTATGGACTTTTTTTTGAAATTATTAGGGGGTTTACTCATGGTGTTATCCTCTTCTCCATATGCCTATATTATAAGGGAAATAGTGGATACTAGTCATCGATAATGGTATGAGTAGTCTACTAGCATGATTTATTCATATACCTTGAATCATTACCATTGTATATAAATTTTACTATTTTTTATTGATAAATATGCTTTTGTGTTTGATAAAATTTTACGTAAAATTATTTTTTGAAACTATTTTACATGGATTATTTCTAAAATGTTAAAGTGGAAAATATTTTCCATGATTTTGATATAAAACATTTTAACATATTATTATTCCATGTATTATTTAAAATCAGTATTTTAGGATTATTTATATAGAGACTTGATACATAACTCCTAGGTGGTATCCAACTGGTCCAATTTAGCTCACACCCTACACATCCCTTCAATGGTTCATAGAACTAATTAGGTAGTTTTATAAAGGTAAAGGAAATGTACTAAAGTGAGGTAGTGAGGTTTTTATCAGCAGATTTTTAGTAACTTGTGGTGGGATCCTGGGAGATTTTCAACATAACACAAGGGTTTTTTCCTTCTATTTTGGCTGTCCTTTTTACATTTGGATATGTACATTTTTGTTTTATTCTAATTTTTGAGTTGTATCACAACTGCTATTTAATTTTAGTTGTCGAATATATTTCTTCTCTTTTTCCACCACTTTTCATTGTAATATATATATATATATATCAAGTATATTTTCCAGGTTGGGAAAAATAATTCTTTTTGGGTTTTTCATATGTGGGTACTACTTTCCAACCATTGGAAATTAATAACACCCTTTAAATATATGAAAAATTGGATCAAATACTAGTTTTTAATGAAAGCTGATGTCGATTAGTTACATGAATGTAAAGAAATATATTAATCATATTAAATTTATTTAAATAAATACATGTAACAAAATATTTTCATGTTACATTATACTTAGTTTAAAATAATTTCTCCATTCAAATTACATCACTCTGATAAAAAAAGTGAGGATAATTTTACCTATTAACATCCTTGGGTGCCTACATAGAATTATTAAATTTATAGTTTTGCCACATTAGAATTACAAGGTGAGTGGTCTTACTTCACAACAATTTCTCTCAATGATATAGAATATTTACCATTTTTTCCTTATATGAAATATCATGCTCTAACTATATAGTCTTTGAGTTTAATACATATTAAGCTTCAGTTATGTAGTTCCTCAAAAGTGATTCATGGAACACATCACATACTTGAAAAATATTTGGTAAAAGTGTTAAGTGATAAATAATCATCTTTATCTGATCAAGAATCTAAAAATGGATGATATATATAAGGCTTAGTTTTCCCTTCATTCCAAAAGTCACAACAATATTCCATAGAGATAACTTTTGGAATACCTGATCCAAAAATTCAAACTCCAAATCATTCTATGGTTGTAAAAAATATATTTTTTGTCTACTTTGAGAATCCTTGATGTGTTGCTGATTAAATATATAATTATCTTATATTTCCTCAGTAACCTCAGGTCACAATAATATTATTTCTATGAATTAATCCCATCATAGTATAGTCCATTAACTCATACTATATAGGTATTCATAAAGACCCATTTTAATTTTTTTGTGAAATTTATTATTTTAAGAAAATTATACTATAGGAAGGTGTTGATATCAACTGCATATAGAATCTATAAAACATGATCTCAACACACTATCTTCAATTTAAATTTTACAATCTGAATATATATTTCTGTGAGTATTGTATGTAGTTATAAATCATAGTCCCATATTTTCAAACAATTGGTGACTTTTATAAAATATTTAATTAATCCATAAACCCCAATTTTATAAAATAAAATGTGGTAATTCATGAAATATTACCAGTTATTGAAGGTTTATATTGGAAAGCTGATCAGGAGGGAAATATTCTCTAATGGAAATCAAATTTTCTAATTTTGTATGGTGGTCAGCTAAAACCCAACTAACAGTATAAACTTTTGATTTTTTTGGTGTTTCAAACAACACAATATTTGGTTATGTTTTCCCATTTCCATTATTATATAGATAATGGTTATAATATACCCCTAGAATTTAATCCCATAAACTGAACTTTTTGAAATAACTGGCTTTGAGATATATACACTATAGTATCCCTTTTAATGTTTCCCCACTATAAATACTCTTTTATATCTCTATAAATAATCATATATTTGGAATGTGTAGAGAATGATAAACTAATGGATTTTCATAACTAACCCTTCTTTTTGTATAGTCTTGATGGGACGCATACTCAATTCCAAAACAATATCATTCCATGAAGGTCTTGGATGACCTCACGACAATTTCTCACCTTCTCCTCTAGTTCCACATCCTCTATGTATTATTATTTAATCCTTATAAGGATGTATAGTGGAAAATTTATCTAAGAAGGATACGATTTTCCCTTTTCATTCTGATTTTAATATAAATCTTCTAAAGATCCAAAATATTAAATATTTTTCAATACTTATCATAGAAAAACATGAATGATCGTTCCAACTAAGATCATTAACCTCATTGGATACCTTAATAGCGTAGTTTTGTATTGTGAATTCATAATATTTAATCAAATTAAACCATATATTTTGAAAAATATTCAAAAAATATATTTGAATATATGATATAAATTTTTTTGATCTTTATATATTTCACACCTTTCACCATAATGATAATTCCTCTATATTTTAAATGACAAAATTGTAGTTTCAATATCTAAATCATATGTAAGGTATTTTCTCTTATGAATTATCAATTCAAGAGAGGAATATTCTATCAACATGACATTTTTCATAAGGGAACACCCTAATTATTTATTTGATAAATTATTATAGATCTAAAACCCTTCTCCACTACTGGGTAAAGTGAGTGCAGATGTACTAACCAATATTATTTTTCATATCAATAAAGTTTTTTCTCATTCATCTATCTAAAGGAACTGGATCCCTTATACGTCAACATGGTTGATTTATTAGATAAATTTAAGACCATTTTCATTATGGTGAATAAAAATCAACGAATTTTTTGAATTTTAAAATTTTTAAGGTTCAAATTTATAACTGGAGTTCCTAACAAAATTTCCAAGATGAGAACTCATCAATGATGAATTTTATATGTTGAATATGGAATGGTTCATGTTTAAATGTTTTCAGGGGGACCATATGAAACTTGGTCTTGAAAAATATATAATTCCAAAGCTAGAGTATAGACAATATCAAAAACAGTGTCCCTATATTAGGCATGGGCTTGCCAAAACTCATAAAGAGGCTATCGACTTTATAGCAGAGGCTATCGGCTAACAGCTAGCCTCTATAGTATTTTTATGGTAAAATGTTTAAATTTACCAATTTCTTATTTAAATCCTCATTTAATTTTATACTCCCACATTCTACAAGAAGTAGAACATTAGGGTGCAAATATACTATAATCTCTTCCATACTGGATCCTCATAATCTATGAGATAAATAAAATTCCATATGTGTTGTCGGTGATATAGAGAAAATTTCGCATGTCCTATTGATTCTATTTTTCATTTCTTATTATGTTAATGTTTTTATTCCATTTAATGGAATTATTCTTTATTTTATGGTGTTTTTTATAGTTAATAAATTTTATCTATTCTATGTTGAATTAGGATAATATATTGGCTGATTAAGAACCAATTAGTGTAATATAGGAGGTCCCAATAAGGTTACCCTTATTATCAATGTTATTTCATGTTTTTATGCTTTTTTAGATGTATCATTTATGTTGCACATCGAATTGATTATCATTAAAAGTTTTAAATTTAGATGTTTCTTAGTTAAATGTCCATTTAACATGGATTGTACAATAATAAATGGGGATCATAATAAGATATATTAGTGAAGATTTGGAGTTTTATCTTGTCCTTTGTGATAGTTTTTTATATTTATTAAATGGTAAGAGGGTAATATTAAAGGGATAAACCTTGTATTAACTTTTACATTGATTGGTCTTATATAAAATAAGAATTCTATAATTAAAATGGTCTAAAATAAAATTTATGGTTTAAATTAAAGAGTTATAAATTTAATTTCACCGTTTATAATATTCTAAATGAAATTGAATGATATTTAGTTCCTTGTAAAATGAGGGGTAATTCAGAGGGAATTCCCTCAATTAAAAATTTTCATTTGAATTGTATATTGAGGATGGTTGTATAGAGTTTAACCCTTGTGTTGGATAATTTTTTATATATAATTTTTTTTGGTACAAAAAATGATGGAAAATATTCACCTAAAAATAAGTGTATATCATATATTGATATTTAAATGTAAAATGGTAAATCATAGTGAGTGAATTTTAAGTGAAATAACCACAAATTTTTATACTGTAAATGATTACAAAAATGAAATTTATGAATTAGTTTTTATTTAAATTGATTTGATGGATTTTGAGGAAAAATTATGTCATTTGGTTAAATAGTTAACATTGTATAAGTTATTAGATAAACATAGTGATATGGTAAACACCCTTGGGGTGGTTTTGTAAGTATTTATTTAGAAATTATAGTGGATGAATATATTGATATTATAAAGAAAATTCTATATGTGGTTTTCCATGAGAACTAAAAATAAACTATAAGGGTGGTTTGATATAATTGTGAATACACCATAGTGGTGGTCTATGATAACTTTGAAAACACAGTAAAGGTGGTCCATGTTAACTGTGAATACATTATAATGGTGGTATAATGAAAACTTCCCTTATAGGGTAGTATGTGGTGACTATTAATGACTCTCATTATAGGGATGTTTCTGATGACTATTGAATACTTTCATCATGAGGTTTGTGATACTATATTTGGCATATTCCATACAACATCCTTAGATTCACCATAATGCGGGATAAAAAATGTATAGATGATAAGGGTCATAGACATATCAGTCGACATAAATATGAAGTGATTTAGGGTGTCACCATGGATTCTAGAATTTTGGTGGTTATTTGAAACTTTTAAATAAAATGGTTAACTGTTTAATTTACTTTTTTATAGAACTCCCAATCATACATTATTCTATACTGGTATATTTAGGGATGCCATTGGTGGTGGCCTGGTGAGTTTTAATAACACCATACTCAATCCACTAAGGAAATTTCGTACCTGAGTATATTCTAATTTATTCAAGTTACATGTTTAGCTAAATGTCCACTTCATGATGTATTATTACAATGCTAGGATAAAGTATAGAATATGGGATGACATAGGACTGAAAACCATTTGGGGATAATATTTTAGAATCTATTTTATTGTGTACATTTATTACTATATTTGTTTTATTTTCCCATGGAATATAATGTGGTACGTATGGAACATTTAATTTTTATCACATTTGATATCATATTTATATTTTCAACACGTTAAGTTGTTTTTATGTAGGTATAGAAGTTTCGTATGTCTTTTATTATATTCCTACTACTATATATAGTATAAAAAGAGGTTATAGTATCCCAAGAGTATCAACGTAGACCTTCATCTCAATTTAGAAACCTCTTTCTTATGAGGAGGTGTGCCTGAGGTTTTACGACAAAATGTTTCATTTATTGTTTATAGTGAACCATGGTGGGGATGTAAAAAAAGAAGTGTCAAAGACTTTATTTTTCTTCTGTATAATGATTTTTGTAAAGTATATAAGAAGATATTTTTTTAGGATTGGTAATGATATTCTTCCCGGAATCATTATCCCCATGCAGAAAGGAAAAACTAGGTTGATCAACGATAAGAGATGTTGTTATTCCAATTATCCTATTATGTTGATTGATTTACAAATAAAATAGTTCACATCAGTGTGATGCTATTGATTCATGGGATTTTTACTCATGGATGGTATAATAATAGAGTATGTTCATTCATGAATCTTTCTAGACACATAAAATTTACATGTAATTTGTGTGTTTTATATTATTGATAGCTTCATAGGAGTAAAATATGTTTTTTACATGTTGTTTATTAATTATATGTATTGGTAATTTATATCTACCTGAGGATTTAGATAATAAAAAGGGTTTATCCATAAAAATTTTCATCAACCATTAATATGATGTTTTTTGATATAAATGAATTGTGTTATTCTATTTGGGATACACCTTTAGTGATCCTTTTTAAATTTTAAAAGATATAAATGGATTATTAATGTAGTTGAATTGGTTAAATAATGTGACTAAAACTATATTATAAGGTGTTTATACATTAAAAATGTGAATTAAATTTTATCAAACCAATTACTAAAATGTAATACTTTAATTTTTTTTTGAAATTATAAAATGAGAAATAATGGAAAGGCCTAAAATTTAATCCTTTGGATTAATAAAAAGGGCCATGAATATTGTATAAGGATCTATTGAGATCCTAATTTATAAGAACATATGATTGATATTGCATTCAATTACACTTCAAATTTTGTGGATTTAATTAATGTGAATTATTAAATGATTAAATTATAAATGAACTTAGAAATAATGAACCTTAACTAAATGTTATTACCTAATGCATGACGTTCTTGGAATTACCCTATGTAAGGGTAGTGGGGATATTGAGATCAACTTATTCCAAAAACTTTTGATATGTTATATAAGTAATATAAGACATTAGTCGAATTATCATGTCTTTATAGTGTTTCATTGGATCTTAAATTCAAATTTATTATAATATAGGTCACATATACATGAAACCATGTGTAATTATTAGAGTTTATTTCATGATTTAATACATATGATTACGCATAATAAAACCTGTAAGATCGAGAATTATAGTGTATTTAAGAATTAGTTACATTACATAACAACTTAAAAAATGGTATACAACAAAATTATAGAAATCATCATTTACATGATCATATTATTCCATCATAGATAAAATTACATTAGATAACCAGAGAACATACATAAGAAAGGGGTGAGATATAAAGCATACTAAGGGAGTAAATATGGAATAAAATGTAAAAAGAATTACATTTTTGATAATAGGAATATCAATCGTTTTTAATGTGGTCAAAATCATTAACATGCATAATGAGGCATGATATTGCATGATAACATAATGAAAAATGTGGCAACAACTTAAAAATGGAATCATAAACATAGGATAAGGATAACTTCTAAGAAATAATTATGGAAAAAATATAATGATGGATTAGTTTCACTCCCTAGTCCCTTACATGATGTCAGATGAGACTAAAACAATAATGAATTCATAATATCTCTAATTATTTTAGGGTGCACCAGACACTTTAATTTCAATCCCATACAAATGTGTGCCACATATATCATCAAACATTGAATAATTTATCATCACATTTTATACCACAATAATGTGGTGCAGAATACATATATTTAATTACCCAATAAAATATGTATAATTTCATAAATATGAACACCCTTGATTGGATATGGGTATGGTTATTCACTAAATAATTGTTTGGTATGAGAAAAAAGTGAAATTTCATAAGCACAAATGGGGTTATGAATGTTCAAAACAGTGCTTAATGATATTGAAATGAGTCACTCATAATTTATAAGTAAAATGGATTGTAAATGGGATATGTAATAACATTTCCCAATTTTAGTAAATGATAATAAGAGACATATGAAAAAGAAGATACTTGAATATAAAGGAGAAAACACAATCCTTTACCTCGAGAGTGTTATTACAAAAGCATGGGAGGAGATTATTAAGATCATGGGGGAACCATGTGAGTTCTATTGATATGATAGAAATGATTAAGGGTATGTACCAAGGTTTTTGAGTGAAGATAAAAGGGATATTGGGTGGATTCATATAGGAAATTATTTGGGAAATATTTATTATTTCTCAAACTAATGTTTTAGAGTCAATATAATTAAATAACCAAAACCACAAAACATCCCATAGTTTTTTGGGAAAAGGTCCAGTTTTAATTATTTTATTTGGGAAATGGATTAAATTATTAAAATAATACCCTTAATAATGTATAAATGATTCATGTTTATAAATAAATGATTTTATTACCATAAAATATATTATTTGTTTTTGGGGATTCATAATAGATTTATAAAATTAATCAAATAAACATAATATTGCATAATTTTTAAGTTAAAACGTTGATTATGTATTTTATACTCTTTATAGTATTTATTACATCACTTTTTTCATCATTATTCTATAATACACACTATATATTTATACATTATTTAATTTTGACCCGAAAATTTTATTATATCTGAAAATTGTGAAAATTTTACTATTACATAATTTTGATATTCTGATTACAGAAATAATATTTATTTTTTCCAAATAGTTTTCTAAATAAGTGAATTTTCAATTATAATATAATATTCAATATTTATTGAGAAATTTAAGGTTTTTTGACAATAATAGTTTTCCAACCCTTATCAAAATTACATTTGACATCATAAAAAAAATATGATAATTTATATTTATTAAAAATTATTTTATAATAATATTTTAATAAAATATTATATATTTAAAAAATACGAAATAATTCATAAATTCTGTAATTGAATATTAATAGTACATATAAATATATTTTCACTTTTATTGTGTCAAAATAAAAAATCATTTATTATGTAACAATAATAAAATGAAAATATATTGATTATTATATAAAATATACATTTTCAAATTATTATAGTTTTGATACATATCCCTTTAATACCTTTGAAAGTTCCCTAAGAGTGAGGGTAACGATAGCGAGACATTCATGGGGTCATTCAGAAAATGTGGTTTAGGTCGTGATATCGATGAGCTTAAACATCACCTGTAAAATGATTCAATCATACTTAAGTTGATGGATCTCATATAGTCCTTGGTTATGGGAAAATTTTGGTGATTCGATCACCCTACTAAGCTCTGATAAATGTGATTCATAGGTTATAAAACTAATATTTGAATCAATAAATTTTTTTATCTATGTCAATTGGATTTAGCAAAACACTATATGTATACTAATTATATGATCACTGTTCAAAAGATATATTATCAACTGTAATGATATATTATGGTATTCTAAATCTGGTAGCATATAATAAAATGAAATCAATTTTTATGTTTTATATATCAATAATAAATTATTATTATAACCCCCAAGACATTAAAAAATTTATTTTTAATAAATTTAGTTTTTTGCGACCTTATTTTATACGCAACACAATGTTAAGCATACCGTGCACTCAAAAATGAATAGTCTTTCATTACAAGCAATGCCAAGTTTTACCAAATTATAATATATTATTACAATATAATTATTTAATATAATAAGATATAACATAGCCATTAAGTTGGATCATATGAATATAATTAAAAAAATTATAAAAATAATTGTAAAATTAATTTGTTAAAAATTAATTATAAATGAAGTTAGGAACCAACACATAATATAAGAGAATTTTTTATAATGAACTATTTTTATGCTCACAAATTAATTTCATCATAATAAATTAAATTCATTAGAATTATTAAATTATATTAATGTAATATATATTAAATTAAATACTTTTTACATTCATCCAATACACTTAATAGGCATAATATAAGAATGAATACAATTTCACACAAAAAACCTATATTTTTATAAAGGTAGTTTTACCGCCATTTGATGGAATACAAATTTTAATTCCAATTTTGAGAAATATATATATTTTATTTGATGAGATAAAATTATTATTTCAAAATTTAATATAATAATATACGGTTGATTAATTTTTTGTTATTTTTTTGATAAGTTTTAGGTTTTGATTAATGATGATAAAATATTACATTTTAATTTAAAAAAGATTTTTCTTCTAAATAATTTGTAATGTAAAATTATATTTTTCATTTTGTTTAAAGTATAATTAGGTAAAATTATTATTACTTAATCTATTTAATAAATTTCACATTGAATAATAATATAAAAACAATTCAATAATTTGAACAATTTCACATTAAAAAACTTCTTCCACACAACATATATAAAATTAATAGTAAATTAATTTAGCAACTTACGTCTTTTGAATTTTAAAAAATGGATTACATATTTGGAATCATAGGGTAAAAACATATTAATTAGGTCCCTTTTTTAAAAAAATATAAATAGTAATCATTGTTAATTTTTATTTCCACGGTTAAGGGTAAATCAGCTAATAAAGGGTAAATTTAATATAATAGGTATTATAAAATTATAAAAAAACACGTCTCAATTTTATTGGATGAGATATTGTTGAATAAAATAATCAATGTTCTGAGTTTATGAATCTTGGACGAAATTTTCTGAATTTAGGATTTTTATGTATTTTATAGTAAGGGATGTACAATATGTCACACTTTAGTAATGAATAGTGTAAAATTTGACATTTATGATATTTTAAAATAAAAAATATTTTATAAATTGTATAAAATTCATAAAAATATGTAATTCATATCAATGTTTTTGATAATTTTTAATATTTTTTTCATGACTCATTTATGGTTCGTTATTAATTTTATATTAACACTTAAATAGTAAAAAACCAAGTTGTCACAGTAAGAGTAAAGGGTTGAACTAAGGGTTAAAACCAACATTCAAGTGTAATAATGTTACCTATACAAGTATAAAAATTAGTGGTTGAGATTATTTTTTCCAATTTTCATCATATCATAAAAATATCTCACTTTTCATACAATTGAAATATTAAATTAATTTATATTATTTTAATATTTTGAGAGTTTCAAAAATCACCCATCACCTAAACATTAAAAGGGTACCTCCTCCTTTAATTCCTCACACCACTTTGAACCTTATATATAAATAAAAAAATAACCATATATGATAAAAATTTACCTCCCCTCATACTATAAACCTCCCTTTAGTCATTGAACTGACCAAATCAGTCCATCTGTGCAAACAAAAAGGAGTTACCCAAATAAGAGGTAACATTATTCAATGATCTCTTTAGTTTTATTTCTATCTCCACATATTACTTAATTAATATTAAATGATTATATAATAATATTAATATCCAAAATATAATTATACTTTTTATGTTAAGGGTTATACCTATACATACACACACATTCATCAATTGGGTAGTGAATTTTTCATTCGTGTACAGAGAACAACCACATTGCGAAACGATGTCTTTTATTTTTTCGTTTACCAACAGTCATGGTTGGTCATTATGATGGACATGATATTTTTATATTATATTTATTATATTTATTTTTTCTTCATACTAATTTAATTATTATATAAAAAATAATTTCGTTCTTTCCATTTTCTGTATATAAGATAACATTGTTTGCGGAAGTGTGGGCTATCGCCTCCTCAAAGAAATGTGATCCGTTCACACTATACATGGAATATATAGAAGGCAGTTTTAATAAACATATCTGATATATATGATATTTATATGATAATATAATTTTAATATTCATATTCATATAAATCATTTACTTTTCATTCTTGAAATTTGAAAAATAAATTAATGTAGCGTTTATGCGAACGTACGGCCTAATGTCTCTATGAACAGTGCATTTCATTTCCTATATCCAAATAAAATGGATTATTAATATATATATATATATATATAATTAATTAATAAAAATGATATTTACATCATGGTTTACATTATTGATATTATTAAATCATGATATATGTAATTGAAACAATAAATAAAATGTCAAAACATTCTAGAGAAACTAGACAATTAACATAGGAAATAGTGAAAATAATGAAATAGTATTTACATATGGGTGATAAAATAATTTAATAATATCATATATGATATCATAAATATGAATAATGTTCTAAATTAAATTAAAAACATAATTTAAACCATTATAAATGATTTTTATTCATGTACAACTAAAAAGGAAGTGTGAGGTAAGGGATCTTTGACACACTTTTATTTTTCTCGGAGACAAGACTTATAAACTACTTGTTTCTTTTATGTGGTGTATATACCTCCCATTAAATTATTCGATGAATATTATTCAGAAAATTTTACTATTTTCAAATCGAAATAATTTTTTTATATTTCATGGTCATACTATTTTTTTGATAATAAAGTGGTAAGTATTTTCTAATCTCAGTTTTACTTCTATGAGATATTAGCCTTATTCACCACAAATTTCTTCTGTGTGGTGTAATTATACTACCATATGATGTATCATATCATAAAACTCATTGTAATCATGGTACTGAAATTTATCAGAGTGGTATGATACACTTTTATTTAAAATCTATTTATTAAAATCGGCTGTTTGATATGTAAAGAATGATTTAAATGGGTACGACAAGGGTTGTGGACCATTTAAAGTAATATTATCAATGCATTGGTAGCTATAACATCCTAGGTAAATAAAGAACACTAATTTTTTCATATTTATTAATATGTTTTAATTAAATATTAATTCTACTTTATAGGGGATTCTATGTTTGACGGTGTACTCGATACGCAACGATGGGTTTCTTTGAAATCATACTTTGCACACTAATAATATAATATTATTATGTTAAATGCTAGTTAACACCTAGTGGTTGTATTGGTATTAACGAGTAGAACTAAATAAAATATGATGGTACATGTTATTTGAATATTTTTACATTTATCCAACAAAATTTAGAGGCTTAAAATAAGTATAGAATTCGATTTTAACCATAAATACTCTAATATTCACTAAAAGGTCGATTTATCGCCTTTTATTGGCGAACTCTCATTAGATATAGTTTTTTTCACATTAATATGTTCTATTTCACAAAAATAAATTCTTATTTAGATTCGGGACATCAAAATTTACTTTGGATGAAATTTTGGTATTTTTCTGATAATGTTCATTTTTTAAGGAATATTGAAAAATATTGTATTTTAATTCATAAGTGCCTATTAATATAATTAAATTATATGGTTATATTATTATTTTAATTGTTTTTAATGTTTAATTAGAAACTATTTTTACCATTTAATCTATTTTTGTTTATTGGATGTAATTTAATTTTAATATTGGTCCTAAATAAGTATTAATCTTTTGATAGTTAATATTTCATAAAAACACGCTATTTGTTTAAAAGAGGGAATTAATGTTAAATTAATTTTTGACACTTCTGTATTTTGAATTTGAAAAAATGGATTATATATTTGGAATTAGTAGGTCCAAAATGTGTAAATATGTTTCTTTTATTTTTAGACATTTTAAATATTTTAATTCAGAAAATATTTTATTTACCATGATTAAACGGTAAATATAATAAATAAGGGTAAAATATAATATTATAATAATACTAAACTACCCTAACAAGTGACCTATTCCTATTGGATAATACCTATCAGACCATGTGAATCCTTGGGATAAATTGGAGACCGCATGGATCCACATGGGAGTAATAATGACACATTATATTAATTAATTTAATGTATAGACAAAAATGTCATAAACACATATCTTTTAGTAAATAAATTTTTACATTGGGTTATATAAGATATCTATTCAACTATAAATATTATTTGTAAATATAAAAATATATCCTACATCATTGTATATTTTTATAATTTGGGGACATCACAGAAATTAAATTATTTATGACACAATAATGATATAATGGTTAACTCATTAATAAATGATTTAAATAAACAAGATTATAAATATTAAAACAATATTAAAAACCACTCCAATTATTATTTTATTATTTTATTTTGTCCATGAGTCATATTAAATTTTATATTAATGAATTTTTGACCGTTTGAAACCGAATATGTGGTTATAATAAAATAATTGTTTCAAACATTCTTAAGGATCCCCTTCTCTCCCTTATATAAATCCCTCACTTCAAACTCATTCCTCACACTTCTCAAGCCTTTGCCTCATGAAACCTCTTCTCCAATAATCTCTCAAGATCCCTATATACATCCTAGAATCCTTACCCTTTGCATAAAACACTTCAAGAAACCCTTTTGGTTCAAACCAAAGGAAGTTACCTGATTTAAAGGTAACGTCTTCTCTTAAGTTCTTTTGTTATATTTTACTTCTCAAACCCCCTAAACTCATTTTATTCTTTTATTTCATAACAACAACAGTATCCTCAATATACTGGGAAGTTGTTATGAGATTTATTAGAACTAAACTTACACACATCATCATATAATGGGTGAAGAACATATTGTTTCTGTGGATGGAAAACTAACGCCTCATGAAGCAATGATTGTTCAATTATCTCCTACTGCCTCTCATGGTTTCCATTATGATGAAACTATATTTATATATGATATATATTATGTTTTTTTATATATTCTTATGTAATTTTTATTTAAAAACATACCTTTATGCCTTCCAATATGTGTAAACATGATAATTTCATTTGATGAAGTGCAGACTACCTCCCCCTCAAGGTGATATAATTCGTTCTTGACATACATGGAACATATAAAGATGGAGTTAATGAAATTATGTAACATATATATCATATGATATTATACTGTAATTATAATATGCCAATGTATCATTATGTTTTCATTCAATTAAATATTAAATAGAAATGAATGTAGCGTTCATGCGTACGAACGGTTTACCGTCTCCATGAATGGTGCATTTCATTTCTTATCTCCAATTGTTATGTACTATTATAAATATATATATATATACTGGATATATATTATATATATGTTATCTAAATCTTTAATATCATTCTGTAGATAATGGTTTTTTGACAACATGGACAAATTGAAATTATAAAAAGATCATTTTTAACTCAAATTCCGAACATCGACAAAATGTCCTATATAAATTGAAATAATTAAATAACTGTTATTACAAGGTAATAAGTGATATAAAAATAATAATAAACATTAAAAAAATTATGAATAAAGTATAAATTAGATTATGTTTATTATTCAGGAAGAACAAGGAACATACGAGTCAAGTTAGACACAAGGTAAGTGATTTCTTATCTCACTTTTAATTATGTGAGATTTCCATTATTCACCACTTATATATTGCATGTGGTGTATTGTGTACTACCATTTGATATATATTATCATGATTATATTAATATTCATGGTATTATATGATTCATTTGGTGGTTATTAACCTTCCTTATATGAATCGATTGATTACAATGTGGTAAGGGTTTTTCATCTCACTTTTTATTATCGTGAGATTCATCCTATATTAGCCAATATTTACTTTTTTGTGGGGGATGTAATTACCATGATTTTATTATTTGTGTAATATAATTTAATTTATTGGTATTTACATAATCATTGTGTGATCTTTTTTTCATTTGGGGCATGTTTCGTAAGTTACCAAATCGGTAAGGGAACCTTTCACTCTCCTCTTTTTAGAAGGCATATTTTTGTTATGTCTTTTAATTTACATCAAATTATGTAGGGATATGATCTTCAATATCCTTTTTGATGAAAATTTTATGTCTATGGGATGAGATATCCTTTTTTAAGAACCTGGTTCTTATTTTTGAGGTACAGGTTTCTTCTTTTCTATTTTCCTTAAGTGTTTTTGAGAAAATATGAAAAATGGAAAAAAATCCCAAATTTTGGAAGTACACGCCGTGTAACTTTCCACACACTGTGTAATTTTGGTCGTGTGGTATGAGTACATGGGTCATGTGGCCATGTTGTTGAAGAAGGATGTAAATACTGACTACACGCCGTGTAGTGGTCCCCTACACTCCATGTAGTCAGTCGGCATGTGAATAGTAAGATGGTGGCCAGTTGTGCAAAAGAACACACTGTGTACTCAAGGATACACTCTGTGTAGTCACATCGGCAGGTGAACAGTGCCACCCGGATGGGAAGCTGACAGAGGAAGAGTTAAATAAATATGGAGGACACACCGTGTACTTGGAAATACACGTCGTTTACATTGTTTTTTTCACATAAAATGGGCAGTAGCCTCCCCTGTTCACATGGAAGGCTTAGAACTAGATGATAACTCAGGAGCGATGGCTGAATCTTCAGATATCTTCTAGGCGTATGTCGGGAATCTGTTTCCGCCTCAAACGATCTTGTTGGAACCGTACGGGTATGCCCTCCACTCCTCTTAAGTCGTTCTTGCCGATTCTTCCTATATGGGAAGTTATTTAAGTTTATGTGAGTCTTCTTCTATGTCAGATCTACATCTTTCATGGGCGTTTCTAGAATCGAAGTCCACATATATCGTTCGTTGGCGTTTAAGGTAGGTGGATTGGTGTTTATTTTCCAACTATTGTGTGTTTTGTGAATTTTTGTGCCACGAACCCATGTTAGGGTGTCGTGTGGCTGAGGTTGTTGCTTTTTAAATACCTAGAATTGTATATGTAATTAAATGTAATATTAAAATTCTGTTTGGGATCACTGCTTGGATCCCAGACCACCATTGGGTTGCGTTCCTCTGTTTAGTCATTTTCCCAGGATACGCAAGGGTATGCATTATTTATTTTTTGCATTACTTTTTCCTTGAGAGGAATTGTAAGTGAACTAGTTATTTACATTTTTGGAATGGCCCTGTTACTTGTTCCTGGGGGCAGTGTTTTAGTATAGCATGAGGGAATGACTGTATTAGCCTGAGGGAAATCTTCTCTTACCCTGAGCGCAACTTCATCTGTGCCTATGAGGAATAGATTTTGTGCCTGAGGGTGACACCTTTGTACGCCCGAGGAAAATATCTATATGCATGTGGGAATATTCTTGTGTTTGGATTCTCTTTACCTGAGGTTAGGGGTTTACATGTCTGAGTACGTTGGTTGATTACTTAGAATATTCACTGTGGTGATATTTTCAGTTAACTGATTAAATGGATATTAAAATGGCATTCAAACTGGTAAGTTAGTTACTTTTGAGTATTGCATAGTTTATTGCATTTAATTTTGCACACTGTTGTTGCATGTTTACACACAGTTGAGCATGGGCCTTTAGTGGGTACCTACTGGGATATATTATCACACCCTGTTTGGGCCATGCATTTCGGCCCAAACCGATTACGTTCATGTAGGTGTGGATAAGGGAAATGGTACTTATATAGGTACATGTCTGCTACTGAGGAGTAGGGGAGTATGGGACCAGGCTGAGGCTCTCTATGCTACCAGCTGTTCTGTTCTATTTTGATTTTATGTAGTTGTACTGCACTGTATTGTTGTGTAACACATTCTGTCTATTTTTTTAGAATTTAATGCATGTTTCACCATTATAAATATTGGTTGGTTATGTCTACTACAGTTTTTCATTTCAGTTGTGTATGTTTTACGGCTTCCATTGTTGTTGTATGTTTAATTCCATTCTGTTGTGCTACACTTTGAAAAATGAGGGCCTAGTTTCCCCACTATCAGACCAGGGCCCTCACTATTAGTCGGTAGCCTCTCGCATTTGGGGAAATTCTCTTGAGGTCATGTGGCGAACCGGGTTAGGGGCACCCATTGAGTGGCACCCGGATCCTGGACATTACAAAGTGGTATTAGAGGAAGTATTTTTTCTTTGACTTATTATTTATAGCCTTAGTTAGGGTTAGGAATAGAATGGTAGTTGGTAATAATTTGTGCCTGGGCGTAGCTAACCCATGTACAGGGAAAAGCCAATTTACCTCATGTTTCAATTCTATTGATTTTGCAAATTTTATAGTTAATTTGATTTTCACCATAGGGTGACACACTTGTGATTGTGCTGTTTATATTTTATCCCTGGGTTCTAATTATTTGCAACTTGATGAGATGAGGGTATGCCATCTCATGCATCATTTAGGAACATGCTAGAAATCACATTCCACACATAGTTTCCATGCCATGTAGGTGCATTAGAAATTACATGTTGTTGAGATAGTTGTTGTTCTAGAAAAGCATGATGTTGTGATAGCGGATTGAAAAATAACAGGGTATTTTATATGAGTATGTTTATAGAATGGATGCCAAACTTTAGTTCTTGTGGAGTATGGGCCCACATCGACCGAAAATTGGTGGATCGTTGACTTTTTATTATGTTATAACCCAGATAAGATGTCAAACATTGATTCTTGGGGAGTATGGGCCCTCACGGATCAGAATTGGACACTCAGATGTTGTTTTCCAATGTTTTCTGGGTTCCGGGGAATTTTTTGAGGCATAATGTCTGGAATTCCCAGTATATATACGGTGTTGTATCTTAAACATGCCGTGTATGGTCTTCTGTTTGGGAAGAAAAATAATCTTTTTGAGTACACGCCGTGTACCCAGAGTACACGTCGTGTAGTCTCTTCCCGTGTCACAAACCGTGTGGGCATCAAAACAGGGAAGGGAAGAGCTTGGGGAAAACACGTCATGTAGTTTCTATACACACTGTGTAGTGTTGACCCGGGGTTTGCCGTGTCACCAACTACACGGGCGGAGGAAACCTTAAGACATACACGTCATGTCCACTGTGAAACACGCTGTGTAGTGTGACCTGGGAACTCGGTCATGTAACTAACAACACGGGTCAGGGTAATACTTTATATTACACACCGTGTGTATATAGAACACGTCGTGTAGGTTGAGCTGTGTATCTAGCTATGTAACTAACCACACAAGTCGGTAGATCTCGTCTAGTACATGTCATGTACCTGTGGGACACGCCGTGTGGTCTTGTCTAAGGATAGACCGTGTGGAGTAAGCTATGTGTCCAGGAAACAAGGTGGTGTAAATTCCATGTGCGGCTGTAACATGCCATGTAGTGTTAAGCCGAGTAGTCGGACATGTCACAAATGACACGGGTAGTTGGAGAATTTCACCAGACACACCGTGTAGATTTTATACACGCCGTGTAGTTTTGTACAATAGGAGTCGTGTTGCATAGCCGCGTAGAAGGAACCGAGCAGGGGAAGATAAGTCAAGTACATGCCATGTAGTCAATATAGATTCCGTTTAGTCTTGTTTTGAAAATTTTTAATGGCTTCTTCCTCCTCTTTCCTTTTGGGTTTCTTCATTTTCGATCGTTGTTAACCTTGTTCTAAAGGCGTGTTTTTGACCTTGTAGTGTCATGCTACTGAGACGACCACACGTTGTTCTTCCGGAGAGCGGTGATAACTATACTCCAGAGATGGTGGCTCATGGGATACCAGTGGATCCTACTGCAGAGCCAGATGCGGCCCCAACCATTATACTAGACAAAGGCGTGGAGGCGCAGTTCCATGAAGGATTTATGTGGTTCATGTAGACCTTTCAAGGAGAACCACTGACTACCACATCTCTGGCTGAGCTGACATGTATATTTCAGTAGTAGCACCACCTACATTTTCAGGGTATGGAAGACCATAGGCTATAGAGTCTTTTCTAGAATTGATGCAGACTATTTTCGAGCATCTTGAGACACCTCCAGGGTGGATGTTCATGCTCGCAACATTCATGCTGCGTGATTCTACCAAGAGTTGGTGGGGTGTTACCTCCCAGTCAGAGCATCACAATGACATGGCATGGGAAGATTTTCAGGCAGTCTTCTATGACTTCTTCTTCCCAGAGACGTTGAGGGAAGATAGAGCTCAAGAGTTCATGAATCTGCATCAGGGCACTATGTCGGTGATGGATTATTCTGCTCGTTTCACCGAGCTTCAGTGCTTTGCACCCGTTCTGGTGGGTGATGAGATGTTGAGGTCCAGACGCTTTTAGGATGGTCTTAATTACGACATCCAAGCACTGGTGAATGTTTTCAATATTCCTTCAGTAGATTCTTTTGTAAACCAGGTGCTGATTACATAGAGGAATCTGCGGGAAGTTAGTGGTGTGGGCTAGGGTGGTTCAGCACCAGTTACTGGTAATATTTCTATTGAAAAGAGGAAGAGATATATGGACTTATCTCAGGGTGGCAGTACCAGCCAGAAGAATTTTTTAGGTGGTCAGGTCATGTGCTACCAGTGTGGTAGAGAGGGGAACCAGAGGCCCTAGTGTCCACGAGACCCAGTGGAGTGCTGATCTTGTGGCAAGATGGGTCATCCGCAGCGCTTTTTTAGGGCATTTACACTAGTGGCTAGTTAGAGGGGTTTTGTGCAGACTCCATGTGTGGGAGCATGACCAGTAGATTATTACCAGTCAGTGAACTGGAATACGTCAGGGAGTGCAGGAAGAGATGGTGGTCATGTTTTTCATAGCCAGACACCAGGATATCAGAGGCAGTAGGGCATGATAACTTAGGGTAGTCAGGCTATATCACAGGGTCGTGGCACTGGGCAGACATATACAATGTAACAGACCTAGTAGGAGTATGATCCCGGACATTCTACAGTCATAGGTACTATTCTAGTAGCTTCTGTTCTATCTTCAGTACTTTTCGATATGGGTGCTACACATAGTTTCATATATGTACCCATAGTGTAGAGCCTTGAGCTATGTGTTTCTACTTATTCTGATATCATGACACTAGACACTCTATTGGGTACTAGAATGGCTGGTGTGCGTCAGTGCAAGGAGTCCCCCTTGAGGATGGTGGGTGTCACTTCCTTAAGTAACTCTATGTCTTAGAGATGACGAGCTATGATGTCATTATCAGCATAGACTAGTTGGTTCCCTTTTGAGCCTTTGTAGACTGTTATCGTCGCAGGGTGAGTTTCACGTCACCAGAGGGTGGAGTGTTTCTATACAAGGGTGAGTGGGATGTTATGGCGAGTCGAGCTAGACCAGAGCATCATTGGTGAGGTGGAATCATAGCCCAGATGGTGAGTTTATATCAGGATGATTAGGGGACTTTTCAGATGGATTTCCCACCAGTGGTGGATCATTTTAGGGATGTCTTCCCAGATGACGTTTCAGGTCTTCCTCTGGAGCGTGAGGTGGATTTCTGTATTGAGCTTGTGCCAGGAGAAGCACCAGTGTCTATTCCTCCTTATAAGATGGCTACACTAGAGTTGTAGGAATCAATAGACAGTTAGAAGAGTTATAGTCAAAGGGTTTCATCCGACCCAGTACTTCTCATTGGGGTTCTCGTATCCTTTTTGCGAATAAGGCAGACGATACCCTCAGACTATGTGTGGATTATCGGAACCAGAACCAGTTGACGGTTAAGAAATGATATCCCTTACCAATGATTGGTGATATTTTTGATCAACTTCTGGGAGAAAGATTGTTCTTGATGATTGACTTGAGATCAGGATATCAGCAGCTGCATGTTAGACCATCTGATATACCTCTCACAGCTTTCAGGAGCAGGTATGGTCTATACGAGTATACGGTTATTCCTTTCAGACTCACGAACGCACCAGTAGTTTTTATGGCTTTTATGAACCATGTGTTCCATCCTTATCTGGATTCTTTTGTCGTAGTATTCATGGAGGATATCTTAGTGTACTCTCACACTCGACATGACCATTCCACCCATCTTGAGATCGTATTGAGTACCCTGAGAGAGCATCACTTATATGCTAAGATCTCAAAGTGAAACTTTTGTATGGAACATATTCACTTCCTGGGTCATATCATCTCAGAGGCAGGAGTTTCAGTAGACCCAGAGAAGGTGAGAGCAGTAGTTTCCTGGGAGAATCCTAAGAACGCGTTTTAGATAAGGAGTTTCTTGGGGTTGTCTGGTTACTATAGGCGTTTTATACAGGACTTCTCCCGCTTAGCAGTGCCATTGACAGGCATGACTTAGAATGGGGTGAAGTTCGTTTGGTCATAAGATTTCGAGATAGCCTTCAATGAGCTGAAGGGATAGTTAACATCAGCACCAATCTTGATAATCCCAGAGCAGGTGCAGAGATATACTATTTATTGTGATGCATCAGGGATTGGGCTATGAGCTCTGTTGATGCGGGGTGATCGTGTTTTTGTATACAGGTCTCGGCAGTTGAGGCCACATGAGAGGAATTACCTGACACATGATCTCGAGTTAGCTGTAGTTGTTCATGCATTACACTGTTGGAAACATTATCTCTTGGGAAGGAATTTTCTGGTTTTCACAGACCACAAAAGAATCAAGTATATCATTAATCAGTGTGACTTGAATCTGAGGCAGTGAAGGTTGGTTGAATACCTTCAGTCCTTTGATTTTGAGCTTGCCTATACACCTGGTAATGGTGATGCAGTAGTTGATGCAATGAGTAGGAAGACTTAGATATAGGTAGTGTAGAAGGCCAATGGTGAATGGTAGCATATGGCTCTGTTCTCTAAGATGAATTTTGAGGTGCATAACATTCATGGGAAGAACTATATTTCATCATTAGATATGACCTCTACCCTCCTAAATAGAGTGAGAATGAGACTACTATATGATTCAGAAGGCCTAGTTCTATGGGAGTCGATGGCAAGAGAGGACCCTCCTCCTAGTTGGACGATAGGAGATTATAAGGTTCTACGTTTCCATGGACGTGTATGGGTACTAGGTGATATACCCGAGGTGCTGATGCTAGAGTTTCATGCTTCATCTTGGTAATTTCATCCCGGAGTTACCAAGATGTACATTAACATGAGACGTCATTACTGGTGGCCGGGTCTGAAGAGAGATGTAGCTGGTTTTGTCACGAGGTGTTCCACATTTCAGCAGGTGAAGACGGGGCATCAGAGGCCATCCGGACTGTTATAGTAGTTATCCATCCCAGATTGGAAAAGGGATAATGTCGTGATGGATTTTGTGACTGGTCTGCTGAGGTCACCTAGAGGCAATGATGTCGTGTGGGTTGTTGTGGAAAGACCCACGAAGGTAGCTCACTTATTGCCGATCAAGGAGACCTTCGGAGTTGACGATCTCGAGAAGTTGTATATATGAGAGACCATACGTCTTCATGAGGTCCCTCGTTCTATCATTTTAGATAGGGATACTTGTTTTACATCTCATTTCTGGCAGGTTTTTCAGAGGGCACTGGGTACACAAGTGCTTCTGAGCACAGCTTACCGCCCTCAGACTAATGGCCAGTCATAGCGTACGATACAGGTGCAGGATGACATGCTACGAGCATGCGTCCTAGAATTTGGAGGCTCTTGGGAGAAGCATATAACCCTATTCAAGTTTTCCTACAATAATAGTTTTCATGAAACAATTGAGATGGAACCTTATGAGGCTTCATATGGTAGGCCATGCTGATCACCTTTATGATGGTTAGAGGTAGGTGGGATAGATTTACTGGGAGCATGTCTCATGCAGAAGACTTCTGATCTGGTCCATGTAAAGAACTATAAAATTCAAGGGAAATTTTATCTTAATTTTCTTCGGGATTTTACAAGAATGTAGTTTTTGACGGAACCTGATTACGAGGCCCAGTGTGCCCAGAATTATTTACCGAAGATTAGCTCAGGTACATTTAGTGAACGAACGATCGGGTTTTTATAACTTTTGAACCAGTGCTCAGAATGAAAATCCGAGGATGCCGATGGAACCGCAGTGACGGTAATTGCTTAAGAAGACCTTTACTGGGGTTGCATTTTCTCGGGAGGAGTAATTAGAAATTGTGGAAGGTAAAATAAAATTGAGCTGCAATTTTATTTATTTTAAGGTGGTTTTATACTTTGAGTGGAAGTTGGGAAACTACCTATGAGAGGTTAAGAGGGTTTTGGGGCCCACATGAACTCCACCTCCTCAAGTTTGTTAAACCCCCATAACTCTTCCCCTTAAAACCCCCATGTATTAAATAACATGACTTCCTTCACATTAATGCATGCCATTTATTTTGGAAGTTAAGCATTTGAATTCTAAAATTTAAATGCATGGAAAGTTATAATAATATAAGCATAACACTTATTTTATTTGGGGGTTGTTTCGTGGTGTTGGCTTTTTGAGAGAGGGAGAAATCTTCCTCTGATGAAGTTTATCTTCCACGTTGAAGAACGCGAAGAATGCCACACTCTGATGAAGAATGCCAACACCAAAGGAAGACGATGTGTCTTTCTACTCCTCTCCGCAGCTGGTGTGCGACGCCGCCCCACCTCGGATGATCTTCGTCATGCGTGTACGAAACCCTCTTCTGCGACGCCTTCTTCTATGACAAGCCTTTCTTCAACAACGGTCGAGGTAGGGGATTTACTGTTGTTGTTTTCTGTGAAATCTTTCGTCGTTGTTCTTCATTTCAAATTGGACTGCTTGCTATCGATTAACGGGAGGGGGTCGGACCGCACAAACACTGCCGACCCTCCTCCCTTATCTTTGTGTTGTTGCGGTTCGAAGGAATGTGAAGCGGGGCTGTTGCACCGTGCGGGATAGTGCGGTAAGGATGTGCGGTGCCGTCGCGCCGAGCCATTGAAGTCAAAGAAGGTTACGGCGCCGTCACGCCCCGCCAGAGAATCACAAAAACCCCACGGCCAGAGTGGGGCCACGGTGGAGGGGCACAACACCGTCGTGCCATGCCAGACGGACCAGGCCGTGGCTTTTGGCCGCGGCGGAGCGAGGAGCGGCGGCCGGTTTCCGGCCGCCGGCGTCGGAGTAGTGGGACCGGACCAGCCGGTCCCGTGGTGGCTGCAGCTGGCCGGCTGAAGCGGGCCAGCCGGTCAGGGGAGAATCTGAGGGTTCGTAACCCCCGACTGGCCGAACAGCAGCATCCCCCACGTGGGGGGCCGTGTTTAATTGAACAGGGCCCCCCTGACCGCCCAGCTCGGTTACACCGAGCTGGATAGAGGACCGCCAGCCCGCTGGGCTGGGCCACGCCCAATCGGGCTGGACCCGGGCCCGGTTTGGGTCGACACGGTTCGGGCCGACCCAGGGGGTCTCGGGCTGGGTCGGTCTGGGCCCGAAACCACCATTTTCGGACCTCTTCCGGTCCTTTTACCCTAACATGGGCTACGGACCTCCGATCGATGCACCGTCAAGTTCGATGCGATCCTTGGATCGAGACGGTCGTTTCGGTATATTAAACTCACGGTTTCGGAGAACTTAGGGTTCGGCAGTGTTGGTTCGTACACGAAACATACAGGGCCCTCTGAGCGGAAATGCTTATAACTTGAGCTCCGGACGTCTAATTGACGTGCCGTCGACATTGTTGGATTGCTCTTAGTGATACTGGCCTTTTGGCTTACTCTGCACGAGGCTTTGACGTAGTTGGAGTATGGTCGGGTTGGTTTTACTTAAAACCCAACCGGGCCCCTGGGATGAAAAATCCAATAACTCCCAGACCGGACGTCTGATTGACATGTCGTCTATGACGTTGAGTTCATGTTGACGATACGGAACTTTTGGATACATCAACTCTGGACTTTGTGTTAGTTGATGTATCAGATCCCTGGCTCGTGAAGAGGACCCTCCCGAACGAGCGTGCTGTGTGCGGGAACCCTAAAGCTAGCTGCGACTGTGATGATGATGAAGACAGTACGAGAATCCTTTGTGGGTTCGACAGTGACAACTACAACACTTAGCGATCCTCTATGGATCAGTGCTACCAACCCTGCGTGGGTCAGATCCTGTGTGGGTCAGCGCTCAGCGGTCACGTGTGGGCCAACGCCTACCGATCTTGTCTGGGTCAGATCCTCTGTGGGTCAATGCAGGGGTTAGTACCTATCGATCCTGTGCGGGTATGACGACATAGATGAATCAGTGGCTAAATCTGATCATCTCTATCGTCTTATGAAGTAGTATACCTATGCGAGCTGAATCTTGACTTTTAATTATTATCTTCGATAAGATTGACTAACATTCCTATGTGGATTGTGTTGTGCTATCTTGTGTGGACATGATCGAACATAGGCTCGGATGTTGGATCCGAACTAGAATTGACAACTTAGGTATATGTATGGGAATATACCTAGGTAGTGTTGGATGTTACTTCGTGATTGTATCTTTCCTTTCTGGATTATCCTTTGTGGATTTTGGGAGACCTTCGGGGGTCTCGGGGTCCCTACTGAGTAGAGTATACTCACCCCTGTATGGGCTATGCCTGAACTACATTGTGTTGGATGTAGACGACGGACAATAGTGATCGTGGTAGAGGCTAGGGAGCAGTTGGTACCTGAAGGTGGACCACTGGGAGGGACGTATACGGAGCGGACGGCTAGACTTGGGGAGCTATGGAGGATATATGTACCCACCCTTTAGGTGGGACTTCCAGTGGACGGCCCGGCGTTGCGGCTTTACCTTTCAGTTGTTGTACTCCATTTTTCATTTGTACTTTACTTTTAGTTTGGGTTTGTATTCGGGCCCAATTACTTTTCCGCACTTAGTATTGTACCCAGTTTTACATAGTGTTTACTTCTGCTTGCATACCTTGTGTGTGTTTCTTTACCTTACATAGGAAATGACTTCCCTTTTTATCAGGAATTATGCCTTGGTGCTAGTCGCCAGCCCCTGTGTAACGACCCAATCTTTTTGAATAGTATATTAACTTACTCTTATTGATTTAATAAGATGTTAATGGTTAATGCAGAAAGAGGAGTCGATGGCTTCATCCAGTAGACTCAACCCTTACGAAGCCCACTTATCAGAGCTTGTGAAGGAGGTAGCATCTGTGGGCTTCGCTTTGGACCAAGACCAAGCCGAACTCCAGCGTGTCAAGATTGAACGAAAACGCTTGCAGGAGAAGTTCAAGTTAGTGGAGATTGCTACTAGGGCAATGTTATATGAGCCTCCCTCAGATTCTCTCACCATAGCACACCTTACACTTAGGTCTTATGCCGGTGTTATAAGGGGCTATGTGTTGAGACCCTAGCTTCCTTGTGTAATCCTTTCGGGTGAATAAATTGAGATTTCTTCCTTTAGTGATGTTTGCGAAATTTCAAATGTCCGGATAATTTTAGAATGTATTTTATTGATGAATTTTCGAAAAAAGGATATTTTAAAATATTTATGTAAACCCTAAATAACTAATGATGTGTAATGATTTTCAAAAAATGGTCTTCTACAAAAGTGTTCAATAAGGAATTTGGAGTCTAATAAGATCAACTTAATTTTTGATGAATAGTAAATTATGAATAGTGATTTTACGCTTAGGATTAGTAATGTGACCAAATGGATTAGTAATTTCACTCAAAGAAAGTTTTAATATAATTTAGACACCTAGGTTAAGTAATATGATTCAATAAAATTGGTAATAACGGTTTCATTAATTATTATTCAAGTATTAGTTTTTTCGGATGAATAGTGTTTTTTAATTAAAAATTTAATTAAAAATAATTAGAAAATTATTTTTATAAAAATGACTTCATTTTTGAACTCAGAGCATCGATATTATGTTAAGGTAAATTTTGGGGTTTTTTCTGAAAAAGTTGAATTTTCGATGAATAGTGTTTTTATTTAAAAATTAAATTAAAAATATTTAGAAAATTATTTTTATAAAATGGATTTCATTTTTGAAATCAGAGCATTGATATTTGGTTAAGGTGAAATTTTGGGATTATTCTGAGAAAGTTGAATTTTTAGTGAATAGTAAAAATACAGTTTTAGGGTTTCGGTATGTTTAATGACATCATAACTGTGTCATGATGATGTCATGAGATATTTCAAGGGTTGGCCGGCCAAGGGTGACGAATTATTGTTTTGGGGGCCCCATGTGGCCTAACTCCATGATAAATGCCAAGGGAGAGCACATGGGTTTGAGAAAAGCACATGTGAGGTGTCCCTTGGCCATTAATGCTTTGTCCCCTCACTTTCCCTATAAATAACCACCCTTTCCTCCCTTAGTTTTCACTCCCAACTCTCCCCCAACGAAGTTCTGGACTTCTTACCTTCCAAGGAGTCCTCCAAAGGTGCCCCCAAGCCCTCAAGGTCCAATCCTTTGAGTTTCAAGAGTCACGTTTTAAGGTAAGGGATCCGACCTCTCTCTTTCTTTTCAAGTAATCTCTTTTATGTCATTTCTTTTATACTCCATGTTCTTATGTGGTAGGATGTTCTTTTATATTCATCCTACTGCCTATTTCATGTTCATATGATGAGAGATCCCCCCTTGCTCTCATCAATTCGTTTTAAGAAAGTTTAAGTGGCGCCGTTAGGCTGCCGAATTTTTTAGGGATTCTTTCACCCTTCTCATTTTTCAAGTTCGATTTTCATGTCAAGTCTTTCAAGTTCCTTTTTATTATGTTGGGGTATAATCTCTATATCTATCATACTGATCTCTTATGATCATATGATGTGGGACCCTATTTGATCTTGTCAAATCATTTTCTTTTGAAGTTAAGTGACGCCGTAAGGCTGCCGAATTTTCATAAGATAAATCTAATTTTTTTCCTTCCATGTTTTTCATTTCAAATGGTATGTCCCTAAACATTCATTACCATGTCCATATGTCCTTCTTATTATTTCACCCTACTGTTTTATGGATCATTTATGAGTGGGCGACCCATGTCCCCTCTCATTTTAATGTTTTCTAAAACCCCGAAACTTAGCCGTTATGCTGCAGAATTTTCCCCTCAAAATGCCTCTCTCTTTTCTCAAATATTATTTTATGTTACAAAGTGAATACTCAAAGCTCTTATTTCTACAAGGGTATTCACATATATATCAAAATGTTCCATTTTAAATTCTGGGATTTACATACATGAGACCCATTTTCCCTTTCTGTGGGTTTAAAGTGACATAATGATCATGTCTTTAAAGCAGTTTTTAAAACGTTATGAATATGAAATGAAACCCATTTATTTTATGCTATGTGGGTTATTTATGAAATGTTTGATGAATGATATATGTGGCTCACATGATAATAAAGGCAAATTTAAGGGTGCGCCCTGATAGCGCTCCAATGCATTGGGTAATGATGTAACCACTAGAGATTACAATTTTCACGATACCTTGGTGAATAACCTTGGTAATTTTCAAATGACACCTTGGGGATGGACCTTGGTGATATGTTCATGATTGTCTATTTTAAATGATGTAGCCACATCTTCAAGTTATGAAAAATTTTATTTTTATTATTAAATGCCTCATGATTTCTTTCTCATGCCTTAAAGTTCTTTTCATGTCCTTATTGAAGTATCTCAAGTTCACATGTAAAATGTTCCTCTTGTTTCCCTTACTGGGCCTTCTGCTCACCCTTTCTTTTGATGTATGTCCCCAGGTTATGAGATGCAGTAATGAACCTAGAATGAACTTAAGGAGACGCCTTTCAAGTGTTTAACAAGAATGTTTTATGTTGTTTTCATGTATTATGTTCCTGGTTTCCAAGACACTAAACCTTAACGATCCTCAGTTTTGTGTAATGTAATGAAAGTTTATGTTATAAAATGGCGGGATGCTATAGTTGGTATCAAAGGATGGTTTAGTTATTTGTGGAAATTAGGATATAAAAACTTTAGGAAGAACCCCATAGAAATGTTTAAATATAGGAAAACTTCCTGGTATTTTGGTAAGTATTGAGTAAGTGGTTTATCAAACAAATACATCGCTGTCTGGATACGAGCAGGTAGAGGCGGCTCTGGCACAGATGTACATAGGGGTAAAACTCGAAAACACCGCTTTGAGCTAGACTCGAACGGGAACTGGTGCACGATAACGGGCCTTGCTGCACTCTTGGTTACGACACTCCCGGGGGATATGTTTGGTTAATCACAAGCTTTTTATGAATAATTATGAAGGAATTATAGAGAACTATAATTGTCTAAGCACGAAGTCTTGGTTAAAAGATTCATAAATGAAATGAGTTTCTCACTAAGGTTTTATTCTTTTAGAAAATGGCGGGCAATAGGAGAAACTGTGCCGATGGTGACCGCAATGCACCATGTGCTGACGGCCCTCCGATGGAAGCCGGAATGGAAACATTCATGCGAATGATGAACCAACTGACTCAAGTTATGAGTAATAACTTGAATCAAGCTGAGAGGCCGACCTCACCACGAAGGGAACAACTTTCTTTTGAGTCCTTCATGCGTCAACGACCACCAACATTCAGTGGATCTACTGACCCATTGGTTGCGGAACAATGGATAAGCTCCATTGAAAAGATCTTTTCTGTACTTCATTGTTCGGAACAAGAAAAAGTAACCCTTGTTGTTTACCGCCTAGAGGGAGAAGCTGATCAGTGGTGGTCACTGATCAAAAACACGAAGCCACGAGGAGAGATAGAAGCCATGGAGTGGGAAGAATTACGGGGAATATTCTTCAATAAGTATTTCCCTCGTTCGATGAGAACGAAAATGGAGAATGAGTTTCTCGAGCTCAAGCAAAAGGAGAATGAATCAGTTGGAACCTACGAGATGAACTTCACAAGGCTTTCCCGTTATACCTCAAGCTTCGTCATGGACCCAAATGGGAAGGTTGATAGATTCTTTGGTGGACTACGACCTCATCTGCGGAAGAATCTAGCCAACAGGGACTATGATAGCTATGAAGAAATAGTTCGAAGTGCCATGAAAGTTGAACTAGAGTTTGGGGAGACACAGTGGTCTCACAAATCTAATGAGAAGAAGAGAACTCTAGAACCGAGCCTGGGAAGAAGTTTTGATCAGGAAAGAGGTGGAAAGCATATGCAACATGCCACATGCAATAAATGTGGGAAGAAGCATCCGGGGAACTGCTTGATCGGAAGTGGCAAGTGCTATAGGTGTGGAAAAGAAGGCCATATTTCTCGGAATTGTCGTGGTGATGTGAAGCCTCAACTTCCCAACACTAACGACAGAGGAAAGATGGTTCTGGCCCTACCCAAAGTCACATGCTTCAAGTGTGGACAGCTTGGGCACTTTGCTAATCAATGTCCAAATCCGAGGGCGGTGGAGGGGAATCACCATCAACCTCAGCAGAGGCCAAGGGAGCAAGGTCGTGCTTTCGCTATCACAACAACTGAAGTTGAAGTTCCGAACGATTTGGTAGCAGGTACTCTTGTTGTCCTCTCAAAACTAGCAAGTGCTTTATTTGATTCTGGTTCTACGCATTCCTTTATTTCTTCCAAGTTTGCAAAGAATATAGAATCAATCCCCGAATTGCTTGAGGTAGAGTTGTCAGTCAAGACTCCAAGTGGGATTATCCATGCATCAACAGTGTTTAGAGACTCTAGTGTTTACTTTGGTGAGCACAATCTTATCGCAAATCTATTAGTCATTCCCATGATGGAATTCGACGTTATACTAGGGATGGACTGGCTCTCAAAGTATAATTCTAAGATCAAATGCAGAAGTAAGGAAATCTCAGTAGTCTTGAATGAACGACCTACAGTTATCTTCCGAGGAGAGGTATCCCGAACTGATCCCTCTCTAGAAGCACCTCCTATAGCTTTCTTTATGGAGTTAATCGGTGATGAGGAAGAAGGGAAAGGGAGCATACAAATTGAAGATGTTCCGATTGTTCAGGAATACATGGATGTATTTCCTGAGGAGTTACCTGGACCTCCCCCAGAAAGAGAGGTAGAGTTCTCCATTGAACTCATACCTGGGTCTCAACCGATATCAAAGACTCCGTATAGAATGGCAAATGTGGAGCTAGAAGAGCTAAAGAAACAACTCCAAGACTTGTTGGAGAAGGGGTTTATCCGACCGAGTGTGTCTCCTTGGGGAGCACCAGTTCTCTTTGTGAAGAAGAAGGATGGATCAATGCGGCTATGCATTGATTATAGAGAACTGAACGGGATCACAGTGAAGAACAGATACCCTCTTCCAAGAATTGATGATTTATTTGACCAACTTCGCGGGGCTCAATTCTTCTCTAAGATTGACCTTCGATCTGGTTATCATCAACTGAGGGTGAAGAAGGAAGATATTCCAAAGACTGCCTTCCGATCAAGATATGGGCATTATGAGTTTACTATTATGCCCTTCGGCTTGACTAATGCTCCTGCTATATTCATGGATTTGATGAATAGAGTCTTTAAGGACTACCTTTATAACTTTGTGGTAGTTTTTATTGATGATATTTTGATATATTCAAAAAGTCGTGAGGAGCATGAAGATCATCTGAGGGTTATTTTGAAATCTCTACGGAAGGAGAGGCTCTTTGGGAAGTTCAGCAAGTGTGAGTTTTGGTTACAACAAGTGGCTTTCTTGGGGCACATCGTAACCAATGAAGGAATATCGGTTGACCCTGCAAAGACAATGGTTGTGGAGGAGTGGCCTCAACCCAAAACAGTAACTGAGATTCGTAGTTTCCTTGGTTTAGCGGGATATTATAGGAGGTTTGTGAAAAACTTTTCACGGCTTTCTAATCCACTAACCAAGTTGACTCGAAAAGGGGTTAAGTTCATCTGGACAAAGGAATGCGAGGAAAGTTTCCAAGTGCTGAAGAAGAGATTGGTTACTGCACCTGTGTTAACACTACCCTCTATCGGAGAAGGATTCGTTATTTTTAGCGATGCATCTCTGAAAGGGCTTGGGTGCGTCCTCATGCAAAATGACAAAGTGATTGCTTATGCATCTCGACAGTTGAAGATTCATGAGCAGAATTATCCTACGCATGATCTAGAGCTGGCGGCAGTTGTTTTTTCTCTAAAGATATGAAGGCACTATCTTTATGGGGAGAAATGTGATATATACACTGACCACCAAAGTCTAAAGTATATTTTCACACAGAAAAAATTGAACATGAGACAAAGGAGATGGTTGGAGCTTATAAAAGACTATGACTGTTCAATTCATTATCACCCTGGAAGAGCAAACAAAGTCGCGGATGCGTTAAGCAGGAAAGATCCTGTTGTTCTGGCAACAATGAGGATCCTGGGAGATCCCTTGATTAAAGATCTAGTAAAACTGGACATGGGAATTATAAGGAAAGGGACATCATCAACCCTATACCAAATGATTTCTCAACCTTCATTACTAGAGAAGATCAAGAAGGCTCAGAAAGAAGATCCTTTGCTGCAGGAGAAGTTCGAGGCTGTAAAGGATGGGAAGTTCCCTGATTTCAATATTGATCAAGAAGGTGTATTGAAATTTCATACAAGACTATGTGTTCCATCTATTCCGGAGATAAAGAAAGAACTGATGGATGAAGCTCATAGCTCTACTTTCTCTATACATCCGGGAAGCACTAAGATGTATAGAGACCTTAGTGATCATTATTGGTGGGATAACATGAAGAGTGATATTGCCGATTACACTACAAGGTGCCTGGTGTGTCAGCAAGTAAAGGCAGAAAGACAACTTCCTAAGGGGGTATTACAACCGCTACCCATACCAGTATGGAAGTGGGATAATATCACCATGGACTTTGTAACTGGTCTCCCAAAAACATCCAAAGGAAACAATGCGATATGGGTTATTGTGGACCGTCTCACCAAGACAGCCCATTTTATCTCTATTCGGGAAGATTTCTCTCTGGATCAGCTTGCCAAGATATACGTGAAGGAAGTGGTAAGGCTGCATGGGGTACCACTATCCATCGTATCTGATCGTGACCCAAGATTCACATCAAAATTCTGGAGAAGTCTTCAGCATGCTCTGAATACTGAATTGAATTTTAGTACGGCATATCATCCTCAAACTGATGGCCAATCTGAAAGGACTATTCAGACACTCGAAGACATGTTGAGATTATGCTCAATGGAATTTAAAGGTGGATGGGATCAACACCTCCCATTAGTGGAGTTCTCCTATAACAACAGCTTCCATGCGAGTATTCAGATGGCACCCTATGAAGCTCTGTATGGAAAGCGGTGTAGAACTCCTACTTGTTGGGATGAAACTAGTGAGAGGAAGCTTCTTGGGCCTGATCTTGTGCAAGAAATGACAGAACAAGTTCACGCCATCCAACAACACATAAAGGCTGCTCAGAGTCGGCAGAAGAGCTATGCTGACAATCGTCGAAGGGACTTGGAGTTTGGTGTTGGCGACAAAGTCTTCCTTCGAATCTCTCCATGGAAGAGAGTCATGCGGTTTGGGAAGAAAGGGAAGCTCAGCCCTAGGTACATTGGCCCCTATGAAATCCTTGATCGCATAGGAGCAGTGGCCTATCATCTAGCACTTCCACCGAACCTAGCTCAAGTTCATGATGTCTTCCATGTATCTCTCTTGAGGAAGTACATACCCGACCCTTCGCATGTACTGAACCCAGAGGTGGTACAACTTGAACATGACCTCTCTTATGAGGAGCAGCCAGTGGAGATCTTGGACCGTAGAGACAAGGTCCTACGAAACAAGACTACCCACCTTGTGAAAGTGTTGTGGAGGAATCATAAGTATGAAGAAGCGACTTGGGAGCCTGAGGAAACGATGAAGCAAAAGTACCATCACCTTTTCGACTAGGCCTCAAGTATAAATTTCGGGGACGAAATTTCTTAAGGGGGGAAGAATGTAACGACCCAATCCTTTTGAATAGTATATTAACTTACTCTTATTGATTTAATAAGATGTTAATGGTTAATGCAGAAAGAGGAGTCGATGGCTTCATCCAGTAGACTCAACCCTTACGAAGCCCACTTATCAGAGCTTGGGAAGGAGGTAGCATCTGTGGGCTTCGCTTTGGACCAAGCCCAAGCCGAACTCCAGCGTGTCAAGATTGAACGAAAACGCTTGCAGGAGAAGTTCAAGTTAGTGGAGATTGCTACTAGGGCAATGTTATCTGAGCCTCCCTCAGATTCTCTCACCATAGCACACCTTACACTTAGGTCTTATGCCGGTGTTATAAGGGGCTATGTGTTGAGACCCTAGCTTCCTTGTGTAATCCTTTCGGGTGAATAAATTGAGATTTCTTCCTTTAGTGATGTTTGCGAAATTTCAAATTTCCGGATAATTTTAGAATGTATTTTATTGATTAATTTTCGAAAAAAGGATATTTTAAAATATTTATGTAAACCCTAAATAACTAATGATGTGTAATGATTTTCAAAAAATGGTCTTCTACAAAAGTGTTCAGTAAGGAATTTGGAGTCTAATAAGATCAACTTAATTTTTGATGAATAGTAAATTATGAATAGTGATTTTACGCTTAGGATTAGTAATGTGACCAAATGGATTAGTAATTTCACTCAAAGAAAGTTTTAATATAATTTAGACACCTAGGTTAAGTAATATGATTCAATAAAATGGGTAAATAACGGTTTCATAAATTATTATTCAAGTATTAGTTTTTTCGGATGAATAGTTTTTTTTAATTAAAAATAATTAGAAAATTATTTTTATAAAAATGACTTCATTTTTTAACTCAGAGCATCGATATTATGTTAAGGTAAATTTTGGGGTTTTTTCTGAAAAATTTGAATTTTCGATGAATAGTGTTTTTATTTAAAAATTAAATTAAAAATATTTAGAAAATTATTTTTATAAAATGGATTTCATTTTTGAAATCAGAGCATTGATATTTGGTTAAGGTGAAATTTTGGGATTATTTTGAGAAAGTTGAATTTTTAGTGAATAGTAAAAATACAGTTTTAGGGTTTCGGTATGTTTAATGACATCATAACTGTGTCATGATGATGTCATGAGATATTTCAAGGGTTGGCCGGCCAAGGGTGATGAATTATTGTTTTGGGGGCCCCATGTGGCCTAACTCCATGATAAATGCCAAGGGAGAGCACATGGGTTTGAGAAAAGCACATGTGAGGTGTCCCTTGGCCATTAATGCTTTGTCCCCTCACTTTCCCTATAAATACCCACCCTTTCCTCCCTTAGTTTTCACTCCCAACTCTCCCCCAACGAAGTTCTGGTCTTATTACCTTCCAAGTAGTCCTCCAAAGGTGCCCCCAAGCCCTCAAGGTCCAATCCTTTGAGTTTCAAGAGTCACGTTTTAAGGTAAGGGATCCGACCTCTCTCTTTCTTTTCAAGTAATCTCTTTTATGTCATTTCTTTTATACTCCATGTTCTTATGTGGGAGGATGTTCTTTTATATTCATCCTACTGCCTATTTCATGTTCATATGATGAGAGATCCCCCCTTGCTCTCATCAATTCGTTTTAAGAAAGTTTAAGTGGCGCCGTTAGGCTGCCGAATTTTTTAGGGATTCTTTCACCCTTCTCATTTTTCAAGTTCGATTTTCATGTCAAGTCTTTCAAGTTCCTTTTTATTATGTTGGGGTATGATCTCTATATCTATCATACTGATCTCTTATGATCATATGATGAGGGACCCTATTTTTTCTTGTCAAATCATTTTCTTTTGAAGTTAAGTGACGCCGTAAGGCTGCCGAATTTTCATAAGAGAAATCTAATCTTTTTTCCTTCCATGTTTTTCATTTCAAATGGTATGTCCCTAAAATTTCATTACCATGTCCATATTTCCTTCTTATTCTTTCACCCTACTGTTTTATGGATCATTTATGAGTGGGCGACCCATGTCCCCTCTCATTTTAATGTTTTCTAAAACCCCGAAACTTAGCCGTTATGCTGCAGAATTTTCCCCTCAAAATGCCTCTCTCTTTTCTCAAAAATTATTTTATGTTACAAAGTGAATACTCAAAGCTCTTATTTATACAAGGGTATTCACATATATATCAAAATGATCCATTTTAAATTCTGGGATTTACATACATGAGACCCATTTTCCCTTTCCGTGGGTTTAAAGTGACATAATGATCATGTCTTTAAAGCAGTTTTTAAAACGTTATGAATATGAAATGAAACCCATTTATTTTATGCTATGTGGGTTATTTATGAAATGTTTGATGAATGATATATGTGGCTCACATGATAATAAAGGAAAATTTAAGGGTGCGCCCTGATAGCGCTCCAATGCATTGGGTAATGATGTAACCACTAGAGATTACAATTTTCACGATACCTTGGTGAATAACCTTGGTAATTTTCAAATGACACCTTGGGGATGGACCTTGGTGATATGTTCATGATTGTCTATGTTAAATGATGTAGCCACATCTTCAAGTTATGAAAAATGTTTTTTTTATTATTAAATGCCTCATGATTTCTTTCTCATGCCTTAAAGTTCTTTTCATGTCCTTATTTAAGTATCTCAAGTTCACATGTAAAATGTTCCTCTTGTTTCCCTTACTGGGCCTTCTGCTCACCCTTTATTTTGATGTATGTCCCCAGGTTATGAGATGCAGTAATGAACCTAGAATGAACTTAAGGATACGCCTTTCAAGTGTTTAAGAAGAATTTTTTATGTTGTTTCCATGTATAATGTTCCTGGTTTCCAAGACACTAAACCTTAACGATCCTCAGTTTTGTGTAATGTAATGAAAGTTTATGTTATAAAATGGCGGGAAGATATACCCTAGCCTATGGAAGGCGGGCTTGGGGAAGTCACAGCACGAGACCCTAGGATGGGTCATGACAAATTGGTATCAGAGGAGTTCGGTTATACCGTAGAACTCATGACTCTGATATTTTTCTATGTGAAGCAATAGTGTTAAGAGTATTGAGTGTGGTTATTAGTCCAGGGAGTCCAGTGTTGGTGCAGAAGCCGACATATCCGTACACCAGGACCCTGACTTCTGATTTCCAACTTAGTGCACGAAAACATTGATTGCATGTGTGTTTCAAGTTTTCTTTGTGATTACTTGTGTCAGCTCACCAGGTATACTGTTTGAACATGGAACACCTGTCTCTTTTCAAGATGGCCCCACAACGGTATCCAGCAAGGGTTCCGAGTTTTGTACATGACGACAGCCCACCGAGCGACGAGGCCTCGGTGCAGAGCCTTTTGACAGCAGAGGCACCAGATGTAACTCTACCCGCCGAGCCACCGATGCTACCAGACCTAACTGTTGAGAGTGCACATCTTTTTAGAACACTGCACGAGTTCCAGTGTCAGCTACCGCCCAGGTTTCGCGGGGAGACATACCCTTAGGAAGCCGAGGATTGGCTGGTGGCAGTTGTATGAGTTTTCCGTTTGGTAGGGACACCAGCAGACCTCATGGTTATCCTTCCAGCGAGTCTCCTGCATGCGGAAGCAGGAAGATGGTGGATCTTAATGCTCCAGGTGCACAACAAGGCATCCCTCCTCTGGACGAACTTTGAGAGCCTCTTCCGCTCGGAGTTCATCCCATCCACCCTCCGTGTGGTGCACATCTAGGAGCTTCTATAACTGCGGCATGGTAGCTTGATGGTCGGCCCAATACTCTATGATATTTAAAGACCTCTCGCGCTATTTGACGGACATAGTACGAGACCCATTCTTCCGGGCCTGGACCATCAAGTAGGGACTGAGGGATCAGATCAGGGCATCACTGATCTCCGTCAGCATTCCAAAACAGGCAGGGGTTAGAGCGATCACTTCTCATCGAGAGCTTCCTTGCTGAGCCTACATCAGCAGTAAGACGAGGAATAGGAGCTGTCCCAGCAGCAGGTGGTGGGCGACGCTTTGAGGATCTACCACCACCACCACCAGGAGGTCCACCCCGACCACAGGGAGATGGCCGGCAGAGACAGGCACAACTCCAGGCAGCGGAGGCCTACGACCACAGCGCGCCTGAGATAATTCAATGTACTATCTGTTTCTACTCCACCATGTTGTTGTTCTCATAGACACATGAGCGAGTCATTATTTCATATTCATTGCCCTTTTTCGGAGATCAGAGATTCCGACGAAGCCGTTGGCTCGATCCTTACGGCTAGAGACTCCTATGGGAGCAGACTCGATGATTACGCACTGGTGCCGGCAGTATGAGCTTACTCTAGGAGGTGAGAGCTTCGGCTGGGATCTTCTTGTAGCAGCGTTGAGGCGTTATGAAGTCATCTTGGGCATGGATTGGTTATCTACAGTCCATGCTCAGATTTACTATATTAGGCGCAAGGTGCAGTGTATACGCACCGACGGGAGGAGGTTCACCTTCACCGGTGAGAAGGGAGCCTTTGCAGCACAGGATGGACTCACGCAAAGGAGAGGACAACCCATCACTCATCAGTTGGCTATCCTCATCCTTGGAGCAGTTGACATGAGGAGTCCTGGTTTTCCTGCAGTGGTGGATCTATATGCGGACGTTTTCCCCGATGATGTCTCAAGGATACCTCCTCGTAGAGAGGTAGACTTTTGTATTTCCATGTACCCTGGGACAGCCCCGATATCCACTCCAACATATCGGATGGCCCCCGCTGAGCTTCGAGATCTATGGGTATAGTTGGAGGTCTTATAGGGCAAGGGATTCATCCGAACCAGTGTTTCACCCTGGGCTTCCCCGATATTGTTCGCCAAGAAGGCAGATGGGAGTTTGTGACTTTGTGTTGACTATCGTCGTCTAAACTAGGTGACAGTGAGGAACAAGTATTCTCTACTGAGGATTGATGACCTCTTCAATTATCTCAAGGGAGCAAGGTGGTTCTCAAAGATAGACATTAGATCAGGGTATCATCAACTCAGAGTTCGGGACGAGGACATGCTGAAGAAGGCCTTCATATGTCGGTATGGCCACTATGAGTTCTTGGTTATGCCATTCGGCATAACCAATGCAACAGCAGTGTCCATGGGCCTCATGAACATGATATTTCAGCCATACCTTAATCGATTTTTCATGGTCTTCATTGATGACATTTTGATATACTCGACCACTGAGGAGGAGAACGCCTATCACTTACGGGTTGTAGTAGACACACTCTGAGAGCACCAGCTTTATGGAAAGCTCTCGAAGTGTCAGTTCTGGATACATGAGATCTACTTCTTGGGACAAGTCATCTATGAGGCAGGAGTTGCAGTGGATCTTGTGAAGGTCGAGGTCGTGCTAGCTTGGGATCCACCCAAGAGCATGTAGGAGGTGCAGAGTTTCTTGGGGCAAGCTGGATACTACCGAAGATTCATGCCAGACTTTTACAGAGTTAAAGCACCACTCTCATCTTTGACGAAGAAGGGGAAACCCTTTGTGTGGTTAGACAGATGTCAGAAGAGCTTCCAAGAGCTGATACAGAGATTGACCAGCATGCCTATCTTGATTATACCGGAGGAGGTAGTAGGGTACGTAGTCTACTGTGATGCATCAGGGACCAGACTCGGATGTGTACTGAGGCAGGAGCGGGCTGTGATCGACTATGGATCACATCAGTTGAAGAAGCATGAGCAAAACTACGCTACCCATGACCTGGATTTAGCAGTAGTGGTCTTTTCTCTGAAGATGTGGTGACACTACCTGATGGGCGAGTGCTTTACAGTCTACTCTGACCACCAGAGTCTCTAGTACATATTCCCATAGAAGGACCTGAACCTGAGACATCGGTGATGGCTTGAGTTCATTCATGACTATGACTTTGAGATAGTATATACTCCTGGAAAGGGGAACGTAGTAGCCGATGCTCTCAGTATGAGGATGGGCATTCATCTACTTGGGAAGGCGACAGGGTAGCTATCTTCTTTGCAGATATCAATTGTGGATAGTGATGGGGCAGCCTTTCTGCAGTCACTCACAGTCACTCCTCCACTTCTATAGTGGGTCAGAGAGGCACATCATGGGGACGATGACTGTGAGACGCGGAGTGCACAGATATCCTCAATACAAGCACTTGATGGATTCTATATGGGAGGAGAGCACATTATCCTTTTCAATGGATGCACCATGGTACCATCTACTTTACAGGAGGAGGTGCTAACGTAGTTTCACACTTCCCCTTTAGCAGTACATCAAGGAGTGGAGAAGATGTACCAGGACCTCAGACAACACCACTGGTGGTCGGGTATGAAGAAGGATGTTGCAGAGTTTGTTTCAAGATGCCTCATCTGCCAGCAGTTGAAGGTAGAGAATTAGGTACCAGTAGGCTTAGTACATCCCTTGGAGGTCCCGAAGTGGAAGTGGGACGGGATATCTATGGACTTCGTGACTGGACTTCCATGCTCTTCCAGAGGTCATGACTCCATATGGGTGATTGTCAACCGACTCACCAAGTCAGAACACTTCTTACCAATCAGAGAGCAGGGCTCAGTGGAGAGCTTGGGACACCTCTACGTTCAAGAGATTGTATGGCTTCATAGTGTGACATCATCTATCTTCTCTGACCGTGATTCTCGCTTTACTTCCCGGCTTTGGAAGGGGTTGTAGGAGGCATTCGGGATGCAACTACGTCTGAGCACCACCTTTCACCCTCAGACGGATGGTCAGACTGAGAGGACCATTCAGACTCTCGAGGATATGCTCTGTGCATGTGTCCTTGACTTTCATCGTAGCTGGGAGGATCACCTACCCTTGGTGGAGTTTGCGTACAAAAATAGCTACCACTGCACCATCGGGATGGCACCATACGAAGCATTGTACGACCAACCTTGCAGATCACTACTGTGCTGGACGGAATCTGGGGAGTCAGCACTTGTGGGACCAGAGATGGTCCAGGCCACGAAAGAGAAGGTCCAGGTCATCCAGGAGCATATGAGGACAGCTCAGAGCCGGCATAAATCTTATGCTGACAGGAGGCGGAGGCCACTGGTGTTCGAGGATGGTGACCACATCTTCTTGCGGGTCTCACCTCGACATGGATTATAGAGATTTGGCCGAGGCGGCAAGTTGTCTCCATGCATCATCGGACTATTCCAGGTCCTCAGCAGGATTGGTGAGATGGCTTATCGCCTGGCTCTACCACCTCAGTTGCACCGGGTGCACAACGTCTTCCACGTATCTCAGCTGAGGAGATATGTACACGACCTGACGCATATCATTGACCATGGGGAGCCAGAAATTGATAATGGGGAGACATTTGAGGAGGTCCCGGTGGAGATCGAGGATCTATTGGAGTGGGTCCTACGTGGACGATCGATTCCTCTAGTACGCATCAGATGGCAGCACGAGAACCTCTAAGAGAGCACTTGGGAGTGGGAGGCTCAGATGTGTGAACAGTACCCACATTTGTTCCCATAGTTTATGATGTATCTTTACGGGGACGTAAATCCCTGAGGTTGGAGTTATGTATAGTCCCGTAAAATTCAAGGGAATTTTTTTTTTAATTTTCTTTTGGATTTTACAAGAATTCAGTTTCTGACGGAACCTGATTCCGAGGCCCGGTGTGTCCGGAATCATTTACTGAAGTTTAGTTTGGGTACGTTAAGTGAACAAATGAGTGGGTTTTTCTAACATTTTGAACCGGTGCTCGGAATTGAAATCTGAGGACACTGATGGAACCACAGCGCTGGTAATTGCTTAAGAAGACCTTACTGGGGTTGCATTTTCTCGGGAGAAGTAATTAAAAATTGTGGAATGTAATATAAAATTGAGAAACTACTTTTTTTCTTTTAACGTGGTTTTATCCATTGAGTGGAAGTTGGGAAATTAACTATGAGAGGATAAGAGGGTGGTGGGGCCCACATGAACTCCACCTCTTCAAATTCTATAAACCCCCGTAACTCTTCCCCTTTAAACCCCCATGTATTAAATAATGTGACTTCCTTCTCATTAATGCATGCCATTTATTTTGGGAGTTACGAATTTGAATTTTAAAATTTAAATGCATGGAAAGTTATAATAAAATAAGCATAAAACTTATTTTATTTGGGGGTTGTTTCGTGGTGTTGGGTTTTTGAGAGAGGGAGCAATCTTCTTCTAAAAAGGTTCATCTTCCACATTGAAGAACGCGAAGAACACCACACTCCGACGAAGAACGCCAACACCGAAGGAAGACGACGTGTCTTTCTTCTCCTCTCTGTAGCCGGTGTGAGACACCGCCCCACCTCAGATGATCTTCGTCAAGCATGTACGGAACCGTCTTCTGCGACGCCCTCTTCCGCGACGAACCTTTGTTCATCAACGCTCGAGGTAGGGGATTTACTGTTATTGTTATTCGTGAAATCTTATGTCGTCATTCCTCGTTTCAAATTGGACTGCATTCTATCGATTAATGGGAGGGGGACGGACCACACAAACATGAATGACCCTCCTCCCTTATCTTTGTGTTGTTGTGTTTCGAAGGAAAGTGACGCGGTGCCGTCGCACCGTGCGGGATCATGTGGTATGGATGCGCGGTGCCGTCGCGCCGCGCCATTGAAGTTGAAGAAAGTCGCGGCGCCGTCGCGCCGCGCCAGAGAATCAAGAAAACATCATGGCCAGAGTGGGGCTGTAGCATAGGGGCATGATGCCGTCGCACCGTGCTAGACGGACCATGCCGTGGCTTTAGGCAGAGGCGGAGAATGGAGCGGTGGCCGGTTTCCCACCACCGGCGTCGGAGTAGGGAAACCGGACCAGCCGGTACCGTAGCGGCAGCAGCCGGCCGGCCGGAGCGGGCCGGTTGGTCTGGGGAGAAGCCGGGGGTTCGTAACCCCCTGCTGGCCAAATAGCAGCGGACCCCTTGTGGGGGCCGCATTAAATTGAACAGGGGACAACCCCCCCCCCCCCCCGTTGACCGCCCAGCTCGGTTACAGCAAGCTAGCCAGCAGACCACCAGCGCACCATGCCGGGCCGCCCAGGCCGGGCCGAGCCGCGCCATTAAGGCTGGGTAGCGCCCAAGCGGGCCATACCGGGACCCGGTTTGGGTCGACCCGGTTCGGGCCGACCCAGGGTGTCTCGTGCCGGGTCGGTCCGGGCCAGAAACCCCCATTTTCAGACCTCTTCCAGTCCATTGCCCATAACATGAGCTACGAACCTCCGATCGACGCACTGTCAGCTGCGATGCAATCCTTGGATCAAGACAGTCATTTCGGTATATTAAACTCATGGTTTCAGAGAACTTTGGGTTTGGATGGGTTGGTTCGTACATGAAACCAACCGGGCCCTCGGAGCGGAAACGTTTATAACTTGAGCTCCGGACGTCCGATTGACGTGCTGTCGACTTTGTTGGATTCTTCATAGTGAGACGGACCGTTTGGATTACTCTGCTGGAGGTTTGGATTTAGTTGGAGTATGGTCGAGTTGGTTTGACATAAAAACCAACCGGCCCCTGAGGACGAAAAAGCTAATAACTCACAGACCGGACATCTGATTGATGTTCCGTCTATGATGTTGAGTTACTGTTGACGATATGGAAATTTTGGATACATCAACTCCAGACATCGTGTCAGTTGATGTATCAGCCCCTCGGCTCGTGGAGCGGACCCTCTTGAATGAGCTTGCTATGTGCGGGAACCCTAGATCTGGCTGCGACTGCGACGACGATGAAGACAGTACGGGAATCCTCCATGGGTTCGACGACGATGACTACAGCACTCAGTGATCCTCCATGGATCAGTGCTACCAATTTTGTGTGTGTGAGATCCTCAATGGGTCAGCACTCAGCGGTCCTGTGTGGGCCAGCGCCTACCGATCTTGTGTGGGTCAGATCCTGTGTGGGACATTGCGGGGGTTAGTACCTATCGATCCTGTGTGGGTCTGACGGCTTAGATGAATCAGTGGCTACATCTGATCATCTCTATCGTTTTATGAAGAAGTATACCCGTGTGAGATGAATCTTTAATTTCAATCATTATCTTCTATAAGATTGAATAACTTTCCAATGTGGATTGTGTTGTGCTATCCTGTGTGGACGTGATCGAACTTAGGCTCGGATGTTGGAGATGAACTAGAATTGATGACTTAGGTATATGTATGGGCATATACCTAAGTAGTGTTAGATGTTACTTTGTGATTGTATCTTTCCATTTTGGATTATCTTTTTTGGATTCTAGGAGACCTTCGGGGGTCTCGGGGTCCCAAATGTGTAGAGTATAATCAGCCCTGCATGGGCTATGCCCGCACTACATTGTGTTGGATGCAGACGGCAGACAACACTGATCGTGGTAGAGGCTAGTAGAGCAGTCGGTACCTGGAGGTGGACCACTGGGCGAAACCTATACGGAGCGGACGACTGGACCCGAGGAGTTGTGGAGGCTATCTATACCCACCCTTCATATGGGAATTCCAGTGGATGGCCCAATGTTGCAGCTTTAACTTTCAGTTGATGTACTCCCTTTTTCAGTTGTACTTTACTTTCAGTTTGGGTTTGTATTCTAGCCCACTTACTTTTCTGCACATACTATTGTACCATGTTTTACTTAGTTTACTTCTTCTTGCTTACTCTGTATGTTTTTTTACCTTACATAGAGATTTCCTTCCCTTTTTATTGGGAATTATGCCTTGGTGCTAGTCGCCAGCCCCTGGCCTATGGAAGACGGGCTTGGGGTAGTCACGGCACGAGTCCCGAGGATGGGTCGTGACAGTCCAGTTGATTCAGAAGCGGACGGCTACCACATAGTCTTATCAAAAATTGTAGGATGATCTCCACAGATGACCATCGGAGTTCATGGTCGGGGATCATTTTTTCCTACGTGTTTCACCAAGGTTGGGACACAGACGGATCAAGAGATTGGAAAAAATTTCACCGAGGTATGTGGGGCCGTTTGATATTATGGAAAGAGTCGGGCCGGTTTCCTATCAGTTGTAGTTGACCCAGAGGTATCGGGCCATGCACGACATCTTCCATGTATCTATGTTGTGTCACTATCATTCAGATCCATCTCACATTCTTCAACGCAAGGAGGTTGAGCTTCAGGAAGACATGTCCTTTGAGGAGTATCCAATTCATATCGTTGATAGGAGCACAAAGATTCTCTGAGGTCGGTCAGTTCCTCTCGTACGGGTGCTATGGTAGCATGGACGAGTGCAGGACGAAACCTGGGAGTGGGAGACCGACGTACGTGCTCAGTGGCCAGAGTTATTCACTGCTGTATCAATGCCACCCCTAGGAGGGTAATTCGGGGATGAATTTCTTTAAGGGGGGAAGTTTGTAAGAACCTAGTTCTTATTTTTGAGGTACGAGTTTCTTCTTTTTTCATTTCCTTATTTCTTTTTTGAGAAAATATGGAAAATGGGGAAAAAATACAAATTTTGGAAGTACAGGTCCCGTACTTTTCCACACACAGTGTACTTTTTTCCATGCGGGATGAGTTCAAGAGTCATGTGGCCATGTCGGCAACGAAGGGTGTAATGACTGACTACATGCTATGTAGTTTTCCCTTAAACGCCGTGTAGTCAAGCGACATGAGAATAGTAAGACGGTGGCTAGCTGTGTGACATAACACGACATGTACTCAAAGAGACATGTCGTGTAGTCACGTCGGTAGGTGAACAGTGCCATGCTGGCAGGAAGCCACCAGAGGAACAGTAAAAAAATGCGGATTACACGCCGTGTATTTTGTTTTTTTCACTTAAAATGGGAAGTAGCCTCCGCTGTTCATAGGGAAGGCTTAGAACCAGATGGGAGCTCAAGAGGGATGGCCGAATATTTGGAGATCCACCAGGCACAAGTTGGGAATCTGTTTCTGCCTCGGATGATCTCATTGGAACCGCACGGGTAAGCCCTCTACTCCTCTAAAGCTATTCTTGCCAATTATTCCTCTAAGGGATGTTATTTATGTTTAAGCGAGTTTTCTTCTACGTCAGATCTACATTGTTCTTGGGCGTTTCTGGAATCGACGTTCACGTATATCATTCATTGGCGTTTAAGGTAGGTGTCATGGTGTAAATTTTCCAACTGTTGTGTGTTTTGTGTGTTTTTGTGCCACGAACGCATGTTGGCGTGTCGTGTGGCTGAGGCCGTAGCTGTTTAAATACCTAAAATTTTATAGGTAATTAAATGTGATATTAAAATTTTGTTTGGGATCGCTGCATGGATCTAGGACCACCTTAGGGGTGCCTTCCTCTATTTAGTCGTTTGTCCAGGATACTCGAGGGTATGCATTATTTAATTTTCACATTAATTTTGCCTTGAGAAGAATTGTATGTGAACCGCTAATTTACATGTTGGTCATGGACCGGTTACTTGTGCCTGAGAAAAGTGTCTTATTATAGCCTAAGAGCCTGACTGTATTAGCCTGAGGGAAATCTTCTCTTAGCCTGAGGGAAACTTCTTCTGTGCCTGTTGGAAATAGACTCTGTGCCTGAGGGTGACAACATTGTACGCCTGAGGGATATATCTGTATGCTTGTGGTTAGATTATTTTGTTTCGATTAACTTTACCCGAGGGTAGGGGTTTACATGTATGAGGACATTGGTAGTTTTCATAGAATATTCACTATGGTGATATTTTAAATTACCTGAATTAATGGATATTAAAATTGAAATCAAACTGGTAAGTTAGTTACTTTTGAGTACTGTGTAGTTTATTTCATTTACTTTTGCACACTGTTGTTGCATGCTTACACACTACTAAAAACGGGCCTTTGGTGGGTGCCTACTGGGATATATTCTCACACCCTGTTTGGGCCATGCTTTTCGACCCAAACAGATTAAATTCCTATAGGTGTAGATAAGGGCAATGGTCCTTATACAAGTACTTCACTGCTACTGAGGAGTTGGAGAGCATGGGACCGGGCTGAGGCTCGCGATGCTACCAGCTGTTTTGTTCTGTTTTACTTTTCTGTACTTGTTCTACATTGTGTTGTTGTGTAACATGTTCTGGCTGTTTTTTTAGAATTTGAGGCATTTTGCACCATTTTAAATACTGGTTGGTTATATCTACTGCAGTTGTTTATTTCAGTTGTGTATGGTTTACTACTTCTGCTGTTTCTGTATGTTTAATTTCATTCCACTGTGCTACACTTTAACAAATGAGGGCATAGTTTCCCCTCTATCAGAACAGGTCCCTCACTGCTAGTCAGCAGCCTCTGGAGTTTGGGGAAATCATCTCAAGGTCATGTGGCGAACCGGGTTCGGGGCACCAGTTGAGTGGCACCTAGATCCGGGACGTTACCCCTTTTCTCTCTCATCAAATTATTTTCTGAATGTTAATGTGACGCTGTTAGGTTGTCAAATTTCTGAAAGAAATCATCTTAAACCAATTTCAATGTTTTGGGTTAAACATCTTCTTCTTGATTATGTAATGTTATGAATATGTGTGAATAACATATGATTCTTTTACACATAATATCCACTTACATTGGGTGTATTTATATTTTTCACACATAATTTTGTAATTGATTTATCATTAATATAAGGATACCATCTTTATAAGATATTTCGTCTCAATTTACATTTCCATTGAGACTTTATTGTTGATATCCACCAATTCACCATTATATGATGTATATGATATCCTTTGGAATATTTCATCATGAATAACTTTATTCTCATGATATTATTAAGTTCAGATTAAATATTATTCCTCAATTATTTGTATTCTAGGGTCTCTCATTTTGTTAAAAACTCCTGAACTAAAATATTGTTTTAAATTTTTAATGGTTTATTCTTCTAAATCATTCATATTAATGTACATGTTTTAAGAATGGTTTTACAGATTTATTCATATGGACATGATTGTTTAGAAACGTAAATTTCTTTCAAAAGCTTCAAATTGGTATGGGTCACACTGATTAAAAAATATCTTTATTTAATATTTTAAATGGTTTCGAAAATGTTTTGATAAAAGCATTGTTATTGTCAACATTTTAAAATGATATATTGTAATTGAAATTTGGAAATGATATCTTTCCATTATGTTTGTTTTATGGTTATTAATATGAAATGTCTATTGGGAATTATTTACATATATAGTTGATTCCGTGATAAACCTAGCGTGGGTGACCCCGAGATAGACCTCTAATGAAATGGGTAACGTTATGTAGGTAAGCGTTAATGTTTCTCCTAAGAGATTTAGGTAATATATTTTGATGGGTATTCCAAATTTGACTCCCTATGTAGCTACAATAACTTCAATATATATTTTTTATTTATGTTGTAAGTTACCTTTATGATTTATGATTTCTATGTATTGTTCATAAATCTTATGATTTCATGAGGTATGTTATGATTGAAATGTATGGTTTCATTGTTTTGTACTTATTGATGGGATAATATTTTCATACCGTATTTTATATCCGTTTCTGAGCTTTTTAAGCTCATCCCATGTTATTGAAATTTTTTCCATAGGACTTAAATATGAAAAAGTGTCAAGGATGGGATCAAGGAAAATTAATGTTGTATAAAACATGTAATCATACATGACTCTTTTATCATGAGTTTTTATTTTATAAAAAATGGATACTAAGTATAATCATCTACTTATAATATTCATGTTGTTATAAAAATTTTATCACCTAATTCTCTAAAACTCTAAACCTGAAAATATCCTCAATGTGAATTATCCATTTAATTCAAGATTATGTAATGTTTAAGGCCAGGTCCATATAGTTGGTATCATAAGTCGGTTTAGACAACTTTAGGGATTATGAGTTTCATTAAACACATGGTTAGTCCCTGAGTTTATTATTTCAGTTAAATCCTTGTTTTATAAGTTTTTGCAGATCAAGGAAAGTCTGTTACAAATGGATGGAGGAAGATCTCAAATGACATTCTGATCTCTTCCTGATGACATTCTTGCAATAATTATTGCAATATTGTGTTCGGATGATAGTGAAATTTTTTCTAACATACAAATAACTTTCAAGAAATTGTTTGAGATATCAAAAAACTCTACTATACCACGATATCATCATGGATGATGGGTTGTATTTAAGAAAATCCTATTTTAACAATACGATCATATTTTCAAGAAAGGTAAATATTTTCATGGAATTCTCAAATATTTTACCTTATCAGAAGATTGTGAATCATATTATGATCTCGAAAAAGGTGCTGAAGAATGATACCCTTGACCAACATACTTATATTTGATTTTATAATATAGTCTCTCAACACATACTTATAGAATTTTATAAGGACCACTAATTTAATGTTTCATCTCAATCTCAGTCCAATTGTTTTATAGAAATCATGTTTTATAAGATGTTTTGAAGTTATATGTCATACATGATTATTTTCCTAAACTGTCTTTCTGGGAACACCCATATAAACCATGTTGTACAAGGTGTGTTTGGATGACGGAAGAAAATGATTTTGAAGGATCCCTAAATAATTCTTGCAATTCATGGACCATCTACCTACATGAACAAGATGACGATGAAACCAAATGGACACCATGATCAAGGTATGATGTTCTTATTTTTGGGGATCGTTTTATTTTCTCATATGGTGTTGAAATAAAACTTCAAGAATTATGATTTTGATATCATAATGAATTGGGATGAAAATAGGAGGTATAAGTAAGCGATTAGGGCTAAAACATGTTAGTCTTATGTTTGAGTTTTATAAAAAAGACAACACACAGACCATGTAACAACCCATCGCGTTGGATAAAGCTATAAGAATTGAACCAACAACCAAAGTACGATTGGGATTTATCACCTACCACTAGACTACATGAAGTCCCTGGTTAGTATGACATATTCTTTTTAGTTAAATGATTTTATGGAACAATAATAAGTTGATTTTTGGAACATACTTTTATATCAAATGTAAATACTTATTATAGAAAAATGATTTAGTGATTAAGTGATTAAGGTTGTTGTGGAAGAAGTTCTCTCTCATGAGGAAACACTATATGCTTAAAGAAGATAGAATACTACGGGATTTCTATTATGGAATAATGGTTGAAATATTAGTTAGGAAGAATCTATGTTTTTTTGTGTACATATAGTTATTTGGGTTATTTATGGGAAGGATTATCTTATCATTGAGAATATTTGATTTGGTTAATTATGATTCAATATGAGACTTTATGAGTAGTCTATATTTTTGGAGTTAAATGTTAAGATTTACATTGGAAGACTATGAGATTAAATCCTTCTGAGTTTTGGGTTTCAATCATAGTTTGGAATATTTTGAAGAATTTTAAGTAAAATTATGTATTGAATGGTCTTTCTTGAACATTGATTACTTTTTGTTAAATTTTGGAGATTAAGAGTATTAATTTTTTATAAAGGATTATTCTTTTTGGGGATTATAGGATCTCATACTAACAATTTTGGTTTTAGTTGATGTATAATGACAAGGGTAATATATAGTTCTTGTTTTTTGGAATATGTGATTCTCTAGAATATGAGTCTTGTGTTTTTTATGTGACCAAGTCTTTTTGAATTCTCATTGTTTGGAGAAAATATTAATTTTGGTTGAAACTTATTAAAAGATGAAACTCTACTTGAAGGTAAGTATATTTCATTATGTTTATATTTTATGTAGTAAATGTATTCTTCAAATTTATGAAAAAGAACGTAAAACAAAAACAATGTTGGATTACATTTATTACATGGAAATCAATGACCATGTAACACATCATAAGTTTGTGATTTTCTGGTGGTTTACTTTCTCCTAATCTTGTTCTATATCACTCTCCATCAAAACTTGACAGTTTGTTCCCTCTTCTATATCCATGTTTTCCTACATGGAATCCAAGTATGGGTTACCTCAGGTGACCTTTTTTTACTTCTCTTTCATTATTTTAATGTGATATTTGTATTAACTCTTTTTATGTTGTGGGATTTTGAATGATGTTTTTTAGCATAATTTTAAAATTGTGAGGATGCAATTCCCAAGGGGGGGGGGGAAGGATGTAACATCCCTGGTAAATAAAGAACATGAAAATTTTCATATATATTAATATTTGTGAATTAAATATTGATTCTACATTATAGGGGATGCTATGTTTGATGTCATACTCGATACGTAACAATGATCTTCTTTGAAATCTTACGTTGCATGCTAATAATATAATATTATTATTTTAAATGGTAGTTAACGCCTTGCCGTTGTATTGGAAGGGAATGAATAGAACTAACTACAATATGATTATACATGTTTGTTGAATAATTTTACATTTATCCAATAAATGATTGATTCATAAAATAATTAAATAATTTGATTTTAAGAATAAATACTCTAATTTTCACTAAAAGGTCGATTTGCTGCACTTTAATGGTGAACCTCATTAAATCTAGTTTTATTCACTTTTATATGTTCTATTTGTAAAAATGAAATTATTCTTTAGATTCTGGACACCAAATATACTTTGGATGAATTATTGGTATTTTTATAGAAAATTTTTATTTTTTAAGGAATAGTGAAAAATACTGTATTTTAATTTAAAATTTCATATTAATATAATTTATTTATATTGTTATATTAAATTTTTAATTTGATTTAAACTATAATGAGAATATATTTTTACCATTTAATATAATTTTGGTCATTGGATATAATTTTATTTTAAAATTTGACATATACAAGTATCAATCATTTGATAGTTAATATTTCATAAAAACAAGCTATTTCTTTAAGCATCAAGAATTAATTTTAAATTAATTTCTTCCACTTCTCTGTTTGGAATTTGGAAAAATGGATTTAATATTTGGAATCAATTGGTCCAAATTGTGTATATAGGTAACTTATATTTTTAGACATTTTAAATATCTACGTCAATAAATATTTTACTTACTATGATTAAATGTTAAATATAATAAATAAGGGTACAATATAATATTATAATAATACAACTTTCACTAAAAAGTTCCTTAATCCTATTTTATAATACATATCCGACCATGTGAATCCTTGGGTTGATCTTGGGACCCCATGGATCCACATGTGTAATAATGACACTTTATATTAATTAATTTAAAGTAAAGACAAAAATATCATAAACATATATCTTCTAGTAAATAAATTTGTACATGAGGTTATATAATATATCTATATGACTATAAATATTTTTTTGAAATAAAAAAATATTTCCTACATCATGGTATTTTATTTATAATTTTTGGAATTCAAATAAATTAAATTACTTATGACACAATAATTATACAATTTATACCTCATTAATAAATGATTTAAAAAAAAGATTATAAATTTTAAAACAATATCCAAAAACCACTCCAATTCTTATTGGATTCTTTATTTAGACCATGATTAATCTTAAAATTGTTATTAACGAATATTTTACCTTTTGAAACAGAAGATGTGGTTATAATAAAATAATTGTTTCAAACATTCCTAAAGACCCCCAATTCTCCCTTATAAAAAGCCATCACTTATAACTTATTAATCACACTTCTCAAGCCTTTGGATCAGGTAAACTCTACTAAAAAAGCTCCCAATATCCCTCAATTAATCCTAGAAGCATTAACTTAGGAAGAAAACACATCAACAATACTTTTTGGTTCAAACCAATGGGAGTTACCCAATTTAAAGGCAGCATCTTCTGTTATGTTTTTTTTGTTTTATTTTACTTCTCCAACCCCCTAAACTCTTTTTATTATTTTATATTATAAAAACACAAGTATCCTGAAAATAATTTGATGTTTTTATAAGAATTATTCAAACTAAACTTAAACACACCTCTATCTAATGGGTGAAGATCATACTATTTCTGGGTATGGCAAACTAATCCCTCACGAAGCGATGATTTTTCATATATCTCCTACAGCCTCTCCTGGTGGCCATTATGATGAAACCGTATTTATATATTATATATATTATTTTTTTTTATATATTCATCTATAATTTTATTTAAAAACATACCTTTATGCCTTCCAATATGCATAAACATGATAATTTCATTTGAGGAAGTGAGGTCTACCACCCCCTCAAGGTGATATGATTCATTCTCGACATACATGGAACATATAAAGATGGAGTTAATGAAATTATGTAACATATTTATCATATGATATTATAATAGAAAATATAATATACCAATGTATTATTAAGTTTTATTTACATTAAATTTTAAATAAAAGAATGTAGCGTTCATGTGTTTGTACGGCTTACCGTCTCTATGAACGGTGCATTTCATTTCTTATCTCCAATTGATATGTAATATTATATATATATATATATATAATGGATATATATTATATATATGATATATAAATCTTTAATATCATTCTGGAGATAATGGAGTTTTGACCACATGGACAAATTGTAATTATAACGATTTTATTTTTAACACAAATTACGAACATCGACAAAATGACTGATATGAACTCAAATAATTAACTAAATTTTATTTCAAGGAAATAAGTTATATAAAAGTAGTAATAAACATTAAACATTTAATGAATCAAGTATAAATTAACTTAAGTTTATTATTCAAGAAGAACAAGGATCATACGAGTCAAGTCAGATACAAGGTAAGTGATTTCTTATCTCACTTTTGATTCCGTGAGATTTTCATTGTTCACCAATTATAAATTGAATGTGGTGTATTGTGTACATCCATTTGATATATATTATAATTATTCTATTTATATTCATGGTATTATGTTAATCATGTTTTTATTAACTTTTCTCATACGACTTGATTGATTACAATGGGGTAAGGGTTTTTCATCTCACTTTTTATTCTCGTGAGATTCATGCTATATTAGCCACTATTTCCTTTTGTGTGGTAGATGTACTGCCCGTGATTGAATTATTTATGTAATATACATTAATTTATGGGTATTTACATATTCATCGTGTGAAATTTCTTTCATGGGGTGCATGTTTCATATGTTACCAAATCAGTTAGGGAACCTTTCACCCTCATCTTTTTAAAAGACTTATTTTTGTTATGTCTTTTAATTTACAAAATATTAGGTTAAGATATGTTCTTCTATATCTGTAATGATGTAAACTATATTTCAACGTGATGAGATATCTTTTTCTCCCTCGTTAACTTCTTTTTTAAATTTTAAGTTGACGTCGTTAGGCTATCAAATTTCTGTAAGAAAACTTTTTAACCCAATTTCAATTTTTTGGGTCAAACATCATCTTCTTGATTATGTCGTGCTATGAATTTTTGTGAATAACCTATGATTGTTTTAAGAATAATATCAACTTATATAGGTTTTATTTGTAATTTTCAAACATAATTATGTAATTTATTTATCCTTAATATAAGGATGATATCATTATAAGAGATTTCATATCAATTTAAATTCCCATTGAGACTTCATTGTTGATATGCACCAATTAACTCTTATATGGGTTATATACTCTCCTTTGGCATATTATACCATGAATAAATTTATTCTCGTGATATTATAATGTTTGGAATAAATCTTATTCCTCAATTATTTGTATTCTAGGGTCTCCCATTTTGTTAAAAACTCATTAACTAAAATATTTTTTAAATTTTTTGAAAGGTTTATTCTTCTAAATATTTCACATTAATGTCCATGTAAGAAAAATGGTTTTAAGGATTAATTAATATGGATAAAAATGTTTATAAATTTAAATTTATTTCAAAAGATTCAAAGTGGTATGGGACACCTTTATTCAAAAATCGTTTTATTTAATATTTTAAATGGTTTTTAAAATGGTTTGATAATAGCTTTGATTTTGTCAATATTTTGAAATGATATATTGTGATTGAAATGTGGAAATGTTATCTTTACATTATGTTTGTATCATGGGTTATGAATATGTTATGGCTATTGGGAATTGTTTACATATACGGGTGGTTCTATCATAAACCTAGGATGGGTGACACGAGATAGCTCTCCAATGCATTGGGTATCGTGATGGAGGTAAACTTTAATGTTTCTCCTAAGAGATTTAGGGGATATACTATGATGCGTATTCAAAATGTCGCTCCATCTGTAGCTATGATATCTACAATGTATTTATGTTATTTATTCCTTAAGTTACCACTATGATTTATGATTTCTATGTGTTGTTCATAAATATTTTGGTTTGATGAGGTATATTATGATTGAAAAGTATGGTTTCATTGTTTTGTATTTATTGGTGGGATAATTTTTTCATTCCTTAATTTATATCCCTCACTGTGGTTTTTATGGTCATCCCATGTTTTTGAAATGTTTTCCACAGGACATAAAGATGACTAAGGTTCAAGGATAGGATCAAGGAAAATCATTCTGTCTTAAACATGGAATTTGACATGAATGTTTTTTAGGAGTATTTATTTTATGAAAAAATGGATACTAAGTAGAATCATCAACTTGTAATCTTCATGTTGTTATGTAAATTAAATGACCTAATTTTCTAAAACTTTAATATTGAAAAGATCCTCAATGTGAATTATCCATTTAATTCATGATTATTTAATGCTTATGGTCGGGTTCTTATAGTAGCCTCATGAGGCAAATCAATTGCACAAATAAAATGGGTTTCTACGTGTTATGCCAAATTTTCTTGTGAAACATCATGAAGGTAAAGGTCCCATGTTACTAGAAAACATTGAATGCAATATTAATCATTTATTCTATTGAGAATTCATGTATTGTTATTATTATCCTTGATATTATTAATTTGAAATTATATATGGATGCATTTAATTCTCATATTATTTATTAAAGGGTATTTGTTTAAGTTATTTACCCTGCCATATTGATTATTCCATATCTATTTATTTTAATTGAAAATGTTATCAGTTATTTACCATTCCATGTTGATTTAAACCCATCGATTCATTATTTCTTCAAATCTACATTATATTGAAGACCATTTCATCTCAGACTTTTATTTTTTCTATTTTCTCCAGGTTCTGAAGGTGATTTTTTTAGAATGAGTTTGAGGATGAAAATTATTATTATTTTTGTTATGTTTTACGTTAAACCAATTTAATAAGGGAACTATTTCTTTATCTAGTTCTTCCAGACTACTAAATTGATATGTCCTTAGGGGTTTGATTCCTTGTAATCATGAAAATGTAATAAAATAAAATTCACCAGATCTAGGATTATGGGGTTGAGGCATTAAAGTTGTTATCAAATAAAGGTTTTGTAGAAACATTGGGGGTTAGATTTAGGAAAACATAAATTAAGGAATAAAAAAATTATTTTAGTATGTGTGAAATTTTTCATTAAGGAATAATTCATTATCATTTTATGGAAATATTTTTAATTTTATGGATAACTATTAGGCTTTATATAATCATTGAATATAGGATAAATATTTGTATTAATGTTATTGGGAATACAAATTTAAAGCATATGAGATAACCTCTATGGTTAAATTTTTTATCAATGTATGATATATTTAGATTATTTTATAAAGATAATTATCCCATTTTTGAATAATATTAATATGGTTTTATACAAAAAATAACCTAAATTCTTGGTTATAGCCTGTTGCTTCTGGAAAGGGAGTGGGGTTTGAAACCATCAATAAAATGGTGAAAAGGGTGAATGCCTATCAGTAGCCTACGTGGGGTCCCGATTAGCATGAAATTTATTAAGTTAAACTATCAAATTGATAAATGTTATTTTTATTTTAGGGAATTTTTTTTATAAAATATATTACCTTGGCTTTGTAAAATGAAATATTGATTTGGCCTTCGACCTTCCCGATCTTCAATAGGGACTGACTTCAGTTGCTTCGCTGGATTTGGCCTTTGACCATCCCAATCTTCTGACGTGTTGGTGCTCCTCTCTCTCCTCGGTTGATGTTGGTTCACTTTGCACTTTGGATTGGATTATTTGGGTTCGACACAATGACGCTGTTTTTCATCATGCCCATAGATGCCCCAAATTCTTGATTGATCGGGCTACTTCTTGGATTGAAGGTTGGAAAGGCCACAACAGACGTTCTTTTTCGGGTGTTTCCCCCTCCCATCATTCTCACTAGAATCCCCCAACGGAAGGGATTCTCAAGATTAATATGGACACATCATTTCCAAAAGTTAGTATTGCTTCCCTTGGGCTCCTTGCCCAAAATCATCTGAGGAAAATAATTGCTGCTAAGTATGAACCACATCAGGCATTCTGGGAACCGGTAGTTGCTGAAGCCATGTCCTTTCTTAATGGTATGATTCTCTCTATTGAATGTAGATTGGGTGACATCATCATTGAGTATGATTGTCTTACCGTAATCGATGCTATAAATCACAACGACGACGGACTCTAGTCGTCTAACATCATCATCAAGAGAATTCTATCACTTAGCCAATGCTTTTCATTTTTCACCTTCTGAATCACCAAAAGGGAAGGAAACAACGCGACCCCTCAGCTAACAGCCTTAGGCCCATTCGGTACTAACTAGTTTTGGTTGGACAATTTCCCTTCATCGCTTTGCACATTTACTTCTGCTGATATGTGTCATTAATTTTATATGATTTTATCAAAAAAATGTTTGAATATACTGTTTAATTATTATAATTAAGGTAATTTATGGAAATATTTCTCATCTCTTAGAGATTTTGTGATTTAGGCAATTAAATTTTTGGTATAAGAAAATAAAAGTGATTTTCATTATTTGGGAAATGATATGATCAAATATATATGATTTTTGGATTTCAATCATAGTATATAACATTATTAAGAAAATATATAAATTTTGGAATAATATATGTTGAAATTCGGGTATTTATATTGAATTTTAGAGATTAATGTTTTTTTCATTATATAATAATTTATTCTTTTTGTAGAATTATATTATGTTATCATAACCATTTTGGTTTTTGTTAATGTTTAAATATATGAGGAATATATATAATATTTTATATTTTTTATCCATATAAATTGATTTTAATTATTTAATCATGAAAAAAATGATCCAAAATTATCATTGATTGGAGAAAAAGATGAGTTTGTAGTGGAAATTAGTTAAAGGATGAAACTCTACATATCAAGTAAGTATGTTTCCTTATGTTTATACTCTAGGAATTTAATGAATTCCTTCATTGTTTGAAAATTATTTTCGAATAAAAACATTTTCCCCAAATTTTATTACTACTAAATCAATAGCCTCTCTTACCAATCTCAAATTTAATCTCTTGTGATGGTCGAATTTCTCATGCCAGTGTTATCTTCATTATCCATGATAACTTGGTAGATATATTTATATTATATATACATGTCATCAGTAATGTTCTCTTATTTGAAATACTAGTTTTGTTTTTACCTTCACATTTCTTTTTCCCTCTTATTTTGAATATGTGTTATTAACCATATTTATGATGTGGGATTTTCAACAATTGTTTATTTTCAAATATCAAACCATAGACTACTGAGATAATGTTTAAATTTTAAGTATATAATTTAATTATGGTTGTAATAATTTAACACCCTAAGACTTTACATAATTTTCATTTTTGAATAAATTTAATTTTGTTGCTCGGTTTCTTTATATGAAAAACAATATTAATAATACACTACACACAATAATGAGTTTAATATTATAACATGCAATGCCAAGTTTTACTGAACAAAAAAATATTATTAATATATAATTATTTAATATAATAAGATATAAACTAGTCATTTATTTGATGGTTATGAATAGTATTAACTAACTTATGAAAATATATAGTTGAATTAATTCGTTATAAACTAATTAGAAATGAATATAGGAACCAACTGAATATATAGGAAATGTTTTTTTATAATAAACTTTTTCTTATGCCAAGAAATTAATTTTATCCAAATAAATTAAATTAATTAAATTTAATGAACGATGTTTATGTATTATATTTTAAATCAAATATTTGTGACATTCATTCAAAATATTTAATATACATAAGATAATAACATGCCTGATTTTATTAATAAAATAATATATTTTTATAAAGGTAGTTTTACCACCTTTTAATGGAAATCCAATTTTAAATCAAATTTTTGAAACTTTAAAATTTATATTTTTAAGAAATAAAATTATTATTTTAAATTCGAATATAAAATTTTTGATTGGTTTATTTTTTTTATTTTATTGATATTTTTCATCTTTTAATGAATAGTGGTAAAATACTGCATTTGAATTGAAAAAATATTTTTCATCTAAATAAATTAAAATGTAAAATTATATTTTTTATTGTATTTAAAGTATATTTAGATTTTTATTTTTTTATATAATGTAATATAGGTAATTAGAATCAATTTTAAATTCAATTAGGACATAAAAACATTTCAATATTTGTTAAACATTTTCTCTTTAAAAACATGCTTTCGCCCCCATCTAAGAGATTAATTTTAAATTATATTTATACATATTTGTGTTTTGAATTTCGAAAAATTAATTACAAATTTTTAATCATAATGTAAAAAGTTATTAATTCGTTAATTTTTTCAGAATATATTAATATTAATATTTTGTAATTTTTATTATCGTAGTTAAGGGTAAATTGGGTAATTAACGACAAAACATATATTATAAGTAATATAAAACTACAAAAACGCTTTTCCAATTTAATTTTATGAAATATTTTTGATAAAAATTTCCTTGATCCAATTTCATAGCCTCCTAGAGCCACTTGGATGTCTATAATCATTTTTTAGTATTTTATTCCAAGGGAAGTCTAATATGTCACACTCATGTTTTTAAAAATTATTACATTTTTCATATATGTTTGGTAAAAATATATCTTAAAAAAAATATATTCATTCTAAATCTAAAATAATTATCTTCACACTAATAATTTATTTTTTATTTTTAGATAACATATAATTAAAATAAAGACTTTGACGTTGATTATGGAGTAATTGTTTAATTAATGGAAATATCTATTACATGTTATTAAAAATATTAAAATAAATATAATTTTATATAATTAATTTCATTCAAGAATTTCATAGATTACATAAACAAATTTTTTATGTATTAAATTTTTTTTTAAAGTGATCTTATGTAATGATATTTTTTATAAACTCTATAATTCAATAGTGTCAAAGTAGTCATTAATGATATTTTAAAATTAATAATATTTTATTAAATAATATAACATTCATAAAAATATTAAATTCATAAAAAATTTGAATAGGTTTTAGATTTTACTACATTACTTTTTTATGGTTCTTTTGGAATTTTATAGTCAATAGATTAACCCTTAAAGAGTAAATATCCAAGTTTTCATGGTAAGAGTTAATGGGTTTAACTAAGGGTTAAATAAAAAATAAAAGTGTAATGTTGTGACCTAAACATGTCAAAAATTATTTAATTATATTATTTATACCCATAAACATATTATATTATAAATAACACAATTTAAAAAATTATATTAAAATGATTCTATATTAACATAATATTTTGAGAGTTTCCAAAGGTAGCCCTCAACTCTATTATAAAAGGGAACCTCCTATCTCAATTCATCACAACACATGAAAATTATAGATCGAACAATCACTGAAAAAATAATCTCCAAAATAATCTCGCCTCATTCTAGAAGTTTCCCTTTCGTTAGAAATCTGACCAAAAAAGTCCTTTTATGCAAACCAAAAGGAGTTGCCCAACTATGAGGTATCATTCTTCAATGCTCGCTTTAGTTTTATTTATTTACCCACTCTTAATTTCTTATTAATAAATGATTATATAATAAAACTATATCCTAAATATAATTATATATTTTAATTAAATTTCTAGCACTACACATATACACACTTCCATCAAAAGTGTAATAAATTTTTCATTCGTATATGGCGAACAACCACCTCACAAAATGATATCGTTCATTTTTTCTTTACCACCTATTATGGTTGTTTACTAGGACGGACAGGATTTTTTATATTATATATATGATATTTATGTTTTCTTAATACTACTTTAATTTTTATATAAAACATAACTTTAAGCTTTACATTTTGTGTAAATATGATAGCATCATTTTTGGAAGTGTGGACTATTGCCTCCTTAAAGTAATGTGTTCCATTCACACTATACATGGAATATATATTGGATAATTTAAATAACAATATATGATATATATGAAATATATTTTTACTATAATTTTAATAAACCTATTTGTCATTTACCTTTCTTTCTTTTAATACTGAGAAGTAATGAACGTCAGGCTCATGCGTACGTACATCCAACCGTCTCCATGAATGGTGCATTTAATTTCCAATATACAAATTTTATGGATTATAAAAAATTTATATATTGTGAATATATATGAAATTTATATCATTTTTACATTCTAGTGATGATAAAATCATTATATAAGTAATTGAAACAATAAATAATAAGTCAATACATATTCGAGAAACATGGAAATTAACACATTAAATAGTGAAAATGATAAACGATTATTATCAAACAGGTGAAAAAATAATATTATAAGATCAGATATGATATAATGAATACTATTATTAAATAAATTAACAACATTATTCAATCCATTATATAGGAGTTTAAATCATGTACAATGAAAAAGTAAGTGCGGGGTAAGGGGTCTTTGTCTCACATTTATTTTTGTGAGGAACATGACCTATAATCTAGTTGTTTATTTTGTGGGTGTATATACCACCCAATAATATATTTTATCAGTATTATTAATAATATTATGTTATTTTAATATCCATGTAATTTTCATTCTTTCATGGTCATACAATTTTTCTGATTATAAATTGGTAAGTATTTCCTCATCTAACTTTTACTTCTGTGAGATATAGGCCTCATTCACCACTTATTTCTTGTCTTTTGTATATATATACTACCCTTTGATATATCATATCATAAATCGATTATTCAATATTTGAGGAATGCTTTGGACTGTTTCAAAAAGGATTGGGGACCATTTAACATAATCCCCTTGATGCATCATTAGACTCCTGATATGAATCATTTGGCCAAATAAGAGAGGTTTCCACCTGATATGCTTAATTGTCTTTTTAATGGTCGTGAAAGTAAAGGTACTATGTACCTAGGAAACATGGTTCCAAATAATTATGTATTTCCTATAAAAATAATTTGATTATTATTATTATCCATAGGATATTTGATTTGAAATCATATATGGATACATTTCATTATCATCTTATTTATTAAATTTAATGTTTTTAAATCATTTAAAATTAGATATTTATTATGTCTAATCTAGTTATCCAAATTGAATGTGTTGTTAGTTATTTACATTATAGTGTTTATTTATTATCATTAATTAATTATTTTTCCTCTTTACATTTCATTTATGATCATTTTATAAATCCTTTTATTTATTCTATTTCCCCAAGTTAAGAAGTTGAAAAAAATTGAATAATTGTGAGGATATAATTTATTTGTTTTTATAAGTCATATTTTATGTTTTACCTATTTAATAAGGGAAAAATATATATATCTAGTTATTATTGACAACTAAAACAACCGGTCCTTTTGTATTTGATTCCTGGTAATCATGACAATCTAATAAAGTAATGCACTGGCACCATAATTTTGTTGTTGGGGAATTATAATAATGAATTTAATTAAAATGAATGGGTAATTTTATTTATATAAAATAGATCCATTATCCCCCCCTCATAAATGTACCCCTCAAAATGCATATTTTAAACAGTATAATAGATTATGGTAAATTTAATTCATCACTTCCTCCAATTACCACATCAATTCTTCAACATTTTGGTCTCTCCATAACACTTTGACAAGGTTCATTGTCTTATTTTGTAGAACAGTGTCTCTATGATCTAAGATCTTCACCACTTTAACCACATAAGAAAGATAATTCTACATTAGTACCACTTATGGATTCAACCTATGTGAGGGGTCTGGTATATACTTATCAAAGAGTGATACTTACAACACATCATATAATTGAGATAGGTTAGGTAAGAGTTCTATTAGAAAGGCAACCACTTCGATGCGATCAAGGATATCAAATAGACTAATTTGCCTTGTAGTAAAATTTATATTCTTCCCAAATCTCTTGAATTTATTCAATGGATATATGCATAGGAAATCCTTTTCTCCAACCTCTAACTCTTGGTCTCATCGTCAATTTTCAGTATATTCCTTTTATCGACATTGTGTATCCTTTATGTGTTGTTGAATTATCTTGAACATCAAAACTATTTCCTTGACCATTTTAGGAATTAGTATTTTTTCCCCGATTACATCCTAGCATGCAGGTGTTTTTCACATCTTCTCGTGAAGGTATTCATAGGGATCCATTTGAATGTTTGAGTTAAAAAAATATTGTATGAGAACTAAACCTGAGGAAGATGTTGATTACATCCTTATTTTAAATCAGTTGAAAATTATCTCAACATTCCCTCAAGTGTCTAGATAGTCCACTCATATTTTACATCAATATGAGGGTACTAGGTTGTGTTAAAGTTCAAATCAGTATTTAGATCATAGTTTATACTCTTCCATGACATGGATGTAAATAATGGATCTTTAACACAAATAATATATAGTGGTATTTGATGTAGACTCACCACTCCTCTAATTTATATCCTTATTGAGTAAGAACTCCTCCCTAATTAAAAAAAATAGTTTTTCTATATAGTGTCTTGGATAATGTCAAGGCACTCTGAATAAACACATTTGAAAATTCAAACTCTTAGAAAGGATAAAGAATAGATAATTCTTCAGGAAAAACTCTTGTGTATTCCCTCACAATGGGAATTTTTTCAAGTATGATCCTTTCTATTGACTCAATCATTTTAGATAGACATGATTTCATGTAGGAAAATACTATCCATGCTTGAGATGTTGATTTTAAAGTATATTCCTCCTCTTCCTTACAATTATATAGAATTAGGGGATGATTTATGATGTGGAGATTAATTTCCTTCTCAAGGAAATTTATGTTGGAACTATATACGGAATTGCAATCCCGACACATACTCTTAGGATGAAATAATTCCCCATTTTCTGTTTTCCATTACAAATCTAAATCCATTGTATGTGGTGGTGTTTGAATAGTTATATTAAAATTTAATGATATGATTGAATGTGTATAACTAGAATAAAAAATTATTTTCTTCCATTATAGAATGAATAACTTGAGTACCGATCACCACATCATTGTTAGGATCCACCGCAGTATTTGTGATGGAAAAAACCACCCCCTTTGTTCATTGGAGGATTTTGGTTGTCATTGAAAGTCCTTGGCTTAGTGAATTGGTATGTAAATTTCTACTATTCCTTATATTTGATGAAATTAACAATGCACCGAGGGTTGAGTATATAATTCATTTCCTCCATTGAATTAGTGGGATTCTCATGTCGTGAATCACTATATTGGTGTCCTTCCTTCCTACATTTATGTAATTTCCTTATCCCCCTTAGGAAAAATCTGAGGTACTTAGTTCTTCACTTTTGATAAGTGGGATGATGAAATTTCTATACACCATTAAATTTCTATATAACACCACTATAATTAAACTCTTCATTCCTATATGTATTCCTATGATACCCTTATATTTATTTATCTAATTTTTGACATTGAGGGTACATCAGAAAATTTCTTCATAGCTATCGAAGACTTAGATAGCCCTGAATGTTCATATATTAGACTTTATCCCACAAAATTAGTGGTAAACCATGAATTTGGGTGTGATGAAAATGTTAATGGACTTTCATAACTGTAATGTGATGTTTTCCTCACATTCCCTGATAGATTTTTTTTTGAGGGAAAGGAAATATATTTCCATTTTAAGTCATAGAGTATGAATAAAATATTTTTTAAAAAAAATTAATAATTCCATCCACCCTATCACATCAATATCTTCCTCAGGAATTATATTCTTATTCAATGTCCACCACATATCAGATTATCCCTCTGTACAATTGACATACATTATAACCTTCTCTTTCTGAGAATACAGAATTATGGAGAATATCTTCTCAATGGAGTTCATCCATTATTCCTAAATTAATGTATCATATGATCCATTGAAATTTAGAGGCCTTTGTCACATAAATGGTCTCAATTGATGATTTTTCATTCTTAGGGGGATTTGGGTACTCCTACTGCTCTAGGATTTTTTATAGAACCTTTGATAGATGAGATAGTATTATCAAAATGCTCTATACTCTTACTCCCATTGGGTTGGTCCTCATGTTTGGGAAGTCATCACATTGTCATTCCCATTGTTTTTTCACTTAATTGCTCTTATTTCTGACCATCAGATAGTATCAATGGAAATTTCTGGAGGATTATTATAAAACTATTAAATACATAAATGGGAATCTAGTTACATTAGAGAGATAACTTATAAATTAAATTTATTCCCCAACATAAGAATTTCTAGGATTAAATATATGTTATCCATGATGTATTTCCTAACATATACTCTTAGGGGAATTGTTTTCCCTTAATAATTCTTCGTAATGAGGTTTGAAATTTAATAAATCACATCCTCCCAGATTTTCAAACCAAGTGTGTAGAACGACCCATTTTCATTCATTAGTTTCTTGTGGAGTCTAGCTCAATGTATTGTTTTCATGTTTTACCATTATGTATAATTTTTCCAGAGCCACATCCAATTATAGTATCCAAAAGGGGATTTATTTTCTTTGAAACAACTTCCTATATACTTTAATAATATTTAGGGTTATATTATTATTTTTTTCATACCCTGTGACTTTTTCTAAATTACACTAATCCAAATCCCATAAAATAACTTAACTTTCATTTGATACCAACAATGACACCTCGTGTCTTTACTACACAATATTTCATAATTTAATAAATAATATTACACATTAAAAACCAAAATACCAATAAGTATAATGTATTTGTAAATTGGATATAATACATAACAACTTATATGACGAGATACAATAACATTATGGAAACATTCCCTGACATGATCATATAATTCCATATCACTTAAAACATCATGGGATAACCTGGGGACTTACATGATAAATAAGTGATCTATAAATCCAAAAAGGGAGTAAAATGGTTTAAAAAACAAATTATTACATTTTATTCAATTGAAAGATCAAAGAGACATAAAATGGTTGAAAATAATAAACATAGATAACGAGGTGTGATGTAGCAAGATAACATAATGGAAACACAGGAATATTGAAACAACTTAAAACATGGCATCATAAATATCAGTCAATGCTAATTACTAAGATATCATGATGGAAAATTGCCCATGATGGATTAGTTTCACTTCTTAATCCCTTTCCTGACATCTAAAGAGACTAAAACATTACCGAATTCATTAGAGCACTATATAATCCTGTGTGCCCCCATCATATTTATTTCAATCACATTCATAAGTGTTTAACATAGATCATAAAACATAGAATGTTTGGATTTAAAATATGGTTATGGGTATTTACTACAAAAATGTTTGGCGTGGAAAATCGCAGTGAAATTTCAGCAGCATAACGGGGGAGTATGAATGTTCATGGGAGGGATTGATTAGAGTGAAAGGGGTATATCATAATTTACACCTAAAATATAAATTAATGGGATATGTAATAAAAAATCAAAATATTATGAAAATAATATAATAGATATAAGATAATGTATATACTTGAATAAGGAGGAGAAGAAGAGGATCCCTTTCCTTGAGAGTGTGATTCCAACCATTTGAGAGGAGATTTTTGGGAGCATAGGGGTACCTTTGTAGGACTCTAGAGAGGGAATGTCAGTGTAAGGATGTTATAAAAGGTTTTTAGTGAATATAAAAGGGATATTGGGTGGTTCTATATAGGAAATGAGTGGGGAATTGTTAATTATTTATCAAACTTATGTTTTGAACTGTATAAAATAAAATAACCCAAACAAAAAACATTAATATTTTTTTCCCATGATTTCAAAAAAGAGATGGTTTTATTTTATTTTATTAGGAATAGTTTGAAAATTCCTCAAATAATACACACAGTGATGTAGAAGAGATTCATGTTTATAAATAGATGATTTTAAAATGATATAAAATATTATTGTTTTTAGAGGATTCATAAAAGATTTATAAAATTAACAAAATAAAAATAATATTACATTATATTAAATGGAACAAATTTATTTGGTTTTTTATATTGTTTATATTATTCATTAAATCATTTTTATTTCATGATGATGTCATAATACATGCTCTATGTTTAGAATGTATTGAATTTTCACATGAAAATTCAACTATCTCAGAAACTTTTTCAATTTTTCCATTTGATAATTTATATTTTATGATTCCAAAATTTATATTTATTTTATATGAATAATTTTATAAATATTAAAATATTGAATTGTAAAATAATACTATATAATTATTATGAATTGTCAGGTTATTTAACAACAATAGTTTTTGAACCCTTATAAAAATTACATTTGGCTTCATAAAAATGTTATTATCATTTATATTTAACAATAATATTTCAATAAAAATCTTATCTACTTAAAACATGTATTAATTAATAAATTACATTATTATATACAAATATTATACAAAAAAATGGGATTTATTGTATAGAAAAAAATCATTTGTAATGTAACAATAATAAATTGAAAATATATACATTATTATATACAATATACATATTCTTATTACTATGGTATTGATACATATTCAAAATGTACACCAAAACACAATAAGAGTAATGTGTGAGACAATTAGACTTTTTTGGGGTGGTTCAGTGTACATGGTTTGTGTTGTGATCTCGATGATTTTGAAATTATCCCATAAATGGTTTTTCTCATGCTTAAGTTGTGGCATATCAGATTGGTCTTGGTCATGGGAAAATATCGATGATGATATATACCTTGGAAACATTGATTAATGGTCTTCATAGAGTATGATCCTATAATTTGACTCTATCATATCCTTTGTTTGTGTATGTTGTATTTATCAGACCCCTATATTTATATTGATCATATGATCACTATTCAAGGGATATATTATGTGTAGTAATGGTGTATAATGGTGTTTTAAATATGATAGGATACAATGAAACCGAAAAATTTCATATTTTTTTTATATCCATAATATATATATTAATGAATTTAATTAAATTTCCATGGTAATTTTATAAATAAAACTACAGTTCAACACAATATGTGTGTGACCTGGATTTGAAAATCGGAGATTAGGGATACTGAGTGATCATGGTTATAGACACCCTTTTATTATACCTAATATGTTGCGAGGAATTATTGCACTTGTGATATACCTGATGTGTATGGGTGTATGGGGCCCTTGGGTAATCAATTGTTTTAGAAATTCTAGATTCCATGAATTCTAATAATGGGAGTGGTATCTCTACACATGAGTTATACCTTATATGGGTTTCGAACAATGGGACTTGGCATGCGAGCCTAGTACCATTTAGGATGTGACTTGGATTAGTCTAGTTTTATTGATGTATTAATTATTTGAGGCATGGTTATATGATTTGATATGTGGGATTGATGCACATAAGGTGCTATTCAGTTTTAGTAAAATGCACTGTAACACCTTCGATATATTTATAATGAAGTCACATTTGTGTTCCAATATATTTTTATTAATGCTGGTTTTAAAGGGAATTATTGTTTGGATGATTTAACTGACTATTTTTCGAAGAGTTATTAGAATAAATGACTGATTTATTCCCTATGTATATGGGCTTAGGATAGTTGGAGCATAGTTAGGTTTTTTTTTATTTTGGGGTGATTCCCATGTGGTGAGTGGTTGTGTATTATATTATGTTATTATTCTTTATTGTGTAATGGAAAACTGAGTGTGCTCTTTGTTAGTTTAGTTTTTCATTCCAAAACACATGATTGGGTTCTTTATTTGGAATGTGGGCCTTGAATCAGTAATACATGATGCAGAGGATCATGGTTCGGGTTAGAAAATGGTTACAAAGATGTTGGTGACCCTGGTATTAAACATGATTGAGATGGAAAGAGTATACTAGGGATGTGGGTGACTAATTTATCCATGTATCAATAAAACATGACATCTACAATTCTATTGAGAATTGTTTGGGTTCTTATAAAATCTTGAGAAATGCCACAGTTATAGGTCCATATAAAGAATTCATTCACCCTTTATTAGTAGAGAAAGATGTTTCCAAACTATTTTTGTGTTGATGGGTCCTTTTTAGGGATAGGTGAATAGGAAATAATGTTGACCTTAGGGACAGATTAGGGTGGTTTATAAAGGATGAACTTGGTTAATCATATAAGGAGTTCCTTGTGTCAATAAAAAGTGTGGAGTATTGATCTAGAGACCCAATATGATAATTTTATTATTAAACATTTCAAGGTTATTATTGATGAGAGGTTCAAGGAGGTTCATATAGTGGGTAGAGAACTATTGGAAGATTATTTATGTGACCCTAGTTATTAGTGATAATATTGGTGGATTCAATTGAAATTGTTCATATGGTCTGGGAATGGGTATTGATTTGATGTAACTTGATATTTCTCATGTATAAGCATACTGACCGTGTCTGGTCCTTATGTTTGATAATGTATGTTGTGGGGGTTATGATGATTAGGATTTTAATGTAAGGTAGAGATAATTAGTGTACTCTAATTGTAGGAATCATCATATTGGTTGTGGGTGTATATCCCTTGTAAATGATGGCGCCTAATTTTTGGGCACATGTAAATACAATTAAAACTTGATTCCTTAGTGAATTATAGATGATATTTTTGATATGGTATAAGATAGATTCCATACATTGGAATTGGGATTGGGATAATATTGTGGAGTTCTGAGTGTTCTTCATATCGTTTATGTGTCACTATTAATGGTATAACAGGATAATAATTTGCAATGACTTATCACTCAACTATGAAATTAGATTGGAATTATCATTTGTACATCGATTATATTTCATTGATAATCATGGGATGTGTTAATAAATTATCCATAATGATTGGGTTAATGGTTAATGTGTTAGTAGCGGAAGATGAGTGTTTATGAGAAAGAAGAACCAACAAGTGGGTTTGACTGGTGTTTTATATGGGATTGAATCTAGAATGTCATAAAATGCATCAACTATGTTATATTATTTATGAAGAGTGTATTTTATCATTTTATAGTTATTTTCATGGAAATTAAGACATATTTGGAATGGTACATTGATGATTGGGTATCACTTGTTTGGTTTGTAATTTGAGGTAAAGGAGTGATACCATATTTTACCAATTTTCTAACATATGTTATGTGTGGTATGAAGGGAATTATTCTTAGAACATTATTGGAAGGTTTACATCCAGTTTTGTTAAGCAATTATGATGGTGTATGTCACAATGGATCATAATTTTATATATATAATAGGGAATATGGTGGGGGATAAACATAGTGTAGATGATCAATTTAATAATTAAATAATATATCCATGGGATAGATAGGTGTTGTGGAGTGTCATAAATATCATTTGTGATTGGAAGTAGAAACATTATTCGACCTTCATAGATTATGTTGCATATTTTAGTATTGAACTATGAGAGCATGTTTGGACTTAAAAATGGAATTCCACATTTAATAAAGAAATGGTAACCAGTGTAGGTTGTGATTTATAATTGATTGACCATTGGGATTCTTAAGTATGAGAACTATTATGGTGTAACGTTTGTAAATACCTTGTTCCATTCAAGTGATGCAAATTCATTGAAATGTTTTTAATTTTAAAATGGTAAATGGGAGGAATACTAATTCAGATTTAAAAATAGAGTTCTAAATCCATCAATCCTTTAAAATAGTATTTTTATAAGTGAAATGGAGTTTAGTTATAAAACAGTATCAACTTGCAGGTTTAGAGGAGGTCGAGGGTTACAAAAACAATTTTTCAATTCCATCGGCTTCTTAGTATGGATCCATTGGCTCATCACTGAAAAAATAGTGACCATATATAGGGATTATGATCCTTATCCTATTTGGGATTTCACTATATCACTAATAAAGGTTATTGGACAACCAATGGCCTCTTGTGTGACTTTTTCCAAAAAGGGGAAAACAGATTGTGCCCTTTCTTCATTAAAACCCCATTTAGGTTTGGACTCGTCCATTTTACTATATGATGTACATCAATATTCCACTATCATATACCATCTTCCATGTTATATACCCTTCAGTCATGAGTATAATAAACTTTTTATGTGGATTTAGAGATCAAGAGGTAAGCTTTTGTGTAATTTTCTTTCCTACCTTGGATTTTTCACTATTTAGAATTCTTATCCTACTTTTGGGTGTTATGTCATATTTTCAATGATTTATAAGATTCATCAATTTTTTTAGTGGATAGATGAATTATAATCTAATATTGGTTTTGTTGGATCCTATGAAAATAAGGTAGGTGGTCCATAAATTTTACCCATAATATAAATATATTTTTCATGTTCATGTGTTGTGTGGTCATGCTAACTTTTCATCACATTGTCCCGATTCTAATGAAATGTTTTAAATTTTGGTTTTCCTTAATTAAATTCCCTTTTATGATACTAGGTACTTAGTAAATGAGGATCCTCATGGGATACCATATTGAGTAGTTATACTTTAAACATGGACACTGCGATGATATGTTATGTTTTTTTAAAAAGTATTGGGGTTTATTAAAGGGATAACCCTACTTGAAGTTGTTACAATTATTGGCCTAATATCATAAATTTAATCTATGTTTAAAATGGATATAAAGAGAAAATATGTCCCAAATAAAGGAATTTAAAATTAAATTTACCAATTTTGGATATTCTAAATGAAATTGAAACCTCAACAGTTCCTTAATAAATGAAGGGTGGTTCGAAGGGAATTACCTAGCCTAGAAATTAGCCATAAAATTTTCTATGGATACTATTGGTCTATAATTAGTCCACTAATAAGCATAATTAAGTTAATAATCTTATTTTGGAATTGTGAATCTTGGTAATGATTCATGTAAAATAATAATGGGGAAATAATAAATTGATATTAAAATCTAAAATGGAAACACATGGTTGGTGAATATTAAATGATTAAACCATAAATAGTAAATATGTTAACAATTTTAGGAATGATATTTGTGAATGATAATAGAGTTATAATATGATATGATTAATTTTAAGGCCTTATTATGTAGTTTTCCTATGTTATTAATTTTTTTTGTGAGCAAATGGATAAACGTATTAACATGGTTAATCTTCCTTGAGAGAGATTATGTTATAATGGATATAGAAATTTCACTAGAGGTGCAATTTGATATAATATTGAAAAACATGTATGGGGTGGTCCCTGAAAACAATTAATACAACGTAATGGTGGTATATGATTACTATGAATACAACCAAAGGGAGGCCTAGGATTACTTTGAAAACACCTTAAGGGTGGTCCATGATAACTATTAATACACTGTATGGGGGTCAATGGTACTATAAAAAACTCCCCTTGTGGGGAGGCCCATGATGAATATTTAAAACTCCTTATTTATGGAGGCCCATGATGACTATTTAAAACTCACACAGATAGGTCTATGATACTATAGTTTAAAAAAGTCCGCATGTCATGCATAGAGACATCCCTTCACTAGTTGAAGTGGGTATGGTTGATTAAGTTCATAAATGTAAGGATCATCATCCATATGAACCCCCCCACTTATGAATAGAAGGAAGGCTCCAACGCCCTTATTCACTTTCATTATCCTTGTTCATATCCCAGACATCCCCCACATCTATCATTTCATGAAAATAATGTAACTTAAATATGGGTCCCCTTCTCTTCCTCTATCCCTCCAATCATTCTTGTAAGAGTCATATCTTTATGGGATTTCCATGGTGGTGCATTTCATTCATGTACACCCTTTTCTCGATAAATTGAACTAATTTTTTAATAGTGCATGTCCCTTGAAATAGTGATCCATTTTTGTATTGATTGATCATCACCATTTCCTTATTCACTTATCTAATCATTTTGACTTCTCTTTTTGCAGTATATGGGGATTTCTCCTATTAAGTATCTCAATTATTTCTTCTCATAAGAAGTTGACATTTTTACTAGAAGCAAGACTCCCCTTCTACGGTGATTTGGGTATTCTCTTTGAGACTTATCCTTTATTTAAAAAAACATCAATTATTAACATGTTGAGTAATATCATTAGAATATTTTATTATTTTGATGTTCAATTCAGATACATGTGTCACCCCATTACAACTTTAATTTTCATAAAATGGAATTTATAGGCCTGATGTTAATGATTTATAGATCGAGGTCGTTGAAGAGCTTTGTTTCCAATAACTAGTGGTGTTCTATAATGGGTATGATTTTTATTCATTGTGTTCTTATTTGGGTCATCTTTAGCAGAACTTTTGTATAAATTATTTAGGGATGACTCATGTCTAGGATATTAGTTGTTCGATAGCCATTCCTTGTGAGGGATAATTTGATCATATATCTAGAAATTAAATTATGTATACATGTGATACTATTAAAAAGGATACTAGGAAGATTTAAAAAATAAAAAAAGTTTATTGATATATTTTATGAAATGAGACGTGACTTGGAAGGAGTTATGTAGAGTTCGTCGATAGTGGGGGAGTTATGGTCCTACCACTCTACCATTGATTTTTCATTTACTAAAATGGTGTCTTCAAGGGGTGTGTCAGGTGGGATCTTTATCCCGGTGTTCTTCTGTGCTCAAATACCTATGAAATCGATAGAATAACGTTGATTTATAAAATGAGTAAATTCTTTCAATATAGGAACCTTATAAATAGAATACATAACATGATTTAACACATCTCCAAAATATTTTTTAAGCCTTTCATGAACCTTTTGTTGGTGATACATACCAAAAATGGTAGGAAATATTGATTCCCAAGTAGAAAAGGTTTTTTACTAGTTACAAGAACTTATTTGATCAACTGGGAAGTGAAAAAAATAGATTTACAACATGCTTTAGATGTTGATCAGGATGTTCACATGAAGGGTGAGGAATTTTCCAATCAGCTCCTAGAGGACAATGTTGCGAATATGCATGTTCAAGGACTTTATAGGACAATGATTAATAAGTGGAATAAGGGAACCCAAGACTTCAGGAGACAAACATTTCTTACGGGGAAGAAATCCAAAGGGTCTGTGGACGATTCATACTTACTTAAACCCATGGATATAAGGTCTTCCAAAAATTATGGGGAAAACAAGGCACACAAATGTAAATCCAAAATGCAGAATAAGGCTCATAAAAATAATTATAATTTCCATGATGCAAACCAATTGGACAAGAGTTATGTATTTAAGGAACTAGAGGATGGTGGAAACAATTTGGAAGCTTATCATCATGTTTAGAGGGACTCTGTGTTTATGGGTGAAGCTAAATGTGATGGCCAACCTATACATCTTGAAGTCTCCAACATAGTGGAAGTAGAAAAAGAACAATGTCTAGTGCTCATTTTTTATTCCGAAAAAAGAGATACTTGAAGGGCCTTTTTATATCAATTCTATAAATGATGATTTTAACTAAATATATAAAATAGTAAATCAATTTGATATAAATGAGGAAAAAAGGTCTGGATCAACAAATAAGATCACATCTTAGAACATGGGTTAAATAGAAATACAATCAATTTTGAAGAATATATCTATAATTATGGTAAGATGGACCACCAATTAGAATCCATTATCAAGTATTACATGGATACTAAGTTATCTACACTACAATATGGATTATATAGGGTGAGTTATTATTATAATATTAGCCTCATATTTAATTATTTTTTGATATCTTTCTATGCTAAATGTCCTTTTTATATGCTCTTGTGACGTTTCACAAATTTTCCAAAAAAGTGAATTTAAAATAAAAATTATATTTTCAGTAAAAATTAAATGCTTAATTTTTTAATTTATACACTTATTTAATTAAATCATGAAATTTTTTCTAGACTGGTATATATAGGGATTCAATTTTTTTGGACAACATAGATTTACTGAGACCCTACTCTGGATATCATGAAACATGGGTACCCAAGAAGATGTTACTTGTTTCCTATTAAATTTTTATTGAATAAGCCATTTCATGATGTTTTATGTCACATTCTATGATGGTTTATAGATGTTGGTGATGGGAAGGAATAGATGCCATATTGGGAGGATCTGTTAGAATTAGTTTTAATTTTTTATTTTAGTTGAATCTGTGTTTTATCTATTGATGGGATATTATATAGAATATATGAGACCTTCATTTTTTATTTCATGTGATGATGTATTTATTTCCCAAAACATTACTTATTTGGGTTGTTTATCTGAATTCTTTTTATATGATTAGTTTAATTCATTATTTTATAACTATTATAACAATATGGTACAATCTCCCAAAGTATCTATATATACCCTTTCCCCTAGTAGGTAGCCTATTCTATATGTGGAGGTGTACCTAATGTATTTCAGAAGTCTGGTCTGGTTCCATTTCATAGTGATCCAGGGTGTGAATGTTACAATACTCATGATAAATCTCTCAAAATGTGTTGATAATATCTTACCAATCCAATTAAACTATGGTTTATAGTCATCTTGGATACTCTAGTAAATTTTTAAATAACTTCCATATTTGAAGGATCCAATAATTCATCCCATCTATAGATTATATAACCCCATAATGAGAGGTTATCTCTCTAAAATTCAAACATGGTAAATTTTCTAAAAAAATTATCCCTCCTCATGGTCTTCAACACAATCCTAGAATGGTCATCATACTCTTAATTTATCATTGATTATATAATAGTATAATCTAAAAGACTTCCAAAAAATAATCAATGTAATATCTAAATACTATACTCATTTGATCCATGAATATAGTATGGCCATTATCATGTCAAAATGGAATAACTAGTAATTCAAAATAACCATACCTCATACAGAAAGAAATCTTGGGTATATCCTCTTTCATAACACTAAAAAGATGATATCCATATCAAATATAAATCTTGAAAAAGTTTTTTATCACTACATGGTTGATCAAACAAGTCCTAAATAAGAGGTCGATGAAACATTTTATTAATAAAGATCTTGTTATGTTCCCAATAATCAATTAAAATATGCAATGAACCATATATATTCATAATAAAAAGAATAGGTACACTCTAAGGTCACACACATAGATATATAAATCAATTTTATAAATTATTGAAGAGTTTCTTCCTAAATTACTATAACTCAATTGGGGATATTTTACAAGGAGTCTTTGATATAGGTATAGCACTAGGTATGAGTTCTATTGAAAACTCAACATCAAGATTCATGGGAAGACTAGGAAATTATTCAAGAAATACATCAACATAATTTAAAAAAATAGGTGTATCATGAATGTTGAGTTTCACCATGACCATTTGAGATAAATATCCCTAATTAATAGGTTATAATACCCATACAATGGGTTTTATTTTCATTAGAAGTTCATATTCATCCTCTCACTGATAGACAATCATATATTTTTTTTTCAGAATATCATATATGATTTTCCATCCTCAATGTAATGTCTCGGCCTGGATCACCATCAAACCAGTGGCCAAACCAGTCACCACATGGCCTAAAGCGCGTCTCCCCATATTCCAGAGGCATTCGACTAGCAGCGAGGGTCTCTAGAGGTGATAGTGGGGAGACGATTCGCTCTTATCCGAGTTGAACATCAGTATTGAAGAGTAAATAAAATTAAATAGCAGACAAAGTAATAGATAAACAATGAAGAAATGGCAGCAGAAGGAAAATAATGATCATTTTTATTAAAGGTGGCCAAATCTAGTTTACACGGTACATGGATGATGAAATATACAATTTGAAAACAGAAAACAATACAGCATGCTTACAATACAATGCAAAAGAATAAAGTAAAGATAGGAAGGCCTGACGGGTGATCTCCTTAGCTTCCCAAGATCTTCCTTGGTCCTTTCCTCCTAACTCCTCAGGTACAAACAGCACAACACACAACCTAGGTCCTTTTAGCAAGAAGGCCTACTCGGGTAATCCAGTGCAATGGCAGCCTGAGTAGGGTGTGAGATATAAATCCCAGTAGGCCGGCACCACCGGTGTAAAACCCAATCCAGACAGTGTATAATAATTAAACAGTGAGAAGGTATGGATAAATAATTAAGTTGAATTACATAATTAAATGATACCCGTCTAGGTTTCCAAGGGACACCAGATGGTTACACCAAGTTCAGGTCATTCCCGGTAAAGTAACCTGCTCATGTCACCATACATATATATAAATATAAATGCATTTAGATCCTAGATGGTGTGGGGTAAGATTTCCTCCCACCCATTAACTGAGATTAGCAGGTACGAGTTAAGAATGCCTCTCATCCCTATATGCCAACTAGAAAGGGGTAAGAATTTCTCCCTTCCATACATGTAATCAAGATTAGCAGGCACGAGGTAAGAATGCCTCTCGTCCCTATAGGTCAACTGTCAAGGGATAAGAATGCCTCCCTTCCAAACACATATATAGATCACATCTGGCATGGGGTAGAAATGCCTCCCACCCATACTCAAAATAAGTGGGCATGGGGTATGCATGCCTCCCATCCATAATTTTTCAAAGTAGATGGCATGGGGTATGAATTCCTCCCATCCATAATCGTTCGGAGTAGATGGCATGGGGAATGAATGCCTCCCATCCATAATCGTTCATAATCATTATCACAGCTACATTAGAATGCATAAGGTAGTACCACTTATTCATTTCAAACAGAAATACCACATTCATAATCCACACATTCATCATCAGTTTTATATCACAATGTATAAGGTAATACCTACTATGCAATTCAAATAATCATACCATTATCCCAAAAACCCATAACTATTATGGTACTTATTAAGAATCATAACAAAATATACCATGGGAATGATATAACCCTCTCTATTGTGCCATTCAGTTAACCATTATTTATACTTATCAACCAACACATAAGGAATTACCTTTTTTGGGTTCCAACTAACCACATCAAGATTCACAGCCCAACCCCCCTACAACACGACCTTTCTTTTAGTGCACAAACCCTATTCAAAGAAACATGATGAAATTTCCCCAAGCCTAGAAAATTGGGAAAAGATTCCACATGAGGGTCATTCAATCTAGTGGCTGAAACTTAGAAGGACGATTTGTAATACAAGTGTCGTAGTCATTTCACATAGTTTCCACTATCTCATTTAATCCATTCTAATCAAATTCATTTAACCCCCTTACCTTAAGGGCAATTACAATAACACGTTATGCCGAAACTAGTTAGGTGCTTATGGAAACAAGTGTCAGATCACTAAGGGAAATCCATTTAGGAACATTTGTGAAGGCCATATCATGAAAAGCTATGCATCAAATATGATGTCAAAGTATGAGCATGGAACCAAGAAAAATAGAGCAGGCTAGCATATAATTGTACTTCCTACTTTTTTCTTCAAGATAATGCACATCTGATCGAGGGGTTTTATTATTAAATCATTAGTTTAGTGACAAACAACCTCTTTTATCTTATTCATGAAATTCACACAATCTTCACAGATGCATTTAATCAACTAAACTTGCATAATTAAAATACTAAAACAATAAAGTATTAGACTCTTTAAATGGTTCACTTTAAATTAAATGGCATGGAGAGGGACCCTACCTCAAGGAGGATCCATCCATCCACTCCAGCTCTTGGTGCTTTCTAACTAAAGTTGCCGTTGCTACTTTCCCACTAGGCATAACACACTATGAACCATAAAATAACAAAACATATTAACATTGAGGATGCGAAAACCATAAACGGGAAAAACGACTACCTCAGAATCAAACTAGAAGACCAAAAAGACTGAAAAATTCCATCCCCTCAGTGGAAAACATCATACACACACCCACGAGGTCCCGAGGGACCTTCCGCATCCCGTTTCCAAGGACGAACTAAAGGAAAAACAAAAAAACAGCAACCCTAAAACTGGGGTGTACGACCGAACGAGATTAGGGCATAGGGAAGCCCTAAAATTGGCCGGAAGTGTAGCAGACTAGTTAAGAGGGCCTACCTTGGTGATTTGATGAAGAAACCTTCAGAAATCAGACGAAACCAGAGGGAGAGAGGGAGGCCATGGAAGTGTCTTGGGTGAGGCTTGAGGGGGAGCCCTCCCTGGGTGAGGGTTTGGCCGAGTGAAAGGGGGGAGAGGTGTGTTTAGTTTAGGTTTTATTTTTTAATTCCTTTTTATTCTAAAACCCTTTTTAATATTTTAAAAACCAAAAATAGGGAACAACGCTCAGCTTGGGCAACTTGGTTTGGAAAACTGTGCTCCACCCATGTGTCCCCCCACTGGACACCGAAGACACCCCGCACGGGCTAGCCGCATGGTTTGGGGAAGCCATGCGCAGGCCGTGCAGACTCCACTGCCTCCTGGATTTAATTCGCACTATTTGGGCCACACGGTTTGGGAAATTGTGCTCCAACTATGCGCCTTATGTTGTTCTTGAAAAACCAGCCTCCTTCAGGTATGACACAACCGAAACACCTTGACCCACTCGGGAAACTTAATAGGCATTCATCCATGTCCAAAAACATTAAAAAAATGTTTCAACATTTAAAAGTTGGTTCCAAAGCCCGATCTTAAATTTGATCAGTTCAGCAATTGAAAAAGTTCAAATTTAATCTCTTTTTAACCTGGTTCAAAACTGGGGTCATTACAACCATCCCACCATAGAACTTCTCGTCCCTAAGAAGCCTTCGAGAGCAATGCACACCTCAATCGACCTACAAGGGTCATGAAGCTTCGCTCAAATGATCACATTACATTTCCAAACATCCTATGCGCCAAAAGACATCCACTTAAGTACATGGTAAATAAGCCATCAACACCCGATCCAACGCTCTTTTTCCAACCGAAACACCTAGACAACTATTACCCAAGCCCATCATACTAGAGACACCATCTTACCGCCATCTTATCAAGCCACTAATCAAAGGAACATCCCACCTTAGATTTTAACGTTAAGTGGTCAAAACTCAAACCACAACTCCCCCAACTTTCATAAGGACTTTCAAAAGCTCTCTCTAAGTGTTCTGAGAATTCACCTAGCGTGATTTTGAAATGATCTAACAGTCGATTTCCCCATTGACCTCGAGACCCATGTCGAAAAGAGTAAAGCCACTCCGAGTGAATATTCACCAAGATGCATGGCTTAGACGGACGACATTTTATAAGCTTAACTACGGCGCCGTTTTCCGATACATCATGCATTTCCAATGAGGATGTTCACCGAAGCCCATAACCAACTTCCAGTGACATCCCTAGGTTCAAACCACGAAGGTATCCATGCATCCCACGTGCAACGCTGAAAGAGAACAACCAAAAGAGCTCAATAGATTTTAAAAAAATTAGTGTCGCGTAAAACCGACGCATTTCATAGTGAATTCAGGACAAAAACAAGATAGGGGACATTCTCGTCACTTAACAGAGTACCCTATATGATTTTAAAAGGATTCCAGTTAGTTATACCCAAAAACTGGAAGGGAGGATAGTCGAACCACGCCTGATCGACTCTAAAGAAGAATCTCGACTTCACCTGCCGACACACAGAGATCTCAAACCAAAACACAAATCCTTTATACATCTGAGGCATTTCATCCATCAACCATAACACCAAAACAAATAGGCATTTGAGCAAAACCCGACCATCTCCAAAATATTCCTTCTAGGCATGTTCCTTCTACCCAGAAGGAAACACTTTACTAATCTGGCACGACGCTTCCCACCTTAGAAGTGCCAGTCATCAAATGAAGAAAAAGACTAGTTCATCCTATGATAAGTAGTTCATACCCAAATAAATAGACGTGTGTCGCTCCTCCAAGCCACGATCACCATGTCTAAATGTACAAGGAAACCAAAGCATCAAGACCTGCATGTCACCCTCCCAAGTCTTATGAAAATCATCCCAAGCATTGGGACAACTTGATTCTCAAACGCTCAGGTCACTCTACCACGGAGATGAACCAAGACCGTAAAATCAAGGCACAAATGCTATAAGGGAACTACCTACCCAGGGCTAGCACCTTACGAAAAACAAACGTCGACCCGAGAATTTGGTCACGCCCATCAAAATTCACCATCTCAAAAGCCAAAAATCTAATGTCATTGCTAAAAAGAATGAAGCTTATGGAAAAATGCTTATGGTTTCATTCCGAGGAACTCAAAGTGATACTCATCTACCCTCACACATGGTTTCAAAAATAGGACACCACTATAGGTCACTTTTACAATCCATTTATATTTAATCACATTCATTATTTTAATCAAAATAATCAATCAATTCAAAACATCAAATACCCTTTCAAAACCAAAAATCACTACGCACTTTATCATTTTAATCAAACAGCTCAATAAAAAGAATGAAATTCTCAACAAACTGCCTTTTTATCCATAAAAAATTTATCATAAATCCTGTCTTATTTGGGAAATTTGTCATAACAAATTCATTTTAAACAATTTATGTGACAAATGAGGGTCCCAACAAGCCAATTCACATCAGATCAAAACCAAACATCTTTTACACAAATAAGCATTTCGCAAGGCATGCTTCCATCACATTCCTTATGGGTTGCAATATTCCAACTCATAAACCACCCATACACTCCATGGGTTGAAATTCAGCTCCCATTAGACGAAACAAATTACATTCTCAGATTAAACAAGCTCAAAGCAATCATTCAGTCATACGGGTGGCCACCTACCAATCTGTAAAGTGCCCACACACTTTACAATTTGGAATTTTTCTCCCTTAAATCAAAACCAGTCTCATTTTACAATTTTACTTTAGTAGCCCCTTTTTCTCGAAATTCAGTCACACCGGTTACCTGTTCCAAGGTATAAGGAAAACATACACCATACAAATGAAAACTGGCTCCTGTCGTAATTAAAATCATTTAATTTTTTCAAATCAACTGATTCAATTTTATCTGAACCTAGCATGTTATCGAAAGAAGTAACACAGAAACATTCTATATCATAGAAGCATGGAATAAATACCATAGCACCTATCACAACATGAGGAATTTACTAATGCACCCTAGTTGGCATGGAATAATGCATGGCATGTGATTTCTAACAAAGTGCATATATGATGGATGAAATTTAATACCCTCATATCATCGGGTTGCAATAGAAATAGAACCCACAATTGCATCAACAGTATCAACAGAAACCATTTGTGTCACCTAATGGTGAAGTAAAATCCACCGTAATAATCAAAATCATTAAAATAACAATTTCATTTGAGGAAATTTGGCTTTTACCTGTACAAGGGTTAGCTACTCCCGAGCACAACTTATTACCAAATTCCATCTCCTTCCTATCCCTGTCTAATGTCGCTAAATAGTAAAATAATCCAGAAAAAATAATCTCTTTTGATACCACTTTGTAACAGCCCATCACGGATAACGATCAAACTGGTGGCCGAACCGGTCGCCACATAGACTTAGCGCATCTCACCATATGCCAGAAGCTACTGACTAGCAGCGAGGGTCTCGGTAGGTGATAGTAGGGAGACTATACCCTCTTATCAGAGTTGAACAGCGGTATCTCAGAGTAATTAACATTAAATAGCAGAACCAGAAATAGATAAACAATGAAAAAACAATAGTGGAAGGAAAATACTGATCATTTTTATAAAAGGTTTCCAAATCTAGTTTAAACGGTACCAATATAATGCATGATACAATTTGAAAATAGGAAACAATACAACATGCTTACAATACAATGGAATAGAATAATGAAAAGACAGCAAGGCTCGGCAGGCGATCTCATGAGCATCCCTAGCCCCCGCTTTGTCCTTTGCTCCTAACTCCTTGGGTAGAAATAACACAACACACAACCTAGGTCCTGTAATCAAGAAGGTCTACTTAGGTACCCCAGTGCAATGGCGGCCTGAGTAGGGTGTGAGATTTAAATCTTAGTAGGTCGGCACCACTAGTGTCAAACCCAATCCAGATAGTGTATGGTAATTAAATAGTGAGCAGGTTTGGATAAATAAGTAAGCATAATTACATATGTAGATGACACCCATCTAGGTTCCCAAGGGATACCTGACTGTTATACCATATTTGGCTTGTTTCCAGTAAAGTAACCTGCTCATGTCAGCATACATACATATAAAGGGAAATCCATTTAGATCATAGATGGTGTGGGGTAAGAATTCCTCCCACCCATTAACCGGGATTAGTAGGATCGAGGTATGAATTCCACTTGTCCATATAAGTCAACTGGAAAGGGGTAAGAATTCCTCCCTTCCAGAAATGTAATCAAGATTAGAGGGCATGAGGTAAGAATGCCTCTCTTCCCTAAAGGTCCACTATCACGTGGTTAGAATGCCTCCCTTCCATACAGATATATAGATCACATTGGGCATGGGGTAGACATGTCTCCCACCCATACTCAAAATAATCTGGCATGGGGTATGCATGCCTCCAGTCCAATAATAGTTCAAAGTAGATGGCGTGGTGTAGGAATTCCTCCCATACATAATCATTCAGAGTAGATGGCATGGGGTATGGATGCTACCCATCCATAATCGTTCATAATCATTATCACAGTTGCATTAGAATGCATGAGGTAGTACCACTTATGCATTTAAAATAGAAATACCACATTCATAATATACACATTCATCATCAGTTTTATATCATAATTCATAAGGAAATACCTCCTATGCATTTCAAATAATCATTCCATAATCACAAAAACCCATAACCAATTATGGAACTCATACAAAATCATAACAAAATATAGCATGGGCACGCTCTAACCCTCTCTAGTGTTCCATTCAGTTAACCAATATTTATACTTATCAACCAAAACATAAGGCATTACCTCTTATGTGTTCAAATTAACCACATCAAGATTCATTATTCAACTCTCCTACAACATAACCGTTATTTTAGTGCACAAACCCTATTCAAAGTCACTTGATCCAATTTTCCGAAGAATGGAAAATTGGGAAAATGTTACACATGAGGTTCATTCTATCTAGTTGTAGAAACTGGGCAGGACGATGAGTAATACAAGCATCGTAGTCATTTCACTTAGTTTCCACAATCTCATTTAATCCATTCTAATCAAATACATTAAACCCCCTTACCTTAAGGGAAATTACAATTACATGTTATGTAGAAACTAGTTATGTGCTTAGGGCAACGTGTGTCAGATCACTAAGGGCTGGCCATTTAGGAACATTTCTGAAAGCTATATCAAGAAAATTTATGCACCAAACATGATGTCAAAGTATGAGAATAGAACCAAGACAAATATTGTAGTCAAGCATGTAAGTCTACTTCCTACATTTTTCTTGAAGACAGTGCACCTCTGATCAAGGGGTTTCATTATTAAATCATTAGTTTAGTTATCAAACAACCTATTTTATATTATTCCTGCAATTCACATGATTTCCACAAAAAAATTTAATCGATTAAACTTGCAAAATTAAAATACTAAAACCATGCTGAATTAAACTCTTTCAATGATTCACTTTAAATTTAATGGCAAGTACAGGGACCCTACCTCAAGGTGGATCCATCTGTCCACTCCAAATCCTGGCACTTTCTAACTAAAGGTACCACTACTACTCCCCCACTAGGCATTATGCACTATGAACCATAAAGTATAAAAAGATATTAACTTAGAGAATTCACAAACCATAAATGGAAAAAAAACCCCTACCTCAAAATAATACCAAGGGACCAAAAATACCGCAAACCACATCACCTTCAGCGACAAAGATCATACGCAAACCCATGAGGTCCCAAGGGATCTTCTGCATCCCTTTACCATAGAATAACTAAATAAAAAATGAAAACAACAACAAACCTAATACTAGGGTGTATGGTTGAATGAGATTAGGGAAATGGGAAGCCCTAAAATCAGCCAAGAAGGGTAGGAGACTAGGTAAGAGGGACTACATTGAAGATTCAATGAAGAAACCATCAGAAATCAGAAGAAACCAGAGGGAGAGCGGGATGCCATGGAGGACGCTTGCGCGTGGCTTGAGGGGGAGCCCTCCCTGGGTGTGGGTATGGCCAAGTGAAGGTGGAGGGATAGGTGTGTTTAGTTTAGATGTTATTTTTAATTCCTTTTTATTTTAAAACCCTTTTTAATATTTTAAAAACCCAAAACAGGGAATGACGCACGGCTTGGGCCTCACGGTTTGGAAAACCGTTTGCCAAACGTGCGTCCCCCCACTAGACACCCAAGACACCCCACACGGAATGGAGGTAGGGTTTGGGGAAACCATGCACAAGACATTCAGACTCCTATTCCTCCATGATTTTAGTCGCATGGTTTGGGCCTCACGGTTTGGGAAACCGTGCGCCAATCGTGCACCTTCTATTTTTCTTTAACAACCAGCCACCTTCAGGTACGGCGCACTCAAAACACCTCGATCCACTAGGGACCCTTAACGGCCAATATCCCATGTCTAAAAATATTAAAAAAAAAGGTTACAACCTTCGGAAGTTGGTTTCAAAGCCCGATCTTAAATTCGACCGGTTCAGCAATTGAAAAAGTTCAAATTCCTTCGCTTTTTAACCCGGTTTAAAATGCGGGTTATTAAAATCAAAATATGATATGGTCCATAAATAAATAAAACCAATCCTTTCAAAAACTAAAATTAAAATCATTTAAAGAATAATAACATAATTTATAGGATTCACATTCCAACAGACCTCTATAAGATAGTAAATATAAACATTTTAAATGATCATAATTCTGTTATGAGTTTTTTTGTGCCAAATCAATATCTAATCAGTGAGGTATTAATGTAGTGTCATTATAAAATCAATATGATATAATATAGTTCATATACCTAGAATAAAATAATAAATTTATAACTATAGAGTTTATAGTAAGAATATAACTCACTTCATTCTTATAACTCACTTCAGTAGTGGTGATCCCAAGATATTTCCATTTGTCTCTTGGTTTAATAGGTTTTAGATGCCAATTATCATCATTAAACCTATTATTTATGAATTATTTAGAATAATGTACATTAAAATTATTATAACATTATAGTTTTGGTGGAATATTTAGTTGATAATTCTCAACATTCCTTTCATTGATAGGAAAATTCATATCTCTTCAATATTTTCTTTCTTAAAGGCCTTTTTTATATTCATAAAACATTTACAATATACTATAAGGTAGCATCACCCATGCTTATTTATACAATTCTCCTATAATGTAAAAATAAATTTCCTTCCTCCATGGGCTTTATTACTATAATTTCATCAAAATTCCACCTTTTATTTTTATCCCAAATACCTAGATAATATTGGAGTATCAAATATATATTTATAAATTGATATAACATTGAATGATTTCATTAAATTTATCAAAAAATCATATACAAATTTCATTTAAGAAAACTTTATAAAGACACTAAATACCAAAAAAAAATTATTTTTGGGGTTGTTGATCAAACTTAAACCATACCCTGCAAGTCTTGTGAAATTTTACTTATAGATATTAATGGATTCAGAATCCTTCAAATTATATTGTAGGAATTAAATGTCACTTACTTGTATATTTATTTTGAGGAAAATAATTATTGAAAAATATATTCATAAACTCTTCCCAGGTCCTAGAGTAAATTTTCTCCTATTTCCTTGAATTAATGAAAATAGTACAACAATAATCTAATTCCCCTTACAAGTAATAAAATATTAGGATAATAGTTTCATGATTCCATAACTATACGATGTAGAATATATTTTCATTATAGTATGTTGGTACCTATATTTCTCATTTTAGAAGCTTAGTAGGATTCATGGTTTGAGAGAGTTGTGTGAGCATGACAATAAGATTTTATTTTATAGATCCAATGCCTTATTGTTTATCATTGAAAATTTAATCACATTAATTATTTAGATTGTACTAAATAGATCCAATAATTGATTAAAAATAAATTTTACAATTAACAATCTATAATAATCAAATTACGCCATTATATAATTTGAAAAATCATTGCTGATATGTCTTAAATAATGATGCTTCTTATCAATGATTGAAATTTTGTGGTTCACCATATATCACAATCAACACATCATAGGTTGTATGAGATTATATACTATTAATTCATAAAAAATTTATAAAGAGTTATGTTGGTGGATATATGAACACTTTATTATATATAAATTATATGGTAATTTTTACTTTCATTTCCTAATTTTCAAAAATTAGTTTGTTCCAATTTAGTACCTAGAAATATGTTGTAGTATAACTAATAAAAAAACGTAAGTGGTGGTGGGATTTAACTTATCAGTATTTTGGTTAAGGGGTTGTAAATTGTGGATTCTCTATTAAATTTATATGAATTTCATGATTTATCCTTGTTTTTCAGTTAATTATTTTGAGGCATTGATGCATGATCTTTAGGGTGTAGTTTCTCTTGAAATTTTCATTTCATTATGAAAATATTATCACAACACAAATTGAGAATATGATTTTTAATTTTTAATTTAGGTTATATTGATTATAGTACCCTTGAAAAAAAATGTATTATTCACATTGGTACTTGATATACATTATAACTGATTCATCACATTGTAACATGACCTCATGATTTTAGCTTTAAAAAGTGATGCATATGTGTTGTTTCCAAATGATTAATTATGGATTAATAATTTTTTCCAAATCATGAATGACTTTTTGACTTTTTGGGGTAAATTTAATTTCATGATAATAAACATGTATTTTAATGTTATTTTTTTAATTTATTGATTAAAAAATCACCACCTATTGATCACAACATCCCTCAAGCCTCTGCAATTTTATATTCCTTATAATCATAGGGAATTTATAGTGAAATATAATTTTTTACCATTTTATCATTTTTAAAAAAGAATAAACATTTATACCTAAAATTTCATAGCATCTTCTTCTTAAAATAAAATTAAAAAAAATGAAATATTTGAAGGTTGTGCCTTGTTTAATTCATTGTTAACAGTTTATTTAAGATTTAAATCTCAATTTACTTCGTTCTATTAATTTAATACTCAAGTAAAATATAAATCCAAAATAAATTTTTTAATATTGAAATTCAAGATCTTTCTATTCACTTTTTATTCCTCAATTAATTGAATATGTATTACTTCATTTTGTTAAATATACACAATTATGAATTAAATTTTCCATCATGGAATGATGTTTCTAATATAAAAACATAAACAATAGTTTAACATATGTAACTTATATCTCGATTTTTATCTTTCCTTCACATGAATTAGTCATTCCCTTTATTAATCTCTCCTTGTAGAGAGTAGAATTTAACTAAATATCATATCTAATCTCTTTAGTCATGTAATGTTAAAAAATTATTTTCTTTATAACACCACCTTCTCTCTAATTGGTTCCTTTCACATTAAAATAAGATTTATGAGATAGCCCCATCCTAAGATTTAATGTATTGTGTCACTATAAATAGAAATGATGCATACCTATAAGTTTTTTGTAAGATAATATATTGGTCCACATATAATACCACAGAATCCTTGAAAAGTATTTTATAATTTCATTTATGGTATTATATAATATTTTATTTCTTATTTTATTCTAGATCTTCAGTAGTATATTCATTTTTTAAGGGATTCTAGGGACTAAAACACTTGTTCAATGTAATAGAATGCATTATAATCCTTATTTATATGATCCACGATCTATGAGAAACTAAATATATATATATATAAATAAAGAAATTGTATAAATTTTACCATAGTTTTCTGGAAATTCATGTTTATTTATATATAATTGATGATGATGCCTAAATAACATCTAAAGGATGGTACTTTCTCGGGGGTCTCATAGATTGACCGAGTCACCCGACTCTTGGGCATGATCCTCTCACAACCCTGAAATGATAATATCTATTTGGTACTATAGAAAGTGGAGTAAGATAGATATTAGGAGTTTAAATACGAGGCTAAGATCAGTCATATGGCTATCTCAATGGATACTTTCTCAATAAAAATCATTAAGGTCCACTATACAAGCATTCAAAAAATTACAATAGAATTTCATAATGCTTGAATAATGAATGTATCTAAAATACATGTCACCCCATGGTCCTTCCCATACACACATATTATTCATCATTGTTAAACATTTGAAAATAATAAATGCTAATGTTAAAGAAATCTGATCATTAAATTCATAACATTTGATTGCCTCAAGGAATCGTATAGTGCAATATGGATTGTACAATATTATTCAGAACAAATCATGATATAACTAATCATATAGTATGATTAGACTTAGAAGATGAGTAAAATATCACTATTTCATTGAATACAATATGTCCAATTATGGAATATATCAATCCATGCCATAATGGATGTCATCCCATATTATATCCCATAAATATAGGTTTACTATAAATATTAGAATTAGGGGAATATCTATATTAATCTTCTTCATGTACTAATTACTAATAGACTTTTCATAATTTCATCTTATTTTATATCACATACAATAACATTTGAAGCCTTATCCAATACTTCTTTTAGATATTTATAATATTTATTTTGAAGTTTATGATCTAATTCACCATGTTTCACATCATGTACAATTTCTTGTGAATATTTGTCCAAAACTCTCTTTGGATAAACTCTATAACACTTTTAGGTCCGTTTTATCTATTTTTTAAAATACAATAACCCTGAATTCAGCCATAAAGTATGACCCCATGTTTTACTATGGTAGTGAAAAAAATAATAATTCTCAAATTCATTAATGTGTGTAAAGAGAATACTCTAGTAATGAATTAGTTATACTCAATATAAATAGGGGACATAATTATTCTAAATAAAACACATGTATCTCAAAACCTCTTCCCACATAATATATTATATACAATTATGGATTTACATATGATCCATTTTTTTCTAAACATCATATAACCACAATTCATAGTGTATTTGAATCACATATAGTTATCATATGTTATTGGTTCAATGTGTATAGACAGACTATGCCAATGAATATATCACATGTCCTTAATCTATGTGGGTGAGAACAGCACATAACCATCACTAAAATTTAAAAGATAATCAAATTGATTATCTATATGTGGTATTAAACTCCATTAGTATATCTAAATTGAGGTTATCGATGTTATACATGTCGTATGATATGATAAATCCTTTCTTGACTAATCCTCAATCGATGGCATGATCAGTAAAATACCCAATCCTCGAATTATGTAATTCTTAAGTCCCATGTAAAACTAATTTAAAATTATTGGGGTTATTATTATAGGTATCTTATAGACCCAATGTATTTTGGAAAACCAAAAATGAAACATGTACCCCTATGAAAAATAAGTTGTACTGTATATCACTCAATGTGGTATTATTGTGGGTTCTCTAATGCATAAAAATATTCTTTATTCGTTTTGAACATATTTCATGAATATATAACATATATTTTTTATACTAAAATTAATATTTTATAAAAACCATTAATACTCCCTAATGAACATTAGTTATGCATAAAAAAATATATACTTTGTGAGTATAATTATTATTTCACTTCATTTTATATACATTACTAGTATATATGAATGAAAATACAGTGTGTTCCTTTTTTAAATTGATACATTTCATATAAATAAATTCCTTAATTAAAATTAAAAAAACTATACCTAAATTATCATTTAATTATATCCCATTTGGTTGACCACCAGATCATCCTATTTTTTTTCGTACTTTTGAGGTTTCTTAAAACTCATAAATACTCTATGAAATTCCCCCTAACTATCTGTGATTCAAAATCATAAAAACAAACCACTAAACTATTTCAGTGGGTAACATCTATTGATATGACTGGATCATTACATATAAATATTTTACATCATCTATATAATTTAAAAATTATAACTCCCAAATAAACAGATAACACATTTCGCCAAAGTTTATGTGTATTTAGAAATTAATTATATAAATTAATTATTTCACATTATTTCATCAACATATGCCACAGAAATCTATAACAATAACTTCCGAATATAAATATTATTGTATATAATTTCTATGGAAAATTGAAAAACCTAATGAGTGAGCTCAAATACACAGTAATTCGAAAACATATGAATGATTCAAAGAGGGTTCAACCACAGAAATGTTATAAAACATGAACATGGGATAAATAATAGATTAAAAAATCCTAGGATCATAAAGTTTTATCATAAGACATGATATAAAAATATAGATCATGGAATATGAACAAGATACAATAAAATTAATGTATTTAAAACCAATCGGACAAACCATTGAATAAAAAAATGGGACTGTAATCATAAATTGTGGAAATATAACATAGATATGGGGAACATGAATATGAATAAAAACCATAACATATTTCATGATTAAACAACAATATTATCTTAAAGTATTGAATCATACAACACCACCTACGTCATATAATATAGTGCATCAGGATTCCCTACCTACAACCTATATGGGATTTAGAATCACTATTTAACTTATATTATAATCTCCTTGGATATAACAATTTTCCCAATACGTTGGATAGGAATTTTTGACCCACACAAAATATTAAAATAAACTATACATATATCTTCTATGTTAAATAAATCATATATATTTTCATGAAAACCCCATGGAATGAATATGAAATACATGACAATTTCTTACGTTTTTGCATAAGATGAAATTGTGAATTAGTTTGGTTGATTCAAAAATTTTAATCACAAAAAATAATGAAATTGTAAGATTATTTTGAGAGAGATTCATAAATAATAACTCCATAGGACATAGTTATTTTATAGATATATTTAATGTTGGAAGTGAACTCATTAAAAGAATTTACATAAAACATTTTTAACATTTCCATAAATAAAAAAAGTTACCTGTCAGTTTCTAAAATCATTTTGATGAAGGTGAAAATAATATTTTTAAAACATTGTTAAAAAATAATTCGTAATAATGGAACCTTGTAAATTAATAAAGGATAATTAAATAAATGTGTTGTGGTAGATAAAAAATATTTGAATGTTAAACTAAATCCATTTTATTTTTTTAGCCAGTTGTAGAGAAAACCCACATTGATGAAAGAGAATTTAAATTTAATTTTATAAATATATAAAAATAAATAGAAAAATATAAAATATAATACATATTTGAATTTTAAAAAAAATAAAGAAATATAAAATCACTTACAATAAATTATATGGGAATGTAATATAAAGAGATACTAGTTATATTTGAATTATTATTAAAAATTTCACATTTTTAGGAAGAATGAAATCCATAATAAAAGAATATGTTGAAATTGAAATGAAATTTTATTAAAGATAAATATAAAATACAATATAAAATAAATAAATTATGGAATATAATAAACATAGATGAGTATATTTTGGGAAGATATGATATTACTCAATAAAATAGAAATTATGTCAAGAAAATGTTTTCCATGGATTCCTACTTTACCATCAGATAAAATATATTATGGTTAATTATTAACATATAAAAGAATGATATTTATATTTATTTTACTTTATTCCATTAAATTATATTTTTTATTCCCAAATAAATGATAATTATTTTTTAAAATTAATATTCATGTGTTAATAGTCTGATTTGTTCTATGTAATATTTTGTATAGAGGTTCTAGTCCTTGATATTTTTCATGAGTAGATCACCTATAAAAGGTATATAGTGGTTAAATTGGTGTGGTTTATATGGTTCTAAATTAATGTGATAATGTTAAGTAGGTTATGAATATTATTTATAAATAACAGCTAAAATCTCCATTTTCAATGAAATTTGATTATAAGGTGGATTTATTTTATTAATGAACATAATTATATATATATTTATATATCCATTCTTGAATTACGAAAACATATTATATTCATCATTATTATATCATATTTCCACTATTTATGTTTTATTAATTATTCATTAAATAAGAATTATAACATCATTTAGGTAGGTGGTAAACCAACCCAGATAAGAAAATTTAACAAATGACGAATAAATTTTAAAATGTTACCATTTAGAAATAATATAACCATTATAATAGAATAAATATTTATAAATCAAGTTGTTATAGTGATTAGTCATATTGAGGAAAATGTATATATAAATGATAAATAAAAATGATTAGGAATAGGATAATACATATGTTGAACACTAGAATATTATTTTATAGATCCTCTTTGAAAAAAAGGAATTTGGACTTCTTATTGTGGCCATGGGATACATAAAAAGAGATAGTGTTGTTAGTGAGAGAATTTGGATTTGTATTATTTAGAAAATTTAAGGAAATATGTGGGATAATGTGTGAAAATGAGGGGTACTTATATATGTTAGGAGGGGTGGAATTTTTTTAAATACTTCATCCTTTATATAAATAAAATGTTATTTTCCCAAAAAAAATATGAAGAACTAGCACACTAGGGGAAACATGGATGACGATAAGCTGATTGTGACTATGAGAATCCGATAAAATGATGAAATATAATATAAAACATATACAAAATTCATGGATATATCTAAATACAATAATAAAAGTACAATAAAACACTGGGAAGGAATAAGGGCCAAATACATGCCCAAGAATAGCTATAAATAATTCCAACCATATTACCAAACAGAATATAGTAAAATGTGACTACTGGTATAAACCACTGTCTATCAAGCCCAAATCTAGGTTTTATCCTATCCTGGTCCATTAATAACCCTATAAATAGAAAGTATCTATATAAGACACAACATGTGATGAAATATTCTATTCATGGATGAGTATAAAAATACCTAGTAGGACACCCAAAAATAACTATGAATAATGTATAAAGATTAGTAATATCATCATATTATATGTAAATCATAATGTGATTCATAAAACAAAACATCCAAATATACTCATAGTTGACACTGAGTCTAAATGTAAGGTCACAAATGAATTGTTAGCCTATTTATTTATTGAGGGTCTTTAACCACACTCACCATAGAGAACTCGCTCTGAAAGTATAATTTATTAGTGGTGTCCATATGAGATGCCATGCTCATAGAGTCAATCCATAATGAAGTAAATGCTAATGTTTTGTAGAGATTAATAATTGATGGGGATCACACCAAGGGTCATTGAGGTAATATCAACTAACCCAACCCTCTATATTTGGTATTGATACCCATGTACAGTTGGAAAAACTAATTTTGAGAACACGAACTAAAAAAAAGTCATTTGAGGCTCTCATCGCTAACTTAGTGAGATATTTCTACTACTCTATCTGAAATTAATCTCTTATAGAGGATTATAATTACATTTTAAAAATGTAATTCTATACTATAACCTCGCAGGGATGGATTGAGGGAATGTACTCTTACAGAAACAATAACATGATGAATGTAATAAGGTCTCAATTTCTTCTATGAAAGAGTATATTTCATGTATGGAAATTAAACTTCTTGGTTGATTGGAACCAGTTAAACCTATGTATCATGGATTGTGTGTGTTTTTGTGACCGTGTACAATAGTTCGCAATTGTGTACTATGACATGTATGTGTACTAGGTTATGTCTAAGTACATTGCTCTACCCATGTACTCTAGTCATTCATGTACCTAATCAATTATGTGTGGGAGTATCCTCTGAGATAAAGGTTGTGGTGGATGGTAAGGTTGACAGGGTGCATGACATGTGTTACACGGTGTTTGATACTTTTATTCTCTGTAGAAACCCTAAAACAATAGTTAGGGCACCAAACATCATGTATTTATGAATTACACTCCATGTATATCATGAATTTCCTAAAATCGTGGATCCTTTTTCTAAATAATTATTTACTCCTTCGGCCTCTGATCATTATTCAAATCACATCAGTAAATAAGGATTTGTTTCATCTAATCAACGTTTCAGCCACTCATAGGTATCCAGTCATCTGATTCTAATGGGAAACCTTATATTACATATCTCTTGTTTTGAATTAAAAAATATCAGGAATAACATTAATCCAGTCTCTATATGTCATCATAACTTGATACCATCATCAATCCAAACACATATTTTTATTATCAATCAATTTCACTGAGAAATGTCTTCACAGTGATTGATTATCATGTATTCGTTAAACCATCTACCAAGAAGTACACTAGAAAACTATGAATAGAGAATGTGGAAAGAAATGAATGAAACACAAACAAGAGGAATATACCTTGTCTTATACTTCTATCAGCCATAAATATCATCTATTAGAATGATAAAATAAGTGATACAAAACAAATAACAAATGGAATCCCCTAATTCATAGTATAATAGTGTCATACCCTCAATATGATCGAAACATGAATCAAACCATTATCTAATTGATTTTTATTCATTTTAGCATAATAAAATGAGGATGAATCCTCGAAAACAAATTTTATACCTTGATAAGGACATATAACTAATGAATATTGAATCTAAATAATTTTATTTAGGGAGATCATAAATTTGTTTTAGCAGAAATAATTAGGGATCCCACAATTTTAATCCACAGAAGATCCTCCCTCTTCTCCTCTCTCAAAATCCAATTTTATGAGGACAAGAAATAAATTTGTTTATAAACATAATGATATAAAGGATTATTCTATTTCTACATCCTCTAAAATAAAATTAATTAATCCATTATTTACACTCAGGAAAACATTTTCCCAAATTTCTGACTACGAAAAAGATTATATCGTTCCTAGGGTAATGAATGAATTTTGAACTCAATTGTACTCTTAGATTTCTGATCGAAGGCTACTTTTAGGATTTATTCTACTTTTTTAGGAAAACTTCTCATGAATTATATTAATATATTTAATATTTATCAAATATCAATTATGGGATCACCTTACCTTAGAATATCATTCAATATTACTGCCTATATCTGAAATGAATACTAGATATACTTCTAATATTTTAAATGAAAAAAATTACACATTGCATTCTCCCCTAATTAGGTATTTTCATCCTGGAAAGTAAAAAATGAATACTCAAAAAGATGTGGGTACATATCCATCATATGGGTCACCTACTCCCAAGTGCACTCTTAATTTTTCTCATGCTACCATAGGATAAAAACCAAATAAATTGCTCACCCCCATAGGATCTTCCCCCACCAACCCTTGATCTCCATCAGGTAATCTATAAAGGTGGCTCCATATCAGATGTCTAGCTCTCACCAATCGATAACATTTGAGGGGTCATGAAAATATATATTCATCTATGATACCTGGAAGTCATCATGTACAAATTCTAACATATTTGGTAGATCCATGTGTTACGTCACCTCTTGGAATTTTCACAATATCAAGAATAGACCAATTAATCTCAATGATATCTTTCTATCCTGTCTAAATATCCATAATCCACCTCAATGTTAACCCTTGAAGAAATTTTTTCCCCAGTTGAACTCCAAAGGCCTTCATTTAAAATGTTAATAAAACTTATAAAAGCTATGTGCAATCCTCATCTACTTCAAAATGATCTTCAACTTCTCTATTAAAGCACTCACCAACTCTAGTCCCATTAGTACTGATGCACTTGGATCAATCCTACATAGTGTGGACCTATAGGGTTTCATATAAAATTCCTCAAATTTTTCTATACTGATTGTGGAAAGGTATATCTTATTTAAAAAAAATATTACCAAAGAAACACGATCCTACCAACCACAACCAAATTCTAATATCCAAGCCCATTACATTTTCTCCATAAAGATAATGTTTTTCTTAATCTAACCATTGGTATGGGGGTAAAAAGTCATGATAAAAATACACTAAGTCCCAAAGGCCTAAACCTATCATCTCTATAATAGTGATGTGATGTGATCATCATGACCTGAAATGATCATCAAGGGAACGCCATGAAGATGAACTATCTCCTTCACAGAAAGATATCCCAATATCAGTATTGAACTTTTATCCCATATAACTATGGGGTGGGACAACATGGTTAGTCAGTATATTATCACCTAGATTGAATTTTTTAACCTTGGTATGCATGGAAACACCATTATGAAGTTTATATATATACCATAACACTTCTAATATGTCACTACATGGGGTTGGGCTAAATCCATTAGAACATAGTGCTCAGCCTTCACCTACTAAGAAGTGAGTTATCAAGAGGAAAAATATGGCACACCCTTCTCCATGACTGGCCACTATAACTTATGTTAGAGGTCCTGGTACATCTTTTCCACACAAGGATGTTTTTCTAAATTTGATGTTTGAAACTCCCTCATCACCTCATATAGCAATGTCACTAGATTCATTTTCAATCATCTTAAAAGTAAAAACATCTACCTAACTCTATAAATTCCATTCATATAATGTTCAATGGATATCTAAGTATATAAGGTCTCATATTTAGGATCTTCATACTGATCTTCCCTAACACTCTATAATAGAAAAGGGGAAACAACCATCAAATGATGATTTGAAACACAATCATTTTCCTATAGAACAATTGCAATGAGGATAATGTCTCTAACTCCTTTTCCAATAACTATGAATAAGATCTTCTACTGAGATAATATTCCACCATGTTCCCCTTCATAGAAGTATAGATTATATCATAGAAAAAGTAATAGAGGATCTCTTTCCATCGCCTCTATCTCAAGTTATGATTCTTATTAGAGAATATATACTTGAGACTCTAATGGTTAGAATTGATAATAAACTTCTCACTCATAAGGTAGTATTGAAACATATTTAGGGATAAGACTACCACTAACAACTCACGATTTTTGGTCATGTTTTTCTTCTCATGTGGTCTTAATTTCTAATACCCATAGGATATCACATCCTAACTCTGTATCATCACACAACCAAGTATCATTCTAGGAGAATATTAGAACACCACATACTCAACACCATCCTTTGTAAATCTCAAGGTGGGAACAATCATAAACCTCTTCATCGACACCTAAAAACACATCGATAATCATACTATCTACATGAAATTCTACCCATTTCATGTCAAATTAGTTAACAGTAAAAATATTCTGGATAAATCAGGCACAAATATCTGATAGTATCCTTCTACCCAGGAAAGCTCCCTAACTTCATCATACACTTTGGTGGCTCCCTGGATAATGTTTCCTTAACCTTTTTTTGGTACAACTATAAACCATTGGATAAGATAACATGTTCCAAAAAGTGGAACTCCTGAATCCAGAACTAACACTTTGAGAGCTTTCCATAAATCTGGTTCTCATGGCGTGCATTTCAAACCATCCTTGGATGTCTCATGTGATCCTCCGTAGTATCTAAGTACAATAGAATGTTATCAATAAATATGTAACACCCCAATATTTCGTAGTATGTTATTTCTTCAATGTAATTCAATTACTTGCACTACACACAACATCGGGTTCGAGCGCACCACAAGATTACTAAACTAGTCGTTCAAAAGCAGTTATGAATAGTGATAACTAAATATTGAACTATATATAATATTTATAATTTTAGAATCCATATTATGAGTTTCTTAGACATAATGTAAGAACAAATACATTTTTTTTCAGATAAAAGAAGTATTTATTTCAAAAAATTCACTTTTACCACCTTTTAATGATGAAACCTTTTTAAATACAATATCCGAAACATTTATATATTCTATTTGACAAAATAAACATCTAATTTATAATTGGGAAATAATAATTTAGTTTCAATGATTTTTTTGTGCTTTTCTGATAACTTTCATATTTGGGTGAATAGTGAAAAATACTATATTTTAACTAAAAAAACATTTTAAATCAAAATAATTTACTGTTAAATTATACATTTATTGGATTTTAAGTATAAGTAGATTATATTTTTACCATTCAATCCTATTCGGGTAACTTTTTGTAATTTCACGTTGAGATTGGACACAAGCAAGTGTCAATCTTTTGATAGTTATTACTTCTTAAAAACACTTTTTTTTTGTTTTGACAATGAGAATTAATATTAAATTAATTTTTTTCAGTTATGTGTTTTTAATATAGAAATATGGATTCTATATTTAAAATCAAGATTTAAATATTGTGTAAATAGGTAACTATTATTTTTAGACATTTTGAATAATCACTTCGGTAAATATATTATTTACCATGGTTAAAGGGTAAATCTAGAAAATAAGGGTAAAAAATGATAATATAATAATATTAAATTACCCTAAAACATGTCCAAACACTATTGGGGGATACATTCCTGGCCATGGGAATATTGGGGTCGATTTTGGGACCCCATGGAGCCACTTGTAAGTGATAATGACACTTTATATTAATTAAGTTAAACTAAATACAAAAATAACATAAGCATATATGTTTTAGTAAAATAATTTCTACATAAAATTATATATGTTATATATTAGACCATAAATATTCATTAGAAATATAAATAGATTTACTACATAATTTAATTTAATTAATAATTTTTAGGCATTGAATAACTAAATTTATTTATGCCATAATGATGATGCAGTTTTTTTATTAATGTAAGAATCAAATAAATGGTATTATAAATGTTAAAATAAATATAATTTAAATGTTTTGATGCCATCCACTAATTTTATAGGTTTTTTACGAAATTTTAGGATTGATCAAATAAATTTATTTCGAAATAATAATGTTTTTATTACTTTATAAAAAATCAATTATTAAATAGTGTCAAAATGTACATTAGAGAGTTTTTAGAACAAATATTATATTATTAATTGATATAATATTCATAAAAATATAATGTTCAGAAAAAATAATTAATATTATGATAGGTATATCATTAATTAAACACTATGAGTTCTTTTGGTAGTTTATATAATGTTTTTTAACAAAATAATATAAAAATACAAAGAGACATGGTAAATGTCAAACTAATTAACTAAGAGTAAAATCTAAAAGATAAGGTTAATATAGTGACTCAAACCTATCTAAAACCCATAAGATGAAATTATTTCGAACCATACCCACCTTATACATTAAATAATCAACTTTTTATTCATTATAAACAGAATATGAATTTACTATAAAATATTACAATAAGTTTTTCCTAAGGTGCCCCTCACCCCTCTTATAAAATGGCATTCCTCCTCTCCAATTCACCCCATAAAAGAATTTTGGTTCTGCCAAACTATGACCATATACCATCTCAACTATCCTCCATTCATTTTATCGGCATTACTTTAGTCATAAAGCCAAACTAAGGAGCCCTTTTGATCAAATCAAAAGGAAGAACCCAAAGAAGAGGTAAATATTTCATCACCCCTTTCAACATCCTTTCTTCTTTCACTTACTTAGTATTTCTTGTTTCCATTATAAAATAATAACTCCATTATATTCTATATAGTATGATGTTATTATAAATATGGTACAACCATATTAATTTTTCTATCCATCCTTTTAATGAAATGTCACCATACATGCGTACGTACGGCTTACTGTCTCCACGTCGTGGTGTAATTGTTATTCAATACATTATTATTTGGATGGGAATAATAATGATGTGTAATTGATATAAATAATAAATATAACATGAAAATTATTATTTATATATGATATAACATCCAATTATATATTATTTTAATATCAAAATAATGATATTGTCCCTCGTGCTTACGTACAGATTACCGTCTCCACGAACGCGATGAGATTCATTCGCCATCATATCCATTCAAGACTAATTTTCATTAGATGATTAAAAATAATTTTTAAAGACTTGATATCATTCTGGATATGAATAAGATACATCCCATCCATAACAAATATGACTCCCATAACAAAGAATATAATGGAAAAAGAATCAGTTAATAGCCGAAACAACGATAATACTAAGATATTATTAACAATAAAATGTTAAATGATCATATATGATATCATATTAATGTATACGATTCTTTTATAATTTAATAAGAATTATTTCGCCACTATAAAAGAGGTTAAACTACCCTCTTCCGTGGAAAAGTACAAGGTAAGGGTTAATTTCACAATCTCCTTATTATCTGAAGTTGTTTATACATAATTATCTACTGGGTCCTCTTTGTCATCCACATCCATGTTTCTTAAAAATATATTCAAAAACATTTTTTCTATTTACTAGAGTATGGGTTAAATTCATTTATACCATTTTTTGAATTTTTATAAAATGGATTGAAAGTGATATATCTGTCATTTTCCAAACACGATACTTTTTAACCTTTCTAACAAAAATAAGGTAGGAATTTCTTTTTTAACTTATACGGCGGGTGTGGCTATTTTCTGCCGTTATAAAATAATTGAAACTTCCCTTATAATCATATAAGAATATATTCAACGTAAATGTTTTATTTTATATATATGCATCTTTTAAATGATTTCCATGAATAAGATATATTTCTCTTAAATAGTTTTGATTTCAGCTATGTCAACATCCTTTGATGGATTTTAAGCTTATATGAAGTTGATTTATTATGATACAAAACTTCCATATTGAATTGAAGGTTTTGTGATATGTTTGACTATGGATGTTTTACTTTTATACCATTCATGGTTTATGGATAAAGTATTGACAATTCATATGCTAATTTTAATACGAATGTATATGTTATGATTAAACCTATTTATATGATGAATGAATTGGACTTAATAAGTTATGGGTAGAGCCCGCTATAGCTCCTCGATGAATCGGTAGGTCTCATGAGAAAAACTAGTGTCTTGGCACAAGACCTTGACAAAATATTATTTTTAGTCTTGGCACAAGGCCTTGACTATGTGGTTATGATAGTCTGAAATTATGCATTCCATCATTATGAAAGTGGTTATTGATATTGCATGTGATTATTCGACTAGTAGAATATCCATGTGAATAAGTAAATGAAATTATATCATTTTTTTTATCCAATATTATGATAAAGATCAAGTTTAAAATGCTTTTGTTTTAGTTATATATTTCCTTAAATGATTATGCTTATTTAAGAAAATTTCCACTATATTGTTATCCTTACTGAGTATCTGAGTTCACCCATTTTTGTGTTTTATTTCTCCCCGGATGAGAATAAGTATTTTATGACTAACCTTCAGGGATAGTCTGAGGGGATATGAGTGTTGACTATGGATACTATGTTGTTGTAGTTTTTCACTTTATCATGTAACACAAGACTTTTCAATGTATCTAGTGTTTCCAAAGATACTAAACTACTCGGTCATTCAAGACTTGATCTTTTGTGATCATCACAATGTTATGTAATAATGTACATACTCTGGGTAACTGGGGTCAGGGCATTAGAATTGGTATCATAGGAAGTTTATTATAATACTTGGAAGCTAGATTTAGATAAAATATGATTAGATCACATTACCCTAAGATAGAATTTGAGGATTAGTATAGAAGAACATCCTAGAATTTTTGTAATGTAGAGATTTTGTGAGTTTTCCAAAGAATAAATCCTTGTTTGGATACGAGAGGGTAGAGGTGGCTCTTGCACATATGTACCTAGGGGTAAAACTCGAAAACACCCTATTGAGCTAGACTCGAATGGGAACTGGTGCACAACAACGGGCCTTACTTCACTCTTGGTTATGACACTCCTGGGGGATACACATAGGATAATTCTCATTTTCTTTACAAGCCATTATAAAGGGATTATGTGTATAAACTTTCTGAAAGAAAATTTTTTTATGATCATGTATTACATTAATAAACTATTTAATCTATGTTAGGTATTTTACATGCCTGGAATTATTAAATATAATTCATAAAATGACCTAGTGTATGCCATTGTATAAAAATGGTGCCCAGTAGAAGGAATGTGAACTCTAGCAATACGTATGATCCAAAGAGTAAGAAGGATCATATCTTTCAGGTTATTAAGCCAACATTTAGAAGGGAAATTATCTCCCTTGTATTCTCTACATATGAAGAAATAGTATCATGTGTTAGAAAGATAATTAAAGAATTATCTAAATACTATTACTTTGAAGGGAAGCAGGAGAAGAAAAGGATGGAAGAGAGAAAGTTGGATAATTGGAAGAGGGAAAAGAAGAATTTTTATACATGTGATAATTGTGGCAAGAAACTCCCAGGAACTTGCCTGAAGGTAATGGGAGTTTTTTATAAGTGTGGCGAAAAAGTACACCATGTACGTGAATGCAAGGGTATGAAAAATGCTTCAAATGTACAATGAATCATCTACAAGGAGTTGAGACACTACGAGAACCAATTTACAAATCATCAGAGTATTCCTCAAATGATGCTATTGGATAATAATAATGTTATGATACTACCATATATAAGGAAGAATGATTAGAGGTCTTATGTTGTTATTAAAGAATTATGTCAATTTAGTGTTGTATCAATGATGTAATGGTTTTAATAATTATGGAGTATATAAGGATTGTACTGCAGAACTATTTCATTAAGGACTGGAAATTGTGTGGAACCAAGAAAAGTGACTCAATATCAGGTTAATGTTTTGGAAAATATATAGTTGAGAGAATGATAAACCATAATATAGTTCTGATGCTGAGGTAGTGATTTTGGAATAATACTTGTTTGATTTGGTAAAATTATATTGGATATTCTTGACTACCTTGAAACTGATTTTTGATTTATATGTTCCATCATTGTTTGAGTTTACAACATTTTTGGATAGAAGTAGTATATCCAATATTCCATAATTAATAAGGGAGCATGAATGTAATAAATAAGGTTTTATGGTAATTCATGATGTTTCAGTGTTTTAAAAGAATACATGATAAAGGTGTTCACATATTGCTACGTGGGAAAAAGGATCTTCATTGTGTTTAACTTCCATATAAATTTTGGACTGTGAGATTGGACAGAAGTACTTTGGATAATTCTAGTTTGACATTTTTTTTATTTCCATAAAAAGGACAACCTGGAGGTCGGGCGGCAACCAGTTGCATCCGGCGAGGCCGCAAGACTTAAACCTGCAACTGAAGGGCGACAAGGGTGTATCATGTACCACTGACCCACGTGATGTCTTGTATTGAATAATGTAGTATTTAAAAGGGTCTAGTAGATGAATTATATATTTTTTTGGAACCCTATTTGAATATGATAAATAGAATATATTTTTTTAGTTCTTTTATATTTTAGAGTGAAATATGAGTTTCTGGTAGAAATTAGTTAAAGGATGAAACTGTACTTGTCAAGTATATATTTTTATTCTCTTTTTCTATGAAGAAATTAATTATTAAACTCTAGGTAAAGGTTATTAAAACTAAAAATGTGTTATCACAATACCTTATGTTTTGTGGAACCAATGATATTTTAAATCATCATAGATTGATGGATTTGAGGCCCTCAATTCTACATTGTTTTGTGACAGATGACATCAATCACTCCATATAAATATTCACAGTTTCACTACAATTATGTGTCCTTAATTTAAACCAATGTTCTTCTAATCATGATCATAATTTGGTGGTTACTTTTTCATTCCCCCGTTCCTCTTATTAAGACTAAATTTTATTTACCCAATTTCTGATGTGGGTTTTCACACAAATGTATTTTCTATTTTCAGCCTTTTATTTTCGAAGAACAATTTGAAATTACGAGGATGAAATTTTTTTGAATGAGGGAAGATTGTAACACCCCAAGATTTCATAGTATGTTATTTCTTCAAAGAAATTCAATAACTGGCACTATATGCAGCACCAGCTTCGAGCGAACCACAAGATTACCAAACTAGCCGTTCAAATGTGGTTATGAATAGTATTAAATGAATATTGAACTATATATAATCCTTATAATTTTCTAATCCGTATTATGAGTTTCTTAGACATAATGTAAGAAAAAATTAATTTTTTTCAGATAAAACAAGTATTTATTAAAAAAAATGCACTTTTACCTCCTTTTAATGATGAACCCTTTTTAAATACAATATTTGAAAATTTTAATATTATATTTGTAAAAATAAAATTCTTATTTAGAATTGGTACATAATAATTCAGTTTTAATAAATTTTTGGTGCTTTTTTGATAACTTTACTATTTCAGTGAATAGTTAAAAATACTATATTTTCACTGAAAACAACTTTTTTAATTAAATTAATTTAAAGTGTTAAATTATAAATTTTAATGGTTTTCAAGTATAAATTGATTATATTTTCACCATTTAATCCAATTATGGTAATTTTATGTAATTTCACTTTGATATTAGACATAAACAAGTGTCAATCTTTTGATAGTTATTACTTCTTAAAAACACGCTTTTTCTTTTGCCAACAGGAATTAGTTTTAAATTAATTTCTCTCACTTATGTGATTTGAATATATAAAAATGGATTCCGAATTTATAATCATGAGGTCACAATTGTGTAAATAAGTATCTTTTATATTTAGATATCTTGAATAATTACTTCGGTAAATATTTTATTTACCATGATTAAAGGGTAAATCTGGTAAATATGGGTAAATAATAATATTATGATAAAATTAGATTACCCTAACACGTGTCATAACACTATTGGATGATACATGTCCAACCATGGGCATATTTTGGTCGATTTTAGGACCTCATGAAGCCACTTATAAGTGGTAATGACACTTAAAATTAATTAAGTTAAAGTAAATACAAAAATTACACACGACTATATATTTTACAAAACAAAACATTACATAAGGTTATATTTGTTATTTATAAACCATAAATATTAATTATAAAGATAAAAAGATTTCCCTAATAATGTTATTTTATTTATAATTTTTATAAATTGAATAATTAAATTTATTTATGCCACAATGATGATGCAATATTTTCCTTATTAATAAAAGAATCAAATAAATGGTATTATAAATGTTGAAATAAATATAATTTAAAAGTTTTGATGCCATAGAAGAATTTTATAGGTGGATATGACATGTTAGGATTGATTTAATAAATTTATTTTGAATTAATAAAGTTGTTATGACTTTATACAAAATCCATTATTAAATATTTACAAAATTGACAAAAAAGAGTTTTTAAAACAAATATTATATTATTAATTGATAAAATATTAATAAAAATATACGGTTCTACCAAAGGACTTATATGATGATTTTAATATCATTAATGAACCACTTGGGGTTATTTTGTAAATTTATAGTATTTTATTAACAAAATAATATTAAAATACAAAGAGACATGGTAAATGTCAAAAAAAATAACTATGAGTTAAATCTAAACGGTAAGGTTAATATAGTGACACAAACATATATAAAACATATTGGTTGAAATTACTTCACCCCATCCGAACCATAGACTTTAAATAATCAACTTTGAAGCCATTATAAACTAAATATGAATTTATTATAAAATAATACATTAATTTTTTTCTAAGGTGTCCCTCACCCCTCTTATAAAATGGCACTCCCCCTTCACTCCAATTCACACCTTCAAAGCCTTTTGGCTAGGAAAAACATTTCCCAAATACCCTCTAAACTATCATTTGTTCATCATAAATGCCATAATTTAGTCATAAAGCAAATATAAGGATCCCTTTTTATCAAATCAACTGGAAGAACCCATAGAAGAGGTAAATATTTCATCACCCCTTTCAAGTTCCTTTCTTCTTTCACATCCTCTTTCTTTGTTGTTTCTATTATAATATAATAACTCCAGTATCTCCTATATACTGTGATTTTATTATAAATATGGTACAACCATATTCATTATTCTATCCTTTGATTGACATGTCCCCATGCATGGGAATGCACGGCTTACCGTCTCCACGTCATGGTGTAATTGTTATTCAATAAATTATTATTTGGATGGGTATAATAATGATGTGTAATTGATATAAATAATAAATATAACATGATAATGACTCTTTATATATTATATACCATCCAATTATATATTTGTTTAATATCAAAATAATGATATTGTGGCTCGTGTGTACGTACGCATTACCGTCTCCACGAACGCGATGAGATTCATTACCCATCGTATCCATTCAAGATTAATTTTCATTATATGATTAAAAATAATATTTAAAGACTTGATATAATTATGAATATGAATAAGATACATCCCATCCATAACAAATACGACTCACATAACAAATATTATAAAGGAAAAATAATCCCTTATCACCCGAAACAACGATAATACTAAGATATTATTAACAAAGAAACGTTTAAAGATCATAAATTCTATCATATTAATTTATATTATTCATGTACAATTTAATAAAAATTATTTCACCACTATACATGAGATTATCCTACCGTCAACCCAGGAAAAGTACAAGGTAATGGTTAATTTTACAATCTCTTTATTATCTGAGTTTTTATATATGTATTTATCAACTGAGACCTCTTTATCATCCATATCCATGTTTCTTAAAAATGTATTCAAATTTTTTTACTATTTACTAGAGTATGGATTAAATTCATTTGTTCCCTTTTTTAAATTTTTGTAAAATGGTTTGAAAGGAATCGTTCTATCATTTTCCAAACAAGGAACTTTTTTACCCTTCTGACAAATTTAAGGTAAGAATGTATATTTTAACATATACGGTGAGTGAGGCTATTTTACACCATTATAAAATCATCGATGCTTCTCTTAAAAGATTATAGAAATATTTTGAAAGTAAATGATTTATTTTATAATTATGTGACTTTTAAATGATTTAAAAAATATATATTTCACTCAAATAGTTTTGATTTAATCTATGTCAACATCCATCAATGTATTTTAAGATTATTTAAAGTTTATTTATTATGATACAAAACCTCCATATTGTATTGAAGGTTTAGTGATATGTTTGATTGTGGATGTGTTATTTCTATACCATTAATGGTTTATGGATAAATTATTGACATTTAGTATACTAGCTTTAATACGAATGATTATGTTATATTTAAACCTGTTCATATGAGGAATGCATTGGACTTAGTAAGTGACAGGTGGAGCCCGCTATAGCTCCTTGATGCATTGGTTGGTCTCATGAGACAAACTAGTGTCTTGGAATAAGTCCTTGACAAAATCGTATTTGTATTCTTGGCACAAGTCCTTGAATATGTGCTATGATAGTCTGGAATTATGTGTTCCATCATTATGAAAGTGGTTATTGATATTACATGAGATTATCTGACTAGTATAATATCCATGTGAATAAGTAAATAGAATTATTTCATTTTATTTTTTCCATTTTATGCTAAAGTTAATGTTTAAAAGGATTTGGTTTTTGTTATACATTTATTTTAATTTTTATACTTATTTATGAATGTTTATTCTATATTATTATCCTTACTGGGCATATGAGATCACCCCTTTCTATGTTTTATTTTTCCAAGCACAGGAAGAAGTATTTTATGACTGACCTGCAGGGATATTCTAAGGGGATATGAGTATGGACTACAGAGACTATGATGTTGTAGTTTTTCACTTTATCATTTAATGTAATACTTATAAATGTAAATAGTGTTTTCAAGGATATTAAACTACTCGGCCTTTTGAGACTCGATCTTTTTTTATCATGCCAATGTTATGTAATAATGCACTGACTCTGGGTAACTGGGGTCAGGGTGTTACAGAAACCAGCATAACCCAATCTATGAAAGGACTAAATATATTGTTAATGAGTGACAAGAACACTGATGGGAAATTATTCATGCCTAATGGAATAAAAAAATACATATACTGACCATACTGAAATCCGAATTTCAACTTTAGTATATCATCCACCTATACTGACAATTGTTGATTGCTTGATTTGGGGTCAATCCTTGAGAACCATTGTGCTCCTCCCTACTGAACATAGATTTCATCAATCAAAAAAATTAACCAATTATTCTTCATAGTTACTTTGTTCAAGAACCAATAATACAAGCATAACCACAATCTCTCATCTACTTACTTGGAAACTGGTATTTGGGCTACCTAGGGTGAAACACTCAGTCTCATGAATCCCATCCTATGAAAATCCTCCAACAATAGCCTCATCTCACGAAGCCTTATAGGATCCATTTGATAAGATAGAGTAGATATTTAAGCCATAAGATAGTGTAATTCAATGCATAAATTCATCTCTCAATGATAAGGTAATCTTGGAATGACCTTAAGAAATATCTCCATATACTAAACCACCACAATGGGAAGCTGATATCCTATAAAAACCACTACTCCAAGAGTTATTTGAGAAAACTAGAGAGTAATCATCTTCACCCTCCTATTTATGTTTTTATCCTACACCACATGGGTCTCCATCTCACCTATGAAGGAAAACCCCATTAGATTATGTAGACACACCACATCCTCATCTTAAAAAAAGAAATTTATACATGAAATGTATATATCCATTCCATTCCTATGATGACATCATAAGTCATGAACACAAACATGAATAGATAAAGTGATAAAATATATAATAATTATATTTCACTATTGTAAAAAGTGTGTCCTTTATATGTTATCTCCAGTAGGAGTCTCCAATTCTAAGTGTTGGGCTAAGGGATCATCATGAACCTCTAGGTATCAAACTATAGATATAGAAATAAACGAGTACCTCATTCCAGTTTCTATAAAAACTAAGTATAAAGATGATAAGACACAAATTTTACTTCTAATAATCCTACATCCTCTGAATAACTGGCCTATATGGATTTCATATATCCTCTCCCACATCCACCAGATCCCTAAACCAAGATGGAACCACCTAGGGTGGTGGTGGAAACATTTCAAAATGTCATCCAACTCCCAATACTCTCCCTAATCCTATATCACCTATTCCATATTGTATACCTCCCCACTCCTACCATAGAATCTCCCTAGGACTCCCATCCACTGAATTTCTATCAGCCATATGACGGGTTAGGAAATCCCATGTGAGATATCCCCTTTTATTGTAAGAGTATCACCCCTTCTCCCTTGGAAATATAGACCCATCTTGAGAACCATGAAATTTAGAGACTCAATATTGAGATAACGTCATGAAATTTCTCAACCATTTGGATCCCTATGTCTACCATCAACTACCTAATGTTGAGGACTCTACCCCTTTGTGGCATATATTGGAACCTCTTTTTGATGTCTTCTCATCATGGAAGATATCTATCACCAATGAATGATCTATAACCCTTGAGTATGTAGGAATTCATAGATGTATCCCAATTTCTTAGATTTATATAAAGATATATTTCACAAAGTTCATCACATGAAAGAAAATATCATGAACCATATCGATCGAGTATTGTGAGAGGTTGGTAATCCTTGTGGAATACTCATCCACGGTCATGTTTCCCTGTAGTATCTATAGAAGCTCCTAGATGTGCACTATTTATATCATAGCAAAAGAGTAATCCTCTATTAAGATATTCCCAACCGTTGTCCATGAAAAAATCACCTCATAGTATGCTAGAAATACCACGATCCACCAACTTCTCTCATAGCCATGGAGAAGGCCCGCCACTAGGATAACCATCTCATATATAGGTGTCCTGATGAGATAAAAGAACCACGTAACTGCCTTAAGCCAATCCTCTATTACATGTGGGTCTAGATCACCCTTGAACCCTAGGTGTCACTAATGATGAAACTCATAAAGGATTCTCACTTTTCACATCTCATCCACTGGTATTTATGGTACCATCTACTACTTAACGATATGAGGTATGATTGGAAGACCACTCAGAGACACTAGTTCATGAATATTTCTCTATTTCAATGCTTGTTCACTGTGTGGATAACACTTTTAATAATTTTTATTTATCCTAGATGGAAATCTTCATAGAGGTATCTTTAAATAGAAAAGATGTGTCACAGTTAATAGTAATATCTAGGGAGATGACTCAATAAGGACATGGTAACCCAAACCATTAATATATGATGCATGTACCAATATTTTTCCCTTCCACCAATTTCTTCTTGTACGAAGTTGAAAGCTATGTGATCAGAGTCCTAGTGTATAGATACATTAGTGATCTAGCCAAAATTGCAATACCAAGACTAAAATCAAAACTTGAAACACTTAACAATATTTATATAAATCCAAAATCAATTTCATACATAGAGAACTCGACAAAATATAGTCCTAATATGGAACATGTCCTTTGATACCACTCTGTTAGAGCCCAACCCTTCAGGGCCGGCCTGGCTGGAAATAAGTTTAGTGTGACTACACCAATACCATACAATGTTCAAATGTAAAATACAGATAAACCCCAATGAATTCATATATCTAAATCCCATAATCAGTGTATACTAAAAATACTGTGAAGGAATAAGTTAGAACTACAATCCCATCGAAAAATTATAAAGAAGTCTAACCTAATAGAAATAGGAGACTATAGTAAACTATTAATCTTGTAATAAACCATTTTCTGTCTATCTCAAATCTAAGCTCCATCTACTACTGGTTCATGTATAACCCCATCGAATGTCTGATCTTTTTTATATGATATGACACATGTATGAAGATCCAATGCTTGGGTGATTATGACAATACTCAGTTGAACACCATGAAATAATTAACAATGAAGAATCAAAATTATTCAAAAAATATGAGGATATGTCAATCATAATGTGGTAGATACAAAAAAACATCTAGATATAATCATAGTCAAAACTATGTATCAAGGTAAGGTCATATTCACATTGCTATACAAAGTTTCCACTTCATTGTATGTTACCACACTCACCCATGAGAACACATTCTGTGAGTCTAATAGTAATAATGACAACCATCCAAAAGTCCATACTCATCATGTCTCTCCATAAGTAATTACATGTTGTAATTCTTATGATATCGATACACATATGTAAATCACACCCAAGGCCATGGATTTATTCAAACTAACTCAATATGGATTACCCAACTATAGACGGGACTGATTCCCTTGTACAATTAGTCACACTGATTTCATAAACCCTGCCTAGTGAGAAAATGATAGAGGGTTTCATCATATCATCTAGGAGAGAATCAAATAGATATGTCTAAAACTAATACCTTATAGAAGATCACAATCTTTTTATACAGGATGTAATGCTATACTATACCCTCACTGGGATGGATCATGGGAATACATCCTTAAAGAAACCAATCCATTCTGAGGGGAACAAGGTATCAATGTCATATTTGATGGATTACATGGGGTGTAATGTATGTACATAGAATTCCACTTAGACTCCCGGTCTACCCGTGTGTCATTTCACATGTTGATGTTCATGATCAAATATACCTTGCCCTATCTGTATACATAGAAATTTCATTATACTATGCTATGTCTGAGAACATGGATGAGTGTGTGTACTCTATTCCTATCATGTACTTGGATGTGTATGTAACTTTTTATCCTTTTAAATTTAGTATAATCCAATAGGTAAGGTTCACATGGAATATGAAACATGTAACAGTGTGTGTGATATTCTTTCCTCTGCAAAAACCCTTGAACAACAGTCAGGGCCCAACACAGTTTGTATTCTCATATTACGCATTGTGTACATCAGTATTTTCTTTAAAATATGGATCTTTTACACTAATCATCATGCACTTCTCAAATATCTAATCTTAAAATGAAACACATGTGTATAAAATGATATGGTTTGGATTATTCTTACAATCACCACTTTCTAGAATCTAACTGTTTGATTTACATATGAAACCATCTGTCATGTCTCCTATAGTCCCCAATAAAAAGAAACATGAAGAACTCCAATACAATCTTGATCTATCATCATATCTCAATCCCATCATCTATCTGAACTTTGAACTATGGTATCAATCAATTACTCTATGAAATGACTGTATAACGATGGATTACTGTGTATTCATTAAACCATCAGCCTAAATAAATGCCTGTGGTGAGAAATTGAATAATAAGGGAGTAAATTAATGAACAAAACTTGAGGAAGGTACCTAGGATATTGTTTGTTTCATCCTTTTTTCATTAACATTATAATGAATAATGAATAAATAAAAATATACCCATAAAAATAATCCCCAAATTCCAAACATAATAACCCCATACCCAAAATATGATCAATCCAGGAATAAATGTGTTTATTTATTAACTATTATTCATCCTAGAATAACAAAATAGGGATAAATCAACACACACCAAAATATCTTACCTTGATATGTACCGTTCATTGATGTAGAATGAATTTTTGTCGTGTCTATTGGTTAGTTCCTTGATTTCTATTGGAATGAACGATTATTGATCTATCGAGCTTCTCCCTATTAAATCTATTCCACTGGGAAATATCTAAATTTCATGAGTTATGAGGATAAAATTGAAATTTTCATATAATTAGGAATATATAGACGTTTACTATTTCATTGATTCGTCTCAAATAAAATGCATTTTTTTATTATTTACACCTACGAAAACTTCTTCACAAATGCCCAACAATAATATTTATTAAACTAACCACATTCTAAAATCAACCTCAGTCTCATATATCTAATATGAGACTCTATTTAGTAGTAATTCCACTCTTTTAGGTAAAATTCTCACATGTGATATTAATATATTTATTATTATTTAAATATCGATTCTAGGCTCACCGAGCCTTGGAATCCCGCATCATCTTAACACCTAACTCTAAAAATATCTCTAAATATACTATAAATCCTTACAAGTAAAAACCTAATACATTAAATAATTTGGATCCAAGGTGAAAAAATATTGAAAAAGGGATAAGGTGAGATTTTTAATTACCTATGCCTCACATTTAATCGTAATATTTAACATGTAATATCATTAAATGACTATTAATTCGATTGAATATATATATATATATATATATATATATTATTTCATTAAAACAATTCTTTAATATAGATCCTTTTTATTTATAATAATGTTTCAACTTTTAAATAAATATTTGAAAAAATAGTCACTTAACATAAAGTGATTTTATTCGTAATTGATTAAACGTGATTATTTTGGACAAACCCTTGATGAACTTATGTCAAAAAATTTGTATTTAAAATAAAATGTCAAAATTTATTATTTCCATTATTTAAATTAAATATAATAAATATATCCAAAGTGTAAAAAAGAAAAAACAATTGAATTTATATATAATATCATTTACATCATTAATAATAACATGTTCATATAATATTATATTCTTCTTACAAACCCCCTCTTGGATTCAAAACTTTTATGCCATTCACATTTCTATATAACCGGTGAAACTTTTCTCAATTATACATCACATGTTGAGTTAAAGTATAAATGGGTCTCCATGTTCGAAGAATAATTAGATTGGATTTATATGAACTGTAAGACTCCTCACACACTAAGGGATAAAGATTCATCGAAAACATTTCCTAGACCAATGTTGTGGTGTTCAAAATCTCCCTCTAGAAGTAATATATGAATCTCATAAAGTGTGGATAAAATTGAATTGCTGGATTAATACCTTTTTCAACTATATTTTAGGAACATTTTATCATTCGAAAAAGTTCTTCTATGTTGTACACACCATATCTTGGGGGCTTAATTCTCTTTGAAAGCGTAGATTTGAATACTCATGGATCTGAAATGGACTTATAGATCAAAATTTATGACTACTCTATTTTGGGATTCATTTTAGACTGAATAGAAACATACAAATTCTAAAATTTTGGATTTCAATTTTATGTGTCCGTAGAGAACGTAAATTTTCATGCAGATCAATTATCAATTGTGGTATGGAGGTGGTGATTTTTTCTTCCAAATAGCACTTTTCTCTGACACTGATGTGATAAACATAGATCCCAAAACAATCATCTTGAAAAAAAATTTCGTTTAGGGTCTAAGGGGATACAATTCATCCTCCCACAAAATAAAGCAGTCTGAGGTCCACAAAGTTAAATTTGGACCTCCTGTAAAGAGAAACAAATATTTATGTTCATACCTATTTCCATATGGACACATGTTTCTATTCACGTGGCTATTTTTGGAAGGTATTTATACAACCATTCATGTATATCCTAAAACCCACGTTGATAGAAATATAGAATAAAGGGAGGATATGTCGGGAAGCTCAAACCTGAATCACAGACCCATAAATTCTTAGGTAAAATTTACATTTTTTAAAATGGGGAAAGACTTTGTGATGTAATCCCATGAAGTCCCTCCATAAATAAATCCATCCTCAATGTAACTTCATAAACTCTATGTGAACAATGAAATGTGGGTCTCCCTCTTATCATATTATGCATTTAATTCCATGTTGATGTATATATGAGAATTGATATGCTACCTACCCTATATAGAAGTAGTTTGGGAGGAACTTATTTGAATGAGCATATGTGTATAATTTCATGTGGATATCCTTATGTGACAATATATGATGACTGACCTATATAGTTGACCATATACAGAGTTCCTATACAAATGAATCAGTGGATTTCCCATCATTAAGCTCCATATAGACACTCTATGATCCTTCTCAAAGTTCTTCACTATGGGCCTTTTCTATAGTTCTATTTCCGAACTTTAACAATAACCCTTCCACATCCTATTACCAATGGATGTTGGGGGGCTATTATTGAGACTCACACTAGGGGAATTCCTTAATTATACACAATGGACCTCCTACCAAGTGTAATCCCCAACAATACTGAATGTGCTCACTATTAGGTTTTAACCCTAACTCAACTTAATAGACCTCTCCCATAGGTGTAAACCCCAACCTTTACATTATCCTTTCAACATTCATTTACCAACTAATGTTGGGGGGGAACTACTATTAGAACCATTACAAGGTTTAATCCACAACTCCATTAAATAGGCATCTAACTAGCAATATTTTTCATATATACTCAATTGCTCTCTAACTAGGTTTAAGCCCCAATTCTTCTTAATGGTCATCCTACTAGGTGTATTCCCCATTAGCATAATGAAAGTGCCTCTATTGCGGGCCACCTTTTTATATGTGTAGCCCGACCATTCCACTAAACTATATGGGGATTGATTCTAATTTATAGTAGTATATATTGGACATATCATTGTGACTTAAAACCAATATTATTTCTCATTTACCCATTAAATTGAACTATTTGTATTTTTATTCCTATTTTTATAGGGTATATAGGACGGCTCTTCAAGGTCAAATCCTTACTCTAAAACACCAACCAACTCCCTGTAAGGTATGAAACTATAGAAATCATGGATAGTCATATTTAAATAAATGTTTCATAAATTAATAAATGAAATATAAATACCCTCTATTAAATGTGGATGTTTACATAAAACACATGATCTCAATCAAATAATATGAAACGCGGTACCCATTCCCACACTTGGATTTGGGGATGAATCATGTGTAAGAGTCTCAATGTATGAAATAATTCCTCCAAAAAGGTTATGATGATCCTAAAATCCCATACTCTCAAACATTGTGAGATCTTAAGAATCATTGGACATAATCCAATAAAAAAATTCATTAGAAAATCATGCCCCTAAACCGACACGAATGTGGGACCCCTTGGGCGTTTTTGGTTCGATGAATAAACTCCGTTGGAAAAATCACTAAATGGGTGTGAAAAAACACCCAAGGAATCAACTAATGGCCTTAAGGTAAGGTAATAAATGGTGGTAGTCACAGGTGGTGATTTATTTTACACATTTCTTATAGTGATTTCCATAATCTTGAACATCTCTTGTAGACCATTTCATGCCTTTCATACTTGTTAAATATTATATTGTGTTTGGTCTATGAGATACCATAGTTTTTCCACCTCCTTTATAACCTTAATAACAATATATTTGAAAGGAATACTTATACCACCTTCATAATTGTTTATTCATTCTTCATAGATTTCCTAATTCCATAATTTCTATTTATACCTACCTATTCAATAAATTTTTTATAACAATCATATTTCAATTGAATAATATATCCAAAAAACATATAAATTGACTCATGGAATCATCTAATGTATAATGATGTAGTCAATTCCCATATAATCCCAGTAATAGTTTAGTATAAATTTTTATATATATAACATTTATATAATATTCCAATCTATATTTTTACATGATTCATGAAAATCATTCATCTCATCAACCTCCCATTTTGAATCTAAATATTTTTACCATTTTTCTAAATTTTTGTATTCCTTCAATAGTTAATATTTATAGTATGACCCCAAAAGAAGTTAAAGATGAATAATATTTCCATATTTTAGTATTATTAGTCATTTTTTTTAATTTATTTTTAATTTTTTAATTTTTTTATTTAACTATGATGTACTTTATTTCATTTTATATTGTAATTTAGTACCTTAATAATGTAATTTGAATTTTAGTTTGTTGTCCCATGTATGAAATTATATCATTATATTTAAATTAAATTTATTAAAATAATATTGTGTTTTTACATTCTATCCCTTTAAAATAATTTCTCTGATAAAAGTTCACCACTTAGATGAAAAATTATCGTACTTCTGTCTTATTACATATCTTGGTTCCTACAAGGCTTCCAAAATATTATGATTTCTCTACATAACTTGGACCATGTGGGTGGTATAGTTTCAAGAAAATTTATAACTATGATCCAATATATCTACATGATGTTACCCGTAAGAGAGATAATATTCCAATTTCATGGATTATTAGTTAATCATGTGATGGATATGGTATTAAATTCATAAAAAGAAATACGATGAACACATCATGAACCTGTGATAGTTTTTTGAAGAAGGAATAAAAATATTATATTATACCTATATGAACAGGATTTTTGAAGGGACTAATGTATCTATGGAATATATTTCAAATATTCTGAACTATATGTACCCACATCCTTGCATATATTAAATGGAATGAATTTTAAATAAATTCAAAATTCTAACCCATTAATGATTATCAGCACAAATATTCATCGAAATTGTGGTGATATAATATTTTATTGAGTGGTTTAAACCATAGATATCATTTATTGAACAAGAACATGTATAAGACTTTTTCTCACTCAAAAAAATCCCAAAAAATATAGACTTCTATGTCACTTCCTATAAAAAGACTCATATGATGGATTTTAGATTCTATGGTGGAAACTTTTATTATATAATAACTCAACCCTATAAATATTTTGATTCAAGAATACATTAAAATATAAATATAATGATATTATAATATCTTAAAATATCTGAATATTTAATTTATATTAATCCTTGATTTTAGGATGATAATCTATGATAATCTTCATTTTTGTATTCAACAATTATTAGACACATCTCCAGAACATTGATGTTAACCTCGTATAGCAATTAGATATAATTTTAAGTGGTTATCTATATAAAATTACCCATTACTTCATGTAGAACATTCATATTTTCTTTAGTGAGAAATTATGTTGAATAACATCAAACTAAATTGACTTTATAAGTAAATTAACAGGAACCCAAATGTAATTATTTATTTTAGAGGTCTTAGGGTGACCTATAGTGAAATCTATTCTGTTTCTATCTCATTTTTATACTACTGAAGGTAATTGTGGAATCATCTATTTAAATTTTATATATTTAACAGTTATTTTTTATGTATCGATCATTTAAATATATACTTTTCAATCAACCTCTCTATATTGTACCACCATTTGTGTGACTTAATATCTCCTTACATATTTGTGCTTCCTAGGTGAATACATAAGGACTATCACTTTGAATAATAAAAATGATTATTTTTCATCCTCATTATGGATGGGACATATATTAATTTCTAAAACTTATAAATACATCCCTATCATGGTTGAACTGAAGAATATTTTCTATATTCTTCCACATCTCCATATCATATTTCTTAGACTCCATGATATTTTAATTGATGGAGAATTGTGTAATAATTTGGTAATGGTCAGATTTCATCCCTTATTTTATGATTTTCATATCCCTCAATTAAATATCTATAAATTTTGGGTCTATTTGAAACCTCATTAAGGATAAGGCATCATGATCCTTTCTTCTTAGTGAAACAACCACATTGTTTTCTTACCTAGGATGATAAGGTTTTGGGAAATTATAGTCATTTTGTGACTCTAACTGTATCCTTTGGTGCAGGTTCTACTAATTTAAAGTTAATATATACTTTAATATCTCATACATTATATGTATATATACATATATCATAATTTTCACCATAAAAATAAATCCACAAAATCATTACAATTTTTTTTTGTTTGGTAGATCAAGATAACACATCAGATATTTTTTCTCATGGGAAATTCAATGATATTAAGGATAAGCTATCACCATTTTATTTTTCATAAAGACACATAAAAATCCAATATTTAATGCTTTAGATTATATGAAAAATTATTCTACACTATAGGGTAGTTTAAGTACAAGTGAAATAGAAGAAATATTCATAAGATCATTATATCATTCTTCACATTAATTAATATAGGGAATATTTATTATCTTTTAAGACACCATGGTTAGTGGATTCTTTAAAAATGATAAATTCCGTAAATATTATTGATTACATATAGATAATATAGAAAATCTATAGATCATGACCGATAATGTTTTCCTAAGACATTTGTTTATCACTAATGTCTTTAAATGATCCATTGATATACCATCACATTTGATTACATGAATTAAGAAGGGATCCTTTTAATAAGAAAAAGTATTTGATTAAAAAGGAAAATAGTCTCTTATATTATATGTTATTTATGAAAAATACAAAAATGTAATTCGTGTTCTTCCTTGATGTTAGCATATCTAAGAATATACTTATTAAAGGGTACCAAAAAATCAATTGTAATACTTAGAGACTTTATTCATAATATTTATGAATATTATAAGGTAATGTTTAAGATTTAATGGAATAAATATGAATTTAAATAACCATATGTTATGAAGAAGGCTATTTTGAGGATATCTACTAAATTTCCCCTTAATTGATGGCATCAAGATTGAAGTTCCCTTATCAAGATGTTATAAAAACATTTTTTATTAAATTAAGTCATCAGTGTGGGTAGTGGATTTGTATTCATGATCATGATCCTTTTAGGTTCATTATAATCATTTCATATATTCGTTAATCTATCCTTATTCTTGAAAAACATCATTGTAGCACCCCATTATGAATCACTTGGGTTTAGAAAACAATTTTCAAAATTTTCATACTACTTTTTAATCAATTATTATTAATCAATGAGGTATATTATATAATTCCAATTTGATATATTCTTATAGAGATGAATGAGTTCAATTAAAAACTCAACCTCACATTTTCTTGAAGACCATGAAATGTTTCAATTAATATAAGAATATATTCTTGAACAATTTTCATGTTAGAGATGATGAGTTACTATATTACTATTTGATATAATAATCCCTTATTAATTATCATCCTAACCAATAATAATGAATTTTAATCCAATTAGAGTTTATAATCATCATTTCCGTGATATTTGATCATCATATTACTTTTTTTAGTAAATGAGATCTCTAAATTCTAAAAATTGATATGTGATCTATGTATGGAGAGACAATCAAATTTTGGCAACACATTGAATTATATGAAGGTAAAAATAAATATGTTTATAGGGATTATAATCCAAATAAAATATATTAAATGGGAGTTATATAACATGGATTGAATCATGTCACCACAAGGTGTTTTAATAAATAATTCAACATCCACTATTTAAGGAAGTGAATAAACCATCATATAAAAAATTGAGGATATGAAATTTAATGAACCAATATAAAATAAGACATTATTTAATCTAGAATAAATAATTTTTGTATGTTTACCCACTTAATTATCAAGATACAAATCATAGGTATTGATTGAATAGTCTCCATGTTCTTCCCTTTCCCTTGGAGGTAGCTAATAACTATTATCCATATTATACCTTGGAATGGGTAATTTATTTATATAAATCCCAAAATCCATAAATATAATGAAGTAATTTTTATGGGCGTATTAGTATGAACCTTTTCATCCTCTATTTTTTTAGTTGGACCATTTATATTTATTCACCATTTTGGTGTTCGGGAGTTTACTCAACCCTGTGTAAACAACTTCAAGATTCATTAAGTTAATTTTAGTGGTGCTTCATCCTACATTTTTTAAATATATGTGGTAGAATTTTATTTCATCTATGTTTTTATCAATCATGATTCCATGAAAATCCCTTTTAATTTTTCTTCTTTCTAAATATATGTGAATAATGAGATTATTTTATTTCTATTTCCTCCTGAAGTTCACATTAAACAAGTTCTTCATATCTATAAGCACCTATAATGGTAAAACGATTATGAATACATATATTTTTCTTACCAATGATATGATAAATATTTCTTCTAGGGTAAATAGTTAAATTAAAATCAGATCATCCGAGTCTTGTGATGTTTTATTCGTTAAATCCAATTGATTATTATTAATTTTTCTTTAACATAATATATACACTCTCCATTTTAAGAAAAAGGGTTTGAGGGAAAAAATGTGAAAAATATTTTCTTAAACTTATCCCATTACCAAGACTCAATTTCCTCCTTTATTATTTTTTTCTGAATCAATGTCCATCATTGGTCTTATTCATCTTATAATCAAATAAAAACCAAGATTAACATTTCATTTTTCAAGCATTAAATAATAAAAACTATTTGTTATTCATGTTGATCCATTACAAAGTAATTAGTAGATCAAAATATCCACTAAATGACGGTGTTCCATGATATATAATTGACTCAAATATTTTCATCCCCTTCCTTTTTTTCATTTAGTGTCTCAATATGATTCAAGTTATTATTCATAACCCAAGACAACATGACTATGATTGTATTAACACCATATCCCATACCATTTGGTTTCTTGTTGGGAAAATCACTAAATTTTCCATCACACTCATTATTTACATGTTTTCTCATAGTTCCATTCATTTAAAATAACCAATTTTTTCCATCAATAATAAACCACAGTACCTTAAGAAATTCATTGTTAAAAATAATATATCTGTGAAAATGAAACGTATAATGACTTATATAATAACACATTCACTTCAACCTTTGTTACGTTTGGTTTAACAGAGGTTTATTTTAGTTTATTTCTCTTTATCTTCTAAAACTAGTTTACAATAATAAATGTGATGAACCAAGAATAATATGAATATATTTTACAACATTTGACAATTTATAAATTACATCTAATAAATTAACAAACAATCCCTAACCCAGATATTTTGTTTTATTAAAGATAATCTATATAAAGGTATTATTTCTCATTATTTCTTCGAAATGTCCAATAATCATCTCAATACATGACTAATTTTAAGATATATCCGTACATGTATATTCCATGGGAAATGGAAAAACCTAAGAAGTGGTGATATTAAATGTCAAGTAATGGGATATCATGATAATGATTCATATATTATTAAACCAAAAATATGTATGAAAGAATAAAGAATGTATAAATACATGATTAATGGGATAATGAGATTATAAGATTTAATCATTAAAAATTATAGGACTGTATAGTTAATGGAATTGAAATTTAGTACAAAAGAAGTACCATCGAGAAATAATATCACATTTACCATGGCATGGAAGATGTGATAATAATTATAATCCATGTAAATTTAATATATGAATATAGTAGAATCATAAGAATAGAAATAATAATATATTTCAGGGTTAAATAAAAATATCATCACTATATATTAGATCAGTCATCACTACATATGTTCTATAATATATTAGATCATAAGTCATTAATTATTCCCAATATTAGATCAAGTGTCACTAAACACACCCCCAATAATATCATGTGATATAAAATATTACCAAATTTATTAAAGTTTTATATCAAACCCAATATTCACTTTATTATAAAAATACATATGTATGAAAAATAATATATATCATGAATATTATCATGAAAAACCCATGGAAAGAAAATTGGCTATATAATATTTTCTAATGGTGTTACATAAGGTCAAATCAATAATTGGTTCGGTTGAAAACAAAAATTCAATCACTCAAAATAATAATACAATAACATAATTTATAAGGTAATTCATGAAACATCTCTATAAGAGATATATAATTTGGATATAGAGAGAACAGTGTGTACGAAAAAATAATGAGAGTTTTTACAATACATTTTTATCATAGTTGTAAGAAAAATTATGTAACAATTCATTTTTGAGAAGGTGTAAATAAATATTATTGAAATATTATTTTAAGAGAATAATTAGTAATTAATCCTAGAAAATTAATAATGGATAAGTTAAAAAAATGTATTCTATGAGAACAAATATATGAAAGTGAAAATAAATTTTTTTAATAAACTTATATAATTTTATAGAAACCCCAAATCTATAAAGTTGTATTGGAATTTAATATTATAAAGGTATAAATAGAAATATTAAGATTTAAAAATAAAAATAAAATTTGGATTTATAAATGATAAATGAAATTATTAATAGTAAGAAATAATATTGACATTGAGGACATAGAGATAATTGAGAGGATGAGAATCATTCTTAAAATTGTCAAATTCTTTTGAAGAATGAAATCCATAAAAGATGAATTTTTTTACATGAAAATGTATTTTAAACCTATATAAATAGATAATACATTTTAAATTAGTTAAATCTTCTACTATAATAGACCTCAATTAAAATAGTAATGGAGGAAATATTATGACTCACCAAAATTGAAATCAAGTGACAGAACTCATATCATATATTCCTACTTCATTAGATATGCTCTAACCTCTTGAAAATCAATTTAGGATTATTATTATTCTATAATAGAAAACTATTTATTTTTTTACGTGGTACCATTATTGTATAATTTCGTATTACCCATTTATTAATCATTTTTTGTTAAAAATAATATTTGGTTATAATTGTCCCATTTGTTCCATTCTTTCTTTGGTATTTGGTTCCACTCCTCAATCATTTATCATGTGCTCATAATCTCCATAATTTACATGGATGTTACATAGGTTTATTTTTCATGCTTATAATGATCAATGATCATTTTATGTATGTTATTGTGAATATTTTAATGAGGGTTGGAAATATGCTTTTTTTATATTTTGATTCAATAAAAAATATTTTTTAATGAATAAAAATATATATATTTATGTTATAGAATTATGAAATAATATTGACTTTATCATTATCACATCATATTTATAACATTTAATTTTTCTTAAAAATTCATGATATAACAATCATATTATTATTCATGTAGGTGGCACAATTGACATAAACAACAATTAATTACAATGAATGAATGAATAAAAAATAATTCATTTCGATAATATAAAATTTATAGAAGAATAATGGTTTAAAAATAATGTTAATAATATTATAAATAATATTTAATAAGGGGTGAATGAAGAATATATTGAAACATTATTAGGGAGAGGATAATACATACGCCGAATACATGAATATTCTCTTAGAGAGACACTTTGAAAGGAAGGATTTGAGACCCTTTCTAATGACCATATATAGTGAGCAAAATTTTCTTAATTTTTTATTATATTTTTTATTTAGAAAAAATAATAGTAATATATTCTAGAATTCAATGGTTTTGTATTATTGGAAAATCAGGTTCGTATAATACTTATAAATAATAAATCAGAATCATTAATTAAATCCTCATTCATAGTCTTACTAAAGATCTCATGTTCTCCATTATAAATTTATTCGCATGATGATATATATAAAAACATATGGTGAACTAAAATCCAAGTAAGGGTAGGAATAGAATGGAAGGGATATATAAAAAGGACTATCAAAATAATCATCATCATATAATAATCATAGGATCATCATAATAACCATTGGTGTATCATTTGAAAAATCCATAGAATGTGGAATATGCATAATAATGAAACAAAAAAACATTTTTTTTCAAATAGGATGGATATGTTTTGAAAACATTTAACATCATGTTCATAAATAACATATGTGCATAAATCATAACATCATAACAATAAATAGTTCCCATACCATGTTCATACCACTACTAGATATTTTGTTATTTTTGACTGCGCATTAGTGAGAGACTCCCGTTGCAAGAGGTCTTTTGTGACGAGAGTCCATTGTTAATGCATTGTTCTAATAAATGGCTTCACAAAAGAAATTATTTTTAATGGTCAATCATAAATAAAACTTAATTGTGAGGGGGTAATTCCCATGTTGCAAATGGTGTTCATCATTATTTTGAAAAATCAATTATGACAGAACATTACAATTAATAGTATTTGCGATGGACAGTTCATCCATCGCAAATAAAAATATTTTAAAAAAATGTTTCAAATTAATATAATTAATAAAATTAAATATAATAAGAAATATAAATATATTTAAAAATATTTAAATATAATTAAAAGAATAAAAATAAAAATAATAAATTTTACAAAATACAAAATATTAAAATATAAAATATCTAACCAATATCAAAATTATTATAAAATAAAAAATAATTACAAAATAAAAAGTTAATTGAAAAATTATAAAAAATTTACTAATAAGTACAATTATGTAAAAATATCAAATAATTATAAAAATTATAAAATAATGAAAACTAATTAGAACAAATTAAATATTAAAACCAAACATAAAAGTAATACATCATTTGAGACATAATAGTTTTTCCATACCGAATTACAAAACAGTCCTAAAACTTCACAAATCATCAACTAGTGTCTAGTGGAGGAGGATAACTTAGAGGATGATAGGGAGGAAATTCCATACAAACGCCACTTAATAGCCACAACATATACTACAACATCTTATCATCTCTCTTATGCTACTGTTCACACTCCTCCTCCCTCTCTTTCTTCATGTTTTATATCAAATCATCGTAATCTCACAACCTCTTCCCATATTGTGTAGTAGATGACGACATCGAAGAATAATCTCCATCAGCTCCCTTCGAACTCACTGATGACATTGTAGAAGTTCCATTATATCTTTTAGGTGTCAGTCAAGAATCAATACCAATCACCCAGCCATTTTTGACACTATGCAAAGTCACCTGTATATAGGTCCCCTCATCAAATTCTAAATCACTAGGGCCATTATGTTTGCTCTCATCTTGACTCACCCATGAATGAGAATTTATATTCTCATATTGTGCCATCCTAGGAAAATACAAGATATTATGTCTACATATTTGTGAATATTCATGAATTAAATAATAATTTTACTTTCAAAGGGATTTTATGTTTGATGGAATACCTGATACACAACAACATGTTTCTTTGAAATCTTCTGTTGCAAACTAATAATATAATAATATTATTTTAAAGGGTTGTTAACGCATAGTCGTTTTAATGGCTGGAATGAACAGAACGTACTAAAAAATAATTATACATTTTTATTAAATGTATTTACATTTATCCAATAAATCTTAGAACCTTAATATGATAATGAATCAAATTTTAAGCATAAATACTCTAATTTTTATTAAAATGTCAATTTACCACCTTTTGATGGTGAGCCATTTTTGAATTTAGTTTTATTTTCTTTTATATGTTCTATTTAAAAAAAATAAAATTCTTATTTAGAATCGAGACCTAAAATTTTACTTTGGGTAATTTTTTTGTATTTTTCTGATAAAATTAATTTTTTAATGAATAGTGAAAAATATTGTATTTTAATTCAAATCTGATTTTTAGTTTAATTTATTTATATTAGTATATTATATTTTTAATTGGTTTTAATGTTTAATAAGATTAAATTTTTACAATTTAATCAAATTTTGGTCAATGGAAGTAATTTCAATTTGAAATTGAACAAAAGCATGTGTTAATCATTGGATAGTCATTATTTCATAGAAAAAACGTTTCTTTGTTTTGACAATGCGAGTTATTTTTAATTTAATTGATGCAACTTATATTTTTTTAATTTTCTAAAATAGACATCATTTTTTTATTCGGAATATCAAATATAGATCATGTCTGAATTTTTGTTATTTTTTGGTAAAACATCAAATTTTGTTTAATAGTAAAAACAACGAGTAGTAGTTAAAAAGCTTACTCTTTCATTTAAATGAAATTTTACAACTACAATGAATTGAATTTATAAATTCTGACATACATGGTTGTTATTTTTATATAAAATTTGGTTCAATAAGATGAAAATAATTTTTGTGGAATTGTAACTTTTGACTTTTATTTATCGTGGTTAAAGAAAAATAGATAAATCAAGGTAAAAATAATATTATAATAATATTAAATTACCATAAAATTTATTCTAAACCTATTTTTTGATACATTTACGACCATTGGCATCCTTGGGTCAATTTTGGGACTCCATTGAGCCACTTATGAGTGATAATGTCACTTTATATTAATTAATTTAAAGTAGAGACAAAAATAACATAAACAAATATCTTTTAGTAAATCAAATTTTATGTGGGGTTATATACGATAACTCATTAACTATTAATTTTATTTCAAAAGAAATAAATATTTCCTAAATCATGATATTTTTTTATAAATTTTAGACATCAAATAAATAAAATTATTTGGGACACAATAATGATGAAGTGCTTACATCATTAATGAATTATTTAAATAAATAAGATTATAAAAATTAAACCAATATTGAAAACTAGTCCAATTATTATTGGACTATTTTATTTTTAACATGAGTCATATTTTTATAAAATTTAATAAGTTTTTTACCATTAGAAACAAAAAATAGTTATATAATAAAATAATATTTTCAAACATTCTTAAAGAGACCCTCCTCCCTCTTATAAAAAGAAATCAATTATAAGCCATTCCTCACACTTCTCAAAACCCCTTGGATCATAAAAAATATTCCCAATTATTCTCCCTACATCCCTATATTACACATAGAATCCTTACCTTAGGTAAAAGGCACTTCAAGAAATCCTTTTTCTTCGAACTAATGGAAGTTACCTAATTTAAAGGTAACATCGTTTCTTAAGTTTTTTTGTTTTATTTTCCTTCTCCAACCCCATAAATTATTTTTTTTTACTTTTTTATAACAAAAAAAGTATACCAAATTTACTCTGTTGTGTTTATGAGAATTATTCATACTAAAATTACACACTTCTTTGTTTATTGGGTAATGAACATATTGTTTCTATGGACGGTGAACTACTGCCTCTCGAAACGATGATTGTTCAATATTCAACAACCACCTCTTATGTTGGCCATTAATATGGAACATTATTTAAATGTGATATATATTATATTTATATTGTCTTTATAAATCTTTATTTTTTATTTATATTATAACTTTATGGTTTACAGTATGGGTAAACGTGATAATTTCATTTGAGGAAGTGCAGACTACTGCCCCTCAAAGTGATATGACTCGTTCATGCCATACGTGGAACGTATAAAAGAATGAGTTACTGAAATTTTATATATTATATTATACTATAATTATAATATATTTATGTATCATTATGTTTTCATTACATTAAATTTAAAATAGAAATGAAAGTAGTGTTCATGTGTACGTACGACTTGTCGTCTTAATGAACGGTGTGTTTCATTTCATTACTCCAAGTGATATGGAATATTATAAATAAATATAAAATAGAATATAAATTATATATATGATATCAATTTCATGAATATAATTTTGTATATAATAGGCTTTGGACCACATAGACAACTTTTAATTATAACAATTTCATTTTCTATTAATGTTTTGGACATCGAAAAAAAGTCAAATATGAACAAAAATAATTAACTAACTATTATTGAAAGTTAATAAGTGATTTAAAAGGAATAATAATCCAGAAAAATGTTCTTGAAGAAGTATAAATTAACTTATGTTTATTATTCAAGAAGAACACATAACATATGAGTCATGTCAGACACAAGGTAAGGGGTTTCTAGTCTCACTTTTAATTCTGTGATATTTCCATTGTTCACAACTTATTTTTTAAATTTGGTGTATTATGTACTGGAATTTGATATATATTATCATTATTCTATTTATATTCATTGTATTCTATGATTAATTTTCTTGTTATTAACTTTTTTCATACTAATCTATTGATTACAACAAGGTAAGGGGTTTTTATCTCACTTTTTATTCTCACGAGCTTCATGCTATATTTTCCGCAATTTCATTTTGTGTGGTCTATGTACTTCCCACTATTGTATTATTTGTGTAATATAAATTAATTAATGGGTATTTAATTTTTCATTTTATGACACTTCTTTCATGGGGTGAAGTTTTAGTAAGTTACCAAATTGTTAATGGAATTCCTAATTTCAATTTCCACTCACTGGGTTTTAAGCATACTTCATTGATTATTTAACTCCAAGATTATTTGTGAAATAACTATTTATTTGTTTATGTAATAATTTTTTCTAACCATTGTGAGTATATACTTTTTATACACATAATCACTCCATTGATAAATTTTCAAGTCATCAATATGAACATGATAATAGTAATCTTAACCCAATTTCCTTTCATGGAGATAAACAACCAAGTCAGTATTGTTGTTTTTATAAGAATATGTGCAGATTTCCTCTGATTGATTGACATTGAATATCCAGTCATATTGATTGTATTTATATTTTTCACACATAATTATGTCATTGATTTATCCTTAATATAAGGATGTGGCCTTTATAAGTGATTTCATCTCATTTTAAATTAAAATGATACTTCTTTGTTATTATGTGACAATTCACTTTTATATAGTGTATATACTATAATTTGAATAAATATATCATGAGTCCCTTTATTCTACTTATATTATAAGGTTTTGATTACCTCAATTATTTTCAATCAATCTCCTCTCATTTTTTTAATAACTCTAACTAAAATATCATTTTAATTGTTTTAAAGATTTATTAGTCTAAATCTTTTTCATTATTGTACATGTTTTAAAAATGGTTCTAAGGATTTATTTATATGGACATGAATGTTTGGAAATTAAAATTTCTTTCAAAATATTCACAGTTTCATTGGAAAATTTGATTCAAAAATATATTTCTTAAATGTTCCAAATGGTTTTTAAAATCGTTTAATAAAACATTAATTATGTCAAATATATTGAATCGATATATTTTGATTGAAATGTGGATATGTTATCTTTTCTTTATTCTTGTTTTATTTATTATGAACATGTTATGGTTATTTGTCATTGTTTACGTATACGGGTAGTTCTGTGATAAACCTATGGTAGGTGAGACTAAGATAGCCCTCCAATGTATTGGGTAACATGACAGAGGTAAATGTTAAAGCTTCTCCAAAGATATTTAGGGAATATACTGTGATGGGTATTTAATATTTTACATCCTACGTAGCTATGAAAGCTATAATGTATTTTTGATATCAATTCCAAAATTTACCTCTATGATTTATTATTTCTATGTGTCATTCATAAATCTTTTGATTTCATGAGGTATGTTAAAGAAATTATTTTTTGTGTGTATTGATGAACTAATTTTTTCATTATTTTTTTATAACCCTTACTGATCTTTTTGCACTCTTCCCATTTTTTGGAAATGTTTTTTCATAGGGTATAAGGAAGGGTAAGATAAATTGAGAACTCAAGAATATTTATATCAAGAAAATATTTATTGTTTTCTTTTAAGAAATTTTTTATTAAAAAAATGGATACCGAGTAGAAGTGTCAACTTTGTAATTTTTGAGATGTAATGAAATAGTTATGACATAATTCTACCATTCTCTAAACCTAAAAAGATCATCAATTTAAATTATTAACTGAACTCAAGATTATGTAATGTTTAAGGTTGGGGCCTTATACATATTGTTTCATCAAATATAATTAAAAATTAGAATAAGATTAAAATTAATATTCGTGAAATTTTCAAATAAATTACTAACCAAATTATGACGTTATCGATCACCATCAACTTCTCTTATATAGGGATCAATAAATATCTTCTTGTAAACTTTAAAATATAAAATATTTGATTTAATAGAAAACTATTTGATATAAAAAACATGTTATATATAAAGTATATAAACATTAATAAATAATTTCACATGCCGTATGTCATCGATGTATTCCAAACATATACCTTTGTATATTATATATAACCTTTGGTATCCTGCATATCTAATATCTTGATGATGAACACATCCTAAGAGTCTATCCTAGCATGTAAGAAAACAATACATCCCATACCTTAGCTGATGTATCCTCATGTCGATGGGAGATGTCACACCCCGTCCATAGATACTCCCTTATTTTCTTCTTTTCTCAATGTTGGATCTTTTGGTTGAGGTTTGGGTTGAGTTCCCAACAAAATTCCTTGTTTTTTTTGTGGTTTTGGGATTCCTTTTATACCTATAATTAGATATTCTTATTGGTTTTGAGATAATGTTCCATTTTGGAGAGTTTTTGATGTCGTCAGTGTGTCTATATTGTGTTTAAAACATTTAATGCTCAATGGGTGGACTTCCCTAGTGTTTGGGATGTAATTTGGTTGTTTTTTGCCAATTTTTGGGGTTGCATGGTTTGAGAACGGCCTGAAAAAACCTAACCATGCGATGTTGCAAGAGTATCTAGTAGCCCCCGCATGGTTTGACAAACCATGCAGCCAAAACATGTATCCAGTTGCAGGCTGTATCAATTTTGGTGTGGGGTTCTGATTTTGTGATTCCACCTCCAAAAGAAAGCCCTTTATGTTGGGAACTGACCAGAGGAGCCTCCCACTCCTTCCTTAACTTGGATTTGGGGATCTTTTGGGGTGATTTATAAAGAATGTTTGGGGGTTCTTCATGTTTCCTTCATCAAATAATCTCTCCTTCTCTTTCCCTCTTTGTTCTTGGGTCTCCTTTGGGGGTTTTCTACCTTGTCCAAACCCAAATGTATAGGGTTTATGTTTTTTTCATTTTTCTTTAGATTTAGTGTGTGTGAATGGTCAGTGGGTCTTAGATCTCTCCTCTGATGAAGATTTGTTCCATTCACACATGGATGAGGTAGGTGTTTCCTACATTTTTCTTTTTCAGAACACTCCACATGCACTTGTGTGTTATCATTTAATTTTTAAATGTATTTCACACCTCTAATATATCTATGGAATGATGTGTGTGATGTCTTAATATTAGTATAATTTACTAAAAATAGGTTTTCAAATGGATTTTTTTTTGAAATACCTATGTATATTACACCTAGGGTTATTGTTTAGAACCTCATTGTTCTTTAAAGTTAAATTCAGGATTTTATGAAATGTATATCCTTGATTATGGTGGGATAGTTGTTTATTATTTGTGATCTTGATTTGGTGTGTATGTTTTGGAAATGATTTATCTTTTTAAAAGTGTTAAAATATTGTAAAAAGGGTTTTATTGACATAATGGGATTTTTTATATTCTTTGTATAATGTGGATGGTTGGATGTGGTTTTAAAGAAAATGATAGGTTTTGTGGAAGTGGTTCTTGGGTGTTTATTGAAATATTAGTTTCTTAAATTTTATTTAAAATGGAATCCTAGGGGGGGTATGCTCGTTTGGCTTTTGGTGTCTGTGTTTTGGAAAATGTTTGGCTTGAGGGGATGTTTGGCATTTCACACTTGAAAATGGTTTTAGAAATGATATGGAAGTTTTTTGGTAAATTCATTTGCGTGTGTAAACATAAAGGCCCATATGGAATTGTACCTCTAAAGGTGATTTTTTTGTGTTGATTTTAGAAAACAATGTGATTTAGAAAATGTGACTTCCCGGTTGGAAACGTAGGTTGTTTTAAAAATGGTTTGAATGTTTAAGTGATGTGATAGCCCATTTGGCATGTTTTTAGTGTTTCATGTTTTTCCTAAAATGTGTAAAGGATTGTTTAGCAAAATTTTGAAGAGGTGGTGTTCCTCATGGTTTTTGAAGAGATTCGTAAATGTTTCGGTTTGTTTAATATCTCAAGAGTGGGTTTGTGATGTGAAGGTGGTGGCTTATGAAATGAGATGCATGGTGTGGTTGATAAATGGTGTATGTGGTAACATGTGATGTCTGAAATTTGATTGAGCACAAAATGAGAAGCCTGAGTATCTAGGTGGGTGGACTTGTACTAGTATTCTAGTGATCATGTGGGGTTTGGCCCCTATTTCATGTACCAAGTTTGATGATGACAAAACTAACTAAACTATGATGGTGATGTTGGGTACAACTAGGTTATGGGTATATTCCATACTAGTGGTTTATGCATGAGAAAGGATATTTTTGTGGTTACTTTTCACTGAGATACGAGGTACATGGGGCTCACAGCTAGCTAGTGCCTAGGGGTGTTCCTGTGACTAGTGCTCAATGATTATATTGAACCTCCCATCGGCATACAGTAGGTTGGGTTGGTAATTTAAAATTTATGTGTTTTTTATTTAAAGATACCTTCTTTGAAATTGTTTTCCATTTAAATTTGTTCCATTGAAAATTGTTACTAGTAATGTTTGGGTTGGGTTTTTGTTATAAAATGTTAGTTTTCTTGAAAAATGGATGGTGGCATGTGTTGTCCTTTGAAATGGGAAAGTTATGGTTGTTTAATAAAATTTGAAAAAATATTTTTATAATTGTATTTTAATCTTGTTTTAGTGGGGTATTTTGTGAAAGGAAACACCTGTAATCTGTGGTGATTTCCTACTGAGCTATTAGCTCACACCCAACCTATACCACTCGTTGTCGGTAGACCCGAGCTGTTTTGCAGGTTCGGGTTTTTTTGGTTTATGTTATCTCCTGGAGCAGGGTGGTCTTGTTATTGGAGGTGACCAGGAGGTCACATAGTGATCATGTTACTAGTTGGTTATTTTATTTTTTTGTACCTCCTTGTTATTTTAGTCTTAGTTTTATTTAGCTTTATTTTTATTGTACCAAATTGTTCATTTATTGAGATTCAGTTGTGGTTAGCTCTGATGTGTTTTCTATGTTGTATAATTTGATCCTATTTATTTTTGGGCCAGATCGTTCCCTCTTGTTTTATTTTGATGGCCGGCACTTGTTTCCATCCCATGGGGATCGGGAACACCCTTCAGGTCATGTCAAAGATCGAGTCGGGTGCCGGGTCAGATGGTATCCCAACATGGTTCATGACAGGAGATACAAGACTGGTAAAAAATAGTTGTAGAAGATTTATCCATAGATCGATTTCTAAGGTTATGTTGAAACTGAATAAAACACTATCATATAAAAATCTCTCATTCCTATCAAATAGAATCACTCATGCTATCAGGAATCTGGGAAAATATATTCTACAAGACAATTAGATATAATATGTCAGTAATTAAATAAATTTTCTTAAAAAATATTGTTTAATAATTCATAAGTAGTTGTTGAACATCAGGTGATGTACTGTGATGTGAATCTTGTCTCATAATATACCTGGTTCAAAATAATAATTTCAAAGAATCAAATCATCCTTCCCAGTATCTAAATGTGAAAAACCATAAATATAAATAACAATCACATAATCATTACCAAAATTTATACATAAAGTTAATATAAATTACATATCAAAAAAATAAAAAATACCTCTGTAAATGATGATAAAAATCTACATATATTCATATAATTGGAATAGGATCTAGAGACATCAATCAAGCAAGAATGTTCCCCCTCCAAATTAGTACAGAATCCTATATATTAGATGAATCAAGATCATCACCGGGAATTCCAACAACAATAAGGGGAAAAAATAGACCCCCAAGAGCATCTCCAACTATCTAAAACAAATATTCCTACCAGTAATAAATTTTTAACAAAAATGTAAAATATAAAAAATAATAAATACTATAATATAATAATACTACTTCTAAAAAACTTAATTCAAATATCAAATATAAAAAACTAACAAATAATATAACATAATAATTACCTCTAAATAAGTACAAGAATAAAATAATTCAACCTATAAATATTTCAGAATATAGATATCAAATATAAAAAACTAAAAAATATAATGAAGAATATAATATTCTTACCTATTGACAAATAATAATAGAATGTCAAATATAAAAACTAATAATTACTAGCATCAACGAAGGAAAATAATTCACTTTCATGTCCAATCATCTGAAATTAATAATATTTTCTGCAAATAATTGTTAATAAAAGTATAAAATATAAAAAACCAAATTAATACTTAAATATAATGCATGAATCATCAACTTCTTCATCATTTTCATTGAGAACATGTCTTCATCCTTATCTGCAGCATCGTCAACTTCCACATGACATTCAGTTTCATCATCCCTAGTTACATTATCAACATTATCTATATCATAGCCCATTAACTGGGGATTCATCATTGTTATATATTTATTATAAGGTGGGAGATATAATTATGGATGTTTCATCAGGAAATATCAATATGTTGTAGTTACATAGAACCAATTTCATTTTTAGTAAACTAATTTCCACATGATTTCATTTTTATCACACTCAACTAGTAATTGAAATATCTTGAAACATCATAGTAATTTAATTAATAAACAGTATTTGATTTTGGTTCCAACATAAATGATTCATTTTATGTAAGAATACTTTTATATTTAAAATCAATGACTCCATTTCATGGATGAACTCACAACCCTTTATCAATATCAAACCACTTATATTAACGCACCATTACATAACTTAGTCCTAGATAACATAACTCAGTTATTTCATCCCGAAGACCATAAATCTAAAGTTCATTTTCATTATGATGATATCCTTTTAAAAAATGTCATTTTTCATTTATTTTATTGGCTCATCATATATGCATTTATATAATCTAAATCCATTAACAACATACCCATTATAAGATTTTATCAATTTTAAAGTAGGGTTTTTTAGCACACATAATCGAATATCAATATTATTTTCATGTTTTGTTGCATGGAAATGAAAAAAATATTAATAAAAGATATCATTACAAAATAGATATTTTGTTTCATTGAAAGAAACTTAACTTACCAGACATTGAAACCAATTTTAAATATTTTGTTGATGGCATTATTCGATATTAGCAGATATAATTTCTATAAATTTTTTTATATATATTAATAATATAGTCTACAAATAAATACTCTAAGTAATGGTATATTTTGTAAATATATTAAAAAATAATACTTTATTAACAAATCATTTCATTTCATCATAATTCAGAAGAACATATATATGAGCTCTCTGGAGTTCTTTATCTGAAATCCATCGTTCACAATAACCACCAAAACCATGTTCGTGTTGATTGAAAACTAACATTTGATGGTTTTTGAAATCGTCAAATATTTCTCATTGAAAACCATAGGAATATTTGTTGAAGGATATTATAATTTAAAATAACAATATTAGTAATTTGAAATTACCACTGGGAAGTACGCTTATGCAATTAACACATTAACTAATGTGTTGTTAAGTACTTTCTTCTTTAACTTGTGCATATATCTCTCAAAGAGGTACATCCATTAGAATTTTAATGGTCCTTTACATTTATCTTCATATGGGAACGGAAATATTATATTTTTAATTGAATCAAAGAAGCCTTAAGGAAATATTTTTTTCTAATTTACATAAAATTAAAACATTTAAATTTTATCGCATACTCATTGCATTATCGTCAGATTTTGATGCACAAATATATTGGAAGATATAATATATTTTGGTCGAAGCATCCCAGATTAAATAATTAAATAACTTTGTAAGACCAACAGGAGGTAATGATTCCATTATTGTATATAACTCATAATTTTTTTAACTGTTAATATTCCCTTTTCTGACGCTGCGAGACAAATTAGAAGCATAACCATCTGGTAACCTTAAGTCTCAAATCCATTGAAACAATAATAAAATGAATTTATAAAGAAAGTGTACAAGATGATTTTGGATTTATTAAATTGAAATATATTTCATCTTCAAATAATTTAATTTTCGTACATCTACAAATCCGAGAAAGATCTAACAATGTCGTTACATTATCTTTCATCTTATTGGGTGTGTGGAACACGGAATAAAATATGTTATCAAAAAAAATATTCTTCATATGCATTACATCAAACACGTGATGAACTATTAAATCCTACCAATATAGATGGTCCCAAAAAATACTCTTCTTAATCTAATAATGGTCATTCCCAAAAAAAAATTCTTTTCTCATTTGAGGTTGATCTAAAAGTAATAAGTTGTAATGTAGAGATGATATATTTTACCTGAATACTTGAGAGAACAAATGGAGGTTCATCTCTTTTAATACAAAATTTAGTAAAAATATTTATTATCATTCAAAAAGGGTGATCTGTTGGAATAAATCTCTGATGGTAGTAAAAAAACTAGTTTTTATTCCATTACCACGAATAAACACTTTGTGTACTCTATCTAGATAACAATCAATATGCTGAAAATTCACTGATCATCCATATTAATGCCACATTTAATATAAAATTCTGATCAAACACTATATAAAATTTAAACATGTCATTATCCCATACTGAAATTAAATCATCAATTAGTTTCTTTAAATAAACATCAATATTCTTATTTGGATGTCCTATAATTAAGATCACTAAATATATATATGGTCCCTTAATTATCAAATCAGGAAGTATGTTTTATGTTGTAATAAAAATATTCCAACATGAATATTGACTATCGTAAGCACCAAATGGAAAAACACATCAGTAGAAATACCCAACTGTATGTTACATGGTTCTGAAGTAAAATAAAGTTGCATTTGATCGAAGTGTTTCCATTAAATTTTCAAATGTTTTCAATCTCCTAAAATCACTTTTGTTATATGGGAATTTAATTATTCCTTAATAAAAAAATGAATTTGATGATTCAAATTATATAATTGTTTCAACACCTACAATTTAGACACGATATATACCAGACATGTTCATATTTTTATGACGATTTATCCAATAATTATGGTGTAATCAAAACAAGTGCCAACTTCCTGAGTCAATAGTTATCTAAAACCCACATAAATAAGAATTATTATTACTACTTATTTTACCTAATTGAAAACGATTATTATATTTTATCATCGTGAAATATTCTATGGAATATAATGAGAGTAAGATGTTGGGTTGGCACTAAATTACAGGGCCCATGGAGACTTGAGGTATTTAAAATATAAATATTAAATATATTATATCAAATAAATAATATTTTTTTGAAAATAATAGAATATATCCTAAACGGTGTCTCTTATGAGAAATATGAAACCACCATTAAGTCTAGGCTATGAGATTTACCTAGTGCAGTACACAACATTTGTGCACGTCGAGAGTTTAGTAACAACATGCATTAAGGTAATTCTATTTATTATTTTTATCATATTCTATTACAGAAATAATAGAGTATCTCTCTAAGGGTGTATCTTATCATAAATATGATACCATAGTTAGATCAGGGATTCCAGGTTTACCATAGGAGTGATAATAAATTTGTGCCTCGGGTGTTTGGTTACATGGAATATGAGGGTAATTTCTGTAATATTTTATAATAATTTCTTATAAAAATAATTATGTATCTCCCAAACTATGTATTGTATGAAAAACCAGAGACTGTTGTTAGGTCTAGGATACGGGGTTTACCCTAAATGTGATATTATATTTGTGTGTGTTGGGTGTTTGGTAACATTTCACAGGAGGGTAATTAATTTTATATTTTTATGATAATTTTTTATAAAAAAATTAATGTTTCTCACAAAATATGTATCGTAGGAAAAATCAGAGATCATTGTTAGGTCTGAGATGTGGGGCTTACCCTATACGTGACAAAACATTTTTTTACATCGAGTGTTTGGTAACATCAAACATGATATTAATCCCATTAAATATTTTTATTATAATTTAGTACATCAAAAAAATTGAAATGTCTTCATAATGATGTATCATATCAAAAATCAGAGACCACAGTTAGATTGGGGATGTTAGGTTTACCCTAACCACGATATAACCTTTGTAAAAAATGGGTGTTTGGTATCATTTGACACATGTGTATCATTTTTAATTTTTTATTAATATTATTATATAAATATAAATATGTATATTGAAAATTTTATATACATTTTTAACAAAAATTATTTTAATTAATTCAATATTTATATGAATTGTTTTTAATTTCTAATGGTTAATATTTATTATATTTTTTTACATTTTTTGATAAAAAATTATTATTTATTACAATTTATTTTAATTTTTACTATATAATAAAATTATTTGAAATTAATACTAATTATTTATTATTATTACTATAATTTATATTAAATATTACTAATTTTAAACAATTTCTAGTATTTCATAGTTTTTTCTCTTACAAATTTTCAAAAGATTCTCAATTTTTCAAATTATTAATAATATTGTGTAACTAACAATATTATTTCTTATTTATTAATAATTCTGATTGAATAATTATTAATTATTATAAATTATGTGTTGATTATTACTAACTATTTGAATTATTATTACATTTTACTTATTACTATATATATAACAAGATTTCTTAATTAATATAAACTGATCAAATATATTCTAACTCTTTTTTAAACAGATATACCTATATAAAATCAAGATAAACATATATATGTGTATATAATAAACATTAAATGTTTTTGAAAACATATATATATACAAATTTAGTTGTTTATATATCTATATAATTTTTAAAATAATTTTAATTCTAGTTAATTATAATTATTATTATTTTGATTATTATAAATTTATAATTAATTTAAATTGTTTATAAATAATTTTTTTAATAATTTTGAAATTATATTTATTTTGAAATGATATTTATATAGAATTAATAATTTTGAATTTATAATTATTTTGAAATAATAATTTTTAACTAATATTTTTTTAGTTAATAATGTTAACCAAATCTCAGTGACATGAAAAATAACAATTTATTTAAATCCAATTTATTATTTATAAAATTTAAATTATTTAAATATTAAAAAAATATTCCTTGATAATATATTTTTTTTCATAAATTAAATTTCAATAATTGACATGATATAAAACTCATAGATACAATTTAAAATAATAATATTCTTTCTTTGGAATAATTGAGTATTACAATACATTATTTTTAAAAAATATTACCCAAACTTGCCTGGATTAATAATCAGGAAATAATTTCAAATTTAATTTATATATATATAATTATAATTATAAATATATTTATATATATAATTATATCAATATATTTATAATTATTTCAATATTTTTTAAAAAATTATATAAGTTTGTTTTTAATTAAATATCTATATGTAGGCATATTTTTATATATAGATTTAATATATTAAATATACATATTTATTTATATAACGATAAATTTATATTATAAATATATATATTTATTAATTCATATTTATATAATTATATTTATAAATATTTGTTTATATATAATTATATAAATATATATATATATTTTAAAATAGGATACACACACACAAATATATATATATATCCAAATCAATTGAAATTACTCGTGTGGACCTAGTTAATATTAAAATATGGAATAATAAATTTGTAGCAATCTTGAATACAAAATACAATATCAAAATCAGATACAAACAAACATATATCCAAATTAAATAATGTATAAAATACCTAAAAATTAAATGAAATAACTCATGTGGACTATATTAATATGAAAACAGAGACTATTATATTTTCACTAATCTTAAATACCACATGAAACATAAAGATTGGATAAATTTATAATCATATGGTCTGTAGAATCTAAATCATGTAATAAAAACAAGAAAATGAAAATATAATTAAAAAAAGATAATATGAATCAGTATCAAGGTGATTCAAAGGAGGGTATGAAAATAATAGGTCTATGGTAATTGATCTGAGTAGCGTCAGAGTAGGTGGTGTGCATGACCTTCAGGGGAAGGAGAAGAATAGGTGGAGAAGAGGAAGAATATGGGGTGTAGGTGCTTATAATTTAATGTTAATTATTATGGACTATTTGCGATAAAATTAACTCTGTCACATATATTATTTATATAAAATGTATTTACGAAGGTAAATAATCTTATCACAAATACTTCATAGCTATGGACTATTTGTGACAGACATAGTAGTTCATCACAAATTCCCATTTCTACGTCTTTTTTCATTGTTCAACAGGATATCTAACTAAATGTCAAGGTGATGGATGGTTTATTCCTTTATAAATGATGACTATTTGTGATGGAAGAAACCATCTATTGAAAATTGTTTCTTTCCAAAAATTATATGTGATTGGAAAATTTCTCGTTTCAATTGCCACGTTAAAAATACCCTATATTCTATTAGTGTTCATAATACATAGAATCTCAAGAGATATATCACATTACCAATTTTATTGGGTATAGATATAATATGTATCCCACCTATCACATCATAAAATTAAAATAATTATGCATTCCACATTGAAATATTGTATATAATGATCATATCCATGAAATGATTCCAAAAAAAGTAATGGGATTCATTAGATTTTATAAATCATAATATAATTAATAAATTTTGTGGTTCCCAAATGAATATTGGAGATATTATTTTTTTTCAGAAAAGATCATTGTTCTTTGAGAGAAGAAGAAACAACTCAAGGGAAATCAATGATATGTTTTTGAGAACACTAATTTTCAAAAATAGTTCTAGGTGATTTAGAAATAAACTCCATATGGTTGAAACGTTCATATCCCCATAAAAGAAAAATAAATAAGTGTGTAATGAATTATATAATGTAACTGAGAATATTCAATATTTAAAATAAATAGAAATAAGTTATAACCCCAAATAATTAGTTGAAATCAAGATTTACCCCAACTTAATTCTTTTTATGTTTAATCTCATTTACACCTCATTAATAGTAAAATTATGTTTTTTAACACATGAAACAATAATTGATTTATATTAATTTTTTCATAAATTATCCATAAAAATTGTTGGACACTATTTTATAATAATATTTGTTATTGATTTTAAATATTCCTAAAAATATCCCTTCTTTCCACAGTGTCATTATTTTATCAATGTTATTTTTAATTAAGTAATTTTGATTCTATAAGATTAAAATATTTTTAATTATATATATATATATTATAATTCACACTAATAATCCATGAAGGAGGGGATAACTAGAGAGCTTCAAATTTCCAAAAAATCTTTGAATTTTTTATGTTGACTGACTCTGAAATTTATATAATTATTATTAGGGGATAAAGAATGGGAATTTTGGATGCGTTTTGTATTTTTATGAAGAAGGTAAGTGGTTTTCCCTGTGTGTCATGTTGGGTTATTTATACTAGACAAGATAATTATATTTGAGTTTATATATTGAATAAAATATAATTTCATTTGTAAAAATTATAATTTCTATATTCATGAAATTTTATTTCATTTTTAAATTAAAAAAATATATTTTAGGGCATTGAATAATTTATAAACTGAATTATTTTTTTTAATAAAACCGAATGTAGAAAAATGAAAAATTGTTATTTTAAAAAAATATTGTAGAATTTTAGAATTTGGAAAAAACTTTTTGTGCATTAATTTTTTGTTTATTGTTTCTAAATGACACTTTTATCTTATTAAATGGGTTTTTGGTTCATCCATAGGTCAATTATTTTATTTTTTCATTGTTACCTATTTGGATTTGTAATCAAAATACCTCGGGTATGAAATAATTGAATTTTTACAATTCACACAAAAAAGTGATGTTTTTATAAAATTACAAATAAATACTCCAGAGAACGTTTCTAATTGATGATTCTATAAATGAAATTAATTTTATAAAAATATTATTCTACCATAGGTAATTTTAATTATTGAAAAAATATTATGATATTTATCAAATACATTAAAAATAATATTTATTTATATGATTGCATATAATTTAATTATAAATTTAATATTGATATTTATTTTATGGTTTTAAATTATTTATATTTTCTTACATTAATTTAGAAAAATATTATTTATAATATTTTGAGGTCAATTTATTTTCCAAATATTCATGTTACTAATCATAATAGTCAATTCACTATTCCTAATAGTCAGGTTACAATTTTTAATGGTTAGGTCAATATTCCTAATAGTTAAGTTGTTATTAAAATAGTCACATCTCTATTCTAATGGTAATATTAACCCATATAAATATCCTTTTATTAAATCATTCATCATTAACATAAATTCCTCTAATTTTTCTAGATTTTCCAATTCTAAAATATCGTTTATTATTTTGAACATTTATATTGTAATTTAAGGTGTGATGATTATAGGATATCAACATGGTCCATTTTATAAAATTTCACTTGTTTTATTTTTTCATGTTTATTTTACCATTGTAGTAGTTTCCAATTTCATGTGTACATTTATTTTTTAAAGGTGATGTAACTAATTAATGAAATAAATATTTTTCTATTGCATTGTTTAAAAATATATTATGTTTATTAATATATGAAAAATTATTTATTCAGAATAATACTTCAATACATGTAAAATTTTAGGATGTTATACTCGAGGTTACCAAATATGAGCAATTCTTTTTAGAGATATATATTATTTTCCATTGATTCAAGAGAAAAATTATGTAATTACATTGGGTTAATTGGGTATATGATGGGTACATTTATTTGTGAGAAGGGGTGGAATTTTTCTAAATAGACATTACTTAATATAAAATGAATTTTATTTTTAGGGATGGTGGATAAAAGTAGAATAATAATGTGTAATGTTTGAATATAGATTTGCGTTGTGGACAATTTTTGGTGGGAAAGATGGTTTCACTGGGACATGGCACTATATCCTTTCATGTGTGTTACGAAGGATGTGCCATAGTTGAGGGGTCCTAGTTGATAATTATCAGGGGTTACGTGTTTTTTCAATCATCCCCCATTGGGTATGATGTCCACTTATGGTCTCCAATGGGTTTATTAGTGGATCCATAAACACCTAACAACCCTTTTATCCACGATTCATGGAATTGCATTCCAAAGTTAATTGCTCGTTGGAGGACAATTTGGACATCGAAACTTAAGGATTCTCATTGGTCGAGAGGATGGGAACTCGGGCTCTTCACAAAATTTTTGGTTGAATGATTGTATATTCCAGGACTCTATTATATATTAATGTAATGTTCCTATTTTTTTTAATCCTTGTTTCTTTCCCATGCCTGCGTCTACATATTAATCCTAAGTCACAAGATCAATCAGAAATATACATGGTTTTGGAAGCATCTGTATGTATCTAAGGTTCCTTATTAATGATGACATCTATATTTATATGATGGTCTTCATCAATATTAACATTTTTTGGATAAAATATAGATTATCTAGTATTTTTAAACATAATGATGATTTAGTCCATATGATGATGTGCTATGGAGTTTATCATCATCCTGGGGAAGACTATTTTGATGTCAGGGTTGAACCCATAAGATGGGATTCTTGCATATCCTTTTTAGAGGAATCTGATCCCACATAGGTTGATTAAACTTATCTAGACACATCAATATTTAATGTTGTGTGCTTATGACCCATCTATAGAGCTTAACATCATACGGAAAATATGTCTAGGTAGTGGGTACCTTCCAATATATGGTGTGGTTATTATGAAAAGTTGGACCAAGTTATCCATAATCGATGTAGTCTTCTTGGTTAAGGGTTACCCTACTAAGAATATAGACATGAAAACATAAGGGTTGGGTTTAAACATATGGGAGGCTTCCAATGTATTCTAGTTGTTTATGAATTAAAGCCTACATAGTTTGGTATGAATGGGATTATGTGTAGAATATTACTATAAATGAGGCATGATTTGGGGATTACATTGGTAGAGAAGGACCATTTATATCTAATTTTGGAATTACATCATAAAGGAGGCCTTGATAAATTGAGGTTCATGGTTGGGGTTAGCCTTTTAGGAGGATTACCTTTGATCTCTGTCCTTAGACATGAATCCTACATATCCCAGTTTTGGTGGGAATCAGAGGTCTTGTATTTCATTTTTGAATGTGCACTGTGAGGGTGTTGTGATCATCACAAGCCTTTAATCCCACGTGAGCCATGATTGGTGTGAGAAAAAAAGGATATATAAGATTCAATAAGCCACACACATTCACTTCTCTACTAATAGAAAAGGAGTAGGATGATATAGAAAGAGTCCATAGCAATTGAATCACCTCCTATGACCAAAGGGGCTTACTCCATGAGTGATGACCTTAATTTCATCGGGGGAAAGGGGATGATTGTTGTTTCTCCTCTAATAGAAAATAAAGTATGATTTCCCATGTTAATCACTGACCATCATCTAGGGGAAACTCCATTAATTACCCTTGACCCCTAGAATAGGAATTTTCACATTCGTATCCCAAGGTTGGACCCCGATTTACAATCGGAATGTAAACTTATAGACATTTCGGGGGTCTGTACCATTACAAGAATTACCCACATTACTCTGCTTACTATAGGTGTATAAACTATGAAGGGTGTGTTGATGTTCCCGATGGTCTTGTCATATTGTTCTGGTGGCATTGGGAGAGGCCATGGACTAATGTATATAGACTAGCTTGGGGAGGGTCTATGGATGTGATGATGGGAATAGAAGAAACCGGTTGGCTCCAGATGGTGGAATGCCTAAGAATACCCCATTCCATGTACAATTTTCTCAAGTAGAATGGGGTTCATTACATATATCATGTGTCTAGGTGGGTGAAGGGGTTATCTGCGTACCATAGTGGTACATGAAGCTAAATTTTTCCCACTTAGTGTTTTTCTATGCATAACCAATTTCAACCCATGTAGCGCTTTGCTACGTGGGGCTATGAATCGCCTGTCTACTATTGTGTTATGCAGAGATGGGATCTAGCCATATACCGTGATTGTACGCAAGGTTGTGTTCCAACTTTGAAATGACTTTCTTGGTGTCTTAGGGTTCCATCTACATAATAAATTGATATGCATGATGATGGTTTGAATAAGGGTTGCTGGCTATGTGGTTTGTGCAAAATTCATCTATAGAGTAAGCTGGTTTAAGGTTTGGAAAATTCATATTATATTTTCTTATTTCATCGTACATGGTGGGATTTACCTCTTGGGGATCGTTAAAGGGGTAAATATTTCATGGTTATCTTCTTCCTTTGTACCTTTAAACCTTTGAAATCCATTCTCTTCAATTGTCAAAGTCCCCACCCTTTTATTAATCCCCCTCAGGTTTCTTTTATAGAAGAAAGAATGGGATGGGTATGTGGGTCACATGACACCTTTATTAGAAGACCAAGGAATAATCACCTGGCCCACAGATGACTCAGTTAATAGAGTATTATGGGGTTTGTGGTTCGTGATGGTAGAAATCACCACCTTGGTCCCACGAATTATATCATTTTGGGGATGCCTTTTGCTTCGCCTCATCTATGAACTATCTGATTCTACCAAAAATTGTACAAGAGGGAGAAATTATCCATCTTCATTCTGTGAATGATAGTGCTCAGGGAGATCTTTTTCTTCCATTTTTCTTCCATGTACCATCTATTTCATAGATGGTTCGCAGATGGACCACTATGCAAATCAACTTTTCACAGAGGATGTCTTCACTTCGTGGTACGGCCTTTTCTATGCTGATTATTGATTCTTCAACCTTCTTCTTTTATTCATCCATCAAATTGCCCTCCTTCCTTTTTCAAATCTCTTGGTGTATTTTTATTTCCCTTTTAAAATATTTCTTGACCCAAGAAATTCCCGCCATCATAATGGGATCTGATCAGGATGAAGAGGAGGCTATTCAAATATAAGAAGTGCTCCTGATATATGTTGGTATGCGATTGAAGTGTGTACCCCTATGGTGGAACCACACCTATATAATGTGGTCCCAAATCATTTTCCTTTTACATTTTTTTTCTCGTCTAACCTGGTGCTCTCGTGATTTCTCTTACATTCATGCTTCCACATAAAAAAACCCTTCATGACACATTTGTCCGTGTAGCTGACTCTAAATCTGTAAAATGAATCTTGAACCTTCTACTGGTGTGTTCAATGATTCATGTAAAAAGGGTCATATTGTGACTCACCTATTTTCTGAACCATCAGTTTTCTATCCAATTCTTTTCATCCCAGTGCCTTCTGAGCTTCCACAAACATTGGCTTCATGGACGATGCGTTCTAAAGACTAACGACTCATGGATGGTAATCTTTGTGTACCATTTGCGCATGGATAATTCAATATATTGACTATCCTTAGATCTTTTTTCAATGGTTTTATTATACTAAACATTGTTTTTTAAAATTTTGAATATATAACAATGGATATTCTCCTCACTTATTTGGATGGGACTAGAGGAATTGTGGCTATGGTAAAGATGCATTGATGACAACCTTCATTATGGAGACATCCCATAAGAGGGTATTCTCAAAGAACACTTTTTTCTAGATCTTATGTCTTACCCACTATCTAGTATAATTCCAATTTATAACTTCAGTCTCTAGGAAGATTCCCCCTTCCACCGGGTTACGAGAATAACATGGTTATTCAACTTGAGAGATCTCAAGAGTATGACCTGGAAAATATTTCTACCATAGGGAATATCACAACTGTTTTGATCCAAGAAGAAATATTTGTTCTATATGGAACTATGTGGACATAGGTAAATCGATTTCACAATACCATACCTTCTAAATCTGTTTTTCTTGATTATCCATCCATCATCAATATTTCTCAAAATGATCATAGTAGAGGATAGGCCTCCAAATGGGATTTATGATTTAGATGGTAATTTTCCAATGACTGGACCTCGTATTTTAGGTTCATCAGAACTTTTTGGAATTCCCAGACCAAACATGAATGGTTACATTTTATCAGGCCATGTGGGATGACTTGTTTTCTATTTATTCACCAAGCAAAATACTACCCAAACTACTCAGACACTCGTGTTCAAGTACCAATACCTTCCACATATCACATGTTGAAGTGGGAATAAGTCTATGGAATATTTACCAGATTTGGGTACTTACCATTCTTGGAAATATGTATGATGAATTATTATAAGTCTCATATATCTAGGAGGATTATAAATAGGTATCACCACTTTAAGGGGACTTACTAATCATGGTGGATAGACTACTCAGTCATCCACATCATCCTCGCTCACACATTTTGTTTTAGAACTGGAAGGGGATATTCTTGTAGGTGAACAAGCTAAGGCCCATAGTATGATGTATCCAAACCCATCCATCCCAGCATTCATCGATCATTCCTAGTTCATACTGTGCTTCCCTCATAAAGGGTCGATACACCACTTGGATTTATTAGGTCTAGAATGACATACCTCCTGAACTCATATTGGAAGACTTATATTCCTTGTCCTAAAGAGGGTTTCTCTTTCCATTCTATTGTGTTTATACTAGTGTCTGAGCATTCACTTTAATGATGGAATCCACATTAGCTGAGGGAAAACCCATCAACCTAGCCATTCTCACCCCTTACATAATTTATGAGTTAATGGAGAAGATACAAAAAATGGATTCATCTTTCTCATCTCTTTGGGACATTTAAATTTTTATATTTCTGGATAGCAGAGAACATCCATTGCTATGAATATTGACATATCACGACGGTTCCTTGTTCTACTTTATGTCTCTCTCTTATCACCATTTCATTCATTCATACAATGTCTTTAAGTGCTAACAACATAATTGAATTACTCAGTGATCCTTCTTATTTAATTCTAATGTCTTACATCTTGTCTCGAAAGGTAATATTAAATGATGGGTGTGGTTCTTCATAAGCATGTTCAGACATCATCATGCTTCATTACTGAATCTTGACCACATTCATAAACATAATGACAATCTACAAACATAATACTTCTTATAGGTTCTATATAAAACTTTAATGTCTACAACCAGTTGCATTACTCCCTGTCATCCAGGTCAAGATGGAATCTCCTCTGATAATCCTTTTCCAATTATGGATGATGATTACATGGGAGGATAACGGCCAAAATAATTTTATTCCATCTATAGTGTCCTCCTCTTTCTTGTCACTCATGTATGTGAAACTGTGGGTGGAATATTACTCTGATAGAATAGCAGCTAGACCAGTTAAATGGGTACAAAGTCCCTTGTCTACTTTCAGTACCATTTCAACCATACAAACTACACAACCTCCTACCATTTATATTGTAAGAAGGTGATCCATCTGTCATTTCATGTGTTCAAAGGGGACTCTTTCAATGTAACCGATATCCATGTACAATGACTAAAAATACCTATCTCTGGGTGACATGGTTCATGTTCATACTAAAGCCAGTCTAAGTGGTACATCATTAGTTATCCATGATTTTCTCATCAAAACCTTAAGATTAGTTCCAGGTGTCAATACTTCTATAGAGAAGGAAGGTTACCCCACTTCTGTAACCCATACCAAGGTAGCTCCATCTACCCTAATGTCATGTAATGACTACATTCATGTTTCAAAGGATGAGAAAAGGTAGGGTTCCAAGGCCATTAGTATACACCAAGATATACATAAATGGGTGTGGATTCTAATCTGTATGATTTTCAATGAAACCCATCTTCTAGAATTTGATTATTTGGAGGACAACCTACAAAGGATATTTATTTAATAGGGTTCAGGAGACTTTTTCTAATGAAACCTTCACCACCTCACATACCAAATTATTGTGCATTGATAGTATTTATCTTCTTGTGAAAAAAACATTGATCCGTTCAATTCCTCGCATCTCCAAACAAAGAAATTTCAGGATATTATCTAGGAGATGCACCACATAATGTATAAGTATGAAAATTTTCATAACCAAGTGAATTCATAAACCGAGGAGATTGAGGAGTATGAGGCTCATGTGGAAAAGATAAAGGCACAAATATCATAAAAAAGTTCCAATTTTGAAGCTATAAAATTACGGGGCAATATATCATATCCATTAAGAAATGAGAAAACATGATAGTTGAAGTTGAAGTTGCATAGAGGGATATTTTGGAACAGGATGTTGATGGCACCTTTCAATAAATTATTGATCTAATGGAAAGATCTAATCGGGAATCATTGTCATCATTCGTATTATCTGATGCTATTATTTACTTTTATTTTTTAATCAGGGAGAGACTCCAAATTTTGGATGTCCTTCCATTTTCAATTAATGGAATATAAATTTTTCGATCTCCAATGCTTCTTATTATATTTTCCTGAAATTTCACTAAATCATGATTAACTACATTTAGAATTCACAATCATAACTAAAGGTCAATTTCATTCACAATCCAGGCTAAATTACATAATCAAGTCATGCTCTATTTTGTCTGGAGTCTAGGAACATAGGGAGAATAGTTTGAATATTTACAGGGTTTTATGTAAATCCCAACAAACTTGTTATCTTTTTCATTATTACCCAAATTTTTCCTAAAGTTTGTTTAGTGTTGGCTTAGCGAGTGTGACATGAATTTTTCACAGGTCTCCCTTTTTGGGTTTTCGACCTAACAAGTTTTCCGTCTATTTAAGTTGTTTGGATGCTCGATATTTATCCTAAAACATAAAATGTGTTGGTTTAGTGAGTTGATACTTAACTTTTTTCCATGGTGCCCTTTATGGGTTTTTATCTTAGTGAATTATATCTTTTTTATGAGAAGTTTAAATACTTGTAAACTAAAATTCCATGACTACTATTTTAGTTCGAATATATTTGATCAAGACTTGCAAAGTGAGGACCGAAATTAGGTTTTATAGACCAAGGATGTCCAAATAATTTTTAGACACAAATGATGGATTTTTCATGACCTTAATGTTTTTGTTTCTGTGTATAGGATATGATAGGGGCATGGAAGCCATGGGGAATATGAAGAGAGATAAATCCTCTCCTGATGAAGAGATTGTATATGGTTGATAGGAAATTTTTTATAGGTAACTTATGAAAAGCTATAGGGAAATTGTGTGTGTATTAAAACAATGGTGTTCAAAAGATACTGGTCATCAATTCTCGATGGCTTGGAAATTTTATGTAAATTTTAATTCTTTTCTGTATTTGTAAGACCATAGTTGGTGGCCTATTGGGGGAATTATTTCTATATGTAGTAGGGTAATTCATATCTAATTTATCCTAGCAATAGCTCCCACACAAATTTGAATTGTGTAAAGGAGGGTCAGAGCATAGTGTTGTTTAACATCATGCAACTGGGACATTCAAGACTCATGATTTAAAGTCATTTCACTTTGACCAGAGGGGTAAAATATTTTCCCTTTTTAGGGTTGTTGGACCATAAATATTCTATCATATTCAGGTATGAGAGGGGATAAAGGATGTAAAATTTAATCTCAGGGGTTTCTAAAACCTGTGAGTAAGGAGGAACATTAACGTCATATGGGCGTACAGAGGTAGGAAAGGCCTATACTAATGTTGAATTTTCCTTTGGTCAACAAGTTATTTTTGGTGGAAAATTATTCAGTGCCATAGGGGAATTTTATCATATTCAAACATATGTGTCTGAATGACACCAACCTTCCATATCCGAAAGCCATGGATGATTATATGGATATGGATCTTCTTGGGCAGAGCGTATGGGTTGTAAAGAGGGGTATTCTAAACATGAAAGGGGGGAACTTTTAGGATGATATTTCCTGAGAATGGGTAAACACGTCCTTTCAATATAGATTTCAGGATGATCCCTTGTACAGGTCTTACCTATACGCGGGAAAGAGGGGGTAATTCTATTTCATGATTGGACTTGATATATAAGGTTTAGGTTTAACTATATAACTTATTATAATAAGGATCAATCCATATGTAGTTATTTCTCGGTACTATCATATGAAAATATGATTAATTTATAAGAATGGGGCGTTTTTATCTTATATATAGGGTTACCCACGAGATGGTGTTGATACTCGACTTTCTTGTGCAAATTAATTGCATGTGTTGGAACATTGAGAAAATACCTTCTGATCTGTATAAACCAAATAGTGAACAATGGGTATCATGAATTACATAGTTTTAATGTCATAAGATTAATACATTGATATAAAATCCTAGATTAACGTTAAAATGACTAGGCCAGTATGCCCTGACATGTCCAAGATGTGAGTAGGAAGAAAATATTAAACCATAACATCAAGATATTTCAAATCAAGAGGAATAATGTGGGGATTTAGGGTCATTGGGAATATGAATATAGAAAATGCATCTCATGAGGATGAATTTTCCATTGGTTGAAAGTCTATTTTTGTGGGAAAATAATGAAAATCCTCCAGGGTATTGTGTGCATAGTCAAACAAAGGAGTATACAAGAAAATAACGTTCCATATCCGATGGCCAGGGAGGATTATGAAGATCCAAATTCACTTAAAGAAAGGATTTTTATAGATGTAAATAATTTGTATGAATACATTATAAAAATTTAGGCTATCCTTACATATAAATTTGGGGACTCTCTTACGTATATATCATTCATATGTATGGTAGGGAATCTTGTGGGACCCAGATCTGGGTTTAAATATCTAGGTATCTTGTAATTAAACATCTTTTAGAGGCCTAATCCATAAATAGAGGAAGGGAATATTTATCAATATTTGGGATGAATTGAAGTATAATGTTGTATATTTGAGACTTTGGTATCCATGTTGTGGGGGAAAAAGAAGCATAATGTGCCTTTTATGGTCAGGACATTAGGACCAACTATTGAGGATTTATTTTCATGGATCTATTAGGGATCTCCTTCTAAAATACCTAAACTCACGTGAGCAATGATTAGTGTGAAAAACAATGGATGGAAATGGTTTTATTCCACCACCTAGGGATGGAATAATCGATGAAGTGATCATTTACACTATGGGTGGGGTTGTGTAGTTTATCATTGTAAAACAAGGAAACATTATCATGAACTTTTTCATCTTATAGGGAGGAAGTGGATGCCATGCAGTTTATTATAACACGATGAAGACATGGATGGTCAGACATGAAGAGGATACTATTTATTACTCATAATATGGCCCCATAAATTGAGTCTATTTGAGAGTTCCCTATTTTGAATTAAGGAGCTTCAATTTTTTATGCATTTTGTAGCTGGGTGAGGATCATAGAATCTAGGCATCACTACATACCATATCTAAGTAGGAATCAATCCATATATACCTCAATCTAGGCTATGTAGTTTAACAACATGAGGAAAGGATTCATGCAATTCGACATGAATGGATATTGATGTTGTGGACCACTTCAGTTTTTCATCTAGTGGGAAGGATGTAGTCTACATAGTTTAACATCTTGTTATAGGGATGAATTGTCATAGAAACCATGAGTAAATATGGGAAAATCATTCAAGGATATTTTAGATTACCTAAAACGTATGAAGGGTGAATGTATACACAATGACTCAGGGGTCTATTTGAATGGGATAAATGATACGGGGCTTTGGAGTTGTTGGGCGTACAGAAGTAGGAAAATCCTCTCCTAAGGATGGATTTTCCATTGGTTGAAAACCAATTTTGTGGGAAACTTATACAGAGTTGCTAGGGAATTGAGTGTATATTCAAACAAAGGTGTCTATAGGATGGTTGTACATTTATGATGTCCATGGATGATCATGGGGATTTGATATTTCTTGAGGCATGGATTTTGGTGTAAGTGAAGAGTTATCCAAGTACACGGGAAATGTCATATCCGTGATTATCTGTTATATATGTAATCCCTAACATATATTCGACTTGTATGTTGGGGGAATGATATTTGACAAATACATTCTATATAAATCATGATTTAAAATCTCCCGCATATATCTACATTTATATGTAGGATATTGGAGACATTTTTTTCATTTTTCATTTTTGAAGGTTGGGCCTAAGATATGATATTCTAGCATCACTAAGTATCTTATGACAATAGAAATTGACACACAATTTTTTCAAGAGGTACCATGAATTTTAAAATCATGTGGTAGGAACTTTTGGGTTCCCCAATGTGATGGTAAGGGCCCTATCATGCCTTTTACGGTTATTCCACTATGACCATGGTATCCCCACTATAGATTGATACACCTTGACCACATGGGGAACTCCCTGCCAAACCCCTATGCCCATGAGAGCTATGATCGATTATATAAACAAGGGGTTGTATAGTTATATTCATACATACGATGACAACATAATTAAGAGTGGAGAAAATTCCCTTTTTTGGTCTTTTTGTTGACTATGAGCCCATATTTGGAGATCTAGGTACCACTACACCTCCTCACGGGGATGAGAATCAGACACACTTCCCAAAATCCTCCCTGCACTGGTCTAACTCATATATAAGGGAATTTTTTTAAATAGAAACTGGACCGGGATGTGGAATAAAGGCATGACTACTTCTCCTATGACAATATGGATTAATCCTCACATTGTTCTAAAAAATGGTCTCTCTATCGAGGATTGGTATGGACAGAAGGAGATATGAATCTTTTTACGGTGGTTAAACCAGAATGTAGGATATTGATGTCACTACGTATCTTGTGAATACAGGAATGAACACACACATAGCTCTCGAATTTCACCTATGTCTGTCTAAAAAATATGAAGGCGGAATTCTTGAATTATTATTTTGCAATTATGTGCCTCCCACATGCCTCTATTCTCTTATTTGTGTGGGGGAAATTTATATTACCATTCCCAAGATCACATGATCCAATATCAGTGTGAAAAATAGGGACTAGAAAAGGATTTTATTTCAATATAGAGTCATTAGATGGTATAGTAGAGGCATTTTCATCATGTTGTGGCTTGACAAAGACTTAGGGACAAATTATCTCTTTGTATCCTATGATATGTGGAATCAATCCATATGTAGTTCTGTTAATTCGCCATGCGCTGGTCATGCCCATGTAAAGTGCGGATTTTTTGGATAGTGGGTAGACCATAATGTAGGAACTAGGAATCACTACATATCCTGAGAAGGTTGGAATCTAGCCACACATAGTTTTGGAGAAATAGATTTCCTATGTGGATCTGACCCTCACATAGGAAAAATGGCAGATTGTCTTTCTCTTACACAGAACTGACTCATGGGAAACAAATCATTTGTCCAGACACAATGATCACCATGCAATTTAACAACATGTGATGAGGAATATTATGCTACGTAGTTTAACATTGCACATCCTATATGCATATGGTGATATTCAATATGATATATTTCAACTAATATGAATTTTATATGATTATAATTAAGTATTTCTTTAGGAGCCACACATTGGTTGGATTTTAGGTAAACTGGACATCCATTGAAACTAATGAATACGCTTAATTGGATTTGACCTTGTGTATGATGTATGGTCTTTCTCACTTTGTTTCAAATTTCAGAGGCTTCTTCCCAAGTATCATCATATTTTTCATGACCAAAACCATCTATCCTTTGAATAAATATCAAAGGTGAATCATTTTGTGGAAGCCCTATGAAATCTAGTTTTTATATAATTCCAAATTGAGCATGTTGTGAAATCCTTTCTCATACAATCACTCCATCTCATTGAGCTATTTTTGGGGGTTCTCAAATGACGATAGATGAATACAGATGAAAACATGGAGAGAGGGTATTTGGAATTCAAATTGTAGAACATCTTATGTACTGTATACCAAATAATATGGGGTTTCTTGAGTGGTGGTATGGGTCATGGTATGATAATCCCATAGATCATGGAGGATATTATTTTTCCATGACTCCTTGTCCTTATCAACTATCTTCTGAAGTATATATGATATGGTATTTTTAAGAAATCTATCTACCCATTAGAAACTTTATGATAGAGGTATGAATGATTTTTCTTGATGGAATATTTCTGAAATAGTTTTTTCAGTTCAACAGAGAAGAAATTGGTGTCGATTTCTTTCAGTATCATATGAGGGACATCAAATCTGGTGATGATATTAGCTTTCAAAATGTTGAAAGTGATTCTTGATCCAACATCATTGAGGGGTGTGGCTTCTTCTCATTTGGAAAATAATTTGGTCTCTATGAGAGTATACTAGAATTGCTTGGCCGTAGTGGGAGGATAGGGTCTCGTGATGTCCATTCCTAAAACGGAAAGTGGACATGAGTACTTGTCTGTGTGTAGTAAATCAAAGGTATGGTGGATGAGATTGGCATATACTTTCCTAGAATGAATCCTTTTCTTGAATCTATTAAAATATTTCATTATATTAGTCTAACATTATTTAAATCATCAATTACGATAAGAGATCTTGGATCCTAATTGATGTGCGCCACAGGATCTAGCATGCACTTCCTTCATAATGGAAGCAGTCTCTTCTCAATCAATGCATCTGAGAAGGCTCTCATTAAGGCCTCGATTATAAAGGACCTTTTTCTAATTGGTTCCATCATACATAATGAAGCAGATTTTACATCTTTGTATTTTCTCCCTTCCTACAATATATGGTGGGACCTCAATCCTTTTAAGGTAATCTTCAATGGGAGTCATCCATCCAGTGGTAGGACCATATGGATCAGTGATGGCATGTATCTCATTGATTTATTATATATTGTCTTAGGAAAATGGTAATACCATCTAGTGGTGGGAAATATTGATGAACATTTCATTCCAAATTGGGTTGGCTAGTGTTGTGGCTGCATTTTCTAGTGCATCAGCCTAAGTATTTTTCAACCAGGGGACTGTAGTCAATATCGGCTCTAACGGAAACTTTGTCGTTAGTTCTCATACATTGTTCATCCAAGGGATTATATTTTCTTTCTTAATGTCATTTTCACCATTAACTTTATTAATTAATGGATTAAACACACCTTTCATCATTACTTGCTCATCATATTCTTGAAGTGTGATCTCTTGTCCTATTATGAGATCTTGGTACTCTGCTTCTTGTTTGTGCACCCCTCTAGTAGCATGAAGGAGTAGGAAAGACCGAAATTTTTGGAGATATGAGTATTAGTCCCATATAAACTTTTTTGAGATTGGTATCTTCAATTATTTTCCCTATCAGACTTCTAGATGCACCGTCAAAATGCATCTTCGATGTTTGGATTTCCTTCTAAATAGAGAACAACAATTCTTTATATAATTTAGAATTTAATAGGGTTATTTATTCAAAGGGGTTTTCAACCAATAAAAATTCTAATGTCAGGACTCTGATGTATTTTTGTGGTATAAACTATATATCAAACTATTACAAGATGACTGCCCATCATTACAAGCATCCAGTCAACATTGGACGATTGAGGATATACATGAGTGGTTTGATATGGGAGGACAAATAGACCTCATGGTGATTTTGATAGTTCCACAATATTTGGACTATATTTACTAGGGAAAAGAATCTCTTCTTGATATATGATATTCATGTTATATCATCGATCATGGTCCAGATGAGATAATAATGTTCTTCTCACTGTTGACATATTTTTTTGCATGAGGAAGGCTGTTAGTGACCGTTCTAATGCATTCATATATATAATGTGTGGTCTTCCTTCGACAAGAATAATTATAATGGACGGGATTAGGATATATTTCATAGGGGTTTCAAATGCTTCAGGGAAATCATCATTCCAATGGTATTCAAACCCCTTTTAATCATCCTGATTATGGGAAAACATTTTCCATTAAGGTTGACTATACAACGTCGAATATAGGAAAAATGTAATTGTAGTCTTTTAGTCCTAGTGAGGTTGTGATGAGGTGAAATGCCAAGGATATACATTGTCTTATTGGTTTTGACTTAGATTCTACAATGATGTACAATGAAGGTAAGTAATTTTCCTAAGGTGATGTCGAAAGCACATTTTAGGGGGTTCATTTTCAAACATTGTTGTTGAAATTTATTGAAACTATTTTATGATCTTCAAGGTGGTCCGGAAGTTGTTGCCATTTAACCACCAAGTCATTAACATATCATTCAACAATCTCTCCTGGGAAGGGAATGAATATGTGATACATGGGACGTTGGTATGCAGCGCTATAATTTTTCAACATAATGTGAATCACCCAGAGGAAGAAAACTCCCTATGGGGGACTAAAGAGGCGTATTATTCATCTTATTGGACCATTCAGATTTCATTATAATTTAAGAAACCATTCAATAAAGGGATATCCTATTATCTAGTAGTTTAATTAATCATTAATTTTGTGATCAAGACTAGAAAGTCATCTTTTAGGCAATGCGGATTTAGATCCTGGAAGTCGATTCATACATTGGTCTTATCATTCTTCTTTTTAATGGGAACTATATTTGCTTGTCAAATAGTATATTGAAACTATTGAATTATGTTTTTTCAAATGAGTTTATTTACCTTAGACTCTATCTTGGCAGCATGTGTCAGGTGAATCCTTCTAGTGGCCTACTTGTAGCCACGGTGGTTTTCTAGCAGGCCTAGGTGGTGATTGGCCTCCTCAAGATCGAGGCATGACATTTTTTGAAATTTCTAGGAAAAAAACTCTATTATTATTTAGGTAGGATTTTTAGTCCTATTTCTCCTAGATATACATGACCTCACTAATCATTGTGTGATGAAGGTCTTATTTGGTACCTAGGTTTATTTTCCAAAGTTCATCAATGGTAGTAGAGACATCCTCCTCAATTGTTGGAGGGGAATCCATGATGCCTTCTTCTTATTCTTCTTACCCTTCTTATTCATCTTCTTCTTGTCCTATCTATGGAGAAATAATTCTTGATATTATCTCTCTATAGTTGATAAAAGGGTCATAATTTTGGCATTTATAGGTTGGGGTGACTTCTTCTTATTCAATTGATAGTGAGGAATATTCTAGAGAGGATAGAGTGAGGGGATAATAAATTTCTTCTTCCTATTCTCCCTTAGTGAGTGTGGTTTGGATTATCTAGTGCTCTAAGGATAGTTCAAGTGAATTTATATCTGATCAATCGTGATTTTACAGAGGATAAATTTATTTTTCAACATAATAAGGATTGGTATCCATGACCTAAATCATGAGGACTGTTGAGTACGGATTCGTATTTGGGTATTTTTAGTCATTCTAATTAATGGGATGTATGTACTCCTCACCGAGCTACATGAAGTTGTTACATGGATCCATTTCCAATCCATTTTGGGAATCGACCGAATAAATTCCATTGACTGGGGTTTTCTTCCCTTTCATATCATAGAACTATGCAACTACATAGTGTGACTCATAGGAATTGAATTGGGATTTGATGGCATACAATGTAACATTCTACTCATTAATGATATATTTAACACACTAATGGTATGATGAAGTAATTATCACATATTGATGCAGCTAGGTCCTTCCAAGAAGAACATTTAAGGACATAATTTTTGGAAACACTAGAAATTATGAGTTAGGTATGAGGTCTCAAATCCATGTTTGGATCTTGATTTTCCCCAATGTCTTATGTTCACTTTTTTCATATCCCAAAAAGTTGTGGTGCATGGCATAAAATCATCTTCACTACAACCAAGTTGAAAATGTTTCTCTTATGGGTGGAGATTAACTCTAGAGCCATTATCAATGAAGACATTGCTTACATTGAAATCATTTACCTTTCCGGACCCATATAGGGTTTTTATGTGCCCTTGCATGATGGTATCTTTATCTCGATCTATGAAGGAGATAAATGTATGACATTCCCATCTGGGCATGATCCGGATATGGTTTCTGGTCTGTTTATGAATTATTTACTCTCGATGTGTGATAAATACTTGATGATTAGTTTCCCTTTGGAAATAATCCTATTGAATGTTCTTGGTGTCCTGGTTTTGGAGTTATTTCATGGATCACAATCATCAAGATTTACAATTTTGAAAAATAATCAAGGATGTTTATTGTTGATCATTTAGTCTTTCCTAAGATAAAATTTCATTTGATTGTCATCTTGGGGTGATAACGTTATAAGATGTCACCTCCAGTGGTTTCTGTTGAACAGGATGTATGGTAAAGTGTAGATCTCATTGTTCTCCCCACCCTCAGATATTGACATTGGATGGGGCATCACTGATGATGCAACACAACTTATGAAGCGTATGGAGGAAATCCAGTTCATGGTCTTTATTTTGCCTCTCTGATTGAGTCCACCATACAGACGTAGGGGATTCTTATTCAATTTGTTGTTGAAGCTCCCCCTATATATTAACATGGTGTGTATACCCATCATAGAGCATAGATTTAATTTTTAACTGGTGGAGAGTGGTCCAGATATTAAGAGAAATACATTGTATACATTCTTCTGAAAACATTCTTTTAATGTTGAAATGAGATGTGGTTATGGGAAAGAATATAAATAATATTTAATCCTTGACTAGTTGTCTTATCACGAGCAACCAATTGTGTTATTATTACTCTAGGGGATCCTCTACTTAGTTTTCCCATATTGTATGCTTTTTGATGATTTCATCCAGATTAGCTGGGCCAGTTGGGATTTCATTGATGCATGAATGGTGTGGGGGTGCCTCAAATGATTAATGTGGTCCTGGGATATCTGTTGGATGTGAAAGGATATATCTTTTCATCAATTTGGTTTCTATAATATCTAACCTCATCCCTCCACTATCCTTGAAATATGAAGGATTTATCGTATTTGACCTGGTGAGAGGAGGACCTTCTTGTATGTAGGAATTTTAACTGTAGGGAGGACCTTCATAGTCAATGTTGTGGTGGATAGGGATACCATCGTAGCTTATTTTCCAACCATAGATAGATTTTCTGTGACATATACCCTGGGGAGGATCTTCAGGGTGTACTACTATAAGGGTATGACCTTCTTATTGTTGGCTGTCATTAAGGGAGGACCTTTGCAATGATTTCCATTACGAAGAGGACTCCCATAATGGATTGATATCTAGATTTAGGAAGAATAACTATAGTGTTCCTCTAGGGGAGGACCTTCTAGATGAACTGAAATGAGGGGAGAACCTTTTAGTTATGTTCTTTCACTATTGGGTGGGCCTTCAAAGTGATTTTCATCTTGGGGGACTGTGATCACTACTTGATGTCCGACAGTAGAGATACTTTCTACAATGTATATCTTGGAGAGGACCGTTAACGCATAAAATAGAAATGGGAGGACCTTGTTTTTGTTGAATCTTATGGTTAGGGAGAGGGGTACCACGAAACTCAATAGGAGATCGGCTTCACTGGTCGATCATTTCTTTTCATCTATATAAGCTCCCATGGGTGCTCTGAGGGGGACCTTTAGAGTTTCTGGTAACAACATTATTGGGAGGAAAATTGTAAATTCTACTACCAATTCTATAATTTGGTAATGGGTTAATAGGATCTTGAGCCTCTCTTGATATATGCTTTATGGTGTCATGAACTCTAGCTTCCAGTAAAGGACCATGAATGTGATTTTAATTTTTCAACTACGTTTATAGCCTATCATTTTTGGGTGCTCTCTTCTAGATAATTGGGTCCACCTTTTTTTGGTAGTGAAAATCATATATGTGTCTATATTTTGTTAGTTCCCATGATATTTATGAGATACACTGATGAGAGACATGAATTATGGAAGGGATATATGCCTACCCTTGAGCGGCCCCCACGTTGGATCAGTGATCCCAAGTTCGAACGGGTTATTATTCCTGATCTAGTCTCCTTGTATTGTGTAATATGGCCAATGAACCTCATGGATTGGGGAATGTATGCATGTATGATATGGAGTGACTATCTTATTTTTTGGATGATTCACCCGAATTGGGAAGATGAGGTTTTTGTCCCGACACCTCACTTATTCCGCAAACACGATGATGTATTGACATATATGGGGATATGATCTGAAATAAATGTTCAAATCTCCAATATTTCTAGAATGTGTTCAGAAAATTATTTGTCTAGAACATGTATAAATTATAATTTTGATATTGGAGAAGTAATGTATACATGTTTCAGCCCTCCAAATGTATCTAGTGTGTAATTTCATTTCTGCTACATTAGGGCAGCGGAAGGAGCTTTCCCCTGACTTGTAATCAGGATATACTGGCTACATTCTCTAGTTTCCATCGTATTTGACCAGTGGGATTTATATTTTTAATATTTAATTTTCATCTACTCCTTTTTTTGTATTTTTATCATGATATTTACATGAATTCATAGGAATTTAACTCTGATTATATTTTCATTCCACTGTATTTGACTGGTGGGATTCCTTGTGGTACGTATAATTTTTACATTGCCTATTTATTTCCATTGTATTTAACTAGTGGGATTTATATTCCTTTGTATGTATTTGCACCTTCCAGTATCTTTCCACCCTATTTGGATGACCTACTTGGTATTCATTAATAAGAATTTGACTCTAGTAGTATCTATTTTCCAGTGTATTTGACTGATGGGTTACATGTGAATTTGCAGTTTGGTGAGACTAGCCATAGTTGGATTCCCTATATAGATTGAGGGATTCTTGCACATCAGTAGGGATTTTAATCTACCTTTAACATGCCAATCTATATTCAGGGTGCGACCAACGAGCATTGGAAGGGGTTTCCACCTGCTCAAAATGTTCCACCATATATCAGTGGTAGGCTTCAAAAGAGGGGGATGGATTGTATACTGACCCATAGCATGCCACCATGTCTATACAGTGGATCTACTCCTTAATAAATATGGTGATGACCTACTACCTGTTATATGTTCGCTGCCCTTGGTGGTCTTCCTGAGGGGCATGTGTCTGTTGGAGTTGAGGAGGGGACCTTGATGTGATATGCTCTTCAAATCAAGGATACTGGATTGCACATTGTTGAAGGTGGATTATTCTAGCAGGTCTCCTACATAAGCCTCCTGAGTAATTGGGATGAATTCACCAGTTACAACTTCATATGCCTCTCAAAGATAAGGGAGGTACTTGACACATTATAAGGATAGGCTCCTGAAATAGTTATGGACAATAAGTAGGGATTCCAAGCTCTGGACCACCATCCACTATTGTGTGGGTGAATTGTGGGATTTATGTCCTAGAGGGCATTCCATGATACCTCCATGGTTGGTAATGTACCATTTTTATGTTACTTGTTAATCAGCACATTTGAAACCCAGTGTTGAATACATTGGGTGGGCAATGGTTTCTTTCTATTCATTGAGAATCCAGTTGCATGTGTCATTGTGAACACACATGTCGGGTCAAAATTTTAGTATTCCATTTGGTTTAAGGTGTATTAGCATAATTCATGTGATATATAACATGTAAAGAATATAGAACCCCATCAAAGTTTCTTCTTTTGACCACATGTATAATTAATGATCTTTCTTGACCCTCTTCATTTTAAATGTGAAGGGGATCAATGTGGGATAACAATTCCACCTTGGTTAAGGATTCATGTTAGGTTTACCATTTTTGTTTCAACCCGATTTTCATCATAGACCCTTTTTGTTGATGATATGGTCCTATCAGGACTAGAAAATATATCTTTTCTTGTGTTTTATGGAGGAGGTGGCACTTTTCAGTGGTATTGGAAGGTTATTTTAGGGGGTTTAGTGTTTGTACAATCCGAGCGTTCTAGGAATGATGTCCTAAGATGGTCTCCAACAGGATTATTTGGGGATCCAGAAACACACAAAGACCCTTTTATACTTGATTCTTGGACCTACTTTCCAAAGACATGAACTTGTTGGATAATGATTTGGATAACAACACTAAAGGAATTACATTGGTCAAGAGGATGGAAACTGTGGCACATCATACCCTTTTAGGGGGAATTATTTCCTATTTTGGGACACTCTTATATATTTAATAAATGTTAATATGTTTTTGAATCCTTAGTTCTTTCCCAAACACATGTCCATGTATTAATCCTATGTTACAAGATCAAAAAAAAATATTCATGGTTTTGGAATCATCTATATGTATTTGAGGTTATCTATTGACGAATACATCTTTATGTATCATAGGTTCTTCATTAATGTTACCCTTTGTTGAAACATTAGGGATTCTCTTTTCTTTTTTCATGAAATTTACGATTTAGGCCATATGATGAGGCCATCTGAATTTTATCAGAATCTAGGTGTGATTGATACTATTTTGATGTTGAGTTTCAACCCCTAATATGGGATTACTATACATCCTAATGATAGGAATCAGAGACCATATAGTTTGGGTCCACTTATCTTGACATGTCGCCTTTTAAGGTCATGTGGCGAGGACCCATCCATGCAGTTTAACATCATGTAGCAAGGACAGTTAGGTGGAGGGTGCATATTCAATCTTTGATGTGGGACTTATGCCGAGATGGCCTAAGGTACCTGGAAGAAATGTAGTCTTTGGATTAAGGGTGAACATACTAGGAAAATGGTCTAGAAATTATTTGGGTCGAGTTTGGAACTTGGAGAGGCTTCCTACGTATCCTAGTTGGTTGGGAATCAAAGCCCTCTTAGTATTATATGTTGGGGCTTACGCATAAAATCTTCCCATGAGGCAGGAATGATTTGGGGCTTACATTGGTGGGGAAGGCCCTTATAAATCAGATTTGGGAATTACACCATAAAAAGGCCTTGATGAATTGGGGTTTATGATTGGGGTTATCCTTTGAGGAGGATACCCTTTGATCTTGGGCCTTTTACAGGCATCCTACATATCCCAATAATGGTGGGAATCAGAGGTCTCATAGTGCATTTCGAAAACTGGATTGTGTGGGAGTTGTTATCATCACTAGCCTTCAACCCAAATGATCCATGTATAGTATGAGAAAAAAAGAGTATCTAAAATATTCAACAAGACACACACATTCTCTTAACTACTTATGTAAACGGAGGAGGATGACGGTGAAAATGTTCGGGGTGAGAGAACCACTTCTAATGACCAAAGGGAATTTTTCTATGATGGATTCCCTTAAACCGGTTCTGAGAAAGGGGAATAGTGTTTCTTATCATCAATAGGAATAGAGATAATGATTTCCATTGTGTGTCATTGCTCCTCATCAAATTGAAAATCCAGTGATTATGCTTGACCCCTAGACTAGGGATGTTCAAATTGGTATCCCATGGTTCGAGCCCAAGTTACCATCATAATGTAAACTTATAGACATTCTAGGAGTCCGTACCATTACAGGATTACCCACATGACTCCTCATACCATGGTTATGTAAATTAATAAGGGCACACTGATGTGCATGATAGTCTTATCATATGGGTCCTATGGATTTGTAAGAGAACATGATCTAATGCCAATAGACTTCATTACAGATGGACTATGGATGAAAAGACAGGAACAGAAGGAATTGATTGGAGCCGAAGGGTTGAATACCCAATAATAAACCATTCAGTGTACCATTTTATTTTATGGTATGGGGTTCTTTCTATATAGTGTTTTTGTATGTTGGTGAAGGGGTATTCTGTGTATATTAGTGCTACACGGACAGAAATTTGAACTGTTAATCACTTTTCTATGAGTGTATGAGAATTTCCTACGTATGAATTAGGTAGGTGGGGTTGATATCTGGCCGAATACCATGATGATACATGGGGTTGAGTTCCATCCACATAGGGTTTTTTTTATGTGGAACAGTGTTCCATCATTATAAAACAATGCTATGTGGGATTCCAATTTGAAGAAGGGGAATTGGTCCTATGGTTCATGAGAAATTCATCCATGGAGGAAGATAGTACACGGTTTAGACATATTCTTATTATGTTTTCTCCTATCATGATACATGGACAGAATTACCCATGGTGAATCGCCAAAGTATTTTGTCACATATGGTGATATTCTTCATCTATTCTTTTGAAACTCTGAATTACTCTCTCCCGAGGTGTCAAATTCCTCTCCCTTTCTTTATTCCCCCTTGGGGTCCTTCTATAGAAGAATGAAAGGGATTAGTAAATGGGTCACACAAAACATTTTGTATAATCCCATGGAAGAATCACCTGACCCTTAGATGAATCGGTCAATAAAGGATCGTGGGGTTTGTGGTTCATTGAGGTAGAAATAACAGCCTTGGTCCCACAAATGACATCATTTATGGGACGCCATCTGATTCGCCTCACCTGTGAACTATCCAATTTTGTAGAAAATGGTATGTGGGGGATAAATTATCCATCTACATTCCATGAACAATGTTGTTTATAGAGAGTATGTGCTACCATTTTCCTTTTGTATACCATTTGGTTCGTGGATGGTTGGTAGTTGTACCTCCATGTAACATGGTGGTTTATGGCGGATGTTTTCCCTTCACAGTCCGGCCTTTTCCTTTCCTGATCCTGACTTCTTCATCCTTCTTCTTTGATTCTGCCTTCAAATTTTTTTCCTTCATTTGTCAAATATATGGGATCATTTTTGTTTCCCTTTTCAAAATTTTAAGGACCCAACAATAATGTATAAAGAGGGTTTATAATTATCTAATACCCACATTTAGGAAAAATGTTTTTTTTGTTTAAGACATCATCATTTAATTTAAACCATTTTTTCATTTCACATTTAATGAATCAACATAATTTTTGCATCTATAACATATTTTTATTCCTAAATGTAAATTTAACCCACTATAAAAATTATAAATTCTAATTACAAATATGAAATTCTTTTTTTAAAATTCATTTTCCAAATACGATCAAAAATAATTTTAATATAAGTCCAGAAAACGCAAAAAAAAAAGTAGAAAAATATATTTTTAATAATAAAAATGATGTTATCATTTTTATTTTCCAAATAATAATAATTATATCATTGTTAATTTTTTTAAATATATATATATATTTAATTTAATCAAATACATTATTTCATAGATATTTTTTAAATTTATGAAAATAAAAAACATATTTGAAAAAAAGATCCCTTCAATAATAGCTCTTTTAATAAAAAATCATTTTATAAATAATTATTTAAAGTTGAATATTTATTTGATAACTGTTACTTTAATTTTATCAACATATATATATTAAAAATAACCTTTTTCTATTTAATTATATTCATTAATTAAAAATAAAAATTATAAAAAAATCCAAATTCATAAAAATATAGATAATAAATAATATAAATAATATATTATATTATGTCAATAATTAAATTTTTATATCATCATAACCTCTAGTTATAAAATCCCTAAATACCAATTTTTTGACATTAAGGTATGATAATAAATAGTGGATGTTGTAGGCGGTGACTCAACTAACATGGATCATTTGGGATTTCGAGGAGCTTGAGATTCTCCAAAAAAAATCTATAATGTCATGTATATTAAAGTTCAAATTGGGATTACATTAGGTAAAACCCTAAGGATGTATCCTCTGTTCCATTCATGAAAATATGAGCCTCTGAAGGAAGACTTAGACTACCTAATTCCATTGATTTCTCAATTTTAAATATATTCCAAAATGAGTATACTATTACATATATCCACAAAATTTCATGTCCATTTAATAACTGTCACATTTTAATTAAATATTACATCTAATAAACATATAATTTATCTCATACAATCATCTTACATCTAAAGAGGGTGATATGGATATATATGACCAATGGTTACATAATCCTAATAAAGAGATGTATATATACATATATCACTACTGGAAATCTGGGCTATAGCCACGGACCTATAGCCACGGTTTTATAGAACCGTGGCTATAGGTTTTATACAGCCACGGTTTTTTTTCTACTCGTGGCTATATCCCCTCGCCCAGTTTTTTTCTCCCCCATTCCGTCGGGCTCCATCATCGCCCTCGCCCCCAAGCGTCGGGCTCCATCTCCTCGCCCTCGCCATTTCTCCTCCCCGCGGCCTCATCCTCGCCGCGGCCTCCTCCTCCACGACGCATCAACGCCGCGCCATCCTCCTCGCCATCGCCCTCCTCGCCGACGCCCTCCTCGCCGACGCCCTCCTCGCCGCGCTCTCCTCGCCGACGCTCTCCTCGCCGACGCCCTCCTCGCCGCGACCCTCCTCGCCGCGTCATCCTCCCCGCGTCATCCTCCCCGCGCCCTCCTCGCCGGCACCCTCCTCGCCGGCGCCTTCCTCGCCGCGCCCTCGTCGTCGACGCCCTCGAGGTCGACACCCCCATCGCCCTCTATTTTTTTCTCTCCCGAGTGCTGGTTATCTGCATTTTTTTATGCCTCATTTGCACCTTCGATTTCTTACACTTTCTGTTTGTCTAATTGTCAGTTTCAGTTTGCAGCAATTACAGCACATGGACGTATGTCTCTTGGGTTTTTTACTGTCAATTCCACGTGAATCATTCCATCCACATTATAGATGGGCATCATGTTGCTTTACCTGATCCATATCTCATCGTTTTGTAGTCCCAATGTTCACATGTTCTTGAATAAAAAATTCATTGTAAACTGCCTTACCTGAATGCAGGTTCTTGTTTTATCCTTCATTTTCCAGACCACTCATGCAATCCTTTTCCTGATTGCTTAAGATCCATGTTTCTATTTTACATAGTTGACTCCACCTGGGTTAAGGTTTTTTTATATGTTTTTTTATGTTTTTTTATGTTTTTTTTGGTTTTCATTGTTAAAATGCAGAAATCAATCGATTGCCTTTCTAGAGCTGAACACATCTCACTGTTTGTTTTTTCATGTTCAGAGTGTCACGGATCATCAAGGTGGAGGCCTTTGTCAAGCCAGAAATCGAGTTGAAACGTTTGTACCAGCTTGTCGAGTCAAAGGATGGAATCCCTATTTGGATAAAGATGATGGATAGATCAACCCCCAATATGGATTACCAGGCATGGCAGAGAGATCCTGAGGTGGCTATTCCCTAGCTTTCAGTTTTTTGAATTATTGTTTTAGACTGATCAAGTGTTCTTGCTGCCAACTGAATTAAGTTGGCTGTGAGCTTGATCAGCAGTGGCATCCTGCTCAACAAGTTGTTGCTGAGAAATAATCACACTTGATTGATATCGAGTGATGAGTTCACTTGATTTGACTGTTTCCCCGTTATACAAGTCGTCTCTGATTTGATCAGTTATCAAACCTTCTAGTAATAGTTCCGGTTGGCTGAGCACACTGTTTTCTAAAATATCTGAACATGAAATCTCCTTAATCACTTTCTTTGTCTCTTGTGTTTTTGATTGTGCTTTACCTTTGATGAGTTTAGATGGGTCCTCCTCAATACCAAACTAGAACTATCTTTGAGGATGCTACACCTGAGTTGGTGAGGGATTTTTTTTGGGAAGACGAATTTCGTTCCAAATGGGATGACACTCTCATCCATTCTGCAATTATAGAAGAATGCCCCTCCACAGGATCCATGGTTGTGCAATGGGTAAGGAAGGTGAGGAGACTCTTCCTTTAGAAAATAGGATTTATTTAGAATACTGAATCCTCTTGCCTATCTTATGCGGTACTGTGTGATGATGCAGTTTTCATGTTTTTGGAGTGACAGAGAATACATTATTGGTCGTCGAATATGGGAATCAGAGAAATCATATTACTGTGTGACAAAGGTAAGGGTAAAAAAAACTTTCTAATGACTTGACGATATTGTGGCAGCCACAACTTGGCTTATGACGTGAAATATTTATGAACATGACCGAATAAATTTGAACTTTAATGGATCTGTGCTTAATTTAATGATTTGCTTGTTATGATCTTTTAAAGTGTTTACAAAATTAAACATGGTTTCGAAGTCATGGCATTTCAGTGTATGAAATGGATTTGCATTTCCATTTGGAAGGCTCTTTAGTGAATCAAAGGAAATGCAAGATGGTCATAATCTTGTGTGAATTGAGAACTAACCTAAGCTAAGTATTTACAGTTTTGATAATGTTTTGTATTTGAACAATCAGTTGCACTTGAATTCATAGGGAAACCCAACTATAGAATTGACATGGTAACTTGAGTACTTGTACAAGCGCTAGAAGCACTTTTCACCAAGTATCGTCATACACAGTCTTAGGCTTTGCTTATAATGCAGCAAGTTAGAGGTGGCAGTTGGGTTCATGTGTCAGGTCCGTATTGGGGTTGGCAATCCCATGAACCCATTAAACTCAACAGTAACCTGATCCATTTAATTAAACGGGTTGACCCAACTCAATCCATTTATAAAGGGGTCAAGCCTAACCTGACCTGCCAACTTTTTTAGCTTTTAATATATAAAATAAATTGGATCAAAATTATCACTTCTAGTTTAAACTGTTGCGTGCAATGTCACTGATGATAGCATCAAACGGTTTGTTATGTTTGATTACACTATTTTTATGGGGTTTAAAATTCTTCCTAAATTCTCTCTTCTCCATTTAATGTTTCAGGGGGTGCCTTACCCTTCCATCAAAAGATGCAGCAAGCCAAAATGTGGCGATATGTACTATTCCAGCTGGTGCATCAGGGCAGGTAAATCACATTGTTGTTGACATCAGCTCTGCTACCACTAAAAGGTTTAAACTTTCAGACCCTGTTTGGTTTTTGGAATATGGGTTGATGGAATGGAGATTACACTATTCTACTGACCAAACGGGGCATATGCACGCCATTGAAGTTTTCCATCTCTGTATCCTGATGTGTGAATCAGTGGAATCGAGGAAAGGTGATAGACGGCCCACAATGTCTGAGGTACTGCTCTTCCACCATGAGACGTTCTATGATTGATCGTACCCACCAGAGTTCTGTACATTGGATGATGCTGATCATTTTTTATTCTACCACAGAGGTTTCTTTTTGCTGTTTATACATACATTGTTAGGTTTTGTTTGATTGGGTGTGATTTTTGATTGTTGTAGTTGAATTAATTAAAACAGAACAAGCTTTCTATTTTTAGTTTGTCTTTTCAATTGACAATATCATTGTATTTTTTAACAATAGTTCCATTTTTCTATATTAATGATGTCCAGCAGGGGTAAATATGCAGGGGGAGTCCAGTGTCCAGGGGGGAGTCTAGTGTCCAGTAGGGGTAAATATGATTTGGGCATCCCAAGAACTAGTTTCCAGGGGGGAGTCCAGTGTCCAGCAGGGGTACAAGGGGCCTGGTAGGGGGTGGGGGGGGAGAGTATGGGTCCAGTGTCCAGCAGGGGTCCAGTGTCCATCAGGGGTAAATATGCAGGGGGAGTCCAGTGTCCAGGGGGGAGGGAGGGGGGCTGTCCAGCCTCGACACATTATTATCACTATCTATTAAAATCCAGTTTTAAGTAATATTCGATTTTGATGATAATTTGTAGTGAGTTAGAGGAGGCCAAGCAATTAGTTCACTTTTGAGATCCATCATTATGAAAGAACAAATCGTATTTAAATTTAGCATCTCTGAAGCAATTGCTCTCTCTCTGATGGTCTCATTCATGCAAAGTGATTGAGGATGTTATCATTGATTGGAGAGCTCCTTTGGAAGCACATGTTCGGTCTCCCCTCTTACATGTGTATGCATAGGTAGGCATATACATATATAAGTTCCCCCTTTATATACTCCTGCTCAAACTATTGCACTGAATCCTTATTTTAAGCATTCCTTATTGGCATTTTGGCCCAATTAGATGCTATTTTTCGTCAGAGATATGTGTGTGTGGCTACATGTAATAATTTTGAAGTAAAAGTAAATAATGATTTGTGTGTTCAGTGTTGGGTGGGTCTGGTCTGGGGAAGGTGTGCGGGCTCGTGTAGGGATGTAGGGGGAGGCTAGTGTGCAGGGGTGTAGTGCAGTGCAAAGAGAGAGGGAGGCCGGATCTGGTGTGAAGGGGGGAGAGGGACCAGTGCAGGGGTGCAGGGGGAGGCTGGCGTGCAGGGGTGCTGGTGTCAGGGGTGCAGGGGGGGGGGGCTGGCAGGGGGACAAGCAGGGGGCAGGGGGGGGGGGGCTGGCAGGGGGGCTGGGGGTAGCAGGGGGTGGGGGGGGGGGGGGGTCTGTCCTGGGGGGTCTGGGTTTGGGGGGAGGGGTCTGTCCATGGGGGTCTAGGGGGTCCAGTGGGGGGGGGGCTGGTGCTGGTGGGCTGGGGAGGGGGGACAGGTGCAGGTGGGCAGGGGGGGACTAGCAGGGGGCAGGGGGGCTGGCAGGGGGAAAAGCAGGGGGTGGCAGGAAGCAGGGGGCAGGGGGGGGGGGGGGGTGCTGGCAGGGGGACAAGCAGGGGGCAGGGGGGGGGGGGGGGCTGGCAGGGGGCAGGGGGTGGGGGTTGGGGGGGGACAAGCAGGGGGCAGGGGGGGCTGGCAGGGGGACAAGCAGGGGGCAGGGGGGGTGGGGCTGGCAGGGGGGCTGGGGGTAGCAGGGGGTGGGGGGGGTCTGTCCTGGGGGGTCTGGGTTTGGGGGGAGGGGTCTGTCCATGGGGGGTCCAGTGGGGGGGGGGGGGCTGGTGCTGGTGGGCTGGGGAGGGGGGACAGGTGCAGGTGGGCAGGGGGGACTAGCAGGGGGCAGGGGGGGGCTGGCAGGGGGTGGCAGCCATGTCACAACACATGTATAAGCCATCAATCTACCCTTTCCGCTGATAAATGAATGTACAGAATTTTATCCTTTTTGTATCTTTTTACATCATGTTTTTCCATTTTCATTCATTTTCATTTATAATTTATGATACATGATCTGATTTTTTAACATATTTTTATCTACTTTTCATTATTATCTATCACAAAAGCTATAATTTTAACATATTTTAACTAAAATTTGCATGGATGTGACTGATGTCAATATGCAAATTCAAGACAATCACTTCTCTGTTTCACTATTTTTGTTGCAATAAAATGATACTCATGTACAGTTTTTTTTACATTTGTCATTTGTTCATTGCAATTCAACAACTTCTGGACTGATTTGTGGACTATAGTTTTAGATTTGTAGGAGGAAAAATAGGGAAAGCACCTCTCTCCAGAAATATGTGCTATAGAAAAAATCAAGATCCTCTTGGAACAAGTAGAGGAACTTCGAGAAGTAGGAACATTGGATGTAGCATAGCCACAACTAGGAAATGTGTAGAGGAACTTCCAACACAAAATTGTTAATCAGTTCTCTATAATTTGCATTTCTATTGATTCAGGTAAATACTTCATCCTCTATAATTTCTATATTTATTAACCCTGTCAAGATTTTTGTATCATCACTCTTAGTGTCTTAGGTGAAATACTCAGTTCTCTATAATTTGAATCTCTATTGTTTCAGGTAAATACTTATTCCTCTGTAATTTCATAAACTTATTAACTCTGTCAAGAATTCTATATCATTTATCTCTATTGCGGTTTGTTGTGTTTTTTTGTATCTATATTTTTCTTTCAAGTCATATTGAGTTATCTATGATCAATCTATTCATCTTTGAGTTGTATTTATCTTTGGAATAGGGTGAGCGTGTCAAGCTAATAGGATACAGTGTTTTCGGTATTAAAAAACTATATATTTTTCAATTAATTCCACTGCCTTATGACGCTTCACTTTTTTTTATTATTCTTCTCTTTTCTGGCCTGCATCAAATTCCAATTAATCTTTGAACACTAATACTTTGATTGTAGAAAAAAAAAAATATATATTTCAGCATGTATTTTATTTCTTGTCTTCATGGTTGAGAATTATGTTTTAGTGATCTGGAACTTATATCTTTAGGGGGCTTGGAGAGTATAAACTCACAGGCTGCACCTATGGATGAGGACTAGCAGGGGGCAGGGGGGGCTGGAAGGGGGGACTAGCAGGGGGCAGGGGGGGGGGGACTAGCAGGGTTAGTTTGGTTAGGGACCCATTAGTTACTTTATATCGATTCTAGAGATAGTGTCCTATTAATCTAGAGCCAGAACATTCGTAAAGGCTCTGTCCAATTTGGAAGCAACCACTTTATTGTGATGTCTTCTATACCAGGTGTATTTCGCACCAGTGAGATTAATTTCAATAAGATTGTTTCCCTTGATCGAGTCTCTCGTGGAGATAGAGGCGTGAGATGGGCCAATTTTTTCACTAGAATTAAGAATAACATAAAGTCTCCCATAAGAAACCAGGGGGCATTCGTGTTAGTTCCTAAATAAGAGAAGTCATTCCAAAGAATTATTCATTCTTGGTATTTATTCTTAGCATAAACAAAGGAGTAGTAAATACGAGTACCATCAATAGTAAAGGTGCAAGTGAGAATCTGACCAGAGAGGGGGGTGTCCAGACAGGGGGGGTCCAGACATGGCGGAGGGGACTGGTAGTCTACACATACCCATATCATCCTATTTGAAACTATGTGGAAGATGTTGCCCCGCGGATGTCGCTGGACCGGGCCAACACGTTGTGGTCACGCTGCGGTCATGCCGCGGTCACGCCGCGGTCAAGCCGTGGTCACGCCGCGGTCACGCCGCGGTCACGCCGCGGTCACGCCGCGGTCACGCCGCGGTCACGCCGTGGTCACGCCGCGGTCACGCCGCGGTCACGCCGCGGTCACGCCGCGGTCACGCCGCGGTCACGCCGTGATTTGGCCCTGCTCCAGGACGACACCCTGCGGCGGTTACTCCTCAGAGAAACATTGAATGGTTAGCTCTAATTTTTCGTATTTCCTCATTCCTAAACTATATCTCCTCTCAGCGCTGCCTCTCATCCATCTTTCCACAAAACGTGCATAGCAGGTGGTACAAAGGCTCAATTCAACTGAAAACATTGGTTTGGAATTGTTTGACATATTTTATTGTACATGTATCACATAATATTTGTTCGGTAATTCTTCTTTTTCCTCATCCTCTTCACATGTTGTCCGAACCAGATCATCCTCATCCTCTGCACATGTCGTCTGAACCGGATCAGCCTGTTGTGATGAAAATTCAATGTCTGCTTTTGACTGAATTTCACACCAAACCAAGAGATAATAAATGAGTCAAACAATCAGACAAATGGTTTAGGTTCTTTTTCCTCTGCTCACTACACCTATGACTCTAAAACTCTGGATGCCACCGGCACTGCTATAAAAACCAGAAAACTCTCCACTAATCTAAACGTCATTCATACCACTGGTTGTCCTATAAAAAGTAGGAATCCTCATATTAGTCTAAAGTCTATTTAGGCTAAGGCACAAACAAAACACACTAACATTGATAAACAAGGTACCTTGACACTGGAACCTATAAAACATACAAAAGGAAGCACAACCTCTGTACAAGACCCCACGCTAATGCAGGCACATTTTGAACCCATCGGGCAGAAGCCCCTTCCATTTGATCTGGACGCTATCAAGATGCAGAATATAGATGATTCAAAGGACCCAGGTACACCTACTCTTCATTCTATTAATTTAACTTTTGTTGGTGCTAAATCTGTAGATAATATGAACTATTATGAACAGCATGTATCCCTGTTATCTAACCAAAATATCATTTCTTTGATGCTATATAACATGAACATTACAAACTCAATTAAGAATGCTTCAAGAAATGAACCAATAAAGAAGAACTCTGTCATACCTAACAATGAAGAGGAACAGAACACTAATAATAACAATGTTCATGACATTAGAATGTATTTTAGAATTAAAGGCTCTGAAGAAAAGGAAAAATGCAGGGGGGCTGGCAGGGGGACAAGCAGGGGGCATGGGGGGGGCTGGCAGGGGGCAGGGGGGCTGGCAGGGGCAGGGGGGGGCTGGCAGGGGCCGGGGGGGGGGGGGGTAGCAGGGGCCGGGGGGGGGGGGGGGGCTGGCAGGGGGACAAGCAGGGGTGTGGCAGGGGGGGTGCTGGCAGGGGGACAAGCAGGGGGGTGGAAGGGGGGGACTAGCAGTGGGCAGGGGGGGACTAGCAGGGGGGTGTCTGGGGGCAGGGGGGACTGGCAGGGGGGTGGCAAGGGGGGACAAGCAGTGGGGAGGGGTGTCCAGGCAGGGGGGACTGGTAGGGGGCAGGGGGGGGGCTGGCGGGGGGGGACTAGCAGGGGGGGCTGGCAGGGGGACAAGCAGGGGGCAGGGGGGGGCTGGCAGGGGGACAAGCAGGGGGGCTGGCAGGGGGACAGGGGGGGGGGGCTGGCAGGGGGCAGGGGGGGCTAGCAGGGGGCAGGGGGGGAGGGACTAGCAGGGGGAGGGGGGGACTAGCAGGGGGCAGGGGGGTGTCCAGGCAAGGGGGACTGGCAGGGGGACAAGCAGGGGGCAGGGGGGGCTGGCAGGGGGCAGGGGGGGCTAGCAGGGGCAGGGGGGAGGGACTAGCAGGGGGAGGGGGGGACTAGCAGGGGGCAGCGGGGGAGGGGTGTCCAGGCAGGGGGGACTGGTAGGGGGGTGGGGGCTGGCAGGGGGACAAGCAGGGGGCAGGGGGGGCTGGCAGGGGGACAAGTAGGGGGTAGGGGGGGCTGGCAGGGGGCAGGGGGGGGGGTGGCAGGGGGACAAGTAGGGGGCAGGGGGGGCTGGCAGGGGGCAGGGGGGACTGGCAGGGGGGGACTGGCAGGGGGTGGCAGTGGGGGACTGGCAGGGGGTGGCAGGGGGGTGTCCAGACGGGGGGGGGGGGGGGGTGCCCAGACAGGGGGGGGGGGTGTCCAGACATGGGGGAGGGGACTGGTAGTCTACACATACCCATATCATCCTATTTGAAACTAAGTGGAAGATGTTACCCCGCGGATGTCGCTGGACCGGGCCAACACATTATGGTCACGCTGCGGTCACGCTGCGGTCACGCCGCGGTCACGCCGCGGTCACGCCGCGGTCACGCCGCGGTCACGCCGCGGTCACGCCGCGGTCACGCCGCGGTCACGCCGCGGTCACGCCGCGGTCACGCCGCGGTCTCGCCGCGGTCACGCCGCGGTCACGCCGTGGTCACGCCTCGGTCACGCCGCGGTCACACCGTGATTTGGCCCTGCTCCAGGACGACACCCTGCGGCGGTTACTCCTCCTTAGAGATACATTGAATGGTTAGCTCTAATTTTTCGTATTTCCTCATTCCTAAACTATATCTCCTCTCAGCGCTGCCTCATCCATCTTTCCACAAAACGTGCATAGCAGGTGGTACAAAGGCTCAATTCAACTGAAAACATTGGTTTGGAATTGTTTGACATATTTTATTGTACATGTATCACATAATATTTGTTCGGTAATTATTTTTTTTCCTCATCCTCTTCACATGTTGTCCGAACCAGATCATCCTCATCCTCTGCACATGTCGTCTGAACCGGATCAGCCTGTTGTGATGAAAATTCAATGTCTGCTTTTGACTGAATTTCACACCAAACCAAGAGATAATAAATGAGTCTAACAATCAGACAAATGATTTAGGTTCTTTTTCCTCTGCTCACTACACCTATGACTCTAAAACTCTAGATGCCACCGGCACTGCTATAAAAACCAGAAAACTCTCCACTAATCTAAACGTCATTCATACCACTGGTTGTCCTATAAAAAGTAGGAATCCTCATATTAGTCTAAAGTCTCTTTAGGCTAAGGCACAAACAAAACACACGAACATTGATAAACAAGGTACCTTGACACTGGAACCTATAAAACATACAAAAGGAAGCACAACCTCTGTACAACACCCCACGCTAATGCAGGCACATTTTGAACCCATCGGGCAGAAGCCCCTTCCATTAGATCTGGACGCAATCAAGATGCAGAATATAGATGATTCAAAGGACCCAGGTACACCTACTCTTCATTCTATTAATTTAACTTTTTTTGGTGCTAAATCTGTAGATAATATGAACTATTATGAACAGCCTGTATCCCTGTTATCTAACCAAAATACCATTTCATTGATGCTATATAACATGAACATTACAAACTCAATTAAGAATGCTTCAAGAAATGAACCAATAAATAAGAACTCTGTCATACCTAACAATGAAGAGGAACAGAACACTAATAATAACAATGGTCATGACATTAGAAGGTATTTTAGAAATAAAGGCTCTGAAGAAAAGGAAAAATGCAGGGGGGCTGGCAGGGGGGGCTGGCAGGGGGACAAGCAGGGGGCATGGGGGGGGGGGGGCTGGCAGGGGGACAAGCAGGGGGCAGGGGGCTGGCAGGGGCAGGGGGGGGGGCTGGCAGGGGCAGGGGGGGCTGGCAGGGGCCGGGGGGGGGGGGGGGGGGGGCTGGCAGGGGGACAAGCAGGGGTGTGGCAGGGGGGTGCTGGCAGGGGGACAAGCAGGGGGGTGGCAGGGGGGGGACTAGCAGGGGGCAGGGGGGGACTAGCAGGGGGTGTCAGGGGGCAGGGGGGACTGGCAGGTGGGTGGCAAGGGGGGACAAGCAGGGGGAGGGGTGTCCAGGCAGGGGGGACTAGTAGGGGGCAGGGGGGGCTGGCGGGGGGGACTAGCAGGGGGGCTGGCAGGGGGACAAGCAGGGGGCAGGGGGGGGCTGGCAGGGGGACAAGCAGGGGGGGCTGGCAGGGGGACAGGGGGGGGGGGGGGCTGGCAGGGGGCAGGGGGGGCTAGCAGGGGGCAGGGGGGAGGGACTAGCAGGGGGGAGGGGGGGGGGACTAGCAGGGGGCATGGGGGTGTCCAGGAAAGGGGGACTGGCAGGGGGACAAGCAGGGGGCAGGGGGGCTGGCAGGGGGACAAGCAGGGGGGGCTGGCAGGGGGACAGGGGGGGGGGGGCTGGCAGGGGGCAGGGGGGGCTAGCAGGGGGAAGGGGGGAGGGACTAGCAGGGGGAGGGGGGGGACTAGCAGGGGGCAAGGGGAGGGGGGAGGGGTGTCCAGGCAGGGGGGACTGGTAGGGGGGGTGGGGGCTGGCAGGGGGACAAGCAGGGGGCAGGGGGGGCTGGCTGGGGGACAAGTAGGGGGTAGGGGGCTGGCAGGGGGCAGGGGGGTGGCAGGGGGACAAGTAGGGGGCAGGGGGGCTGGCAGGGGGCAGGGGGGACTGGCAGGGGGGGACTGGCAGGGGGTGGCAGTGGGGGGCTGGCAGGGGGTGGCAGGGGGGGTGTCCAGACAGGGGGGGGTGTCCAGACAGGGGGGGGGGGTGTCCAGACAGGGGGGGGGGTGTCCAGACATGGGGGAGGGGACTGGTAGTCTACACATACCCATATCATCCTATTTGAAACTAAGTGGAAGATGTTGCCCTGCGGATGTCGCTGGACCGGGCCAACACGTTGTGGTCACGCTGCGGTCACGCTGCGGTCACGCCGCGGTCACGCCGCGGTCACGCCGCGGTCACGCCGCGGTCACGCCTCGGTCACGCCGCGGTCACGCCGCGGTCACACCGTGATTTGGCCCTGCTCCAGGACGACACCCTGCGGCGGTTACTCCTCCTTAGAGAAACATTGAATGGTTAGCTCTAATTTTTCGTATTTCCTCATTCCTAAACTATATCTCCTCTCAGCGCTTCCTCATCCATCTTTCCACAAAACGTGCATAGCAGGTGGTACAAAGGCTCAATTCAACTGAAAACATTGGTTTGGAATTGTTTGACATATTTTATTGTACATGTATCACATAATATTTGTTCGGTAATTCTTCTTTTTCCTCATCCTCTTCACATGTTGTCCGAACCAGATCATCCTCATCCTCTGCACATGTCGTTTGAACCGGATCAGCCTGTTGTGATGAAAATTCAATGTCTGCTTTTTACTGAATTTCACACCAAACCAAGAGATAATAAATGAGTCTAACAATCAGACAAATGGTTTAGGTTCTTTTTCCTCTGCTCACTACACCTATGACTCTAAAACTCTGGATGCCACTGGCACTGCTATAAAAACCAGAAAACTCTCCACTAATCTAAACGTCATTCATACCACTGGTTGTCCTATAAAAAGTAGGAATCCTCATATTAGTCTAAAGTCTCTTTAGGCTAAGGCACAAACAAAACACACTAACATTGATAAACAAGGTACCTTGACACTGGAACCTATAAAACATACAAAAGGAAGCACAACCTCTGTACAAGACCCCACACTAATGCAGACACATTTTGAACCTATCGGGCAGAAGCCCCTTTCATTAGATCTAGACGCTATCAAGATTCAGAATATAGATGATTCAAAGGACCCAGGTACACCTACTCTTCATTCTATTAATTTAACTTTTGTTGGTGCTAAATCTGTAGATAATATGAACTATTATGAACAGCCTGTATCCCTGTTATCTAACCAAAATACCATTTCGTTGATGCTATATAACATGAACATTACAAACTCAATTAAGAATGCTTCAAGAAATGAACCAATAAAGAAGAACTCTGTCATACCTAACAATGAAGAGGAACAGAACACTAATAATAACAATGGTCATGACATTAGAAGGTATTTTAGAAATAAAGGCTCTGAAGAAAAGGAAAAATGCAGGGGGGCTGGCAGGGGGCAGGGGGGGGGGGCTGGCAGGGGGCAGGGGGGGGCTGGCAGGGGGACAAGCAGGGGGCAGGGGGGGTGGCTGGCAGGGGGGGTGCTGGCAGGGGGCAGGGGGGGGGGGGGGGGGGGCTGGCAGGGGGACAAGCAGGGGGCAGGGGGGGGGGGGGGCTGGCAGGGGGACAAGCAGGGGGCATGGGGGGCTGGCAGGGGCAGGGGGGCTGGCAGGGGGACAAGCAGGGGGGGACTAGCAGGGGCAGGGGGGTGGCAAGGGGGGACAAGCAGGGGGGAGGGGTGTCTAGGCAGGGGGGACTGGTAGGGGGCAGAGGGGGGGGGGGGGCTGGCGGGGGGGACAAGCAGGGGGCAGGGGGGGCTGGCAGGGGGCAGGGGGGGCTAGCAGGGGGCAGGGGGGACTAGCAGGGTGGAGGGGGGGGGGGACTAGCAGGGGGCAGGGGGGGTGTCCAGGCAGGGGGGACTGGTAGGGGGCAGGGGGGGCTGGCAGGGGGACTAGCGGGGGGGGGGGGGGGGGGGGCTGGCAGGGGGACAAGCAGGGGGCAGGGGGGGGGGGCTGGCAGGGGGCAGGGGGGGACTAGCAGGGGGAGGGGTGACTAGCAGGGGGGAGGGGTGTCCAGGCAGGGGGGACTGGTAGGGGGCAGGGGGGCTGGCAGGGGGACTAGCAGGGGGGGCTGGCAGGGGGACAAGCAGGGGGCTGGCAGGGGGTGGGGTGGGGGGGGGGGGCTGGCAGGGGGCAGGGGGGGGGGGCTGGCAGGGGTGGCAGGGGGGGGGGGGCTGGCAGGGGGACAAGTAGGGGGCAGGGGGGGCTGGCAGGGGAACAAGCAGGTGGGTGGGGTGCTGGCAGGGGGACAAGCAGGGGGGACTGGCAGGGGGGGGTGGCAGTGGGGGGGACTGGCAGGGGGTGGCAGGGGGTATTTTTTTTATGGATTTGGACACCCTATAGCCACGGTTTTAAACCGTGGCTATTGGTTTATTTCCACAGCTTTTAACCGTGGCTATAGACATAATGCCACAGTTCAAAACCGTGGCAATATATTCTGTCCGGACTTTAGTATAGCCACGGTTTGGAACCATGGCTATAGGCCTAGGCCTATAGCCACGCCAAACTTAGCCACGGTTCGAGGAACCGTGGCTATTACCTATAGCCACGGTTTGAGGGCCCATAGCCACGGTTCTAAACTGTGGCTATAGCCCGAATTTCCAGTAGTGTATATTTATATATTTAATGATCATATTAAATTCCAATATATAAATTTATATAATTCATGAAAGTCATTCATCCTGTATATTATTTATATTAAAAATATTTTTAACATTTTATCAAAAAAATATTTCTCTATATTTATTATTGGTGGTATAATACTCAAAGAAGACTAGGATGAGGAATGTTTCAATATTTTTCTAATTTTATTCACTTTCGATATTATGTACTTTTTTAATTTTCTAATTATTTTTTATTTATCCATCTTTTATTAACTTTCATTTTTGAAATAATTTAATTCCGTAATAATAAAATGTAAACTTTAGATTGATGTTGTGTAAAAGATATGCTATCATATATTTAAAGGAAATTTTACATTATGACATTGGGGTGTTACATATATAAAGAACATTTGTTTTAATAATGATGATATTTTGGAATCATATTCATAAAGATTAAATCCTTCAACAAGTTTTCAAACTCCATAACATGACAACATAAAATTTTATGATGTTAATTACCTTTTTATCTAAATAAAATTCCATCTAATTTTATTATCATTAATTTTATTATACATACTTTATCCAATAATTTTATTGAGATCGTTTCGGAAACTCATTATATTATTTATTTACTAACACAACTAAATCATCTTTAAGAAGTGAAGTGATATTCAAATTTTTTGTTAGTAACTAAATGTGAATGATTACATTTCTCTTTTCTGATATATCCTAAATTTATATAGAATAATGTTACACTCATATTAAATTTTAAATAATATAATATTGTATTTATTACTTTTTGGACTTATGTAAGTCTAAATTACCTCAAACATTTCTTATAAATTATATTCTTTTTAGAATATGATGATATGACATACAACCTCTTTTTTGGTAAGAATAGAAAAATTATTTCATTATGTGGAAATATTTAAGAAAAAACCTATTTGTTTTCAATCAAATATGTTATTACACATGATTTGATAACTTTAACGAAATGATTATTTTATTATTTAAAATATAACCCTCATAGGTTAGGGGTCATATACCTTAAATATTAATAAAAAATATAATTAAATATTTAATCTTGGATGAAATATTTTTATCAATATAGAAATTTAATGTATGTTTTATAATATAATGTATTATAAACCATTTATATCAAAGACATCATCTCATATTTCTCAAAAACCATTTTCATGAAAAATAAATTCTCTTATCATATAAGAGATATGATATTAATACACACACCCTTCTTTGTGATAAATTCGATCTTGATATATTCTTTTGTGTCCAAATCTAGATTCAACAACCATTTTATTCATCAATTGAATACAAAATATAATCTATATAAATTCCTTCATTTATTTTTTACTCCTATGTCTTGAAAAATATTTTAACATATAAATTTATTAGAATATACCCATATAAATTATAAATTGTCCATATAACATTATTACCATCGGTATACTTTCTAGATAGGTTCATATAACCCTTTAGGTATCTCAAAAAATTATATACTATAAAAATAATTATCTTACCTCCTAATTTTTTTGATTACATGATAATGGTTATCTATTGTAAATACTAAAACTTCTTCGTATAGATTAAACATTTATCCTATATTATGGCCAACAAATCATAACAACCCAAACATCATATCTCTATTTCATCGACAATCAAAAACATGATAAAATAGGGTAAATTTTTATTTAACTAATTCATATAATAATAAAAATTCTAATGATGATTATATAATGAATTCAATAACTATAAAAAACCTTAATGTAACACTAGAGTCACTACAAGTCATTATAATATCAATCATATTTTGAGAAATTAATAGAGACTAGTATTCCATAAACTAAAAAGAATATAATGACTTTGAAACCTCATTTGAATCTATCTATATTTATCATAATTATCCATATTATATATCTTAATAACATCAATTATTGATAGGCCAATAATATTTTACTCAAACACATATCATTTTCTCCTAGCTTATGAACGATTATTATTTTTCATAAAAAAAATAAATTCCATACATTAGTATTCTCATTATTTTATGATCAGTCTGAAATATATTTTTGGAAAAAATTGATTCCAATATTTCTACAATATAATGTATTATATAATTATTACTGTTTACATTCATTTAATAAGGAGTTATATTGAATGTGTTTCCATTACAATAAAAACACAATTTGAAATAAATAAACTCCATTAGTTGGTCCTGATCTATATTTCACTTTGAAACTGGTTTTATTTGGAATTCCTTGCACCCAATGGCTATTTAGGTAATCCATTATGAAAATAATTTAATATATTATTCATGGATGGTTGAGAGGAAATTTTTTTTACCAATACATCAAATAGACCAACTAAACTCAATTCTTCTTTGTATCCTTCATATGAGTTTCTAATAATTGTATAACCCTAATAATGTTTACAATAATGTGGCACCTAACTCTTAGGGACACCTCATACATCTATTACTTACATTAGATAATCTATAAGAACCCAAAATAGGAAAAGACTACCTAGTTAGAAGACCACAGTTTTGAAAATGTTTTTACTTAATGGAATATGAAAATTTTATTTTTATTCAAGACGATTAATGTCACCATATTATATCATGAAATCCCTTGATGTGTATGCTTACTTATAATGATTTTGTTTTGAATCCTATTTATTTTAACAAGATATTGTTTAGAACCATCTTAATGTGTAAGTCATAAGACAAATCAAATCATGTGTTACTAAACAAAATTAAAAACCAAATATATTCACACAAATACAAATACATCGCATGAATAAGTTACTTGATTCTTTTTTATTGTTTCTTTGAATCTTTTGAAATGAAATATCCCTCTTGTGTATGCATGGAGATATATATTCCTAACACCAAATTTTTTGGATATTGAATTAACATATATTCTAGATAGTAGTCTAACAAAAAGTCCATCAATGAGAGGTAACTTTACTAAATATATACCTTAGTTCTATAAAAATAATAACATCTAATATGTATAAACTGTAGTTAACTTTCTAATTCAATATCATAACATAGTACTAGTCAAATTAGAGGAAGAATAAACCTTAATATATTATCATTCATGGCATGTAAATTCTTATATGCACATATGATAACTTATAGAAGAATTATGACACATTAATATATAACATGAAACCATTGTTAATATAATTATTATATTTATGAATAATGAAAGTAATAAAAATAAATAAATAATCAATTGATATATTTAATCATGTGATAAAACAATAAATAACTATTCATAACTCTTGAAAATATATAAACTTTATTACTTATCCCATTATTATAAACATTTCAAAAGTATATAAAAATAAAAAATAAATATTTATTTCTCATATGAAATCCTTTATATTATCCATTTATAGAGAATGTGTGCAAATATGTTATATTAAAAATATAAACATTCTACATATAAACTATTCATATAATATGTAAATATTTATAATATAACTTATTTAATATTATTTAAACAATGATCATACCAACTATAAAAACTCCATTAGATATGTTGAATAAATTTCTCAAATAATTCATAATTTTAATATTTCATGTTAAATAGTTAAGAAATATTCAAAATTTAAATAAAAACTCTCTTATATTTTCAATTTTTATATAAATTATAAACACATAATAATTTAAACTTATAATTTTAGACATAAATATTTTATATCGAAGTTATAAAAAATGCCTTTTAATTTCAAAATGTGTTTATATAGGGGCCAAAAAATTTCTTACATTACTATTACATCATTTTTAATACACACAACATAATAGTCATACATATTTATGATCCAAAGATTTAGTGACCTTATAAAATTATTCTTATACATAATTTATACATAATAAAACTTATAAATTATTTAAATTATTGTTATCTATCCTTCCAAATTTGTCATGATCTCTTTAGTACTTATATTCACTTAAGGATATACATCAAATAAAGGGGTGAGATAAAAGCCCAGTAAGGGGAGAAAAAGGGACATTAATCAATAGTACATGGATGATAATATTCAATATCATCATATAATAATAAAATTAAAATCATAAACATAATGATGGAAACATTTGATAATGTCATGGAATTTGGGATGTAGTTAATAATAAAACATCCTAATATAGTGATCAAATGCCACATATATATGTGAACAAAGAAAACATAATGTTCCCGCAAAAAATATCTATATAATAATAAAAGCATAAATGTTAAAAAAAGAATCAAATTCACACATAATAAATCTAATATCATGTGATATATCACATTATGATATACAATAGAGGGATATAAAATTCTGTTCCCACAAATTGCATCATAAAATTTTAATGACCAAGAATGCCACTTGGAAGGATAGAAATCATAGTAATGAAATAACCCATTGAAAGGAAAGGGTTTCTTGGAATATTTCACATATAATACATCATGAAATTGAATTTAGTATTTCCAGATGAATTTAGTACATCATATATTTTTATAAAAAAATAAATTTTTTATTTTAAAGGAGAAACAACTCAAGAAGATTCAAGAGATGTTTCATAAATTGATTTATTTTTTGAAAAAGCATTGTAAATGGTTTAGAAAACATTTAATAAGGGTAGAAACATTTATATCCCTAAAATAAAATAGAAATAATATTTAAAGGATACAATTTTTGATATTATTGTCACAAACATTCTAAATTCAATGTCAAGAAATAGATATCCCAAAAGAATGGATTAGTATAGAAGATCCCCTTACCTTAAATCCTTATTTATTTCATCGATTTTCTGTGTCCTGAATGATAAAAATAAATATATTAAAACATTTAACTAGAATTGAATTATTTTAAATTTTTCACTACTTATTTATTAGAAACATTGATTATATTTCATAATTCCCATCATTAATGTGAAACATTTTGATATCATGTTTCCTTAAAAAATATCATTATTCATTGAATTTTATATTTTTTCGTGGAAATTTATACATTAGTAGAATGGATTTATAAAGATTAAAGTAAACATATTCATACATTTATATATCATATATAATTTATTATAACCAACCTTATGTTTGGTGATGAGATAATAAATGTAAATGTTATCATTGGAAACAAACCGACCGTTAATGAGATATTTTCCTATGAGGAGGTATGAGAAGTATAATATATGATTATAATAATAAAATTATAGAATATTGAAATTATAAAAACAAAGTAAAAAATTCATAATTTGTATAATAAGGTTAAAATTATAAAAGTGACGAAGGATTTGAAAGTAGAACAGGAAAATGAAATAAATTGATTAAAGGGAGTTTCCTCTTTCTAGAATTTCTCAATTTTTTTATCTCCCCCAACATCTTTATAGATTGTATATTGATTACTCAAAAACATATATAATAATTTCAAGCGGATTAAGAGAGGGTATTTGAGTATTTTATTATATTTTTATTTGATGGGGATTGATAATACATGGGGAGAGAGAGGGGTTATTTGTATTTGAGGAGAGGGAATTTTTAGAATAAAATATTTAAAATATTATTATATCAAAGGTAATCATTATAATAGTGAATATTTTACAATCTAAATAATATATAAATATAATATATTTTTTTAGGAATATAGACTCATTTATAATTATAATTAAGTTGTTTATAAAAATGGAATGTTGGAAAATGGATAAAAAAATTGTTTTTAAGGAATCTTTTAGACTTCAGGCATTGGATAGTAAGTTTTAGCTTTAGAAAACATGTTTATTTTATTTTGATGACACATTAATCAATATAAATATGTTTTTATTTTTCCAATAATTCTACAATTTATTAAATCATGAATAATGAAATTTAAAATACATTGGATACTAAAAAATATGTTATTAATATTCTCCTAGAAATTAAAGTATTTGAGAAAATTATAAAGAGATTCCCCATTGAAATTTTTTACATGATGATCTCAAAAATAAAATTCATTTTATCAAAATAATTTTATATCATAAGTTATATTAATTTTTAATATAAAAATTATTATTTTTACAAAATACTATAAAATAAAGTTTATTAGAAATGTGTTTATATTTTTGTTTACTTTTTAATATTGATATTTATTTTATTAAAGTAAAATATTCTTAAAATCATAAATTAATAATGATAAATTTTATTTTTATTAAATATTATTATTATTTAGGTCAAATTATTATTCCAATAATCAGGTCACTATTCCCAATGGTTTGGTTACTATTCCCAATGATAAGGGTAATATTCCAAATGGTTAGGTTACTATTCCAAAAACCAAATTACTATTCCAACAATCACATTACCTCGTATAAATACTATTTGATTTATTAATTCACTATTTACCCTAATTTCTCTTATGGTTCTATATTTCCATTTTCTAAAATATCCATTGGATTACAAATATTTTTTCCTTTCTTATATTATTTTTCATGGGGGTGATGATTCTAGTAGATTGGGGGATCCATATTTTCCCATTCTGAATTTCATAATTTATATTTTTTTCCCACTGTAATTTTTGGAATTATTATTATTTAGATTTCTTATTAATTTAATGATCTTTATCAATAAAAAATATTGTTTTTTATTTCTATATGTATTCTATGTATATAATACTATACAATTAAACACAAATTTATATATAATATTATTTGAAAACTCTATGTTGTTAAATTATTACACCATTATACATTTCATCCCCAAAATTTTAACTCATATTCGTAGTTCAGAAAAGGTGAGGTTACTTTTGTTTCATTATTTCTTCTAGTTCCCACATTTCCTCTTCATACTTATGGTTACACCAGAACATTTTGACAGGGTGAGTTATCTTATGGCATAGAACATAGTCCATATAGTCTAATATCATCAATATATTCTCCTTAGGCAATAGTCCTTCTCTAGTTGTATCACCATTTTATTTATTACATATGATAGATCAGGTATTTACTTTCCTGTGATTGATACATGAGAGAAATCTTGACATGATCCATATCTGGTGGAAGTGCAAGATGGTAGTCTATTTCTCCAATAAAATCAAGGATATCAAAGAATCCAATGATCCTAGGGATAATCTTCACTTTATTTCCACGTTATTTGAATATATTATATGGTGATATTCAATGGAAAAAAATTATCTGACTTTAAACTCCATGCCCTTTTGATTATTGTCAACATATCTTTTCTATTGACTCTATAACAATTTTATATGTTGTTAGAAGTGTTGATATTTCTCTAATATCTATTGCATAAGATCAGGTCCAAGAAAATTTAATTCACCAACATCATCCTGACATTTAAGAGTTGTACATCACTTCCTAAACATAGCTTCATGGGGATCCATTTCAATACCTAATTGGAAGTTGTTATTGTATAATAATTTAACTACTTGGTTATTTTGATCCCATACTACTTTAAATTATATTATAGATGCTCTCATTTTTTCACTAATTGTTTGAGTTTTCCTCTCAATGTGGACATTAGTTTGAGTGTAATTTTCCATATAGAAATTTAATTCAGTTTTGATAGTATACTGATGAAATGTTATAATATGAAAGTGAAACATGGATCATAATCAGTGATGATCCAAAGTGGTACCCAATGTTGCATATCCACTTATTTTATGAATATCATAAAAAGTTTTTCAGTAGATAAATATTCCAAAATATTAATGTAGTCGTTAGTCATGATGAGACAGTCCACCACAACACATATCACATTATTTTCTTTATATGTCTATAAGAGACTATAGATAAATTCCAGGGTGATGTTCTCCTATTTTTATGGGGTTATGGGTAGTGGTTCTATCATACCCTTATACTTTTTTCATTATTTCTTAACTTTCTCACATACCAAAGAAATTAATATATACTGAAAAATATATTTCTTAATGTTTTATTACCATATGTGTGCTTAAATATAATGATATGGCTTTGTACTTCTAGGTTAGATGGAGATATATGTGTTATAATCATTATCCAATAAATGTTTCATATGATCTGGTGATGAAGGCACATGAAGGCTAGTTCAAAATAAAATGAAACCATTTTTATCAAGGTGGAACTCTAGAACCTTACACTTCTTTACGGATTTCACCCACTATTTAAGAACCAGATCATCCCTCTATACCTCCTTGATCTTCTCTTAGATAGATAGATGGTAAATCATTTGGTCAAGGTATTATGTATTCCCTTCCATTATGATTTCTAGGTCCATATTTTGATTATCCATAAATAACGGTTCTTTCTTCATCTACATCATAGAAGGAGTCATAGGTAATTTTCTTCTAAGAGAATCAACTACATTGTTTTACTTTCCTAGATGGATGTGAATAGATCAATCATATTCCATGATTAGATTTAACTATCAGCACTAATGATTATTGAGCTACTTATATGTTAATATATAAATTATATTATTATGATCAGTATATATGTCACACGTCTCACCATTGAGGTAGTACCTCTAAATATATAATGTGAATATCGAGCTGATACCCCCCGACCATGTGTTTGGATGTTTGATTCATGGATCTTCAGTTTTCATGAGGCATAGTCAATCATTGGTTCATTCTAGTTTAGTACACAACAAATTCCTTTCTATAAAGAATAATTATATATCACAAAACCTTATCCACTTTAAGGTATTCTTTGTATAGGTGAAATTATTATCCTCTTCTTGATCTCATTAAATCATTCCTCACATTCATTCATCCAGATATAATTTACCCCTTTCATTGTTGAATTGCTTATTAATATCGACAATCATGAGAAATTTCACATAAAACGTCTATAGTACACTACTAAGCCATTAAAACTAAGGTCTTCCATGACACTACTGATTTTGGGCCATTCCTTAATAACTTTTTTCTTTGAGGGGTAAAACTAAATTCCCTTACTTGTGATCATGTGCCACCAAGAATGTGTCTTTATACATTTGAAAGTCACACTTATTGAACATATCATACATTTTATTTTTCCCTAATGTTTCTAGTACAACCCTTATATTCTCTTCATGTTCTTCCCTTCGGTAGGGGTAAATGATAATATCATCGATAAATACAATCAAACATTTTCCAACATAGTTTTTAAGACTCTGTTAATAAAATACATGAATACTATAGGAGCATTAGTAAGTCTTAAGGGCATCACTATGAAATCATAGTGTCCATACATTGTATTGAAGGTTGTCCTCTAAATATTATCCTTCTTCATCATCTAATAATGATATCTAGAATGATGATCCACCTTTTAGAAGTATTTATTCCCTATTAGTTGATCGAAAAAGTCAGAAATCCTTGGTTCAGTATTCTTTTTCTTTATAGTGATCGTATTGGGCTCCTGGTAATCTACACATAGATGCATTGATCCATCCATTTTTTCTTACAAAAACAACTGAAACACCCAATGATGATGCACTTAGGAATATAAACCCCTTTTCATAATTATATTAAGGATACTTATTTAACACCTTTAGTTTTATCTGGGATATCCTATAAGGTAATTTTGAGATAAGGGTGGATCCATATATAAGATCAATTGATTACTCTAACACAATGATGGTATTTTAATTTAACTACCCATTTGGTCAAGGTATGGTACTTCACAAGTTATCATCACCCCTACTATTAAGGGATTCTTTGATGAAAATTAATAATTCTCCTTTATTTTTTATAGGAGCATGGGATGGTATGGAATGTAAAAAAATATTTCCTTTTCCCAAAATTTAATGTGTTACCTAATTAATTATAGATAATCCATTCCTAGTATAGCATTAAATTACACCATGGTAGGTATTATGAAATTCACAAGAAGAATCTTCCCATGGACTCTAATAGTAGAAGAGTCCCACACTTCAGTTGCAGTAATAACACCACTAGGTGTTTTTATAGATATATTTACTTCAAGTTATCAGGGTTTCAATTCAATTGTTCTATAAATATCGAAAGATAAAAATAAACGTCAAAAACTTGAACAAAAAACTATTTTCCCAATATTGAGTGAATAGGAAATGAACCTTGAAAAACATCAATTTTATGATTCACTTTCTCTATAGTAATGGGATAATCATTCAATTTCTCATATTCCTTTGGTGTTTGTTGATTTTGATTACCCTAAAATACATTTGGTTTAGTGATCTGTCATTCATAGTTCCCTTTCTCCCTATAGTTGAAGTATTGAACCATTACTGTTCCATTATGAGGTACATCCCTATCCTCTATCGTGATGGACAATTTATTCATATCACTTCAATGTTCATGAGGATGGTTTCCTTATCCAATTACTTGAATCATTTGACCATACCTTCAAGTAAATTCTCATGATGCTTCTTCCCATATTTTTAGCATGTGGGTTGTTGGATACTCATTCAGTATTTTTTTGTTTGACCGACTAGATTGAAACTCCATTCTTTACTTATTATCTCCAAAACCATGGGAATATTTTCCAAAATCTATCTATAAATTTATAGGGCATAAAACTACTTATTTTTAAATCCAAAAGTATCAGATAAATTTATATTTTTGAAGGTTTGTTTTAATACAACTATATGTTCTATTTATTTTTATATCATCATTGGTAACAAATCATGAGGTTTATTTTGAAAGAAGTGTGTTGTTTTCCTCATATGTTGAAATGGATTATCCTTCCATTTTATTTATAACTAATAAGAATCTCTTCCTAATTTTTCTAATTTTTCTTAGGAAATAATTATTAATAAATATTTTCTTAAATTATTTCCAATCCATCAATTCCATTTCATTATTTGACATGGTATTCTTTATCAACATCCACCATTGATAGAATTATCCGCATAAATGATAAAATAACATCTTCACCCTCTCCTTATCATAAAATATTAGTAGAAGAAATATATTCTCTATTTAGTTAACCCACTGTTCTAGAAAAAGTGATCAAAAAATCTAAAAGACATCGAAGTTCGATATTGCATAAAGGACATGATATCCGGTTGCCCATTCTTTGGAAAATATACACATTCCACATGGTTAAGGTCATTATTTATAGCCTAATACAACTAATTAAGTATCTATGTGATGATTTTAACTCTACCCCCATGGTATTTGGTATATAATTTGGAATATTATTGCATTGTATATCATATAGGTTGTTGGCATGCTTTCTACCAGTTCCCACCATTTTCTAAAATAGGAAATGTTTGAGCAAAAAAATAATTTAGTAAATCAAGAATAAATAATTTATTTTTATGGTAAAATCATATATAAGTTCATATATTATGGGATCCATATGTTTATCCATCCTCTAAAATAATTCTTCTATTATTTTTACCAATAATTAGATTTATACGAAGGGTATCCACTAGCATTTTCTAATCCTAATTACCAAATTAACTAATCCATGATCTGATGCCAACTATAGTGATTATAAATTTTATTATATGATTATTAAATCATATTAAGATTAAAAATATAATATTGATACAAATCTAGGATCTAATGGTTTCTGTCTTTGGAAAATTAGGCTCATACATTAATTTTACATTATAAAACTCAAACATTGTTTAAATTTTTCTTCTTTATCCTTATAAATATCACAACGTCACCTTATTTCAAATAGTCACAAGAAGATATACATAAAATAAATGGGTAACTAAAGTCATAGTAAAGGGAATAATAATGGACATGTATCAATAGTACATAGTTGAGAATAATAGAAATTATCATATAATTACAATAGGATCGTAGTTAACATCATTATGGGAATTTTTTATAAAGGAATTGAATTTTTCATATGAATAATAATGAAACATCATAACATAGTGGTCAAATACCACATATAATTGTGAAAAAAAGTAGTATCATGTTCATATATAGTATATGTGTATAATAATAACATAATAAATGTGAAAAAAACTAGAATTTGTTTCGAACATAATACACATTATCTCAAGATATTTATCACATTCTAAATGCATTAAAGGGATATATAACTTTGGGCCCACTCGTCATATCATAAAATTCTCATAATCATGGATACAACATGAAAGAACAACAATTTTAGTCATGAAATAATCTATGGAGAGGAAAGGGTTTAGTTAAAGACCTCTGATATAATAATTTACTAAATGAACTTTAGGTTTCCAAAATGAATGGGTTAGATAATAATATTCATAAAATATCATTTTATTATTTTAAAGGATAACCAACTCTATAGGATTTAAGTTATGTTTTATACTTTGAATACTTTTTTAAAAATAATTGTAAATGGCATAGAAATAGTTTTGGAAGCATAGAAACATGTATATACATAAAATAAAAATGATAAATAATATTGAAATGATATATTTTGAATATTATGAGAACATTCACTTCTAAATCAACGTGAAATAATAGATAACCCAAAATAATGAATTGGGTTTTATAATCCACTTGCCATAAATCCTGTTTTATTTCACCTCATTTCTGCTTATAGAATAATAATCATGGGTTTATTAAATATTTAAATAAAATGGAATTTGTGATGTATTGACTCGGGTTACACCCAAACTGATCCCCAAACTGATGCACCACATGCCCTCAAGCATGCCACCCTGTATTTTAGAGGTTGTCGACTAGCAGTGAGGGCCAAGGGTGTGTCCATAGGGATATTATGACCTCTAGTCATAGTAGAAACATGCTTAAATAGATAGATATATAGTGGAATCGTATCGATAAATGAAAAGATAGCGGAAGCAAGTAAAAACTTCTAAACACTAAATGATAATCAAAAGTAGTAATCTAGACCGTATACTAAAGATGATGATGTCATTTCACATCAAAATAGAGAAAACATGTACACATTTAAATGGGAATTCAATTTATTACGTGATATAAAAAAGGAACATAAATTCTAAAATCTATCCCATAATCCTGAACTATATCATGACCATCTTCTACAATGCTCCTATCATATTTCATGCAAGAATTCATACATTCATAAGTGGACATTCCCCCTTATCTACACCTGCATGCATGTAGTCTTTTCAGGTTCCATCTGTGGCCCAAATAGGGTGTGAGATAAATAGAGTAGTCCTCTACTAATGACTTCTATAAATAACCAATCACTTTATATAATATGAAATTATGAATATGTAGAAATTATAAGTTTTAATAAATTTTAAAGGGTTGTCTCTAGTTCAATAAGGACACTAGACTGATTGTACCTGCTTTGGCCTTAGCAGAATAATATGAACACATAACCATATGTATATGCATATATGGACATTATACATAGTGTATTCTTCAAACATATATATGGATAATAATACTATCCAGGACCAAATTGATAACTCAGACATCCATAAGTTATAGCACGAGTATCACAAGAACCAAGGGACACCATGCCTAGTATCACAGTGGTAAGTGTATCCATGCCCAGTATCATAATCCTAGGTTCTCCATTCAATTAACACATGATTAGGTTATTCCATGCCCAGTATCACATTATGGGTCGTCATATCTAGTATCATATCATAAGGGATTGCATGCCCAGATCATCATATCCTAAGGGAAACCATGCCTAGTATCATATCAGAAGGTTCTCTATGCTTGTATCACATTTATAAGGTCTCCATACCCATATCATATATATATAGGGTCTCCATACCGATATCATATATATAGGGTCTTCATCATTGTATAACATAGATGGATTCCATGCCTAATTTTATTTATATAACATTCCTAAGGTTACCATTCCAATTTACCATGATTAAAAAAAGTTGTGATGCATGTACATCAATGCTGATAAGTGATCATTGAATTTAATATAATCCAATGGATATTTCATAATTCATTATCATTTAATAATAACAACGAATAACCATTTATCTATTTAAACATGTGATCTGGTCATACCACTCACATTCAAATCAATTCATTATTTTTATCTCACATCAGAGTCAAACCGTAACCATTTAGAATATGGTTTTTATGTTCCTCATCTAAAACATTAATGGAAAAATCATTATAACACCTAATAAGGTTGAAATTGATGATGGGACCTAACCCCCACCCTAATAATGTATCACTATAATACTTATATTAATGGAATTTACTTAAAAGTTCTTTAAATGTAATTTAGACTCATGCATGGAGAATCTGACTTGAGGAACAATGACACATATTTTAATGAATCTCAACTCTAATGTATAATAACTAGACCGACTACATAAATCGCATAGTGGATTTATCATATAGTATCTGTTGTTGATTTGGTCCAAATTAGGATAAAATGAAAAAATATATTATCTCCTTAAAAATTCGGTATATAATCCTACACCAAAATAACTCTGTTGATGGAATAGATTCAACGAGATGAACAGTGTTCAAATCAAGCTCAGATGATGTTTCAGGATCAAAATCTATAAATTATGATCAAGGGGATATCTCAAGCTGAATCTGTTGGTTGGAGGATTAAAATAGTAGAGGGGTGAGATAAAATAATTTAAGGGAAAAATGTTTATTTTATCCAAAATATCTAGGTCACTTGATTTGGCCCCACGTTTGACCAAATTGTGTTCCAACCATTCATGTCCCACTATCTATGGAGGAACACTACATGATTTCATTTTCTTGATTTGACAAAACATGTAAAAACCATGATGCACACTCTTCCTAAAATTTGAGGTTCTCCTACATGAGTGTGTTCCCCTGGCCACATGGTTTCCTCAAACTATGTGGCCTCTTGGGTCCCTCTATCCACCCCCCACATGGTTACTCTAACCATGTGAATTAGGTTTTATGGTTTAGAATAACTATGTGACTTCATTTCCTTTTCTAGAAACCAATCCTTCATGCCCTAAAAATCCCAAAACACCCCCAAAACTCCTATTATATTTTTACAATTACATATTAGGTTCAAGACAAATAGTTAGACAATATTTTAATGACTTATGAATTATATAAAAACTATTTTCTCATAGTCCTTCTTCCTTAAATGAACATTTCCCTAAGTTTACCTTGAAAGGGTTGTGAAACACTATCTGAGAGTAAAATTGGCCACTGAGAATGTTCCTCAGCCTCCTGCTCACAAATATGATCTTGTACCCTTATGTTATATCGTAGCACTCATACTAATGGGATAGAACAACCTAAGATATCCATTGTGCTTTGGTAAAAATTTTGTATGGGATACTCCTCAAAATAATAATCATAATCTAACTCAATATCCTAGATATAAAAATTATGCTATGGTTTTTCATAATAATGGAGAAGTAATGAAATATGAAAGACAGCATGCATGGTATGGTACCATTGATTTAATAAAAACTGATATGCTACATACTCAAATTACTCCAAGATATCTAACATCCAAACATAATTATCTTTTAGCTTCTATTGCCTCTATATCAATATATTCACAAATCCTTCTAGTGCATATATTAATATATAATCCCATACCTCAAACTCAGGAGAAAAAATATGATGATCGACATAAGATTTATATCTATACTGAGTGATATATATCCATTTCATGATAAGATGATCTTAGTTTTATAGTTTCTTGAATGAGATGAGGACCCACTAGAGCTACATATCCTTTCTCAAACTAGGATAGGAGTGAACGGAATGTCCTAATGTATAGGGCCTCATGGGAGACATTTGAATTTTCACCTGATAACTATTTTTATAGGAAAAATGGACAAGAGGAATATGAATCTCCCACGAACTATAGAAGCCACAAACACATGCTTAATGAATTTCCTCCAAAACCTGTATCATCCATTTAGATTGGCCATCAATCAGAGGGTGAAAATCTATGCTCATAAGTACCTATGTTCCAAAATCCTTTTTTAACCCCTACAATAACCTCAACATAAAACAAGCGTCCCTATCTAAAATTATAGTATGATGGCCCCCCATGTAGCTGTATGATCTCACAGACGTATAATCTTCCCATCTCATCAGCTGATAAATTCTCTGATATGGTAAGGAAGGGTGATGATTTCTAAATTTGATCCATGACTACCCAAATTGTGTTTCTACCTTGAGGGGACCTCAGTAATCTAATAAAAAATCTATCTCAAAATCCCTTCATTTCCATTATAGTACTGTTAAAAACTATATCATTATATAAGGTCATAGGTGTTAGAACATCACCTACTATGAGGTATGACGCCTTGTAATACAACATACTATATGATGTTTCATTCATGGAAGCCAATACTATCGGTGCATATCATGACACATCTTTGAGATACCTAGTTGAATATCCTACTATGAATCATGTGACTCATGCATCAGATCATATCTCATATCTACTAGTACCTAGATACACCCATGTATACATAGTATTTTTTTATCATTTATAGTCCAATCTAGAGATGTGTCCTCACCTAAAATACATTCTCATATGACTAGGCCTTCATGATCTGGAAATTCTATCATATATAATCTCTCCAGAAGTGTATAGGTCAGTGATAGTGATGCAAGTGAAAACATTCCAAAGCATTCATGTGCCTCTATGTGAATCTCATAAAACATATCTATAAGATTCCATTTACTACTGCCCTCTTTAACCTCCTTTGTTTGCATCCGCCTACTTAGATAATTGGCAAAAAAAATTCCCTTACTAGGAGTATAGTCGATCTCAATGTCAAAATAATATAGATATTCAACCATTATTTATTTTCTATGATTCATGTCACACTCTGTGAAAAAAAATATAAGGCTTTTGTTGATTCTAAAACCGAAAAAATGCTCTACCAATAGGTAATGCCTCCAATAACTCAAGGTGCACATGACATCTGCGAACTCGAGATCATGTGTCATGTAATTCTGATCATGATGCCTCGAGTTTCATGACCCATAGACAATGAATCAATATTTTTGCATCAAAACTTCTCCTACTCAATATAGAATACAACACAATTACTATATATCTTCTTCCTAGCTCAAGAAGAATCGGGATTGGAACTGAATTCAATCTTTTTTTATCCCATGAAAGGCAATCTTTTAGGATTTAGATCATATAAACTTCACACCCTTCTTAGTCAAAACCATAATATGTTTTTTTGAGTGTGATATTTCATATATAAAATTATTGTATTAACCATCTATCCCCAATAAACTTTGTATTGAAAATGATTTATCAGGCTTCTCCTAGGTAACTACAGCTCTCACTTTCTAGGGGTCAACTGTAAACTATTTCATTTGAGACAATATGACCTAATAAGTGAACCTTGTCAATCCAAAACTAATATTGAACTATCTTATTATATGAATGGATCTCTATTAGTGTATTCAAAATTGTCTCAAGATGAGTGGTACAGTCTCTCTGAGTATGAGAATACACCAAGATGTCATCTATAAAGACCATGAAAAAAGAATCCAGATAAGTATTGAAAAACCTATTCGTAAATTCCATCAAAATATATGGTGTATTCTAAAGACTAAATGGCATGAGGATATAGTAATATAATCTATACCGACTCTGGAATTTTATACATGGAATGTTGTAATGCCTAACTTGAACCTGATGATAGCCTGACCTTTGGTCGATCTTTAATAATATCCTCGATCCTCTGAGAATGTCAAAGAGATCATCCATATAATGAAAGGGATTCCATTTTTTAACTATAAGATGATTCCAATTTTTGTAATCCACATAAAACCAGAGAGTTTTGACCACCTTCTTGGAAAGAAAGGTCAATGAACCCTAGGGAGAAGTAATGGGTCGTATACAAACCTTATACTCTAAATACTCTAGCTTCATATTGATCTTTTTCTATACAAAAGTATCCATCCTATAAGGTGGAACGGATATAACATGATTTTAAACACAAACTCTCTCTCATAAGGTAGTGGAAAAATTTATTTAGGGTAAATTTCCATGAATCGATCGACTATAGGAGGGAATTCAACCTCATGTAATCCCTGATCATTCGTGTAATGGATAGAAATCTGGCTAGTCACCCAAAATATTCCAATATGTTATACTATAGATTTACCTTGTTAGAAATCTCATTCACCCTTATGAGTATAAGTTTCACCCTCTGATGATGTAAACAAAACCCAATAGAGATAACAATCCACAAAATAATTATAGGGAACCATAAAATCCATCATGAAAAATATATTAAAACTCATTATCTCAAGGGCTAAAAGTTCTGATAAGAAACGATGGTTTCTTATCTCAATGGGTAATTTGTTATACTAGCATACATTTTCTGATTGTATAACTAATGTTTATCACTTTTTATAATGCTACATGAGTCATCAATATGAAGCCCAAGGTCTTCCACACTGACCATAGAGATAAAATAGTGTGATGAACATGTATCAAAAAGGGAATACACAGTAATAGAGATTATACTAACAGTACCTAAATCAATAGATGGATATGAAACCAGAACCTTTGTTATAATCTGCACTGAATAAATCTATCATGATCCAAGGCCATATGATACAACCTAACTAACTGAATTGGAACTTTTTTGTTGGTATTGTATTAATGGAACCTGTATAGCATGGAAACATCCTCCTCCTCTACCGTTATGTGTACTAGTATTACATCTACCTTTCTGGAAAGGTACTATTGATCCTTCTCCTGAAGGCGGATCTAGTACGGATCCTCTCCCACTCCGAACAGATAGTATGGTTATGTAGAATGGATAATTATTCCCCAATTTACCACAACCATGGGACATGACATGGTATCTAGGACACTGGGGGTTCTTATTCCCATGCATACCAAATTGGTGAAAAACTACATATATATTATTAGGTGTAACTTGGATACTGATACTCACTTGAACAGTCTCAAATCATCACTTTTGACCACTAATCGAACCATTACCCTATCTCGGTTCAAAATCATAGTGGATCAAACTGTTGGATTTGCTGGGGTTCGAGTCACTAATAAGGGATTGGTTGACTATGTAAAATAAGTTACTAAATCAAAAAACATTCATCTACTATTGAATAGATTTCCTCAGTCCATCCTCAAAGCATCTCCCTTTAATTGGATCACTAGAATCATAGATAGGTGCAAAGTGTTAAAGCTCTGCAAAACATGCTAAACAGTCCATAACTATCATTGAACACCTCTATAGTTTCATGAACTCCCTAAAATGACCAGACCTTAGGGTCTCAATGGATAAATAATAATATAATATAAACTAGAAATTCCTCCAAGTCACTATCTAATATTCAACGACCTCATTTACAATATCCCACCAGTATTTGGTAGATACTTGAAGAATACAAGGAGAAAGTTTTACTCCCATCTCAAGAGGTGTATTTAGATGCCTGAATATAGACATAATCATCTTAAGCCATATCTTTGTATCCTATTATACTCAATGAACTATAAACATGGGTGGATGTTGTTATTGGAACTCTTATGTATACTCTCCCATAGAATGGGAAGAGAGTGTAGATCCATGTATCATATGTATAAGCTATAGAAAATCTCCTTAAAACTGTAAATAATCACATGTTTTAGGAATAGGAAGAGGTTCCATAGGTGGAACTACTAGAGGTATCACTGGAATCTCATGACCCACCACCTCCATAGTGTGTTCATCATAACCCTCCAGGAATATGAAAGAGGACATCATGGTGGTGTTCGTCTAAAAATTCCAAAACACACCTCAGATAAGATTTTATAATGTAATAAGCCACATATATTTGAATAGAATATGTAAAAATACATTATATGATAAACTCTCCTCTCTTCCTACTCATAAATATAGGTCTTGGTGGTATAATCGATCAAGAATAACATTAGAGACTCTACATACTACCCACTAATAAGTTCAGGTCTGGGTCATGTTTTATGTTTTACAATTTCAATTTCATTTAAATTTGATATTTTTTTACGATTATCATTAAATGGTTGAACCAAATGGGTTACCACATTCAATCAATATGGTACCACATTCTTTATTAAGCTAAGTGTGGCATCTACTTAATCCATACCGTAACACGTTCCATTCCATGTAACCAATGGTTCATGATTTAATGTACCATAGTTGACTTATTTGGGTGTAATCTATATCCTAAGAAGGAAAATACTATTTTGTTTATGATGGTGACTCTATGTAATGACTATGTTTCCAAATATCCTACAGAATAATTTAATAAATTTAACATTTATATCATATAATAAAAATATAAAAATATTATTGAATCAAGTAATAAATCCTGCATGGAAAGGAATAGTTCATGACATGTGAATTATAATAGGTGATTAAACTGATTCATGAAATGGATACCCTAATCTTGCCGAGTTAAACAAATATTCCCCTCATTTGTATCATTAATAACATAAAAATTCAAGTCCATCACCCAAAAGTGGAATCAAATCAACCATAATATAAAAAATATAGAGAAAAAATTATTTATTCCAGGTATTTTGGGTTTTCATTTAACATGGGTAAGCTAATCCCAAGAATATATTATAAACAAGTTTGAAAATGTTACTAATATTTAGTCTATTTTCACAAAATAAAAATTCGACTAAAGAAATTTCCTCTGATACTACGTTGTGACATCCCAACCAGTGTGCCACCCAAACAGTTCCTCAAACCGGTGGCCCAAATGTCCTCAATCATTCCTCCTAATATTTTAGAGACAATTAACTAGCAACGAGGTCCTAGGGTGTGTCTGTGGGGATTCTATGACCTCTATTCAAATGATTACAATGATAAAATAGATATATATATAGAATGAGCATGTAGATAAAGGAAAATATAGAGGAATCAGGTAGAAACATCCATGAACTAAATAATAATCATAATTAGTAGTCTGAATAATATATTAAATGTGATGATGTCATGTATCTTCAAAATAAGGAAAACATGTATAGATGGAATAAGGTTTTCAACACAGTATATGATACACAAAGGGAACAAAAAAAGTACAAAATCTATCCAAGCATCCCAATATCTAGAGAGTTTATCTTCTCCCAATATCCCATCCTCAGTTAGTAGGAATTCATGCATCCATAATTTGATGTTTCCCCTTTTCTACACCTGTAAGAATATAGTTATCCAACGTACCATTGGCGTCCTGGATAGGGTGTGAGATAAACTCAGTGGTCCACCACATACGACATCTATAAATAACGAATTAGAGAATATAATATGGAAGTGTGAAGATATATTAATGGAAATTAGTAATAACCTATAAAGGGTCGACACTGGTTCTAGAAGAACACCAAGATGACCGTAATTTCATTGGTCACAACCAAACAGACTAAACAAGTAACTATACGTATAAACATATATAGAGTGTAAAATTAATGACTTCTATAACCATATATGTGTCAAATAACATTAGCTTGTACCTGAGGTATAACTTAGACATCTATAAGTTGTAGCTTGAGTATCACAAGTATCACGGGACGCCATGTCAAGTATGATGGTGGTAAGGGATATCATTACTATTATCATAATAGTAGGGTCTCCATGCCAGTATCACAAGAGTAAGGGATTCCATTACAAATATTAAAGTAAGGGTCTTCATGCCTGGTATCATATCATTTGGGATGCCATGCTTATATCTTCATTTCATAAGGGACACCATTCCCAATATCATATTAGTAGGTTCTGTAGGCCTATATCACATTTATAGGGTCTCTATTCTTGTATCATATATCTATTGGGTTACCATGATCATATCATATATATATATATATGGGTCTACATGCATGTGTCACATATTGGGATGTCATGACCAATTGAATATATATAACATGTAAAAGAGTCTTCATGCCCATTTACCATAATTTATAAGGGTCTCCATGCATGCACATAAATGGTGATAAGTGACCATTGGATATAATATGAGGAAATGGATAATTCATAATGAATTATCATTTAATAATAACACAGAAATAACCATTCGTTTATTTAAACACAACACATAATCATACCACTCTCATTAAATTCAATTTATTTTAATTCTCCCACTTAAAAGTCATGCCAAAACCATTTAAGAGACGATTTCTCCATTTAATCATTTGATAATATCAAGGAAACCCCATGGGAACACCTAATAGGGGCAATTGGATTATGGGACCTAACATAACATGAATAAAGGGTCACTAGAACACTTTTATCAAATGAATTGAATTAAATATTATTTTAGTGAAATTTAGAATAACTCATAGAGAATATTGTGTGTGGAACAATGGAACATATTATAAAACATCTGAACTTTGAGGGATAAGAACTAGATAACCTACCTCAAGCTTGTAGAGGAGTACTCATTCACCTTCGGTCATTGGTATGGTCTATATCATGATAAAATGAAAAACATGAAATCACCCTAAAAATAGGGAATATGAGACACCCACTCAATAACAACATCAAGAGAATGGCAAATGGAGAATGTAAAAGATGATAGAAGAACTTACCAGCATAGATCCACTAAGATGAATAGTGTTCAAATCCGACATCAAAATATAAATTAGGATAAAAAGACATGGATTGAGTTCAAGGGGGGAAACCAAGTCAAATAAATGCACTAGAGGAGTAGAAGAGAGAAGGGTGAGTTAAAATAATTTAAGGGGAAATTGTCATTTTACCCAAAATATTTGGGTTATAGAGTTTGGTTGCACGGTTGGAAAACCCATGAACCAATTTTGAAACTGCCACTATCTTAGAAAGGACCCCATACAGTTTCCAGCACATGGTTTTATAAACCATGAAAAAGCATTGATTCATGATTTAGTAAAAACAATAGGTTTTCTCACATGGGAATGCGCCCATTTCTGCATGGTTTCCTCAATTTGTACAGCCACCTTGTGCCTTATATCCATCCCAAAAATGGTTACTCTAATAGTGTGGACTAGGTTTTATGGTGTCTACTAAAATTGAGGCCCAATATCCTGTTATAAATATTTATCCTATGGGTTCTGAACAAGCCCCCACCCCTAAAAAACACTCCTGATACTAATAGGTAATCGTATTAGGTACAAAATAAATATTTGGACCATAACGTAAATGTTATGTACCTCATATAAAAACCAGGTTAATATAGAATTATTTTTATTTTTTACAATTTATTAATTATAAATATTAGATTTGATTTCTCCATTCTCATCATTAAAGGGGAAACGTTTTGATATCATTATTTCTATAAAAGTTTCCCATTTTTCATTTATTTTTATTTTTTTTTCAGGCCATTTATACATTAGTATAATGAATTTCAAGAGATTTAGAACAAATATTTATACATATATATATAATAAATAATTTATTATAACCATCCATATGGTTTCTTATAGTAAAAGACTTATAAACACCCTCATTATTTCTCAACGCACCATTAATATGATATTTTCTAAAGAGAAGGCATGGGAAGTATAATACAAGATTATATTAAAAATTTATCATATTATCATTATCAAAATAAAGATAAACTATAATATAATAATTATATAGATGATTTAATTATAAAAGATATGGATGATATGAAAATAGACAAGGAAAATGAAATAAAAGGATGACATGACATTACCTCTTTCTTGAAGTTGTTCCTTTTCTGCAACCCTTGAATTATTGAAATAGTAGAGTTTGATTACTATATAACATTACTATGTATTATAAGGGTATTAATAGAGGTAAATTTTTTAGATATTTTTCAATTTTATGTGAGGGAGGATTATTTTTCTAAGTAGATGGTGATTGGTTTTTTATACATTAAGAGAGGATTATTTGTAGAATAAAATATTGAATAAATTATTATATCAATGGTAAGACTTATAATAGTGTATTTTTTAAAATACTAATCATATATCAATATAATAGAATTGTTTTAGGAATTTAAAATTCTTTATAATTCAAATTCCCTAGTTTATTAAAATGGAAAGTAGAAAAAAGAAATTTTTTTACGGAATAATTTTGAGTTTATACTTTGGGAAGTGGTTTTTATGTTTGGAAAACAAGTTTATTGTATTTTAATGACTCTTTTTCAAATTAATTTTTTTTTAGGATAATATTTCTATAATTTATTACATCATGAATGATGAAATTAAAAATACACTAGTTATGAAAAAATGTATTTTTACAATTTTGCTGATAATTGTTGTTTTTTAGAAAATTACCAAAATATCACCCACTGACTATTACGATATTTTGATTTCAAAAAATAAATTCATTTTATCGAAATAATTTTCTATCATAAGATATTTTATTTTTTAATATAAAAAATATTTTTTTATGGTGTATATTAAAATATAGTTTTCTTAAATATGAATATATTTTCATTGAGTTCTTAATTTTGATATTTATTTTATAGAATTAAAATATTTATATTTAATTAAATTAATCAAGATAAATATTATTTATATTACATTTTATTATTTTGAGTTCAAATTATTATTTCAACGATCATGTTACTATTCCAAAAAATAAGGTTATTATTCTAATAATCACATTAATATTTCAATAGTAATAATACCCCTAATTAATACTATTCAATTCCATCATTAATTATTCAAATAAATTTATCTCATGTTTCTATATTTCCATTCATTAAAATTTCAATTGGTTTACATATATATTGTTTTTCTTATAGTGTTAGTCATGAAGATGATGAATCCAGCAGATTGGGGCGATCCAGAATTTAACATTCCACTTTTATTAATTCGTTTTTTTCCCACTGTAATATTTCCATTTTCATGTATTTGGATTTTGATTAATGTAATGATCTTTATCATTAAAGTAGAAAAATTTAGTTACTTTATGTGTTGTATGATTATAATATAATATAATAAAACACACATTTATTAAAAATATCATTTATAATCTCTGGGTTATTATAGTTTAATATTAAAATTTAATATTTTGGAATATTTATTTAATAAATGTTTCTTAAATATTTTGAAATTAATTATTAACATTTTTGACATTCATAATTTCCAATCACATGCTTTGTCATGGAAGGAAAAATGTCCTGAGTGATTGGATGATCGTGATGCATAATAGAATATGCTAATGATGTTTGTGGTGTGTGAATTATCTTCACAATTGAAGGAATATTGTTCTTCTTGCTGTTGTTATTATTATTATTATGTGTTTACAAGTAATAAAAATGATAAAAAATAAAAAACGAACTATCATTTTTCTTCAACGAGTGGCATATCACGTGACAGATAAATGAGATAGGGGGTTGTCTTAAACATGACACATTACTACCTGGATTTCCACAATTAGAGATGAAATGTCAACTTATGAATATGAAATTAATTCCATGATAGGTGGTCTCTATGACATGAATAGTTTTAAGGGCCCTGGTATGCATTAATAACATTCTCTCATGCATCCATACTTCACGCAACGACTTTATACACGGTAATCTATGAGGTGTTATGTTATGGGAATATCGCATGCACATCAGATTACCCACTATGAATAATGGGTATTATACATGGGACCCCTATGACAAGGATCTTCTCTTACATCACCTTCATTGGCGAACAGAAAAACCCGGGGATTTTCCTTATTAATATATAAATCATCACGCTGACATTTCCTTCATATGAAGACCTCACAGTTGATACAATATAAAGATAATAATAGTGTATCCATGATCTCATATCAGTACATGACATGGCCAACATCATGGATCTTGGGTTAATTTAGAGAGCAGTTATTACAGTATGAGATATCATTGGGGTCACCAGAATCCTATGATATGGATTACACAAACATAAGTATATATATATTTTGGGATGATAAAATTCCTCCATGTGGACACACAATGCCATAGTAATGGTTTGTTAATGGGATAATAGTGTGATGCGCATAATCCATATCCATTCTCTTGGATATATTTCTCATGTATGATCCTAGAGAATACACAAAAAGAGGAGTGTCATGCTCGCCTATCCTTGTGCGTGAATGGTCGGTAGCATGCGAAGCAAAACAGTATCACGTCTACCTGGCCTGGAGCATAGATTAATTTCATGGTAATATCAATAAAAAATGATTATTGAAACAATGAAATAGAATATATGGTCCACACGGAAAATAGATGATGGAGTGAAGGAATTGTGCGAGGTCACCACCACACCCATATACAGTACATGAGTAGGAGAGAGTCTGGAAATATTCAGTTTCATATATAACATGTGAATGATGATGATCCATAACTCATTAATGAAACATTAAATATGGATAACATGACTACATGAATCCTATATATGGTTATGTGATCACAAAAATCCAAATGTTCATCGCATAGAGAATTCCAAAATCTTCATGGTTTTGAAGGTATATATTTAAGAAGCATTATATTTCAGATTTCTATTTGAGTATGTTAGTGTGATGAGTGGTGGAACCAATTTATTAGATACATCACCTTTATTATATAATAAGATTCATTGTCATACATATTCTATAAATACTGAATGGAGGTCAACATTTAGATCTGCTACCATTCGGGAGAATAGATATCTCATTTTCTATGTAAAACAGAGCATCACAAACCCATGTAAAGTTTATGTAAATAATATTTTGTGAGCTTTTATAAGGTTTACAAAAATAATCATATGTAGTACAATATGTTTTTACCCACATTAAAAATTTATCTACCACACAATCCATATTGTGAAAGGTTTTGGCTCCAAATAAATTATTATTTGAAGGACAATGATACTGAAAAGGCTTCACGCACTCACAAAGACAGAACTCATGTCTCACCAATATACATCATCATGTGAACGTGGAATAAATTTCATATGATGGTACTACCTTAAAAAAGAATTAAATTAAATTACCATATACCCTATTGTGTAAGGAATTGTGGATAGGGACTCAACATATGATAATGATGAATCCCTAAGCATTTAATTGATGAAATGTGAAATTTGAGCATGAATAACATTAGAGACACAATGCCTCGTACTAATCTGAGAGAAGTCTACACAAGAATCATTCAATACTCATGTGTCCATGAGAAGAACCATGATACACATGATATCATCATACAAAGAGAATAAATATTACATGTATGTGTGTTGTAGTAATGAGATGTGAAATCATCATGAGACACCGTCTCTTGACCTCTTTTACTCAATTTAAAGAGTATTTTAATGTTGTGTAACACCCTCATGTGAACCATCAGCTGTGAAAGACCTAAAATCTACCCAAATTATGTGATGTGTTCATTCAATAACATGAAATAGGAATTCCTGAATCTTTGGTCATGCATCACCTTTTGATCATGTGAACATGGTCTGGTAATGCCTTCACAGGAACTAGGGTGTCAGCATCATTATATGCCTTGTACACGCACCCATGATCATGAGTCTCCTCTCTAGTCACGTGGGACATTGAACTTGACATGAAAACACATAGACATTTTTTATCGACAAGAACCTGAAACATGATACTCAAAACCATGGTTTAATGATGAATTCATGTGATCTAGGATGTCATCCACATACTCTTAAATGATACATCTTGTACATTTCCTATTTTTCAAGTGAAGGGCTTAAATTCCTTTGAATTCATGATCCCCTGAACGCTATCACATGACACATTGAACATCATGTGATACCCCTTCAGACAGAAAGAATAGTGTAGTGACTATCCAAAATAATTATTGCACGCTATCGTAAGATCTAGTACTAATCATATGTTGCATCAGAGACAAACGTGGTGACATTCCATGAAAATTCAATCGTGTCATCGTGAGATCCAACATCAATCACACGATGAAACAAATACATAATAAGGGGTTGTTTATGTCAATTCGCATACATCATTGTGAGATCCATCATTGATCACACAATACATCATAGATATGGATATTGATTTTCCAAAACAATTCTTTCACAATATCCTGAGATCACCTTCCCCTTTAAAATAATGAAGTAAATAGAATTGTAAAAGGATTAATCCTCTCATGAATGGATGTTATATTGTTTTAAATGTAAATGATTCCTTGACAAGACTCCTTATTCTCATGAAAAACCCTAGACCAGTCTTATTCAATCATGTGAGAGTCATCCCATGAGTATCATGATCTTACGAAGAATATCATACAAGTCAAATCAATGTTACAAGGGCCAGTTGACATGTCAACATGGTTAGAAGATATCCATTTTATTGTTAGGGGTCTAGTAAACATGGTGATGGAATAATATTTTTGTGTTCATTCTCATCTTGTGGTCCCATGGATGACTTATAGAAGGATCAGGTGAATCATGTGATACCAAAAACCCTTCCATAAAATCCAACTCCTGTTTGAAAGATATTCTCTGTGTAGGGTGACTTATAGATTTGAAATTGAGGCCTATAATTACCTCCCACTAAAAATAAAGGGATACACACCATTGGTGACTACTAAAGGGGATACAAGGTGTATAATTCTTAGAGAGTCCATTTATGTGATCACAAAGGTCTTCCACCAGATAAAATATGGGGAGTGAACAAATGGATTATATAGTACGAATTGTATCTTCATGTGATAACTATATAAGTAATGTGAAGGAATTATGTCATGTGAACTAGATTATGTGAAGGAGGTGCCTCATGTCAACTGGGTCACGTGTAACCTAAAATAAGCTAACATTAGACAAACAATGAGGCACATATGCAATAAAGACTAAAAATATGGTAGACTTATGAAAATATGCTTATGTTAACCTTCATGTTCTTCGCATGAACTACCCAAATAATGTGAAATCACTAGGGTATGTCTCCAATGTTATTAAACACCTATTGGATAGGTAATTGTGGTCATGTGATGTCCCATGGACATTTCAAGAAAGTCATGTGGCTGTAGTAATAGATGTCCACCAAATCGTAAAATTTCTTCCATAAAAGTAAACTAGGCCATGAGATGTCCTCAAAAAATGTCATTTAGGTCAATTTATGTCCTCTAGAAAAGTTATACAAGTCTTGTGGGTTTCTCCATACATGTTATCCAAGTCATGGGACACTCTCCATACATTTCATTCAAGTAATGGGATACCCTTCAAACTTGTCATCCTTGATTATGTGACACCCTCTAGAAATTACATTAATATTATACAAAATCCATCAAAAAGTCAATTGGATAATGTCATTTTCCTTGGATATATCAACTAGAAAACTAGAACATGTCCAGACATCATCGACCATGTCATATTGGCACCATTGATAGTTAGGCATACAATCAGAACATGTCGGGTAGACATCCTGTGACATGATAACCATATCTTGTAGACATATTCTTGAATACCTTAAATTAATTACGATGACTCTGATTCCGATCCTAACCATGATTCATAGGAAGCCTTACTAAGGCCTAAGTGTAAATAGGCATCCACCTTGGTGTAAGTCCCTCCATGTATTCAAAATTATAACCATCCGGACCTAATTTCTCAATTGGGCTTATCATTCTTCGTCATCCACCAATGGATTGATAAGGAAATTGAACTAAGATGACTTTGATTCCTTCCATGTACAATATATATTGGATTTATTCCAAAATATAAAGATTCATATCAAACACCCAATAAAGGTCACTCCAATTAATATTTCCCACATCCATATGTAGTGAGAATGATTACTTTTTATCCCTTATTTCCCACACCGATCGTGGATATCGTGGGCTTATGGATTTGTGAAGATCATATCATTCACGTTATGAGTCTTACATGGTACGGGAAATTATAGTGTGCAAGACCTATTCATTTGTATTACATGACTACCCCCATATAATGGTATCCACCTTCGGGTAAATTCTAGAGGGAATGATTGATCTAAGATGACTCTAACTCCTATTATAAATAGGATATGTAGGATACCTCCCAAATGCTCGAACTTAATATCAGGTGCCTATGTGACCTCATAATCATATTTTTTGGATGATTCTAAACATTGTGGGTTTAAAAAACGATGTGTGTTTTGATTTCCATTATAAATGGGATATGTAGGAAACCTCTAAAAGGTTCAATATGATCCTTGAAATATTAATCACCTCCTTGTATGGTAGTAAACTATGGACTACCTGGTTATATGGATTCAAAATATAAGAATTTGCCCTTGAAAGGAAGTGGATGTATAACATTGTATACATACATATGGAATCATTAATAAACCCCCCTTTAAACATGGAAGGATTCAACACTTGATCATCTTATTAGGGTAATCGGTCATATAGTGGGATTAAGAAGATATACAATAACATATCTTAAATCTGTAGGTGATTCCGGGAGTAGGAAAAAATTCAACCCAAAATGGTGGATGAGCATGTCCTCCCATACTCTCGACCAATGTGAGTTCCTAAGTTTTTTTGTGTATAAAACCCTAATTGACCACCTTTATTTTCAAAAAAGGCATTCACTCAATTATAGATATGGGGAACATTATGAGTTTTCGGTAAGAACAACGGGTCTGGACCTTATGTTGGGATGGAATCATTTATTTATCTTTATATATATATATATATATATATTGTTTGGACCAATGATTTGACATTTGAGCATCATTATGTATCTTTTTATAATAGGAATCAATCCATACAAAATTCTCATAGAATAAATCCCTGCACGGGTCTAACCGATAATGATGGAGGGGAATTATATTATATATATAATATATGTTCGGTCTAAGAATAAGGAATCTAGGAATAACTGTGTATCTTGTGGTAACATAAGTCAAGACACACATAGTATTAGAGAAAACAACCAACACATGTATGACCCATATGCCGACAAAGGGTATTTTTTCTATATATTGCAGTTGAGCCCCGAATTTATGATTTGGGTGTCACTACATATCATGTGGTAATAGAAAAAAAAGAAACATATAATTATTATATGGAAAATATGCTAAGAAGGTATGAACTATATGTAGGGAGGGTACATTTTACTTTTATATTGTGGTTGGACCCTGGATTTTTGATTTGGGTGTCACTACATATATTATAGTAATTGGAACCCTAAAATGTGTAGCTATTGTAATGACTATTCCCTACACAGGTCTAACCCATACACAAGAGGGGAAATTATACTTTTATATAGTGGTTGGTCCTATGATAGGACACATGGGTTTCACTGTGTGTAACACCACATGATTTTAAAATAACTCTATGTTTAATAGCATACAAGACACACAACACCCATCATAAATGAAAAGTGAAATATTATATATAATCATTATAACCTTTCCATTAAACTAGATGGAAGGGATAATACTAAATAAAATTATGAAATATATAAGTTTCCTACTCATTTTTAATTTATAAATTAATGTGTTTTAATAGGAACGTATCTTTAGTAAAGTCATTTTATTTATAAAAAATAAGTTTCCTTAAAAATTGGTTTTCATTCATTTTATGAGTGAATATTATAATAAATTTTAAAAAAATTATATTAATTTAATTTTATAAAAATAATTACATTTTATAAATCATCATATTAAATTTATCTCATGGTTAATTTTTTGGATTTTTTAAAAAATTGATTTTCCAGTGAATAATAAAACTTCAAATTTTTATAAAATTATCATTTTATTTATATTAAATTTCACTTTATGATTTCAATTTTATATAAAAGTAAAATTATTAATATTTATTTTTATATAATATAATTAATTATATTTTAATCATCTTTATAACTTATTTTTTATAAGTGTATATTTTGGGCTTAAAACACATTTTTCAAGATTACAGTTTTTGTTGCGTTTTGCGGGTTTAATTTTAAATTAAAAAATGAAACATATGTGTTTTGAATTTTGAGAAACATATTAAATTTTTTTAAATATTGGCTCAATATATAGTAAATATTTTACTTTCATTTTTTCAATATGTATAGAAAACATAGAAACGTTATTACAACGGTAAAGGGTAATTTAGGTGATTTAGGATGGCAATAAAATAATAAGAACCATGAAATGAATTAAAAATTACCTAAATATTATTTTATGAGTATATATATACCATAATAATCCAATTTTATAATTTATTACGTCTTGGGACCATTTAAGAGATTATGACCAACATATAATTTCATTTAAAGAAAAGCCAAACATGGCACACTCTAATTCTTCATAACTGTAATATTTTTCCTATAAGTTTAAAAAAAGGATATGATGGACTATAAATATTTTTTTAAAGATAAATATATTTCCTTTATTTTTATTTTTTATTTTTATTTTTTAGTGAATAAATATTTTACTTAAATTCGTACACAATGTTGGTGCGATAATTATTTAATTAATGGAATAATTAAATAATTGACATTAAAAATATTGAAAGAAACATTATGTGAGATATTTAAGATTCTAAATGACTTATTTATATTAAAATGAAAATTTTAGGATATAATAAATTATATTGTTTGAATTTAACTTATTATCTCGATGATTTTAATTTCAAAGAAATGAATAATATCAAAATCGACAATAATGATATTTTATGGGATTAATATTTTATTAAATTATTTATAAATAATGAAAATTGTTAAATAATAATAATGGGTACAATATATTGTCTAACATTTCATCCATTGGGAATTTATAGTCCATTTTGAAGCATTTGGATCTAGAATAGTATTATTATATTTTAATTTTCTGAGAAATTCCAAAACTATCCCTCACCTCAATTATATAATGGAACCCCTTACTTCACTTATTTACAGAACTTTAACCTATATATATAAATAAAACCGTACCCATTCCACTTAAAAACATTATTATCCATGTTATTTAGGTTTTTTCCATCCAAAATACTATCCTTAGATCCTTAATGAAGAGATATAAAAGAAGTCTATTTAAGAAGAGGCAATCGACATTAATAAATCTTTCATCTTTGTTAATTATTCTACTTCCTCTTCATGTATTATTTCCATACTAAATTAATAAATCCAGTAATATATATATATATATATATATATGTGTGTTATTATTATTATTAAACAATCATATTACACCTTTTATCTGTCCTACAAAAAATAAAATCACCAGGCATGTGTATGTACAGTTTACCATCTCCACGCAGTGGTGTAATTTTTTTCCATTACTAGATTTCTTGGATGGTTATAATGAGGTGAATAATATATATAAAATTATGATACCAATTAAATATTATTGATTCTAAAAAATTAATAAATCCTCCATGTGCTTACCCGTTAACCATTAAGGGAATGATACTGTCTCTCATGAATACGTATGACATACCATCTCCATAAAGCGATGAGACTCTTTTTTCATATACAACATTCAAAATACGTTCTAAATGTATTTTATATAATTAAAAATTGAATCTATAGAATTAATAAAATTATTTATATGATTAATCTATATCACATGCACAAGAAATCGAACTTACATGGAAAACATGCACGGAAAAATACAAATTAACACCCAAAACAATTTTAATAATTAAATATTATTAAAAAATAGGTGGTAAGATGTTATATAAGGATTATATATGATATAAAAAATATAAATATGTTTTTTTATAAATTAATAAATTTATTTACACCATTAAACATGTTCTTAAATCACATTCAACTAAATTAAAGTGAAATGTAAGGTATTTTCATGTCTCTTTTACATTTGTGGGAAACATGTCATTTATAAGACTTGTTTCTTTTGTTTTGTGTATATATACTACCCGTGAATGTATTTTATGATTTTTTTGTGAATATTATGGTATTTTCATATCCATATATGTTTCTTTCCTTCATCGGGCTTATGATTCAAATAATACCAAAGAAATAAGGGTTTATTTCACATTCGCTTCATTAATCTGGATTGTTTATGTTTAAGTCCCTACTGGAGAATATTTTTGTTCCATGTACATGTTTTCTAAATTTGATTTTAAAAAGGTTATAATATTTTCATAAGTAATTTTAAATCTATTTTTAACCATTTTTTAATTTTAATAAAATAGTTTGAAATGAAGCTTTTTGTCATTTTCCAAACGAGGTACTTTGTGACTTTTCATCAAAAAAAGAGAAGGTTTTTATTTAAAAATTTAATGGAATGAGAGTGTTTTACCACCATGGTAACAACATAATTATTTAAATATTTTTTTACACATTTATAGGATTTTCTTCAAATAAAACATTTTCCTTAATATTTTAATATTTTCTTTATAAAATTGAATTTCAAAAGGAAAAAATATTTTTCCTCTGTTTTTTAAATGTTTTTTTGATGTTAATTTTATTATTAAATGAAAAACCCATTATTTTACTTATTCACAATTGGGTATATGTTTTAATTATACCATCCATTGAAGCATTCACTTAATTTTAATAATTAAATGTTGAATTTTTCATATATATCCATATTATTGTATGATGGATATAATTATTAACTAAATTGTATAACATTTTTAGATATGGTTATTACTTTGAAAGTTATTTCATTAACTGGGGAAATATTTATAAATCTATATACTATACACAATACATGTTTTTTATGATAAGGCATATTGACTGGTCAATTAAATTGATCATTCGATACGTGAGGAATGATATTTAATTGCCTTAATGAGTGGGGCCCAAAATTATATATCCCCTAGATACATGGGAAGGAATTATGAGAAAAACTAGTTTTACAAATTAAATGTGTTTCTATTGGTAGTTTTGAACCATCTTTTGAAGTGTATTAACTATAGCGGTTTCCTATTCCATAGAACATTAAATCGAATAATTAAGTTTTTCCTTCATTAAGAATTCATTTATTATTATCCATCATATTTTCACAATGATATTATCAATGAATGAATTTAATTATCAATTTTTTCATTGAATGGCATATGTGTTTAGTTATTTATCTCTAAATATTGATTATTCCTTATTTATTCATCATGGATTCTATTGTACACAAACCCTTACTAAGAATTAGAGCCCACCTATTTCTTAGGTATCCTTTATCGAGGATTCCATGAATTTTATAGTAATTGATATTCTATGATATGTTTAAGGAATTAATGTTGTATTCAAATAAAGTACTGTATTTGATTTTATGCATTCAGTTGTAATGTGAATTTCAAGTATGCATCTAGTTCACCAAGACAACTAAACTATTCTATCCTTCAGGATGTGATTCATTATATTTAATGATAATGTAATAATGTAACCAATGAATTTGGACTACTAGAGTTGGGATTGTTACACTATATATCATATGGTAATAAGAATCAATCCACACATAGTTCTTATAAGGATGTTGTGTGGATTAAATTATTTCTCCCAGAGCATAGGTATGAAGGTATAAACTAATGATTCATTATTAATTACTATTGGATGTGTTAAAATGTATGAAATAAGTTATTTCATTGAATTAAAATATTAGGGATGATTTTTTAATAATTGGTGGGATTAGCAGAACACCATTAGAGAAAAGCCTCATAGATTTAAGGGGGTTCATTCCTATAGGACCAAAACATCAAGTACCCACAATCTATGAGGCATTATGTTATTCACCAGGGAATCATAGTGGGTTACATGTAGAAAATGAAACATTCCCTAAGCATAAGATCTTAGGTATATTGTTTTTCACCAGCAAATCATTTATCGATTTGTTAATGATTAGTCTATCAATATAACTAATATCCATCAAGTGAAAAGTAGGAGTATGTGGTCTCATGTTTTAGTAAATCATAATAGAATATGATCTAAAGGTATCTAGTGATTACGAAATAAAAATGGGGAATGTAGATATTTTGGTGGAAATGGGGGTGTCCGATGGAATTTAATAATCAATGGAAGTTGGTTCTTTATTGTATATAAATACCACAAAATTAAAGGTAATAAAAATTAGATATTGTAATCTTTATTTTATGATGGGTTTGATGCACAGATGAGTAACATCAAGGGTATCCAAATCCACTTTAATAGTTGGTTTATGGTAGGTGTAAATCATAATCCTAGAATGTCTAAGGCAATGTGAGATGGAGACTAATGGGTAAAGGTAAAGCGTTTAATAATGGTAGAATCTTATATTCCACATAGTTAGGATTACATTTCTAGGATTTAATAGGGTTCTCTACTCAATGACTAAAGAAATCCCTAGGAACAAGCATTGCGGTATTGTGTAATTCACAAACGAATCCTAACGAGGACCCATGGAATTATCAAATACCTTTTACTAGTACACTATAGGGAGGAACCAATTGTATGTGGGCTCATGGTGTATATTTTTCTATGATAAATATAATAGTATAATTAATTATTTGGTACTAAATTATATATCAAATATATGAAGTTGGTTTAGGGAAAACCTATGATTCAAGAAGGGTTGGGGTTTGCTAAGGCCATGCCAACATGTACTAAACCCATTTTTTGGGAAAAGGGATAAAATATAAAATTATTAATTACATAGTCATCATGGGATGAAATTTTTGGAATGATTTCCTTTTTCATATAGTATTATTTAATGTGATAAGGATGGCGTCATGCATTTTAAGATCACGAAACTAGTAAAAGGTATTGGATAATTCAATGAGACCTCACTAGGATGAATTGGTGAATAACACAATGCATTAAATATTTTTCCAAGGGGTTTCATTAGGGATAGAGTAGAGGTCCCCATAGTTCATTGAAAAAAATATCCTTATATATATCATTTTCAAGTTCATGGAAGTGGTAATTATTACTCTCTGTAATGGTCCCCTCTTGTTCCAAATACCTATGCATGGATTTGATTCTTATGGAGTGGTCAATTTTTGAGTAATGATAATTCATAATTAGGCCTGAAATAGAAAATCCATGAATCACTACATATCCCATAATATGGGAACCAATCGACACATAGTTCTTAAATATAAAATTCCCTATGCAGATATAACCCATATACAGGGAAGGGAATTTTTTTATATTATGGTTAGACCTCTGATTTGAGATCTGGGCATCACTACATATCCTATAGTCACATAAATGAGGCCAAACATAGTTCTTATATATGATATATTTTGTATATTTCACTCTCATATTTCGATAGGTACATTTCATTTTTATTCTTCATAGATCTAGATCATGTATAGTGAATTTCTAATGAGTTATTTCCTCGATTTAAAACGGATGAAACCTAGTTTGGATGATCTCTTAGTGATAGGATTAAGGAAGGACTTAAATTTTCCTTGTATGAGTTTATGGGAATAAAATCAGTATGAGCTTGTAAACCCCTACAAAAAACCATTATTTAGATCTAGATTAAACATAAGAGGTGTAAGGGACCACAATGTAAATAAATGTTTTGTAGTTTATGTTCCTATGACCAAAACCATGTCATGTAGTCTAAAATCGTGTGACTATGATGTGGTTGTGTACACTCCTCCATCTAGTCAATACATAGAATTCATATCTCTATGTTATATTTTGATAGTGGTGATGTGTTTCAAGTGGTTGATACAAAACTACTTACAATTATCCCTAGTGTTTCGAGCACGTATTTATATGAAGGTTTCTTGACAAAGTGATTATTTCTTTACATAGGATAGAAATCAGTTCATGGAGGATGTCCTCACCGTATTTTAGGTGTAATTTCCCTATAATCCATCTCTATAATAACATGAGTAATACTATCATGGTATGTTTCACCTTATACTTTTGATGACTAGTCGACGGACCATTGAGGTGTTGAAGATATTTATTTTACATCCTCTAGGAAACTGTAATTGGGTATATTATCAATGTGAGCCTCATCCAACTTCATGATTAGAATATATTGACATAAATTTTGGGGCTGAGATAGATTATGGTACTGTAATGTGGTGTTAATCCAAGTATGTCGGTGAATTTCTATTTCTGTGAGGATAAGATCTCACAACTAATAAGAAACTATAGTATGATAGTGATATTTTGTATTGTTAGTGATAATGTGAACCATCCTTTAGGTGGTTGTCAAAATATTTCAATCAACCCCAGTTGAAGTTGGGGGTATAATCCCAATTTAGGTATGAATTCATCACATAAATATATTGGAAAACCTTTGGACTAGGAGAAGAGATTTGAGCCTACTCATGTATAGCCTCTTAAGGATGTTGGTTCTATCTTTCTTGCTCAGGAGAAGTAATATGTGCCTAAAAACTATAAGCTATTGAAATATGTAAAGTATTTTCATCAATAGGGATATAAGCCTATCATAATATAGACACTAAATTGTGCTAAAAACCTTTATTTCAGTGGGTATATAGATCTGGTCCTGGATGGACTTTGGAATATACCTATGGATTTATTCGATAGGAATGTGATTCCTTCATGAGGTAATAGCTAATGAAATTTGAGATACCTCACCTAGAACAAGAATGTGAGCTCAGTCCTGTCCTTCAACCTTCTTCAGAATATTCCAATAATCCTCCATGATGGGAGAATGAATATGTTTTTACTCCAAAGTAACTATTTATTCATGTTCACCATGTTTATATTCATCTTTAAATTTTGTGGTAGGAATGTGTATCTATCCCAGTATCATTACCATAGTATACTAGATGAGATCCTCTATACCTTCAAAAAGGTGATGTCAGTTTAGAATGGAATGGGATGAGATAAAGGTATAGATGCTCTTGGTTTCTAGTATATGTTTTATGGTGTCTATGATTGGAGTGGGGGTATATTATCACTCTTTCCGCCTCAATAAATAAGAATATACCAATGGAATTTATACACGAGAGCATAGATATGTGACGACACCATGCTTGCTTCCAAGATATGATAACATAATTAGTTTCAGAGATTAATTATATAGACCTACCAAATCATTTTTTCTGAAATATACAAGAAGGATTTATTAATGGAGGTGGGAATATGATCTCTCTTTCTCTATTTCATAGCACACCAGACCCTGTGAGATTTATTTGGTGCCCATATATGAGTGTTCAGGGAGGTGACCTATTGGGTGACGTCCTCAGCAGGGGACTGAGGGGCATCATCAGTTTTGTGTTCCTTATGATGATGATGATATTCTCATAGATTGGGAGGTCGCACTATTTATTGTCTTCTGACATAGATACGTTCCATGAATTTAAATATCATGTAATAAGGTTGTTTCCAGGCAGTCTAAAATCAAGAGACTAAGATGTTATTGTGTAGTTTAAAATCATGCAACTAGGATGTTATTTTTCTATTTAATGTCATGCTACTGGGATGTTGTCAGGTAGTTTATCATTGTTTGGATAAGATGTTTGGAGATATGTATTTCCATAATGGAGGCTTTTCTAATGGATCCAGAGTGACTCATATGTGTGTCTCATGGGTTTCAAAACTTCTAACTCAAAAAAAATTAATTTACTAGAGTTTTTATCTAATTATTAAATAAAAATCATCCTCTAGTCATATTTCCTATAAATCAATGGTCAGAAAAATATTTGAGGTCATAATTCATGGATTCATACCATCGTTTCTTATCCCTTTGGAGCCTGAGGATTTCATTTTCTACTAAACATGAATTTTACACAATCATTTTATCAATACTAATAGAATAGTAATTGTCTCATCTAATATTGAGATATTCTCATATATCACTGAGATATAGGTTGCCCATGTTCTATTGCACAACTTTTTTGTTGCACTCTGATTTCTCACATGACTGGAATGGGGATTCATGAATCTATGGTTCCATCATCCCCTTATCAATATGGATTGAATCTATTCCTCAATGTTTTAGAAACTCTATATTGTATTCTCATGACTTCGGTGGTATGGGAAGTGATTTTCATGGCCTCTCAAATTTATCCCATTCATATTCATCATTATTGGGAGTTTTATCAAATTACTCTCTATGGTACAGTCAAAGTAGATAGATACTTACTTTTGATATAATGAATATTCCATTATTTATTTGTCATCAATATATGGTAAGATACACTACTTCACCCATGTGACTCATATTTTTTTGTCATCATGGTCACATGGCTGAGTTTGGATCTTTGGATGTGGTGGCAAAATATTTATTGATTTGGAGGGAGGTGTTTTGGTATTTGGGGCCCTAAAAAATAAACATTAATCATATATATTAGAGGAACCAAGATCTTCTTTGGGACCATGCCAACTAATGAGGCTATTTGGTATTTTTAGTGCAATTTATGAGGGGTGGAAAATATTGAAATCCCCCCATCCCTATAGTTTAGGGTCTTGAAATATGTAAATTCACCAAGCCCTATGGGCTGAGGAAAAGTGGAACAATGCTTTAATTTCACCCAATGATGGGGTAAATAATATAAAAAATTCACACATCATATGGGTTGGGATACATCATTACAAGGAGGGCCTCTATAGGACGGAGCTGATAAATCATCTCAGGGATAATAACACAAGGATATTCACAAAATTATTTCCCACAAATACTCATTATCAAATTTTAGTTGAGTTATATTTTCTTCCATAAAATTTGTCTTGTCATCTTTAATGGGTTAACTGATATTATTGATGATGACATCCTCTCCTCTATCAATGGTTGAGTGGGTTGATGAGGATTGGAGTCTCAACATGGACCCTTGATACTAAATAATAATCTTCCATTGGGAATATTCCCTATCAACATTTCACATTGAGGCTTCAACAAGGTTGATAATTAATTCTATAGATACATGAAGTATACCATTGATCCCATCTTCCCTAGTTTCAGGGGTGGAATATGGGATAACTAGTGGTAGTGAAGATGATTATTGAAGGATGAAATCATCCACATCAAGATTTCTCTCATTAGAACCCAGTGGAATGTCCTCAGATTTGGTTGACATCACATTGATGGAAACAATGGTTGGACGGTTCTCCCCTTTAATAGAGTATCTCATTTTATGGGTTGGTTCATGTTGTACCATTTGGTGATATGACGACTATACCATTTGGTCATATGATTCTCATATTAAAGATGATCCTAGGGTTCAACATTATAAAAATTTATTCATCTCTATGGTTTGGGGTTCACCTAGGATTCCATAGTTTGTAGGGCCTACTATGAGGCAACATGAGACTCTTGGGTACTGATGATATGGGATTGATTCTTGGATACTACTGGGATATACTGATAGGCTTCATATGCATTAGAGGTAGAAGGGATATGGACCTACTCTATAGTTTCACTATTTCGATACCCCAAATGGAATATACTATTTGACATCCATGTTTGGGTAGTTTATGTAGGAAAATATTCTTTTATATATTCATTTCTATATGGGTAATAAGTCAATGATGATGACTGTTGAGCTCACCTATTTTGATAATACCAATTATGCTTTCATATACTTTGATAATCCCAATTAATGTCTATCTCTATTTTAATTCTCTCAATATATGAAATTATATTGTCAAGATGATAATAATATTAAAGTAATCCTTGAGACATGTCAATCAATGTTTGTCTATGTTTATATAATGTACGATGTAATTCTACCCCAATCAGATGTGTTTTTCATAAAACAGATAAGTCATCTGCGTATAACTACTGATATAGAGCTACCAGTACTTAGCCTACCGATAGACTTAGTCTACCGATAGACAGAGTCACCGATACACTAAGGTCACTCATATGAACAGAGCTACTAGTAAGCATATATCAAGTCTACCGATAGAATATAATGGAGCTACCGATGTGCAGAAGGTACTGATACACAGAGCTACCGATGTGAAGAAGGTACTGATACATAGAGCTACCGACAGAATACAAGCTACCAATAGAAAAGGTCTACCAGTATGCTTAAGTATTCTAGTATACACTTGATCGCTGATACATACAGAGCTACTGATATGATGAAATCTACCGATGGATTCAGTCTACCGATAGAGAACCCTCAGAGCCACCGATACGAGCTACCGACCGTCCTGATGATACACAGACTTGCGACTGAAATGAAGCGACTGACCCAGTCTACCGATACAAGTACAGAGTCACTAATAGAAAGAAGCTACCGATATATAGATCTACTGATAGAGTAAGTCTACCGATAGAAGGTGTTACCGATACCAGGAGCTGCTGATACATGTTAAAAGCGCAACTGATTCAAGTTCAAAGAGCTACTGATGCATGTTCAAAGAGATACCGATGGAAGGACTACTACAAACAATCCACTATACATGTCTACCAATAGAGGACTACTAATTATTAACCAACCAGTCAAACTCTATACTCTCATTACTATTTATTTATTACTCCAATGGTTACATTTGATGTTTTTAATGCAGTTAATGTTATTTAATGATCTTTGTTGCCATGTCAGGAAACTGTACCTAGTACCCATGCAAAAGGTGATCATTCTCATTTCCCGGAGCAAAATGCTAAAAATGGGAAGATAACGACCTTGCTGAAAGTGAATGGAAAATAACAGGAGCTTGTAACAAGAAAGCAGCAAGTAGTATGAAATAAACATGAAGAGTACATAAAAGCTTCATACTGAAAATCGAGCTGCATACCGAAGGACCACTCCATACTAGAAGAACACTGGAGATACGCGAAGACACTCATTTTAGAGGAGAACACAAGCTGCATTGTGAGTGAAGAAGTACAACAAATACCTCATGAACTCGGGCTGCTAAGTTGATCCTGGAACAACCGATGAAAATGAAACTCTGTTTTTAGAACAAAACCCAAAGAAGGACTCAGAAGCTTTTCTGACAAATCAAATGAGTCCAGAGCTTCATTGCCAATCACTAAATCGTTTCAAAAATCTTTCTCACTTACTTTAGTGATTCTTTCATTTACATTTCAGGCAGTGTGTGTACCCTGTTTATTTTACACACACACTATCTCTTGTGCTAAGCTGGAGGATTATCAAATCCTCAATAAAACTATATAACTCTTTTTGTTTCCCACTGTGGATAGTGGTAGAGGTAATGTAAGACCTGGACACCTGCAAGCTGTTTTTTGTTTTCCCACAAATAAATGTTGTAGAGGTCCTTGGACCTGGATAGTATTGTACTGTTGTTTACCCCGATCCAGGGTGTGGATCAATTTATATAAATTGTTTGAGAGGAATAACTATCTTCTTGAGATTGAACCTCTTGGATACCTCTGATGTGCTTTTTAGTTTAAAGTTTTAAGTATACTATATATATTTTATATTCTGCTGCTATTACTTTGAAATACAAAAACTATTTTAAAGCTACTTTGATAGTTAAATTAGCAAGGGTTTAGACTTTTTGTAAATCTGTAAGTTAGTTTCAAAAGATAATTTATTATTTAGATTATGTTAACTGAGACCTAATCAATATTTGAGAAACTGATTGAACATTTACACTATGAATAAATTCACAACATTTTAACTTTGTTTTTAAAATGGGGGTTTTTAAGAGAAATATTTTTAACAGAAATTTTTATTAGAACTCAATTCACCCCCCTCTTGAATATCCACTCCGAATGACATTTGGTATCCGAGGTTGTTTTTTTTCAAAGATTTCAAAACACTCTATTTTTCATCTGTGATTTTAGTTACATAATTAAATATCATAAATTTCTATTAGTTCTAAATTTTATCTCTTTAAATATATTTTCTAAAATCTAGTTATAGATAATATACTAGAGGGTTCTATGACTAACCGGCCACCTTTCTTCATTGGCACTAACTATGCCCAGTGGAAACTAAAAATGAAAATTCATTTAGAAAGTATGGGTTTTGATATTTGGACTGCTATAGAGTCTCAATATAAAATTCCATAAAATGAGAGAACTACTTGGGATGAACCTACAAAGACTGCATACAATATTAATTGTAAAGATATGAATGCCTTGTATTGTGCTTTAGGAGATGAAGAGCTTAATATAATTTCTTCTTGAAAAATGGATTATGAAAATTGGGATACATTGGCAGTTTCTCAGGAAGGAACAACCAATGTTAAAGAAAAGAGATTGAATACTTATAAAATTAAATATGATAATTTTAAAATGAAGAGTGATGAACCTATTTCTAACATTTATCTTAGGTTCACTGAGATTGTTAATACTATGATCTCACTTGGAAAGGTTTTTCTAGCAAAGGAACAAATGATGAGAATCCTAAGATATTTACTAGAAAGATGGAGGGGCACGTCTGTTTCCATTAGAGAATCATGCAATATCAGCACACTCCCTGCTAAAGATTTAATAGGTAAACTTATGATGTATGAGGATGAAATTAAGGTAAACAAGGAGGATGATGATGAACCCAATAGAAAATCTATGGCATTCAAGTCTATGGCTTCTAAGAGAAAAGACAAGGAGAAAATGAAAATACTAACTGAAAGTTCACTCAATGAAGATTCAGACTCTGACAGTGATGTTGAGATGGCTCAAATAGCCATGAGATTCAAGAAGTTCTATAGGAAGAAGAAATTCTTTCAAAAATCAAATTACAAAGGAAAGTATAACAACAAGGGTCACTGGAAGAACGATTGGAAAATTCCTAATAAGGAGGATGATATAGTCTGCTATGAATGCAAGAGTAAAGGACTCATCAAGGCTGACTGTCAAAAATTTAAATTCAAAAAGAAACATGATTATAAGGACAAGAAGTACAAGAAAGCTATGAAAGATACTAGGAGTGCTTCAACAGATAGCACAAGTGAATCTGAAGTTTCTGATTCTGAAAAGAATCGTTCCAACATGTGTTTCATGACCAACACATCTAAGGTATCTGTAGATACTCTTGTTTTAAATTCCTATTATTCTAGAGATGATGCAGAATCTGATTCTGATTTTGATGATATGTCTAAGGCTGAAATGTTTGAATATTGTAATATGCTGGAAGAATCATGTAATGAACATAACGACAAGTATAATCCACTAAAGAAACAACATGCTCTCACTGCAAATGTTAAATCTGCCTTTGATATAGAAATGGAAAATAGTGCTCAACTTTAAAAGGAAAATACTGAACTGAAAATGTCTAATGAGCAACTTAGAAAGGACTTAGAAAAGTTCACAAAAGGAAAAGATACACTAAATAAAATGGTAGGTAAGAAATTTTCACCCAAATACACTAATGTTTTGGGATACCAACCTAGAAAAAGATAGTTTACTAAAACTAAATTTATTCCTAAGTCTGGACAAGATTCTGATTATTCCAGTTCTGGAAATTCGTATGCTTCAACTAGTTATTCATATGGTTATAGATAAAATAAAGTTTATCTTTAAAAATCTATTGATTCAGTATATTATTTGTGACCCATAAGACAAATATGGGTACCTAATGCTTTGATTACTAACTTATCTGGACCCAAGAAGATCTGGGTTCCAAAGACATTTTCCATCTAAATCTGTTTTGTAGGAAACATGTTTAAAGATTTTTCACAAGAAGGTATGGTACTTGGATAGTGTATGTTCAAGGCATATGTCTAGGGATTACTCTTGTTTCAAGAGTCTAATCAAGGTTTATGGATTCCATGTCACCTTTGGTGATAATTCTATTGGAAAAATCATCGGCATAGGCCAGAATGGTAACACTGATTTAGTTTTAGTTTCTAAAGTTTTATTCGTTGATGGACTTAAGTATAACATGTTAAGTATTTATCAATTATGTGATGATGGTTTTAATGTTAGGTTTGAAAAAGATTTCTGTAATGTTTTTAATTCTAAAAATGTTTTAGTATTCATTGTCTTGATAAATGAAAATGTTTATACTGCTGATCTGAATTCCTTAGCTAAAAAATGTTACCTGTTTAAATAATTTTCATGAAGAATCATGGCTTTGGAACAGAAGATTAGGACACTGAAACGTCTATTCACTTAAAAAGTTTACTAGGAAGAACATAGTTAGAGACCTACCTAAACATGAATTCCAAAATGAAAATGTTTGTAATCCCTATCAAAAGGGAAAGCAAGAGAAAGTTTCTTTTAAATCAAGGAAAGAAGTTTCAACTTCTCAACCTCTCGAGTTGGTTCACATGGACTTGTTTGGACCTTCAATAGTTTCTATTTTAAATGGGAATAACTATGTCTATGTTCTAGTAGATGGCTTTTCTAGATATACTTCGGTATACTTCTTAGCTCACAAAAGTGTAGATTGTTTTTACTTTGTTAAGTACTCCAAATCTGTAGAAAACCATAGTGGACTTAAGATTAAAACTCAAAGAAGTGATCATGGCTGTGAGTTTGAAAATCATGAGTTTGAATATTATTTCTCACACAATGGCTATAGTCATAAATTTTATTATCCTAGGACACCTCAGCAAAATGGTGTAGTAGAAAGAAGGAAAATAACCCTTCAAGAAATAGCAAGAACCATGTTTAATGAATATGACCTGCCTATTTATTTTGGGGCTAAAGCTGTGAATACAACTTTTTATATTATTAATAGAGTCCTGATAAGACCAGTTTGTAAGAAGACCCCATATGAACTATGGAATAAAATAAAACCTAAAGTTAGTTACTTTAGAGTCTTTGGATGCAAAGTTTTTATTCTTAATACAAAGGATAATCTTGAGAAGTTTTCTTCTAAAAGTGTTGAGGGAAATTTTCTTGGTTATTCTTTAACTAGAAAAGAGTATAAAGTCTTTAATAAAAGAACCAAATGTGTGGAAGTGTCTTTTCACATCAAATTTGATGAAACTAATCCACATGAGCCTAAAACCACTCTTTAAAATCATAAAGAAGATTTGACTGTTCTGAACCTTAATGATAAATCTAAAGAAACTACTGTAAAAATATCCAGTTCTGGACATATTCCAAAATTTTCTTCTGTTGAACCCGAGCATAGAGATGGACATGAAATTTCTAGTCCTACCTTTACTAGATCAACTAGGATTCTAAAGAATCCTCTTTTAGATGATGTTGTTGATAATCTTGATAGAGGGACACATACTAGAGCTTCTCTAAGAAACTAGGTTGAACCTCAAGCCCTTCTTTCACAGCTAGAACCAAAAAATGTCAATGATGCAATCAATAATGATTTTTGGGTAATGGCTATGCAGGAAGAGTTAAATCAATTTGAATGAAACAATATCTGGTAATTAGTTGATAGACCCAAGGACTCTTTGACAATAGGCACTAAATGGGTTTTTAGAAGAAAAGTTGATGAATCAGGAAACATTGTTAGAAGCAAAGATACACTAGTTGCACAAAGATATAGTCAAGAGGAAGGTATAGACTATGAGGAAACCATTTAACCTGTAGCTAGATTAGAAGCCATTAGGATCTTACTTTCCTATGCTTCTCATCTGAATTTCATGTTATATCAAATGGATTTCAAAAGTGCTTTTCTAAATGGTTTTATAATTAATGATGTTTTTGTTCAACAACCACCTAGATTTATTAATACTCATTTTCCAAAGCATGTTTTTAAACTTTCTGAAGGTTTATATGGTTTAAAATAAGATCCAAGATCTTGGTATGATAGACTTAGAAATTTTATTATTTTAAAAAGTTTTACTAAAAGGATTGCTGATCCAACTCTTTTTATTAAATGAATATCTAAAGATATTTTAATAGTTCAAATCTATGTTGATGATATTATTTTTGAATCTTATAAACATTATTTATGTATTTATTTTTTTAAAAGTATACAAAATGAATTTGAAATGAGTTTAATGGGAGAAAATAAAAATTTTATTAGATTTCATGTTTTTCAACATGAAAATGGTATTATTATGAATCAATGTAAATATATAAAGGGTCTTTTAAAACTTTTTGGATTGTATAGTATTAAGGAAAGTGATACTCTTATGAGTACTATTTGTAAATTGGATGTAGATGAAACTGGGAAACCAGTAGATCAAACCATTTATAGAGGTATGATTGGAAGTTTACATTATCTTGCTTTTAGTCGACCAGATATTATGTTTAGTGTGTGTATGTGTGCAAGATTTCAAGATAATCCTAAGAAATCTCATTTACTTGCTGTTAAAAGAATTTTTATGTAACATAAACATACTGTAAACTTAGGTTTGTTTTACCTGAAAGGAAAAAACATTGATTTAATGAGTTATTAAGATGCGGAATTTACTGGTTGCAAGTTAGATAGAAAAATAACATCAGGAACATGTTATTTATTGGGAAAATCCTTAGTATCTTGGTGTAGTAAAAATCAGAATTCTGTAGCATTGTCCACTGCCAATGCAGAATATATAGCTGCTGGTAGTTGTTATGCATAGATTCTGTAAAAGAAACCGACTCTTTTGGACTATGGATATGAATTTAAGCGCGTTTCAATCAATTTTGACAACACTAGTGCAATAGACATTTCGAAGAACCCTGTATCTCACTCTAGGAATAAACACATTGATGTAAGGCACCATTTCTTGAGAGATCATTATCAAAAGGGTGATATAACTCATGAATTTATTGGTACTGAACATCAATTAGGTGACATTTTCACCAAACCATTGAGTTCGGATAGGTTAAGTTACATTAGACATGAGTTATGTATGTTTAACCTTGATCGTTAGCTACCTCACTGATAAATCCTCACTGATGTAACCTCACCGATAAATGCTCACCGATGTAACCTCCCTGATAAACCCTCACCGATGTAACCTCACTGATAAATCCTCACATATGTAACCTCATTGATGTAACCTCACCGATGTAACCTCACCGATAGGAATTATAACTAATAGACCCTACCAATGAGTGCACTGTTTTTAATCTTCTGTCTGCCACCAGAATCTGAATCATTTTTACTTTATTTTATTTTAATTTATTTCTTTTTATTTATTTATTTCATGATTCCTAAAAGATAAAAACAAAGTCATAGCTACTTCTCAATCTACCGAGCCTCAAACCCTTTCCATCAATCCTTAAATCCCAAATCTTTCGAGAAAAATAAATACCTCGAACCAGAGATGGAAAAAACCAAATGTCCTACCATCATAGATGACTCCGATGAGCCGAAAGCAGAGAAAAAATGTTTGAGCCAGATGTAAGTGGTAATGTTGGAAGAACTAGGTTGGGTAGGCGACTAGTGAATCCTCATCTACATAATAGAGTTGTTGTGATTGAAAAGGAACTCTGTGTGGAATGGATGCTACCTAGTAAGTCTTTAGTGCTCGAAGTGCCGAAAGATCAAAAGTTAGTAGATTATTTTTCAAACAATAATGGAACCTACTATATGAAGCTAGTAAAGCAATTTTATGAATATGTAAGTGATGAGAAATCTGAAATAGAGAACCGAGTAACTTTTTATGTGAATGGAAAGGAGATATCCTTCACATCTGTTGAATGGGATGAATGCTTAATGGTTCCACCTGAAGGTTTCTCTGGTTTTGTCTCGAAATCTATGCCACCTACAAGTTATATTTTTGATTATCAGACTACTTTGGAAGAGCTCACTGGTGATGGAAATCAAGGACACGTAGTAGTTATAGAAATTGATGGAGAGAAAAAATTGGTGTTCAAATATTTTTAACATGTCTTAATACCAAGAAGAGGAGACTTTGCAAAATTTAATATTTTAGGATATCTATCTCCTGCCTCTTTTAAGACATGGAGTTAAGGTGAATCTATACAAATTTTTGAAGACTCAAATGGAAGACATGACAAGACCCAAATCAAAGACTAATGCCATATTATTTGCTAAGTTGATCTCTATGATGATCAAAGTAAAAGGGGTAGCTGAGTCTCAAGATGAGACAGTGGTATTAAGGAATAATTTTTGTATCACATCCATAGTTTGAAAATACATGAAGATAAATTGGAACCGATGGAGAGGAGACTGGGTTAATGATGACCAGAAGGTATATGATAAAGTTAATCCTTTGGATCATCCTTCAAGACATAAGGATGTGAGGGATCCATGTATGGGACCTGTTGAAGAAGAACCTGAATGCAGTGCAGAGACTGAGGAAGAGGAGACCTCTATAGATGATGGAAGAGATCTGGACTTACCTCCAAGTCCTGCTGCTAAAATTGTTTCTAGAAAGGAATCCTTACTAGAAGAAGAGAAACCTGGTGATAACGGAGACCAGCCAATCCCTGAGCATGAAGAAGAAAGAGAGAATGTCTCTAAAGCATCTGACTCTATGAGTATAAGTCCGAGTCCATTAATTGGAAGCTCAGTAGTGCTTGTTAAGGATGTGGAAGGAGAAAGGGAAGATGTTGTACATAATTCAGAGTAACCTCCTGCTGCTGCCGAGATGGAATTGATAGTTGAAGATACTCCTGAGTATGAAAGACCCACTGAGATTGCACTTACTGTACAAGAGAATTCACCAATTGAGGGGGAGCATCAAACCAAGATTGGAAGTGTTATAGTGGCTGTTGATATTGAGGACTGGGCAGAAGGCCCAGGTTTTGTAGTCTTTGGATTAGACTATCCTTATTCTGAAAATGAAGCATCTATCAATAGACCAAAAATCATTTATGATGTTAAGACTGAGTTACTACCAGAAGATGAAGTCAGAATTCAAGACATGGATTCTTTGATGAAAAAGATTAAGGACAGTTTTGTGGAAGAGACAAAGAAGATAGAAGTTTCTCTGGTATCTTAAATCCAATCGATCATGACTGACTCGGTGGTCAGTTTACTATATGAAAGAGTATCTGTTGTAGTTGCGTATACTGATTTGATAACCAGAACCGACCATGAATCCTAAACGGATGAGCTGAAAAAATCATTTAGTCCCTCGGTTGCTGAGATGAAGAACTGTTTTCCTAATGAGACGAATATATTGGAAAGAACTTTTGAACTTTCTCTAGGTTGTAATTTTTCAACCATTATAAGAGAAATAATAGATGAATTTAAAGCCTTCCGGACTCAAGTATCTGGACTAGAAGAAGATCCTGAAGCTCTAAAGAAATCGGTTATCTCAATGGAATCTTACATGAGCTCAAAAACTCAAGAATATAAGGACTTAGCCTATGTCAAAAGTGTTGTATGTCAGATGGTTTTAGTGTTTGATGGTTTGAAAACTTCTATGAAATATCTTGTTAAAACCCAGGATTCCCATGTTCAAAATCTTATTAGTGGGTTGACCATGGACTTCAAGGAAACCATCTCTTTCTCTATTGGTTCTGTTTCTTCTAAGCCCTCATTGGATTTGAATCAGTTTCGAGCTATGATGAAGGAGGAGCTTGGTCAAGCTTCAACCAATGGCTCTGTAGACTCATCTGAACTGAGAAAAGTAGTGCTATCTACTCAAGATTCAACTAGTGAAATAATGAAGATAGTCCAACACTATATGAGATAAGCTTCTGCCTTTTAGAAAGAAGTGAAGGATAAAGTGGACTCCTATTTACAAAATATATACACGAAGAACCAAATGACCAGCCACTTAAAGATTCTGATAGAGAATATGAAGCCTCCTAATGTAAATCAAGACTTCAGAGAACATGTTTTCAAGCTAATGGAATTGACTCCAGCCCTGGAAAAATTTTTGGAGAACAAGGATGACTTCATATCAGCAATGGAGAGAGGAGGTGGCATAATTATAATTTCAAAAATCTATTGCGGCCTTTCCTACATGATGATGTTAGGCCAGTGATTGTACCTCTAGCCTTACATGCCTCTGCCTCTACTACTTCTATGGTTCAGATGACTCCTGCACAAGCTATTCGTAGCCTCACACCTATGATCACTCAAAGAACACCTCGATATAGGCCAAAAACAGTGTAATTTGCTCAGCCTCCTATGATCATTTCTCGAATTCCTAAGCCTTCACCTGCATCCACACCCCCTGAATCATCTTCTGATCCCAATGGAAAATCTCACATTGAGGATGTGGATTAAACAAGTGTCTAGACATTTTTATAGGAATCCATTGTATTTTGTTTTATTTCATTGTACCTTATTTACACCATGCAATGAAACTGACTATTATCTCTTTTCTCATTTTGTTCCTCTTCTCATTGTTGTTTCTCACTTTTTGATTATCATAAAGGGGGAGAAATATTTTACTATGATTCAACAAAGGGGGAGAACTATTCGTTGAGTATCAAAGAGGGAGAAATATTCACCCAGGGGGAGAAGTATTAATGGGAGAATAAATAATGGGGAGAAAGTATCAAAGGGGGGAAATTTTCTCTAAGGAAGAGCTATCATGCTTTCCCCTCTGATACTGTTACATTTCATTCTCTGATACTATTACATTTAGTTCTCGAATACCATTCTCTCTAACTCTTTGATATCACTAAATGATTCCTCTGATATCATTGCATTTAATTTTATCCTTGATACTATCACTTCTTCTTCTACCTCTGATAAATTATGTTCAATAACATACTGTTTTGTTTGAGAAAATTAAATTTACTGATATATCCTCTGATAAAATTACTCACTATTTTAAAATGAAAATATCATAAGTTGTGATTATCAAAAGGGGGGAGATTGTTGACCTCTCCCTTTTTGATAATTGCAATTATGATTTCATATACTTTGATAATCTCAATTAATGTCAATCTATATTTTAATTCTCTCAATATATGATATTCTATTGTCTTGATGATAATAATATTAAAGTAATCCTTGGGATATGTCAATCAATGTTTGTCTATGTTTATATAAATTCTAAAGTAATTATAACCCAATCGAATGTGTTTTGCATAAAATAGATCAATCATCTGTGTATAGCTACTGATATAGAGCTACCTGTGTCACGACCCGTCCCAGTGGGGCCCGACCCACAACTCCCCAAGCCCGCCTACAATAGGCCAGGGGCTAGTGACTAGCACCGAGTAGGAATGCTACTAACATGGGAGGCATTGACTATAAACCTGTACACATGCACACACATCTCCAAGCCCGACAAGATGAAAAGTAAAAACTACGAAAAGGAAAAGATGCATGCATACACTAAAAACCAACCAACAGAGTACAACAGGGAAGTAAAGTACAGTAAAGTAAAACCCTGTGCCAAAAGTACAAGCCCACCAAAAGAAAGTCTACAACAAGTCCAACCTGTAGAGAAAGGTACTGGGACCGAAACCCGTTGCCAAAGGAACACACCTCGGTCTGTCTGATTTCATTGAGCACCATCCGGTCCTGGTCTACCTAGAATCCTATCAAAGGCTCGCTCATCTGCACAAGACATGACATGTGCGGGAAAAGCCCATGCAGGGGTGAGTATAACAATACCCATTAGGACACCCCAAAAACCACAAAGGAAAAAATATAACAAATGAAAATACCACGAAGAAAGGTACAGTCATATCTACACAGTATATGTCTACGAAACATACAACAAGAACATCCAGATATTCTCATACACAAGCGACCATCGTGAAACCACCACTAAGATCTAGCTTGAAGATTCAACAAAGCATACCATCGAGAGGACATACTCCTAGGTCTAAAGATAGAGGCATGAAATACTCGTTCCAGGAGAACACACTCTACAAGTACCTTGGGAACAAGATGATCAGATGAGGATCATAGCCAAGTCATGGGGTGATTCTGACAACTCAATCTGAGCTAATCCGCTAAGAAGAGGATCAGTGCCTGGGTAAAGTTGGTCACGTCGAGGCCAAGAACTCTACCTAGGGTTCCAGGAATGAATAGAGGATCCAGATTTAAGTCTCACAAAGGTGATTCCAACAACTATATTCAGGGAGTTCTGCTGAAGGGATCATACTCTTGTATAAAGGAATTGATACTAGAACCATCATGGGATTTCTAAGGGTGAGAACCCTAAGAACTAGTCCAAGTCACAGAAGGAAAGTGGCTCAAGCCATGAAGAAAATTTACACGACATGAAGTTTGGTTACACGCCTTGTTACTTGACACGGGGTAATGCTCGAATAAACGGCCAGTGACCTTCATTCAAGCCATGAAAAAACAAACTACACGGCGTGTAATAAAGTACATGCTGTGTTCCTTGACACCGGGTATTGCCCGTGTAAACGTCCAGTGTCCTTCGGCTAGTCGGATAGAAAATAACTACATGGTGTGTAGAAGAAATCACACACTGTGTTCGAGCACTTGGGCTCGCTCCATGTACGCTGGCCATGTTCCCGTACACAGTCTCTGACAGTGTCAATGTCACTTGCCCGTGTACCTGTACATATGGTATCCCGTGTATCTGGCTGGGGAGGGTTATACATAGCGTGTCCATGGACATGTACCCTGGCCGTGTCCGTTTACTCTAGGAGTACACGCCGGGTAACCCTTCCGAGGAACACATGTTGTGTATCCCATACTACACGTCGTGTAGTCGGAAAATTTCAGAACCGCGTCTTCCTCCACACGCCTCGACCGATCTCCCAGATCTCGATTCTGCCATCTTTTTGCCGTAAAACTCTAGATACCGGGTCGCCTCGTCTCCATGAAGCCAAATACGTGGGTTTCGGGCCTTTAATCGGTTCCAAAATCCAATTTCGACCATCCGAGCGGAAATCATCCGAAGAACGATTTCTTCCGATCTGCTTCGATCCGTCCACCGAAACCATTGTCGCACCTCCGCAAGACCTCTGTGGTGTTGATCCTTCAATTTGGGATTGTTGCATCATAGAAAAGATGTGCAACGATCCGTTGTTCATCTCCCCATGAAGAACGCGAAGAATGCTTATGAAGAATGCAAGAATTTGGGGAAGAAAACACAACAAATCGAGAGGTATGAACCTCGATCGATGTTCATGTTGATCTTAGTTCTTCACCATTAGAAGGTTGAACGAAACCAAAAAAATAACAAGAATCAAATCCCCAAAAATCCCAGCAAAAGCCCATCCCACAAGAATGACCGATCCGCGGTCTAATCTGTTCGTGGATTAGTCCGCGTTCATTGTGGAAATCAAAAACAGAGAAGAATTAATGTCACAACAACATCCTACCTATATTCTCTGCGTTTTCCAGTGAAGACCTGCTTGTCGCGTCATTGTCATCATTTAATCCATCAAGAACATTGCCGCCGCGTTGGGGATTTCTTCCAGAGCTTTCCCAGAGCCTCCAGAAAATTTCAGGGTTTTGGGGATTGTAACCCTGATTCCCCTGCGAAATCTCTATTTAAGGATAAGAGATATTTGACATAACAGGATTAATAAAACATTTTAAATAAATATTTTATTACTATTACGTCCAAAAAACCAGATTTCACCACCGACCTGCGCCGACCAAAGTTAGGCCTCGCCCAAGGTAAAATCGTTGTTCTGAATGCAACGATGCCTTCAAATATCTGCTCCAAGCACCCATTCGGAAGTTACTCCACTTTTTCAGGAAAACCACACATGCGCGTAATTTAATTATTAAATTAAATTCAATCATTTGTTTCGGGCTCACCGGGCCTCGGAACTACACGCCATCTAAGAGCCTGGTCTCAAATATATTACCATATAATATTAAAATAATACATGGAAAAAATCTAGGACATTACATCACACACACTTTAGGACTTTTACGTCCTCAAAAATCCAAAACAAGGGCTACTCAATAAAATGTGGGTACTACATGCGAATCTGAGCCTCCCACTCCCACGTGCTCTCCTAGAGATTCTCGTGCTGCCAACAAACACGCACCAAGGGAATAGCTCACCCATGAAGGATCTTCTCCTTCCGATCCATGATCTCCACTGGGTACACAGCAAAGGTCACTCCATCATAGATGTCTAGCTCGACCTAGTCGATGACATGCGATGGATCATGCACGTACCTCTGTAGCTACGACACATGGAAGACGTTGTGTACCCAGTCCATCTGTGGAGGTAGAGCCAAGTGATACACCACCTCGCCAACTATACTCAGAATTTGAAAAGGGCCACCGAACCTCAGAGATAGCTTGCCGCCTCGGCCAAATCTCTGCAACCCTCATCGAGGTGAGACCCGAAGGAACACATGGTCTCCCTCCTCGAACTCCAAAGGCCTCTGCCTCCGGTAGGAATAAGACTTTTGATGAATCTCTGTAGTCTTTATCCGCTCCTGGATGACCTGTACATTTTCTGTAGTAGGTCTCACCATTTCTGGGCCCATGAGTGCTGACTCTCCCAGGTCAGTCCAGCAAAGTGGCGACCTTCAAAGTCGCCCGTATAGAGCCTCGAATGGTTCCATACCCATAGTGGAATGATAAATGTCGTTATAAGAAAATTACACTAGTGGTATGTGATCCTCCCAGCTAAGACCAATGTCAAGTATGCAAGCTCGCAGCATATCTTCCAGGACCTGGATGGTCTACTCTGTCTGACCATCAGTCTGGGGATGAAACGTTGTGCTCAAGCGTAACTGAGTCCCAAAAGCTTCCTGCAATCCCTTCCACGACCAGGATGTGAAACGAGCATCACGATCTGAGATGATCATGGATGGTACCCCATGAAGTCGAACTATCTGTTGCTCATATAGGTGTCCCAAGCTCTTTACTGAATTCTGCTCCCGTATGGATAGGAAGTGGGACGACTTGGTGAGTCGATCAACGATCTCTTAGATGGAATCCTTTCCCCTGGACGTGTGTGGTAAACCTATCACTAAGTCCATGGATATCCCATCCCACTTCCACTCTGGCACCTCAAGGGGATGAGTCAAACCTGCTGGAACCTGGTGCTCAGCCTTTTCTTGCTGACAAGTAAGGCACTGAGAAACAATCTCTGCCACACTCTTCTTCATCCCTGGACACCAGAACTAATGTCGAAGGTCCTGGTACATCTTTTCCATGCCTGGATGCACTGCCAAAGGGGATGTATGGAAATCCCTCAGAAACTCCTCCTGCAACGTCACTGGTACTAACATGAACCCTCTAAAAAGATCAATGTACTCTCCACCATTCGAATATCCATCAAAAGAATCACCTATGGATATCTAAGCACATAGAGTCTCACAGCTATCATCCTCGCGTTGTGCTTCCCTGACTTGCTGTAGGAGTGGAGGGGTAACAACCATCGACTGAATGTAGTCTTCCTCATCTCTATCCACGAAGGACAACTGCAAAGAGGCCAACCGCCTTGTCGCCTCATCCAGAAACTGCGAACTATATTTCCAACTGAGAGCATCTACCACCAAGTTCCCCTTCCTAGGAGTATAAACGATCTCAAATTCGTAATCCTGGAGGAACTCAAGCCATTGCCTATGTCTCAAATTCAGATCCTTCTGAGAAAAGATATATCTAAGGCTCTTGTGATCAGAGTAGACAGTAAACTGCTCACCCATTAGGTAGTGCTGCCACATTTTCAATGCGAATACTACCACTGCCAACTCAGGATCATGGGTCACATAGTTCTGCTCGTGTGGCCTCAACTAACATGATCCATAGGCAATCACCGCTTGCCTCCGCATTAGGACACAACCGATCCTGGTTCCTAATGCGTCGCAGAACACTACGTACTCAACACCCTCCTCTGGTAATCTCAAGATCAGGGCACTCAGCAGACTCTGTCTCAACTGCTCCAAAGCCTGCTGGCATCTCTCGGTCCACATGAAAGTTTGTCCCTTTGGGGTCAAATCTGTCATGGATGCTGCAATCCTGGAGAAATCATGGATGAATCCCCGATAATAGCCTACCAACCCAAGGAAACTCCGCACCTCCATCACACTCCGGGGTGGCTCCCATGGTAGCACTGCCTCCACCTTTGCTGGGTCCACTGTTACACCATCCACTGAGATAACGTGCCCCAGAATGTGGACCAACTGTAACCAGAACCTACACTTCGAGAGTTTCACATACAACTGGTTCTCTCGGAGTGTCTCCAGAACCATCCTTAGGTGTCTCACGTGCTCCTCCTCGGACACAGAGTACACAAGGATATCATCGATGAAAACCACCACAAACTGGTCTAGATAAGGCTAAAAGATCCGGTTCATGAGTCCCATGAACACTGCCACGGTGTTCTTCACACCGAAGGGAATCACCAAGTACTCATAGTGACCGTAGTGACATCTGAACGCCGTCTTCGATATATCCTCCTCTCGTACTCACAACTGGTGATAGCCTGATCGTAGATAAACCTTCGAGACCCATCGTGCCCCTCTCAACTGGTTGAAGAGGTCATCGATCCTCGGTAGTGGATACCAGTTCTTCACGGTCACCTGATTTAAGCACCGGTAATCCACACACAGCCTTGAGATCTTTTCCTCCTACTTGGCAAACAACACTAGGGCCACCCATGGCGAAACACTAGGTCTCACAAAGCCCTTCTTCTGCAAGTCGTCCAGCTGCATCCTCTACTCACGAATCTCTGCAGGAGCCATCCGATAAGCCGATGATGATATCAGGGTCATCCCGAGATGCAACTCAATGCAAAAATCTATCTCCCGATGGGGAGGTAGCTCAGGGAAATCCTCCAGAAAGACGTCCTCATACTCAGCCACCAGTGTAGGGAACCGGAAACTCATAACATCTGCCATGATGAGGGATAGGTTATCCAACTGATGTGAAATCAGCTGTGCCTTCCTACGCACGAGTCCATCCTGCACTGCCTGGGTCTCTCTTTTACTTAAAAAAGAGAACCTCATTCCATCACTGCGGGTACACCGCACCCTTCTCATAAAACAGTCAATCTGGGCATGAACTGTGGATAACAAATCCATTCCAAGAATGAAATCATAAGGCCTCGATGCTACTACCAAAAGGTTCCAACTGGAACTCTCGCCCCCAAGGGTCTGGTCACACTACCTGCAAAGGTGTGTGATCTCTGAATCTTCTCCAGTTGGTGTTTCTAAGTGTATGGGTCGAGTCAACAGCTCAACTGGAATCTCAAGGTCTGTAACAAAATAAGAATCCAGAAAGGAATGACTTGCACCTATGTCAATCAATACAGCAATGAACGTAGAAAAGGCATAGATAGTACCTCTAATCATTCATGGAGTACCTGGGTCATAATCCTATGCCGCCTACAGCTGTCCCTACCTCTGTCCACCAGCTCCCTATGCCTACGGTGGACATCCTGGGGGTGGTGGTGGTAAAGGGTCGAAATGTCGACCACCTCCAGCTTCTCTCCCAGCTCCTCTGCCACGTCCTCCACCTCGCGGATCATCATGCTCCACACGTTGCCTCTGCCTCGGTGGTCCATCCACTACTCCCGTGTCAGCATTACGGAGGGTCGGATAATCTCGAGCGAGATGTCCCCTAACTTCACATGAGTAACATCGCCTCTCTCGAGGCTGGCTAGATGCGCCCTGTGAACCCTGTATGTCTGATCCCCTATCCTGGGATCTCCTCTAAAAACGTCTCCCGTGCTTGGGTCCCTGACATCGGATTCCTACCATCGAGGTCTCTGCTCCAGCTCTCCCACTACCGACAACTGTCGGCTGTCCCTGCTCCGCTAGGAAGCTCTTGATCACCAAAGCCCGCTCGAGCACCCAGCATAAGTAGGAATGCTCATAGTGATGATCCTAGATCAGATATCTCTGCACAAGCCCTACTCAAAAGTCTGAGCTCTCAAGTACTGATCTCTGACCATATCCATTGAGTACCGCGAGAGGTCAGTAAATCTTGATGAATAGTCAGCCATCATCATGGTTCCCTACTGGAGCTGAAGAAGCTCTTGTATAAGTACTGATCTCAGGGTAACCGGTGAAAACTCCTCTCTGAAGAGAGGCTCAAACTCCGACCATGCAAGAGTCGCCTCATCGTGAGTGTGGATGACCAAACTCCACCATCACCCTGCCGAGCCCTGCAGATGGCTCGCTGCCAGGATCACCATCTGGTCAGCTGGTGTCCTGACAAAACGGAAGACTCTGGTCACTACCTTAAGCCAGTCCTCTGCTCCCTGAGGTTCAGGCTCACCTCAAAACCTGAGGGGTCTCTGTCTCTGAAACTCATGGAGGGTGCTCAGCGTGCACTCCTCCTCCACTGGTGCAGAAGGCGCTAAACACTACTCCACAGGGGGCGGGATAACTGGCACGCCACCTGGTGGTAGAACTGGGGGATCTGGTCCCTGTATCGAAGCTTACTCATTGAGGGGGTCATCCTCATGATCGAGCTGCTGGATCCTAGTGGGCGCTCGTCACGGAGGCATCTTGTTTAAGAAACAAGATGTATCACAATCAGTGAGTATGTCTGGAGACCTGGCTCAAGAATGACATGAAAACCAAAACCCATTCCTATATGATGCAAGTATTATTATTTTTCTTGTCCATGCAACCAATGTTTTCATGTTCTGAGTCGAAAAGAAAGTTATCACATTCCAGGTGTATGGATACATCGGCCGCCACACCAACACTGGGGTCCCTGGCCTGAGATCCGAACTCAAAACACTTAACACTATTTCCCCAAACCAACTCACAGACTCTCGGTCCTAAGGTAGAACCAACCACCTCAGATAACACTCTGTCACGACCCATCCCAGTGGAGCCCGAGCCGCAACTCCCTAATCCCACCTCGAATAGGCCAGGGGATGGTGACTAACACTGCGTAGGAATGCTACTAACATGGGAGGAATTTACTATAAACATGTACACACGCACACACATCTCCATGTCCGACAAGATGAAAAGTAAAAACTGCTAAAAGGAAAATATGCAAGCATACACTAAAAACCAACCAATAGAGTACAACAGTGAAGTAAAGTACAGTACTGTAAAACCCTGGGCCAAAAGTACAATCCCACCAAAAGAATGTCTGCAACAATTCCAACCTATAGAGAAAGGTACTAGGACTGCAACCCATCGTCGAATGAACGCACCTCAGCCTATCTGATTTCACTGAGCATCGTCCGGTCCTGGTCCGCCTATAATCCTGTCAAAGGCTCGCTTGTCTGCACAAGACACGACATGTGCGGGAAAAGCCCGTGCAAGGGTGAGTATAACAATACCCAGTAGGCCACACCGAAAACCACAAAGGAAAAAATACAACAAAGTAGAATACCACGAATAAAGGTACAGTCAGCTCTAGACAGTATATTTCTAAGAAACATAAAACAAGAACATCCAGATATACTCATACACAGGCGACCATCGTGGAACCACCACTATGATCCAGCTCGAAGATTCCACTAAGCATACCATCGAGAGGACATACTCCTAGGTCTGAAGAGAGAGGCATGACATACTCTTTCCGGGATAACACACTCCACAAGTACCTTGGGAACAAGATGCTCAGATGAGGATCATAGCCAAGTCCTGGGGTGATTCTGACAACTCAACCTCAGTTAATCTGCTAAGAAAAGGATCGGTGCCTTGGTAATGTTGGTCACGTCGATACCAAGAACTCTACCTGGGGTTCTAGGAATGAATAGAGGATCCAGCTCTAAGTCTCACAGAGGGGATTCCAACAACTCTATTCAGGGAGTTATGCGGATGGGATCATACTCCTGTATAAATTAATTGATACCAGAACCTTCAGGGGATTACCAAGGGTACGAACCCTAAGAACTAGTCTAAGTCATAGAAGGAAAGTGGCTCAAGCCATGAAGAAAATTTACACGGCGTGTAGTATGGTAACACGCCGTGTTACTTGACCCTGGGTACTGCCCGAAAAAATGGCATGTGTCCTTCGTTCAAGCCATGCAAAACCAAACTACACGGCGTGTATTAAAGTACACGCCGTGTTCCTTGACACCGGGTGTTGCCCGTGTAAATGGCATGTGTCCCTTGGATTGTCATATAGAAAAAAACTACAAGGAATGTAAGCAAAATCACATGCCATGTTTGAGCACCTGGGCTTGCTCTGCGTACGCTGGCCATGTGCCCGTACACGGTCTCTGACCATGTCCGTGTCGCCTGCCCGTGTACCAGTACACGGGGTATCCCGTGTATCTAGCATGGTCTGGCCGGGGAGGGGTATACACAGCATGTCCATGGCAGTGTACCCTGTTCGTGTCCATGTACTCTAGGAGTACACGTAGGTAACCCTTCCGACGAACACACGCTGTGTAGCCCATACTACACGGCATGTAGTCGAGAAAATTCCAGTACTGTGTCTTCCTCTGCGTGCCTCATCCGATCTCTCGGATCTCGATTACATCTTCTGTTCACCGCGAAACTCCAGTTACCAGGTCGCCTCTTCTCGGTGAAGCCAAATATGTGGGTTTCGGGCCTTCAATCGGTTGAAAAATCTGATTCCGGCCATCCGAGCGGAAATCGTCTGAAGAACGATTTCTTCCGATCCGCTTCGATCCGTCCAATGAAACCGTCATCGCACCTCCGCAAGACCATTGCGGTGCTGATCCTTCAATTTGGGATCGTTGCATTGCATAAAGGATGCGCAACGTTTTGTTGTTCATCGCCTCGTGAAGAACGCGAAGAACGCTCACGAAGAACATGAGAATTTGGGGAAGAACACACACCAAATCTAGAGCGGTGAACGCCGATCTATGTTTGAGTCAATATTGGTTCGTCGCCATTATAAGGTTGAACGAAACCAAACAAATAACAAGAATCAAATCCCCAAAAATCCCCACAAAAGACCATCCCGCATGAACGACCGATCCGCGGGCTAATCTCTTCGTGGATTAGTCTGCGTTCGTCGTGTAAATAAAAAACGGAGAAGAATTAAAATCACAACAACATCCTACATGGATACGCTGCGTTTTTCGGTGAAGATCCGCTCACCGCATCATCGTCGCCATCGAATCCATCAAGAACTTCGCTGCCACGTTGCAGATTTCCTCCAGAGCATTCCCATAGCCTCTAGAAAATTTCAGGGTTATGGGGATTGTAACCCTGATTCCCCTACGAAATCTCTATTTAAGGATAAGAGATATTTGACATAACAAGATTTAATAAAACATTTTAAATAAATATTGTATTACGGTTACGTCCAAAAAACCAGATTTCACCACCGACATGCGCCGGCCAAAGTTAGGCCTCTCCCAAGGTAATATCGCAGTTCTGAACGCAATGGTCCCCTCAGATTTCTTCTCCGAGAACCCGTTCGAGAGTAACTCCACTTTTTCAGGAAAACTGCACACGCACATAATTTAATTTTTAAATTAAATTCAAAAATTTGTTCCAAGCTCACCGGGCCTTGGAACTGCAAGCCTTCTCAATGCCTGGTCTCGAAAATATTCCCATATAATATTAAAATAATACATGGAAAAAAATTGAGACATTACAACCACTACATAGCCTACCGATAGAATTAGTCTACCGAAAGACAGAGTCACTAATACACTAAGGTCACTGATATGAATAGAGCTACTGGTAAGCATATATCAAGTCTACAGATAGAATATAATGGAGATACTAATGTGCACATGCTACTGATAGACAGAGCTACCGACAGAATATGAGCTACCAATAGAACATGTCTAATGGAATGATTAAGCCTTCTAGTATACACTTGATTGCTGATATTTACAGAGAAACCGATATGAAGAAGTCTACCGACAGATTCAGTATACTGATAGAGAACACTCAGAGCCACCGATACGAGCTACCGGCTGGCCTGTTGATACACAGTCTAGCGACTGATATAAAGCGATTGACACAGTCTACCGATACAAGTACAGAGTCACCGATAGAAAGAAGTTACCAATATATAGTGCTACAGATAGAGTAAGTCCACTGATAGAAGGAGTTACTGATACCAAGAGCTACTGATGCATGTTCAAAGAGCTACCAATGCATGTTCAAAGAGCTACCGATGGAAGGACTACTACACAAAATCCACCTTACACATCTACCAATAGAAGGCTACTAATGATTGACCAACCAGTCAAACTCTATACTCACAATACTATTTATTTATTAAGCTAATGGTTACATTTGATGTTTTTAATGCAGATAATGTTATTTAATGATCTCTATTTCCATGTCAGGAAACCGTACCTAGTACCCATGCAAAAGGAAATAATTCCCATTTCCTGGAGATGAAAGTTATAAAAGGGAAGATAAAGACCTAGATGAAATAGAATGGAAAACAACAAGAGCGTGTAACAAGAATGTAGCAAGTATAAAGAAATAAACATGAAGAGTACATACAAGCTTCATACTAAAAATCGAGCTACATACCGAAGGACCACTCTATACTGGAAGAACTCTAGAGATAGATGAAGCCACTGATTTTAGAGGAGAACACAAGGTGCATCTTGAGTGACTAACTACAACAAATACTTCATGCACTCAGGATACTAATTTGAACTTGGAACAACTGAATAAAATGACTCTCTGTTTTTAGAACAAAAACCAGAGAAGGACTTCGAAGCTTTTCTGACAAATCAAACGAGTCCAGAGTTGCACTGCCAATCACTAAAGCTTTTTAAAACTCTTTCTCATTTACTTTAGTGATTATTTCATTTAAATTTAGAGCAGTGGGTGTACCCTGTTTATTTTACACAAACACACTGTCTCATGTGCTACACTGAAGGATTATCAAATCCTCATTAAAATGCTCTAACTATTTTGTTTCCCACTATGGATAGTGGTAGAGGTCAAGTAAGACCTGGATTGCTGTGAGCTATTGTTTGTTTTCCCATGATGAACTGTGGTAGAGGTATTTGGACCTGGATATTATTGTACAATTGTTTACCCCGATCTAGGGTGTGGATGAATTTATATGAATTGTTTGAGAGGAATAAGTCTTTGCTTGAGACTAAACCTCTTGGTTACCTCTACTATGATTTTTAGTTTAAGTATTTAAGTATACTATATATATTTTATATTCTTCTGATATTATTTTAAAATACAAATCTATTTTTAAGATACATTGATAGTTAAATTAGCAAGTGTTTATACTTATGGTAAATCAGTAGTTTAGTTTCAAAAGTTAATTTAATCTTAGGATTAAGTTAACTGAGACCTAATCAATCATTGAGAAACTGATTTTACATTTACACTCTGTATAAATTCACTATAGTTTAACTTTGTTTTTAAATTGGGGGTTTTTAAGAGAAATATTTTTAACATAAATTTTTATTGGAACTCAATTCACCCCCTCTTGAGTATCCACTCTGACCAACAATGACCATAGTTGATAGGATCCATTCTAGATAGTTCTTGAGTGGTAGAGTTGACTTAGTTATTATTATCATCCACCTCCCTGAGATCAGGAAGGTACATGTTACTGTGCTCTAGGGATAATCACATTATGTGGTTAAATGTGGAAACAAGGTCCACCTTCCTCTTTGTGACCAGTTTTGGGGATATGATGATAATTATGATCCATTCTCTTTTCTATTTATGTTATTCTATTATATAGAAATATTTGGGAGCTCAAAAGATTATCACTGTTCTGGGAGGTGTCTCATGTCCTCTAGATGATATCGATCCTTCAATAGGCAACCTTCGTATCCTTTGTGAGAAATAATCAAAACCCATATATTTTTTGGCATAGTCTAAGTTTATCTGACATTACTATACCATGTAGTTTACCATCATGTAGAAAGAACATATTTTAAGGACTTTGATTATTGAGTATAGAAATTTATTCTTAGAGGTGGATCCTAAGTATCCTGTTAAAGTAGGAATCTAAGTCCATGTTGTTCAAGTTATGGGTGTCCGAGTTGTAAAATGTGTGAAATTAGTGGTTTTTAGCATGACTTATGAATTTTAGGCTACCCTATGTTGCCTCATCTGGAGTAAGGCCCTTTGAGTGAAAAATATATTTGATTATACTTACAACTAAATAAGGGCCCATGTTGAGGCATTAACCCCATGCTAATGGCACATTAATTTATGGTCTATAATCCCACTTGATTCATGCTTTCTATGAGAAAAAATAGGTAGAGAAAGATTGAACATATCGAATGAGAGTATACGATTGAACAAGTACATGGATTACACACTAAGGTATTCCTGATATGTTATTAGAATTACCTAAGAGAATATGGTATGTAGATTGGTCCTCAGTACAAAATCCTACATAGTATGTTCATAATCGGAATCAATGTCTTTGCAGTTCATTTTTTTCCTAAACCGCCGATGGGTGAGGGTATATAATTAATAACCATGATGATTATTTTCTCAAATCATGAAAATATAGGAACACTTTGGGAACATACACGAAGATAGAAAAATATATATATGAACCCACTTTTCAGCCTTTTAAATATGAGGATGGGTGGAAGACTAGTAGAATAATATTGGTCATACGACCTAAAGAAATCAGAATATAGAAGGACTTACACCATAGTGGGTGACCAAGTAACATATCTATTCTTTATCTTCTAGTCGACAAATAGAGGAATATTCATTATTTATCCCTTGATGGATGATGAGATACAATGACCATGAATGGTCTCTCAAATATGTTTATATGGAATGGAGAACCTTTTAGATCATGACATTAATAGGGTTACATAAGTGCACAATGCTAATCTATTATGGACACTCCCAAAATAAAAGTGGTGCTCAATCGAAGGATCATGGTCGGGGGTTCGCATGGAACATGTCCATGTTTGCCTTCCTAACAAGGCCGAAATGTTTTATTGTATCTATATGACATGGATAGCATGTTTGAGGGTCTCCCTGACATGGTTGACATGTTCAAGGGGGTCTTCCTGACATGGTTGACATATACAAGGGTGTTTACCTAACATGATTGAGGGTGTCTTCCTAACATGGATGGAATGTATGAGGTTGTATGTATGACATTTATGGGTATGTATTGATGTGATACAAGCCTACACATCCAAGGTTGTCAGGTGATCAAAGATGACTTGTCATAGGGCTGTCACATGATCAAATTTTACATGTATATGGGTATTTGCTTGATCAATGTTAACATGTCCATGAGTTTCATGTGATCACCGATTACATGTCTGAGGAATTCCACATGAAGAGGCTGACATATTTAGGGGTATTCATGTGATCAAAGATTACATGTCCAAGGGCATGGCCCAATCAAAACTGACATGTTTAGGGGCCACTGCATGATGATTTTTTAATGTTTAAGAACACATAAGGAAATCATGAGACCGGTGAAGAGTCACATGACCACGTGATATTAAGGAACTCACACGAAAATGTATTTTTTAATTATCATTTATTCACAAGGGTTTATATAGAGGAGAAGTGCATGGTAAATGGATCAAATTTTAGGGTTTATAAGAAAATAGCATAGTTGATGATTTCCAATCTATTTTCATGAATATTGTTCAAAAGGTCCATTAAAACCAAAAGGGGTCATGTGATCAACTGATCATGTGTTAGACTACCCGATCAAGGTTGTACGGTAGTGTCGCAAGACCAATAAAGAGTCACATGGTTGGGTTACATGAACTTTTTCAAGGGGTTTTACATCAATGTTTCCTTCATTTCCCACTGAATAGAGTCTCTTTTTATGGTGCCTCCTGATGTTAATAGCATAATAAGATCACATAATGTATTATCCTGATTTTATGACCTTTAGTGAGTCTCGTAGGGGGGGTATCGTGGTTATCTAGAGAATCTCTCTAAAGGTAGCATCCTGCTCCACCTCCTCCTTCTTTATTTTTCTCTGTATTTTTGTCTTTTTTTTCAAGAGGAGGAAGAGGTTTATATAGGAATATGTGGACAATATTTCCACCACATTTCAAGTTGAAGCTTCCATGTGCACCATCTAGAGTAGCTTGATATCTTCATATTATTGATGACACATGAGATATACATGATCACATGATGGACTCATGTGATTGTTATATGGTATATCAATAAGAAATTCTTGAAAACTATTGGTGGAATCATGTGATCACCTCGTGGGATTCATATGATCATTCGACATGTCCATAGAAAAACATTGGAAAACCATAAAAGTCCTACATGGCATGAAACTATAAATTATGGGATGTTCTCAAACTTAGGGTAACACATTCTTCAAATGATTCTTTGATGATATCAATATAGCTTTATGAGATCTCCATCACATGATCGATTGATCTATAATAAATATCATGGTACATTCATGTATATTTTAGATTGGGATTTTCTTCAGTCAATTATTTGGTGTGGTTATTTAATTCAATGTGTTTCATGGTTACTTGAGATCATTTAAATAAAACCCTTCAAAGAGGAAAGGGCAATGATGGTGAAATTTTAAAACTCATGATGGACTAAATTATCATGATCATGGATATGTGATCCATATTATACATAATGCTTCATGTAGTTATTTTAGTTTCATTTAAACTCATCTAATCTCAACATCCCTTAGTTTGATAATCATTTATTCATATGAGGTATTCACATGATATGTGTGATAGTATTTATGGTCTTCACATGATCACATTGCATGATCGTCTAGAATGTCAGTGGAAAGCCAATGATGAGGTCATGACACATTGGATGTAAATGTGATTATTATTATGTGAAGGTGGGATAAAATGTCTTCCATGAAAATCTAAGGTCATTTCCACATGGCTTCACATGATTATCACAACCTAATCAAATGATACATAGAACCTCTAGTGATGGATTCATGTGGATAAATTTAGGGACTTGACTTGATCACATGATGAATTTAGTGATTCTTACATGGATTTTCTCAATCAAAATCTTCATGTGATACCACACAATTGTGTGACATAAATAGATTCATGTGATCATGGTTTCCATATTCAATAGTCATGATATTCAAATAAAATTGGGAATATAAAAAATTTATTTCATTCATGGTTTCTTAGTGGATACATAATCCTATGATACTTAATCAATAATATTATTGATGAATATCTTGTGACTAATTTCATTAAAGAAAAATAGAGGATGTTGATTAATGGATTGTTGAAGCTGATTGTCCTGGGATCAAACAGACATCATCAATGTATGGGAAGTTGAAGATAGTGTTAGTGGTTAGATCAAGCACTAGATTTGAAGAAACATTGGGTGTGGTTGACAGCATTAGACCAGGAGTGTCAAAAAGTTTGGTGGATAAGTAGAGGTTAAATATGATGTGGTGGGGCATGAACGGATGACTAGGATTGACTAGATCAGTTCGTATATATTTTATAGTTATTTTTTGTGGGTGAAAAATACATATGTAACAACCTTTTCCCACACATGACTTACATGTTGGATAAATCTACATAATAATCCTCACTGTTTCAAATGTCCATTGAGTCGGTACCAAGGTTTGGAACATGAAACACATGCACACACACTTCCACTGACTACATTATACCCTTCCATAGCTCAACTAGGAATCTTCTGCACATTCCATACATTCCATTATGACCACATGGTAGGTGTTATACCTACTCACACATTGTCGCCTAGGTTATTTGGCTATGTTGGCTTTCTAACATGGTTGAGTAAAATCCCTCACATTCTCTTGTTCATAAGGACATATTCTTATCAATGGATATATGTTTTTTCTTCATCTAGGGGCATATAATTAAAATATATATAATAAATTATAATTAAAATGGGACAAATAAGATCCATAATGTCTTCCCTTATTAAATGAATCCCAAGAATGATCCTTCATGTGCTATATATCAGTATTTTATTCAATGGGATTCAGAATTCTTGGAAATATAATGGAATATTTACTAATACACATTTATGGGTTCCAATAATAGCCAATGTCATGTACCACTATAAAAACACAATGTAACTAGAATTCAATAGGCAACGTTCCAACCCAAATCTGTTAAAAACAGACTTCTACTCCAACACCTCATGTTTTATCGATACCAGTAATTGTATAAGTTCCTACCTGAATAGTATAGTATCATGTAGTTGTCTAAATATCTTTAAAAACTGAAATATTATTGTAAAATATATATTTCTATTGTGGTACCCATGTAGGGTGTGTGCATATAAATAGTTAGTAGGGCACCACCAATATGCCTCATCATAATAGTGAATATCCAAGAGTGTGCATGAACATATCTACTCAATTATATATATATATATATATGAATAAATTTTAGCAAGGAATAATCAATCATATAAATAATAAAAAATAGTTAAAAGATGAATAATGGTTATAACATATAGCTTACTATTCCATAAGGGTCCATACTTATATATACCTACTTTGAGCCTTGACTCAGTATCCAAGATGAGAAGTGTAGGTCAAATCAGTGTCCCATCCCTACAATGTTTTCTTACAAAAACACAATTAGTTAGGTGGATACCCCCATACCATAGAAAGGGGAAGGTGTATACTGAATTCATAGTACTAAGGGCCTAAATCGTCATATATTTGGGAACCGGTATACCAAATTTAGGGTATTTATATCCTACCACATTCATAATTCACCATATAAGTTGATCCTGATTTCAATTTATTTAACATAAATATAGTATTATATCATGATCATAAACATATCAAGCAATAACCATGCTAAAAAATTAATTCAATCACAAAACCCGACATTTTTACTAACATAAATGATAAACATTCTTCTATATAAATAATTAATCATCATACTAATACAATGAGATTCAATGTTTCAAATTAGTATAGAATAAGTTACATATATTCTTGGTAAGAAATTATGAGAACACGCAATAATATAAAGACTAATCCAATAATGCTACAATTCTTGGATTAACATATTCATAATGACACCCTATTGGTAAATCATACCCAACTTGATATATAGAGTAAGTAGTAGATTAGAGATCATTAAAGACATAACCAGACAATGTTACACTTATTTCATGGATAATATATGGTCTTGACCTATATCTCTTAAATGGTATCTAGTCAACGACACCACATGACCTCAAGAGATATTCTATTTACACAAAAGGTTACTGATTAGAAGAGAGGGTCAATGCATAGTGGGATATTAGAGTTTTCCCTTAGCTATAGATAACTATATAACATAGAATAAAAAATAAAGTTATGGAAAACATTATACTCACTATACATGGACATTACACCTATGGGCCAATCGTGGTCTTATAATAAAACAAGATATATCGAAATAAGATAATATTAATTTTTTGTAAATACATGCATCAATAAATGGGATATCCCATGGCTTGATCATGTACAAGGTAGTATAAAAAATTAAATAAAGGAAATAGATACCATAGAATACTGATACCTATGTATATATACAGAATCATCTCTATTATAACCACACATCTCAACCATCAACCATGTATTTATTTCCAATTCTTGATTATACATCCATAGAGTCTTCCTGGGTACCATGACACCTATGTATGGTGTGAGTGAAAATCAGTATCCTACCACCAACATTATCCCTAACCAAGTCCAATAATATACAATTGAATGCTCAATAATGAATAAAAATAATGTCATAAATAAATAATTTCCATATAATGGGATGCTTGGTATCTAAAACCCATGAAAACATACTTAATTCAACCTATTTCAGAATTGGAAGATAAACCTATTGCCTGTACAAACCTCAAGAGTGAATAAACTATCACCCCTGGAACTATATACTAAAGTCAAAAATCCATCACATTACTTGAAATCATATAGTGAATGGGATATCACCAACTCTTGGTGTTTTTCCCCACTAAATTACAGGACATAAGTTGTTAAAGGAACCATTAACATTTATATAAGGTGGAAAAAGAACTATTAATATATCTTTAGTGGATAAGGCACTACAAACTAAATCTAATGGGTGGAAGCCCTTCCACAGAAACTTATCTTAATTGGACGATTCAATACAAACTCAGTTACATGGGTGGATAAGATACCACCAACTCATATCTGATGCGGATAATGCACAATCTACTCTATAGAATAGGTGTATGAGCTACCATCAACTCATATCCTAGGTGTATGCTGCAACAATTAATCAATAACATGATTGGATGTGTTACCACCATCACATCACATTCAAAAATAATAAAATCATTATCATCTAAATCATTTATGTGAATGACATGTCACTAAATGAATATTTAATATGATTAATGTCTCATTAACCATAAATTTACAGTGAACCAAGTTTCACTAGTGAAGATAGCGGCATATGTCTGGCTACTCATCTATTTCCTAGGTCATTATAATGCTTACTCTTCACAAGGACTGATCTAGGACACCCCTCGGGCTCTTGCAGTCATGATGGAAACTATCATAGATCTGGATGTCATTTATATCATAGTAATCCAAGTGAAAAATTTAAATTAATTTTAGGGGTTGCACAAAAAACTGTAGCTTATCAAATATCACATAATTCATGAATAAAATCAGAATAAAAATTTTGAAAGATATATGACACCCACATTGGTGTAGCATAGACCCACTCATCGAAATACACTAGGCGATTCTTAGCCAATAGGTTGAAATTTGAAAACCTAACCACCTCCCCCCCCACGAACATTAGTTCTTATCTAATGATATATGGAGATACAGTGAAGAAAATAGTCAATAGTGGAGAAATTATTGTTAGACACTAATATATAAACCCAATGATATGATCACCACTCTGATTCATCCACTATTGAGAGAGCTCCACCACTAGAGAGAAGATAAAATCAGAGGAAAGATAGGTGTACGGATGCTTTGTGAAAGTAGTTGGATATGGAAAGGTTAATATTTAATAAAACATTTCATTTAACTAATTAAACTAAATTTTACAAAAATAAGCAAGTTCCCATTGGTTACCCCACAACCATCCACTGAGTTCCAGATAGCTATTGTTTAACTTCATCTAGGTCGCTGACCACCCGGTGGAAAACCTGGAGCAACTACCCCACTTCCCACATCCAAGAAGTACCTAATATTAATCCAAAGGGTACCTAGTGAATCTTTCCAAAGAAAGATGTATAGAAACCTAGTATATCCTCCCAAAATAGACGTCCAGTCTCTCCTCTAACAACTTCAACGCCAAAATAATTCCAATAAAAATTATGTTTTGGTTAAAATTAAATTGAAATCATGCCTTGGAAATTATTTTGTGTTACAATTTTCTTCCAATAAAATAGCTCATCCCTGGGTTTCACAACCGAGCATTATTGAGTCTCATCAACAAAATGTTATTAGAGTTGTGCATTTATATTGTACTTATTTTCCCATTTCTCATTATGGATGCACCTATGCTACCATTATAGGTGTACTAGATATATTATATTCCCATGTATATCTCCTATGATAACAGACCCTCCTGAAATGAAACATTAGGCTCTAAATTAGTCTCATTGATACCAATCATGTGAGAAGATTCATCATGGTTTCTCATAAGATGAGATATCTGGAATATATTATTTATAATAATTTATCTCTATGTAAGTTCAAACTTATATTATGTGGTATTAATCCTCTTAACAGCCTCAAATATCCCCAAAAATATGGGTTCCAACATTCCATTATATTGAATACACTTGTTTCTCATATGAGGAGAAACATATAAGAATACTCAGTCACCCACCTGAAACACCCAAGGATGGAAATACTAGTTAGCAAAATATATTTTTTCTATGATTGGTTAGAAGAAATTTCCTGATCTAATGAATATTATATGATGTCTCTTACACTAGACATAACCTAATAGAAACTAACTCCATTTCCTCTAACCATCAAATATGAACTCAGTACATTCTGCCATTTAATGTCTCAAAATAATCTATTCAAATCAATTTCTATAATGTGTTATTTTAGGAGAATTTCACAATAATAATATAGCTCTTCCATAAATGATATAAATCAACGAAACAAGTATGCTATATATCATCAAACACCCAATTGGTATGAATAGACTCTCTCATTAGTCTGAGTATGATAGGTTTCTCAACATCACACTTGTCTATCACGATCCCTCTACAACCATCACCAAAATAATGAGTTAAAATAGTCATCCCAATTAGAAATGATTTTACTAGGAACCCCATAAATATTAACTATCTATCAAACAAACCACCCACCTAGCTCATAGACTAAATAGGCATCTCAGTTCAGAGGGAAATGTATGACCTTCATTAATTGGTCCATGATAACACATACTACATTAATTCCATGAATTGAACTTAGAAACACTATCATGTAGTCTATTTTCTCATCCTCTTACTTCAACTATGTAAAAGGTAGTGACTAAGTAATATTTTCAAGACACTAATACATATCATTCACTAACTGACAGGTGAATCATCCTAAGAAAAAATCCTAATATATCCTTCTACTCCAAGGTCTTCCAATACTACCTATAAATTCCATGATATATCTTGGTAAGCCTTGGTTGAATAACCCATCTTGAGGAATGTGAATACCATATTAACTACTCACACATCCTCCTAGAGACTACCAAACAACCCCAAATATAAACAACCACATTGATATCTAGGTACCAATTATGTGGTGTCACCCCACAATATATACTATCCTTCATCACTAGAAAATATGATTTATATAATTAAGTCTTCTTTACCTAATCAATGATTTAGGATAAAATTATCATGTATCTTAGAGTCACTCTAACTTGAAGCTCCTACTAGACATCTATAATAAATATTCATGGGTTTTCTTACTTAGTCCATCGTCCATGACATTCCATTGAAAATTAGTGTATGAAATCTCAAAATTAAAATATTGTTGGTACTCAAGCTACCTCCTCTACTGAAGGTTCAAATCGCATTTACTGGTGATATACTTCTAGAACATATAAAAGGTGTACACGATGAACCACTCATCAAAATCATATTGAAACCAACATCCTAGTGCAAGAACAACCCCATCCATCCCTAGATCAGGAATTGAGAAACTCCACTCATATTTCTGAAACTTTATTGTCCTGTAAGTTACTAATCTCCCATATTTCATCCAAACTACTACATGAACAACTCCAAATGTATCAAAATACTGTTTATACTTCTTACCTGGTTCAGGTAAGGTCAATATTAATGTTGATTCTATCTTCTCATTTAGCTCTTTAAAGGATCTTATGTTGGAATCCAACCAATCAAACATCACCCCCTTCTTAGTGAGGTCCAACAACACGACTTATAATCAAGAAAAGTGGTGAATAAATTTTTTGTATTATCCTTTCAATCCTATAATATTATGGATCTAAAATAAATTCTCATGTCACTCCAACCAAATCACAACTTTGATCTTCATAGGATCTACTGATATGTAAAGTTCACATATCACATTCCTTATGATTTGTAACTTAATTATCTATAACTCATACTTTTATACATTGTCATATATTTGATGATCCCTAGGGTAATTAAAGATTACATCCATATTTAGAGACTAATCCCATAAAAAATACGAGTTTACCATGTTATTATTAATAATGTAGATACAAAATAATTTAGGTATCAGTGGAATACTCAATTCATAAAGTCATTAAATACTAATAATGTGTAAATCAACAAAAAAGGATTTAAAATATTCTCATATAGTCTATTTATTCTCCTAGAAGTTATATTAGGAATAATAAAAGGACCTATGAACAACTGATTATATCCAAACCTCATGTCAATATTATAGAACAACTTTAATCAACTCTACTAATTGAAAAATTCAGCAATATAAGGAATAAAATATTAATTCATAATTATCACTTGATTTATAAAATGGTATTCCATAAAAAACCAAAATGATCTGTCTACCTTCATGGTGGATAATATAAGAGAATAACATTAGGGAATTATCATGTAAATAAATCCATTCGCATTTAAAACCTCTAGTTAGGAATTTACCTCTCAATGTTTTATAAGAGATATCCTATAAATAATAATGTTTTTTAACTCTATTCATATACTAAGTTCAATCATAAACCCAATTTCATGATTAGTTGGAAATACTGAGGCATCATAAAGGGAAAAATCATAGAATATATCAAATAAGGGAGGAAATATTGACTGCTCATCTCCTCCTTTCCTAAAACAACACCATCTAAAGGGACCATGATCATAGAGAACAACTTAATGTTAGAATATAAATAGCCTACCTATATATACCAATCATGAACATAGGTATGAAACTCACTAAACATATATGTGAATAATTCACATTTGTTACAGTTTGAATGTATCTATAATAATGAGTCATCTAATCCATTATAAGGATCATATCTAACTACACATCCTTAGAATGAATGAATCCCAAATTTTCATATGCCCAACATCTTAAATAGAACATTTATAATGCCTCTAGTTAGCCATATATCATATGCCAGAATGTGAATCAATAAATATAATTTTATATATACACTCAACCATATGTTCAAGATCACCAACAAGATTACAAGATAAGAATGAGTTAGATGCACTAATATTAAATGAAATAGATGTTAGGTTTAAGGAAATGAGAATGTACAATGAAAATTTGATGGTATCTAATCACATCCAGAAAGAATATTCTTTATAGTGTGAAGCTATACTAAATACCAACCTTGATCCTTCATTTCTAGACTCCCATGATTGATATTACCTTATTGGCATTCCTACCCCTTCCCCTAGGCACTATAAACTCTTTCATGACCTAAACAGATAGAGGTTCCCCATAAACTAGATTGCCTCATCAAACTTATCCCTACTACATAACCTCAGGTATATCAATATCCATTCCCACTAATTTATCATGTAAATATTCTAAATAACCTTTTTAGATACCCAATATCTCTATACGAACAACAATTCTTCAGTAGCCTATCAAAATCAAGAGGGATGTGGCCTGCCATACCCCACAAATATAAATAAAAAAATGTTTATCCTCATAGATGAAGCAATGTATCCCTACCTTGGATACCCATTATGTGCACACTCTAGAGAGAAACCTTATATCTATATTTCTTACTACCCAATGAACTACATTAAACCATCAAAGAAGAAATGAACATACCACTAGATCATCCCTCAGTTTTATTCCTCTAAAAGTTAATGGATCAATTCACTACCTCCGATAATGAGTTAAGAAGAAATATATTCACTTGATAATGAATAGAGTTCCATAGTCCATCCTAAAAATTCATACCCCTATAAATTTTGTCACCTTTCGGAGTTATAAAAAAACAATGATAGATCAATAATCCAAGAAACATTATCAATACCAAAATGACTCACAAAAATAGTTATAATAACTCATTATCTTGATTCAGCCTTCAGATATATAGAAATAACATCATTCAAATTGATATTTCAAATCTCATCAAATAAGCCCAACATGATGGTTTAATTGGAATAGAACATCACACAAGTTCTTTACTGGACTGTGAAACATATAGGTCGTGAGACTCACCCTATTATATGTCTATTTTTTGATCTTTGCAAAGGTTTTCCATAAATAATATATCTATTATTCTATTTTAAATGGTCTCACTTACCTTGAAAAGTTATTTCATTTCTAAAATTGGAACTCTCAAGTCAATTCTAGCATGGACATCCAATATTTTATCACCTAAAGACAAATAAACTCTATAACTTATAGAAGGCTGTCTTGGAGCTGTTAATTAATAGTAAGCCCTCGAATAATAGGTAGATCTAACTCTAATTCTAGTAGTGACTTCTCACCCCTCCCTAATCGAACTCCAAAGGAATTTTTCATGGAGGCACATCACTATAGTCCCAAACACATGCCTTATATTAATAATATCATATATTTTAACATCGTGTTTTTGGGAAAGTGGTGATAGGAAACATGCTCTGCTACCCTCCACACACTCACCATGATAAAATGGTTTTTGATTAGGATCAATTATAGAAATCCCTACCCACTCTCAAGTAAGGTACTACAAAAATAGTGTAGCAACCCATGCCCTAGTATCCTAGAGTTAGTTCTTGTTTTAATATATTGGCTTACAATATAATGAATCACATCTTGAATAACAAAATAGTTTAGCATCCTTGGTAAACTAGATATATACATGATTACTTTTTATTACACAAATTAAAAAAATTAGAGAATATCATTATTCCCCATAGAATATTATTTTATATCTTTTATAGTACACTTCATGTATTCTTATAAAGGAAAAAAATAATGGTGCGATCAAATACTCATTAAGGTTTATGTAGAGTTGATGAAATCATGAATCATTGAGCATAATCAACATGTAAAGGTAAATAACTAAAGACGCATTCCATTAAATTATTTTAATATCATAATCATTTTGGAATGGTAAATTAATTAAAACCCATTCCACTTAATAAATAAAAGTACTATCATAAATAGATAAGGCATAATCAACATGGAAATTTAAATAATTGAAAACACAATCCATTTAATTGATAAACTGAGGATAAAATGAATCCATTGATAATATCTTAGAGAAAATTACATGGATAATAATAACTAAATTATTAATGAATGAAATTTTTAATTATTATAATTTATGTTTCCTTGGTACATGATACCTCTACCATCAATATATATCATCAAGATAGTTTAAAACTGATGGATACAAACCCATTAAATTGAGGATAGCTAATTGATCTCTCCCTTGAGACTACCAATCCATCGAGGGGATATCTATAACCGGATTTCACTCATATATTTCATTTACAAATCATTCATCATATAAAAGTAATCAAATTAATTCATATGCAATGTTCCATATCACAAAATATCTATATTGGGTGAATGATTTGGATATATCAATTTTCCCCAGATGAACAAATTAATTTCATTATAGAACACTATATTTATAAATGATATAGTGTTTAAACACTAAACATACACATGATAAATACCATAGATAATTAAAAGAAATTTAATTTTTAATGATCACAGGAAAGTGAAAATTTTAATGGAATGTTATTGACTATAGACATGATTGAAGGAAGGGAATGACAATAATATCCCTAGTCCAAATAATCATAAACCATTAAGAGGAAGAATAAGGATGGTATCAATAGAACATATACACTATGGATTATAAAATATATCCAATCTTCATTATATTTAGAATAATTTTTTTTTATTGTTGAATAATAGAAATAAAATAAAAATATATTTAAAAATTTATTTTGGAAAATAACCTTTAAAATTTTAAAATCACTTTTTTAAAACATAAAACATTTTTAAAATTATTTTCTTTTTGAAAGTAACATTTAAATTTTTTGAATTTATAGAATATTAGGAAAAACAATCAATTAAGAATATCTTTATAAAATTGAAAATTAATCTTCTAATAAACAACAGTCAATGAAAAAACAATCCTTTTCACTATTAAAATATTAAAAAGGTTTATTATTATTAAAACGAAAAGAATATTCCTTTCAAAAAATATTTTTAAAAATTCAAACTAGGTAAAAATATCTTATTAAATGATTTTGAAAAGGCTACCAAAATTAAAAACATTGTTAGAAAACATAGGTTGGGATGAGAATGGATTTTCGATCGATGATCAAAATGAAGTTGGGATGTCTTTAAAAAAACTCAATTATATTAAGTGACAAAGAGTATAAAATGATAATATTACATGAAAATATCATGAATACCTAGAGGATAAAAAAAATAATTTTTTATTATAAAATTATCAAATAATTTATTTCTACTAAAATTTAGAAAAAACAATCTATATTTGAATATGATTGTGAAATAAACCCTTAAAGTGATCATAAATTCGAAGTGAGATTTAATTAATGACTCACTAATATGAATAAATTGTAAATACATATATAATAAGTGGAAATAAAAAATATGATAATTAAAAGTCATTATACTCATAATATTAAAATATCAAAGATAATGAAAGAGTAATATAACCCAATGAAAAGAAGATAATTTATAAAATTATTTACCACTTAGTAAATCTTACTTCAAATACCCATGGATAAAATAATTCAAATTAAAATATAAAATACAATTAATTATTAATTAATCATGATAATAGATTTAAAATAGGTATTATATGCTTAATATAAATTAAATTAGGAACAAAGCATTACAATATGCCTCAAATGAAGAGAAATTGAGATGAAGTCCCTTACGACATGCTTCCTTTTGGTTAAACATGGTTTAGAAACATGTATAGTGGTTTTAAAAAATTTATTAATTTATTAAAGAACCATATAAACATTAATAATATCATATATGATCCTTTTATAACATATTATAATCCTTTAATTAATAATATTTTCTTATTTTGGTTGTTTTGGTTGTTAGTTGCCTTGTTTCCCATTTGTTCTTTTTTTTTTGTGAAAGTTCCATTTATTTTTAATATTATATTGTCATATTAAAATAAATAATAATAATAATTACATAATTATCAAATTTTTACATCAATTAAAGTTTTTAATCTAAATATTTTAATTTGTTAGGAATAATGGGTAATGTTATAATCATGGATATGGAAGGGCGTGTGTACGCATCAGTAAAATTTACATTTTTAAATGATCATTATGAAAAGGTGGAATGTAATATTTTATATTTATATAATTATTATAATATCATAAATAAAATATTGTTTATTTAAATATACTTATATATATCTTATATGTGGTATGGTGATGAAAAGAGAGTCATATAACTTCATGTAGGTGATAGTCTATACTCACACGAACTATGTTATCATCTTTATATGAGAGAAAACATAGAAAATAAAATGATATATTATATATTAAGAGTGATACATATTTCATTAATATCATTATTAATTAATTTATATCACATATATTAATTAAATTTTTTATTATTACCATCCATGTAAAACGTTAGTGAAAATGAATCAAAACACTTCGTGAGGTGGTAGTTCGCTGTAAACACAAGTGTGATTATCGTATCCCCTGGGGAATGGAAAGTAAAAAAAATATCATATAATTACTATTATTGTATAATAGTTTTATAAATATCATATATTTACTTTATATCCATCATCATACCAAACCATGAGAGGTGGTAATGGAAAAATAAATGACATCAGTTCGTGAGATAGTAGTCTACCATACAAAGAAATGATGATTTCATTACCCATTTTATAGAACTGAATATGGTATTAGGTTATTACCTAACTCTAAATAATCTCAATATATGGATGATAATATGTTTATTATATCAGTATTGTTTAATAATATTTTAGGGAGGTGGATGAATGAATAAAATAAAAATGATCATTGAAGAACGTTAACTATTCTTCGAGTATACTCCTTAGGTGTTCACCAAATCCTTCCATGATTGTATTTATCAAAAAATTAAGTATTTTTGGACGAGAGAATGGAATTTGGAATTATATTTGGGAAGGTATCTTATGAACCAAAATGGTTTTATTATGTGAAGAATAGAGTAGAGTGGGTTTCCTTTTATATGTGATGTGGGTGCCGTAATTATAGTTTTTTGAAATGAATCTATCATACCAACGGTTTTATCATTACATAAGCTTAAAATTTGGTCCATTATTAAAACTAGAAGATATAATTTAAAATATGGATAGAAAATGGGTTTTAACGAAGATGTTAGGTAATATTTAACCCTTATCTTCTTATTTTAACCCCTGGGAAATCCATTTTTACCTTAACAACTATAATTAATCATTACCCTTTACATTATTAATTATTTTTAAAAATTAGTCTTACCTTAATAAATTTGATAAAATATTTTTATGAAAAATATGTAATCATATTTTAAAAATTAAGTTCATTTTAGAGGAATGTTTTAATTTTAAATTAATCTCGCTTACGTAATGAAAAATTGGGTTTTTAAATATAAATGTCTACAAGTTTACGATTTTTTATTTAAAAATTCAATATGAAAATTAATCTAATGACATAAATTTTTTTAATTGATATTAAATTGAACTAAAATTACTTTAAAATAAATTTAATATATAATTTAACGTTATAAATTATTTATACAAAAAGGATGTTTTTAATTAAAATTCAGTAATTTTCACTATTTATTAAAAAATGAAGCCTATCAGAAAAATCACAAAAAATTACCCTAAGATAATGTTGATATTATGATTTTAAAAATAATGATAATATTTTCCTATAAATTTTCAATGAGTGATAGAATTTTAATTTAAATTATGTGTGAAAAGCATGACTATTCTATCTTTTAGAAAAAAATGGTTTTTCAAGAAACATTTTTTTAAATATTATTTTATTTTTAATAATTAGGTATAAATTTTTTTAAACATTAAGTAGTACTATTAATACGCAAAAATATAATTGCTATATTATAATGGCATTCTATATTATGGTTCATTTCAACTCGGGGTCATGTTTTCCACATTCTATTAAAGAGATTAAATTTAAAGAAATGTATTTCTTGGGGGTGTATAATCATGGTGTTGTATCTATCATATTATATTGAAAAAATGTTATTATTTTAAAATTTATGGAAGTTACATTCTCCCCACCATAAATAAATTGAGTCCTTGCAATTTAAACATGATCTCGATAATCTAGGGTTTGATAATTAAAAAACAATTATTGAAAACACGCATTGTAAAAAGAGTTAACAAAAAATCTTAATAAGAGAGAAATTGAAGTAAAAAAGTTTATATGAAATAACACATAACTAGAATATTAGGTATTAAAATTTTTTTGTGAATTTTATATGTGGACATCAATGAAAATAATCAATAACTATATATACTGATAGAGATCGTTGATCACAAAAATGTGAGTGATCTCTATAAAGTAAAGGACCTCAAAACCATAAATATGAGATTTTTTAAAAGTCCATTTGATTTATAGGATATGATGGTAAATGGAAAACCATTTTTTTTAATTTTTTCCTAAAGTTTAAAATTATTTTACTATATATTTATATAAGTAAATATGATAACTTTAAACATTTCTATTTCATAAGAACAATTTCATTGTTTGGTTTTTATTTGATGAATTTAAAATTCACCTATTAATCTATGAAATGAATATCCAAAAATTAATTTCTTTATTCTGGAATACCTAAAATTTACTATTAACACATCTCAATATCCATAATAGAGTTACAATTATTTCTTTCTATCTATTAATATTTTCCAAATAAAATATGGTTATAAAAGGGTATCCCATATAAAAACTAATTTGTAAACTACAATAGTAACACCACTGGTACATCATTAATTTTTATTGAACAAATTATTTAACTAAAAAAATGACATATTAACTTGGACATCACATTGGTTAGTGGTTGGTGTTAAACCCTTATCATCCTTCGGTTGTGAGTTCAACCCCCTTGACCTTGTCAGACATGATGGGTTTTCACTTAACATATAAGTTGTCATTTTATTAAAAATATTTTAATTTAAATCATATAAAATTGTATAAAAAAGCACTAAAATACTTGAAATAATATTAATAGTTAAATTTCCTTTTTACCAATGTTGTCAATTATACTTTTTTCTTCTTCAAAGAAGTCTAATAATATAATTTATATATTATTATTATGTCATTAATGATTATATTAACCCTAATGATTTTCAATACCGTTAAACTTATGCTGATAAAATGTATTGTTATTATTCCAAAAATAAACCCTTTTTCTAAAACATATAATAAACCACTGGGTTGTATTACCATAAATGTTTCACAAAAATTATTTAATCTTGTGATATTCCTACAACAATAGTTTTGAAAATGTGTTTTTAAGACATAGAACTTATGATAAATATTAAAATCACAACCCATGATGTTATTTTTAACTCTAATGTTAATTAATGCACATGTGCTTCTAAAATTTAACATAATCCTTATATGATTCATGATTCTTATAAACAAAATACCATTAGTAAAATACTTCTACAATTTAATTCTTGAATTACAATACAAAAATACATCATCCATTTTACTTCAACATAGGTCCTTCCTTGTACTAGGGGATAAAATTTAGAAGATATTTTGATTTTTATAATTCCCAGGTTCACCATATTTAAAAAAATGAACTAAAAATGGATCCCTATGATGATATTTATTTCATTCTATCACACGGATCATTTTTCTTCAGAAATTTTTATCTTTATTACATTCCTTTACATTAAATAATTTTTTGTTCCATTGAGGAAAATTCATGGGTCTCTCTATCCAAATTTATTAAATAATGGAAATTGTCCCTTATTTCCTCCATAGTCTCCATAAATTAGGCTCGTAGAGAAATCCATCCGTATATTCTTTGGTGAGTCTGGTTATTTGATAATGTACTTTTTAATCTTATTTATGTATAACTAATTAGGAATAACTATAATATATTTGAATCAGATCATCATCCTATTTGGTTTTTTATAGTAACCACATTTTCCTTCATGTTTAAATTTAATATAATTTCTTTGGGTTCTATCCATTGAATAAAACCAGAAAGAAAAGTGTGAGTAATAATAACTATAGTGGAAGAACTATAGAATCGTTTATTGGATGTATAATTAATGATTCATTATTTTCAATATAAAAATCCTTACATTTAAACTAGGTCATTCATTGTCATTATCTATTCAAATAAATCTTGATGCTTTGTAAATAAAATTTTAATTAATATAAGCATATCCACCAAGATCTTCAAAGGAGGTGTGCAATAAGGCTTGTTGTTATGCACCAGGTGACAATTGGGTCAAGCCCAACGCATCCTTTTTGGAGTTATTACCCCCAGTTATATCTATTCTAGAATAACTTCTACATGTAGTATCCATACATGAATTTATTTAAGGGAAACCCACATAATAGCTACATTTACAAAACTTTAGTATTTTATTTTACATTTATCCTCAAAGTCTATAATAGGGTAATGTTCCCTACTATATGTTTTCATTAATCAAGTTGTTCAGGTTTCTACTAAAACTTCTCTAGTAAAAATTATAGAAAACATTCCCCCAATAACCCAAATCCAGTTCCTTATTTAATACATCGACATAAGATATTAGGAAATGCATCCTAAAGGATGGAATAGTTTATTATTCATGGTAAACTAGATACATACATGATTACATTTAAATACACAAATTTAAAACATAATTTGTTTCTCGAGAATATCATTATTACCTCTATTATATTCTAGATTTTTTTATAGTGCACTTCATGTATTCATGGAAAATGAAAAAAATAAGTTTGATCTGAAATCTTCTTTAAAGGCTAAGTACATTAGAATCAATCATAAATTATTTATCATAATCAAAATGGAAATGTAAATAACTAATCACACATTATATTTAAATTTTTTTACTAGAATAATAAATATTGAATGTTAAAAAAACTGATAACACATTCCATTTAATCAATTACATGACTATCATAAAAGGATAATTCATAATCAACATGGAAATGTAAATTAATAGAATAGCATACCATTTAATCAACAAAATGAGAATAAAATTCATCCATAAATAATATCATTGGGATATCACATGGATATTAATAATAGGATTCTTAATGAAGAATGTTTTTAATTATTGGATTTCATGTTTCCAATACAAATTAGACCTCTACTTTCAAAATCTATATGTAAGATAGTTTAAAAATGATGGGTTGAAACTCAACTAACTATGGTTAACCAACTGTTTCATCCCATGATACTACAAATGCATTGAGGGACTATCTATAATCATTCCCCACCCATGTATTTCATATCCAAAGAATTCCTTGTATATTAAATAATTGAATTCATTCATAAACAATGTTCTCTATCGTAAAATATCTGTATTGTTTAAAGAATATGGATTTATCAATATTTCTATGGATAAAAAATTACATTCAATATACAACACCATATGTATAAATAAAATAGATTTTAAAAAATAATCATATCCATGATAAGAAATATTTATATTTAGGGAAATTTATTCTCCAATGATCACATGAAAGTGAACCTTTCGATATAAATGTATTGACTACAAATATGGATTCAACAACTGAATGTAATTAGTATCCTTGGTCAAAATAATCATAAACCATCTATAGGAAGAATAACGATGGTTTTAATACAATATATCCCTAGTAGAGTACATGAAAAATATTTTTTTCATTGATAAATATAAATACCCTAAAACTTTCTTTAAAAATATTATTGAGTAAAATAGCTTTTTCAATTTGAAAATCACTTTTTAAATCTTAAAACTTTTTGATAATACTTTTCATTGAAAAAAACATTTAAAAACTATGAATTAAAAAAAAACTTATGAGAAAATTTTTCTTTAAATTTATCATTGTAAACATTCAATTTAATCATCAATTAAACTATTTTCATGTTGATAGGTAATACGTATATTTCCTACAAGTTAAAACAAACATTCCTTTGTAAATATAAAAAGTTTAAAAATGTTATTTGTTCAGAAAATTAAAAGAAGATTCCTTTAAAAAATTAAAAAATAAAAATGTGTAAAATTTCATTAATAAATCATTTTTTAATAGTTATAAAAATTTTTATAAATAAAATTAGAAAACATTATTTTGGTAGAAAACAGATTTTCGACTCGAGAGAAAAATGAAGTCATATTTTATTAAAAGCATTTTTTAATTATTTTAATCACCAAAGTGTTGGAAAATGGTAATACTACATTAAAATATAATTATAACCCAAGTAAAATAATATCAAATGGTTTTATTAGAAAATTATCAAATAATTTCCATTAACTGAAATTCAAGAATAAACAATCTCGATTTGAATGAGATTGGGAAATAAATTTGTACCAAGATTATAATGTTGAAGTGAGAAATAATAAATGAATTTATTATGATTATGAACTTTAAATACACATAAGATATTTTTAAATACAACATAAGATAATCAAAAACCATTATGCACATAATATTATTGTATCAAATATAATGAAGGAGTAATATAACCCAACTAAAAGAAGGTGATTTATGAAATCTTATTCCACTTGGTAAATCATAATTAAAATCCGCATGGATAAAATAATTCAAATTGTAACTTAAAATACAATGAATTATTAATTAATCATGACATTAAATTTAAAAGGATCATTATATAAACCCTATAAAATAAATTAGGTACATAACATTACAATATGACTTAATGAAGATAAACTGAGAAGAAGTCCCTTACCTCAAGCTTCCTTTTGGTTAAAAATTATTAAAAATCATATATAATGGTTTTAAACATGTTATTAACTTATTAATGAACAATATTAATATTTATTATATCGTATATTCTTCTTTTATAAAATATTTTAACCCATTATCTAAAATCATTCATTATTTTCATTGTTTCGGGTATTAATTGCCTTGTTTTCTCATTTGTTATTGGTTACGAAAGTTCGAAATCTTTTGAATATTATTTATTTATTTCATCTCCAGCATAATAATAGTGAAAAAATATCATATTTTGATTTCAATTATAATTTTAAAAATGATTATGAAATAATTTTATAAAAAATTGATTATGTTATAATCATGGAGAGGGTTGGTTATACATACACATGAGTAACATTTCCATTTCTTAATGATCATTATAGAAAAGTGGTAAGTAATAATTCATCATTAAATTTTTATAATAATATAATAAATTCAATATATTTCCATTAAATATACTTATATATATTATACATGTGGTGTGTTGATGAAAAAGGAGTCGCATCGCTTAGTGAAGGCGATAGACCACATGTACATGCACGATGTTATCATCTTTAAGTGAGTGAAATGTTTTTAAATAAAATGAAATATTTTAATTTAATAATGGTAAATATGTAATTAATATCATAATTAGGTCATTTATATCACATATAATCATTAAATTTTTCTTTAATACCTTCCATGTAAAACAATAGTGAAAAATGAATCACATCATTTCCTAAGGTGGTAGTCCACCATGCACACAAGTGATGTCATCATATCCCCAGAGGAATAGAAATTAAAAATTATATATATTATATAATTACTCAATATGGATAATTATGTTTTAATTATCATATATATAAATTATATTCATCGTAATACCGAACCATGATAGGTGAAAATGGAAAAATGAATGGCATTAGTTTGTGAGGTGGTTGTCCACTGTACACATGAATGGTGATTTCGTAACACATTTAATGGAAGTGGATATGGTTTTAGGTAATTAAATTTTTATAAAAACATATCTATATATGTAAAATACATATTCTATAATATCATCATGGTTTAATAATATTTTAGTGATGCATAAGAAGAAATAAAGAAATGCTTGTTGAAGAACATTCCCACTTATTTTGGTATACTCTGGGGTTTGAAAAAATCCTTAAAAAGTTGTATTTCATCCAAAACTAAGGATTATAGGATTGGATTAATGATGTTAATAAATAAATTTGGTAGGTATTGTAATAACAAAAAGTTTGTGAAAGTGTGAAAAAGAGAAGAGATGAGTGTCATTTTCTATGTGAGTTGAGTGGAACAATTGTAATTTTTTTAAAAGATTCCATCATACCCATGTTTTGGATGTGAAAAAACTTAAATAATGTTTCATTATTGAACCTATAAGAGATATGTAGAAATATTTCCATAAAATAAGTGTTGTACAAGTTTTTAGGCCATTTTTAACACTTATCATTTTAGTTTAACCCCCTAATAAATCAATTTTTATCTTAACCAGGGTAATTAATTTTTATTGTTTTCACTATTAATTTTGGTCTAAAATTATGTTGAAATTATTATAAATTATAAATTATTATGATTAAAAATATGAAATCTCTTTTTCAAAATTTAGTTCATAAAATTGGTAAAATGTAATTTAAAATTAATCCCACAGATTCGATGAGAATGTGGGTTTTTAAAGAGAAATTTAATAATGTTAACAATGGTTTATATCAAAATTAAATAATAAAATTAATAAAATTACCTAAATTATATTAAAGGATAATAATATAAATATTTCTAATTTAAATCCAATTCTAAATATAATTTATCATTATTATGTATTTAAATGAAAAGGATGTTTTCAATTAAAATTCTGTATTTTTTTCACTATTTTTAAAAACTGAAACCTTTCTGAAAAATAAAAAAAAATTCACCATAAGATAATTTTGATATGAATTTTTAAAAAATTAAGTTCATTTTATCAAATGATTTTTCTCTAAGTGCTAAAAATTCCTTTTAAATTTTGTGTGAGAATCGTGATTATTCTATGTTTTAGAAAAAAATAATTTTTTTCATAAAAATTTGGTTTTTTCATTTAAATGATTCTTATTTTATTTATAATAAATATTTAAACATGATTTTTATAATTTAATTAGTGTTATTCATACTCTACTATTTAATGTCTAGGTTATAAGATCATACAATATTATGGTTCATTTTGACTAGGGTTCACATTTTTCGTTAGCCATCGAAGAGATGAAATTTAAAGAAATATATTTTCTAACTTATTTAATCTTGGTTTTTCATGTCACATAAAATATCAAAAACAATTCTCTTATATTGAAATATCTATGTGTTACAAATTAGATTGTATAATGTTCAATACATATTAATAATTTAAATCAATGACCAGGGGATGATAACCTAAATTTCGACAAAGGAGTTATATAGGAAAAAGGTATATAATTTTTTGTTTATACATTAAATAATCGATCTGTATATCATAACCCAAGAATCAATCACAATTATGTATAAAAATTTCATTTGACCACTTACCACCTCGGTCTATGAGGAGATCCCATAAATCATAAATAAATACCTAAAGCATCATATATATAAAGAATCATAAATTCATAACATCAAAAAACAAGAACATCAATCTCTCAACTAGTAAGTTCAACTTCCCTTAAACATGGGTTATCTTCTCCTTGTTTCATGTTTCATACCAAACTCTATCAAAATCCTATATCTTTTCTACTCTATCTCAAATAGTAATACAAAATTAAAATAAGGATCTAATAACACATTTTATTATCGTGACCCTGTTCTCCTGAATTATAGTTAAAAGGTGGTGCCAAATTTCCTCAAGAATACATGCTCATATGTAAGAGTATTTGGATTAACATTGAGACTCAATGCATAGTGGGTGGGGTGACTATACCCTCAGGAATTTATTACCTACAAACATAGCCAAATAAACTATAAAAATAATTGAAAACACAATAATCTGTATACAAGTACATTAATACTATGATATAAACATGGTATAATAACAACACATGTTATTCCAAAATAAGACAAAACTTTTTTTTTATAAAGGCATGAATCAATATAAGGGATTTTCCATGGGTCGATTATGTACAATGAATCCCAAAATTCAAATAAAAACAAAGGATAGTATAAATAACTATGCCATGGGTCCTTGTTTAGTATTATCTTCATTCCAACCACCTATATCCTCTTTGAATCTTGAAGATAATACAGATCATAAGAACTACTGAGAAGGGGGTTTAATCAACGTTAATATTTTACAATTTATTCCCACTTTGAAATTATCCACTACAAATTGTTATTATTTTTTATCCGGGTAAAATTTATAAAACTGAATCATTATATCAAATCTATATTAGTAAATTAAAGTGTACAAAAAAAAGATTTATGATGTTTTTCCCCTAAAATGTCTCTGGCCGAGAGGACACTAACTGGTTCTCCACGCCCAGTAGCCATGTGACCTCAAGTGTTCCTATCGGTACGCCGGTGGTTTCCGACCTGGTTTAGGGGTCTAATAAGCCATGTGGGGAGAGTATATCTTCTATACCAAAGTGTTCCACATAAGAAAAAAAATTAAATATCAGAAAAATAGGTTATAACCACTAAACATTCATAAAAACCCATCTCCCAATAGTGGTTACAAACCATATCCAATAGTAAATATTTCATGTCTTACTAAGAGTGTCAAGTTATAAAACCCCAAACTAAATACAAACAATGGAACTCCCCAAAAAGGTCCTGAATTAATGTCTGGAACATCATCCATGTACATCCCAAGCCAAACTTAACTCCCAAGAATGGGGGATTTTTCCTTTTCCTGACCTGTATGCATGAAATATGATCAAGTACCCAACTGTGGCCTATGATGGGTGTGAGTACAACTCAATATTCCACCACCAATGGTGTCTAAAAATATCCATTCTAAACAGATAGTGAATGTAATTACAAAATAAATTACAAGTGAGTAAAATATATATTGTGTGCCATTAGTTAACAATCATTACTTTAGCCATTTCTAATCTTAATACCAAATTAATCATTTCATATTATTCCTTAAATAATTCATTCAAAATGGGTCCATGGGTTAGGTATATACATCTTTTATATAATTTTGTAAGGCATTTATCGTTATACATAAGGTAATAATTGATTTCCTTATCTCACTAGGGATAAAAAAATCATATCAAACTCATTTTCCTCACCTCGAAGCCTAAATCTCGGTGGAATGAAACAAATAGGGGAATAGATATTTATCCCCTTCCGTAACCCATGCATTGTGGGGTGGAGTTTAGAGCCTCAATCTAACTCAACCCATGGGAGTAAAACCCCAATCAATACCTCACACAACTAATCCATTTTCATGTTATTATATATATAAACTCACCAGTCACACCATATCACAACCAAACACATATAATACAAATATCGATCATAATCCACATAAATCAATTTGGGAAATAAATATCATCCCACAATCCATTAAACCATTTCAATTTTCATTAATTTTCTCTTATCACAATTACTAATTATTTTGCATAAAATCATTATTCACATTCACATATGTCCACCCATTAAACCATTTTATCTAAAGACCCGAAGCCTGACGTACACGAACATTACATTACTTTTGCAGAATACTTAGTACATAACAAAAACACACACACAAGGATCGTAATAGTTTAGTGTCTTTGGAAACTCAGAACGTAATCTTCTAATCGTGGTGAAATATCTTCAATATCTCCCATAAAGATCTTCCTTTTTTTACCTAAAACCTTTCTTTATATCCTAGGGAAAAGAAAACATAAAAGGGTGAGCTCAAATGCTCAGTAAGGGTAAGCAAAAGAAAAATCAATCACATCATATTCATAAGAACATAACATTTGGAAATCTTAACCTGCAAAAGAGAGCATAATTTTATATCATGGGATAAATCATAGTAGTGAAATGAAATCCCAATAAGCATAACTTAAAACATGAAACATTTTGGAATACACACATAATCATAGAGAATCATTTCTTGTTAGTTAAGACTCCTTTCCAAGACTATCTTAGTGGACAAAGTCCCTTTCTGAACCGATTCACCCTCGTTTCAGTCCTGTTTCAATGAACCGGTATAACCTACCATTCCAGCCATGTATATCTCATGAGATATAAAATATTTACCCAATGCATTGGAGGGAGATATAGGTCCCACCCATCTTAAAATGAACCCTTTCTTATGTGTGCCACATAATCATAAATCATACATCATCGCATAACACATGTAACAAAAATGGGATTCTTGAAACATCATGACATCATAAAACAAACCATATAAGGTAAATTACTTCATAAAAATAATTCCCTCACAACATAATCAAATCAATGTAATAATAGGGATAAAAACCGAACCCAATATTATCTTATATGGAAAATAATTTTGATAAAACATTTGAACTCCATTCTTGAGGAAAATATCCTTTCTACTTCAAAAACACTTTTCTTTTCTTAACATGTCATACAATTATAAACTAAAAGAATTTTATTAAAAATAAACTTGAGAAATTATAAAGGAATATTCTTGGAAATAATGTTTTACAAATCCATTCTTGCCGTATAAGTTAAAAAACATTCTTCGTACTTTTGTCGGAAAAGTCAAAAAGTACCTCATACGAAAAAATGACAAAAGATTCCTTTTTTATTCTTTACTAAAAACTCACTTAAGGGTAAAATTGGATTTAAACTATTGTATGTGGATGAAAAAAATATTACATATTGAGGGGACATGGATGTGGATGATAAAATACACCCCAGTAAATACTTACAAATAAACAATCTCGGATAAAAATGAGATTGTGATATTTCCCTTACCTTAGGTATGACTTGCTTTGTACGTGTCTGAACCTCCTGTATAATGATTTAAATCATGTTATTGACTTATTCCAGAATCATATTCATTGTTATTATATCATATATGGTCCACTTATGACTTTATATTACCCATTCTTTTGTAAATTCATGTTAAAGAAGCGTTTTGGGTAAAATCGTTTCATTTATCGTAGGAGTTTTTAACTTGTAATTATTAATACGATTACTTGGATCATGATTACTTATATCCATAATGTAAAACATATATATTCAGAATATACATATGTATAATATTTTGATAAATGGAATGAAATACACCATTCATGGAGACGGTAGTCCGTACGTACGCATGAACGCTGTTTTCGTTTCCTTATTGAATTGAATAGAATTAAGTAGATGACATACATATAAATATACATAAATACAGTATCATTATTATGTCATATATTTAATTAGTACTTATTATATATACTTTATAATCATTCATGAATGGTTAATCATTGAGAATGAATCTCATCGCGTCGTGGAGACGGTAGTCCGTACGTACGCACGAGCGATGATATCATTCCCATGGTTGTGGAATTGTGTTGAAGTGTATGTATACTATTTCAGTATCAATATCACTCTATAATAATCATATATAGTTACTCATTACAACATTATACCCATCCAATTAAGGTGGTGACGGGAAATAGATTACACCACAGCGTGGAGACGGTATTCCGTACGTACGCACGCGCGGTGATTTCCTTTTTCCGTAGGATGGATAGAAGGTTAATTAGAGTTGTTTCATATTTATAATAACATATCAGTATATAAGAAATACTGATGTTGTTACTTTATCATGAAACAACTAAAGAAGAAGAAGTTGAAGAAGAAAGAAATTGAAAAAGATCGGTAATGGATATTACCTCTTTTTGACGCGCCTTTTCTTAACCTCCACTTAAGGAACTAAGGATGGTATTTTAAGAAGACCAAGACCTCTAGGATGATACTAGGGAAGTGGAGAAGAGATTTCGGCTGGGGTTGGCCGAGCTTGAAGGCTCAAAGTTGTGTGAGGAAGAGAGGGAGGAGGTGCCCTTTTATAAGGGAGGAGAGGGGCACCTTAGGAATATCTCAAAAATATTATTTTATATTAAAGTCAAAATCAGTTTATAATGGTTCCAAAGGGTCTTATTTCGAAGCTAAAGTGGGTATGGGTCGAAATCCTATCAACCTATAGGATTTAGACAAGTTTAGGTTATTATTTTAACCTTATCAATTAGATTTAACTTTAAGTTAAATAATTTAACTTTTACCGTGTCTTTTTTTTTCTTACACTATATGGTTAATACACTTAGTATAACATGCCAAACGAACCCAAAATTGTTTATTATTAATATATATATCCTTATCTAAGTAATTTGGCCGAACTTTAGATTTTTAGGAATAAAATAACAATTAATAATATAATATTTGATTTAAAAACTATTTTGTGTCAATTTTGACACTATTTGATATATGATTTTTGTGAAAGTCATAACAGAATTATATGTTCAAATAAAGTTGATTAAATCAACACTAATATAACATAGTAGCCTAGAAAATTAGTGGAATTCATAAAAAGTCTTAAATTACATTTATTTTGGTATTTATAATATCAATTATGTCAATAGTTCATTAATAAGATAATTATTGCATCATCGTTGTGTCATAAATATATTAACTTATTTGATGTCTAAAAATTACAAATAAAATACCATTATGTAGGAAAGCTTTTTATCTTTCTAATGAATATTTACAATCGAATTTATCTTATGTATAACCCTATATTAAAAATGTTTTAGTAAATAAACTTTGATTTTAACTCTTTTAACTCTTCTTTGAATTAAATAATAATAAATGTCCTAATCTAATCCAAGTGGGCCTAAATGATAATATTTTACATTTATGGTTTTTTTTGGTCGAGATACACTTGTCCAATAGGATTAGGACATGTTTTAGGGTAATATTAATATCATTTTTACCCTTAATTACCCTATTTACTTTTAACTGTGGTAAATAAAAGTAAAAAGTTACTATTCACCAAAAATTATTTTCATCTCATTGAACCACATTTTACTTACTGACATCAACCGTGTCTCTCAGATTTTTAAAATTCCATTCACAAAAGCGGTAAAATTAATTTTTATGAAAAATTCAGTTTTTTAACTACCACTTAGTAGTTTCACTATTCATCAAAAATTGATGTTTTTCAGAACAATGCCAAAATTTCATCCTAAGCTATATTTCATATTCTGAATTCAAAAAATGAAGTCTATTTTACCAAATTCACAACATAGAAGTTGCATTAATTAATTTTATAATTAAATCCCACTGTTAAAACAAATAGCGTGTTTTTAAGAAACAATATCTATCAAAATATTGACACTTGTTTATGTCTGGTTTAAATGTGAAATTATATCCAATGACCAACATTGTATTAAATTGTAAAAATATATTCTAAATATACTCTAAAACCACTCAAATTAATAATTTATCACTATTAATTATTTTGATTAAAAAGGTTGTTTTTAATTATAATTTAGTAATTTTCACTATTCATCAGAATATGAAAGTTATCCGAAAAGTACCAAAATTTCACCTTAGGCTAAATTCGATACTCCGAATCCAAAAATGAAGTCCATTTTGACAGCTAAAATTTCTAATATTTTAAAAGGTGGTTATTACTATTCATAACGTCTAGTTATAATAATATTTTAATAGCATATCATTGTTTAGTGAAACTCGGTATTGCGTACTACACACGCTATCGAGGAAGGTCGCGATTGCGTGTAATGCAAGGCAAGTCAAGGATGTGTGTTGTGCAAGCTCCTTTTGGTGTAGCATACAACACAAGACATTAATAAAATTAAAAATAATATTTTTCATAAAATCTCGGGCTGTTACATTCTACCCCCTTAAAATGAATTTCTCCCTCGAAATTCGTCGGGGTTATAAATGGTTTACTATTCGAAAGTTTCTTTAATAGAAACCCACATCGTAAAAAATAATACCAAAACTTGGCTTTAAAAACTAAAGTATGAAATGTAACAATTACCCAAATAAACTAATCACTGGGTTTCCACATAGGTGAAAATATGGATATGGAAGAGAAATCTAACCATCATGTTCTGATGGAGAGTGGTAGAGAACATGGCTATTGAAAAGCCAGTAATCACAAATCCATATATTTGTGATGATATAAGGTGCCATCTGATTCATCAGGTATAAGATCACTAGGACAACATTTTCGGTTTTCAAGATCGTTTCCCTAAAGTTGAAAATTTTCTTAGAATAAATACTTACTTTATTTTGGTACAATCTCACTGTTGTTCGTGCCTTGAACAATTTCCACTTCATCTCTTAAATAAATGAAGTTGAATTTGTTATTCGTGAAGTGTTAGCAGATCATGTGATAGAATGACGGGTCATTCCATCTGTCTCAAACAAAAGGTTAGCATAAATTATATACATAAGTCGATCTATAGTGAGATTAATCATATATGGTTCCTAAAATGGACTTATACTTCATATATCATACTGCTTAATATAATAAAACTAGTTTCTACTAAACAGGGACTTCCTGTAGGCCAGTGGTAGGTGATAAAGGCCAGTCGCACTTCGGTTGTGGGTTCGATTCCCACAGCCTTGTCCGACGCCATGGGCTGTCGCCCATCTTGCAGGTTGTCCTTTTTCTAAAACTATATTACTATAACATCCCATCAATAATATCTAAAAAACTTTTATCCTTAAACAATACTAACTGATGTCCAATATAATCCATTCCAATCTTTAGGCTTATCCATAATACTGCAGTCCACTCTCATAACATAATGAAAACGATTACCAGAGATTTAACACCATCGTCGATCCCCATATATCATAAGGTATGTTTTGTTGGTCACATTCCAAACATTCAAAGTCCTTAATCGTGTATTCACTTGAATACCTTAGTGAAAACATGAATGCAGTTAAAAGTTAACACTTTCCACATACCAAAATCCTCAAAATTCTATATACTCAAACCATGATATCACTTAGTCCTTATATCAATCATGAGCACATGAATACTGTTAAACATTTTGTTTTCTCGTTTTCCCTTCATTATGCGCATATCATCTTATTTCAAAAAATATCTCAATTACTTTGAATACCACATTAGACCAATACATAAATATTCCAATACTCCATGATAAAATATTATTTTGGAATCCCATTACATAAACACTTAATCATTCCCCCACATCGTTGTCATATTCAACATCTCCAATAGTGATCGCATGTGACTTCCCTTTGTCCTTTGCCTTCAGTGGTTGCTCATGTTGATCATCACTAACCCTTGGATTAGGGAATTTATTAGCATAATGCCCCATTTCCTTGCACTTGAAGCATTGAAATGTTGGTGGTGCGTTCTCTGTAGTGTTTTCTTTATTCACATCATTAGAAACCCTTTTTCCATTACATCAACACTCAGCTGCTCGATGACCTTCTTTTCCACACTTAAAACATTTTCTAGTCCCTTTAAGACAATCTCCACCATGCTTCTTTCCACACTTTGTGCATAAGGAAACATTCATCTTCTTTTCACCATTATTCTAAGATTTCTCCTTGAACTCCATCTTTCGTTTCTTGTCAAAACAATAAGATGGATATGTAACACCAACTTCCATTTCTACCTTGATAGCACAACGCACAATTTCTTCATAGCTACTGAAGTCTCTTATAGCTAATGCCCTTCGAAGACTTGGTTTTAAGCCACTGAAAAATTGATCAACTTTACTTTCAGGTTGGATGATAATGCCAGATGTATACCTTGCAAGTCTTGTAAAATTCGCTTCGTATATACCAACAGATTCATCATCATTTTTCTTTAGTTGAAGAAACTCCTTCTCCATCTTTGTTCGAAGAATACGAGGGAAGTACTTACTGAAAAACAAGTTCTTGAACTCGTCCCATTCCATGGACTCAATTTCATCTCTTGGCCTCGTATTCTTGATAAGATTCCACCATTGATCAACATCACCTTCCAAACGATATACTGCTAAGATGACTTTATCATGTTCAGAACATTGATGAACTGAAATTATCTTTTTAGTGGTACTGATCCATTGTTCAGCAACAAGTGGATCGGAAGTCCCACTGAAAGAAGGTGGACGTTGCCTCATGAAGGACTCAATAGAATATTGTTCCTTTCTCTGCTCATTTGGAAGTCCAGAATGATTCATATCTTGTGTAAGGATATCAATAAGATTTTGCACTCCATCTCCCATAACATTTGTTTGTTCAGGAGGACAATCATTGCATTGTCCAATGCATTGATCAACACGGTTCCTTCGGGTTCCAGCCATCGTCTAAAACCCAAAAAGAATAGTGTGAGAGGCAAAAATCATGCTAGGGAAAACAACATAATAATGGGAGAGTACCTTCAATATCTAACATCTTAGGTTTAATTATATGATCGTTAGCGTAGTTCTAGTACTATAACCTATACATATACTTAACCTTAGGGACATCCCTAGACATAGCGTAGAAATATCTCTAGGGATCTCACTAACGTTTTCGCATCCTAGTTTCCAAAGGTTGACTAAACCTTTCCTCTGATACCAACTGTAAAGACCTGAAGCCTGACGTACATGGACATTACATTACTTTTGCGGAATACTTAGTACATAACAAAAACACACACAAGGATCGTAATAGTTTAGTGTCTTTGGATGCTCGGAACGTAATCTTCTAATCGTGGTGAAAGATCTTCAATATCTCCCATAAAGATCTTCCCTTTTTTTTACCTAAAACCTTTCTTTATATCCTGGGGAAAAGAAAACATAAAAGTGTGAGCTCAAATGCTTAGTAAGGGTAAGCAAAAGAAAAATCAATCACATCATATTCATAAGAACATAACTTTTGGAAATCTTAACCTGCAAAAGAGATCATAATTTCATATCATGGGATAAATCATAGTAGTGAAATGAAATCCCAATAAGCATAACTTAAAACATGAAACTTTGTGGAATACACACATAATCATAGATAATCATTTCTTGTTAGTCAAGACACCTTGCCAAGACTATCTTAGTGGACAAAGTCCCTTTCTGAACCGAGTCACCCTCATTTCAGTCCTGTTTCACTGAACCGGTATAACCTACCATTCCAGCCATGTCTATCTCATGAGATATAAAATCTTTACCCAATGCATTGGAGGGAGATATAGGTCCCACCCATCTTATAATGAATCCTTTCTTATGTGTGCCACATAATCATAAATCATACATCATCGCATAACACATGTAACAAAAATGGGATTTTTGAAACATCATGACATCATAAAACAAACCATATAAGGTAAATCACTTCATAAAAATAATTCCCTCACAACATAATCAAATCAATGTAATAATAGGGATAAAAACAGAACCCAATATTATCTTAGATGGAAAATAATTTTGATAAAACATTTGAACTCCATTCTTGAGGAAAATATCCTTTCTACTTCAAAAACACTTTTCTTTTCTTAACATGTCATACAATTATAAACTAAATGAAGTTGATTAAAAATAAACTTGAAAACTTATTAAGGAATATTCTTGGAAATAATGTTTTACAAATCCATTCTTGTCGTATAAGTTAAAAAAAACATTTTTCGTACTTTTGTCGGAAAAGTCAAAAAGTACCTCATACGAAAAAAGGACAAAAGATTCCTTTCATATTCTTTACTAAAAACACACCGAAGGGTAAAATTGGATTTAAACTATTGTAAGTTGATGAAAAAAATATTACATATTGAGGGAACATTGATGTGGATGATAAAATACACCCCAGTAAATACTTATGAATAAACAATCTTGGATAAAAATGAGATTGTGATATTTCCCTTACCTTAGGTCCGACTTGCTTTGTACGTGTCCGAACCTACTGTATAATGATTTAAATAATGTTATTGACTTATTCCAGAATCATATTCATTGTTATTATATCATATATGGTCCACTTATGACTTTATATTACCCGTTCTTTTGTAAATTCATGTTAAAGAAGCGTTTTGGGTAAAATCGTTTCATTTATCGTAGGTGTTTTTAACTAGTAATAATTAATATGATTACTTGGATCATGATTACTTATATCCAGAATGTAAAACATATATATTCAGAATATACATATATATAATATTTTGATAAATGGAATGAAATACACCATTCATGGAGACGGTAGTCCGTACGTACGCATGAACGCTGTTTTCGTTTCCTTATTGAATTGAATAGAATTAAGTAGATGACATACATATAAATATACATAAAAACAGTATCATTATTATGTCATATATTTCATTAGTACATATTATATATACTTTATAATCATTCATGAATGGTTAATCATTGAGAATGAATCTCATCGCGTCGTGGAGACGGTAGTCCGTACGTACGCACGAGCGATGATATTGTTCCCATGGTTGTGGAATTCTGTTGAAGTGTATGTATACTATTTCAGTATCAATATCACTCTATAATAATCAGATATAGTTACTCATTACACCATTATACCCATCCAATTAAGGTGGTGACGGAAAATAGATTACACCACGGCGTGGAGACGGTATTCTGTACGTACGCACGCGTGGTGATTTCCTTTTTTCGTAGGATGGATAGAAGGTTAATTAGAGTTGTTTCATATTTATAATAACATATCAGTATATAAGAAATACTGATCTTATTACTTTATCATCAAACAACTAAAGAAGAAGAAGTTGAAGAAGAATGAAATTGAAAAAGATCGGTAATGGATATTACCTCTTTTTGACGCGCCTTTTCTTAACCTCCACTTAAAGAACTAAGGATGGTCTTTGAAGAAGACCAAGACCTCTAGGATGATACTAGGGAAGTATAGGAGAGATTTCGGCAGGGGTTGGCCGAGCTTGAAGGCTCAAAGTTGTGTGAGGAAGAGAGGGAGGAGGTGCCCTTTTATAAGGGAGGAGAGGGGCACCTTAGGAATATCTCAAAATATTATTCTATATTAAAGTCAAAATCGGTTTATAATGGTTCCAAAGGGTCTTATTTCGAAGATAAAGTGGGTATGGGTCGAAATCCTATCAACCAATAGGATTTAGACAAGTTTAGGTTATTATTTTAACCTTATCAATTAGATTTATCTTTAAGTTAAATAATTTAACTTTTACCGTGTCTTTTTGTTTTCTTACACTATATGGTTAATACACTTACTATAACATGCCAAACGAACCCCAAATTGTTTATTATTAATATATATATCTTTATCTAAGTCATTTGGCCGAACCATATATTTTTAGGAATAAAATAACAATTAATAATATAATATTTTATTTAAAAACTATTTTGTGTCAATTTTGACACTATTTGATATATGATTTTTCTGAAAGTCATGACAGAATTATATGTTAGAAACAAGTTGATTAAATCAACACTAATATATCATAGTAACCTATAAAATTAGTGTAATTCATAAAAAGTCTTAAATTACATTTATTTTGGTATTTATAATATCCATTATGTCAATATTTCATTAATTTGATGATTACTGCATCATCTTTGTGTCATAAATAAATTAACGTATTTGATGTCTAAAAATTACAAATAAAATACCATTATGTAGGAAATCTTTTTATATTTCTAATGAATATTTACAATCGAATTTATCTTATGTACAACCCTATATTAAAAATGTTTTAGTAAATAAACTTTGATTTTAACTCTTTTAACTCTTCTTTGAATTAAATAATAATAAATGTCCTAATCTAATCCAAGTGGGCCTAAATGATAATATTTTACATTTAAGGTTGTTTTTGGTCGATATACACTTGTCCAATAGGATTAGGACATGTGTTAGGGTAATATTAATATCATTGATACCCTTAATTATCCTATTTACTTTTAACCGGGGTAAATAAAAGTAAAAAGTTACTATTCACCAAAAATTATTTTCATCTCATTGAATCACATTTTACTTACTGACATCAACCGTGTCTCTCGGATTTTTGAAATTCCATTCACAGAAGCGGTAAAATTAAGTTTTATGATAAATTCAGTTTTTTAACTACCACTTAGTAGTTTAACTATTCATCAAAAATTGATGTTTTTCAGAACAATGCCAAAATTTCATCCTAAGCTATATTTCATATTCTGAATTCAAAAAATGAAGTCTATTTTACCAAATTCATAACATAGAAGTTGCATTAATGATTTTTATAATTAAATCCCGCTGTTAAAACAAATAACGTGCTTTTAGGAAACAATATCTATCAAAAGATTGACACTTGTTTATGTCTGGTTTAAATGTGAAATTACATCCAATGACGAACATTGTATTAAATTGTAAAAATATATTCTAAATATACTCTAAAACCACTCAAATTAATACTTTATCACTATTATTTATTTTTATTAAAAAAGTTGTTTTTAATTATAATTTGGTAATTTTCATTATTCATCAGAATATGAAAGTTATCCGAAAAGTACCAAAATTTCACCTTAGGCTAAATTCGATACTCCGAATCCAAAAATGAAGTCCATTTTGAGAGCTAAAATTTCTAAAATTTTAAAAGGTGGTTATTACTATTCATAACGGCTAGTTATAATAATATTTTAATAGCATATCATTGTTTAGTGAAACTCGGTATTGCGTACTACACACGCTATCGAGGAAGGTCGCGATTGCGTGTAATGCAAGGCAAGTCAAGGATGTGTGTTGTGCAATATACTTTTGGTGTAGCGTACAACACAAGCCATTAATAAAATTAAAAAGAATATTTTTCATAAAATCTCGGGCTGTTACATTTTACATATTCAATCATTTATATATGTTAAATACCATAACTCATTTCTTATTTCCCATGTATTAACTAATTTTATATATTCATCAATTTCATTATAAAACCCCATTTAATTATCCTTCAATTAACAAGCCTTTACCACATTCCATATGCTCTTAAATTCATAGTCACTAACCTTCTTAGGGGATTCAACATAATTCATAATCCATTGCACCCAACTATGATAAACTCAATTAACACCTTTACCATGTCATTCCAAACTACCCCTTATTCCATTATCATACATATAAATAACTTGTATTATTTCATTTTCAACTAAACTAACCATATTAACATGTTAAACATGGTCTCTATATTATCATAAAATAATAATATATATAACCATAACAATTTCTAGGTTTGGGAATTTTTTCACACCCCATGGGTGTCCAAAAATTCGTTATGTCATTCTCAATGCTTCCAATAGTGATCATGAGGGGTTAAATTCATCATTTTTACTCCCATTTAACCAAATATCACTAAATGCATCAAACATGAAATAATAGGTAACCAAGAATAAAACCAATCATTCATGAATCAACTTAACGAATCTTGGATAATACTTGTTGACTACCTATCTCGAATTTGTTGATAAACGTACTCTTAATCACTACCTTAGATCCAAATTCAAGAACCCTTGAATACTTAACCTCTAATCCACCATATAAACAGGTTTTTATGGATTGAGATAAGATAACCCATTATATAATCACTAATTTGGAAAATTAGTAGATTGAAATTACATGGTGCTTCGATCCTCAAACAAAGGAGCTCTAAATAAACAAGAATCGAAGGATAACCACACTTGGAAAGACTTTGGGGGTGGAGCTTATCACTAGGGTTGAAATGGTAATAACGAGATTAAAAATGAGGTAGAATACATAAATCCAATGATGGAAAAAATATTTCTTTTTCAACATTTAATGGGGCACACACTTTATCCACACCGTTAGTAAAACAATGAGAAATGTTGAGAATGTCACTATCCAAAGGGATTAAGGTCATAATATTACTTAGGAATATTAAAAATGTTTTAATAGCCATACTCCAACCATGCTTAATGCCATTATCCAATTTTTCATGGTTTAACTAGGAAATATGAGTGGTTAACTTAATCATGTGCAAACTGTATGCCTCATCGATTGGCCCGATTTTCCTTATTTTTGTGTCCTAACACCCGAAACAACCGAAGGCCTAGCATACCCCTAGTAAATGTTTAATTAAAAAAATAAGGGATTTAAAAAAAATTAAGCAAGTACATACCTCAATGGATCCTTGATATTACACTCTATGTGTGGGTGACAACATCATTTTCATGGATACACCCATCAGAACATGAAAATTCAATATGATAGAACTTGAATACAACATGGATAAATCATGTTAATATCCTTTTATATCAAGATACTAAATTAAACTAACTATTATCAATTACAAACATTGATTATGTTTCTGATCTAACACAACAATGAGAAACATTGTAAATTAGAACACAATATTTTCTTCCAAAAAACCGTTATTTGATTTTTTTCATCAAGAATGATTTTATTCGGTGGAATCCCCATTTATCTAGTGAAACTTCTATGGAGTGTTCACCTCTAATAATTGATCTTTTTGATGAACAAAAAAATTATAACTCATAAACTGTTTGGAATCTTTATCCTATAAAAATTCTATCTTGTATCTCTAATTGATATATCTGGTTTGTGACTTTGGTAAGAACCTCTTCCTAGTACCATATCTTATTGCACCTCTTTCTAGTGTACTTATACATAAACAAGGTTTTTCCGTGTTTCAAAAATAACTATTCTCATAATTTCTTAAACACTTTACGTTTTATCATATATGAATAGTGTTATGATGATTTATATATATACCCCATTATATAGGCTCCCACCAAGAAAAGATAGAAGGAACTCAAATGTATTTTCCCACTCAACAAAAACATAAATATTAAACTCTCACACATTTTCAAATTTATTATACACCTATACAGTGTTCAATAACATTCTTGAATAATTTTATAAACTCATTTATGTTTCTATCATTTTGAATAACCTTAAATAAAACATTTGGAAACTTTTTAAAATTTCCTTAACTATGAAAATATAAGAAACATATTAAAACACTAGATTTTGCATGTTCATTGTAAAGGGATTTACAAGTATTTTTAATGCTTCAAAATAATTGGTCTAAAAGATATTTTCTGATGGATTTATTAAAAACATATCCACCTATATCTCCTCTATATGACTCCCTTAAATCTAATTTTCATTGACTGATCGAATCAGTTTGATAGATTTAGTGTTCTTTGTCTATTTCTCTTTATATTGTTCTAATGAACAATGCAGTCAAATTTTTTCTTCTTACATTGTATGAATGATTAGTAAATATTAATTCATCCATTTCAACCTAACATAGTTCAATATTTTATACATAACATGGAATGAAAGACTCGGTCCAATGATACTTTAAAAAATTGTACATCCAATAACATTATCTTGCTCTAGTCGATGTTCGTCTATCTAATGATCCTTTCTATAACATCTAACTAATCATCCTGTTTGGTCAATGGATATCTAAATGATGAATTTTATCTGATATAATACACTCTGAAGAACTCTTAATGGCTCTAAGTTATTTAACAAAGTTCATCTTGTAACAAAACATTGAACCTTACACTTTATCTGCATCTTTCTAATAAACTCTATGCATCGGTCTCCATACATGTATGTCTAATGCAACATAGAGTATGTTTGTCCCATGGTATTTATGAAGTCATTTTTGAACATTTTTTACATGGAGTATACAATCCTCTATAAAAAAACTCAACATAATGGATCTTCATCTAATGGACACAATCTAATAGCCTTCATTCAGTAACATCCTCCATGATTTCATAACTTCAAACTCTGTACAATGTATAGTTTAAACTTTGTAACACTTGAAACTTCAAGAAATTTCACTGTTTCGATACTAAAATATTGATTTAAATTTTTAATATTGGTAAAACATTGACTTATCTCACATTATAATTCTCACCCTTTTTACTTTTTTCAATTTCTAAAAATATATACAAACTTAAGCAACATAGAATACTTGACAACCTCCATATAGTAACATCATCTATCTTCCATCTGGAAACATTGTACATTATAAACGTTTATATTAGGCTAGCTTCTATCATGAGTTTTTTTATGATATTAGAAACATGAATATTACTAAAGAATCATTTATCAAGAAGAAATTTTCATAACATGGTTAAGAAAACTTTATTAACCTCCTCCGTCAAATCATAACAAAAATTACATAACAAATCTAACAACTCTTTCTTAACTGAGATACAAAAACATTAACAATAATATATGTTGATAAAATATACAAATCATGTTACAAAAATATCCCAATAGATCTATAGATCTTATGGACCTTTTTCCTTCATATGCCTGCAACCATGAAACTTACATGGGACTTAGGTAATCGATTATGTTTTGAGTACAACTCCATAAGCCACCACAAATACAGTTCCATGAGGGTTTAGTAAAATATAAGTGCATGATCTATACTAGATTCGAGTAAATAAATAGACAAAAAATTATTAAATTGTTTAACTCTTAGAATCCAAACCACATGTAACCATACCTACATTGGCCCATGTAAAATTTGGATGATACTCCCATAATATGAGAACACATAAAGAGAGAACAATATTCCACACCTCAAATCATAATCCAATGTGAACAATCTAACACATTTTTTATAATAATATAATGTATAATGTTTCACCGACTCTAGGTGGTTGAGGCAACAGTAACACTTACACATGGTGGGTGAGTCACCACTAATATATATTGGATTTAAGAGACACCAAAAAATCACTCTAATACATGTAAAATATATCAAAAACAAATATCTTATGTCGATAATGAACAAATGACTCAATCACATTGGTTGAATAGATACCAACTATTAATATCATTGGAAGATGATGAACCTACTCAATCACATGTGTGGATGAATTAATACCAACTCACATCTTAGATGGATGATACACCCCTTAATCAATCACATGGGAGGACGAGTTACCAATAGAATATCACATTAAAAAATAAGAAAATAATCATCATCTAAATAATTTAATTTAATTGTGTTTCACTAATCAATTTTTTAATGTGAGTAAATCTCAATTATAATAAATTTAAAGTGAAAAAAACACTAGTCATGTTAAGGGAATAAATAAAGGTCACTCATCCTTATCAAAATCATTATAATTCTCCCTAAGTTTGAAAAGTTATTTAGGACACCCCATGGGAACCAAAGATTATAGTGGTATCTATCACTACTCCTACGTTTCATTCTCAATGTATTACATAAATCCCACAATCATTGACGACCATGGATAAATAATTCATAAAAATATAGGATCCTATATGGAATATTAGGATGTCACATATATCATAGTATGTCTAGTAACCAATTTAAATTAATTTTTCAACCTACATGGTAATGTTTCACATTTCTCATTTCACATGATGCGTGGTAAAATTATAGAAAACAATAAGGAAATATTATGAAAACCTACTTGGTTCTACTAGGTAACCTCTCATAAGATTCCACCAACTGATTCATCCATAATTGATCAAAATAAAAAAAACCATATATGATCTAAATTGATGATACATGGTGAGATAAGAATTAAAAGAGTGAATATAAGGGAAATGATTGCTAGAATCGGCCATTTGAACACAAAAACTTTGATCCCCACTCTGATCCGAACATAAATGACATAGTTATACCACTATAGATAATAAAAATGAGAGAGAAGATAGGGGGAGTGAAACACGATGACTAAAAGAGGAGTGAGAAAAGGTATGTTTTAATAAAATATTTCATTTAAATTTTAACACCAAAAAATATTTTAAAAAAACTTATGTTCAATAGAATTATTTAAATATGACTATTATATCCTATCAATTAAATTAGTAGGTTTAAAAAGTATTAACCACATAACAAAACATATGGTAGTCCTACTTACATTTAATGTATTAAATAATTCTTTGTGAAAATTCACCTGATTTTTTAGTCATTTTATTCATCAAAATAATATGATTTCTTCAATAATTGGTTTTCTTGATTTTTATGAGTGAATATTATAATATAATTATATAAATTAATAAAAAATTAAATTTATAATAATAATATCATTTTTTCATCATCATATTAAAATTATTATATGGTGAATTTTTTGGATTTTTAAAAAAATATTGGTTTTCAAGTGAATAACGAAAAATACAAATTTTAAAAAATAAATTATTTTATTTATGTTCAAAAGTTTAATTATTAATTTAATTTTATCTCAAATTAACATAGTTAATATTTAGTTGTATATAATTTAATTAGTTACTTTATAATCGTTTTTATAATATATTTTAGTATATGTATATTTTTTTGCTTAAAAATGTTTTTCATGAAAAGTATTTTTCTTTGCATTGTGCAGGATAAATTTTAAATTAAATTTTACCAGATATATGAGTTGAATCATTCAAAATGGATTCAATATTTGGAATTAGTGGGACTAAAGTTTTTAAATAGTCCCCTATTATTTTTTGTCATTATGAATTGTTACTATAGTAATTTTATCACATTGGTAAGGGTAAATCAGGTTATTTAGATTAAAAATAAAATGATAAGGACTATATAATTACCCTAAAATTTTCATTAAAAATATTTATTTTTAAAATTAATCAATACTAAACCAGTATTATTTTATATGTAATTTCATGTCCATTTGTATGATATTATGACCTTTATAGTATTTTATTTCAAGAAAAGTCAAGCATGTCACAATCTTGTTTTAATACATATAATATTTTTAATATGTTGTTATCTAGATGATATTTGTGAACATAAATATAACTTTTAAAGGTAAAATTTTTATCATCAACTTGGTAATTTATTTTTAATTTTTATTAAAGAAATAAGTAACTTTAAATACTAAACAACGCTAATGAGGTAATTATTTAATAAATGGAATAATCAAATAAATGATAAAAATATTAAAATTAATGTAATTTGATATATTTAAGGTTTTACATGAATTATATGGCGTAAAATGACACGTTTATGAAATGAGAAAAAAGTTTTTTAGAATTTGACTTATTATCTTCATGTTTTTAATGTGTAAGTAATGAATTGTATCAAAAGTGATAAAAATACTATTTTATAAGATTAATTTTTTTAAAAAAATATTTAAAAAGCATAAAAAATATTAAATAATCATAAAGGGGATAATATATGGTAAATACTGTCATAAATATTGAATTTATAGTCCATTTAAAAGCCTTTGGATCTATAATAGTTTTATTATGTTTTAATATTGTGAGAAATTCCAAAATTAACCCTCACCTCAATTATGAAAGGTCACCCCTTCGTTCACTTATTTACACCCCTTTGAGACATATAGGTTGACAAAACCATACAAATTATGCTTCTCAACATCTTTATCCAAGTTATATTGTTTTTGGTACATCCAAAATACCATCCCTATATCCCTTAAGAAGATATCCTAATGAATTTGATTGAAGAAGATGTGGTTAAAGAATGTTCAACTAAAATAAAGTGCTACTATTTTTAATCTCACTTTTATTTCTGGGATACTTATAAAATATTCACCAATCATTTTTCTGTGTGTGTGTAATTCCCTTTGAAATTTTATATCATAAAATTCCATATATTCATGATATTTAAAGTTTCTTTTCAAGTTATTCTTTCATGGGGATTATGCTACGAATGTTCCCAAAGTGGAAAGGGTTTATTTCAAGATATCTTCATTATTTATGATTTCTTATGTTTATCTCCCCACTAGGGAATATTTCACTTCCATGTTTGTGCTTTCTAAAATTTATTAAACAATGGTTTTTACTATTCTCCTATAATTTGTAATGTAATTTTTATCCATGCTTAGTCTTTTAACAAAATTTTTTAAAAGGTATCTTCCTATCAATTTTAAAATAATTTACTTTGTGAATTTTATGAAAAATGTTTTTCTAACTTATATTTCAAGATAATATTTCTCCACTATAATGATGAATTAATACTTTGAAGCTTCCATTATAATTTTAATAGTTTATTTTCAAAGAAAATGACTCGTTTCATATTTGAATTATTTTTTTTAAACTGAATTTTCAAATTGAAAAATATATTTTCATCAAAAATATTTATAATGATAATTTTAAGGTACTTTTATCTTCCAATGAAAAATAACCTTTATTATTCACCACTAGTTATACATTTTAAAAATATCATCCTTTGAATCATTCACTTACTTATTACTTTTGGATATAGTATTTCTCTTAAATATTCATATTCATGAATCATGGATAGGATTATTACATAATTTGTATATCATTTTTACAAATGGTGTTACATTTTGAAATGATTTTGTTGAATGGAAATTTATTGACAAATCTATATTCTTCAATCTATATGAATATTTCGTTATAATACATATTGATTCATGAATTAAATCAGTCCTTCGATATGTGAGGAATGTTTTGGACCTGTAGTAAATGGTAGGCCCCAAAATTATATAGCCCCTTGATGGATTGTTACATTTGATGAGATAAATGAGTTTGATGAATTAAATGGGTATCTACCTATTGATTTAAACTTCCTTATGAAATGTCTTGATGGTAGAGGTATCATGTTCTCGATAACATAACCTCCAACAATTAATCATTTCCTTTAATAAGAATTATTTTATTGTTATACATGATATTTTAGTTGTGATATTATCCATGGATCCATATTTTTGATTAATATATTAATTAAATGTAATGTGTGTTCAGTTAATTACCTCTCTATATTGAATATTCATTATATAATCATGATAAATTCTACAATATTGATACCCTTACTATGTATTTGAGATCACCCATTTCTTATGTTTCCTTTCTCTATGATGTTAGGAACTCTACTGTGATTCATATTCAGGGATATACTAATTGGAATAATGGTGTAAAAAAATTAAATACTATGTTGTATTTTATTTTTTCTATTATAATGTTAAATTCAAGTATGTATCTAGTACCAATATGGATAAACTATTTTGTCCTTTATGATTTGATTACTTGTGTATAATTTTAATTTAATAAATTAACCACTGACTTCCGGCTACAGGATTTGGGGATGTCATAGTTGGTATTAAAGAATTTTAGTATAAAACATGGTAACTATATTTTTGAAAACATAGATTAGAGACATAAACATTATGATATAATTTGGAAATATTCCGAATAGAACCAAGCTTATGATTTTGAGATTATTTATACCGATTTTTTTGACTTACATTATGTTTTTCACTGGTTGGAATATTATACATTATGTTTCTTAATGTTATGATATAATCTAGTGTATTACATTTTTATAAATGGATTTTAGTGGAAGTGATGGGAATCATATTAATACACATAAACGAAATTGTGTGAATGATTATTTCCTTGATGATATTAAGATAATTGTTAAAAGGTAACTAATATCCCAAGCATTCTCATCATATGAGGACATACTATCATGTGATATCATTATAGAGAAGAAACTATCTACATATTATGGCTTCAAAGGAAGAAAATAGAATAAGAGGATGACAAAAAAAAATGTATAAAAGGAAGAAGGGAATTAATGGATTTACCACAAGTGATAATTGGAGAAAGAAACACCCTAGTATTTTCATAAAAGGAATGGGAGTTTGCTACAAGTTTAGTGAAAAGGGCCATTGAGCTCATATTTTAATGATAGGAAAGAAGCTTCCAATGTGAAATGCATCAACTATTATGATATTAAGAACTACATATATGAACTCACCAAGAGTCAAGGGAATATAAATCAAGAGAATAAAATGGAACAAGGTCAGACTTATGATATTATAATAGTTGAATTGGAATGATTAAAGTAATTTTGTATTTTGAATAATGGATTTTGACATAATATTTTAAATCAATGATATTATGGTTATATGAATTATTAAATTGATAATGTTTGTATTTTAGTAGCATTTATATAACTATTTGTTAGTATATGTTGAATGGTACAATAACCAAGGTATGTAATTAGTGGTAAGGTGATATTTTTTTGAGAATACATGGAAAAGGGAAAGATAACCCTTAATATGTTTTTCTTGTTCAGTTAAGTTGCGGTAAAGATGAAACTTACACTAGGGAAGTAAATGGAATAGTATTAGAGACCATGAAAATGGTTATTGGATGGATTTATGATAGATTTAACAGTACTTTTGGATATTTGGAATATATTTGATAATCATTGATTTTTAAGGAATGGGTTAATTTTTTAAAGCAAAAATGTTTTCATTAAGTTTTTATGTTGATCACTATGTTTCAGGAGTATATATGATCAATTTATTTTAAATTTTCTATGTGAAAGTAAAATTTACCTTATGTTATTTTGGTAACTAATGTTAAGTTAGAATTTAGTGACCTTAATTTTGGAATTTTAATTTGCTATGACATAATTGGGAAGAACCTTAAGGTGAAATATTTTATGGAATGGAATAATTTAAACTTTGGGAATTATTGGACAGTATAAAAATGTTGGTTTTGGTAAATATTTTTAGTTAATGTAATGACTAATGTACATTATTATTTATTAAACGGTGATTCAATCATAAAAAACTCTATTTTCTATTATAAAAGAAGAAGTAGAAATAGAGCAAGGAAAAACAAAGTGATAAGTTTTTTATTATAAAATGGAAATACATCAAGTAAATTTATTTTCATGATATATTTATTTGTATATTAAAATAATACCTCGACATTTGAAAAAGGACCTTAAAATAGAAATGTTTTCCATTTACTTTTCCTACAAATAAATTAATAGACTTTTAACCCATCATAGACTTATAGTTTATTGATTGTTAAATATCTCCTGAACATGATGTCCATCACCGTATATTAATAATTTGGGGCCAATGTCTTCTTCCGGGACCATATTTTCACTTTCTATTAGCATTCTCATAGTCAGAAACCTAGTTTTGTAGTGACATTCTAATTTCTCTTACCCCCTTTTCAAGAGTAAGTTTTATTAACCCTTTTTATTTTGTGGGATTTTCACGAAATAGTCATTAAAAGTAAAACCATTGATTACCAAAAAAAATTTGAAATTTCAAACCATAAAACCATTCTCTCATATTTACCATCTATTTGAGGATAATACCATGTTATAAAACTCATCTCTGTATCAAGGGCATGATGAAGACGTTGCTAAAACTTCAAGTTAACTCATGGACCCCGATCATATATAATTTAATGCAGTAATATAATAGAGATAACATTTTAAATATTTGTAATTTAATTTAAATTATTTATTCCACATAAATTGTTCATTATAACTGAAATTGTATCATTTTTTGAATTTTTAAGGGTTTTGATCTTAATTGTGAAAATATCGTAATTTTGGAATTTTAATAGTTTTTTAACGGTTTGGTATTCTGGACATAAAATTTTATAAAATGATCCAATTATATTAATCATCATTTAGGAATCCTTTTCTCATGGGATTCATATGTTCTAATTGGTAAGTGTTCTTAATCATTGATTTGGAGATTGAAAAAAATCATTAAAATTCGAAAATATGTTTTTAGAAATAATTGATACTCATTCAATAAATGATGCCAAACATGTCACAAAGATGTTTAATTGAGGTTATTAAACCTATGAAGAATATAGGACCCTATGATTTATATGTCTATTAAATACCAGTTTTAATTAAAATCTTTAAAATGGTCAAGTTCTGTGTGAAAATAGAGGAACATGAAGAGACACTTCATCCAAAAAAATTCTATTAATTAATATGAATATAAATTCATCACCACTTTTTAGAAGGAGATAAAACATTTTACGGAAAATAAAATTCATTTAATAAGACATTTATAAAGACACCTCAATATTATTTTACTTCAAAGAGTTCCAAATTTGATATATATTTTGGTTGATAGAAAAATGGACATAAGATTTTCACCCCACCTCTTCTTTATAATCTCATCTTCACATTATTTCAAATTATGATTAGATGGAGGGAGAATTAAATTATATAGAACATTTGATGGAAGGGATAATTACTCCATGTATTAATCAATCCATTAATTTCTAAAATTTAGGTGTTGGTGGGCCATAAATACCTGATTGAACTTCCATTTTTGAGTTTGTTCTTTTCATTGTAAACGCTTTCATTTTGAATTATCCTGGAAATATTTTTCTGTATTAAAGGAGATATAATTCATTATTATTTTAATGTTTTCTTAAATTATTATATATTTATTTTAATCTTTTAAATTAAATTGTTTGATGTCATTGATTCAATTTCTTTGGCATGGTCTCCCCTTTGATCCTCATGAGTTCAAATGTTTTTTGGTTTCTCAGAGTATTTAGTTAATCAGATCACTTTAATAAGGGGTTAACACCCATATTTAAGTTTTAAATATGGTATTATGTTAATTTTTTAAAATAATTTGATATATTTATTAATACATTGGATAAATTAACTGGATGAAACTGATATACAACGATAAATGGAGTGTTCGAGGATCAGAACTTATCCAAGAATGCTACCTTTATCTTTTTTAGTCTGATTTGGTTATGATTTCTAATCACTATCAAATATTTATTATCATAATATGATTTTGTTTCATATAAAAATATTTATATCATTTTATATCCACATTTTTAATTATAAAATTTAACAAAAACAAATTAAAAAAGTGACAATTTCATAACACTGTATGAAACCTCCTTTTGAGACAACCCTATGGTCACAAATGTACCACATTTTAAAAGGGGAAATTATTTTTCTAGTTAATGTTACTGAAATACACATTGTAAATATGTATTTTTTTCTAGGGAGGATTCCTTATTTATTTATATTGTTATTTTGAATTTATATAATTTTTAACAACATCTTTAGAGACTACAAAAAATGGCATTTCAAAGTGATTACTTCTACGATTTCATTGATATTAAACTATTTGATGAGTATTGTAATGAATAATTTTTAAAAGATAAATTTTATTAAAATGTTCTGATGATCCATGAAAATATTTTCATGATCCATCAAAATAATTTTATGCTTCAATAAAATTTTGTTATTATTCAAAAAGTATGATACTAAATTGAAAATATTTCAACATATTTAAAATGATTATAGGAATTAAAAACCCAAAAAGATTAAGAATAAATATAAAATAATGTCCCACCAACATTTTATATTGAAGAAACTTTTTTGGGTGAGCTTAAAAATGATTTATCATCTCCTATTTCAATTTTAAATGAATAAATTATCACTGATTAACTTATTTATGTGTCTTTGAGAAATCAAATGTCTAAAGAAAATTATTGGGCTCACTTTTTTGAAACTGATATTTCACATGAAATACCTCTTTTTGAAATTGAAAATTATGAACTATTATATCAAAATTTGTATGAGAAAGAAACGCTTGAGAAATTATTTCTTGAATAACATTTGGAAGAACATGAGTTATTACCAAGTGAAATTTATGAGTGTGAACCATCTAAATTTGGAAGTGTTGAAACTAATTACAAAACAATTATTGATTATATGGAACATGATCAAAATATAATTATTTTATTGTCATCAAATAAGGAATTTTCTTGTGAAATAAATATAGATCCTAAAAAACAAAAGGATAATTATCATGTTCTGATCCTCTTTTAGAAGTTTATTTTGATAATAAATTATTAATATTTTTCACCCTGTGTAGATTTATTATAATTTTATTTTGAGGTGAAAAATATTTTATATAAATAGGATCAATAGGAAAATATATTAGAAGGAAAAGTTTTTTTGGTTTAATAGTTCATTAGATTATATGCAGATAGTGGTACCATGTAAATTTTCAATGAAAATCATTTTTGAAGATAGAATTGAAGATGAACCACATCCTGGAATAAAATATCATCAACCATTGGAGGTCAATTGTGAGGATAATGTCTTTGGAATTTTACATTTCATTTTTCAACCTTCCACTAATACATTATAACATAAAAATCATGGATTTTAATTTGAATAAATAAGATTTTTGGAGCATCGACATGTGGTGTGAGATGAAGAAAGACTGGTGTAATCTCATTTTGGTGGTTCATGAGAATGAAACCACAACCACCTTCCCCTTGGGGATAATCTTTTGGAATTGTTTGACTAGGGGCAGTGAAATCCTTGCACCCTCTTGGGGATTCATACTTATCCTCTTTTCCCTTATCTTTTTTTATTTCCATTCATTCAATAAATTTTTTTTCTTTTTTTTTCTTGTACCCTTACAAGTTTTAGTTTTTACGAGGCTTTTAAAAGGTTGTTGTTTCCCAATAAATTAGAAGTTATATTACTCCTTCCTAATTGTTTTCATCATGTATCATCTTATTGATTTTTATTTATCCTCTAAAATATTATAAATATTGAAATTATACAAAATAATTATCTGTGGAGGATAATCTTTGGTTAGATTTATAATTTTGTGTGTTTTGGTTTCAAATTATTCCTTTCAATTTTCCTTTCAAATTTTGTGTTTTCAATCAAATTTTGTATATTTTATAACATTATTTGTTTTCTTGAAACAATTGAGATTAAAATTAATATCTTTTTGAATTAAAATATATTCCCAATGAAATTAACCAACTTGGTTAAAGTAAATGAACATAAATGCTTTCTGAACTATGTTGTGATCTGGATTCAAATTGTGGAAATCCATTACAATTCCATTGTATTCAAAATTTTATTCCATGAATGTTTCCAAAAGATGAATATAACTTTCATGTGAGAAATATGAATCATTTTTTCATCTTATTCACATTCACCCCATATATTTATTGAACTAAAGAGTTTTTTATCCATAACTTTTGTTTTTTTCTTTCAAAATCATTGCCCTTTAAAGAAGTTGTGTTCAAAATCATTAATGTGGTTTATTTTTTTATTAAAATACTGCTTTTGAAGATAATCCTTTCTACTCTAACCTTACCTATACATTTAACCCTTGTGAACACTTATTATCCATTTTCATCCAATTATATATCCCCAAAATAAGACATTTCCCTATCTACCCATCTCTTTATGTAAATTACTGGATTTTGTTTGATATTAAATATAAGGGAGATTATTTGTGGTGTTTTATAGCATTTGGTCCTACTTTTTTTTAGAAAAATAAACTTCTAGTGATATAATTGTTAAAAAATAAATTATTTCCTAATTATAGATTTCAAGAAAAAAGGATTTTTATCTTTCTAGAACTCCTAAAGAAATTAATTTGTTCCTTTTTGGAGCATCAATATAAAATATAATATAATATTTTGGAAATAAACCAAAGTGAAATTGATTCTAAATTTGATATTTTGTGGTATTTCCATAAAATTAATTTTAATGTTATTTTGGAGCCAATTTTATTCCATGAAGTAAAAGGAGAAGACCACGCTTGAGTGGAAACTGGAATCCTAAAATCATGGTTTAATAATGAGACAAACCCTCTCTTTCTACCTCGTAATTTTTGAAATTTGAAACCCAGAAACATTAAATCATTAGAATAACCCTTTCTCAGTCCCCATGATAGATATAATTATTTGACAAAATTGGGTGGATATTTATAAATTTATCGATCCTGTGATGATCCTTTGATTTATTTTTATGAGAAAAACATTGTTCAAAATCAAAATCTTGTATTGAGAGATTAAATTAGTGAGGTTGGAATCCATGTGCATGAATGAATAGAATAAAGGGGAATAGACTTTGTGAAAATAATGAATTATATTTCATTGATTTTTTTTAAGATTAATGATATGTTTGGTAACTTGATTTTGAGCTTTATATTTTCATTTCCATATATTTTGAATTTTCATTGGTAATTTATTTAGAGTGCTCACTTTTCTAGGATTCCAAGTGTTATTTGTAGTAGAATTGATATATATAAAATTTTAAATATTTTTTATTTTAATTTCAATGATATAATCCCCATTAATTTTTCATTATTTGTGAAATATCATCATTTTTACAATTTTGAAATTCATTGATCTAAATTGTAAAAATTCCCCCAATTTAATAATTTTAAGAGTTTTTCATCAGTTTGGTGTTTTGGGAATAAATTTTTATAAACTTTTATAATTAGTAGATTTTTTTAAAATCATTTTATTATGGGTTAAATAATTTTCAACTGATATATGTTCTGAATTGACCATTTGGAGGCCCCAAAAATTATTCAAATTGGAAAATAATTTTTATAACAAAATTGATACTCCTTCAATAAATGATGGATAACTTGTACAAAATATGTCCAATTGAAGTTATTTCACATGTAATATATAATGTAATATAATTTTCATATCTACATTAATTAACACATTTAAATAGATTCATTAAATTGTTCATGTTCCACATTAAAATAGTAAAATTTGAAGAGACGCTTCGACCCGAAAAAGTACTATTCGTTAATCTGAAAATAAATTTTTCCAGACATGTCAAAAAGAAATAAAAATTGTAAATATAAAGAAAATAATAATTTTAAAAACCTTTATGAATACACATAAACATGATTTGGTGGCTAATAGGGACAAATTTGTGACAACTTTTTCTTGATAGAAAACTGGACAGCAAATTTCTACCCCTTGACTTCTTTATATTCTCATCTTTACTATGCTTCCAAGGATGATCAGATGGAGGGAGTGAGTTATAATGGAGATGATATGATGTAAGGGTGTATTATTCCATTAATTAATCAATCCATTAAGTTCTAAACTCTACTTGGTGGTGGGTAGTGATGATCTGATGGTATTTCCCATTTTGAGTATGTGCATTTCATTTTAAACTATCTCATTTTGAATTATCTTTGAAACTGTTTTCTTGATTGAAGGAGAAATCAATCGTTATTCTTTTAATTTTTCCCTAAATTATTCTATATTATTTTCCCCTTATGAAAGTGATTTATTTAATCTCTTTGTTTAATTTTATTTGTTGAGGTCCCACCTTGGAGTATTCTGAGTTTAAATATGTTAAGTTTCTTAGAGGTCTTTAGGTAATCAAGTCATTTGAACAAGGGGATCAACAATAATATATGTGTTTTAAATAAGTTATATAGTTAATTTGGGTACTTAATTTTATTTTTCAGGTATACATTGAGTAATTTAACGGTAACAGATTGGTATATAATGATAAATTTAGTGTCTAAGGATTGAAGCTTTTCCACTACTGGTACCTTAAACTTGCCTTTTTAGTCAAATTTGATTATAATTTATAATCAATAACATATATTTATTTTCATAATCAGGTTTTGTTTCATTTATTATTATTTTAATAACTTCCAATCCCCATTTCAAACATTTAACAAAAATAAACTAACGAAGTGAAAATTTCATAACTTAGTATGTGACCTCCACATGAGACAACCCTGTGGTCGCCACTGTACTGAATTTTAGAAGGGGAAATTATTGACAAGGGTTATTAAAACGAAATACCTAATTTTAATATAGAGTTACTTTCAGGTAGTTTTCGAATGTTATTTTTTATTTTTATTATTTATAAAATTTATAACAACTAATTTATTGTCTACAAAAAACAAAAAAAATGGATTTTCAAAGAAACTGCTCATATTCTTTATTTATTTTCAAAACATTTAAGAATATTGTAATGAATGATTTTTAAAATATAAATTCTAAGAATTTTTTTACACTTTATAAAACTAACATCCTGATCCAAAATGTAATTTGGTTCTTCAACAAAACTATTTTAGGATTCAAGAAGTAAGTAAAAAAATTTGAAAATCATTCAACCACATTAAAAGGATTAAAGAAACATAAAGATAAAAAATAAACTAATAAAATTGAAAATATATTCCCACCAATATGGGATATTTAATATCATTCTGTGGCTTATTTTATAAATTATTTGGAATCTCATTTTTTAATTTTAAATAATATTTTATCACGGATTCACCTTTTGACGTTTTTTGGGAAATCAAATGTCTGTGGAAAATCATCGGGATTAGTTTGATAAAAATGAAATTTCACATGAAGCCCCACTTTATGAAATTGAATATTCAAAAAAAAGTGTATCAAACTTCTTCTAAGGAGTAACAAACACTTTAACCATTATTTCTTGAAGAAAATTTGGAGGAACCTAACTTGTTTGATAATTAAATTTATAAGTTTGTACCATCTAATTTTAGAAATGACAAATATAATTAAAAAATAATTATTGATAATCTAGGAGATGTTATTAAAAAAATTATTTACAAGATTTAATTTAAAACAATTCCTTGTGATATAAAGATAGAGCATAAGAAAACAGTTGGATATTTCCCAAATTTTGTGATACTTTTTTTCTTGAATTTTTTAATAAATTTTTAAATGTATATTTAATGCCTTTTTTTGGGTGAATAATTTTCTAGATAAAGAGGATGTGAATGTAGAGATATTATAAATAATTGTGTTTCTAGTTGAATATTACATTGTCTTAGATGAGGATGGTGGTATCAAGCTTATTTTTAATAAAGAAATCATTTTTAAAGATGTTATTGACGATGAAAAACATACTATAAATAAATATAATCAACTAGTGTATTTTATTTGTGAGGATAAAGACTTTGGAAATTTGTTATAAATTTTTTTACCCCATAAACAACTTCATTGTAACATCAAACTCATGGAGGTTAACCTAATCGAATCATTTTTTCAGAGATTCCAAAAGGGATATGAGCTGAATAAGACTGTTGTAATCTTATTTTGGGGTTTATGAGGAAGAAACCACACCCACCATCAGATTGGGGATAATTTTATTGAACTGCCTGACTTTGTGTAATAAAATAATATCACCCACTTGGGGGTTCAAATGAAGTTACTTTTACCTTCTCTTTTTTTATTAACTTTATTTAAATACTATTTTGGTTCTTTTTTTTGTTCTTTTTATAGGTTTCCAAGTTCTAATTTTGAGGAGGCTTTCTCAAGGTTGATGTTTCTCAATAAAAAACAGGATGTTCCATTCTTTCCTAAAATTTTTTGTCATGTGTTATCTTCTAGATTTTAAATTCTTATGTAAACTATTAACATTGATAAAAATGTAAAAAAGATTTTTTTTAGGAGGATCATCCTTGGTCAGATTTATAATTGTTTATTATTTTAAAAGTTTGGTTTTATCTTTCCTTTCAAATTTAGTGTTTTCCATTCAAATTTTGTGTGTTTTATCAAATTTTTTGTTTTATTTTAAAATGTAAGAGATTAAAAGTAATATCCTTTGTGATATTTTTTCAATTAAATTAACTAAATTGATTGATTGAAATGATCATATATGTTTTATGAAATATGTTTTATTCTGTAATAAATTTGATTAAATTCTTTGAAAGACCATAGTCTTCTAAATTTTATACAATGAATGCTTCCAAAAGATGAAAGTAACTTGTCTGTGGGGAATATTACCTGTTTTTCCTCTTCTTCACATTAAAACCACTTCTTGATTGAACCAAAGAATTATTTTTTGAATTAATACATTTCTCTTTCTATAAAAACCAATGATATTTAAAGAGGTTGTGTTTAAAATGATTGATGTAGTTTTTTTGTGATTAAAATACCCTTTTCAAGATAATATGTTTTATTCTGTTCTACCATATAAATTTTACCCATGTGAATCTTTATTATCATTGTAATTCCCATTAAGAAGAAACATTATAAACAATTTCCCTATCTAACCCTTTCTTGAATTACATTGCTTGATTGTAGTTAGTCTTAAGTGTGGGGGATCTAATTTGTAGTGTGATACATCAGTTGGTGCTGCTTTTGATTTGAGAAAAATCATAATATGTATATATAATTATTTCAAAATAATATTGTTTCTATCTAGATCATTTAATTAAAATATATTTGTTTCATTCTAGAGATCACAAAAAAAAGTTGAACCAATCAATATCATTACAAGAAATAAATCTGATGTTTTGGGAAGAAATTTGTGTGACATTGCTGCTAAATTGGAGATGTTATGGGATTTCCCTGAAATAAATTTAATATTTATTTTATAAATGATGTTATTATATGAATACCATATAAAAGACTATGCTTGATTATAAACTAGAATCATAGAATATTTCTTTAACAAATATCCAAAACCTATCTTCCTACCTCGGAATATTTGAAATTTAATAACCACTAACATTAAAACCGTAGAACATCCCTTTGTAAGTACTCAAGATATATAAATTTTTTAACTAAATTGGGTGAATATTTATAAATTTTACATTCCTATCATGACCATTGTATTTATTTACATTAGAAAAACATTTTTCAAAATCAAAACCATGTGTTGCGAGGGATAATTAGTGAGGTAGGAATCCATATGCATGAAATAATGAAAGAAATGGGAATAGAATGACTAAAAATAATTAATAATTTTGAATTTAATCTATTAAATAGGTATGATATGTTAGGAGACTTAATTTTGACATTTATATTTTCATTGACATGTGTTTTGAATTTTCATTGGAAATTTATTTGGAGTGCTCACTTGTATGGGATTGTGAGTTTTATATGTGGTGGAATTGATAGATTTGATATTTTCAATATTTTTTATATGAATTTAAATGATTTTATACAAAAAAATGTTTTCATTATATGTGTATTTTAAAAAAAAATTCATTTAGAAGTATTTTGAGATAAATTATGAAAATTCCCAAATACAGGAATTTTAATAGTTTTCATTAGTTTTAATTTGGCTTAAAGTTTTCTAAACTGATCCAATTGTCAAACTAAATTTTTTGGAAGTCTTTTATTATGAGATGCATATGTTAAAACTAGGAAAAGTGATGAATAAACCTTTTGGAGGTCCAAAGAATTATGTAAATTGGAAAACAAATTTGAGACATAATTGATACTCCTTCAACAAATGATAAATAACTCAGACCAAATATGTCAAAATTAGTTGATTAAACATGTAAAAGATAGATTAATGGATGTTTAATCTCTCCATAAAATACTGGTTTTATATATATTCATTGAAATGGTCAATTTATACATGAAAATTGAGATATTTGATGATACACTTCAAACAAAAAAAGTTATCATCATTAATCTAACAAGAAATTTTCTGAACTTATCAAAAAGGATGTAAAATTTTTTTGGGAGAAATAAATTTTTTTTGGGAACAAAATGTATGAGTACAATTAACATCAATCTATTGGGAAGAGGGACAAATTAGAGAAAACATTCGGTTAGCTTGAAAGTAGAAAAAAAAATTCAACCCCTACACTTATTTGTATTCTCTTTTTCACATAATTTCAATGGATGGTTAGATGGAGAGTGTGGGATATGATATAGAATATATGTTTTTGGAGAGGATTATTCCATAAATTTATAAATCTATGAATGGATAAAATAAAATTTTTGGTGGGAAGTGAAGATACAATGTCATTTCCTCTTTTTGATTTTGTACTCTTCATTGTAAACTCTTTAATATTGAATTATCATGGAAACTATTTGATTGATTGAAGGATGACTATTTCAATGATTATTTAATTTTATTATAAATCATTTTAGATTTATTTTCATCTTATGAATGTAATGTGGTAAATCTCATAGTTTAAATTTCTTTTGTGAGGTCTTTCCTTTGAGAAAGATGATTTTAAATCTGTTTTGGTTTCTTGAAGGTCTTTATGTAATCGGATCATGTTCCCAATCAGATCAAAAAACATATTGGAAGTTTTAATATGGTATATATTTAATTTAAGTATATAATTTGTGTTATTTAGGTATATATTGGATAATTTAATTACAATACATTGGTATATAATGGTAAAGGTAGTTTTTGAGGATCAAATCATGTCTACTATTGTTACCTTTAGCATGTCTTTTTTATTCTGGTGTACTTATGATTTATAATATCTAACATAGATTTCTCATAATAATCTGATTTTCTCATTTAACATTTTTTTAGTCATTTAATTTTCCCATTTATTATTATTACATTAAACAAAAACAAATTAACAAAGTTATAGTTTGAGAACTTAGTCAGCAACCTCCTCATTACCCAACCCTGTGGCCACCACTATTCTATATTTTAAAAGGAAAAATTATCGAGTAGGGTAATGCACCTAAAAACCCCAATGTTAATATGGCCCCATTTTCATTGAGGTTTTATGATTTATTTCTACATTTTTTTAACATTTTGGGTTTTTAACCACTAATTTAGAGTCTAACAAAATGGATTTTAAGATTATATACTCATTTTATTGTCTTGATTTTAAAAAACAATTAATAAAATTATAATGAAGAATTCTTTATATCTTAATTCTATGAAAATGTTTTGATGATCTATGAAACTAATTTCATGATCCAACAAAAGAATTTTTTTATTCAACAATATATTGTTATTATTCAAGAATTAAGAAAACAAATTGAAAATATTTATACTTATTTTAGAATAATAAAAGGAATTTATGTTTCAAATAGATTTTTAATAAATTTAAAATATTTTTCCCCCAACATTTTCTATTGAAGAAATTATTTTGAGTGAGTTAAAAAATTATATGGAATCTCATTTTTCAATATTAAATGAAGACATTATCCCTGATTCACTAATTGATGTGTCTTTCAGAAATCAAATCTCTTTTGAAAATTATTTGGAGGACATTATTGAAAATAAATTTTCACATGAATCCTCACATTATAAAATTAAAAATTAATAACCTTTGAATCAAACATTTTACAAAGAGGAAGAAACACATTAGTCATTCTTTTATCTAGAAAATTTGGAGAAACCTGAATTGCTTCCTACTAAAATATCTGAGTGTAAACCATATAATTTTCTAAATGTTGAAACCAATTACAAAATAATTCTTCATAGTCTAGAAGCTAATATTAAGAAAAATATTTTCAAGAGATGGAATATATAAATTTCTTGTGAAATATAGATATATCCTATGAAAACACAAGAATAAATCTCAAAGTATGATCCACTTTTTTGAATTTATTTTGATAATAAATTGTTAATTATTTTAACCTATGTAGAATTAATTCATTTTTCTTTTAAGGTGACTAATTTTTATAATGAATATGATGTAAAGGCTGGGATATTAGAAAAAATCCTTTGTTTAGTGGAAGAGTACATTTTATTAGATGATTATGATGTTACTAAACAGATTTTCAAAGAATAAATCATTTTTAAATATTGAATTGAAGATGGACAACATCATAGAATTAAATATCAACATTCGGTGGAGGTATTTTATGAGTATAGAGTACTTGGATATTTCCATTACATTTTGTTCCCACTTATACTACATTATTGTAACATCAAACTCATGGAAGAGAATGTGAATACATCTAATTTTGGTATCTAATATAAGTTGTGTGAGATGAAAAATGTGGTTTAATCTCATTTCGGTGTTTCATGAGGAAGAAACGACACACTCATTCATATTGGGGATAATCCTCTTGATGTTCTTGACTAGGGGAAGTGAAATCATACCACCCACTTTTGGGTGGATAATGAGGGTCTTTTTCCTTCAATTTTTTTATTTCATTACATTCAATAAAATTTTGATTCTTTTTTTTGTTTATTTCATGTATGTTTCAATGTTTCAGTTTTTAGGAAGCTTTCTCTATGTTGTTTTTTTCTTAATAGAAACAAGGTACTACCTTTCCTTCCAAATTATTATTGGTATGTATTATATTAATGATTTAAACATCCAATATAAACTATTAAAAATGTGGAAATATTAAAAAATAATTGTGGGGTAATGTTCATCATGGGTTAGATTTAGAATTTATTGTGTGTTTTTCAATTTTATGTTTTCAGTTTTCTATTTCAATTTAGTGTTTTCCATTCATGTTTTGTATGTTTTTATCACATTTTTTGTTTTTAGAACCTTTTAAGTTTCAAAGAAGTATCCATTGTAAAATGAAATATTATTCAATATAATTAACAATATTTATTCATTGAAATAAAGTTAAATTATTGATGAAATATTTTATGTTCCCGATTCAAATTTTGTAAATTCATGAAAATAAAGTTTTATTATAAATTTCATACTATGAATGCTTCCCAAAGTGGAAAATAATATTCATATGAGGACTCAAAACCATTTTTGAATCTTATTCAAATTCACCCAACTTATTAAGTGAAACAAATAATTATTTTTTAACTAAAACTTTATTCTGTTAAATCCTGTGATATTTAAAGAAGTTGTGGTCAAAATGATTTAGGTATTTATTTTTTATTAAAAGCCCCATTTTTTAGGGAATACATTCTTATTCTAAAATGATCTAAACATTAGACCATTGTGAACCTTCATTATCCATGTTATTCATTTTATATAGACACATTGTAATCCAGTTTCCCTATCCAATCTGATCATTATGTACATTGTGGGACTTTAGTTAAGATTAAGAGTGGGAGTGCTAATTTTTGGTGTGTTATATCATTGTGTGATAATTTTTGTTAGATAAAAATAAAAGTATAGATATATAATTGTCTAAAAATAATATTTTACCCATATATATATTTTATTATGAAAAGAGTTGTGTATTTCTAGAGCTCCCAATAAATAATGGTGTGCCTTTATAGAGCTCTAAAGGAAAGAAATGTGATGTTTTGGAAAACAATTGGGTTGAAATTACTACTTAATTAGAGATGTTGTGGGATTTACATGAATGAAATTTTAAATTCATTTTGTAGATGATGTTATTCTATGAAGAGTGAGGATAATACCATTCTTGAGTGGAAAATGGAATCATGTAATCTTGCTTCAACAAAGAGTCAAACCCTCTCTATCTACCTCATAATATTTGACATTTTAAAACCACCAACTTTCAAACCTCAACATAAATAATTCTATGTACATATAAATGAAACAATTATTTGACACAATTGGGTAAAGATATATAAAATTTTCAAGCCTGCAGTGAACCTATAATTTATTTGGAAGATAAAAGCATTGCTCAAATTTTCATGAAATAATAAAATAAATGGGATTTAAGTAAATGAAAATAATGAATAATTTTTAATTTAATCTTTTAAGAAGAATGATCAGTTAGATGAAATGATTTCTATCATAACATTTTTCATTGATATATGTTTTGAATTTTCATTAGCAATTTCTTTGTAGTTCTCACTAGTCTAGGAGTCTAAGTATTAAGTGTGGGGAAATTTATAGAGATAAAATTTTAAAAATTATTTATTTTAATTTCATTTGTTTTATCTCGACAAATATTTTATTATATATTAAATTGAAATTTTTTTTGTAATTTGAAATGTGTTGAGATAAATTAAGAAAACTCCTTAATTCTAAAATTTGTTTAATTTATCAATAGTTTTGTGTTTTGTCCATAAAATTTTCTAGAGTGATCCAATTGTGGAAAACAGGTTTTTAGGATCTCTTTTTTCATTTGTTTCAAATATTCCAACTAGGAAAAGTTCTAAATTGACTATTTAGAGGCCTACAAATCATTCATTCTGTAAAATTGTTTTTCTGATATAATTCATACTCCTTCAATAATCAATGTATAACTCGGCCCAAATATGTTCAAATGAGGTGATTCCACCTATAAAATAGAGTGTAAATTTAGTTTCATCTCTCCTTTAAATACCAATTTTATATTCATTCATTAAAATATTCAAGTTTCACATAAAAATGGATGATGTTGAAGAGAAAATTCAGTAACAAAGTGTTTTCTTCATTAATTTGAATATATTTTTTCACTACATTAAAAAAGAGATAAATTTTCATAATGATAAAAAAATTCACGTGTTAACATCATTTATGAAGAAAAATCAAAATGATAATTTGGGGAAGAAGGCCATGTTGGAGAAAATATTTAGATGATAAAAATCTAGATAGAATATTTTAACCCCCTCTTTTACATTATATTCTCATCATCAATTTATTTCAAAGGATGGTTAGATGGAGAGAACATGATATTTTGGAAAAGATATGCCAAATGAGATCATTATTCCTTGAATTAATCTACTAAAGAAGGTCTAATATCCATGATGTGGTGGGATGTGATGATCTGATCGAATTTCCCCTTTTGAGTTTGTGTGTATCATTGTAACCTCTTTTATTTTAAATTATCCTGTAAAATAATTTCTTCATTGAAGGACGTATATTTCATTACTGTTTTAATTTTTCCTAAATTATTATGGAATTATTTTCAACTTATTGATTTAATGTTGTTAATATCACTATTTAAATTTATTTTTTAGTGTCTCGTTTTTATAAATAATGATTTTAAATCTATTTTAGGTTCTCAATGGTCATCGGTTAATCAGATCACGTTCATAAGGTGATCAAAAACCATATTTGAAGGTTAAATATGGTGTCTAGTTAATTTAGGTAAATACTTTGAGGTTCTGAGGTATACATTGGATAATGTAATTGGAATACATTGGTAGACAATGAAAATGGGTGTGTCTGAGGACCTATTCTTGTCCACTTCTACTACCTTTATCTTATCATTTATTGTTCAGTTTCCTTATGATTTATAATCACTAACACAGATTTATTTCCATGATATAATTTATTTTACCTAATATTATTTAAATAATTTAAAATCCTCATTTATAATTCTTAAACTTAACAAAAAAATTAAAAGAAATGACAGTTTAATGAATTAGTCTACAACCCCCTCGTGAGACAACATTGTGGTCACCATTGTACATAATTTTAAAAGGGAAATTATTGAATGGGGTTACATGAATAAAATACCCATATTCATAATCCATGAAACCTTACCATTTCCTCAATTTATATTTTTTAAATATGATCCAGTGATACATCTTCACAGATATCGATGAAGTGTGCTGACTTTGTAAGGTGGTCGACTACAACCAATATAGAACTATTCCTTTTAGATTATTTGGGGACTCAAATAACAAAATACACAGTGATGTTTTCTAATTTAAATTCTAATATGGGTAATGGTTGTAAAATATCTTTTTATCTTTTTCTATTATCCTTAACTAACTGACATACCAAGAACCAATGCACAGCCCGAAAATATCTCTCTGCATACCATCCAATCAGAAATACTTTTTCAAAATTTAATAAATCTTTTTTTCATCCATGATGAATAGAAAACAAATAATAACGAGCTTACTCTAACATATCCTTCTTGAAACTTGTTATGGGAAAAACATATACATGATTCTTAAAACATATCATTCCATTCAGATCATGCTTAAACTTAGCAACATTTCTCACTTATTTTGGAGGTCTATTTTATTTTTTATACCTATTTTATCCTCACATAGATAAATTATTGAACTCTTTTTTGAGAAAGATAATATTTATCAACTTCCATCAATATTTCAATATCCATACATTTAAAATAAATAAATATTTTATTTTTTGTAATCATTTTCATAGATAATATTACATGATCCTTTCGGCTCAAATAATTTTCCACCATGTTCGCTTTCCGATGGTGGTAATTTTTTGAATATTCATAATATTTAATCATCTCCAACCATCATCACAAGAACATATTCCACTCCTACATTGTGAATATGTATTTTTAAATTTTTTGATTTGTATATATATCACATTTTCCGCATATAGATAATGCCTCGATATTTTAAGACAAAATTTCCAAAACTAAATCCAAATCATATATTCGGTAGTTTTACTCATTAACCTTCAATTACCATGATATATATGTTATAACCATATCATTCGACATTAATAACAATTATAAATTCCTTTTTGGATACATCACAATAGATTAAAAACCCTTCTTCAATGTTGGGTAACATAAGCATAGGTGCACTGGAAGTTATTCTTTTTAGTTACTTGAAATTTTATTTGTATTCATCCATAAAGAGGAACATGGCTCCCTTCCAAGTTAACAAGATGAGTATATTATATATTCATTAGAAATTATCCACAAATGATTGATAATATTCGGCCAAATCTAGAAAACATTGTATGTCAATTATCATGTTTTTCCTAGGACAAAATTCAATAACCTATATCATTGATGGATCCACTAATATACCCTCTCATGAGATTATGTAACCCAAAAATGAATTATCCTGAAGCCAAAATTTACACTTTAAAAGTTTTTTCAAAGAATTTCTCCTTCATTAGGGTATTTACTACATATATCCAGTGATATTACTGCTCTTGATTTATCTTTAAATAAATGATAATATCTTTAATAAATAATACCAATAATAGATCAAGGTAGTCTCTAAGGACTCTATTCATTAAATCCATGAAGATAATAGTAGAATTAATATAACCAAATGGAATCACTATATACTCAAAGATTTTATAGCTTATAAGGAATATTGTATCATGTATGTCCTTTATATTTACCCTCAATTGATGATATCATAATGAAGGTTGATATTTAAAAATTATTGATCTCCATGAAGCTTACCAACTATTTCATAAATAAAGGGTAGATGATAACTATTAATGAATTCAATCTTTTTCAGTTCATGATAATCAATGTGGAGTCACATTGATCCATATTTCTTATTAAGAAAAATAATAGGTTCACCCTAAGTAGACATTCTTGGTTAAATGAATCTCTTATCAAGATTATTATAGAGGTTGTCCTTCAATTCTTGTAACTCAAGCAGGTTCATAATATAGGGAGTATTTGAAATAGGTGTAGTACCACGTATGATTTCTATTCGGAACTCAACATCATGTTATGTTAGATGAAAAGGAAAATATTCCATAAATACATAAAAAACATTTGTACAACATGCATATAATTGATGTTGAGTTTCTCCCCAACCATTTGAGAAAAAAACCCCATTTAAATGGGAATCAAGGCTCATACAATGGGGAAATGTCCATTAGAAGTTCATATTTATCATCACAAGGATAAACAATCATAATTTAATTTGGAATATCAAACATGACCTCCCTTCCCTAGAAATTTATATGGGATTTCTATAGATAACATCATTAAATTCTTAATATAACATTGAATTCATCCAAAGCAGGAATGACGTTATTTTCTGGGAAGCATATTCCCACAAACATCATCTAGAGAAGAATTGTAGACTTGAGATGCGATCATTGTACCATTAGGGGTTTTTGAAAATAATTCAACATCTAATTATTGAGGATAAAAATTGACATTCCTAGAAAATTTTCACGATATAATGGAATTCATATATCTAATATCAGATAATATAATTAAATATTTGAGTGTATGAGCTACCGCCTCAACATCATCATTCAATCTTAAATCCAAAAATGGTTAGCATGACCACAAATAATCATTAATCATACAGATTAATCCAGAAAAATATTTCATAATATGTCTAAATCGTGAATCCTTTTTTTTAATATACGACACCTTAGGTTTAACCATTTTTTTCATGGTCATAATCTATTCAAATCAATAATGTTGGTTCATAGAGATTTTTTTAATTTCAAAAACATATCCCCAAGGATTGTCAAATGGGGTGTGCATCAAGGCCTATTGTTCTAAACCATGTGGCGATTGAGTCAATCTAAATGTTCTATTTTCATAGTAATTACCCCTAGGTTCCACCATTCTATAGCTACATCCACTTTTATTATTCATACAGAGATGAAATTTCGTGGAAACCAGTCACTCTATTCTTTACCAAAATTCTAGGACATTTTCCTATACTTTTTATTATCCTAGACTTATCCTTTTACATATCCCTATACTTATCTCAATATATCTCACTAAAGTTTAATTATCCAAGTTTCCAAAGGTTTAACTAAACCATTATCTAATAAAAACTAGAATTACCCACACTTTTCATACATATATATTATAATTTAATATATGAATATTCAGTACAAAACATAATGATCATCACTACAATCCTATCAGTATAGTTCCTTTGGAAACATTAAAACGTAAAACAATTTTTTTCATTGGTGAACTACATCATCTCCCACATAGATATTCATAACTACTATAATTCTTTAACATGTCATACATAATAACACTATTCATAACCTAGGGAAAACAAACATAATAATGTGAGAACTCATATGCTTAGAAAAGGTAAACATTGGAGATATCAACAAAACATGAGCATAATGGTATGATAACAAGAAAATATCATTTGAAAAACCATAACCTACATATCAGATATCATAAACATGTGTCATGTAATAAAGCATGGAAGTTCATATAACATAAATAATAATGGAAACAAGTAATATAATCCATGAGATAATAAAATTTTCATAGGACATATATTTATGGCATAAAAACGAGTATAGAAAATAATTTCATTAATTATCATGGATCATCTCAAAAATTATTATAGTGGTATGGTTTAACTCCCTAAGTCATCTTAGTAGTTATGGTATGATCCCAATACTATAATAGTGGACAAAATCTCTTACTGGACTGGGTTCACATCCCATTCTAGTCTTATTCATATCAAGAGATATCAATCGTTACCCAATGAAATCGAGGGAGATATAGGTCCCAACCATCACATAATGAAAATCAAACATATGTGGGATATAATATCATAAAACATTCATCATATCATATCCCATAATAAAATTGGTTTCATAAATATTTCATCATAATATAACCCAATAAAAAGAAATGTGTTTCATAAATATTTCATCATTTTATCATAGAATAACCCATGTAAAATAAACAAGATTCATAAACATATTATCATTAGAAACATAGACCATACATATAAAGAATAATAATGTTATAATTGGATCTTATCCATATTACATATTAAATTACATAAATGGATTTCATCTTAGAGGGAAAATGATTTATAAAGATAACATAGAAGCTTTCCCGAGGGAAATAACCTATCAATTTTAAAATAACCTTTTGAAAAATATAATCTAACATAATATTGTGTAAATAATTTTCTTTGAAAATATTATGGGAAATAGATAATGGAATCTTAAAAACCATGATTGGTCATGATAATGAAAAATACTAAAAGGTTTTTACACATTAAAAAAACATTTTTCATGACCCAACCCAAGACAGGGATCAATTTGAAAGTACCCCAAGCCCACTTCCATAAGCCAGGGGTTGGTGACCATTATCAAAGACAAAACTAACACATAGAGTAATATTGCTAGAAATCTATATGCCCACAAACATCCCTCTCGATTCATAATTGTAGATTAATAATATTAAAAATGAAAAATACTAATAGAACAACAATTCATGTAAAACCTTAAGATAGTACAAGAGTATGGTAGTTTAAACAAAAAATTATATGGAAAAAATACATGCCCATCGAAAAATATGTTCCAAACTGAAAACAAAATGGAATGTAAACACTAAGTAAACCCAACTTTTGATCTCCAAACTGTGACCACCATACGTGGTTCAAAGCACCAGGTATCCCTAATATTAAATGTAGTCATCGTTTTCCTTTACATCATATATATATGGCAAGAAACATGTTGGAAAATCCCATTTGGGGTGAGTATATACACACCCATAAGGATTTATAAAAACGTTAATGAGGATTAGTAATAGATAAAAAAGAATATAAAGAAATTAGTTATTCAACATGATGCAGATTAATCCAAATTAAAAGAAATAACAACCTCATCTTTGAACACGGGGCTCAATATGGTTAGTATAAAAACTAGTCGTTGAGTTTTTCCTACCCATTGTAGGAGAGTGAACGTGTCCAACCATGAGAAGATAAACAAAAAAATCATGTGTCTTACATATTGAATCTTTATTGACCATGGAAGGAGAGTAAAAAAATTCAAAGGTATAGATACAAAATTATTTCTATATTATCAATCAAAATAATCCCAAACCAGATAGTAAGTGGATATCCATCTCATATCTCAGACCAGGAAAAGAGTTACCAATAGTTCAAAAAGTCCAGCAATGATTCCAAGTAGTCAACATCCATGTCAATCCATGACTCATCACTATGTTTCAGAATTGAGGGGATACATTATATAGGTAGAGGAATCATGCCCTGGTACAATAGAATGGTTCCAATTAGTGGTAGAGAACCCATGCCAAACCTAGTTAGAGGGTTCCACTATAGAATTTGGTAGAGGACCCATGCCCAGCCTAGTTAGAGGGTTACACAAAATACGTCAGTGGAGGACCCATGCCCAGCCCAGATGGGGGTTCCACTCTATAATTTTTAGAGGACTCATTTTCAGCCCAGCTGGAGGGATCCACTCTAGAATTTAGTAGAGTACACATGCCTAGACAAGATGGAGGGTTATACTCTAGAAGTTGGTAGAGGAACCATGCCCAACCCAAATGGAGGGTTTGACTCTGGAATTTGGTATGGGAACAATTCCTAGCATAGTTTTAGGGTTCTAATCATGAAATCAATGTAGGATCCATGCCCAACATATCTGGAGGGTTCCACTTAGGATTCCTTTAGTGATCTTGTGTGACCACTGTCATCATTGAGCATCACCTAACGAGGAGTCATCCCCAAAACATGCACATCATATCCTAATATCCACAAACAAGGGAACCATCATGTTCTATTTGAAAAAACACTCATTATGGGCTACTCACAGGATAAAATATGTGTTTAAATAAAAGATATACTGAATCTTAATGATTCCTCTAAAGGATCAAAGGGGTTCACGACATGTAGGGAACTCACAAAACATGTAATCATGATCTTTTTCCTAGAAGGGTACATAAAATTGCATGGATCGCCAATGGTATAGGGATAGATAGTGTGCACAGTGTTCCCATGCCACTTGAGGTCCCGTTGGTCTGCATAAACATGTCCATGTACCCAAGTCATGTATGCGTTCTTTAGTACACTTCATGCCACTCCAATTGGGGTTCCACCCATGTGCTCTAACTAATCCGATGTACTTTATCACGCAGAATATGACTGACCATGTGCTCCACCACATGTAACATCTACACAAAAAGGGGGTACACAGCATGTAGAGAGTGTACACGTCATTCTATAGTTATGCCTTTCCAAAACCCTATCAACCTTAGCCAAGTCCCGACATGTCTTGTATTCTTCAAACTACATGTAACGTAGTCTGGATTATTCTAAAATCTTAAATAAAATATATAGGATTAGAATATGGTCATTATGGTTTGATTCCGGCCACATTTTTCCCGTGATTTTTTGATCTAGGTGTTGTTCATCATTTTCAGCCATCTGGTGGCTAGGAATCTAGTTCTATCGACTATGGCGTTTCACCATAAGCTCAAAATTCTTCTAATCCCACTTCCAATAATGATTTTATTTACAATCATAAAAAATATCATCCACAGCCTAAAAAGATCATATATATGTCCATGATTTTTCGATCCATCCCTCTTACATAATGTTTTCATGATTCTGAGGTTCTGATCGGGCTCGGTACTGCCTAGAAACATTGAACCAGGACCATGGGGTCCAACCCATGAATAATGAGAAGAAATTGTGGGGTAAAGGATTAAGTAAGAAATTTTTACCATTATTATCCAATAGTTCTTATCCAACGATCAAAAACATAGATATCTATGTTAGAATACAATAAAACCCAATTAAAATTCAAATACATTTGAGCATGCTCAAGAAACAACTAGAGTAGATAAAATAATTATAGTGATCCTATCAATCAATTTGATAAAAAATGGTGTAATCAAAAAATTAACCAGTTCTTCCAGGATATTGGATCGCTCTTCTTCAAAGAACGCACTCAACAATGATCGAAGGAAGTCATTGTGTTCATTGGGTACTGATCTTCTATAATGTAATGTTTTATCACCGTCTGTGGTGATTCTTCCAATGGAATGAGATGAAGAAAATCTCTTGTTGATTCCATGGTTATAAGGCTAACCCTGGATAGATTTCCATTAAAAATGACTTGCAGGAAAATATTTTTAGGATAAATGATTTAATGAATGAATTTATTAATTAATTAATTCACTAAACATATCATAAATGGGTGAGATATATGAATGCCTCATAGATACCTATTTTAGGTTTCTACCAGGTTAAAAAACATCTTTTGGAATCATCTTTGGCCTCGGTTATAGGATCTAAAATTATGATTAATATTTATCCCATTTACTCTATGAAACTTTGGGTATGCAATATAAAATATAATAAATATTTTTATAAAATTATTTCCTAGAAAAACAATCCTTGGAATCACACAACATCTCATCTATAGGCTCTTGAAATTAATATATAAATATTTCAGTGTCTTAAAATTAAACAACTGAGTCTCTAAATCATTCAAACCTCCAATATTTTCATCCATAAAAAGAAAAACTAAGAAAAAAACACTTGATAATGAGCTCGTACATGGAACTAATACTCATAGGAGTGAGATATCCAACTTATTTTAGGTTTCTCCTAGGGTAAAAAATGTTCTACACTCAAGTTTTGTCTCGGATTTCTGATCCAAAATCTTTTTTAATACGTATCCCATTTTCTTTAAGAAATTATAGGCATGATATATAAAATATTTTTAATATTTTTATGAAATTAATTATAGGAACACTGGGTCTTAGAATCACACACCATATAATCTATAGACTCTGTAAATATATATATATATATATATATATTTATTTAAAATTATTACAAGGAAAAATTTGTTCTCCACATCATTCCCTCCTTCAATATTTTAATCCCTGAAAAATAAAATGAGAAAATAACTCAGGATACTGAGCCCACACATGGATATCCCTCTCCCAAGATATCTCCTTCACATTCCTATCATGCCACAATAGTCAAAACAAGGGGATGTTACATCTAGAAAGGGTACTCTCTTATTAGTCCCCAATCACCACTGGGTGCTCCATTAAGGTTGATCCATTCCTAATGTCCAGCTCATCCCAGTGGATGAAGAGTGTTAGGTCATGAACATATATCATTAGCTACAATATGTGGAAGACCTTATTCACCCTCTCCAGCTATGGGGGTAGTTCAAGGAAGTAAGTAACCTCTCCAACCTTCTTCATGATCATGAACAACCTGATGAACCTCATGCATATCATTTCTCCCAAGCTGAACCTCCACAATCCTAATCGTGGGGAGACTATCAGGAAAATGTGGCCTCCCTATTAAAAAACAAGGTCATATAGTGAATATATATATATAATTCATACCTTATCTAGGATATCCTCATATTATCGTGGATGAAATGTACCTTCTCTATCATTACATGCACCATTTATGTGATCACAAGATATTTCTCACTGACCTCTATTTAGAACTTGGGTGTACTGAAGGGTCTCTCATACAATGCCTCAAAAGGTGAAATGTAGATAATAGATTGATAAATATTATTGTATGAAAAGTCTAACATGTGAATGTTATCCTTAAAACTCTGGATAATGTTTAAAAAAACATGATCTCAGTATATCCTCTAACACCTTGATAGTGCGCTCGGTCTGCCAATTGTTCTGGAACTGAAAGGTTGTAATTATCCTCATCTGGGTTCTGAATTCCTATTATAGTCATCTCCATAATCAAGAAATAAACTACACATCACAATATGACACAATAATTCACGGCACCCCAATAAGGTGAACGATCTCCTGTATATAAAACTACTCCAAAATAACCACCTAACTCTACTCCCTCATAGCAAGAAATTGTTCCAAATTCATGAGTTATCAATAATCACCCGTATAGAATCATGGACCTTCATTGTCTGTATAATACCTGTCACAGAGTCCGTGGATATGTCATTCCATTTCTACACAGGGATCTCATGGGGATGCAACAAACCGACCAGAACATGGTGCTCATCTGTTACATGCTAAAGGGTGCGGAACCAATAGATGAAATTCTCTATGATTCATATCATGATAGACCACCAAAATATTCTTTGATGTTTTATGCACATATTCCCCATGTCGGGATGTATCCAGGGGAGAACTGTGGAACTCTCACATCACCTATTCTTGCATTGTGATTGGAACAACCATCCATCCCTGAAAAATTATGAGGTGATCCCCTCCTTAAGAATATTCATATGGAGAACCCCCCCCCCCCCCTTGGATATCTATGAATGAAAGACCTCATAATCTATATTCCCAACTAGGACTCCCTCGCATGCTTGAGAAGATAATGTGTCAACACCATCGACTATATAAAATTTTCCCCCTCCTCCTCTACTAGTGTATGTGATGCAAAATGGGCATGGGGCCTGTAGGCTTTGTAGGTATGGGGTGGATACAGGGTGGGCAAGCCTAAAAGTTTTCCCGAAAAGAGCACGGTCCAACGCAGGTTAAGCCCGTGTAGGTGCCAAGAAAAGTGGGTTGAGATGAATGGGTGTGAGATGCCGCAGGCCTAATTTAATTTTTTACAATATATTCTACTTTATCATTTTAGTTTTTTAAAATATGATTAAACCATGACATATGATCTCTCACCATAAAGGTCTACAAATCCACCATTAATTTACATGTGAATTTTAAATAGGTCAATTTTTATTGTGTTGATATGATATTATAATATTCGTAATTATTAACAATATTTACATGGTGTGTCATCGTACCTCTCGAAAAATGGAACTCATCTCTCTTTCACTTGGTTTCAATTCTGAAAGAGTTATTATAATTATAATACTTTTTGTGGACCGATTTAATTTTTTTGTTACATAAATTTATTTTATTATTTAAGAAAACATGAAAGGACCTCTTGAGACCCTAATAGCATCATCTCAAACAAGGATTTTATTGATGTGTCTTCGCTCATTCATAGATCTAGCCATTCGAATCACCACACAATCAACATCATAATTTTTCACACCTCATTGATAACTAACCTGCTTTGCATTGCAATAGTTCACCACCACGTCGACATCATCACATGACACCATTAACCCCTAGAAGAACATTTCATCGCATCTCTTAAAAACTCTAGATATTGTATATTTTTAATTTTCCGAAAAAAAAGAATTAATAATGAGAAAAAATACAATATTTAAATGATTAATAATAATATTTTTTTAATGTGGGTAGCCCACGACAACCCACGGGAAACCTGTGGGCTTACACGGGGTAGGGAAGGTTTGGATTTTTTTTGTTCACATTATGTGAAGGCTTTTATGGACAAACCCGTGTGGGATCAAACCCATGCAGGCTTGGCCCGCCCCGCCCCACCCCACCCATTTCACATACTAACTACGGTCAGCTGCAAGGAAGACAACTACTCTAAATCCTCCTACACAAATAGAGCATGAGACTTCCTACTAAGAGAATCTTCTACTACATTTACCTTCCCTAGAGAATAGACTATCTCAAATTCATAATCCTATAGGAACACTAACCAGTGTTGTTGTATCATATTCAAGTCTCTATTTTTAAGACGTACATGAGAATATGATGGTATGAGTTAACCATGAAGCACTCCCACTGAATGTAGTGCCTCCACATCCTCAAAGTGAAGACTACCACTTCCATCTGTAGGTTTTTATTTACATAGTTCAGCTCATAGGGTCTCCACGACCTCAACCTGTAAGGGATAACATTCTATCACTGCATCAACATGAAATCGATCCCATATCTGAAGGCATTGGAATACACTACATACTCTATGCCCTCCTCTAGTAGTCATGACCTGGGATCACATGTCAGACTCATCATCAACTCCTGAATGACCCTTTAGCACTGATCAGTGTAGGTAATATGTTTCCCTTTCCATTTCTGGATGGTCCAAAGGGCTGAAATTATGGAGAAGTCAACCAAAAACATTCTATAGTACTCCACATAGCCAAGAAAGCTCCAAAACTATAACACACTATTAAGTGGCTCCCAATAAAGGACTATATCAATCTTTATTGGTTCCATGTCTAAACCATGCTTAGAAATTACATGCCCTATAAAGTGAACCTCATGAATCCATAACTAGAACTTCGAGATATTTCCGTAAATCTAGTTCTCTTGAAGATATTATAGAACCAACCTCAAGTTCTCTGCACGCTCCTCCTCTTATACAAAGTATATGAGTATGTCATTGATGAAGACAACCATAAACTAGTTTTCTGGTATGATATTCTTCTAAACAATTGGGGGTACTTCCACCTTCCCACTTGGATTAGTAAACTAAATGGATGGACCCTGAACTGAGGAATCACCACACATCAGATCTTTATCATGATCTGGAACGGGTATTCTAGCTGGCTATCATCATATATGCATCTTAAAATTTAATCTAGACAAACAATAGTCAGATAAGCATATATGTATATAAAAAAATGGAGAGATGACTCTAGAAGAAAAGTAAATGTCTCAATACATTATGATGCATATACCATTGTTACTTGCAACCCATGTATTGATAAGACAAGTTGACAATAAGTCATTCTAGGTCCTAGTGGATGGATATGTCTGCTACCTATACCAACATTGGATGTCATAGGCTATGAGATGCACTTGAGACACTATGAAACTATTTCCATAATCCCATCTAAATAGTCATAAGGGGACTACTCTAAACACCATCTGAAGGATTGAACTAGTTATGAACCAATCTATCCAGACCCGACCCAAGAGGGGGATTGATCCGTAACTACCCCAAGCCCACATCCATAGGCCACGGGCTAGAGACATATTCCAAATCCACAACTAATATGGGGAAGTATTTTTCTGGAAATCTATATGTAAACACACAACCATATCAAGGCACAAGTGGCAAGGAATAACAGTAAAAGTTGACAAATACTAAGGTAATAATCAAGAATTTGAAACTACTAGATTTTAAAATAGTATGATAGTGTAAACTGAAATTAAAGTTAGAAAATACATTCCCGACTGAAAAGATGTCCTGACCTAAAAAACTCGAAAGTAAATGTTGAGAGAGCCTAGCTATTGATCTCCAAGACGCGACAACCATATGTGGTCCAAATTAACAGGTATCCCTAAGATACTCTATAGTCACTATCAACCAATCCATTGTCCGTATAAGACATGGCATGTGCAGTAAAATACTGTGTAGGGTTGAGTAAATACATACCTTGTAGGATGACTCAAATGTTGAAGGGGGAGTAATAATAGATACAATAGGACTAGAAATATAGTTGGTAGTAAACAGGACAAAAATCAACCCAAATTAAGAGAGATGGTAACCTCATCCAAGCATACGGGCTCAACATGGTGAGTAGATAAATTACATGTTGTGTATTTGTTTCCCATTGTATGAGAGTAAACTCATCCATCCATGACAAGCTAAACACAGAAAGAACATGGAATACCTTGAACCTATTCACAAACCATAGAAGGAGAGTACCTAAATACAATGGTATAGATATAGAATTATATATATATATATATATACTCAGTAAAATAAATCCCAAATGAAAGAGTTAGGGGATATTCATCTCACTTCTCATCATAGGAAAATAGATTCCAAAAATTCCAAAATTCCATCAATGATGCCCGATAATAAACAACCAAGTCATGAAATTCATCATCATTGTGTTTCATGGTCGATGGACACAATATCAAGGCAGAGGACCCATGCATTGGTACAACACGAGGCTTCCACTCGATGGTAGAGGAACCATTCCTATCCCAGCTATAGGTTTCCACTATAGAATTCGGTAGAGGGCCCATGACCAAACCATTTGGATGGTTTCACTCTATAAGTTGGTAGAGGACCCATGTCCAGCCCAATTGAAGGGTTGCACTCTAGAATTATGTAGATGACTCATATCTAGACCAAGTGGAGGGTTCCACTATTGATGTTGATAGAGGTATCATTTTCATCCCTGTTATTGTTTTCAAATCTAGAATTCAGTAGAGGACCCACTCCCATCCAAGCTATAGGGTTCTAATGTAGAATTCCATAGAGGACCCAAGCCATGTCCAGTTGGAGGGTTCCACTCTAGATGTCGGCAGAGGACCAATGCCCATCCACACTAGAGGGTTGCACTATAGACATTAGTAGATCACTCATTCCCATCCCATTTGGAGGGTTTTACAATAGAAGTTGGCAGGGGGCCCATTATAAACTCATCTAGAGGGTTCCACTCTAGAAATTGGTAGAGATCTCATGTCCATAATAGCTAGAGGGTTCCATTCTAGAAGATAGTAGATGGTCAATTCACATCCCACGTGAAGGATTACACTCTAGAAGTTAGTATATGACCCTTTATGAGCCTAGAAGGATGGTTCCACTCTATAATTTCATAGAGGACCCATACCTAGATTAGATGAAGGATTCTAATCTGCATTCCTCTAGTGATCCAATGTGACCACAGTCATCGTCAGCAATCACCTAACCAAGAATTATGCCCATAAAAGTTTATATCATATACCCAAAAGCTACAAAAAAGAACACCATTACATTATTTGTGAAAAAAATTCAAGATTGGATACCCAAAGACCAAAATTCAAGTCCAACTGAAGGAGATATAGAATATCAAAGTTTCTTCAAGACAAGGCATGGGGTAGACGGATTGTAGGGGACCCATAAGACATTTGGTCCCGATATTTTGAATGACTAGGTACTTGGAAGTACATGGATCACCAACCATATATGGATACACAGTGTTTAGGGGATATACACAGTATGCCCATGCCACTCGGGGTCCTGACTGTGTTCATGGTTGTGCCTATGTACCAATGTCTTGTCTATGTAATTTAGTAAATAGAGTAGCTCTCCACATGGGGTTCCTCCCATGTTCTCTTGTTATGCACGTGTACTCTGGAACATGGAGTGTGCTTTGAATTTTCTCTTCCACATAGCTCATCCACACAAAAGGGGGTACACAACGTGGAGAGAGCCTACACAGTGTGCCATCCTTATAAATTTCCAACACCCTAGAAGCCACAACCAAGCCCTGACATGTGGTTAGTTCTTAGAACTACATGTTTTATATTTGGGATTTCTACAGAATCATAGATCCCTCTACACGATTAGAATCCAGCCATTCTACTTTGTTTTCAACATTATTTCCCCCCATTATTGGTGGATATAGTATTTTTTTCATCATTTATAGCCATCAGGTGGTCGAGAATCATATTTTTTGACTATTGGGTTTCTTAATATTCACAACATGCCACTAATCCCTCCTTTATCAATTATTTTATTTACAATAATCGAAATGATCATCCAAAAACCACAACCATTGTAAATGTTTCCTGATTTATCGATCCTCCCCATGCTCATCATTTCATCATGATTCCAGGGGAACAATCAAGCTTGGTACCACCCAACAATGTCAAACCGGGATCACTAGGTCCAACCATTTAAAAAATGTGAAGTAGTTGAGGGGGAAAGGATTGAGAACAAAATTTTAACCATTATTCGATATGATTTCTTGGAAAACCATCAAGAATGGAGATATCTAGGTCAGAAAACAAGAATAACAAATTATCATTCCAAAACACAAGCACATTATTAGGCCACAAATGGTTCAAATCAATGAAGAAGATTGATCCAATCAATCAATTTAGCCAAAAATGAAATAAACAAAAAATTAAATAGTCATACCTGAATATTGGAATATTATTCATTAAAGAACATGCTCTCCAATGATCAAATGAAGTCATTACATTCACTATATCCCAATCTTCTATGATCTAGTGTTTCTTCATCATACTAGGTGATTCCTCCAAAGGAAGGAGGGGATGAACATTCCATTGGGATTTTAGGGTTATGAGACTAAATCTAGGAATTGTGATAAATCAATTTATTAATTAATAAATCATATTTTTTTAATTGAATGAATGCACGAATTAATTAATTAATTAATCCATTGAGCATATTGACAATGGAAGAGATAACAAAATTCCCCATGCTGAACCGTTTTAGGTAACACCTATTGTAAAATATGGGTTTCAGACTCAAATATGGTCTTTAATTTATAATTTGAGATTATGATTAATATTTATCTAATTTTTTAAATGAAACGGTGCACCCAAAATATAAATTATATTTCATATTTTTAAAATATTTATTTTAGGAACATCGGGCCTCAGAATCACATGTAATCTTAGCACCTGACTATAGAAATATATGTAAATATTTCAGATTCTTAGAAAAAAATGGGTCTTTATATATTTGTTTCACATTTTTAGTAAAAGTAAAAATCACGACATCCAAAAATTGAAAAGAATAATTTTTAAAAATAGTTTCATATAAAATTCATACATGGGTATATATAGTTTTAAAATATATATGGGGAACATTAAAAATTTTCATTAAATTTTTTTAGAAAACATTGACATGGACGAAATTGTTTTTTGATCGAAGAAATAAATAGAGTCGTTTTTCCTTAAAAACATTATTTTGTAGTATTGATTACATATTGGGAGGAAAATTAAAGGAAATATGTATTTTCTTGAAATAATAATATGGGAATTAAATTTATCATTTTGTATGTATATAATATTATATTCTAATTATAATTATAATCATAAACAATCCTAATAAACAAATAGATTGTAACAAGAAGTCATTACCACTTAGTTATCTATTGAATCGTATGCCCCATGAAGGAATGAATATTATATGGATTTGTATATACCATAGTTTTCAAGATAATAATCATAAATTACATTCATGGGGAGTATATACACTACAAAAAAGAAAAGCATTGTGTAGAAGGAATGTGTCCCATATAAATAAAAGTTAGATGAAAATATCTAACCATAACTCTCGAAATCCTTCATAAATGTTCAAAACTCTTATATAATTAATATTGGATTATTATAAATCTATTAATTATATATAGTAATTTTTATAATACCATATATTATTTACCTATAACATTTTATTACTTGTTTATTAAAAATTTCTTGTAAAAATCATGTTTCGAGTAACATTTGCTTCATTTTTCATGTATGTTTTGATTTGGTTGATTTAGTCCTTTTAATTTTATCATGTTTCCATCATATATATAATATTATCCATGATATATTTATCATATATATTCATTATATATTTATATATTGTAATCCATAAAATTTATAGGTAGAAAATAAACTACATCGTTCAGGGAGATGGTTGGTCGTACGTACGCATGAACAATGTTTCAATATTCTCAAAAAATGGGAAGAAAGAATGTTAAATAATATATCAAAATTACAGTCATTATAATGTCATATATATCATATATATTCATTAAATTTATTATTATTTACTTTCATTTATAGCGTAAGTGAAAAATGAATCACATTGCTTCGTGAGGCGGTAGTCTATTGTACACACAAGTGGCGTTATAGTATTCCCATGAAATTGATATAATAAGTTATATGGGATATAATAATTAAAAAATTATTCTAATTCCATAAAAATCACATAAATTTGTCAGATACATCTTTATAATCATTCGTGAGATGTGGTTATAGAAAACGAATTATGTCGGTTCATTAGCCTATAGGCGGCCGTAAACATGATTGACAGTTTTGTTTCCCAATTGATATATGAGGAGGTGGACATAAATTTTTTAAATATAAATATTTACATATAATTATATATTAGATACTTTTGTTTTTATATCATCAGGTTTTAAGGATATTTAAGGAGGTTTAATAGTAAATAAAAAAACACATGTTTAAGAATTTTACCTCGTCTTCGGTGAACCTATTTTGGTTTATACCAAAAGTATTCCTAGGAGGGTTTAATAACAAAAATAATATGTCTATGATGTGGGATGGATTTATGGAACATATTTTTGTAGTTATTGTCTGATAAAAAAAATCTGGTAATTTTTTTTGTATGTGTGAATAAGAGAGAAGAGGGGGTGCCCTTTTATAAGTTGGGCAGGGGACACACTTGAATTTTTTTAAAAGAAATGGGTTTTCCCACATTTTAAACATGAAAAAACAATTAAAAAACGTATCATTATAGACACTAATAGGTGTTAATGTCAAAATATTTCTTTCCAATGGGATTTGGACATGTTTTTAGGTGATTTTATTCTTTATCATTTTAGTTTAGCCCCAAGGTAGTCATCTTTCAACCATAACTACAGTAATTAATTTTTTTCTATTTTCACTATTAATTTTGAACAAAAATTAATTTGACATAATAATATAATATTAATTATTCTAATTCCAAATATGGAATCCTTTCTTATAAATTCCATTCACATATGTGGAAAATTTTAATTTATAATTAAACCCACTAACATGATAAAAAAGTGGTTTTCTAAAGGGAAAGTTGTCATAAGTATATAATATTTTAATATCAAAAGTCAAATTAAATTTGATAAAAATGAACTAAATTGATTTAATAATAACATCATTAAACCAATTTCACTTTTAAAATATTATTAAACAATCTTTATATTTTTAAATTCTTTAAATGAAAATGTATTTTTTAATATAAACCATATTTTTATGATTCAACGAAAAATTATTCTTTTTAGAAAAATATACTGAATTAACTAGAAAATTATTTAACATACTAATACTAAAAATGAATTTACTTTTGAAAAATACCTTTTCTAAAAGTTTCAAAAAAATAATTTTATTATTTTCCACAAAAAATCAATAAAAATAATTTTTTTGAGGAAAAATATATTTTGGAAGCATGTAAATACTTAACTAAAAATTAAGTACTTATGTATAAATATAATTTATTTTTATAAAACTTTTATACATATTTTTAAATATGATGTTTTTTTAATGCCATAAAATTTAATAGTTAGTTTATAATGGTCATGTTTAAGAAATATTATTTTTTGTATATTGTGGTTTGTTAAAACTCAGTGTTTCATATAACATAAGCTATTGAATAAATTCAATTTATCCAAAAAAATTATTTCATAAAATTCTCAGGGTGTTACAGTTCTTCATGGTAAAAATGAGGGTTATCCATTGGCACCACTTGAAACACCCCCTCACTAATCAAATATCCAGGTACATGGTATGTAGAGAGTCTTATTTGTTCTTGAAAGACAGTGAAACATATCAATAAATATTTCCTAAAAATGGTTATGGGATTTCATTTGATTTTGAGTCTCGGTGATCCCGGAATTAATTTTATAAAAATATTAAGAATATTTTATATCACAGACACATATTTTTCAAAAATAATGGAATATATCTTAAACATTGTCTCAAATATAAAATTTGATCATGTGCTCAAATATGTGGAACAAGTTTTACCATAGTCATGACCAAAAGCTGAACTATGAATGACGTTTAGATAAGTAAGTCATTGGAAATTGTGTTAAGTGAATTAATTAATTAGATTATTTATAAATTCATTTAATACCCAAGACCTAATTCCCTATATAAGTAACTTATTCTATAGAATATACTAGGTTATACAGACAACCCTAGGATCATTCAGAGTTATTCTACTAAGCTTCATTGGCGAATCAAGAATGAACAATTCTCTGTGATTTGATCAAGGTGATTCGATGGAAAGTGAATATACAAGATCTTCCCCATAATTGGTGAGCATCTTCTTCACCAATTATTGATACATAATCAAGTTATGGAATATTTTTTTGGAATTTAGACACTTTTTGAATTAATCAAGCATGGATTAATTAATTACTTTGATTTCTGGTGTTTTTCACACTTTTCATAAGACCTAAAAAAATTTGATAGTTTCTTTTATCTAGTTAAACCCCATGATACCTTGTTGTCAGCCCATTTATATGATCATTTTACAAGAAAATTATTCCAATAAAGGATTCACTTTTTTCTTATATCTTTTCCCACTCCATTCATTGCATTCTTTATCGCTATCATATGGGGTCATGGTTTGACATTGTCAGGGCGGGTTCTAGTGAAATGGGACACCAAAATTAATGGTTTTACCATGAACAAAATGAAGGTTTGTGGATTAAAAATGGATCGAGGTATGATGTGGGAATGTGGTAGGTCCCACCATGGATTGAGGATCTGTTGAGGCAGCGAGAGGCACCATGACTGACGGGCCGCACAAGGGCTTCATGCGGGAGAACCAGATTCTGATTTATGGTAAACGGAGGGTCAAAAATGAAGGACTGAGGAATTTCCCATTACTTTTAGGTGGTAAAATAGAGGGAATTCTGTTTTTAAGGATGAATCTGGAAATCATAGGATGATTCTGTGTGTTTTAGTGAAGAACTCAACTACATCGCGTGTAGTCTAGAAGAACACCTGCCATGTAGTCCCCTGACTATAGAAGATATGGTTCAAGGGTGAGAAAAATATCACAGGCTATGTGGGAACCTTGGCTGCTATGTGAATTGGTGTTTGAGGCCCAAAATGTAATCTAGGTTAACAAAAACACAAAAATGGCATGTCATGACCCGTCCCCTGGGGCCCATGTCGTGACTACCCCAATCCCGTCTTCTATAGGCCAGGGACTAGTGACTAGAACCAAAAAGGCATATCCTTAAAACTAGGAAGGCATTTCCAAATTAACCTGCATACTCACACAATCCAAGCACACAGTAACATACAAGCACAAAGTAATCTATGTAGTTAATAGAGTGAGTATTGAAATTAAAGAGGTCGGAATACAAGCAGAAGTGGAATGAAAAAGTAAAATTGAAAATATTTCTTATGAACACCCTCCAAGGATCCTACCTGAAGGGTAAGTATAACTCTAGAATGTTTTTCTCAGTTGTATTCCTCATCGAAGTCCACCTTCGACCAGCCTTCTTTCTTGGCACCCTCAACCTCAATCAGTGTTGTCCGTCGTCTACACAAGACACAGTAAGGTGTGGGCGTATCCCGTGCAGGGGTGAGTACAACGATACTTAGTACAGACACCGAGACCCCCTAAGGTCTCTCAGAATCCACAAATGATAATCCACCATGCAAGACCAAAATTATAGTCACGAAGCCATAGTCAACCCTACTTAGGTATATGCCCATACATATACCTAAGTTGTCAAGTATACCCATCAAATTAATGAGGAAACACTAGGCCCAACTCTCTGGCCAAAAGCACAACTATTACATGAAGTATATAATACCCTGAAGGTATCACCACGAAGGTAATTACCACAAAGGTAATGCAACACAGAAGAATTCCATGAAGGTAAATACCACAAGGGTAACACCACACAGTAGAATACCATGAAAGTAAGTACCACAAAGGTAACAACACACAATAAAATACCATTAAGGTAAATACCACAAAGGTAAGACTTATCTCACACCAGGTATAAATTAAGTACGAAATTATAGATGATTTTCTGTATTGCTAGATCATCTTACTTCACCGAGAAGCTCTATTTTTGACGCACACAAGATCAAACATGACCCACACAAGATCTGAAGATGACCCACATAGGATCCGAGTATGACCCACATAGGATATATATAAGACACACACATGATCGATAGAAGCTGACACATACAGTATCCGAAGATGACCCGCACACGATTTGTAGATTCTTCAAGTATAGCAAGCCACATGGGTCCCACACAAAGCATGCATGATTATAGGAGGTTCCGATCATCAATCCATCAGATGATACCTCAACTACCACTATGTGCCACAAATAAGTATCACAGAGGAAATTCACGTCAATAGGGTCCCAACACGACTGACGGCATGTCAATCGAATGCCCTATCTAAAATTTATTAGTGTTTTCGTTTTGAGGGCCCAGTTGGCCGACTGGGTGCGGCCTGCTCGAAGCAGCCCGCTCGACATGGCCTAATAGGATGGGTGCATTCTATAATGGTGGGTCCTGACCTAGCTGCTACTCGGGGGGGGGGGGGGGGTTCTCCAAGGTATTCTGAATGGTCCACCAGACCATTCGGTTTTGGCCAACCCGGCGGCACCACGGGCTGCCGCCTGCTGTTAGACGAGACCCGCCAAAGCAGTCCTTCTCGGAGTGATACAGTCAGCCGGATGTCAAGAAAGCTCCCCCTTCCAGCAGCTTTGGTGTGCACTGGTACTACCTATACGACCATTTGGGACTTGGCTGCCCTTCAGGTGCAGCGCCTGCTCAAACTGTGGTCGGTCGGGTGTCAGCTGCCCTCCGGGTGCGCCATAGTGGCTCGACAACCGCAGCCTCCTCCTCTTCTACTAGTGGCACAGATGCGTCCAACATTTCTTCTATGTGGTTGGCTGGCGTACCGGCCACCACCCTCTTCCATGGGCCAATGCAGCTTCATTATAAGCACAAAAAATGTAATTATCACAAATTCAAAATCCTCGGGTTTAGATCTCCTCGTCCATAAGTTATGCTTAACAAAAAATTGTGTTTCTAGGGTGATTAATTATTTTGCATCAAAGAACGCATTGAAAATTCAAGAATAACGAATATAAAATATTATGGTATATGCAAGGATAGATGGTCGTGTTAGTTTGGCCATCGTCATTGATAATCAAGAATATGAAGACTCAACAAATAGATATTTCTCATACTTCAAAATATATCCCCTACCTTGATCATCTGTTGGAGGTAGTGTGAGGAGGAAGATGATGCGTCATCACTCCTTGAACATTGGTTCCCCGTTCCACATTTGGATGTCGTTCTTTTTTGGAGGATCTTCTTCATTAGAGAAATCTCTTCCTTCATGAGTTCTCCACCAAATTGGGTTGTAAATAATTCATCCCCAACCCACGATAGGTGAGGATCCCCTCTCTTTTATGTTAATTTAATTTAATGATCAATTAATGTTGTCTCTTCAATTGGGGTGTTCCAATAGTTAAAATATTCGGGTGGTTTCCCCCACCAAAATTCAAATGAGAGGTTTTAAGAAATAAAATAAAAGGTATTTTTTTTATTTTTTTCAATTCTCACATGAAAAATAGAAATTCCAACATCCACCATTGACCTACTGTGGTCGAGGTAAAGGTCTCCTCAAGAAAATAGTAGCACTGCGAGTTCAATAATGTCCTCATATTTCAATTCCAAGCAATGGTTCAAAATTTACAAAATGCCACTCATTCATTTACTGAACGTACCCGAAAAAACATTCATAAATTCATTCCGGGCACACCGGGCCATAGAATCAAATGTCGTCAATTTTGAAAAACTCATAATAATTCCATATAATAAAAAAAATTATATGGAAAATTTCAGGTCTTTAAATTCTCTCCACCTCAGGGATTTGCATCCCCAAAATCCACAACACAGACTAGGGAAACAAGTGGGGGTACTGAGTCCTGATCTGAGCCACCTACTCCCATGTGATATTCTGGATGTTTCCATGCTTCCAAAGTACACTCACCAGCAGTATCGATCACCCACAAATGACTCTATCCTTTCAATCCTCAATTTCCACTAGAACCTTTGAAAATGTCACCCCATCGTTGATGTCCAGCTCACCCCAGTCAGTGATGTGTGAATGATCATGTATGTTTCTCCTCAGCTGGGATACGTGGAAAACATCATGCCCCCATGGCAACTGAGGTGGAAGAGCTAAGTGGTAATCCACCTTTAAAAATATGTTGGGGACCTGAATGGGTCTAATGAAACTTGGAGTTAACTTTCCACCCCAACCAAATCTCCACAAACCTTATCAAGGTGAGGCCGTAGAAAGACATTGTCACCATCCATGAACTATAATGGTCTCCGTCTCTTTTCAACATAAGAATTCTTCCTACTCTGTATAGTCTTCATCTAGTCTTGGATAATCTGCACCTTCTCTATGGTAGTCTAATCCATCTCGGGTCCCATGAGTGCTGACTCCCCTAGTTCAGTCTAGCATAGAGGTGATTAGAATGGTTGACCATACAATGCCTCAAATAGTTTTATACCGATGGGGGAGTTATAGCTGTTGTTGTATGAATAATACAACAAGTGAAAGTGATTCTCCTAGCTGCAGCCGAAAACAAGGATGCAAGCATGCAACATTTCATCGATGGTCTGTATGGTCCGCTCTATCAGACCATCCGCCTAAGGGTGGAAGGCGGTGCTCAATCGAAGCTAAGTCCCAAATTCCTCTTATGATCCCTTCCATATCTGGGATGTAAAATGTGCATCATGATCAGAGATAATCGTAGATGGAACCCCATGAAGTAGTACAATCTCATGTACGTAGAGGCATCTCAAGCCCTTTTACTGATCCCTGCTCTCTAATAGGTATGAAGTGGTCCTTCTTGGAGAGTCGGTTGATGATCACCCTGATTGAATCATGACCCCTAGACATGCGTGGATGTCCTGTCACAATGTCCATGGAAATTCCAACCCACTTCCACTCTAGAACCTCTAGTGGCTGAACTAAGCCTGCTAGAAACTAATGCTCTGCCTTCAGTTGCTGACAAGTGAGTGTTTCGCACGGAATCCGGGGATGACCTCCTGGACGGGAGATTCAAACGTTCCGATCGGTTTCTAACGGGTTTGTTCGTAGAACCGGAAACATCCAATGATTCCACATCCGTTTGGACCTACTTTCCAAAGGCAGGCGCTCATTGGTTTGTGGACTAATGAGTCTTAGGAATTTGCATTGGTCGAGAGGATGGGAGGTCGGACTCATCACACCTTTTTGAGGGGAATTATTGTCTACTCCGGGACTCTCTTTATAGATTTAAGTTATGTTCGTGAATCCTTATTACATTACCAAGTATAAAATGTGCTTTCCTTTAGTTTTAACAATCAATGATTAAATATGCAAGAAATTTAGAGAATCTTTTATATGTATTCGAGGTTCTTCATCAATAGAGAATCATCTATATTTGATTAGAGATTCTTGGTCAATGGTATCCTTCAAAACATTTATATAAAAGTCTCTTGGTCATTTATGATGACCAGGCTGGTTTTAAAGCCACTCAGTGGGGCACTTGAAGTTTAATGTCATTCAGAAGGACAGAGATTATTTCAAAGTTGGGATCGAACCCATAAATGGGCTACCTACGTATCCTTTCTTTTGGAAAAGGAATCAGAACCCACGTAGTTCGAGAAATGGGGTATGATGTTTATGATTGATGGCTCAAATATGAATGTCATAATTACTTTTACACTCTAAGCTCACGTGAGTCATGCTCGGTGTGAGAAACAAGAGGTATTGGTAAAATTTAGACAATTGTGCCATAAAAGATGCAATCATAAGAATTTGTTTGGGGCTTATGTATGGATGACTGCCCAGATAGATGAAGGTTTAGGATTTACTTTTTAGGGAGAAAATCCATGAACAGGGTCCATAAAGTTATATGTGCTTCATGGAGATTTGAATACTCTAATCTTGGGGCTTACTCCTAAGGAGGATGCCTATGTTAGGAGGGGAATTATGATTGGGTTTTACTCCTGAAAAGGAAACCCAAATCAAAGGTAAATTATGACTGGTTAAGAGAATTTTAAGGGGACTTGGGGCTTACTCTTGAAAAGGAAACCCAAGGTTATGACTGGGACTTACTCCTAAAAAAGGAGGCCCAGGTTAGGGATTATGGTTTGGGGCTTACTCCTGAGGAGGATGCCCAAGATTAAAGGACTTGATTGGGGCTTACTCATGAGGAGGATGCCCAAGATTGGGAACTTTAAGGATTTGGGGCTTACTCATGAGGAGGATGCCCAAATTAAAGGGATTTATAACTGGGGATTATTCCTGAAAAGGAAACCCAAGGTTAAGGGGGATTCTCTCATCTTAAAGAATGAGGTTGAATGAATGAACTCTCAATCTTTGGTGACATAAAGATGTTTAAATCACTAGGTTTTGAGATATATTTCACAGAATTCCTTTCAGACAAGGATGTCAAATCAATAAATCATGCCATAAATGGCTTTGAAGAGTATCTTGAAGACTGAATCTTGAATAGGAAAGGTGAAATGGCTTAAGAGGGATGAAATGGGCAAGAAAGGCACCCAAAAAGGTAGGGGCGTGCAAGTCTTGAAAGGCACGCAAGTCCAGCGGCGGCGCACAAGTTTGGGTCGCGCAAGTATACTTGCGCGACATGAGGGGTACTTGCGCGATTTTCAATCAGAATTGAAATACTTGAGCGACTCTTGATAAAACCCTTTAGAATCCCCTTGAGGTTCTTCCAGAAAAGGGACGCGCAAGTTATATTGAAGGAATTAAGTCGGCGCGCAAGTGTTTGATAAGTTTCAACACTTAGGCCTTCCTTCTTCTCTTTAGATCTTCCGTTCTAGGTAAGAAATTACCTTAGAAGTGTTCCGGAAGCTTTGAGAAGAGACTTGGGCGTCGGGAGTTTCAATCCGAGTTTCTGAAAAAAGATCCTCTTGAATGGAGGGCCCATAGGGTCTATTTATAGGCAAAAGAAGACCCCGGGCGGTTACTGGGCGGTTACCAGGCGGTTACCACATATGTCGCGCAAGTCCCTTGCACGGCCATGAGGAGTCGCGCAAGTATTGAGTCGGCGCGCAAGTGTACTTGCGCGACCGAGAGGGAACTTGCGCGACCTATGGGCAATGTTCTCCTTGTTCATCCCTTTGTCGATTTTTGATGTTTCTTCAAAGGATGAATCACATTTGAGCTCAGATATTCCCTTTTCCGATCTTTAGATTCTGTGATGAAAGGAGCGTCAACAAAAGTCCCCCCTCAGAGTTGGATCCGGAAAGAAATGAGGATTTGACTCTGAGGAAATTGAATCCATCCAAAGGAAAAGGGGGCGCGCAAGTCTTCAGGGCAGAGAAGGCAGCGCACAAGTGTGCTGGAACTTGACTTTTATTCAGAGTTCCTTTGCCTTTTTTGGGCAGTTTAAAGTCATGCATGCCGGACATAAAGGGGCTAATGTTTAAGGTCGAAATAGCTTTGACCGAAATGGATTAGAATTGACACAATTCCTTGAAATTTCATTTGAAAACAAATTACCATACTCAAGTATGAGAGAAAATATGTAAACTATGGCTTAAGAATATTTGAATCTGAGGAATGATATGAAAAAGAGCTAAAAGGCATTAGAAGAAGTAGTTTCCAAGAATGAAGTTACTATTATTTAACAAAAACCCGTTAGGGGGTTGAAATATGCAGGGCCACCTATGGGCATTGGCTGCATGGTCAAATAAATAGTATCTTTCTACTGACAAGTCTGTTATGTGGACTGTTTATGCAAGGCCACCTATGGGCACGTGCTGCATAGTCAGGCGAAAAGAACTCCCAGAAATTTACTTTCCTAGTGCTAAAAGCCAATGAATGTTTATGGAGATCCAAATTTTCCAAAGCATAGAGTTTGTTGTATGGAAAGAGGTACTTGAATATGGAGAAGATATTTCCGAATAAGAACATCGAAGAACTGGATGAATATCACTCCTAAGAAGGTCTGACCCAAACGCAGGGAAGAAGAATAAACCATAGACTTGAATACTTTCAGATCATGAAAAAAAAAGATATGGTACAAATATGTTAAGGATGGATATTTTTTGCGGATCCCTACATACTGTCGTTTTAAGACAAATAAGGACAAAAGAGGCATTCTTCCCAAGAATGAAGTTACTATTATTTAACAAAACCCGTTAGGGGGTTGAAATATGCAGGGCCACCTATGGGCATTGGCTGCATGGTCAAATGAATAGCATCTTTTGGCTGACAAGTCTGTTATGTGGACTGTTTATGCAAGGCCACCTATGGGCACGTGCTGCATAGTCAGGCAAAAGAATTCTCAGAAGTTTGACATTTTTGTGACTAGAAGTCATGAAAAGGGTTATGAAGATCTGAAAATATTTAAGGTTAGGATTATAACACATAAAGATGGGTATTTTCCAATGTATATAGAGATACATAGGTCAATGAAAACCATAATCATGTTGTGGCTGGGTCCTGAATTAAAATTTGGACGTCACTACGTATCTCATAAGAATGAGAATCAAGCCATACGTAGTTCTTGAAATGCATTTTAACGTCGTGCAGGACAAAAGTATGAGTAATCTTAGTTTAGGGTCATAGAATTCGGACCATAATAATGAATACACAGTGTGTGTTTTCATGAGGACTTTTCAGCCAAGGGACTGAAAGTGAAATTTGGGGTTAGGCCCAAAAGACTTGGGACTGGATTCGAGGGACACTCGAATGTTCCTACGTATCCCATAAGGATGGGAATCAAATCCACGTAGTTCTAGAACTACCCTTTGTACAAATTTGGTTCGTACATGTGAAGGGTGAAAAGGGGACTTTAGTGCAATGATGGTTTTAACCTAAAATAAAAAAGTTTAGGCATTACCATGTATGTACGTAGTCTTTTGAAAATGAAAACCATGATTGAAAGAGAATCAATGTTAATAATGGTTCTTTCTCAAATGAGGAAATCAAAGAATATTGTAGTTTATTGTCGTACCGGACAAAAGTGTTGTATAGTTTAACGTCATATAACAAGGACGAAAGTGAATCAATGTAAAGATATTGATTCCAGGGGTGGTTTCACAAATCATCATCATATGAGATGGTGGTGAACCGATGTGAAGAGATTGTTTTTGGGCTTGAACCCTGGGAGGTTGCCTACATACCCAGCCTGGAGGGCAAGGATCAAAGTCCGTGTAGTTCAATTAAAGAATGAATCAATGATCAAGTTGTTCTTGGGGACAATGATCTAATTAAAATGTTGTTGGGACTTACACATGGTTAGTGGCCCAAAGGGAGTGTTATGGTTGATGTTCGCTCTAAGCTCACGTGAGTCATACTCGGTGTGAGAAACAAGAGGTAATAACAACCTTAACGATGTACAGTTTAATGTCATGTAGGACATAAAAAAGGGACTTTCTGTACAGTTTAGCGTCATGTAGTTAAGACGATGGGGACAATATAGTTTAACGTCTTTCCGGACGTGAGGGACTTTTATACAGTTTAGCGTCATGTAGTTAGGACGTCACAGTTTAAAATCTTGCTGGATATGGTAAATAGTTTATGGTCATATACATGGACCAGGGATGATGCAGTTTAGGGTCATGCTGGACGGTTCATGGAATTTTTTTCACAGTTTAATGTCGTGTGGGACGAAGTTGCAGTTTAAAGTCATACTGGACCATTGCTGTATAGTTTAACGTCATATAGCAAGGACAAACTGGTGCTGTACAGTTTAAAGTCATGTAGCTAGGACTAAGGTGAACCAATATGAGGATATCAGTTCTGGGGACTTTTTACAGTTTATCGTCATGCTGGACGTTGGAAGTGCCACACAGTTTAATGTCATGTTGCTAGGACAAAAATATAGTTTAATGTCATCTCGGACAAAATATAGGAACTTCTATATAGTTTATTGTCATGTAGGACAAAATCAAGGACTATGCAGTTTAAAGTCTTGCAGTTAGGACTATTGGTGCTGCACAGTTTAGTGTCATGTTGCAGGGACATAAGTGCGAATAGATTAAGGTCATATGCATGGACCGTACAGTTTATCGTCATGCTGGACGTATTATAGTTTAATGTCATCTCGGACAGAAGTGTGACACAGTTTACTGTCATGTTGGACGAAGTTGTAGTTTAAGGTCATACTGGACCAAGTTGTAGTTTAAGGTCATACTTGGACCAAGTTGTAGTTTAAGGTCATACTGGACCATTGCTGATGCAGTTTAAGGTCATGCTGTATGAACCAATTGTAAGTCTTGGTTCTGGGGACCATTGCTGATGTAGTTTAAGGTCATGCTGTATGAACCAATTGTAAGTCTTGGTTCTGGGGACCATTGCTGATGCAGTTTAAGGTCATGCTGTATGAACCAATTGTAAGTCTTGGTTCTGGGGACCATATTTTGTGTTTATACAAAATACTTCTTCAGAAATCTGGCATTGGTTGGAGTCGTGATATCTTCTCCATCCATTGAGATTAAACAGAACCGAAGATTAACTCTTCGTCTGATAAAGACTCTGCCTGGTTAGCCTGTTTAGGCTGTGCCGTTTGATGGGGCGGTGCCCGTGGCTTTGAAGTAGATGGCATGAAATTTGCCAGAGTCAAAGTAAATTTAGGCTTTGATACATACTCATCTTCTCCTGATTCCTATTTCTTCTTTGAATTGAGCTGCCCTTTTGAGGATTTGTCTTTTGATGGAGGCTTTACTGCAGCTTCTGTAGGAGACACGATTGGATTCTTCAATTGTGTTCGCAAAATGGAATGGGTCCGATTGATTGTCTTTCTGACCATCCAATCATCATATTTTTTCACAGTTTTCCTTTTGACTTCCTGCCACTCGCCTCCTTCCTCTGGATCTGTAGCGGTAATACACGCTACATGAGCTGAAGAACCCTTCAATTTGACTTGTCCCAAGTCGACCATCTTTTGTAGGAGGTCTTTAAAGACAAAACACTCCTGGATGGGATGTCCCAACATTTGATGAAAGGGACAATAATTGGGACGGTCTTCATCTCCTTCCTTGTTTGGCCTCTTGGGCACTGGTAATTGAACCAAATTATTTTCCAGAGCTGAAATGAAGTAACCAGGAACCTGATCACTTCGGAAAGAGTATGTTTTACTCTTCATATCCTCAAATTGTTTTCGTCGTTGTTCTTTTTGATCATTTGGACGAAACAGCCTTTGTTGTTGGCGTTCAGGAGGTGGAGCCCTTCGAGAAGATGAAGGTTTTGAAGTAGAAATAGGTACAGGTGCCTGTTTAAGCATAACTGTAGCAGTTTCTGCTTTACCCATTCTTCTTCCTGGAGCTGATGGAATTACACGAGATTTAACCTTAGCCTGTATAAGGGAATCTTCAATCTGTTGAGCGATTGAAGTAAGGTCTCGAAACCCTCCTGTGTATTTCACAGGGATCAATGGCGTGCGTAATTCGTCACGCAAATTTGACACACAGATTGGCAACAATTCCTCTTGAGGGAGTGATAAACTCAAGGAATATGTTAATCCCTTCCAACGAGCAATGAAATCAGAGACCCTTTCATTCTCCCTTTGCTTGCAGTTTGTATGATCGAAAACTGTCATTTTTGGCAAAGTTGAGCTAAACTGAAGAAGGAATTTTTGACGAAGATCCTCCCATCCGATGACTGATCGGGATTTCAAGCTTGTATACCAGACAAAAGCTGGTCCTTGCAAGGTTCGCACGAAGCATCTGAGTTTCACTGCTTCTTGCTGCTCTGGAGTTCCCATCATAGGATCACAATAAGACACGTAATGCGTCAAATGTTGTTCAGGGTCACCTGATCCATTGAAAGTAGGGAAAATAGGGTTTCCAAAACTGGATGGAGGAGAAATTGAATCTACCCATTCAGGGTAAACTTTCTTTTCAGGTTGAACTTGCGCCCGTTTCCCTTCCATAGTTTCTAACCGAGCTGTTAATGACTCAATAGTAGTTATTAACTTTTGAGAAACGTCAGGTTGAACTTGGTTTTGGGTAGGTGCAATGAATGGAGCTTGGACAGACGTGGTGGTTGGTGCTGCAACTGATGGTAGTGCTGCCAACTGTTGTTGCATTTGACCCGTAGGATTAGACCTCTGTGTGTGTACTGATAAAGGAGGATATTCTTGATCCATCTCAGTAGTTACAACAAATTCCTTCGGCTGTCGGACTTCAGCATTCTTAAGAAGAAGACTACTCTGAAGTAGTTCTGCATTCAACCTTCTTAATTCTTTCATTTCTTCCTCCTGTTGTGAAAACCATTGCTCTAATGAGAGCGATTGACCTCCTTCAGAGGAAGGGTGAGAAGTAACCTGATTCTTACCTTTCCCCTTATTGGATCCTTTTCGGAGAGGGGGAAGTGGGTTACTTGAAGGAATACCCAGATTTTGGGTAATCCTTTGATTACGTGTGCGCACACCTTCTTCATTTAGGTCTGTGTGCACGACTTCTTGAGCAGGAACCTCTTCGTCTGATCCCTCTTATTGAGCCTCATCTGGTGAATCAGCAGCAACGGCAGTGATGACATTAATGGATGCATATTTCATGGAATCCTTTCTATCATCACTTCTGTGATATTTTCTTCTTCCATGTCCATGATGAGACATGGAATTCTGTTGACTTGATCCCTCAGGAATTTCTTGGAGAACCGTCACTTGGAGACAATCTCCTGACATCTTGGCTCTTCGTTCCTCTTGAGGCTTATTCCCTAATCGAGAGAATACTGACTTTCTCTGAGGGAGGGATTGAAGATTTGAAAAAGTCCCCAGTCCGGTGGACTGGGGGTGTTCCTGTTGCTTCCGCTCAACTCCTCGAATCCCATTTGTTGACTCTGAGGGTTGGGTTAGAGAAGTCCCCAGTCTGGCAAGCTGGGGTGTCTCTTGACATGCTATGTCTGAGATCTTTTTAAAATCTCTCTTGATCTTGCGAATCTTAGTTCGGAAATTAGCTGGATGCATTAACCTGTATCCACTTTTATCACCTGGTTCAACAGACCGTTGGATGATTTCCGAAACTTCCATCATTTGATGACGTGTTTGCTCCAGACGAGAGGCTTGTGCAATATTCTCTCCTGCTTGATGTAGGAGCAATTCGACAACTTGTTCTCTATATACTTGATTTTGAGAGGAACTAGTTGAAGCTTGTTCTCGAGCAAGCTTTTGATTATGAACAAAGCCCATTGACTGTGGCCGGCCATGGGCAATAACATTGCATGAGACCATTTTCGGCGGGCTTTGTTGACCAGAAAGCACTGTGAAATGTAGTACTCCGTGAACACCCCATCCTCTGATATGAACATCATATGGAGTATTGGCAATTAACTGACGCAATTTTCTTAGTGCGCCAAGGCATGAACATTGAAGGGTTCTCTGTTGCTTTTCAGCCTTCGGATACCGAGAGACTGATAGAGATGACAAATCAATCTGGCGTTGTAACCCTTCTATTATCTTAAGATGATTTTCATATTCATCGTAAGATAATACCTTCTTCTTTAATTGACAAAGAGTATTCCATATGTTGAGACGAATGTCATGGATTCCATCATCCGTCAACATCTTTGGAATGTCGTACTGGGAGTCAGCCAAAGGCCAAAACATGACTGGTACTTCACCTTTTGCCAGTTTTTTCCTCATGTTCAGCATTTCTTCTTTATCATTAAATGAAGATTCTTCTACCTGTTTGGACCAGAGTTGGTGTTTCCTTGTTGCTTCATCGGATTCAACAAGATTGGTAGAGACATCATTATTCATGCTGGAAGATGAATGACCCAGGGGAGGTTCGGAGAATAACCTGAACCCCAGGCTATCTTCTGATGGAGAAAGAGTTTCACCTGCCGATAGTAAAGCATTAGACATGACTGGTTTTACAGTTGCAAGTGCCTCGAGATAAGAGGGCTTTCTCGTCACTACATCGCCTTCTGAAGAATTTTCGAGAAAATGTGAATCACTACTGCGGAGAGGACTTTCGCAGCGAAGTTCATCACCATGAGGAGGACCATCATGATGAGTTACAGCAAAAGATGAAATCTCTTGCTCCCTGGTCTTCTGACCACACAGAGGGTTCCTGTGGCTCTCATCTGAAGAAGAAACTTCAAGATCGACTGAATTTTCATGAAGCAAGTCTTCATGAGGAAGTGTCTGCTGAAGACCTTCAGAATTAATGTTACCGTTATTGGGAACTGAGGGAGTAGAATCTTGAATTCCGACAGATAAATGTCTGAGGGCTTTAAGAACTCCATCATCGAGCAAGGCTTGGTTGCAGATTGGCCTTTGATCTCCTGACTGTGATGGGCGGATCTTTTTCTTAGATGCCTTCTTACTCGCTTTAGAAACCACTTGATGACGAAAGTGATTGCTCTGAGCAGGTGTATGCACCTGATCAGGAAAGATGGTCAGGTTAGGCTGACGATCATCGCTCAAATCAGGTGTATGTGCCTGACATGGTTGTCCGTATGATATGGGGGAGTATGCCCCACAACCCTCTTGGACTGGAACAGATGTGCGTGTCTGTTCCGGAGTGAATTGTTGATGTGTCACTCCATTGCTAGGGATAGATTTATGTGTCTATCCCTGAAATGATGCTGAAGATGTTATGATATCCTGGCAAGCATCCAGAATATGAGCAGGAATTTGCTTCTACTCTTTCACCATTGATAAAATATGCTTGGTGACTTCAGCCGCCGGAACAGGGATATACGTCCATTCCGGGCTTGGAGTAGGTGTATGTGCCTGCTCCTGTCCTCCTTTTCCTATCAGTGAATCCTGACAGTACTCAAGTGTGGAGGCAGAGAGTTTAGTCTGCCTCCTGTTTGTCGTCGGGACTTTCCGACTGACTTCTCCGTGCGCTACCAAACGAGACTGTTGGTAGGCTTGATTAGTATTAGCAGGTGTATGTGCCTGCTGTTTACACTTCGCCAAACGTGGTTGACGAGATCCATCATATGTAGTCAGACGAGCCTGCTGACTAACTGATGATGTATAAGCAGGTGTATGTTCCTGCCTATGGTACTCCGCCGGAATTGCCTGGCGGGATCGGCTTGATGCCGCCAGACGAGTCTGCTGGACAGCTGAATTAAAATGGACAGGTGTGTATGCCTGCTCATTGCTTGCCACAAAGTTAGGTTGGTGGACTTCTCCGGAGATGGCAGGGATGACAACCTGCCTATTATTAACCGGATTCCATCTCTGGTGATTCATCTTGCCTGCTCGGGTTCGAGGAACCTGAGCTGAATGCCTGGAGACGGTACCCTCATCATGTTGAGGGCGCACTACCGCACGAGTCTGGCGGCGATTGTTGATGGGAGCCCTCGGGAAGGACTCCTGTCTTTTTGAATTAAGGCCCTGAGGGACCTGCTCATTCACTTCCTCAGATTAAGGGAGTGAATGGAAATTGCGTTCCGGGGATAACGACCCGAAACGGTTGGAGACGGTAGTCAGCACCGCCTGCTTCTTGATTGCTGGCCGCCGTTGTCCGGAAGACCAGGTAGAATTGTTAACTTGGAGGGCTTGACGAGCGGCCTCCAGAGTTGGGATAGTACCGTTGTGACGGTACTCCTTAACCAGTGCATTAGAAACACAGCGTTGAAGACGCTGAGTTGGTGATGTCATCCTCAGAGCGGATGACGTTCCAGCAGGAGTAGCAGCATTGGTTTTCACAGCAGCAGACCTCACAGTAGAGGTGTTCCCAGCAGCAGTATTCACAGGGGTGAATTTAAGGAAAGCCATTTTTGTAGAAGATCTTGAAAAAAAAGAGTGCCTGTTCCATGTAACAGACATAATCAAGATGAATCCGGCTACTGCATCTTTTGGATGATCATATGTCAATGATTGCCTTGTTGGCCCAAGGGGCCTAACAGATAAGAAGAACATCACTTTAACTTGGTTAAGGATTCACGTCGGGTTCACCATTTTTGTTTCGCACGGAATCCGGGGATGACCTCCTGGAAGGGAGATTCAAACGTTCCGATCGGTTTCTAACGGGTTTGTTCGTAGAACCGGAAACATCCAATGATTCCACATCCGTTTGGACCTACTTTCCAAAGGCAGGCGCTCATTAGTTTGTGGAATAATGAGGCTTAGGAATTTGCATTGGTCGAGAGGATGGGAGGTCGGACTCATCACACCTTTTTGAGGGGAATTATTGTCTACTCCGGGACTCTCTTTATAGATTTAAGTTATGTTCGTGAATCCTTATTACATTACCAAGTATAAAATGTGCTTTCCTTTAGTTTTAACAATCAATGATTAAATATGCAAGAAATTTAGAGAATCTTTTATATGTATTCGAGGTTCTTCATCAATAGAGAATCATCTATATTTGTTTAGAGATTCTTGGTCAATGGTATCCTTCAAAACATTCATATAAAAGTCTCTTGGTCATTTATGATGACCAGGCTGGTTTTAAAGCCACTCAGTGGGGCACTTGAAGTTTAATGTCATTCAGAAGGACAGAGATTATTTCAAAGTTGGGATCGAACCCATAAATGGGCTACCTACGTATCCTTTCTTTTGGAAAAGGAATCAGAACCCACGTAGTTCGAGAAATGGGGTATGATGTTTATGATTGATGGCTCAAAGATGAATGTCATAATTACTTTTACACTCTAAGCTCACGTGATTCATGCTCGGTGTGAGAAACAAGAGGTATTGGTAAAATTTAGACAATTGTGCCATAAAAGATGCAATCATAAGATTTTGTTTGGGGCTTATGTATGGATGACTGCCCAGATAGATGAAGGTTTAGGATTTACTTTTTAGGGAGAAAATCCATGAACAGGGTCCATAAAGTTATATGTGCTTCATGGAGATTTGAATACTCTAATCTTGGGGCTTACTCCTAAGGAGGATGCCTAAGTTAGGAGGGGAATTATGATTGGGTTTTACTCCTGAAAAGGAAACCCAAATCAAAGGTAAATTATGACTGGTTAAGAGAATTTTTAGGGGACTTGGGGCTTACTCTTGAAAAGGAAACCCAAGGTTATGACTGGGACTTACTCCTAAAAAAGGAGGCCCAGGTTAGGGATTATGGTTTGGGGCTTACTCCTGAGGAGGATGCCCAAGATTAAAGGACTTGATTGGGGCTTACTCCTGAGGAGGATGCCCAAGATTGGGAACTTTAAGGATTTGGGGCTTACTCCTGTAGAGGATGCCCAAATTAAAGGGATTTATAACTGGGGATTATTCCTGAAAAGGAAACCCAAGGTTAAGGGGGATTCTCTCATCTTAAAGAATGAGGTTGAATGAATGAACTCTCAATCTTTGGTGACATAAAGATGTTTAAATCACTAGGTTTTGAGAGATATTTCACAGAATTCCTTTCAGACAAGGATGTCAAATCAAGAAATCATGCCATAAATGGCTTTGAAGAGTATCTTGAAGACTGAATCTTGAATAGGAAAGGTGAAATGGCTTAAGAGGGATGAAATGGGCAAGAAAGGAACCCAAAAAGGTAGGGGCGCGTAAGTCTTGAAAGGCACGCAAGTCCAGCGGCAGCGCGCAAGTTTGGGTCGCGCAAGTATACTTGCGTGACATGAGGGGTACTTGCGCGATTTTCAATCAGAATTGAAATACTTGAGCGACTCTTGATAAAAACCTTTAGAATCCCCTTGAGGTTCTTCCAGAAAAGGGACGCGCAAGTTATATTGAAGGAATTAAGTCGGCGCGCAAGTGTTTGATAAGTTTCAACACTTAGGCCTTCCTTCTTCTCTTTAGATCTTCCGTTCTAGGTAAGAAATTACCTTAGAAGTGTTCCGGAAGCTTTGAGAAGAGACTTGGGCGTCGGGAGTTTCAATCCGAGTTTCTGAAAAAAGATCCTCCTGAATGGGGGGCCCATAGAGTCTATTTATAGGCAAAAGAAGACCCCGGGCGGTTACTGGGCGGTTACCAGGCGGTTACCACATATGTCGCGCAAGTCCCTTGCACGGCCATGAGGAGTCGCGCAAGTATTGAGTCGGCGCGCAAGTGTACTTGTGCGACCGAGAGGGAACTTGCGCGACCTATGGGCAATGTTCTCCTTGTTCATCCCTTTGTCGATTTTTGATGTTTCTTCAAAGGATGAATCACATTTGAGCTCAGATATTCCCTTTTCCGATCTTTAGATTCTGTGACGAAAGGAGCGTCAACAGTGAGGCACTGAGAGACAAACTCATCCAATTCTTTCTTCATTCTTGGCCACCAATGCTGATATTGTAGGTCCTATTACATCTTTTCCACTCTTGGATATACCGCTAGAGGATACATATGGAACCCCCTCAACACGTCTTTTAAAGCGCCACTGATACCATAGTACGCCCTCTGAGGAGGAGGATGTGCTCCCCGCCTTTAGAAAATCCATTAGGTTTTTGTCCTATGGATATTGGAGTTTGTCGATCCTCACAATCAGTGTCTCCATGTTGCACCTCTATGACTCGCTGAATGAGTGGGGGAGTGACTAACAGAGACTGAAGGTAAGATGCTCCATCTCGATCAATGTAGGATATTCGTGAAGCGGTTAGCTGCTCCATCACCTCACTCAGAAACTGTATACCAAATCTCATATTGATTGCATCTACTACTACGTTCCCCTTTCTAGGAGTATAGACTGTATCGAAGTCATTGTCCTAGATAAACTCAATAAAATGTTGTTGTCTCATTGTCAAGCCCTTATGAGAAAATATATTCCTAAGACTCTTGTGATTAGAGTAGACTGTAAAATGATCGCCCATCAAGTAATGTCACTGCATATTCAAGGTGAAGACCGCTACTACCAACTCGAGGTCAAGGGTAGCATAGTTTAGCTGATGCAGCCTTACCTGTCGAGAACCATAAGAGATCCATACTCAATGCTGCATTTGGACACATCCAAGCCCGGACCCTAATGCATCTCAGTAGAATACATACCCAACGCCCTCCTCTAGTAGCATCAATATGGGGTCACTCATCAGTCTCTCCCTCAGCTCATGGAAACTCCATTGGAATCTCTACCCCCACACAAGGGTTTCCCCTTCTTCGTCAACGCTGATAAGTGTTTCGCAACTCGGGAAAAGACAGGAACAAACCTCTTGTAAAAACCAGCCAAACCTAGGAAACTCCGCACTTCTATCACACTGTTGTGTGGCTCCCAAGCAAGAAAAACCTTGATCTTCATTAGATCCATCACAAATCTATCCTTTGAGATGATGTGTCCCAGGAAGTGAACCTCCCGGAATCCAAACTGGAACTTTGCGAGCTTACCATAAAGCTGGTGCTCTCCGAGTGTGTCTAGAACTATCTGCATATGATACACATGCTCCTCTTCTATAGTTGAATAAATCAAGATGTCATTGATGAATACTACCACAAAGCAGCAAAGGCATGGCTGGAAGATTCAGTTCATGAGTCCCATGAACACTGCTGGGGTGTTGGTCAAGCCTAATGGCTTAAAAAAGAACTCATAATGGCCATACCGACATCTGAAGGTTGTCTTCTTCACATCCTCATCTGGTAACAAGAGCCAGTGATAGCCTGATCTGAGGCCTATCTTTGAAAACCATCATGATCCCCTAATCTGATAAAAAAGATCATCAATTCTTTGTAGTGGGTACTTGTTCTTCATGGTCACCTAGTTCAAGCAATGATAGTCCACACAAAGTCTCAAACTACCATCAGCCTTCTTAGAGAACAAAATCGAGGCTGACCAAGGAGAAAACCAGGGCCTAATGAACCCCTAGCTCTAGAAGACCTCTAGCTATTCTTACAACTCTTGAAGCTCTGCCAGAGACATTCGATATATTAGTTTTTATATTAGTGAAATCCTAAGATACAAGTCGATATGAAAGTCCAACTCTCTGGGATGAGGTAGACCCAGAACATCATCATGGAAAACATCAGCATACTGGTCCAACACTATAGGATAGCTCGGACTCTCAACAACAACCACTCCGAGGGTAAGCCTATCCAACTGATTTTTGATCATCTACACCCTCCTCCGGGTAAGTACTTCATGTGTTGTAAAGGTTCCCTTCTCTCCAGTGAAAGAAAAACATGGTCCCATTCTCAAAGACACACCACACTTTGCGCCTAATACATTCTATCTGTGCATGGACTATAGATAACTAGTCCATCCCCAAGATGATGTCATAAGGCCTTGACACAGCTACTAAAAGATCCTAGCCAAAGCTCTCACCTCCTAGAGTAAGATCACACTTCTAGATCTAGTGCGTAATTGTCAAATCCTCTCCCGTATGAGTCTCTAGCAGTAAGGATTGAGCCAACAACTCCATTGGAATCTTCGAGCTCCGAACGAGGGGCATGGAAATAAAAAAGTAACTAGAACCTATGTATTTAAGTACTGCATCTTAGGTGGAGTAGAGATAGATCATACGTCATATCATCTCTAGAGTTCTGTGGTCATAGGCCTCTACTACCTGGAGTTGAGCTCGTCCGTGTCCACCTACTCTCTTTGGTCGGGGGTGGACCATCTAGTGTTGGTGGTGATAGATTCTTGAATCGCCACCCAGAGCCTACAACATGGTTAGATCCTCTACAATGTCTGCATGTTGCATGTATACCTCCTTGATCGAATCTTCTCCTCTACCCAGGCGGTCTGTCTATCGTTAGCTGGTCATCCATATGACGGGTTGGGCAGTTGCAGTCCATGTGACCTGGCCCATTGCACAAGTAACACTGCCTTCTCCTCGCATGTCATGCTATGTCTTGAGAACCCCACAAAATTGACCATGTATCCAACGGTCGTCCACCTATAGGTATGGTCCTCTTGAACCTTTTCTTCATCTGTCTACTGCCAGCTGCATATGACTCTTCAACGTGACGTCTGGTGGTGGGTCTCATTGTCATTAACTGCTCAGCAAGGAGACTCTCTACTAAGTATTCTCACTCGAACACCCTTTCCTACATCTGGATGATGAGAGAAATCATCAAAGATCTAATCTCCCATCTGAGTCCCTGCTTGAATGCCCAGTACCTGAATAATGGGTCCCGCACCATGTTAGTGGAGTAGCGTGAGAGCTCAGTGAACCTCACTAAATACTAAGCCACGATCACGATGCCCAACTGCAAGTGGAGAAGCTCTTGTATATGCACTAAGTGTATGGTCTCTGAGATTAAATCTTCCCTAAAAAGGCTCTCTATGTCCAACCAAATGTGAGTTGCCTCATCATGAACCTGGAGCATCAAGCTCCACTATCTTCCTGCTGATGCCTGAAGAAGACTAGCAGCAAGGATCACTATGAGATTATTTGGTGTCCATATTAGTCAGAAAACTTTAACCATAGACTCCAGCCAGTCCTTCTCTACCTGTCGATCTTTCTCTCCCTAGAACCACCGTGTCCTATAGTGCTGAAACTAATGAAATGCGCTCATTTGGTGTGCACCCTATGCCGTTGGGGCTGGTGGCATCGGCTAACCAATAGGTAGGGGTGCTACTGGTACACCACTTGATGGTAAAACTACTGAGAGGGGTCCCTGCACCGAAGGCTCATCGCTTGGTGGTCTGTCATCACGTACTCTACCTAGGACCCTGGATGGCTATCTGCATCGTGGCATACTAAAAAAAACAGGTGTTCTATGGTAAATAAGTTATACCTAGTGAGCTGACTCATAGTGATCACAGAGGAAACATTTCAAAAACACACACGCAATCAATGTTTTCGTGCACTGAGTCAGAAATCAGAAGTCTGGGTCCTTGTGTACGGATACATAGACTACCCACCAACACTGGATTCCCAAAACTAAAAACCAGACTCATCACACATAACACTATTTCCACACAGAAAAGATCAGAGTCCTAGTTCTTTAGTAGAGTTCACACATCTTATTCCAATTTTTCACGACCCGTCATTCAGTGCCCATGTCGTGACTACCCCATGCTCACCTTCCATAGGCCAGGGGATGGTGACTAGAATTGGAAATTCATGTCCTTAAAACCAAGAAGGCATTTTCTTTTTAATCTAAAAACTCACACAATCGAAGCACACAACAAGATACAAGCACAATGTAATCAATATGGTAAATAGAGTGAGTACAGTACGTAATGAGGCTTGAATAAAAGCCCAACTGGAAAGTACAAGTAATACTGAAGATATCTCCTTTGAACACCCACCAAGGATCCAACCCGAAGGGTAGGTATAGCTATTGAACGGTCGTCTCAGTGGTATGCCTCATCTATGGTCCACCTCTGAGTAGCCGCCAGTCCTTGTACCCTCAACCTCGAACAACACTGCCTGTATTCTACAAAAGACTCATCATGGTGAAGGCGTAGCCCATGCATTGTTGAGTATAATGATAATTAGTAGGGACCCTAAAACCCCCGAAGGTCTCCCAGAATACACAAAGGATAAACCACAAAGCAAGACCACAATTACAAGCATGAATCCATAGTCATACCTACTTAGGTATATTCCCATACATATACCTATGTTTTCTAGTACACCCATCACGTTCATGAGGAAACACAAGGCCCAAATCTCTAGCCAATATCACAACTATTCCACGAATAAAAGAATACAATGAAGGTAACACCACAAAGGTATGTACCACAAAGGTAACACCATACAGATGAATACCACGAAGCTAAATACCACAAAGGTAATTCCACCCAGTAGAATACCATGAAGGTAAGTACCATAAAGGTAACGACACACAATAGAATACCATGAAGGTAAATACCACAAAGGTAACACTCAACTCACATTAAGTATAACTTAAGTACAGAAGTATCAATGATTATTTATATTTCTAGATCATCTTACTTCGTTGAGAAGATCTGTTGTTGAACCACACAGGATCGAAGATGACCACATAGGATCCAAATATTACCAACACTGGATCATAATATGACCCACATAGGATCTGTAGATGACCCACATAGGATTGGTAGAAGCAAACTCACCCATGATCTGAAGATGAACCACACAGGATCTGGATATTCTTCAACTACAGCCATCCACAGGGTTCCCGCACTAATAATGCTTAATTCTGAGTGGTTGTGCTTCTCAGGAAATAATTCGATACATAAACCTCTATAAAGTCACATGAAAACATATCACCAAGTTTCATCACACCAATAGGGTCCCAACGTGACTGACAGCGTGTTAATTGGACGCTTGGTCTTAATGTTATTAGTGTTTCTGTTCTAAGGTCCTAGTTAGATTTGGGTTCGATCCAATCCATCTATGCTCCATCATAATCCAAAACCCAATTGGATTATAAAACTATGACCACCACTATCCAAGGATACCAGCGCCATAGACGGTTCGTCAAACAAACACTCGGTTCTCAAGATATGGCCAAAAATGAGAATCTGGGTCCAGATGGACCTGGGTTCGGTCCGACCTGGTCGGACCGACCCTATCTGGGTCCATCCAAGATAGGCTAGGACGTGGTGGGACTAGCCCACTAGACCGAGGCCAAGCCTGACCCATAAATTGGGTGGCCCAACCTGCTAGGTGTGGCCCGCTTTGAATGCCCCGCTCAGCTGGGTGCTGTTTGTTGTGGTGAGGCCCGCCCTAGGCACTAACTGGGAGGAGGTTCCCCCTGAATTCTGAATGATCCCCCAGACCGTTTGGTTCTAGCCAACCCAGAAACATCATGTGGCACCGCCTACTAGCATGTGGGACCCGCTGAAGTAGACCCACTCGGCATGACACAGCTGGCCGAATGTCCGACCAGCTCCCCCTTTCAACGGTGTTGTCGTGCGCCGTTTCTCCCTCCACGGTCGGTCGGGTGTCGGCCGCCCTCTGGGTGTGCCACCGTTGCTCGACTGCCACAACCTCCTCCTCCTATACTGGCGGCACGGATGTGTACCACCCTTCTTCGTTATGGACGTCTAGTGTACCAGCCGCCACCCTCTTCCTCGGGCCACCGTAGCTTCATTCTCATCCCGAAAAATGTGATGATCATATATTCATGATCATCAGGTTGCAATCTCTGCATCTATATTTTGTGCTCAAAAAAACATTTTTTTAGCATGATTAATTATTTGGAATCAAATAATGCATGAAAAATGTGCGAAGGATGAATATAAAATATCATGGTATATGCGTGGATCGATGGCCATGTTTGATTGGCCATCATGGTTGAGAATCAAGAATATGAAGAATCGACAAATAGATATTTATCATACCTCAAAATAAACCCCCTACATCAATCTTCCATTGGAGGTAGCATGAGGAGGAAGATGATGCATCATTGCTTCTTGAACGTTGGTTACTAATTCCTCATTCAGAGGTGATTCTTTGTTAGAGGATCTTCTTCATTGGAGAAATATCTTCCTTCAAGAGTTCTCCACCAAATTGTTTTACTAACAATTTATCCCCAATCCATGAGAGGTGAGGATCCCCTCTCATTTTAGTTAAGTTAAGTTATTGATCAATTAATGCTGGCTCTTCAATTGGGGGGTTCTATGATTTAAAATGGTTATGGTGGTCCCCACCAACAAAATTAAAATGAGAGGTTTCTAGAAATAAAATAAAAGTTATTTATTATATATTTTTCAATTCTACCATGAAAAACTGAAAATCCAACATCCACCCTCGACCTACATCATTCGAGGTAAAGGTATCCTTAAGTGAATATTGGTGCTTTGAGTTCAAGGGTGTCCTTGGAATTCAATTCAAATAACCGGTTAAAAAGTTAAAAAACACTATTCACGTATTTACTAATCATACCAAAAAAAATCTCAGAAATTCATTCTGGGCACACATGGCCTCGAAATCACGTGCCATCAATTTTCACAGACTCATAATAATTCCATATAATAAAAAAATATACATGGAAAAGTCTAGGTCTTTACATGGCTAGAAACACACCATGTAACGACACACATCTAGGTAAATGAAGATGTTTATGATCACATGGGAAGGTCCCGGGTGGCTGAGATACACCGTGTAGTACCCTTAAATATTGTTTATTACTACATGTCGAGTGTTTTGTTTTCTAGTGAGGACTTGTCTAGGAAAAGGATAAGTTCTACATACCACATGGATCCCCTTACAAACGGTGCACTTCTTTCTTAGGGATCTTATACCTTTCACATCTCCTTTGTTTTGACTCAGATTTTGGCTTGATATTAGCTTTTCCTAATTATTTTTCTACATAGAACACAATGGAATAATTAGTACTGGATTTTGAGATATTGTGTGAGATTTTTTTAGAATTATTCTTTTTTAGGCAGTATATGACAATATCAATGATCAGGAAGGATCATCAGAGAGTGGTCAGGGTTGGTAATCCCCCTATCATACTAAGGTGTGGGTACCACATACACCTATATCGACTAAGTGGTAACCCATAAATGACTAGGATGTGAGCCCTATATCTTCTGGTTGGTTTAGTCTGGTGAACTAGGGCATGGGTTCTATATCTACAGGGTGGTGCCCCCTGATGGACTAGGGAACAAGTAATCAATCTACTAAGAAGTACACCCTTACGGACTGGGGAGTGAGTCTTCTATAATCTGATTGGTACTGCCCTAAAATACTAGTGCATGGGTTTCTATCTATTGAGTGGTAACCCCTGATAGATAATGGTGAGGGACCTCTATCTACTGGGTGGTACCCCCTAAAGGACTATGGAAAGATTCCTTTACATGGATATTATTCCCCCTAAACTATATGACACAAGGGAAATGTGTCAGATCTCCAAATAGTTACTTCTACAGATAAACACATGAGATGAAGGGAATCAATGATGTACCTTTTGAAGTATTGGAGAAATATTTCCTAAGATAGGTATAGTGAGTTGGATATCCCCTTTATCCCTCAATTTGGTGTTCTTTTTTTGGAATACATATCTTCTGTTGTTGGGATTAATTTTCCCTATTGGTTTGGGGTTGAGATGACTATTTCAATCCTGTCTCTTATTTCTCAATATTTGTTTTTCATGGAATACTACTAGGTATGTATATACTCCCCACTATATATACTTTTCTCATGTGATTCATGTCCTAATAAAATGATGTCTAGGTCGACTTTGATTTTAGAGGAGCATAGGGATACCAGGGTACATTTGACCGGGTATGATGGTCGAAGAATGGATAATAAGATCCAAGTTCTCTCATCATTTTTTTCCAATTATTTCTAGGTTGGGACATTTTTTAGGTGGGTGTGTATTATTTCGTTTACTGTTAATATTATAATATCACACTCATTCGTATTCCCTAGAGGTTATTACATGCATGATTTTTACTCTAGATGTTACAACCTTTTTATTACTCTACACTTTTGTATGGATATGGTTTGGTGTATTCGTACATGTACATTAGGAAAAGGAATCCCATATTAGTTATTTATTTCATATTCTATTCAATATCCCAAGGTCAATGGAGGTGGGCTTGGGGTAGTTGCAACTCAAACATCCATCGGCTAAGTTGCCCCTAGTGGGTCGAGTAATGAAATATTTGTATTAATGGTAGTTCAATATTGGGATGGTGTTTAGAATTTTACCACATATAAGGATTGGTTGGGAATATAGGGGCAACACTATCAATGTTTCTTAGGTAAGGATTTCAAGCTAGGAAACCCTATGTTAGAGTGGGAGATGATATATCCATTCAACAAGACTCTAAGTAATTTCTTCTCAACCTAGAATACTAATAAATTAATTGTTGGAAAAAATGGATCATGAATCATATAGGATTGAGTCATTTAACTGTCCTTCTTGATTCATATCACCATATGTATATTCTAATTTGGTTGTGGTACTTATTGATTAAATTTTCCGGATTCCAGCATGAATAAAACCACCAAGGTTACCAATTCTGGATCATGATGACGATCTGATGGGTGATCAGGCATCAATTCATGGGTCATCATTTGAGATATCTCCTTTAGGTGGGTAGATAGTATCACCCCTTCTTATCAAGTATAGGATTATACCAGCATATTGGGTTGAGGAAGTGTGCAGTAATATCACACTCTACAAGTTCTAATGACATAGGCTACTAAGGTTCCATGGTTCGAATGATCCACAGGAATCAAAGGATTGACTTGATTCAGTAGTATGAAATTTCAAGGTTGTAAAAACCCAAATGATCGAATGGTTGTGATAATATCCAGTCTTTTCCAAGAAGTAATGAGGCATTTATTGATTTTAGTCATGAAAGGACATGATGAGATGGAAGTCTCATGGTCTCAATTTCCTCACAGTTATTTCATGAGGAGTAATAATCATTGTGCTTGTGATAAATTAATATTCAAGAGATTTTGGATATGTAGTAGGGAGGGATGATAATATTTGAGTATTATCTGAGGTATACTAACCTTATGTGGTACTCCCTCGAAAAGATATGAGATTGTTACTTTTGGGAATGGAAATTTGAGTAGGGTCTATGGAGACAAATTTGAGCCAATATGGTATCCCTATGAATTACAACATATGATGGAATGTTAGAGAGGGAACTAGTTATGGAGAGAATCATCTCTAATATATGACAGGTAGTTAGATCTTAGAGTGGCATTTATTAGGTTGAGTCATCTACAATAGATAGAAGGTACCAGTCAACAATGTATTGGAATAGGAGACCTCCTCATGTCCAGACACAGGAATGTGTTCATGTAGATCCGGGATATTGTGGAGGACCATGTTATCCCATATAATGGAAGTGTTATGCATGTTATAGGAAAGTCCACATGACATGTGATTTCATGACTCAACATACTAAAAAGGGCAGCCAAATAGTGGATGGACCATCAAAAAAGAGGAAAAACCGTGATTGTGGATCTCCCAAGCGAGGTCAGGGCAACCCCCGGGGAGGTGGTGCAAGAAGGGGAGTAGGTGGGGCTCTTGGAGGAGGATCTTCTAGTGGGGGGAGACATTCTAAGCTACTCCCACCACCACTAGGATACCTATGTCAGAATTTGGGAGCTAGTAGTCGAGGTTGTGGGTAACTGTGGGATATGGGGTTTTATGATCTGACAACTAATGAGATAATTATTGGTATGATATATATTTATTATACTCTTTCTTAAGTACTTCTAGATATAGGTGTGATTTATTCCTTCATAACCAAAATTTTCATTCGAGATCTATAATTACCTGTTGAAATTTTAGTCCAACAACTTTTCCTTGGTGTTGCTTTAGGTAATGCTTCTTCAGTATCATTTATCATCCAGAAGTGTGAGTTATCACTTGGTAGAATATGTATCTCACTAGAACTCTTGTTCATCAAGATGAGACCATATGATTTCATCATGGGTATATACTGGTTGACCATTGTCCGAGCCCAGATCAACTATCACCATAGTTGATTCATATGCCATTAGACTAGTGGGATGATATTCTTCTTTGTGGATAAGAGAGATATTATGGTAGATCGAGTGAGGCTTATGAGAAAAAAGATGCAACCCATCACCCATTAGTTGGAAATTTTATGCCTTTGCATTTCAGGATATTCAAGAATCTATATTCCTTCATTCATGGAGGATTATATGGACATATTTTCAAAGGACATTATAGGTCAACCTATAAGGTAGGACATGGAGTTTTTTTATTTACTTACACCTTGAGAATAATTTTACTTCTTCTAAGGAATATCATATGGCCCATAAAAAGCTTCAGCAGATAAGGTTGTAGTCGGAGGACCTTTGAGAGAAGGTTTTTATTAGACCTGTTATGTCTCACTATGAAGCATTGATATTTTTTTGTGTGAAAATGTTGGATAGTAGCATAGGGATTTGAGATTATTATCATCACCAAAACTAGGAAATAATAAATAAAAAGTAACCATTTCAAAGTATTTGGGACAAATTTGATCAATTGTGAGGTTTGATATGGTTCTCGAAGTTCGATATCAAATCGGGCAACCACTAGTTGGGAGATTTTCTGGAATATATTTTGAAGTTGGTATTCTGATGTTTTTACAGACACTATTAATTCCTAGTGATGGCTTTTAGTGTGAATAATTTCCCCACTATGTTTACGGATTTGATGAACTAGATCTTCTTTCCATACTTGTACTAATTTGTAGCTATCCTCATTGATGTATATAATTTATGTTATAGGACGAACATGAAGAGCACTTGAGGATGGTCCTAGACTTAATTTATGAGCCCCATCATTATGTTAAGATATTGATGTTCCATTTCTAGATTCATGAGTTTCACTTTCTGGGGAATTTCATTTCATAGAATAGATTAGTTGAGGACCTAAAAGATATTGATATAGTGCTTCCTTAGGATCCACCTAAGTGTGTAAGAGGGGTAGATTTTTCTTTTCGTAATTGTATAATAAATTAGGTTCATGGAGGAATTTTCTAGGGTTATATCCCCTTTGACCACCCTATAATGTAAAGGTAATCCATTTACCTAGACAGAACAATGTTAGGTAGCCATTGAATATATGAGGTTGAGGGTGATGAGTTCTCCTAATTTGAGACTACGAGAAAATGATGTGGAGTACGTAGTGTATTATGTTTTCTCTAGATCTAGGATCAATATTTTTTTAATGTAGAGGTAGTTATTGATCTCATATTGCTTGAGGAATTTGAGACCATATGAGTAGAACTATGAAAATCATGACCTATATTTGGAAATGGTGGCATTTTCACATAGGATATAGAGACATTATCTTCTAGGAGTTATCTTTTTTTGTTTAATCAAGCCATCCGAGTCTCATATATGTATTTAAATAGAGATATATAAACTTGAGATATAGGAAATGGTTGGAATATCTATAGGTATATGACTTTAAGATAATATATACTTCCAGTAAGGTCAATGTGGTTGAAGATTCCCTTAGTATGATATCATGTTCTCATCTGTTGGAGGATTCATCTGAGTAGTTAGTTTCCTTTCTGTAATCCTTGGAAGAGGATATAGGTTCTGCATATCTTTATTCGGTGGTGGAAACTTCTTCTCTTCACCAGTATGTGAGGGAGGCTCAATTAAGAAACATCACTTATGAGATCATACATGACCAAATATCCTTAGAAGATTTACTAGATGGATTCTCTAAAGTAGGGAATCACGTTATCAATTTCTTGGGACAGATGATGCTACCAGTCATGTTGGGAGAGGAGGTGATGAGGTAGTTTCAAACTTCACATTTGGTTGTACATCCCACTGTAGGGAATATGTACAAGGACATTAAATGGAAATTATAGTGGGATAACATGAGGAAGAGCATTACCAAGTACATATCATGGTGTCTCTCTTTCTAGTAGGTAAAGGATAAGAACAAGGTTTCAGAAGCTTTATTATATCCTCCAAATATCTCAGAGTGTAAATGGGATGACACATCCATAAAAATTGTTGCAGGGATTCAACAGACAATGATAAACCACAATTCCCTCAAGATGATAGTTTAATGAATTATGAAGTTAGCACACTTCCTTACTTTCATGGTACAGATATTGGTGGATATTTTGGGGAAATTTTATATGTATGAGATCATAATAATTCATGGGGTGACCTCAAAAATTATATTTGGTCATGATGTGTGGTTCATGTAACGATTATATAAAGGCCTGCAAGAGGAATTTGAGAACTAGTTGAGGATGAGTACATAATTTCAACCCCATAAAGATGGGTAGACTGAGCACATAATCCTAATGTTGGAGGATATGTTAAGAGATTTCATGTAGCATTTGGTTGGAGGTGGTAGGATCAATTAACATGATGGAGTTTTCTTAAAATAATATCTATCACTATATTATATGCCTGAAACCTTTTGAGGCCTTGTACGGGAGACCCTGCATGTCACCCTTATGTTGGACTCAGATTGGTGAGGCATCTCTTTTTGGGCTAGATATAATAATGGTGATGACCGATAAGGTCCATGTGATATGATAATGGGTGATTATAGCTTATATTAGTAAAAAATCATATGTAAATCAAGGATGTAGGCCCTTGGAGTTATATCAGGGAGACCATGTTTTCAGGAGAGTCTCACTAGGGCAAGGATTATAGAGATTCTTCGGGGGAAGAAATTTATACATGTGTTCATTATCCAATTTGAGATCTTGCAGAAGGTTGGTGATGTTTCTTACCACCTCTACATACCGCAACAATTGGAGTAAGAGCATGATGTCTTCCATGTATCCCAGATGAAGATATACATGCATGATCCTCTGCATTTAATTGAATGGGGAGAGCGAGACAGTGAGAACCGAAATAATTTTTTAAAGCACCCTATACTAATTGAGGATCAGTGGGAAAGGATCCGATGTGGATGGAATATTCCCTTGGTTGATGTCTTGTGGCAGTATGGAAGCATGTAAGATATCTCCTAGGAGCAGGAGAGCCAGAAGTGAGCATAACATTCCTATCTTTTTTCTTATTCTGTGCTATTTTAGGATGAAAATATTGAAGGATAGAATAATTTAGAGTATCTTTTTTCCTAGTAATTCTTTTAAATGTATCAAGAAATATTTTTTAAGCCAGACACTGAGATGGCGTATGATTCTAAGGCCCGATGATCTAAGAAATAATTTTATAAAAATATTAAATATTTTTTATATCACATGCACTCATTTTTTAGAAAAAATGGGAAATATATTAAATGGAGTCTCATATTGATAATATGCGACCATAGTTGAATTCGGAGAGTAGGTTTTACCTTATGCATGACCTAATGTTGGTTGGCACCAAATGTTCGGATATGGAATTCATTGGCGAGTACATTAAGTTAATTAATTAATGTAATTATTTGATTAATTTAGTTAATACCCAAAATCTAATTACCTCAATAAGTATACTATTATGGTGAATCTCTAGGATTATGTGCATAATCTTGGTATCCTTGAGTGTATTTTCATCCAACATTCTTTGAATGATTGATATTGAGTAACGCTCGATGATCAGATCAAGGAGAATCAATAGGTACTGAATGCAGTGGATATACCCGATCATAAAAGATCGTGTCATTCAAAAACAATCGATTTATAATAAAGGAATGGAATTCATTTTTTGGATTTCTGTTTTTTTTTTTGAATTAAATAATCATGGATTAATTAACTGATTTGATTTATTCCTTTTTCTAACCTTAAAATGAGCCCTACAAAATGTTAATTCTTTATTTTATCCACATAAACCCATTAATGCATTTTTATCACCCCATTTATGTGATCATTGAAGAGGAATGATTTCATAATTAAGGAGTAACTTCTTTCTTGTGCCTTTCCCCTCTCCATTCATCACATTCTTTACCGTTGTCCAATGAGGTCATGATTCGACTTTTTTGGGCATGTGTGAGCATGATCGAACCCCCAGATTTTTTGTAGTAGAACAAATGAAACACAAGTTGATGGATTAAAAATGGATCGAGGTATTATGTTGGAATGTGGGTGATTCAACCAAGAATTAGGGATATGGTGTGGTAGTGGGAGGCACCACAAGCAATAGGCACTATGAGGGCTTCATACAGGAGAACCGATTTTGATTTTTGGACAAAGGAGTGCTGGAATTGACGTCTAAAGGTGTTTTCCACTGAATTTAGGTGGTAAAACGGATGGAATAATGGTGGTAATTATAGATCCTGAAACATCATGGGGATTTCAATGGTTTTTATGAAAACCCCTACTACACGACATGTATTCTAGAATAACAAATTCCATGTAGTTTGCTAGTTACGAAAACTGTTTTTTTGGGTGAATTTAATATCAAAAATTGTGTGGGACACCCAACACACCCTACGACTCAGTTCTAGAAGCTCGTCAAGTACTTTGGTAGTACATGGACATGAACACGATCAGGCACACAACATGAACTAGAACACGACTAGGTACACGAATGCAGCTAGGATCACATAGCAGGCCCTAGGTGGATGAGAGACATCATTTAGTAACCAACCATATCATGTAGTACTACATGGCAAGTGAGCCGGGTATTGGTATGGACACAACTATCCAGAAGATCAGGGCCACAAATCATTTTTACCCCCTTATACACTATGTACTTATTTACTGATAATATTTTACCTATTTTATCTCCTTCATCATGACTTTTATTTTGGCTTGTGAGTATCTTATCCTAGTTCTTTCCATGTATAAGGCAATGATTTTCTTTGTAGTATCTTTTGACATATGATGCGAGATGTTCTATGTGTGATTCTTCCTTAGGTGGTGATCAACTAAATAAGTGATCGACAAGGATCATTAAAAAGAGGTCATGGATGGTAATCCCCCTTTTATATCTGGGCATGGGTCCCTATACACCTTTTTCTATTGAGTGGAACCTCGCATGATAGACTAAGGCACAAATCCTCTATCTTCGATGTGGTACCCCATGTTAGACTAGGGCGTGGTTCCTCTATCTATTTAGTGGTACACACCTGACAAGATAGGTATCAGGTCCTATTTCTACTAAGTGGAAACCCCTAATGAACTAGGGCATGTATCCTCTATATACATAGTGGTACCACCCGATGGACTTGGGCATGGGTCCTCTATCTACTAAGTGGTACCCCTCTAGAAAAACTAGGGAGTCAGTCACCTATCTATTGTATGGTAACCCCTACAAATATAGGTTGTAGGTCATCTAATTAGAGACTGTTCTCCCTTGACTATTCCTCCCAGTTTTGAGGTGTGGGTCCTCCTCACTATTACTTATACGAAAAGACACATGAGATGTGGGTCATCGATGATGGAGCATTGGAACTATTGGAAAACTCTTTTCTAAGCTAGGGGATGTGAGATGGACATCATTTTTCTTTATCCTGTGGGTTTATTTTATGGGTATATATATATATATTGTTTGTGGGATTTGTTTTCTCTCTTGTTTGGGGATGAGCTGATTATTTATAAAGTGTCTCATATTTCTCCCTCTTCAATTTTCAGGGTGCCCGACTAGGTATGTATATACCCACACCTAATTTTTTTTCCCACACTTATCATGTCTTATGAAGATTATGGATGTGCTGACAGTGATTTCAGAGGTGCATAGGGATACCTGGGTGCATTTGATCCCATAAGGTTGTTGGGGATTAGAGAACTGGAGTTAGGAGATCTCAGTAATTATTTTCTAGTTGTTGTTATGTTTGTATATCCTTTCAAATTAGTCATGGATTTTTCCATTTAATTTTCGAATTTCACCGTCGTACCCTTTTTTATTCCCTTGAGATTATTATGCACATGGTTTTTACTCTAGATGTTACAGTCTCTTTATTACTCTGTACTTCTGTATTGAAATGGATGGGTGTGTGTGTACAATTTCATTAAGAAAAGGTTTTCTATATTATTTATGTATTTATATTGTTTTTTGAGAGCCTATAACCTATGGAAGAGGGTTCTAGGTAGTTTTTGTTCAAACTTCCACCAGTTATGTGGGATATAGTGGTTCGGGTCATGACACGGTAACTCCAATGGGGTTTATGGCCTTCAATTTTTAACTATCAGTTCTTCTACCTCTTAACATACCTGAAAAATGTAAACTTTTCTAAAATCACCTACAAAATCTCTAACCATAAATAAAAGCACATAATAATTCTTCCTTAATCATCAGATTCTATGATCATGCCCCAAAAGGAAAATGAACCCCCATTTGAAATAAAAAATTAAAATAATCCCACAGATTAATCATTCAAATATCAAAATTTAATTCATAATATGTCATTAATACATATGATTGGTAAATAGTAAACTAGATACCATTTGTTATCCCAAGTTCAATGCTCATCCACCACCACCACATGATGATATTTTTCTTGATGTTCTAGGTCCCATGGATATATAAATTGTGTTTTGGACTATATTGTTTCATGATCCATTAAAAATTTCTCAGGTTGATCTCACTCAATGATTATATTCTTAACACTAGTATAAATTTCAAGGTAACAAAATCTAGAAAACCTTAAGTTAGTGAATAAGGTATGGAGATGAGGCAACCACTAACCCACCTCATTCAATGGGGTTTGGGTGATCAGATTCCAAATACTTCAAAACACTATTTTTTACTTCACCTAATAAAGCATGATAGTCTATGGACAAAAATTAAAATCCTTCACAAGAACAAGGTGACATTCATGGACTGGATTACTATGGGAGAATAAAATTTCAGAATTCCCTAAAGAAGTTGATATTTGAATAGATAGAGGAAAATCATTAACATACTCTATTGGTTCAAAATCTTATGATGATGGAAAAAAATTCATTCATTTTCCTCTTGGTCAGCCATAGCTGTATTATTGCATCCAATGACAGTGTTATATTTAAAGTAAAAAATTATAAATGGAGGAAATTAATGAAGGATAGTACTTATACTCACTACCTCCTACTAAATCATCGACATCCCCCGCTATTGTTATCTCATTGAGTATCTCATTTAGAGTATTTTTTTGAGACATGTCATTCTTGAAGTCCTTGGATACCACCCTTGGTGAGTTTAGAAATATCACCTTCTGCATTAGGTCATGAGTGGTAGGGAATTATTTTTCTAATGTTGGATAATTTGTGACCTCTCATTTATTGATAATCCAACATATATTTTTTTCGACAATCCTAATGAGTTTAATATTTTATTTATAACATATAAGATAAATATATATGTAAGGAAAACACTCATTAAAAAGACATGTGTTCTTCCAATTCAATAGAAACCCCCTAGAAGTCCTATATTATTGATAACTGATAATATTAAATGATCATAACTTGGAAATATTCTGATCTTTCCTCTATGGTGTGCTCCACAAGACATACTATGGAATAATGAATTGGTTTGTAAAAGAAATTCAGGTAACAATATAATTCTGGCAGAACCCCGCCATGGTTGGTGGAAAAACTAAGTGTGACCCTCGAAGCCCACATCCAATAGGATGTGAGTTGGATACTATTTTTTATGGTTTGAATCATGCAAATGTGGTGGCATTTACCTCTATATAACACAATTGAAAACTAAAAATGAAATGGAAACCACCAATCTGTGAACAATAACGAATCCATGATCAAATGATATCTTATGAAATATGCAATTCATGAATGTTATACAAAATAACTAAAACAAAATATATTTATAATTGTAGAAAAACAACCTTTAAATTATTTCAATTTAATAAAACTCAAAAAACTCATATAACATAGAAGTACATGAAACAATCATCAAATAGAAAACTCATACTATCCACCATATTCACTAAGATAATGCCACCAAATAACTCCACCAACACAACCCTTTAAACCTATTTGTGAAATGAAGGATTAGAAAAACACTATGCCCAATAGAGAATTATGTAAGGACAAACAACCAATTAAATATCTTGCATGCATAATTATTAAAGAAGTAAAATCACAATTCATAGTCACATCCTCACCAACCATATCACTTAAGTTATACTATGTAATATATAAACTAGAGAATTATCTTATATTAAATTCTCCTCAAATACCATGCTTGAGTCTTTTTTTATTCTTGTATTATATGAATCATTATCAATAATTTTATTTATAAGTTTTTTTCAATCTCACCCTCATCAAAATCATCACTCCCAAAATAAAAATGTATTTATAGAAAAGCACCATCAAAAAAATAAAAGGTCCCCTGTAAACCATCTTATTGCATCCCTATGATCAATAGTCTCAATGCCTAATGTCATTAAAGACATAAAAATCATTTCTTTCTCTTTATGACCATGTCAGTAACATTTACACATTGTAAAGGACATCAGCCTCATGTCCTTCTCCTCATAATCTTCTGAATCACAAATCTACATCATTAACACATCCATCAATTGTAAGCGTACACGGTCTATTGGTTATCCATCACACTTTCCTACTAGCTTACCGTTTCCTAGGCCTCACTTGAGAAAACAACCCTCATGATGTCCTTATTTAGTGATTTTATTCCACAATCATGAAATAACAATATATACAACATGTAATTGCCCATATGAGCCCATTCTGGTATTCATGAATCTAAAAAAGGTTATAATCATTTTTCAACTCTGATCTATCATTAGGTCAATGTACTCACTTCAGTAATCACCCTACTACACTCCACCTTGGAAGATGCCTCTAAAGAGAACAATATAAATTTCACCTTCACACAATATCCACATCAGTATCACAATGATGTTTTGAGTAGTACACTTTTCCAACATAAACCTCTTTAGTTAATCATATTCACTGATGACACACTAAACTAATTATATAATCAAGTTGATTATCCTTCCACTATTAAATAATAAACCATAGGTTAATCCCTCATCTACTGAGGAACCACACTACCCGTAAACTACAGTACAATAGTATAGAACAAGAAGGAGAATGAATATTGTAATGTGCACCACCACATCGTTGGGAAATTCTCGAGCACAATGTATGTGCCAAACAACATCTTCCAGTATAAATATATCAAAGTCAAACTCATCAATATATCTATCCCATGATGGACTAATGAAATGAATATATCATCACTGCAAGGATAATAAATGTATTGTTTCATTGATTTCATATTCAACACACATTAATTGTCAAAAACATTTAACAATCAATTTCTTATCTCATTTTACTTATCACTGGTTTATCGCCCCTTTCTATTATGAATAATATCAATAAATTCTTGTATCATAGTAGATCACTTATTGTTTTGAGTTATTATAACTAATCTCATTATTATGAGTACAACCAGAATCTCATCATGGTTATTGATTGAAATTGGGGTCGCTTGACTGTCAATGTGCACAATCCTATCCAAATATTTAATTTGTAAATTATTCATTTTAGGCAAATCAAATAACATAATGGTGGGAACCATCTCAACCTATTGGTGAAAAAAAATCAGATAAGTGTATTCAAACTTTTCAAAGAACATATCTTCACCAGTTAAGAATATGATATTTAAAATGCCAATAATGCCTCTTAAATGGACGTTGTTGACCTCAAAATTTCCACAATCCTGATCTATGTGGAAAATAAATCTCTATCGACTATTCACACATCAAAATCAGTCACTGTTATGAAAATACTATTTTTTTATAAAAACATGGACATTAAGGGGGAACATGGAAATCCCGGGAACCATGCCACAGTTTAGAATTATTTATTATATATTGTACTTGAATTATTCATTCTAATGTTATGACCATGATCATGGATCTGATTATATTACTTAATAAAGTTTCAATGATAATAATATCATTAGTTGTAGTTATTATATAATTAGTATTATTATTATATACCTTTTTTATAAATTATGAATTTATACCTCATATTCGGATAATGGAGGGTCCGGTTCAAGTGTTACTTATTATTGCAATCATTTTCTCCTACATAAATTAACTATTCACATAATTTAATTATTTATCAATTATATTGCTAATTATATTGCCCCCATCTCTTATGCTTAACCTAACTAATGTCATGGAAAACAAGAAGTGCTTGTATGCTCTATCACTGACCAAGGTGCCCCTATCTCGTCTGCCGCTCACAGGGGGGATAATCACTGCTCTCCCAAGATGCATCTCACTGGATCTCCACCTAGCCTCCCTCTTTCTCCTACATTCGATCAGCATCTTGCTACCCCAAAGAAGTTGCACTGAAGCCTACACAAGCTGCTTTAGTGCCCATTTCAGTCCTAAGATGCTATGCACTTCCTAGTCTAGCCGAGCAACGCAACCACTCGTAAGAAGATTACATTTGAGTCTCAAGAGCTCCCCCCTCAATCTTCGGGGCATGTTCCTTAGTAATAGGGGATCAATATAAGTACCAAAACATTATTGAAAATAGTATTTAGTTTTACTATATATACTGGAATGTCTTGTTAAAAAGTGAGGGTCCTTATTCCATCCCTGGTGGCTATTAGGGTGTTTTGAGGCTCCACCTCTTCACTCTCCATGCTAGATGTTAAGGGCCCCCTTTCTGAGAAGCTAGAAATTGCGGCCACAAAGAGATAAGATATCATTTTACACTCCTCTATGGAGGGTATTGGGGTTATGTTCATAGACCAACTTTTCTTATCTGTGTGAATATTTATGGACAGTCAATTAGCCCACAAATGACATTTATGATGTCATGGTAGAGTACCCTATTTTGTCTCAAGGTCAGTTTCATCTATGATGGGAAAATCTCCCAAAGGATCCAATACCACTGATATGATAGAACAAAAGATTCGCCTCCACAGTTGGGGGTCCAATCTCTCTCTCACCCCAATATAGTTGCCTAAAACTGCCTTTTGAGGCGGTTCTATGGGTATCCCCATGGCCTCTTTCTTCTGCACAAGGAACAAGTCCAAACATGACAATTGTTTTCAAAGTACCAAGAGGAAAACATTGAATGTTCTTTCCGTACATCTATAGGGTCATTGTATTCCTCCCATTCAACTCAAGAAACCTGGATAATCATCACTCCTTTGTCACCAATATCCATCATATGTCTTGCTCACTTGGTGAAGGGATCATTGTCGTTAATTGAATGTATCAACATATCCATCTCCCTGATATAGATGCAGACCCCAACAAAATTATTTTCATGGTAGATTTGTTTTGGATCTTGTACATTAAAAAAATATGGGAAGTGAGGTTGAGACTTCTTTTGTCATTAAATACCACATATTTTTCCTAGATTTAGCGAGCATCAAGGTTTAAAGAGTTGAAAACCAGGAAGAGTAGTAGTCACAAAAATCAGAGCTAACAGGATTGGATGTATGAGAGGGTATGGGAACTGCTATCGAAACTAGTCACTGTGAATCTTTGAATGGAATTATTCTAGTAGATCGGCAATTCAAGGTGGGGCTCTAGGTGATCAATGATGCAGAAGATGGGGAGGTGAAATTCAAGTTGGTTGGGCCTATAGGTCATGTAATGGCCATATATACCTTTGGGCCTTCGGTCATGTATTTCAGGTCATAGAGTATCCCAATTCACACAGAGCATTCCCCAGAAGAGGATCAAGAGAAACAAGGGTAGAAATCACCAGAAGTAGAGATAAAATAATTTGAAGAATGAGAGGGTATGTAAACCACCATCAGGACCAGGCACCATGCATCTTCGTACGGGGCAATGCTAGCCGATCAGCAATGCAAGGTGGGGAGTTAGGTGACAATGATGCAAAATCTGGGGAGGTGATGTTCTAGTAGGTTGGGCCTAAAGGTCATGTAATGGGCATATAATCCTATAGGACTTTGGGTCATGTATTTAGGGTCATTTCAGGCATTGTTCCATGGACCTACGGGTCATGTACGGGTTCCCCTTCAACCCTTAATAGGGGGATTATCCATAATTAAATAAAAAAGGAATTCTTTCAGGCCATTCGAGGGTGGTAGTCAATGATTAATTTGGGATGTATATCAATGATAAACGTTGTGACCAACAGAATTGAATCAAACATTAATTGTTGGAGAAACAAAAGAACTAATCGCACGACCTTCACATAATAATTTATAATTAATTTAATTATTTAAAAATTACATTTACAATGAATTTTTTTTCATTGAAGAATATGACGTCTCTATATATTACCATCATCGTGTTGTAAGAATCAAGTGTATATTCTCTCTAGCGGTGATCCACAAGCCATTAATGAACCTCCGAACATTCCCTTAAGAATCTATGGGTTATTCATGACTTATATTAACACATGTATCATTTGTCTTTGATCACCCTGAGAATGGATTAGAAAATGATTTTTGGTATATCTCTAGAATCAAGAGTGGTGGAGGAGGATGATCGATCATCATTCTTGAGAGAGTTTTTAGATAATATAACTCTCTGGGGTCTTGAGAGACCTTTTTGCATGATGTTGTTCACATCAGATACAAAAAATTCCTTTATATAAATAATATAATTGAGTTTATATACTTTGAAAGCTAGAAAATGATTATTTTATATGCGTCATTATTATTTTCATAATCCTAGTAGAACCCCATGTTTATACAATTATTATTATTATTATTATTTTTATTTCGTTACATGAAAAAAAAAACTCATGAATTGATTATATATTTTTTATTTAAATAATTTTTAATATATATTATTTTTCTTCGGACAATTAATATTGGTCTGTCATTCATACACAATATTTATCAGACTTTAGACAATGACCATTTATTTAGTAAATTAATATTATATATACTAAATAAAAATTATTAATTATTAGATATTATTCTCATAAAATATTCTCTGAAATAACTGGTGATGAAATATATGCAATCAAAAAAGCCTGAATTATTATTAAACTGCACGCGAGAATAATATTTATTGAACACATTAAATAATAAATATTATTATTATTTAACTGAGGTTTTGGATACACTTAGGGTGTGACCATATTTGCTCCTTTTTTGTGGCATTAGGAGAAACAATCCAATGTCTGAGATTAACATCTAACAACATGCTAAGACATTCATAAAAAAGAGGTGAATCTTGCAACGACATAAAATCTCATACATATTATTAATCTATAATATAATATCATTTTTGCGATATCTCAATTTAAACATGTTTCATACTGGTGTCGTCAACCCATGTTCTCGATGTTTCATTATTTCATTTTCTAGTAATTGAACATGCCTATAGAGGACCATGGCCCTGGGTTTATTTAGGATATATCATTTCTATCAAAGAGTCTGAGATATAAACTTCCATTAATGAATAGAATGACAAAATAATTTATTTCATTATTCTTTAATTAAATATTACTTGTGATGCATCCAACATATCTTAATTTTCTGGGAACATATGTCGTCACCGTTTCCATTAATACATCAAAGTACATGGATCATAATATCTATAAATAATAATAATAAAGTCTAAGGGTCAATACACACGTCCGTAGATGTGAACAACCAATGACATAAATAAATGTGGATTTCATAATGATGGGTCTCATTCATATAATCTCATACACTGGTAATTAATAAAGTCACACACCCTAAGAAAGTGCTGCAAATTCCTATGAGTCCACCCATGATTGAATGTATAATTTTTCCCCTCAAATGATATTGTATGATCTAGAGTTTCTTATGAGGTATAAATATTTTTAATTTTTTAACTCTTAAGTTTTTACCTAAAGTGAGGGCCTAATGAGATCACAAGAGTTTCGAGTTTTTTGAGGCTTGTTCAAAGCATGGGTGACCGATTTTTTGAAAAGGATGTTGGGTCGTAGGGTTTGTAGAAACTGTCTGACCCAGGAAGCATGGATTGAGTTAATCATGTGAGGTTGGGTAGTGGCTAGAGAAATGCTGCACAATTTGAGGAATCCATGCATCTAGTGGAGTATGCTCTTGCGAGAGCTCTACATTATTAGTAGAGGTTGAACGAACAATTGGCGTACAGTTTGTCTAATTGTACACTTTGATTGTGTGGGGTTTTATAGGGGATAGTGACATATGACGTGTTTCGTGAAAAATTTTCCAAACGATGCACATGAACCATGTAAGCCCCCCTTGAGGAAAATTAGGACACACAATTGGTACACAATTTGGCCAACTGTGTAATGGCCTAGAGCTATTCGGTCTATTAATGTTTTGAAAGTTGATGATTGATGTGTTTTGGGAGGTCAAGGTGACTTATCCCCAACACTTTCAAAAATTTCCAGTTCTATGAATAGTGTTTCCAGTTTTTTTGAACAGTAATGTCAGTGATACATTTTTACTATCAGTGATTCATTTGAACTTTCGGTGTCAGCGTGTCATTTTGAACTATCGTCGTCGGCGTGTCCTTTTGAACTGTCAGTGTTGGGGTGTAACTTTGAACTATCAGTTTCCACGTGTCATTTTGAACTGTCGGTGTGACGTGTGATTTTGAACTATCAGTGCAGTGTGTCATTTTGAACTGTCGGTGTTTGCATGTCATTTTTAACTATCTCTGCCGGCATGTCATTTGTGAACAATGTTTCCAGCTTCTTAAATTTTCACCCCTTTGAGGTTTTCTTTAACATAAAACACATTCAAGCACTTTTTCTAAGGGATTCAAGGCCGATTCAAATCCCACGACACTTGTCTTAATATTCTTATGTGTATGAGTGACATTACTTGGTCAAACAACGTAGTTTTTATGAGATTCACATTTAATAAAAAATCTAAACCAAATCTAAAAATATGTTATGTTATGTTTTTCAAAGGGCTGAGATATCTTTCTCCCTTATTATTCCTTCTTTTTCTTCCCTGGTATGAGGCTCCCAGAGTTCTTTCTCCCATAGGAGATGTGTGATAGAACTGTGATCCTTGGACCAATTTCCATGGAGTCTTCCTACTACAAGCACACCCCCTATTTTGGTGCAATAAAGAAGATAAGATCTACCTCTGATATATGGTATGGTCTACCACTTTCCTTCTGCGTTAATCTCCTTCCATTCCCCATTTCCATATTATGACATGCTATCTCCATGTTTCTAATGGATTTTTCATGGGTTTAGGTTGGTTTGGTCATGCCGTTATGTCCTCGGGTGGATGCAATTACCACGGGGAGAGTTGATTGTGATCTTTTGTGTTGTCCTATTCATAATGAACATCATGAACTTTTTGAGGAATGGGATTCGCGACTTCTCTATTCTTTTACGTGCAACTATAGAGTTAGCTTTTTTATCCCACTATATCACAATCGAATTGACAAAAAAAATATCTGAATTTGATAAATAAATTGGTATTGATTGTATGTTATTGCCTCCTGTTTTTGCTAGACTGTGTGATATCTATGCTTAAATTTTTTTTCATTTCGTTCTAGTCAAAAATTGTTAATGACTGTAAACTGGGAATAATTGTAAATTATTTGTAGAAATATAGAGACATGTAAATGAATATTTTTTTTGATGTTGTAAATTGATGACAATAAAATTGATACAGCTATCATTTTGATGCTTGTTGATTAAAGGCATTTTAAATTAATTTTTAAATTAATTTGTGATAACCATGATAGCTTTCTTATTAGGTTACATGTAGATGGAACCTATGAATAATGAATAAGTTAATTCAAGATGGGTTCAAGAACCAATTGTTTGATAAAAGAGAATATCTTGTAGGGTTCTAAGTAACCCTTTTTCTTGTAAGGCAGAGTGCCTACTACTGTGTATCCATGAGAGATCATTGTGTATGAAGGTATAATTGCTTTGTTTAGGGCCAGGATCCCAATTTCATTGTTATGTACTACTTCTTTTGATTTGTTATAATTTTAGATGGATATTGTGAGACATGGGGGAAAATATTCCCAGTGGTTGTGGTAGCAGTTGATGGCTAGAGTGGAGAGATGCATCAGTTTATGCATGTGGGTGTTGGGAAGGACACCAGAGATGATGAAAGGGGTTAGATGTGAATGTTGGATGCATGTTAAATATTGTTGGTTTTTTATCCGATTTAATTTACCCATTTCTTAAGGTAGCTGGTCATGCTTACCCCCTGCCAAAAGAGATAAAGACATAGGGGGTATTTCAAAAGTTTAGCATGTTTATCCTCTTGATGATGGATGGGTATACCCTCTTAATATAGGTGGAAAACACTCTACTGGTAGTTCACTTACTCACTGTGTTAAGCCCCTTGTGTTTGGTACCATAGAATGTTTTTCTAGAATGTCTAGTAATTTGGGAAAGTAATAATACTATTAATAAACGATTGAATAAATGATGTTAACCCATGGGGTTGGAGATTTTTGTGATGCAATGGGGAGATAATATTTTTGTGAAGCTATGGACTTGGTTTGGTTATGCGTCGAGGGCATGGAACTTTGGTTTGTTTTTATTGAAATATAAAGTGTAATAAATAAAAGTTAATTAATGGTTAAAGAATTAATTAACATAAAGTGAAACTGATAAGAAGTGATAAGTAACTTCATATATCTCTTTAAATGATAATATTATTATAGGATATCATGTCTTTGAAGTGGCAGCCAAGATTCTGGGAGATGTTAGCTTCAGTTGAGTCTAAGACATGGTTTTTACTAAATTGTGGTTCTAAGCTTTATTATATTCTGTAATTTTTGTATTTATATACACTAATCCAACCTATTAGTTAGGGACACTAACACCCAAGGTTTCTGAGCCCTAGGGGGTGATTTCCCCAAAATTCTGATGGAAGGATGGATTTCCAACTACCCCATTTGGCTCTGGTCTCATCTCTTGGTAGATACTTGTGCTGGTAGGAATTGTGGTTAGTTTTTCTCATATATGTTTATAGAGGTATGTAATGACATGTGGATATTCACACACATATATTCTAGATAGTGTTTTTTATGGACTACTATAGGTGTAACATGTATAGGCTGTGATGTCATTAAGATCCTTACTTAGTGTATGAGATGTAATGGCTTGAGATGTAATACCCAACATATGATACATATTATGCAAGTTGTGGAGGATCTTGAAAACTACATGGTTACTATGGTTACATGGACGTAGCAATTGTGTTGCATGAGGAGCACGTTTTTGGGCTACACCAAGGTGTATGTGGGGAATCCTTTTTTGAGAGAGATGACTTAGGATGTACGACATTGGGTAAACGCAGCAGACCAGTGGGGAAGTGGTAGCAGGGTACCCTTGATATTCCTTATCATATTATATACTCTTGTATGAAATTATTTGTGAGAGTATCCATGTTGAGGCTAGAAACATAGTATATCTTTTTAGGTGACATGTTAGTTTTACTAGTTATTCACTATGCTTTAACATGATACTTTTACTTTTTTAAGAGAGGATGTAGAAATGATCCTATTGAGTATTCTATTATACTCACCCAACATTATATAATCTTCTTTGTGGGTCACATGGAGGTGGTTTGTGACCAGGATGTTGAATACTAGTGTGAGGGTTTTGAAGGTGGTTTTTGGTCTTCGTAGTCGCTGCAATTTTACTTTAATTTGGTATATGAAGTTTTCTCTTTCAGTTTTAGTAGTTCTTGCATGATATTATATATGAGTACCAATGATTTCTTTTATATTGAAGTCTGAGATAGAGTTAGTTGATGTTTGTCTTATCTCTCTATTTCGAATGTGTTCTCTTAGAGGGAAATGTCTCCCATTTGTGTGTTTACTATACCCTCGGTTCCAGTTGCCAACCTGGGGTCTACATGAGGTGAGACTTGGGGGTCACTATCTCCCTTTTCACATTGCTGACATAGGAGGGGTACACATTGTGGGGAGGGGGTCATGACAGAGGGGTATCAAACGTCTGGTGGAGGGATATGATGGAGTTTGGAGTTAGACACAGGTGATGTTGCATGAGTTGGTAGGGTAATGGTGTCCCCAATGTTTAGAAAGTGCTATAAACACTGGAGACTAGTTAAGACACATGTATTTGGGGCCCCCTATGATCTGATCCATAAACCATTAAGTCCATAGTGGCCACTAAACGAGATGATACTTTTTATAGGGTATAGACCTAATTAAGGATCATGCATCATTATACTTTGTTCCAAGGATTGAATTGGGTATAACATGGGATATGTTAACCTAAAATGAATAAAATAAAACAATTAATTAATGTTAATGTCTTCCATATTCCATATTTAGGATCTCTAATGGTTCATTATTTTGTAGGCATGTATCTTGGTCAACATCCTCATCAGGTTTGTGGAGAAGATGTCCAGCAGGTTGCACCCATAGTTCACCGCAGAGTAGAGGTTGACGACGAGGGAACAAGGAGGAAACATTGATAGTTTTAGTGCTAGAATCTAAAAACGTACAAGGACTCCATTTCAGATACAGTCACAGAAGACTTTTTGAAGGAGGTTGAGATAGATTTCAGCTCAATCTGTGATCATAAGTAGCATTGTGTTTCATTGGTTGTGAATATGCTGCATGGGGCAACAAGGCCATGGTGGTTCTTATATCTTTTGGATCGTGAGAATTCCACAGTCTTATGGGAGGATTTCTGATACAAGTTTATAGTCGAGTTTCTTTCTTCAACCGCAAAGGTGTCCAGTTTCTAGGAGCATCTTACCCTTCGATAGTAGAGATCCAGTGTGAGAGATTTTGGAATCCATTTTTGGAACCTTTTATGATAAGCATCAAACTGTTTCTAAACTAGGAGGCTAGAGTGTGACATTTCGATGAGCCTTTGCATTTAGAGATCCAGCGCCAAGTCAGCCCATATATGCATAAGACATATCTTGAGGTCCTGATGATGGAAGAGATCATCGATAGGATTTAATCCAAAACTAGATCATCTTGATAGGGGAGTCATCAGGATTCCTCAGTAATTAGATCCGTGGTCTGGGGTTCCTAGTTTTAAGGGATGAATATTTTTTGTTTGGATGAGTGTAGGTCCCAGCCCTCAGTATCTCGCTTCTTCGGAGACAGGGACTCTCAGACATATACCAAGGGATAAAAAGCTTATTTTTTCTTGTGAGGATGAGGTCATTATCAAAGAGACTGTCAGACCTTTCTGAGCAGTCAGTGTCTGTGTGTGGTGTTCCACTTCAAGTTCCTCCATTAAGGCAGTTTCTACCAAGGAAGCAGTGGTAGAGTACACCAAATTTGGATCAATAGAGAGAAGATGAAGTAGACATAGGAAAACCCCGAGACACTCCCCATCCATAGACAGCAGAGCGTGACCATAATGGTGGTCTTCATTAGGGTCATAGAGGTTGTGGAATAGCTCATGGTCAGCATCAGGCTTTAGTGTTTCCGGCACTAGGTGATCCAAACTTCATTCGAGGTACCCTTTTCTTGTTTTCTATTTAGGTGTATTCCTTGTTTGATTATAGAGAGACACACTCCTTCATATCACCTTCCCTTGTCCATTATTTGATACATGAGGTAGAGATTCTTTTAGTGTCCTTGGTGTTGACTACGCCAGTTATAGGTCATGCTGACTTATTTGATGTACGTAGAGACCGTGAGATATTGAAGGGGAAACACCACTTTTGGGTATATTTCCTTTTTTTATGGATACAACCATATTATGTCATTCGTGATAGGGATTGTTTTTATTAGGTGGATATTATCTTGGATTGCTTCATAAGGCAGGTGGTGTTCTTTGATGTTGATGGAGAGCCATCAATGTTTGTTTGTGAGAGAGATCCATGAATGGGTCTTAGGAATGTTCCTTCTTTTTCATCCTTGATGGTTGAGCTAATGTTGAGTTCGTTGGAGGTTCAGAAGTTGGCGTTACCCAGGGTCATAGAGTAGTAACCTGATGTCTTTCTAGAAGAGGTTTTAGCATTACCCCCTCGATGAGAGATTGATTTTGGGATCGAGCTATAGTTAGACGTGTCTCTTATCTTGATGTCTTTGAATTGGATGACCCCTTATGAGTTATGGGATCTGGGAATATAGCTTGACGATCTGTTACAGTGTGGTTTTGTTTGGTCGAGTGTGTCACCATGGGGTGCACCTTTTTTGTCCATGAAGAAGGATGACATAAGTTTGATGATGTGTATCGATTATTGTCGCTTGACCAAAGTGACAATGAAGAACCGCTATCCATTTTTTCGGATTGAAGATTTATTTGATCAATTGAAGGGTGTAAGTTGGTTCTCAAAGATAGACTTATGGTCAGGATATCATTATATGTGTGTGAAAGATGAGTATATACCAAAGACAACTTTTCATTGTTGTCATGGGAATTATGAGTTCGTTGTAATGATGTTCAGTGTGACAAACGCTCCTGCTGTGTTCATGGTGTTGATGAACATTGTGTTCTGTGAGTTCCTAGAAAAGTTCTTGGTGCATATCATTGACAAAAACATTGTGTACTCCGCGTATGAGGAGGATCATGTAGAGCATTTGTATGCCATTTTGGGAGTTTTTCGTTGGCAACATCTATTTGTTAAGTTGTTGAAGAGTGAGTTTTAGGCTCAAAAAGTCAATTTATTGGGGAATGTTGTATCCCATAAGGGAGTAGCTGTGGATCCCTCGAATATATAAGTTGTTATGTCTTGGGAAGCTCCCAAGGCAGTGGTAGAGGATCGAAGTTTTCTTGGTCTCATAGGTTATTACATGCGGTTCATAGCCGATTTCTCTCGGTTAGTGATCCCTCTGACATCGTTGACTAGGGAGGAGCAAACATTCATGTGAACAGATCAGTGTTAGATATATTTCATCTGCCTGAAGGAGAATTTGTTCAGTGCTCATGTTCTTTTTCTGCTAGGATAAAATGTTCATATTGGCTTTTTTTGTGATTCTTCTCGTCTGTGGTTTGGATGTGTTTTGATGTAGTAGAGATCAGTGGTTTCTTATGCTTCTTGTTAGTTGAATCCCCATGAGAATAACTATTCCACCCACGATCATGATTTGCTAGAAATGGTGTTTTCACTAATGTTTTGGAGACATTACCTCATCAGAGAGTGCTTTGTGGTCTTCACCAATCATAAAATCATGAGATTTGTTTTCTCCCAGCGTGACTTGAACTTGTGACAACATCAGTGGATGGAGTTCTTACATGATTATGATTTCAAAGTATCATATACATATGGTAAGGGGAATATTGTAGCCGATGCACTATGTGTGAAGTCATGTGGTGATGTAGTGCATGAATCAGGTGATTCTAGTAGATTTATGGAAGTACTTCCAGCATTACATCTTGATACGGGAGAAGATGGGGGCAGAGGTTGTCTTTTTCAGATGATGGTGCAGTCATCTTTGATGAAGTATATGGAAGTCTCCCAATAGTTGTATGTTGAGGTAGATGTCTAGAGAGACCGAGTTGTTTGTGGCGAGGCCCTTGATGGTTGATATGAGGATGAACAACATCGAGTGTAGTGTCAGGGAATGAATTTATTCCTTCAGCAATGCATGATATGAATCTTAGAGAGTTCCATAGTTCACATTTAGTGCTTCTTCCTAGCATGAGAAAGATGTAACGAGCCTTGAGTAGTCATTTTTGGTGTCTTGAGCTAATGTGTGTAGTTGCAGAGTTTGTGTCTTGATTTTTGTTCTTCCAGAAGGTGAAGGTCGAGCACCATGTACATAGTGGGGTGCTCCAGCCGTTAGATATTCCTTAATGGAAGTGGGAGGACATGTCGATGGAATATTTTATTGGCATACCGTGAGATGAGGGAGGGTATGATGCTATATGGGTGGTAGTGGATCATTTTACAAAATCATCCCACTTCATAGTGATCAAGGAGTCGAGATCAGTGAAGGTTTTGTAGAGGGAATATCTAGAGATGGTGGTGAGACTCCATGGAGTCCTGACGATGATCATTTCTGATTGAGATACTCGTTTTACCTCTAGGGTGTGGAAATATCTCCAGCTTGATTTTGGTTATCAGCTATTCATTAGAACTTCTTTTCATCCACAGACAGATAGTCAGACAGAGCGAACCATCCAGACACTAGAAGTCATGTTATGCTCCGGTGTCCTAGATTTTGGAGGTTTTTGGATAAGGCACATACCCTTGGTGGAGTTCACTTACATCAATAGTATTCATTCTAATATTGGTATGGCACCATTTGAATCTTTTTACGGACGACCTTGTTGTTTTCCTTTGGGCTGGAATGGGGACAGAGAGTTAGTACTTATCGAATCGTAACTAGTGAAGAATACGACATAGATGATTAAGGTGATTCGTGAGAGGATGAAGGTAGTGCAGGATCATTATAAGTCCTATGTTGAACATAGGAAGATACCTCTAGCATTTAATTTTGGAGATCATGTGTTTCTGAAGGAAACGCCCCGTCGTGGTCAGTGAAGGTTTGCTCGCATGAGTAAGCTTTCTCCTTAGTTTTTTGGGCCTTTCGAGGTGTCAGATCGTTCTGGAGCTATGTCATATCGCGTAGAACTTCCCCCCACAGATGATCCAAATACCTGATGTTTTTCAGGTGTCATGACTACATCGTATTCTTCATGAAGACTCTCACATTATCGATCGAGGCAAGATTGATGTTGATGATGATGAAACCTTCATGGAGTAGATGGTAGAGATCCATGACTGCAAAAAGAAGGGGTTTCATGGGGGTGATATTCCCTTGGTTCATGTCTTGTGGCGACACGGTGGCATGAAGGAGAGTACATGGAAATTTGAGTCACAGATACGTGCTTAGTACTTCAAGAAATTTGATGTTTAACTCTATTTTTGTAATGATATTCATTTTTTGTTATAGACCATTCTTGTTTATGAGATCATTTTATTTTGTTGCTTTTGGTGGCTTCCTCTCATTTGAGAGGTATCTCCCCTAGGAGAGTGTTTAGAAGTTGGTTATGGTTCTCATGAAGTTTATCATGTTCCTTTTTTTAAGAACTTTATATCCTTTGGTGGTGAGATCCTTGGGAGGTATCTCGAAGGGTGTTTTTTTAGGCCCCTTTTCTATCTCCTATATGGTTGGTTTTGAATTCTTGAGGATGGGAATGTTTTCAGAGGTATCTAATGTAATGGTTCAGAGCTTTCTGGTCCATTACATTGCTGAAATCTGGTGTTTGAGGTATTCTGGGAGGTCAATGTGACTTATCTCCAACGCTTTCCCAAATTTCCAGTTCTGTGAATTGTGTTTTCAATTTTGTGAATAGTACTGTTGGTGTGACATTTTTACTTTTGGTGGGTCATATTAATGGTAGGTGCTGGCGTGTAATTTTGAACTGTTGGTGTCAGTGTATCATTTTGAATTGTAAGTGTCAGCGTGTCATTTTGGACTGTCAGTGTCATTGTGTCATTTTTAACTATCAGTTTCGGCGTTACATTTTTGAACACTGTTTCCATCTTCCAACAATTTTAACTCTTTGACGTTTTCATTGATGTAAAACATGGTCAAGGCCTTATTTTAAGGGATTTAAGGCCGATTCAAATACCATAACTCCAAAATTAATATTCCTAAGTACCCGACTACCTTTACATGGTCAAACCATGTAGTTTTTTTGAGATCCTCTTTTAATGGAAAATCTAAATGGAATATAAACCGATGCTCCATTTAAATTTTGAAGGAGCGGAGATATCTTCTTCCCTTGTTATTCCTTTTTGTTCTTCCCCGGTACGAGACTTGAAGAGTTATTTCTCCCATAGGATTCTTGTGATCGAACTATAATCCTTGGATTGTTTTCCTTAGTGTCTTACTACTACAATTTCACACCCAGTTTTGGTGAAATAAGGATGTTTTGATCTATGTCTGATATAAGGGATGATGTACCACTGTTCTTATGGATTCATCTCCTTCTGTTCTTCCTTGAAATATTATGGAATGTGATCTTCATGTTTTTAATGGAGTTTCCCTTAGTGTCGGTTAGTGCGGTCTTTCCCCAACGTCCTCGGGTTGATGTAGTTGTCGAGGGGAGAGGTGATCATGATCCGTTGTGTTGGCCTATTTACAAAGAACGTCAAGAACGTTTTGAGTTAGAGGATTCATGGGTTCTCTATTCATTTATGTTCAACTATATATTTAGCTTGTTTTATCCCACTAGATCATATTGTAATTGACATAAGAAGTAATTGATCTTGATAAATAAATTAGTATCGATCATATGTTATGGCATCTTGTTTTTTCAATATAGTGTGATATCTTTTCTAACCCTGTTTCTCATGTCATTATGGATTGAAATTGGTGATGAATGTAAACTAGGATTAATTGTAAATAATTTGGCCAATGTTAAAGAGACATGTAAATGAATCTGGTTGTTTCTGTTGTAAATTGATTATAATAAAATTTATACTGTTAGCAAGTTGATGGTTGTTGATTAAAGGCATAATAAATTATTTGTTAAATTAATTTGTGATTATTATGATAGATTTCTAATTTAGTAGGATATAGTTGGAACCTATGAATAATTAATTGTTTAATTCAAGATGTAATAATGAACCAGTTGTTTAATACAAGATAATTCTTTGTATGGTTTAGATTTACCCTCCTTTTTGTAAGGCCGAGTTCCTTCTACATTGGACCCATGAGAGCTCATTGTGTGTGGAGGTAAAATTTCATGTGTAGGGACAAGAGCTCAGTTTCTTTGTTATTTGTTGCTACTTGGGATGTGTTTGGATACTGGATAGATGTTCTGAGATTTGGGGGCAGTAAGATGTTGTGGTTGTGGCAGCAGTTGATGCCTAGAGTGGTGAGATGCATCAATTTACGCATGTTGGTGTCCGGGAGGACACCATAAATAATGAAACAGGTTATATATTAGTGTTTTATGAATGCTGAATATCATAGGTTTTTTATCTTATTTACATTTCCAATTACTTAATTAAGTTGGTCTGGCTTACCCTCTTATCAAAATAGGCAAAGACGTGTGAGGAATGCCACATGATTTCCATGTTTAGCTTCTCAAGGATGTATGAGTCTATGCTATTTCTATTGGTGGCAATGACTTGACGGGCAGTTCACCTACTCACCATGTTGATACCCTTTAGTTAAGTAGTTTGAAATGTTTTTTCAGAATTACTGGGAATATGGGAAAGTAATAACTCTATTAATAAATGATTGAATAAGTGATTTTAATTAATGGGGATGGAGCTTGTTGGGATGAAATGATGAGGTAATATTTCTGAGTAGATGTATACTTGGTTTGGATATTCCTGGAGGTAATGAAGCTTTTGTGTGATTCTAATTAGATTTAATTTGGAATTAATTATGGTCAATTAGTGGTTAAATAAGTAATTGATGTAATTTTAAATTAATAAAAGTGATAAGTAACTTAATACTACTCTTTAAATGGTTATATACTTATAGGATGTCTATTATTAGTAGTAGCAACCAAGAGTCCAAGAGGAGTTTTCTATAGATGAGTATAAGAATAGGTTTTCTCATAGGGTGGTAGTGACCTTTATTATATTTTATACTTTTAATGTTTTTATATGACACTCCACCCCATCAGTTAGGGAAACCACAACCTAGTGATTCTGAGCCCTAAGGGGTGTTTTCCCAAACATTCTTGTGGGAGGATGGATGAATGACAACCCCCTTTTCCACCATTATATTCTTTTGATAGTTAATTGTGTTGGAAGGCACGATTGTTTGTTTTACCTATATATGTGTGTAGAGGGGTGTAATTTCTTGTGGTTATTTACACACATATACTCAGAATATAGTTTCCCATGGACTACTATAGGTGTAAGGTGTATAGGGTGTGATGGCTTTATGATCCTTACTCGGTGTATGAGCAGTAATGACTTTAAGAAAAATACTCGATGTATGATACACATTATGTGAGTTGTAGTGGCTCCTAGAAACTATATGGTTTCTATGGTTACGTGGAAGTAGTAGTTATATGGCATGAGGTACATGTTGTGGTGCTATGTCCAGGTGTTTACATGAAATCTTCTTCAGAGAGAGAGGACATAGAACGTGCGGCGTTGGGGTAAATTGGAAAACTGATGAGAAAGTGCTAGTGGGGTACCATTTATATTCCTTCTTATATTATTTACCCATGTATGTGATACTTGGTGAGAGTATCCTTGGTGAGTCTAGAAAAATACTATACCTTGTTAGGTGATGAGTATGTTTCACTTGTTGTTCACTGTGCTTTAGCATGCTGTCTTTAATTTTGCACGAGAGGATCTAGGAAGGATCCTACTGAGTATAATATTATACTCACCCTACAATATATAAACTATTTTTAGGTCAATTGGAGTAGTTTGAAGACCTGGATAGTTACTAATAGCATCCAGGTTTTGAATGAGCTATTCAAGCTTCGTGGTCACTTCCATTTTACTTTATTTTGGTACTTACAGTTTAAAATTTAAGTTGTAATAGTTATGACATTACACTACATATGTGTACTTGATATTTCTTTTATATTGTAGTTTGGGTTGGTGTTGGTTGGTGTATGTGTCATCTCTCTATTTCAATTATGTTCTCTAAGAGTGTAATGCATCCCATTTTTATGTTTTTTATAATCTCAGTACTAGTCACCAACCCCATGCCTATTGGAGATCAGAATCGGGAGTCACTATCTCCCTTCTCACATTACCAGCCCAGAAGCGACACATGTTGTGGGGAGGGGGTGTTGATAAACTTTGTGACCCTATATAAATGAATTTTTTTTGCAATTAACATAATTTATCATAAATCCTAAACATTTTTATTATGTTCTTCCAAGAAGAAATCCCCTATCCATTTTTGAGAACCTTGGAATCAAAATCATATGATTATGTCATAATTCCCTGTCCAGACTCAGATTCAAGCACTATTCATCTCTTTAGATCTGCATTAGTGAGTCCTTCATTCCACTTGTTTTGTTCATTTTTCTTCGTGTTAATAGAGTTATTTAGGTTTATGCTAATATGTCACATTACCAGGATTATCATTCATTCTTCATTATTCTACCATTTGGGACCGAATCAAAGGTCTATATTGGACGTGTGTTCTACCACATTTATACGGTAGAGGGTTTATACCTTTTCCATTATGATTTGGTTTTTTATATCTATTTTAATTTGTTATGCATGTAAATCCTTTGTTTCCACTAAAATTAAATGAATGTCTTGATATAATTATTTGGAACTTGTTAGTTTTCACAACTAGTACATTTGTTTTCAGTGGAGGATGCTATCCCCAACCAAGTCCACCCATGGGGAGTGCCATTATATTTTTCCAATATTATACCACCATGTTGGGTGCGTGTGAGCTCTCAAATATTACTGGGAGCCTTTGTGAAAATTTAATGGATTGTTTAATATTTTTAGAACCTTGTTTTTTCATATTCATTTGTGAATGAATTGAATAAATTGATTTTATTTGATAGGATAATGTTATTGTATCATTTACATGTGAAGTAATATGAATAAAATGTATAAATAATTTGTATTGAAAATGGTTAATGGGTTAGAAGAACTCATTGGTTGTGAATGATAGTGATTGATGAATTGAAAATGGTAGTGGATGCCTTGGACTAGCTCCATGGATCATGATTCCGTTGGATTCCATGAATATTTCTACTCCATGGATATTGATTACAGCAGTGGATTTCTTTGACATGTTTACTCATTGGATCATAATTCAATGGGATTCCACAGGCCTTTCTACCCCTTAGATCCATCTTGTTTGGACTCGTGTTGGATACGATTCTGGGAATCCACCCAGTCTTTACCATGTTTCCATCGAGATTCTCTTAAGACTTGATTAGCATTAATTAGTCTTCTATACCTTGGATCTAGATCTTTATAGTCTTACATTGTATTACACCATATTGTTGTTTTGGATGTTATAGCTTTGATTACATTGCGTGACCATTTCAGATATTTCATTATTCTTATAGATAGCTTGGTATGAGTATCGGTTTATTGTTCTTAGACTAGATAGTATCACACTTATTTATTTATGATTTATAACTGCCCTTGTTTATGCGAGCATGGATATTGTTTATAGGGATCCATGTTACATTGTACATGCATTGTTGTTATGCCTATGATACATTGCACACTACATCAATTTATTTTACATAGACGGTATTTATTATAGACACCACTGGGGGTGAATTACTAGGTGTTATCTACCACTATGTTTAGGCCGTCGTAGGGTACCCGAACATACTTCAGGGATGCAGGTAGGGACTGGAGTAATCACCCACTATTTAATGCTTGATTTGTTCGTTTTTAGTATCAAAGGGGCACGTGACCAATCTAGGATCATGATTATATATAAGGATAGTTTTTTTCGTTTTTTTATTTGATATATGTATTATACTAAGATTACTGTTACTATGTATTGTATTCCTTTTTATATAGAGGCATGACATAATCATCTTATTGTATATGACTGCTTTGGGATATTTATTATCACTGTATTCTGGATGTTCATCTTTAGTCTATTGTGAAGTGATTTACATTATGTTTCCACTATTGATTGATATGTTGGCACTGATGTGTTACACATTAACATGCATGCATAGTCTCCCCATAGACACGACATAGGCTGTCGTAGCTAGTCGATAACCTCTAGCGTATGGGGAGGCGTGCCTGAGGCCATGTGACCCACCCACATGAGGCACCATTTAGTGGATTCAAACTTAGGATGCTATAATGTGTTATCAAAGGTGCTTCTTATCACAATATACCACCCTCGGTTGGATAGCCACTTAGAGAGCACTATACTAGTTCTAGAGGACATATTGAGATCATGCGTCCTTGAGGCCTGGGGCTCTTGGAAGAGATGTATACCCCTTATTGAGTTCTCCTACAAAAATAGCTTTCAAATTACTATACAGATGAAACCATTTGAGGATTTGTACAATAGGCCATACCAATCACCCCAATGCACCTCAGAATGATTTTCATGCATGAGACATTAGGGTATGTTCAGATGATTCAGAAACAGATGGCTACCACACATTCAAGAGAAAAATCTTACACTTATTTCCACTGACGAACTCAAGAGGTTGAGTATGGGGATCGAGTCTTTTTGTGTATATCACTGAGGTTGAGGAACAGATAGATTATGAGACAAGGAAAGATATCATCGCGATATATCAGGCCATTTCAGATTTTGGAGAGTCAAGAAAGTAGCTTATCAGTTTTAATTAACTCATAGGTACTGATCCATGCATGCTGTCTTCTATGTATCTCAGTTACACCACTACCACTCAAACACATCTCACATTATGCAACTAGATGAGGTTGAGCTATAAGAATATTTATCCTTTAAGAAGAATCCTATTCTTATTGTTGACATGATCATGAAGTTTCTAAGAGGTTTATAAGTTCCTCTAGTTTGAGTGCTATGTTAGAATGACTATTTACAAGAAGATACTTGGGGGGTGGGAGGTTGACATACATGCTCAGTGGTCAGAGTTATTCTCATAAGATTCTTGAACACCCTTTGAAGGACAATTTTTAGAAAATTATCTTTAATGGGGGAAGATTGTAAGATCATATGTTTTATTATGAGGTAATAATCATTTTAATTTTGATTTAACTCCTTGGTTTTGACCTAATATGAGTGCCTAATGTTATAATGAGAGTTTCTAGGCTATCTAAGGCTTATATTAAGCCAAGAGGCCCAATTTTTGGAAAAGGAATCCAGGATTCACATTTACTGAAAACTGTGAAACCTAGATGGCCCATTTTGAGTAAAATGTGTGGGGCTAGGCAGAGTCCAGAGCAGTACCCCACGATATGAGGAAACCATGGAACTAGGGGTGCAGACCCATGCGGGAGCATTGAAATTTTTACTAGAGTCATAACACACAGTCAACGGCAGGCCTATCTGACTATGCATCATGCCCATTCACATGAACCATGTGAGGTCCCCCTTGAGGCAGAGAATGTAGCATGGTTGGCACATGGTTTGGTGAATCACGTGACGAAACTGGGTGACCCAGTTTAAATGTGGGAATTTACCATTTCCCCCTTAATTTCTCTTAAAACCTTAATCTATTTTTCTATTCTTCTTAGTGGACAACCCATTTCAATTTCGGTGATCCTTTGAATCCAAATTATTGGATTATCTCTTGATTCACCATCAGGACATTGATTCAAGCACAGTTTGTCTCATTGGATCTATGCTAGTGACTTCTTCATTCCTCTTGTGTCATTATCCATTTTTCATCATATCAAAAATTTTATTTAGGTGTAAGTTAATATTCCCTAATTACATGGTTTTCATAAATTATTTATTTTTCTATTGATCTAGACAAAATTGAAGGTCTATACTAGATTAGTATTCTACCACGTGTATAATTTATGTTATCTGTTTCTCATCCATTATGATTTGATTGTTTTATAGCTTCTTGGAGTCATGTCTCATGTTGGACCTTCCAACATTGCCACTAAAAATTAATGAAAATCATAATATAATTATAAGAAACCTGTTAGGTTGACCACCTAATAACTTTTTTGTTGTTGGAGTTTGTTAGCCCCAACCTAGGCCACCCATGTCGTGTCCCCTTGTATATACCCTATGTTATACCACTTCTTTGGGTGTGTGTGAGCTTAAAAATTTTAGTTAGATCCTTAATGAGAATTTAATTTATTTTTAAGGTTTTTAGCACCTTGATTGACCTGTTCATTTGTGAATGAAAAGAATTAATTGATTTTATTTGAGCGGAGAAGGTTGTTTCTTCATTTAAATGTGAATACATATGAATAAAATGGATAAATGATTTGTATTGAAAATGGTAAATGGGTTAGAAGAACCCATTGGATGTGAATGATAATGATTAACGAATTAATAATGGTAGTGGATGCCTTAAACAAGCATGTTGGATCCCAATTCTATTTGATTCCATGAATATTTCTACTCCATGGAACTTGATTAAAATAGTGGATGTCTTGGACATGTTTAAACCCTAGGTCTTGATTCCGTAAGATTACATGTGCCTTATTACCCCTTGTATTTTTGTTGCTTGGACTCGCTTTGGACATGCCCTATTGACATGCTCCTTGGACTCCACCAAAGTGTGTTCCATGTTTCCATCGTGATTCTCTTGGGAATTGATGTGGATTCCCTAGTCCTATATACCTTGGATCCGACCCTTCGTGGCTTGAAAGTGGATTACATGGTATAACAAATTAGGATTTTATATTTTTGATTACGTGGTGTGGTTTTTTTTGGATATTTTGTTGTGCTTCCTGATAACCCTGGTATGGTTATCATTATTGAATTGTTAAACTGGACAGTATGACACTTGTTTGTTTATGTTTTACAATTTTGCTTAATTTTTGGAGCATAACTATTGTTTATATGGAGTTTGGTTTGGCTGGACATGATTTTATTTTAATTTCATTAATATTGTACCTGTAATATATTGCACACTACTTCTATTTATATTACATAGACCAGATTTTTTATAGACACCATTGTTGGTTGTGTATGGAGTGTAATCTGACACCATGATAAGACAGATATTGGGTTCCTGAACAGACTTCATGGATATAGGTAGGGATCAGGGAAAGTGCCCACTTTTTTATGATTGACTTGATCGTTGTTTGGAAAAGGGTAGAACATGACCGAACTAGGATCGTTATTCTATCTGTGGATAGTTCTTTTTCATGTTTTTTTCGTATTTGATACATGTATTGTACCAGGATGGAAGTTTCCATGTATTTCTAACCTTTTTATATAGATACATGACATGATCATCATATTTTATATTCCTAATTTTGACTATTTATTATTAAATGTTTCTCGATGTCCATATAATGTATGAAATTTAATGATTTATATTATGCTTCTTCTATTGATTGATATGATGCCACTACTGCATTACACTCTAACATGAGGGGTTAGTCTCCCCAAAGCTGAACCTTAGGTCATCCCATCTAGTCCACAACCTCTGGCACACATGGAGGCATTATTGAGGCCATGTGACCCACCAGCTTGAGTCTCAATGCTAGACAACATCCTCTCGTACTAACTTATTGTCTAACTACAACAACATTTCATTGAATATTCCAAAATGCTAGTTGATATTTTTCTCTTATGAAAAACCTTTAACACATTTAATAAGTTATTTCAATAATAAATCATTTTCATTCAAATAAGAAACTTATAAATTATCAACAAGAGTGGATTTATTATCTTTAAAAATTCAGGATATTACAATTCTCCCCCTCTATCATATTCCAATCTCTGAAATGTAACCCTAGCGGTCTTGCTCAAAAAACATAGATCATTGAGATTGAACATCATAATAATGCTTTCACATATCCATAATAGTTGAAACATTAGTGACATAACAAGTCTTACCAGTATTTTGGATGACACAAAGGCATCCCTAGGAGTCTATCCGCAACCCAAAGTATAACCCACCTTTAACTAACCCTTGTCTCTATCCTAACACATTATTCATATTTGTTATATATATAAATATACCAACTCAACAACAATCTTAGTTCAACTTATTTATGTTAATAAATATATATCACACATTATGAAAACACAGATATATCACACAGAACAAACTATCTTGAATAGATAGAAAAAATCAAGGAATTTAATTACTAAACTATTATGTAGATCAAAAACTGGTATATATATGAAATATGACCCTACATTCCTATTCCTGATGCATGGACATATGAAAAATCTCACAACTCACATATTAATATCATGCGCATCACAGAAGGTCAGTTTAATCATTAATGAAAACAAAACATTAGTTTCCCATATTATTGGAACTCCTAGGTCCACAATATAGTGTTGGCCAGATAGTGACATAGTTCCCCAACCCGAGTCCCAACCATCATAACTCCAGTCTACACTATCCCAAACTAATGCATGAGAAGAAACATGTTAGTGAGTCTTGATCCTTTGATACCATTTTGTAACATCCCGAATTGAACCACTAGATCTGAGCTAGAATGCTACATGGCCTCATGTGTGCCTCCACTTACATAAGAGGTTGCAAACTAGAAATGGGGGACTCAAGTGAAACATTGGTGAGACTCTACCATCAGTATCATTTTATAGTATCGATAATAATGAATACACCAAATAATAAACAATCAGAGTAAATGTGGTAACTGAATAATGACATGCATATAAGAGCTCACAAAGTGGTAAGCCTATGCAGAGTATAAAATAGTAGAAAAAATAAAACATAAATGTAAATAAAGAGCTATATGTGTGGTACTCTGGTGTCTGTTCTGTTCAACTCCAGCTCCAAGCTCCACTGCTCAACCATCCGCCATAGGTCCCTTTCCATTCTTCCGGTCTCTGGTCATGAAATCTATAAGCGCATTGAAATTCTTGAGTGAGGTGTGAGTACAAGACTTAGTACGACACCACCAATCCACCATTAGCATAAGTGAACAAATATATATAATAGTGTATATTATGACATAAGTAAATTCTCAGTAAATATACATGTGTCGAGTCATCGTGCATTGACCAATCCACCATGAACCCCAACCCCACTTGTTTCAGCTCTTTTATGATATGAAAGTTAAAAATCGATGTACCTCCTTTGATGAAACAAGACTCAAACCACCTCACTAGTGATTTTTAAAGAATTCATCAGGTTTCATCAAGTAGATATCTCATCTTCTTAACCGTTTAAAACACCCAAAACCCATGTATGTTGAAATAAATGACCGGTATCTATCAATGATACATCTTTGGAAACCATATCCTTTTTACAATATCCACAACCTAAGTCTGTAGGAAGAAATGGTTGGTATCTTTCATTTATTCATCCTTGACCAAATTATACTTTTAAAACACCCACGACCCAAGTCCGTAGGATGCAATGAGCAGTATCTTCCAGCTAGCTACTCTACATTCAACTCTCATGGTGTATCCACATCCGCCTTTAAGTATATTATGACTATGTTAGGTTTGTTAGCTAGCCACTGAGCCATATAACTCCCATCCTCAATGATTTGCCTAATTATCTTGATACCTACACCACAATTCCATACACTATGCACAACCAACATCAAAAGTCAAGCAATGAACGGTAAGTTACACCAAGGTCAAAGTCTGGATAATCACACACAAGAGAGTACACCCATGGATACTCACAAACCCACATGAAATTTCTCAAAGGTAGGAGTTACTCAAATATAAACCTGACATAATTATAACATTATATATATATATATGGCCTAAAATGGGAAGGAATTCCCTACCTCAAGGTCATCAATGTTAGAGGCCATGATAAACCACCTTGTGTGGTGGGATACACCTCCCCACAACCTTATTATTGTAATCATTAACACACCAATACCCAAAATTCATCGAGGGTTCCTAGAACCAAGACATCTATGTTATTTCAAAAAGGAAAAACTTATCACATGTGGTGATACCTTACCTCTATTGATAATTTCTATGTTATAATTTTATAATTATAGTTTGATAATTTCTCAATAATTTCACTTTTATAATTATATTTTGATAATTTCTATTTAATTTTTTATAAATATATTTTGATAATTTCACTTAAATTATCATTTTATAATTATATTTTTATAATTATATAGAAATTAACCATTTATAAATTCATGTGATGATCCTTAAATAAATTTTATTCCATAAATTATCCTTCGATAATCTAGAAATTATCATTTGATAAAAAATGTTAATTTTTCTCACGTGATAATTACCTTATAATTATCCTTTAATAAATTGTACAGTATTGTCTTTGATAAACTCATGGAATTATTATTTGATAATTGATTGTAATTATATCTTGTTAATTTTTTATTATTATCCTTTGATAATCCCTTGGAATTATCTTTTGGTAATTTTAATAATTCATCATTTGATAAATTTTATTTAAAAATATCATTTGATATTATGGTGTAATTATCATTTATAATTTGATACAATTATCATTCAATGAATTTAATAATTATACTTTTATAAATTATGCTATATTATCCTTGGTAATATTTTTTTATTAAATAATTACCTTTGATAATTTAGCTCAAATTATTCATTTAAAATGTGAAATATCATATGGAAAAAAATATCACTACCTATCTAAACGTGCAACTCTTAAAAATGTTTATCACCATCTAGGGTAAACACTGTATTTTGGATATAACATTGGTATCATATTTCTCATATGATGCACCATTTTATAGTTATTATATTATTTTCAAACATAATATAATAACAATTATTAAATATATCAATTTTTCAAGTGAGGGATCCAAATGTCTGATGCTTAGAAATGTTATTCCCTGCCTATGTTAAAAACCTCATTCCAGACATAACGATGAACCCATATTTCTCATACGACATACGATATTGGAGTTATTAAATTATTTTTAATAAATTTACCACACATAATATAATATATTTAATATTTTTACTATATCTTCACTGAAACTTTAGGAGCCTCAGAATATCATACTAACTTTGTGTCTGACTCCAAAAACATTTCATTCAGAATTCTAATGTGTTGACTAGGATTTTTCTCTTATGCACAAACCATGATACATTTAATAAGTTATTTCATTGATAAATAATTTTTTTCATCATATAAGACATTTATAAATTATCAACAGGAGGGTTTTTATTATCACAAAAAAAAATTGGATATTACAATGTGATGGGTGACATGGGATAGTGGCATATTACATAGTTTTCACATAGTTTGTTGAACTATTCACATGAAATGTGTGAGGTCCACCATGAGTCATATAAGGGAGCATACTTGGCACATATTTTGACCAACCATGCGGTCAAAAACTATGGCTCAGTTTAAATGTTGGAATTTATCATTTTTCCTATTTCGGTTTCTCAAAAACTAAACCTATTTTTTCTATTATTTCGAACTGTCAGCCCCTTTGGATTTTGGAACTCCATTGAAGACAAATCATAGGCCTAGCTGTCAATTCACCTTATAGGCTTAGATTCAAGAACCATTTGTATCATTGGATCTGCACTGATGAGTTATGTATTTTCCTTAATTCATTCTTCGTTTGTCTTAATATTAGCAAAGTTATATATATGTAATATAACATGACCTATTTCAAGTATTTTCATATGTTCTTCATTTTCTATATTGATCTAGACTGAATCAGAGGTCAATACTGGATGATTGTTCTATCATGTGTATACTATAGGTTATCTATAACTTTCTATTAGGGTTTGGTTGTTTTATAGCTTGTCACAATTTTGACTGACACCAGACCTTATGGGATTGCCTCTAAAATTAAATTAATGTCTTGATATAATTATTTGGAACCTAATAATATTCCTTCATTATAACTTTGTTATTTTTGGAGTTTTTTATCCCCAACCGGACCCACCCATGTGGTGTGACCTTATATCTTCCCTATGTTATAATACCCTCTTGGGTGTGTGTGAGCTCTCCAATTTTTGTGGGAGCCTTGGTGATAATTCAATAGATTATTTAAGGTTGTTAGAACCCTTTTTACCTATTTATTTGTGAATGATGAGAATGAACTAAATTGATTTGATAGGACAAGGTTGTTTCCTCCTTGACATGTGAATACATATAAAAGATATTGATAAATGATTTGTATGGGAAATGTTAATGGGTTAGAAGAACACATTAGTTGTGAATGATAATGATTGATCAATTGATAACGGTAGTGTATTCCTTGGATGAGGTCCTTGGATATTGATTCCATTGGGTTCCATGGACATTTCCACCCCATGTATCTTGATTATGGTAGTGGATTCCTTGGGAATGTATACTCCTTGGATCCTGATACCGTAAGATGTCATGTGACTTGAAAACCCTTGGTCATAGATTTTTTGGTCTCACAATGGACATGATCTGTTGACATGCTCCTTGCGCTCCACTCAGGTCTTTATTGAGTTTCCATAGGGATACTCTTGGGACTCGATTAGGCTGCCTTGGTCTTCTATAACTTCAATCCGACCCTTCATGGTATGAAATTGAATTACAAAACATGGATAATGTTGATGTTATACATTTGATTTCTTGTGTGACTATTGTGGATATTTCACTATGCTTACAGATAGCCCGGGTATGGTATCAGTTTACAATTGTTAGACTGAACAATATAACACTTGTTTTTTAGGCATTATAGTTTCTCTTGTTTAAGTGAGCTTGACTATTTTTTATAGGGATTCATTTTTAGATGGATAGGATCATACCTTAATTTCATTTCTGTTATACCAATGATATATTTGACACTAATTATATTTATATTATATATAATGAATTTTTAATCGACACCGTTGGTTGTAGCGTACCGCATGTTATCACACACCCTGTTCTGGTTGCTGTTGGGTTTCCAAACACACTTCAAGGATGCATGTAGGGGCCAGGGAAAGCACCCACTATTTGATGATTGACTATTTCTTAGTTAGGATTATGGGAGAACATGACTGAGCTAGGATTTTAATTCTATCTAGGGATAATTATTTTTCATTTTATTCATTTTATGCCTGTATTTTATTGGGATCCCCATTTCTATGTATTTTACACCTTTTTATATACACACATTACATGATCATCATATTATATATGATTTCTTTTGGATATTTATTATTATAATCTTCTATATGTTTATCTTCTATCAATTGTTCATTAATTTATATTATTCTTCCTATATTTATTGTTATTTTGACACCATTGTGCCACACTGTGACATGGGGGCACAGTCTCCCCATTGACACACCCTAGACCCTCAATACGAGTTGGCATCCTTTGATGTAAGGGGAGGAGTGCTTGAGGCTATGTGACCAACCATCTTAGAGAATCATTTAATGGCTTCCAGTTCATAACATTACATATTTTATCTGTCTATAGAACCAATATTTATGAATATCATTGTGACACATCTCGGTTATCATCAGAGGAAAGAACTATTATGAATTTTCAATGAGACATCTACTACTAAGACATTATCACATACTATGTTATATAGATAAATAATCTTAATGTGATAAGTATTTTATTAATATTCAAAAATATGAATTCAGGTAATCATAAAGAAAAAATAATCGTGATCTATGGCACCAACTCCAACATACTCTCACTTATACTAGAGCCAACTGATAACAACCTTCATTCCACTCGCTCCCACATGATACTAATGATTATGATAATGTAATGCTTTGTTCAATGTGTTTACCATGTTTAAATTCATGGAAACTCTGTATACTACCATGTATTCCCTCTATGAAAAATTCTTCAAAAAGTGATACTTCCGAAGTATGATATTTTTCCATTGGTTTGACCTTGTTTCCTTTTCATGATTCATGTTGTGGTATTTTCCTAATAAAATATGATCAGGTCTTTACTACTAGGTACCACATCAAGATCTTGAACAATGTTTTGTATCCAAAAGTCTTATTTAGATTCTTCAAATGCTGCTATATACTTGGACTCCACTATAGAATCTATGACAACTAGCTCTTTTGAACTCTTCCAACACATAGCTCATCTGTTAAGAGTAAAAAAATATATTAATTGGGACATAAAATCATTCTAATATTTTTTAAAACAAGAATTAGTATAACCACTGGTTTCTAGCCCCTCTTCTCCTCCATACACTATAAATATATCATTAGTTTATGTCAAATAAGTATGGAGAAGCTTAACATCAGACCAATGTCGTTCACCTGGATAATCATGATATCTTCCTATAATTATCAATGCATAGGCAACATCAAGTCTAGTACATAACCTTGAATACATGATTGATCCTATCGACGAAGCGTATGAGATATTACTCATTCTCTCTTTCTCCTGTTGTGTTTTAGGAAATATTTTTTGAATGATATATACCATGTGACACTGAAACCAATCCCCTGTTGTATTTTTCCTTACTAAATCGTTTTATTATTTTGTAAATGCATGTACCATGAATTAATTTAAAAATCATCATGGGACTACCATGAATGATCTTAATATATAGAATGTAGGCTACCTCACCCAATTCTATCTAGGAGAAGCATTTTTTTTAAAATCCCCAACATACTATAATATTGGTATATTTTTTCCAGTAAGTAATATTTCATTTATATATACTACTAAGAAAAAAATTGCATTCATACCAAGCCACTTGTGAATACATAGCTCAGATTTATTCTTAACAAAAAAATTCTTTTATATCTTCAGCAAATAAAATGTTCAATGACATGGATAATTTCATTCAAACCCTAAATGAATCTATGAATCTTTTATATATTTATATAATTACCTAGCTTCACAAACACTTGTGGTTGTTTCATTTAGAAATCTTCCTAAAGGTTCCCATTATGTAGACCTATTTTGATGTCCATCTTTCAAATTTCATAGTCATGGTAATCTGTTATAGTAAGAAGAATCCTGATGGATTTAAACATGGAAAATAGAGAAAATGTTTCTTAATAGTCAATTCTTTGTTACTATTTAAAACCATTAGCCACTACCCTTTAATTATAGGTACTTAAATTACCTTCTATGTCTAGTTTTCTCTTGAAAACCCATATGCACCCAATATTCATTACATCGACTGGATGATCCACTAGAACCTCAAATTGGTTCTCATACATGGAATCCATGTCTAAATTCATAGATTCATTCAATCACAAAACATCTGATCTCTCTACTAATTATTTATTTGAGAGAGGGTCATTATTTTCACCAATAATTAGTCACATATTCGGTGACTAGAAAACCACATATATTTGTTTCTCTTACCACTCTAGTGCACCTATGAAATACATTTATTTCAGGAATAATGTCTTCCACAAGGACCTTTGGAATTAGTTCATGTACTAACTCTTTATTATATTGAGCATCAACATCATCAAAGCCAATCTTGATCCCATTACCCTTCTTTAGGATGTACTCCTTCTCAATAAAGATGACATGTCTAGTGACAATCAAATATTTATCTAAGAGGGTGTATAGATAGTATCACATTGTTTTCATAGGTTACACAATATTAGTACACATTTTTCTTGGAGGTTCTAGTTTGTTCCCTACAAAATTACTCAAAAACTCATAAACTTTTATGTGATGTAACATGTTTCTTTTCATTCCATAACTTAAAGGGAATTCTATTTTCAACATTAGTTGGAATTCAGTTTAATTTGTATGGTTAAATTTTCAATGCATATCCGCAAATTTATAATGGAAGATCTGCATGAATCATCATTAGTCTTAGCATTTATATGAAGGTAAAATTCCTCATTTCACTAACACAATTCCACTGTGTTGTTTAAGGGGGATTTATTTGAGAAAGAATCCCAAATTCCTGTAGAATTTTGATAACTTATTGGTTATGATATTCACCACAAAAATCAGATCAAAGTTCCTTTATCTTATATCCATGTTGATTGTATAATACGTTATTTAATTATTTTAATTTCTCAAAGGAATCTGACTTATACTACATTAATTAGACATATCCATATCTACTGAAGTCATAAGTAAAAGTTATGAAGTAAAAATACCCTCCCCTAGATTATAGTGGGAATGGTCCACACACATCAGTGTGTCAAAATCCAAAATATTTATTAGACCTGTCCCCTTGGACACATAATTATGGTTTGGTTATTTTCCTTATAAAAAATAATGACAATTTTCAAGTGGTTATATCTCAAAAGATTCTAAATAACTATCTAGATAGTGCTTTGTTAGACGCTTATCATTTACATGACCATGATGGTGATGCCACATCTAAGTATTATATGAGTCATACAATAATGATTCATTATCAATATAAAATACTTATTCTTTGTTATTTAATATAGAAAGACTGTTATTTAAATGTGCCATACAATAATATTTCATGACATTATAAAAGAAACAATTTTGATTTCCCAAAATGAAAATAAAACCATTTTAATGTAAGAAGGATACATAAATTCTAATTTTGGTAACAATCAGTACATAGTAAAAATATCTTACAACCAATATAAATCTTGTCAGAAAATAAATGCGGTAGTCTCCAATGGCTAGAGTATCCAACCTTTAACCATTGATAGCCCCCAAATCCACCTATCATATAACAGTCATTCAAAATATACATGGTTCCTACATTTTTTTGAATATGTGAGCACCACAAGATGTATATAATACCAAATGTGTAGATATTGATAGATTAATCATGATAATGAATGTACCTTTAGCTTCCCCTTGATTATGGGTGTAGTTCATATTCCTGTAGCCTTGCATGGAACATGAAAACCATATTTCTTCCGCTTTCATTGCCTACCTCTCGAACTACCTATTATTGTAATGATGATGTTCAAGATATTTATACTTATTATAATTCTTGGGTCCCTTTTCAATGTTATTATTTTTCTTATACACAAGTATAATAATAGGGTTTTCACATTCAAATTCCTTCTCCACTTGGTGAATGATATAATGTGTTCTAAAATACTATTCTAATTATTTCTCAAATTATTATTGAAAATAAAACTGGATAAGTGATTCGGTAGTGAGGAATGTATGATATATATGTTCAACTCATTTTGGAATTTACTGCCCAAAATGACTATGAATTCAATATATCCAATTATGTAGACTACATGAGGTCCAAGTGGCACCAAATATCCATGATTGCATGTCAAAAACACATTGAAGATCTTTTATTTCTCTTTAATCTCCTTCTCTTGATAGAGATATTGAAGGGGAGACATAATTATACACATATCAATGTCCACATGTTTCTATAGAGGAATATTGGTCATGGATGATAGCATAAAAAATTATACATATATGGAATCATCTAGATTTCTCTCATAAAGAGACAACTCCTCCTCACTAACTGTTTTTGGAGGTGCTTTAGAAATATGATATTCCAACACATATAATTTAATTTTATGGCATATGATAATGTGTAATCACTATTTCCATTCTTGGAAATTATTTCTGATGATAGGGTTATCCTTCTCATGTAATTATCACAATTATGTGTTTGAAGCCATCTTTATTTTCATTTCTATAATTAAGAAGAGCATAATTTTAGTACATTATTTGATAAAAGTAGATAAAATAATATTATATATATTAATATATCACTATTTTATAGAAAAAAAAGACCTCACCATTGCATTTAAAACATCATATTTTTTGGATATTCTAGTGGAAAGGACCCATATTACCCTTCCTATAACCAATAATTTTTCCCGAAAATCTATTTGAATGGTTTTAGGTAGGCATTAAAAACTAAAAAACTGTATTAATTCATGGTTCCATGATCTCTTGAGGTGAATCCCCAATCATGGAATCCATAAGTCCGATTTCCATAACATTTTACTATTATTTAGATAAATTCTTTCTTGGGTAGTATTCCATTGATGTGAACTATGTTACATCATACCAATTATTCAAGTTAGAATTCCCTGATAATTGAAAGCACCCTGACTTGGGCTGATCAAGAATTTTGAACTATCATTCAGTTTTAACATAAGTATTAGAATAATATAACAACATAATATATAAAACTGAAGGATTAATTTTTTCATTATATATAAATATTCCATATTATCTTTATTACATTCTTGTTAATATTAAGTGGATTTTCATAAGTGATTAACCATGTCGTAGATAATGTTAAATCATAATCTAATTTATTTTCGTTCCATATTTGAATTCTTTTTAATTAATTAAATCTTGTGATCATGAATGAACATCTATAATGAAATTAACCATGGAATTTGATAGAAACAAAATAATAAAGTGGTATGACCATGATTTTTTAAAATGGTAATTTTATCTGGCAGATGATAAAATAACCATCGAACTAGGGTAAACAAGCCTTGAATCATAACTTGGATTGCATTTCAGATTTCCCCATGTCTAGCCATGCACCTCCTAGATAGGGTTCTTCTTGACTACAAAAATATCCACCTCTACTATCTTTGAAGCCACATCCATTACATAGTCTTTTAATCACACATAGGTGAGGGGACAAATTATTGGTTAAGGGGAATATAGAAAAAGAAACCGTGGGCATGAAAAACATTTCAAAATGATATGAGGGATGAATCAAGGAGAATCAATTTAATTTAATAATAAATTAAACTTAAAACAATCAGATAAAAATGTTTGATATATTATCATGATAACCCAGATACGTGCATGAAATTACACATTAAATAAAATTTTCATTCAATTATATTCATTCCTGTTTATGATAAATAATGATATAATAAAATACTTATATTATTTAATTATTCAATGAAATTATCTTAATTATCATCCAAACATTCTTGAGATTTTCATCCATTATAATATAAAATATATATATACAAATTTAGTTATAATTAAATGTTTACAAATTAAGTACCATATAGGAGACACCGTGAGCACCCATCCTACAACAACCCTCCCCAACACATTGGATTGAGAAGAGTACGAATTCTATTGACCTTAGTCAATGTCCTTAAGATACCAATGGATGGTAATAAATGCCATGGGCTTAGAAAATCTATGACAGATGATTTTATTTGAGGATCCCAAATAATGCTAAAACATAAAACATCCAAGAAAACTATATTATTCATTTATAAAAAATCACATAACTTGATGAAATACCAATATAATAAAAATATCATAGTATAGTGGAAAAGAATAATTGTAAAATGATAATAATATAAATTGAAATTCATTGTTACCAAAGTGCTATGATCAGAGAACAAGATGTAAACACTCCCTAGATCTAGATTTAGAAACAAAACCATGATATCAAGGACCACCACTTGAGAAGTATAACTCATAAACCTTTTATGAAACTTAGTAGATGAAATATGAAAATGTAAAAAAATTCCCAACCATTAGGTGAGTATATCACTCAGTATTATTTCCCCAAATACTTCCTAATACATTCCAATTGGTCAAAAATGAGTTTGCACATATTAAAAAAATAGTAGAGAAAGAGATAAATAGTAAATATCAAATCCATAAACTGATTCCATATAAAATCATAAAATAAAACCATTAGAACTGTTTATTTTTTATTCTTGGTATAATCATCCAAATTACACACTAACATAGACACACATGATGCATGCAACCATGGAACTACATGTACTCATGATAGGTGAATCATCGTTTCACCAAGCCTTCAATGAACCCATTTGAGGGCGGTGTATTCTCCCACAATCCATCCATATGATCATTTAACAGTGTTACTTCCACTAATTATCAATTCAATATAAACTTGAATACATGAAAAAACTCTTACGCCAAATATCAAATAAAACATTAATTTAAAATGATATTCCCATCTTTTAAAACCTACAATTTTGAAATCACAACAAGTTGAGATTTTCTAATTCTGTTTCATAATGTATTTACAATAGATAATAATAAAAATTTTATCAATGATAAATCCAACTAGTTTTAGAACTATTGAGTGAGAGAGAAGCCACATACCTTGATTATGTTTACACAAAGTACCATAAAAAATTATTGGATCAAAATATTCCTTCTGTTACTCTAGAAAAACCTAATATGATATCATCAACAAAAATCTATATCCATAGATCTGTTCATACACACAAATATAGGGTTCCAGGTGAAACAACTCAAGGATATCTATGATTTGGAAGAAAAAAGAGACCCTAACCATTGATATCATGAAAAAACACTCAATGATTTATTTCCAAAAAGGTTCGGATGCCGAAATTTTTTGGAATTTTCCTAAGGAATCCCTAGAATTTGAGATGGATGAAACCAAAGTAGAATAGAAAATTACAACCACTGGCCACGTAAAAACTATCCATTCCAAAGACATTCATGATAAGAATTGTAAACTAAAATCATGAAATCATAAAGAGGCCATTTATAATGATATGTTCATCTCCTTGATTTTATTTTTTAGAGAAATTGTCTTCATTTCATGAGAGTGTTTCATGTTGTGAATTGCTTCAACCACTTGGAGAATATTTTCATGCTTTGAAGGAGTATCATGATGTAAGAACCCAGATCTTTTTTCAGGTATGTTTTCCTTTTTCTGGAGTTTTTAAGAAAAATGAATTTTCTGGAAATTTTCAAAGTACACGCTGTGTACTTTTTGAGTACACACCGTGTACTCTGATCCGGCTCGAAGTCATGTGCTGGCCGTGCCCGGCCCACACACACGGTTTGTAGGGGTGACATGGAGGCCGATTTTGGAAGAGTACAGAAAGGACCCAATACACGTCGTTTACTTTTATTTCATTAAACGGACCGGGGTCATTCCAAACCACCGATTTCATCTTCTTCTCTAGATTCCGTCCATTCGAAGTGACCTGTATGACCAAATCTTCCCTGAGCTCCCGCCTCGCTGTCTGTTATCCGATTTGAGCACGGTCAATTGCATTGGAAGCACAACGGTGAGTTCTTCTTTCTTCCTGAGCCTTTTTTCTTGATTCCTCATTGTTTTCAAGATATCTTAGGTTGGGCGTTTTGTGCGTTTTCTTAGATCTACATCGTTCTAAGGGGAATCATTCATTGTGGTTCATATATATCGATCTCCTAGGATCAAGGTAGGTAGTTTGTTCCTTTCTGTAGAATGTTGTTAAATGTCTTGTGCAAATTCCACCAACACCCTTGAACGGGGTATTGCGTGTTCTTGTTTTTCCCTTGTTGTATTGCCTGCTTTGCTTGATTTCTAGATTAGATGTTTTGCCTATGATTATGGTAGCTTTACTGTAACTTGAATGTTTTCTATGCTTGTTCTTATTGTTTGGCGTTCTTCCAATTGCCATGCTTAGTCGTAGGACAGTGGAACTTCTACGTTGTTTTGTTGTTGACCCTTAGTTGATAGCCACATAGTTCTTGAGGTTTACTTGGATGATATACACACGTGCTGAGGATGTTTAGTTTCACTCAGGACTGTGAGAACCTAGAGTAGTAGACCAAAGAGAGAATTTACGGAAGGGCTTCTTCAGAGTGTCTTTTAATTATGATATGATACCATAGGGGGAATTGATGTTGAGTGCTTCCTTAGAGAGTCTGTAGTTCCTCGACGCGGGCAACAGGGGGAATTGACGTTGAGTGCTTCCCCAAAGAGCCTTTAGCACGATAATAGTCTATAGGGGAATTGATGGCGAGTGTTTCCCCAGAGAGTCTATTTATTTTCAGAGCTAAACCAGAGGGTTGAGACTGTGTGTGCCACTTAGAGGCTTGCTGGTGCTTATAGGTTGAACCATAGGGGTTAGGCTGTGAGAGCTACCTAGAGGGTTACCTATTTTCTTCTTGTTTTTTGCTGCTTGCTGGTGTACCTTATTTTTTAGAACTGTGAATTTTAGATTCTTGTGCTTTCCTGGTTACTACTTCTTATTTTATCACTTGCCTTTTATTCAATGACTGTTAGGCACAAATCATTGGGTGATTGCCTACTGGGATTGTATCTCACACCGTGTTGGGGCCATACTATTGGGCCCAAGAAGACTATGTTACAGCAGGTATAGATAAAGGCAAGTACCCTTCTAGTTCAAGATCTTGATTGCACTGGAGGTGGAGAGCATGGTACCGAGCTGGGGAACATGATGCTGAGGAGTTATCTTGTTTTCCTTTGCACATTGTTTTTTCAGTTATACTTCAGCACGTTGTTGTGTTTTCAGTTTTCCATAGATACTTGTACTTTCTGCATCTTTATTATCTTTTTCTATATATTTATTGTTTCCACTGCTGGGTTTCTGTTGTTGCATGTTGTTTACTGCTTCTGCTGTTTAGTGTTGTTTTTCTTACCGTGTATCCCTTACCGAATGAGGGCATAGTTTTTCCCAATAACATACCAAGGCCCTCGCTGCTAGTCAGCTACATCTGGCATTTGGGGAAACGCGCTTGAGGTCATGTGGCAACTGGTTACGGGGCACCAGTGGAGGGGCTCCAAATTCGGGTCGTTACAAGGTGGTATCAAAGGAGTTCTTTTCTCTTGAATTGATGTTTGGAGACTTTAGCTAGGGATAGGACGGATTCAGTACTTGGTATTAAGCTGTGCTCGGGAGTAGCTAACCCATGTACATAGAAAAGCCATATTACCTCGTTAATTTCAGTTTGCTGGTTTTGCGTGTTTATGGTTGATATGTTTTCACCTAGAGTGACTCACATGACTTGTGCGTTTATTGTTTTGATATTTCTGTTCTATTTCTGTCACAACCCGATGAGATGAGGGTATGCCATCTCAAGCATTAAATAGACACTTTTATAAATCACATGCCATGCATTCTTATCATGCCATCTAGGGTGCATTAACGATTGCATGCTATTGTGATAGGATTTTTGTAGATTATGCATGCTGTTGTGATAGATGCTTGATATAATCCCTATTTTTATGTTAGAGAGGAGTTGTTTTCCCTTTTATGTGACTATAGGAGATGCCAAGCTTTGATTCGAGGGGAGTATGGGCCCTCACAAATCGAAATTTGGCACCTCTTTCCCTTGTTTTTAGTGGTTCTGGGAGTCTGAGCAGTTTCTAAGCTACTGCCCAGAAAAACCCAGAATACAGTACGTGTACTTTTTGGATACACGCCATGTAGTTTTCAGGCCATGTCACTGACCGTGTGAGCAGAACCCGGTGTCGTGGGAGTAACTTTGAGAATACGCCATGTACGATTGGCAAATGTCGTGTAAATTCGGAGCCGTGTAGCCGGCCGTGTCACTAACAACACGGGTCGGGGAAGCTCGGTTAGAACACGCCATGTCCTTAGGGAACACACTGTGTAGTCCTGTCTAAGTAATCGGCTGTGTCACGAACAACACGGGCCGACGTTATCTTCTTTTCCACACGCTGTGTTTGTTTGGAACACGCCGTGTAGTCCTCTCTAGGTACCCGGCCATGTCACGAACAACATGGGACGGTGTTACTTTCTTTTACACACACTATATTTGTTCATAACACGCCATGTAGTCTTGTCTAGGTACCCGGCCATGTCATGAACAACACGGGACGAGGTCACCTTACCTATGCATGCCGTGTTTGTTCAGAGCACGCCGTGTAAGGTTCAGCCATGTAGACGGCCATGTGTTTCACAAACACGGGCCACCGAAGCCTTGTCTATTACACACTGTGTGTGTTAAAAACACGCCATGTAGTCTCAGGTTAAGTTGGACCATGTGGATTTTTTGTGTAAGGAGACTCGGGTAGGGGAACAGTTTTCAAGTACACGCCGTGTGTGGGTGCAACACGCCGTGTAGTTTGAAGTGTACACGACTTGTAGGGCAAGAGTACATGCCCATGTTAGTGGATTTAGAAGACACACTGTGTTGTTTTATACACTTCGTGTAGTCAAGTTTTGTAAACTTGTGTGTTTTTATTCCCATGTTTCCATTTTGTAATCTTGTGTTCTCTACCCCTGTTTTCTTGATCTAAGGTGTGCTTTTTATCTTTCAGAGCTATGCCACTGAGATGTCCTCTGGTCATACGTCTGTCGTCGGGAAGTGATCAGACACCAGATAGGGATGATCAGGGAATTCATGCTAATCCTCCAGTCGGGCCATCCTTGGCACCGGCTGTTATACCAGTTGTAGGCGCTGATGCGTAGTTCAGGGAAGGTTTAATTAGGATGAAGCAGTCTTTCCAGGGAGCGCCGCCTCCTACCATGTCTATGGCAGATTTGACGTGGGTTTTTCAGCAAAATCATCCTCCCACATTCTCGGGGGAAGGAGGACCTTGGGCTACAGAGCCATGGCTGGAAGCCATGTGGACAATATTTGAGCATCTGGAGATGCCTGTAGAGAGGTGGGTCAAGCTCGCCACCTACATGCTCCAAGACTCCGCCAAGAGGTGGGGAGACGTGATCTTATAGGCAAGTCAGCAGCAGAATATGGTTTGGGCGGAGTTCCAGCGCGTGTTCTATGACTACTTCTACCTGGAGACCTTGAGGGCTGTCCGAGCCCAGGAGTTGATGATCTTAAAGCAGGGTACTCTTTCTGTCATGGATTATTCTGCTCGTTTCACCAAGTTACAGTGCTTTACAGCCCTTCGGGATGGGAGTGGGGTGTTCATAGCAAGGAAGTTCAATGATGGTCTTAGGTGGGAGATCCGCTCAGAAGTGAACATCTTCCAGCTGACTTCCATTACTTCCATCGCCAACAAGGCACTAATTGTGAAGTGCAATCTGAGGGACTCTGGAGCTGCGAACCAGGGCGGTTCTGCTTCCAAATAATGTCTTCCTCTAGATGATATCAAGAAGCACCGTAGAGAGCCTACACGTGGTGATCCGAGGAAACAAGATGCATCGTCCGGTAGCCAGGTGACATGCTACCAGTTTGGCCGATTAGGGCACACGAGGCTGCAGTGCCAGAGGGACACCATGGAGTGCCGATCTTACGACAAGATGGGTAACCTCTAGAATTTCTATCAGGTTTTCTCACCAGCAGCTGGTGACTGGGGTTCTTCCATGACTCCTCGTTCAGGAAAAGCACCACCAGTTTCTCCCCAGTCGGGGAACTAGAGTTCTTCTAGCTGTTAGGGCTGAGGTGGAGGTTGAGGACGTGGAAGTTAGCCACCAGTTCCTCAGCACCAGTAGGGAGGTTCGGCTCAGAGTAGCCAGCCATGGATGCAGGGCCGCAGTACGGGTCAATATTTCACTATGGAGCAGACTTTTCAAGAGCATGATCCCGTCCCTTCTACTGTTTGAGTTACGATTTCAGTAGCCTCAATTTTATCTTCAACTCTTTTCGAAACTGGTGCTATGCATAGCTGTATCTCTATTTCTATTGTGGAGAGACTTGGACTCTTCATCTTTTATTGTGACAAATCGTTGATACCAGACACACCTTTGGGGATGACGACACCTAGTTTACGCCAGTGTAGAGAGTGCCCTCTCAAGGTTCTAGGGTATCACTTATAATGGGATCTCTATGTCCTAAAGATGACATGCTATAATGTCATCCTCTGCATGGACTGGTTGATTCCCTTTCAGGAATTCATCGACTGTTATCACTGAAGAGTGAGTTTCATTTCAGCATAGGGTGAGTCTTTTCTTCATAAAGGCGAGTGCGACGTTCGGGCGAGTCAGGCAGGAATCAAGCATCTTGGGCTAGGAGGGGTGACAGCCCAGATTTCTAGTCTTTATCTAGATAATCAGGGGACTCCACAGCTGGATTTTCCTCTAGTGGTGGATCACTTCTGGGATGTATTTCTAGAGGACTTTTTAGGTTTGCCTCCAGAGCGTGAGGTAGACTTCTCTATTGAGCTCATTCCAGGAGTAGCACCGGTGTCCATTCCTCCCTATAGGATGGACAAACCTAAGTTCCAAGAGCTCAAGAAGCAGTTGGAGGAGCTATAGGCTAAGGGTTTCATCCGACCCAGTAATACTCCATGGGGTTCGCCGGTCCTGTTTTCAATGAAGGAAGACAGTACCCTTCGGGTTTGTGTGGATTATCAGAAGCTGAACTAGTTGACGGTAAAGAACTGATATCCTTTGCCAAGAATTGACGACCTTTTCGATCAGCTTCAAAGAGTCCGAGTGTTCTTGAAAATAGACTATAGGTCTGATTATCATCAGTTGTGCATTAGACCATTAGATATACCTCTGATAGCCTTCAGGAGCAGGTATGGTCTATACGAGTATACAGTCATGTTGTTTTTCCTCATGAATGCGCCTGCAGTTATCATGGAACTGATGAACCGAGTGTTCCATCCTTACGTGGACTCATTTGTCATGGTCTTCGTGGATGATATCTTGGGGTAATCTCACACTCGACACGACCATGCCACACATTTTGAGATCGTTCTGAGTACACTGAGAGAGCATTGGCTTTATGCTAAACTCTCGAAGTGCCACTTCTGGATGGATTAGATTCACTTCATGGGTCATGTCATCTCAGAGTAAAGAGTATCAGTGGACCCAGAGAAAGTGAGAGCTGTAGTTTCCTGGGAGCAGCCAAAGAACGTCTTTGAGGTACGGAGCTTCCTAGGGCTGTTTGGATACAACAAACACATCATTCAGGACTTTTCTCATCTAGAAGCACCTTTGGCAGGTATGACCAAGAAGGGGGCGAAGTTCCTATGGACCGATTCTTGTGATTCAGCCTTTCAGGATCTGAAAGGGAGGCTGACGCCAGCACCGATACTATTCTTGCCGAAGCCAGGTAAGAACTACACTGTTTACTGTGATGCTTCAGGTATCGTGCTTGGATCTGTCCTTATGCAGGGGGATGGAGTCATTCGTACAGGTCTCAGCATTTGAGGCCACATGAGGGGAACTACCCTATTCTTGATATGGAGTTGGCAACTGTTGTTAATGCCTTACGCTGTTGGAGACACTATCTTCTGGGGGAGCACTTTGAGGTCTTCAATGACCACAAGAGTCTCAAGTATATATTCACTCAGCTTGATCTGAATCTACGGCAACGCAAGTGGGTTGAGTAACATCAGTATATTGATTTTGATCTTTCCTATACGCCAGGGAAAGGCCACGCAGTGGCAAATGCGTTGAGCAGGAGAACTCAAATTTAGGCAATTCCAGAGGCCAGCAGTGAGTGGCATCTGATGGCTCTATTCTCTAAGATGCATCTAGCGGTGCATGACAGATAAGGACAGACCCTCCTATCTTCTGTAGCTGTTACCTCTTCACATCATGATCGGGTACGAATGAGGAAGCTATCAGACTCTGAAGGCTTTGTCATACGGGAGAGTGTGTTAGGAGAGGACCCTCTTCCCGGATGGGTAGTGGGCGAGGATGAGATCTTGCTGTTCCAGGGACGCATATGGGTGCCAGAAGACATACGCGAGGAGCTGAAGCGGGATTTTCATTCCTCATTTTGGGCAATTCATCATGGCGTCACCAGGATGTATCGGGATCTTCATCTCCAGTACTGGTGGCTAGGTATGGAGAAGGATGTTGTTGTTTTCGTCATGAGTTGTTCTACTTGACAGTAAGTGAAGGAAGATCATCAAAGACCAGCAGTCCTGTTAATGCAGTTACCCATTCTAGAGTGGAATTTGAATGATGTCATGTTGGACTTCGTGATTGGGTTGCCGAGGACGCCTCGAGGGAAGGATGTTGTTTGGGTTGTCATCGACATGCTTACAAAGGTTGCACACTTCTTGCTGATTAAGGAGACCTTCGGTGTTGATGATCTGGGACGTCTTTACATCTGAGAGATCATTTATCTGCATGGAGTTCCACACTCCATTGTTTTAGATATGGATGCATTCTTTACCTCTCGGTTCTGGTAGGGACTTCAAAAAGCCTTGGGTACAAAGGTACTTTTGAGTAAAACATACCATCCCTAGACTGATGGCCAGTATGAGCACACGATCCAGGTTCATGAGGATATGCTCTGAGCTTGTATCCTAGACTTTGGAGGTTTTTGGGAAAAGAATATCCCTTTGGTGGAGTTCTCCTACACCAACAGTTTCCAGGTGACCATTCATATGGCACCATACGAGGCTTTGTACGGTAGGCCATGCTGATCACCCTTATGCTGGTTGGAGGTAGGAGAGGCAGCTTGATTGGGACCTTGTCTCGTTCAGGAGACCTCAGAACAAATAGAGCTGATTCAGAAGAGGATGATGATAGCACAGTCTCGACAAAAGTCTTATGCTGATTAGCGGAGACGACCTCTAGAGTTTGAGGTCAGAGATCAGGTTTTCTTGCATGTCACACCGAGGTTGGGACACAAGAGGATTCAGAGACATGGTAAGCTTTCACCGTGGTACATCGGGCCATTTGAGGTCTTGGAGAGAGTGGGGTCGGACACATATCAGTTGCAACTACCTCAGAGGTATCGAGTGTTGCACGACGTCTTCCACGTCTCTCAGTTCCGACGCTACTTTTCATACCCATATCACGCCTTTCAGCCCGAGGAAGTCAAGCTTGAATCGGATGCGTCATTCGAGGAGCATCATATCCGGATTGTCGATCACAGTATGAAGGTTCTCTATGGGTGGTCTGTTCCTCTGGTACGAGTTCTATGTCATCATGGGCGAGTACAGGATGAGACCTAGGAGAGGAAGGTAGATGTACGATCGTTGTGGCCATAACTGTTTGGGGACTCTTCTTCTACGCCCCGTTAGGGAAATTCGAGGACGAATTTCTTTATGGGGGGAAGGTTGTAAGAACCTAGATATTTGTTTAGGTATGTTTTTCCTTTTTTTTGGAGTTTTTAAGAAAAATTTATTTTCTGGAAATTTTCAGAATACACGCCGTATAATTTCTGAGTACACGCTGTGTACTCTGATCCAGCTCGAAACCGTGTACTAGCCGTGCCAGGGCCATACACACGGTGAGTATGGGTGACGTGGAGGCCAATTTTGGCGAAGTATATAAAGGACCCAGTACACGCCGTGTACTCTAAAAGTACACGCCGTGTACTTTATTTTTTTCATTAAACGGACGGGGGTCACGCCTAAACCCCGATTTCATCTTCTTCTCCAGTTTCCGTCCGTCCGAAGAGACCTGTACGCCTGAATCTTCCCTAAGCTCCCACCTCTCTACCTATTCTCCGATTAGAGAAAGGTCAATTGCATTGGAATCGCAACGGTGAGTTCTTCCTTATGCTTGAGCCTTGTTTTTTGATTCCTCCTTGTTTTCAAGATATCACAGGTCGATCATTTTGTGCGTTTTCTTAGATCTACGTCATTCTAAGGGAAATCTATCCTCGTGGTTCACATGTATCGATCTCCTAGGAATGAGGAAGGTGGTTTGTGCCTTTATATAGAAAGATGATAAATGTTTCGTGCAAATTCCACCAATACCCTTGAACGGGGTATTGCGTGTTCTTGTTTTTCCCTTTTTGTATTACCTTCATTTCTTGATTGCTAGATTAGATGTTTTTCCTGTGATTATGGTAGCTTTACTGTACTTTGAATGATTTCTATTCCTGTTTTACTTGTTTGGCTTTCTTCCAATTGCCATGCTTAGTCGTAGGACAGTGGAATTGGTAGCTTGTTTTGCTGCTGAGCCTTAGTTGATAGCCAAGTAGTTCTTGAGGTTTACTTGGATGATTTACAGGCACGCTGAGCGTGTTTAGTTTCACTCAGGACTGTGAGAACCTAGATTAGTAGACCAAAGGGAGAATTGATGGAAGGGATTCTCCCAAGTGTCTTTTAATTATGATACAAGACCACTAGGGTAATTGACATTGAGTGATTCCTCAAAGAGTCTATAGTTCCTCAACGCAGGCCATAAGGGGAATTGATGTTGAGTGCTTCCCCAGAGAGCCTTTAGCACAATATGATACCATAGGGGGAATTGATGGTGAGTACTTCCCCAAAGAGTCAATTTATTTTTAGAGCCGAACCAGAGGGGTGAGACTGCGTGTGCCTCCTCTAGGGTTGCTGGTGCTTATAGGTTGAACCATAGGGGTTAGGTTGTGAGAGATACCAAGAGGGTTACCAATTTTCTTCTTGTTGCTAGTTTCTTACTTGTGTACCTTATTTGTTAGAACTGTGAATTTTAGATTCTTGTGATTTCATAGTTACTGCTTCCTGTTTTATTACTTACCCTGTATTCAATGACTGTTAAGCACAAATATTTGGGTGATTGCCTACTGGGATTGTATCTTACACCCTGTTTGGGCCATGCTTTTGGGCCCAAGCAGACTATGTTGCTGCAGGTATAGATAAGGGCAAGCGCTCTTCTGCTTCAGGATATTGATTACACTGGAGTTGGAGAGCATGGGACCGAGCCGGGGCTCGTGATGTTGAGGAGTTATATTGTTTTACTTTGCACTTTTTTTCAGTTGTACTTCAGCACATTTTTCTGTTTGTTGTTTTCCGTAGATACTTGTAGTTTCTGCATCATTATTATCTTCTGCTATATAGTTATTGTTTCCGCTGCTCGGTTTCCGTTGTTGCATGTTGTTTACTACTTCCGCTGTTTAGTGTTGTTTTTATTACCTTGTATAACTTACTGAATGAGGGCATAGTTTCCCCAATAACTTACCAAGGCCCTCGCTTCTAGTCGGCAACCTCTGGCATTTAGGGAAACATGCTTGAGGTCATGGGGCGAACCGGGTATGGGGCACCAGTGGAGTGGCTCCAGATTCGGGTCGTTACACACGACATTTACACCCACTAATTCACAATGTGTAACTTATTCACGATGTTAATATTTTCTATAGAAATTTCAAATATCTAAGCTCTAAATCTTCCCTTCTTACACATAATTAAATTAATCCTTCAATTTAAACATAAAATAACAACATAAAGAGACAGATTACATCAAACCAGTGACAATAAATTCTCCCCACCATTGGGCTTTACATCCTCATTAGTTTGGAAAAAATCAGGTCAATTATCATACACAAATGTTCTAATTACCATGTATCCTCCTGAGCCTGTCTATGCTACCAAAGTAGTCAATCCAAAAAATTAGGTCACCCTTGAAGGGCATTTTACTATCTATCCAGAACCCATTATTGTTTATGTATAAGAGTTGAATCTATCTCAAGAATAATGTGATACCAACTGATCACATGTTGTTCATTTTGAATATACATCATTAATTAAGAAACATGGAAGAATTTTTGAAGAACATTCGGTTTTGGTGGTAATGATATATAGTACAATATTTCAAATCTATTCTATAACCTCAAATGGTCCCACATACCATGGTATTAGATTTCTATTATTACCCAATTATCATTGACTCTGTTTTAATGAAAATTTCAAGAAAACATAGTAACTTACATCCAAAGGTAATGGTCATTGATTATAATCTATATATGAATTTTTTCTAATTTTAAAAATTGTTACCCACTTCTAAATAATATTGATTTTCTGTATTGTCACATAGACAAGACTTGGTCTAATCAAGGATGACTCCCATATCTCTACCTAGTATATATGAGAGAAAAAAGTATGACCATACAAAGTCTCAAATTCAGCATCTTTATTTTTACCTCAAATATGTAACTATGGGAGAATTAAAACAAGGGAATATTTTAGTACCATGAGACACCAAATTTCATGACACATTCTTGGAAGCCTGCCATGGAAAATGAAGTGTACTATCTATCTATACACCAAGTATATTTCTCACCATTTATCCATGAAATATTCCTTGGGACTTGGCATGGAAACCTTCCATTTAAAATGATAGATTACATGGTGTATACATAGGATACACATCATGCGGTCTTCGAGTTACACGATAACATATTATGTCAGAAATGTAATAAAATATATGACAATTCATTACTTAAATGAGTACATAACAAGTATAGATGTTACATGAAATATAGTCTAGCTAACCATGTTATTGGATGGGCCAGTAGACATACAGTGCATTTAAATACACACCACATGTAATAAATACACATTAATTGAATTAATTCTGAATTTATTAAGGATTTTCTTTGGTGCATTTAACATACATACATGACATGTACCAACAAGCTACATAGTGAAAAGTATTGTGAAATCCATTCAGAATCCTTAGAACCTCTAAATGAGTTCTTCAAATTTTATTCATTCATAAAATTAACCATTATAGATTATATTTGTGATAATTAAGTGGATAAAGACAAGATATTATGATTAAAATTTGAGAACAATTAAACTCAAAAAAATAAATAATGATAAAATCATAAATATGTCATAGATATTTGAAAAATTGTAAATAATTATGTCATACCTCTAATAACACATGATAGTTTTGAGTATAGTGAATGTAACCGATGTTGTTTTACCAAATCATATTTTTATCATAATAAATGATTCGTATGAGATATACATCGATGAAAAAGATCCTGACCAATAGAATTGAATCAAATATTAACTGAAAAGAAAATTTTGAAACCAAACAAAGGATCATCACATAATGATTTATTATTAATTTAATCAATTATGAATTACCATATGATGAATTCTTTCTTCAAAAATTAATCTAACAATGCCTATATATCATACTATCATTACGTTTTTTGTAATAGTGGGTTCCCTAGACCCAACAATAAATTAATTTTAATTAAAATATCATGTATACTGTGAGATATGCATGCTATATACTTACCATTATAATGTACAAATTTTTTATTCCAATATTAAATTGTAATGTCTAACAATTAATTATCATATCAGAAGGTTATATTAGATCCCAAGCTATAATGAGAACATCAAGATACTATGACATTAATCATAAACAAATGTCATATGGTCTAGACAAATCGTACTGAATGGATAAAGTAGATATTTGACTATTAGGTGTTGAGGGATCATAATCATTGAGACTTCTTCTCATAATGTATACACTTGGTGATCTCTTATAGTGAGATTATAAGGATAGAACCTCTAATAGGAACACAACATGTTTTGGGTGTCATTGGATGTTCATATCTATATACATGTGTAATGGTTTACTAAATTGAGATCATTTCTAATCTGTACCATTTGATTTCATTCTTTGATGCAAGGAAAACCCCATGATAAGAAAATCGTGGTGAGGTAGCCTGTGTTGGATGCGTCATTGGTTGTGTGGCATTGGTTGAATGGTCCAGAAAATATTTTTCGCTTCCATGTTAAGGAATTATTATATCATGGGAAATGTTAACCAGGATGGTAGTACTTTCACAATACCATTTTCATGACAGTAGAAGGTAAATATATCTAGTTAGATCAATAAACAATAAAATAAGAAAATGGTGATGACATGGGTGTGTGTCCTTATTTATGAGATATTAACAAAAAAAGATATTATATTACACAATGCTTGATTGTAGGTTTATTGCTATTTTTATGAATATAATTATCTTTTTAGTGGATATGATGGGTTTCTAGATCACACTATTGGTATGGGAATACGATTCACTACTATAGATATAAGGGGTTAGAGGGTCACACATAAATGTGTATTCAATAATCTTCCATATTCAGTTGAATAGGTATATTGGACATGGTGCACTAAGCCACTAGGGTGCAAGTTTTTTTGAAGGATATACAATCTCCAAAGGAATAAATAAATTCATATTATTCAAGTTAAGAATAATTGACATTGAATTTATTTATTAAAAAAATTTCAATGTTTTAAAGCAAATAAATGAAAAATATTATTCAAAAAAATAAATGTTTAAAATATTCAAGGCTCATTTAATATTTTAGGGAATGAAATTTTGAGTTAATGGATAAAGTATTATAATTTAATATATTTATTATATTCTAATAAATTTATTATAATATATATGACTAAGTACAATAGTCATAATATATCATTTATAGTGTGTCAATTAGTTGAGGGTCGGGGAGGCAATTCTAGGTAAGTGTATTACACACTATATTTTGAATAGGAGAGGGATTTGCCAAATTCTATTCATTACCGCTCTCTATCTTATGTCTTATGCATTATAGAGAAAGAGGATTTGGATCGAGGAGTCTGAATTGAGCTCTATCTTGTGCATCACAAGCACGGTGATGCGATGATTGTCATACTTTCGAAGGCTATGTTGGATCTCCACGCTCGCACCCAGAATTTGATGATCGGTGCTCCCACAGTTTCTTGAAGTGTGTGTGGATGATCTAGAGAAATTTGAATTTGGATTCTTCAACTAGTGATATCCAGTGATGAGAAAATTTCAAACATGGATTCAGATCAGACAAGGTATTTTATAGTTAATATTTTATGCTAAAAATTCATTCCATGGGATCTTCGAGTGGAAATCGGGCTACGTTTTACAGACGTCAACATAGTAATATTTATCATCACTATAAAAAAATTAAAATCCCTTATTTGGGGCATCAACTACTTCCCTGATACCTAAAAGTTCTGTTAGATGAAAACATAATGATTTTAGGGGAAATAAAAGAAATTAAATTTTCATTAAACAATGAAGAGGGAATTGTTACAATCTTAATTCCATAGAATATTTATCTATATAAAACTAGATGGATAGTTTTTAGAGATCCAATGTTTTAAATACAAAATGAAAAACATTTTTTAAAGGTATTAGAATTCAAATTAAAAAATATATATTTTATATGTTTTTTATATATGAAAAGTCCATCTATAGGGGCCTTTCTCTACCTAGAGTTACCATCATCAACGTCTTGTCAAGCTCCCATCACCTAGTTCCTCTTAGCAAACTGATCCTCCAGTGGTAAGTCACAATCTGACTCCTCACCGACTACCTCATTCCTATGCATGAGCCATATCACTTGTCTACCAGGAATAAGCCCCTTCGCTGGACTTCTTGCTCACCGATAATCCTGATGCCACACCAACATTATAGGTTCTTCCTCTAGCCATGATTACCCCTAAATTATACCTAATCCACCCTAGAACATGTAGGGCATGGGTGGACCCAAACTGGAACCTGTCTAGGTGGACCTGCCTAGCACAGAACACCCATACTAAGGGTTTGCCAGGTCTAGAATGAGTGTGCGTAGGTTCTGCTCAACCCCCACATGCCTTGCTATGTATTTTTTAGGTTCTATGAATTTTATATAATAATAAATTAATTCAATTTTGGTTTAATTAATGAAATTTTAATTTTGGGTTTAAAATTTCCACTGCAGGTTAAATTAATATTTTTTGGTGTTAAAATTATATTAATTAGTTTAACTTAGTTTTATTTTAAAATTAAATTAACTTATTTACGGACAGAATGAAATAAATACTGAAGTAAAATAAGTGTGAATTTTAATTCAATAAAAAGACCCTCGAGTTTAATTTAATGAAATTTTAAATTTTATTTCTGTATTTCTTTTATTAGGCGAGTTTAATGCACATTAGAGTGATCATGAGCCCAAGACCAGGAAATATATATCTGGTGCATATTAATTTTTTTTAATTTATGGAAATGGTTTTTAATCATAGTTTTATAAATGGAAATCTATGTGTCATTTAAGATTTATTTTATGTATAAGGGCCAAGGTTTCCATTTTCTGATTTATAATTTATACTCCCAATACCCCCTTACATGAGAGAAATTATTATTTTATAATGATAAAGATAATAAGTGATGCACTTTATTCCATGTTATTCAAACTCACCAAACAAGAGCATGATACATTGGATGGGTGGGTGTTGAAACTCAAGTTGCAAGCGACGCAAGTCAAGGTATTACCCCTGGGGTATAGGGTAATCCATTATTCACTCAATGGATCAACCATTATTATCATCTCATGATCAAATCATCATTTTATTTTTTTCATGGTTTAATATTTTATGAATGTGTAGTTTACATACAATCAAATAGAATAATATACAAGCATGCACAAATAAAATAATCTTTTGACACGATGAATATTTTATATTTCATGGTCATTTTTTAGTGAGATCGCATAGTAAAAGCTTATGAAATATAAAATTATTTATTTATTCACTTAAATATAATAAACCCTCATATAAATATTAAGTCATAACTGTCTTCCATAATTCAAATTTGGATAAAACCAAGTGTTCGAGGTCCTCATCAGCCAAAGTTCATGGTTCCACTTACTATCAGGGAGTTCTTTTGAGAGTGGTGGATTTACTTGATGAAAGTGGTAGTAAGGATCATCCAAAGATAAATTTATATCATTTTAGTTTTTAGTGTTGAGTAAATAAAGTTAAAAATTTAAAATCTAGGAATTCACTCAATGGATTAATGAATCGTGAGTTAATGCAGTTGGTTAGCCTAATGCTTATCTTGAACCATCCATGTAGTGGGGTAGACAATGTTTGTGTACTATGAAGGGAGGTTCATGGACCATTTCTACTAGAATAATAAAGAATATAAGTATTTCAAATCTAGAATATAGGGTTTTTAAAATTTGATAAAATAGTGGGAGACATTTAGTGATTTAATTAAATAATCAAAATGATTAATTTGATATTAAATATAAATAATACTAATATACTAGAATTGTATCGTAGAAAATGGCAATTTATAACACAATTAATAATTTGATAAATAATGGAAATACTAAATGTCCGTATTGGCATGAGTATCCAATAGTATTATAAGCCCTTGCACAAAATTCTACCATATGGGAAATTCCATGTGAAAGTGTCTGCAATACCTGTCAAGTTACCTCAGGAAGTGAGAACGTAAAAATGATTATAGGAGACTCATGTAGGAATCATATGATGGTTATGTCATTATTCTATATTCATCATCCAATTTTAGTTGTGGTCACTACATCAGGGCATATGTGATATAACATGTAGTTGCATCATTGATAAGTCTGTGAGGAGAAAGTGAAGCAAGATATGAAAAAGTTAATGATTACAACGACATGTTTAAACAGAAATATGGATCATGTTATTTCAATAGATCCCCTTCCCATATCATTTTCACCTATTTAATCTCGTTTAGTTTTAGGATAAAAAATGATCAGTATTGAGTAAATGCTTAATTACCTATTTAGGTGAGGTTTTCTATGAAAATAAGAATTGAAAATATTTTTTAATCATTAATTCTTATTGTAAAAAAATGTAATACAAGGAGAAAAATTCAAATAGAAAATGGAATTCAAATGCCACATTCACAACATCCTTTAATGAAAAACTTCTTATTAAGATATTATTTACATTTCATATCATAAAATAAACAATGGAATTTTAATGGTAAAAAACTGAATTGAATAAACAAGTGTTTTATTTTTATTAAGAATATATTCATCATTAAATGTAATTTTCAGTAATAATTATTGAGTATTTAATACATTATGCTTTTCACATATGATTATTTGAACATAGAAACCAAGTTAGTATAGAAAAATTAATAGAATTCAGGTGTATTCTCTAAGAAGATGAGAAAGGGTGATTCCTAAGTCTGTAGTGAGAGGTACAAAACTTTTGTATTGGTAAGAGAATAATTCATGAAGAACTATTATTGAGTATAATTAAACCATTTATCTCACAAGTCCTTTGGAAAAAAGGATACATTATTCCATGTTTAGAAATGTATGTTGTTTATTGTGTTTAATACTAAACGAATAGTTCAGTAATACATGAATCTTAAAAAATACCTGATGAATATAAATGTAAGAATTATTTAACCAGTTTTTGGAGGATAATATTTTTCATGAAAGAGTAAAATTGGAAATCAAGTATATACATAGTTTTTTTATTTAGGCTCGGTAAAGATAAATAAATTTGGTATTGTAGATGTATGAAGTTTAGAAAAAGAAACCATTTGAAATAATGGCCTCCCACAAATCTTTTGGAATTAGTTCAGCTTGAGAGCATGAACTATTCCAAGGGAAATATGGAGGTATACATACTTCATAAGATTCCATTATATAATTAATGAATGTTAATGTGAAGTATGATCTATTAATGTTTAGAATATGTGAGTTTCTTTGGGGCAACATGCCAAAGAATATATTGACCAAGAAATCATCGATCAATATAATGTAGTGTGGAGTTATTACTAAACATGAATTGCATTATCTACACCAAATCCTTGTTTTTAATGAGGGGGATCAGTGATGAAGTATTACATGTAAACATTGATAAAAAAATTTAGCATGGTGTAATTCATAAACACACATTTTTTACACCAGAGTCATGATGTAAGTGGAATCAATGTTGCCACTTTTGGAAACATCCATTATATTTTATGACATGGATCACAAATAATAGTGATATCCCATAACAATATATAAACTATAATAAAAAATGGATATCATATAAGTCATAGTATGATTAAAATCCATCATTTCATAAGACATGTGTTTAGATTTGATGAGTTTTGTTAGGATATAAACAAACGTTTTTAAGTGAAACACATTGTGCATATAAAATAATAATCCTAATAGTTTCCTAGGATATTACATAAATTCCTAAGATAGAAAAGTGGTAGTCAAGTGATAGACAACATTTTTATATAATGGTGCACATCTCTACTTGAGATAGTTGGTGCAATATTGACTTTGGTTTAGTCAATCCCAGAGATTCACATGTATTTTTCATAGGAACTAGTTCCATAAGTTCATGTGGAACAAAAATGATCTCGAGACAGATACTACGTAGGAAGGATAAAGCCATGGTAATGGTTTTGTATTCACATTAGTCGGTGATCCATTATTCATTGAGAATAATAATTCCTTAAATTATGTAATATATGTAAATTGACATAGATTGAAAAGACTAATTAACATTCAATAATTTATTCCATGTATCAAATTTAAAATGGGAATATTATTTTTAATACTGTGGTGGGTATTCAAGTGATATGATACATGGGTGGTACAAGCGTAGTACCAATAATGACTGATTGGAAATACCTTGTGGTATTCCTAAATCTATTATAATTTTACTTATCATAACTAAGATCTAAGAACTTTTTATTGAGAATTATATGTCAAGAACACCTTTTGTGGAAGGTTTCTACATGATGTAACAAAAAACGGATGGTGACATCATAGAATTCCAATAGTGTCGTCAATTACTGAAATCGAGTTTACAATTAGAGTAAAAAAATATGATCTTAGAGAATTCATTTATAATGAATAATTTCCATGTGTGTACCTGTGGTTAGTGGGATCACCCATGTTTTCCATGTAAAATATGTTCGACAACATATGAAAAATAGATATTGGTCTAACAGTTAGTTAAGAACAGAATAAAATGTTATCCAATGATTGACTTAAAGTAGAAACATAAGTTATAGGGAACCATATCTACTGAGGTGGATCTAATGGTTTCATGGATTGATTCAATCATACTTATAGTGAAATGGCATTAGAAAATATATGTTATAAAATTTCATTAGATAATTGTTACCAATGTCACATGGAATAATCTTTCCAAGTTGATATGTATAAGACATGGGTGGCAATTAACATGGTGAGTTAAAATCCATATGCTTAAGTGATGGATCAATCACATATTCCATGATATGTACAAAAAATTTTATTTCTATGATATACTATATAGTAGGCTAATACTAGTTATATTTAGGATAACTACATGGTAAGTGGTTATAAATATACATTTTTTACTTTAAAAAGTATAGAATTTGTATACCTGGTAGGTGGTGAAGAAAGGATACTAGTTTTTTATGGGACAAAAACTAGTATTCCTTTAGATGCAGTACCCACAAATACTATGTACCTTTCAACTTATGAGGCAGCTATGAAGCAGTTATATGCAATGATTTTTCCTGTTCTTGGAATATCACATAGTATGTAAAGAGTTGTCATGATGTAAACTAAGATATTATTACTTGTGAAGATATTATGTTATGAAAATTGATAAAAGGGATTTACTCAGGGATACCATATCTCGATAAGTATTACTCAAGGATATGAGGTCTAAAAAAGCATAATTTCCACATAGAGGAATCTTTAGAGGCCTAGAACCAAAAGTCACGACACATCAGAAACATGATCTTAATCATGCGAGAGTTGATAAGGATGGTTAGAAAGTTGTCTCTACTGAAAGTGTGTGTGTTGTAATAGTGGGTTCCCTAGACTCAACTATATAGTACTTCTGATTAACATATCATTTATATCCTAAGATATGCATGACATGTACTTACCATTATAGTGTATACATATCTAAATCCATTATTAAATTGTAATTTCCATAGATTAACTTTCGTATCAAAAGGTTATAGTAGATCCCAAACTATAATTCGAACCTCGATATACTATGAAATTTATCCTAAAAATAAGTCATATTCTCTAGATACATCATACTAAATGGAAACAATAGATATTTTACTGTGAGGTGCTAGGGGATCATAATCATTGTGACTTCTTCTCATGAAGTTCAGAGTTGGTGATATCATATAGGGAGATCATGAGGACCGACACACCAATAGAAACACCGCATTATTTGAGTGTCATTGGATGTTCCTATCTACAGAGATATGTAATGGTCTCCTGAATAGAGATCATTGAAAATGTACTCCATTTCATCATGTACATTGATATGAGGAAAATACCATGATAATAAAATTGTGGCGAGGTAGCTTGTTTTTGGTGCATTATTTATGGTTAGATATTTGTTGAATGATTAAGAATGGTTTTTCCACTTCCAGGATAAAGAAGTAAGATATCTCGGTTCATGTTGATCAGTATGGTAGTTGTAGAGACCCAAAGCATGACATACATGGACATTACATTACTTTTTCAGAATACTTAATACATAACAAAAACAAACACATAAGGATCATAATAGTTTTGTGTATTTGGGAACTCAGAAATATAATATTCTAATCACAATGAAAGATCTTAACATCTCCCCTAAAGATCTTCCCCTTTTGTTTGCTTGCCTAAAACCTTTCTTTATATCCTGGGGAAACGGAAACATTAATAGGGTGAGATCGAATTTTCAATAAGGGTAAACATAGAGAACATAAAATAATCCATAATCATTTGAATGCAAAAACTTGAACATAAAATATAAACATTGAAATCTTGAGGAATGACATAAATCTTGGAAGTACGTAAGGCATATATCATAATGGAACATCAATCATGATAAAATATCATGGAGATAACAAATTTATTTTTGGCAAACATTATTCACATGATATGATTTCCATAGTACCCAAGGAATTGCTACCAAGACCATCTTAGTGGACAAAGTCCCTTTCTAGATCGATTTCACTCCTTCTTCCAGTCCTGTGTCAAGGAACCGAATTATCTTGCCGTTCCACCCATGTTTGTCTCATTAGATATAAATCTTTACCCAATTCATTAGAGGGATATATAGGTCACACCCATCTCATAATGAAATCATTCATACTTGTGTCACAAAATAAACTTAAAACATTCATCATAACCTAACAAATAAAATGGGTTTCATAAACATCATCCCATCATCAAATAATCTATATAAAACAAATGGATATCATTTCATCATAAGAAAAGTCACACTATGTAAATAATATATAAATTATACTTGAAACATAAACATAGAAAATACTCTCAATTTAGATGGGAAATAGTTTTGATAAAACACTTGAAATGAGTTCTTGGGGAAAATATCCTTTCCTCTTAAAAATAATTTTCTTTTCACAAAATTCCATGCTTTTTTAAAAGAAAATGATTATGTTGAAAATATTCATGAAATCATATATAGTATTCTTCATGAAAATAAGGCATTATAAAACCATAAAAATCTGTTCATGCCATATAAGTTAAAAAACATTCCTCTTGTACTTTTACTGGAAAATTCAAAAAGTACCTCGTATGGTAAAAAAAGAATGATTCCTTACATACTATGTAGTAATAGTAAAAAATGGGTAAAAATGACATTAAACATATATGAAACCATTTTTAGAAAATAGGGACATGGATTATAAATATAACCCCATTAAATACTTATGAATAACCAATCTTGGAAAGAATGAGATTTGTAAAATTTTCCCTTACCTTAGGTCTGATATGCTTCGTACGTATCTCAACCTCCTCTCTTCGACGCACCTCTTTTAAGATTCCTCATATGGGAATAGTGTTGGTCTTTTTGGAAGACTATAACCTCCAGAATGTTTCTAGGAAAGTGGAGGAGAGAAATGTGCAGGGGTTAGCAGAGCTTGAAGGCTCAAAGTGTTGCGAAGAGGATAGAGCGGAGGTGCCCTATTATAAGGTAAGAGACGGACACCTTCGGAAAGTGTGAAAATATTATTTTATTATAAAATTATCTTTGGTTTCAAAAGGTTAAATAATCATTAAATATGAATATAAGATGACTCAGGGCCGAAATAAAATCATCAAATTAGAATTGTACATGTTTTGGATAATATTTTAAGCATTATAATCTTATTTATTCAAATCATTTATTAATGAGGTAAATATTGAATCATTATTGTGTCAGAAATAATTTAATTTATTTGATGTCTAAAAATTATAAAACAAATACCATCATGTAGGAAATTTTTGTATCTTTCCAATGAATTTTTATGGTCAAAAATATAATTTATATAACCCCTTGTAAAAAGTAGTTACTAAAAGATTTTTATTAATGTCAATTTTGTCTTTACATTAAATTAATTAATCCAAATTGTCATTATCACTACCAAGTGGATCAATGGGGTCCCAAAATCGACCCAAGGATTCCCATGGTCAGCCAATAATTGTCCAATAAGTTTAGTACAAGTGTTAAGGTAATTATGAATTATTATAATATTCTTTTATCCTTGAAATAGCCTATTTACCTATATCCGCGGTATATAAAACTCAAGAGTTAATATTCACCAAAAATTAATTTCATCTTTTTGAACCACATTTTACTTCTTGATAACAACCATGTATGTCATATTTTTGAAATTCAATTCACATAAGTGGTAAAATTTCATTTAAATGAAAGAGTTAGTTTTATTAACTACCACTAAGTGGTTTCACTATTCATCAAAAATTGATGTTTTTCAGAAAAATACCAAAAATTCAGCCTAATCTAAATTTGATATTCCAAATTCCCAAGTGATTTCTATTTTTCCAAATTATAAACACATAAGTGGAATTAATTAATTTTAAAATTCATTCTCATTACCAAAACAAATAGTGTGTTTTTAAGAAACAATAACTATCAAAAGATCGACACTTGTTTATGTCCAATTTCAAAGTAAAATTAATTACAATGACCAAAACTGAATAAAATAGTAAAAATATATTCTAATTACACATTAAAACCAATTAAAAAGTTAATCTAACCATATAAATTATTGTGATGAAAAAAAAATTTAATTAATATATAGCGTGTTTTTACTATTCATTAAAATATGAAAGTTATCAGAGTAATATGAAACATTTATCCATAGTAAATTTTTATATCCTAATTCCAAAGAAGAATATTATTTTTTCAATTTTAACTTATAAACATGTCAAAACTAGATTTAAAGTGGGTGCTCCATCAAAAGGTGGCAAAACTTCATTTTTTGAAAAATACTTATTTTACCCAAATTTTTTTTTGTTCTCATACAATGTTCTATAAAATGTGTATGATGAATTATAATGTCAGTACAATCAAAATGTAGTTACTAATATTCATAACAGATAGTTCATAATAATATTATAACCATATATCATTGTTTAGTGAAACTCGGTATTGCGTACAACACACACTATCATGGAAGGTTGCGATTGCGTCTACTGCAAGCCAAGTCCGGGTTGCATGTAGTACAAGACTCATATTTTGTTTTATAAAACTGAATCCAACCATATTTCATTTATACATAGAATATATATATATATATATTAATACACTCAATGTTGCGTAGAATAACTACTATCAAATGAATTTGAAATTGTGCGTAACACGATCCAAGAATAATGTTGCGTATACTTCAAGCTAATACAGTGTTGGGTATAGTGCAAGATAAACATGTTGTAGCATAGAACAGAAGATATGAAAGAAATTAAAAAGAATATATATCATAATATCTAGTGGTGTTATATTCGACCCCCCTTAAAATGAATTTCGCCCTCGAAATTCATCGGGGTTATAAATGTTTTATTACATGAGAGTATCATTCATAGAAACCCGCATTATAAAAAGAAATGATAAAACATAATTTTAAAAATGAATGTTAGAAACAAAACAGATACCCAAAGTAACTCACCACTTGGGTTCCCACATAAAAGAAAATAGGTGAAAATATGGATATTAAAGAGAAATCTAACCATCAAGTTCTGATGGAGAGTGGTAGAGAACATGGCTCTGAAAAATCCAACAATCAAAAAACCATAAATTTGTGATGATCTAATATACCATCTGTTTCATTATATATGAGGGAATCATGAAAATATTTTTGGATTTCATGATCATTTCCTTAAAGTTGAAAAAAATTGGAATTATAAGAAACACTTTCATGATTTTGGAACAATCTCACCATTGGTCATTCCTTGAACAATTTCCACTTCATCTCTTAAAGAAATGAAGTTGAATTTGTCATTTGTGAAGTGTTAGTAGATCATGGGACAGAATGTTAGGTCATTCCATCTATCCCAATAAAAAAGTTTGAAAAAGTTATTTAATACACCTAAGTCCATCTATAGTGAGATTAATCATATATAGTTCCTAAAACAGACTTATACTTCATATATCATACCACTTAATAAATTAAAACTAATTTCTACAAACCAGGGACTTCCCTTAGGCCAATGGTAGGTAATAAATTCCTATTTCACTTCGGTTGTGGGTTCGATTCCCAGAACCTTGTTCGATGCAACAGGTTGTCGCCCGTCCTGCAGGTTTTCCATTTTATAAAACTACACTATTATAACCTTACAGAAATAATATCCATAAAATGTTCTAGCCTTAAACAATACTATCTGATGTCAAACATAGTCCATTCCAATATTTAGACTTATCCCAAATACATATGTACAATCTGATATCATAAAGAAAACGATTACTAGAAAGGTCATCTACAAAGCATTTGAATACTATCATTTATCCATTATATATCATAATATATATCTTGTTGGTCACATTCCAAATATTTGAATACCTTAATCATGTATTCTCTTGAAAAAATTAATACCCATTGAACCTTAGTGAAAAACTTGAATGATGTTAACAATTAACTCTTTCCATATAAAAAAATCCAAAGATTTCTATATACTCAAACCATGATATCACTTTTTCCTTATATCATTCATGCGTTCATTAATAATAGCCAAATTATTATTTTCTCCTTATCCATTTATTATGCACATATCAACTTCTTTCCAAAAATATCTAAATAAACTTTAATGGTTACCTGTACAATTCAACATATACTTTCAAAAACATTAGAAAAAAAATAGTGTAACAATCCTTAGATTTGTCTTCATTCCATAGTACCATTACCAATAAAAAATAACTCTTAGTAAACATAAATCATTCCACTACCTTCTTAAACCATGGACCGAGCTTCAACAATTCTTTCATCTCACATATAATTTGTAGTCTCATCATCATCATCAATATAATTACTACCCATATGACTATGATGATTCTCTTCATGAGATTTTCCCATAGGGCAATGGTTTTCATAATTCCCACACATTCCACATTAAAATCATTTAATCGTTGTTGATGTCGTAGTAATACCATTATCGTTATCCATATTGTTAAATGAAGCTTTTCCTCTGCACTTACTATCTTTGTGTCCTTCCTATCCACACCCTAATCATTTTCCAGTTCCATTGAAACATTCTCCTTGACGCCTCTCCCAAATAATTAAATGAGGGAAATTGATCTTTCTTTCCTCTATGATCATCATGAAACTCCATCCTTCTCTTATAAGATGATTCGGGATACTTACCAAAGTTGAGATTATTGATCATATAATGAGATTTCTGATTAAGAATATTAATGATGTTTTGACTTCCATATCTCGTTTCATTTGGTTCCTCATGAAGAATATCATTCCATTGTCCATCATATCCTCCATTATCGTGAATCATCCCATTTCCTGCTATTTTCTACAACCCAAAATGAAAAGTATGAGAGGCAAAAATAATTCTAGTAAAAAAAATATATAGGGGGATTACCTTCAATATATAACATATTAGGTTTAGTTCCATGATCGATACTGTAATTCTAAAACTATAACCTATATGTATACTTAACCGTAGGGACATCCCTAGACATATCTTAGAAATATCTCTAAGGATCCCACGAAAGTTATCGCATCCTAGTTTCCAAAGGTTGACTAAACCTTTCCTATGATACTAATTATAGTGGCCCAAAGCTTGACATATATAAAACTTACATTACTTTTGAGAAATACTTAATACATAACAAAAACTAACACACAAGGACTTTAATAGTTTAGTGTCTTTGGAAACTCGGAAAAATAATCTTCTAATCGCGATGAAAGATCTTCAACATCTCCCGTAGTGATCTTCCCCTTTTGTTTTCTTACCTAAACACTTTATTTATATCCTAGGGAAAAGAAACCATTAAAAGGGTGATCTCAAATGATTAGTATGTGTAAAAATCGAGAACATAAAATAATACATAATCATTTGAATGAAAAAACTTGAACATAAAATCTAAACATCAAAATCTTGGGCAAAGACATAAATCTTGGATGTACATAAGGCATATATCATAAAGGAACATCAATCATGATAAAATAGCATGGCGATAAATCATGTAATTGTGGAAACCATTAAGCACATGATATGATTTCTATAGTTGCCAAGGCATTACTGCCAAGACCAGCTTAGTTGACAAAGTCCCTTTCTGAATCAAGATCACTCCTCGTTCCAGTCATGTATCACTGAACCGGATTAATTTGTCATTCTATCCAAGTATTTTTCCTGAGATATAAATCTTGACCCAATGCATTGGAGAGAGATATAGGTCCCAGCCATCTCATAATGAAATCATTCTTACTTGTGCAAAAAAATAAACATAAAACATTCATCATAACCCAAATAACAAAATTGGTTTCATAAACATCATCCAATCATCAAATAATCCATAAAAACAAATGGATATCATTTCATTATAAGAAAAGTCACACTATGTAAATAATAGAGACATTATACTTGAAACATAAACATAGAAAATACTGTCATTTTAGATGGGAAATAGTTTTGATAAAACACTTGAAATGAGTTCTTGAGGAAAATATTTTTCTTATTAAAAATAATTTTCTTTTCACAAAATACCATGCAATTTTATAAGAAATGGATTTTGTTGAAAATAGTCATGAAATCTTGTAGAACAAGCTTCATGAAAATAAGGTGTTATAAAACGGTAAAAACCCATTCATGCCGTATTAGTTAAAAAAACAATTTTCTCGTACTTTTTCTGGAAAAGTCAAAAAGTGCATAGTATGGTAAATAGAAGAATGATTCCTTACAAACCATGTAGTAAAAGTCAAAAATGGGTAAAAAAGAACTTTAAACAAACTTGAAACCATTTTTTGAAAATAGGGACATGGATTATAATTTAACCCCAATAAATACTTACGAATAAACAATCTCCAAAAAATGATATTTGTAAACATAGCCCTCACCATAGGTCTGATATGCTTTGTACGTATCCGAACCTCCTCTTCTTCGACGCACCTATTTTATGATTCCAATTAAGGTACTAGAGTTGTTCTTTTGAGAATACCAAAACCTCAATAATTTTTCTAGGTATGTGGAGAAGTGAAATGGGTAGGGGTTGGCAGAACATGAAGGATCAATGTGTTCTAAAGTGGAGAGGGAGGAGGTTCCCTTTTATAAGGGAGGAGAGGGGCACCTTTGGAAAGTATGAAAATATTATTTTATTATAAACTTGTATTCAGTTTCAGAAGCTCCGCAATTCATTAAAGATGAATATAAGATGACTCATGGTCAATATAAAATCATCCAATCATAATTGGACATGTTTTGGATAATATATTAATCATTATAATCTTATTTATATTAATCATTTATTAATAAGGTAAATAATACATCTTTATTATGTCATAAATAATTTAATTTATTTGATTTCTAAAAATAAAAAAAATACCATAATGTAGGTAATCTTTTTAGCTTTCCAATTAATATTTATAGTTGAAAATATAATTTATATAACCCCTTATAAAAACTAATTACTAAACGATTTTTATTAATGTCTATTTTGTATTTACATTAAATAAATTAATCCAAATTGTCATTATCACTACCAAGTGGCTCAATGGGGTCCCAAAATCGATCCAAGGATGCTCATGGTCGGCCACTACTCATCCAATAAGGTTAGGACAAGTGTTAACATAATTTTGAATTATTATAATATTCTTTTAACCTTGAATTACCCTATTTACCTTTAACGACAGTAAATAAAAGTCATAAGTTACTATTCACAAAAAATTATTTTCATCTTATTAAATCACATTTTAATTCTTCATAACAACCATGTATTTTGGATTTTTGAAATTCAATTAACATAAGTGGTAAAATTTCATTTAAATGAAAGTGTAAGTTTTTTTAACTACCACTAAGTGGCTTCACTATTAATCGAAAATTGATGTTTTTCAGAAAATACCAAAAATTCAGCCTAAGCTATATTTGATATTACAAATTAAAAAATGATGTCTATTTTTACAAATTCAAAACATAGAAGTGGAATTAATTAATTTTAAAACTAATTCCCGTTATCAAAAAAATAGCATGTTTTTAGGAAACAATAACAATCAAAATATCGACACTTTTTTATGTCCAATTTCAAAGTGAAATTAATTCAATGAACAACATTGGATTAAATGGTTAAATTATATTGTAATTAAAATTTTAAAATATTTAAAAAGAGAATATAACCATATAAATTATTGCAATGAAAAAATTTGTTTTTAATTAAAATATAGCGTGTTTTTACTATTCAGTAAAATATGAAAGTTATCAGAATAAGATGAAAAATATATCCAAAGTAAATTATTATATCATGATTTGAATTAAGAATATTATTTTCTAAAATTGAACATATAAACATGTCAAAAACTAGATTTAATGTTGGTGCGCCATCAAAATTTTGGAAACTGCATTTGTTTTAAAATACTTATTTTACCCGAAAAATTTATTTTGTTCTCATACCATGTTATATAAAATGTGTAAGATGAATTATAATGTCATAAAATCCCAAATGTAGTTATTACCATTCATAACGGCTAGTTCATAATAATTTTATAACCATATATCATTGTTTAGTGAAACCCGGTATTGCGTACAACACACGTAATCGAGGAAGGTCGCGATTGCGTGTAATGCAAGCCATGTCAGGGTTGTGTGTAGTGAAAGTCTTCTTTGTTGTTTTATATAATAGAATCTAACCATATTTCATTTTTGCATAGAATATATATATATACACACTCAATTTTGTGTAGAATAACTACTGTCAAATGAACTTGAAATTGTGTGTAACACGATCCAAGAATAATGTTGCATATACTGCAAGACAAAACAGTTTTGTCGTATAGCGCAAGATAATATTGGTGTAGCGTACAACAAAAGATATGAAAGAAATTAAATAGAATATATCTCATAAAATCTCAGGGTGTTAAATTAGTACCTTCACGAGACCATATCTATAGAAGTCGAGGTTAAATCCATCCAGTTCGATCAACAAACAATAGAGAATGAAAAGGGTAATGACACAAGTGTGCATTCTACTTTATGAGATATTAAAGACAAAAGAATTATATTACACAGTGCGTGTTCATATTTTGTTTTTCATTGATGTGACTATCATTATAACTTTAGGGGCCATTATGGGTTTCTAGATCATGCTCTTGGTCTTTCAATATTATTCACTACTATTGGTATAAGGGCCTAGAGTGTCACACATAATAGCATATTCAAGAATCTTCCCTATTCAATTGAATTTGTGTAAATGAAATGGTGGGACCCACCACTGAGATTCTGGTTTTTTCCCAAGGATATACGATCACCAAAGTAATAAATAAATTTATATTATTCAAGTTAAGAAAAATTAGCATTGAATTTATTTATTAAATGTAATTATAAGTTTTTAAGTAAATACCTTTAAAAAATATTTGAATGAAAATTTGTTTAAAATATTAAAGTTTAATTTAATATTTTTAGAATTAAAAGTTGAGTTAATGGATCATGTATTATCACATAATGTATTTATTAAATTACAACAAATTGATAATAATATTTACAACTTAGTTCAGTAGTCATAATATGTCATTTATAGTGTGTTAATTATTCAGGTGCCATGAACAAAAATCCAGGCAAGTTTATTAAACACTATATATTTTGGAGGAGATGGATTTTACAAAGGCGATTCATTTACCCCTATATATTATATTATCTTCTTTATTATTGAGAGAGAGGCTCTGTATATAAGAGTTTGTCTTTAGATCTCTCTTGCACATTGAAAGCATGGTGATGCTGTGATCATTGGAGTATCGAAGGAATAATTAGATCTCTATGCTAGCACCTAGAATTTGATGATCAATGCTCCCAAAGTGTCTTAAAATGGATGCGGATGATCAAGAGGAATTTGTATTTAGATTCTTCAAGCATTGATCTCCAACAATAAGAAGTTGTTGAATATGGATTCTGATCAAATCATTTATTTTAGGCTTATTATTTTGTGCCTAAATTTTTTTATGTGGGATCCTCAGTTTGTAATCAGGAAATGATTCACTGCTATTGACAAAGTCATGTTGGTCTTTAGTGGAAAAAATTTTAAATTCCTATTTTTTGGGGCTTCTGATGAATTCTTAGTACCTATAAAGATTTTATAATCTATTTTAGATTCCCTCTAGTGGTGATCCAATTATTCTCCACAACCCTATGAATATCAGCTTAAGAATCTTTGGGTGCTACCACTGTAGATTTTGATTCCATCATTGTTCATCTTTTGTCACCTCAAGAATAAATTAAAGAAGGATTATCGTAGATTTGTCTATAATAGAGATTGGTATTGGAGGAGGAACACACTTCATTCTTGAGAGTATTCATAGAGAAGGGAGCTATATAGGGACTTTAGAGAGCTATATAAGTGTTTTTGTGAACAACCAAAATAAATGGAAACCCCTATTATAAATAATATAATTGGGTTCCTATATTTTCAGTTTTAGAGAATAATAATTGAAAACATGTCCTTATTATTCCTTTAATACCTAGATAATCCCATGTTTATAAAAATAATTACATTAATATTTCTTCAAATGATAAAATACTCATGAATTTATTATGAAGTTCCTTAAGATCATTGAACAAATGGGAAGGTGGAATTTAAATAGTGTTTTTATTTTTAAAAATTTCATGATTTATGAATTAAATCCCCTAAAAATGTTATTGTTATTTTCCTTATCATATTTTATAATAAAATAAAAATCACCCAATGATAATAAAGTAAACCTGAAACACATGATTTAGAAGGATTCTCCTTAGTGTGAGAACCTAAATCATTTCTAGGGAAGTTATTCTTGGTTTATGGGAATTAAAAAATTAGAATTATGTGATTAAGACTATGAGTCCACTCATGTTAGACTCTATATATCTCAGGATAGGTAAGATTATACTGACTCCCCCCAGTTTACAAGTTTTTCTTACAAAACCAATCTGACAACAAAAGTAAATTTTTTTAAATTAATCTCCCTAGAAATCTTCATCAATAAATCTTTGTATTATTTTATCCATAAAAAATGTTCATCTGGATCACCATTTTATGCATTCAGTGAATGTCCATCTATTACACTTCATTTAATCTATACATAATTTATAACTAGAGTTATGTCCATTTATCAAAAACACTATGACTCAATATGATGATTGGAAACTCCATCTGTTCCTCTCTTCTTGGTTTCTATGAACTGAAAAACTATATTTATACTTCTGTTCAAAACACTTTTTGGAACTCTTATTCAAAATCAGAATCAAATTCAGTTTGAAACTCGAACTCACACGAATTATGTATTGTTTTAGCTTTTTGTCACATATTAACAGTGACAAGCATGACTATACATTAAACCCCCTTATATAGGTTTTCTCAAGATATAAAAGGTGTAAAAATAATTTTATTTCCCTGCTTAATAAATTTCAGAAATTAAAAATTCCCTCTTAAATTAAATTTATTAGACTCCCCTCAAATATTCTAAAATATTCGAGAATATTATTCTAAATTTTATAAATTTTCTATTGAATCCAATATTAATCAGACTTCTTTAAATTCAACACAAAGTAATTCACTCAAACTTCTCCAAAATTTGATAGATATTTAGATTTCAATCTAATTGGAAAATATAATTATCTCAATATATTCATGCTTTTGGATTTTACAAATAATAAAACTTTTATCATTAAAAATAAATATGGTGAATTTTTTTATCTGATGTATTCATAAGTAAATCTGCTCCCTAATCTTCCTTGTTCGTTTATTATTTCTAATTTTTTCTTCATCCAAATATGTTTTTCTGATGCACATATTAAATATTTTTCCAAAGTATAAAAATTTATCCATATGATCAATTTTTCTCACTTAAAACAATATATATAAATTGGTTCACTATCCTCAGAGAAGATTATTCAGTGATATCATGATGTTCATCCGATTCTCATCTCTTCAATTGATTTTTTTCTGTTGGATTATTTTCTATTGGAATTTCTTTTAGAATTGTACTTCATTATTTAACAAAATTTAACGTTACACAGTATATAACAAAAATATTTTTCTTCAAACATCCTATAAACAATATATCTAAAAACCCATCTCCCTCATACCGTTGCTCTTATCATGCTGAATATGGTTGAATGTACTGATATAAATTCTAAATAGATTAGTCTCATAAAAATTTATTTACATAGTTCATTGATCATATTTATCATTTGGATTTATCCCTTTGAATTTATATAAACATTGATATCTAAATCTTGATCACACTTTTTATTTTATTCTTATTTTTCAAGACTGTAGAAACTCCCAAAAATTTCTTATTATTATTAGGTTCTTATGATAATCTAGATCCATTTTTTATAGTGAAATTAATCAAACTTCCCCATGTAAAATCTGAGAATTTTTACAATATATTTTTTCTTATAAAAATGTTTTTTGGAATTTTTTTTGGTAACAAAAGTTATAGTGATCTCCTTTTATAAAATATTCATTTGAAGAACTTATACTATGTGAATCATCTTTAAATATTCACACATGATTCTATGTCCGAAAAACTTTATCTGTTTTCTCAAACATTACTTTTGTAACAAATATAGGATTATTATATTTTACAGATGTTAGTAACTTTTACAAAAACTTATCATCCACTAATTTTTTTAAAAGTTTATTAATAATGTTTAATAAAATACATAAATATTCCTCCAAAAAATTCATAAAACTAATTTCTTAAAAAAATTTGGTAATTTTTTTTCCTAATAATATACAAATTCCTAACAAATGTGATTTAAAAAAAATACTATTTTTTAGAAGAAATCACAAAGGATCTTCAATATTCCCATTTGTATTTTTTTTGTATCATTACAACTTTGGACACTCATTTTTTACAACCCAAAATGTTCACAACTCAATATTTTGTTTGAAACAATTGTTATATTAAAATAATCTATCATAAGGAGTGTCCTGACACCACATTATTAGATAAAGTGTTGTTTTTTAAGAATTTCATCCCTTGGTGAAAAGAAAATTTATGGCCTTGTTATGATAACTTCCCCAAACATTTATTTTAAAACATTTTATTCTCACAAATTTTATGAAAACACAATGTTCAGTCATAAAAAATTTTACACACCCCCTTTTTGTGAAAAAGTTCTACATTCTCTAACCATTTTTCAACATATTCTAAATATGTATAGTGCTTCTGCCTTATAAAGTTTAAGAAGTATTGAGTAGAGGTTAAACATTAACATAAAACCACAATTCCATTCATCTTTATCTTGGCATAACATTTTTAAAAACATCAAAAATTTGATATTTTGTTGAAATGTACTCTATCATAACTTCTCCACCAGCAATATTAACTTTTATGAAATGATAATTGATATCAATGTGTTTTGATCTTGATTTTTGAATAATAGGTTTGGAAATATCAATGGAACGTTTATTATCCTGATGAATATTCAATGGTGTAGAAACATTGACATTCAAATCATTATTATAAATGATCATCAAAATCATTTCAGTACAAGCTTGGGTGGAGACTTTATTTTCTTCTACCATTATGATCAAGGTCACTGAGCTCTGTTTCTTACTATTCCAACTCACACAATAGTCTCACAGAAAAATATTTCCTCATAATTTTTTTTCTATCATTGTAATCCTTAGCCAAATCAACATCTATGTACCCATTAAAGTTTATATCATTACTTATTTTATAAAAAACAAAATAAAATAATATATTAAAATATCATAGAATTATGTTTTTACCAATATATGTGATTCATTTTGATCATTTTGATAAATTTCACATAATGCGATAACATTAATGATGTTTGGGAATTAAACTATAAGATAGAGAAAAATTACTATCAACTTACAAAAATAAACATGATTCTTACATTTCACAGCTTTATATGTACTTATCTTTATATCAAAATAAATAGATGTTGAAAATTATTTTTAATTTTCCATGCGTCATAACAATAGTGTGACCAAAATTTCTTAAGTCGTAATATGTATCCCCCCTTTTGTTGAATTTATAATCCTAAGAAGAAAGTTAGTTCTCTGATCATTGACATCTAAATTCTTTTCTTCATTTCCCCAGAAAATTCATTACAAGAGTTTTTCCTATCCCCTATAAAAAGATTTTCATAATCATAAAATATCTAGGTTACTGAGTTCATCTACTTCACATATACATTTTCTTCAAAATTTCCATTATAAAAAGTAAACATATTCATGTTCTTTTCATGTTTTCTGTACCAATCTAATGGATCTTATTTCAAAATGTACAATAATTTCATCAACATACATACCTTGGATCTATCTTTTACATATAATAAAACATAATGTTTCTCAATATAAAATTATTCCTAAATCTCTCAATTTAATAATGCTAACTTGACATCCAGACAATAAACATTATAACAATTATGTACAACTAATCCCAAGATAATTATTATAGTTTATAGTATCACAATAAAGGAATGGATATTTAAAATACACATCTTCTACCTATGGGTATCCTTTAAAAACAATTTGTGTTTTGTTTCTTAAAACATCATCATATTTATTCATATTTGTTCTATACCCCCATTTTCACCATAAAATATTCTTTTTCTAAAGCCATGGATCAAATTTTTAGGTGTCATTATTCTCAATATAAGCCAACCCTTAATTCATAGAATCAATCCATTCATTGAGTTCAACATACTTTGAAATTTATTTTTATTCAACCTATGAGATAAGTGATGTTTGATATTCTAATATCAAATTACATATAGTCTAAATTGAAGCATTATAATTCCCAATAATGTTCTAAAATTATACATGTTTTCAATAGAGTATTAAATTTTAAAGATCTTCTAAATGTTTCCCTTTCCCCACTATATGGTTCTTCTGAATTTTTATTCACCTATTTTCGCACACTTTCACATTTAGTTTTGTTATTCTCATTAGAAGTCTTTAATTTAATTTCCATAGCATTTTCAACTTTTTTTAAGTAATTTCTATTTTCAACAACTTTCACATCATAGAAATCCAAATTTTTAAAAAAAAATCATTTCCAAAATTTATAAATTTTTACATTTGGTGAATATCCCATGAAAATTCCATCCACATCCTTTTCATTAAATTTCACAAGATACCGATTTTTGACCTTTAGTAAAAAGGGACTTCCAAAAAATTTAAATATTTCATTGAATTATTTATTATATAAAATTTTATATGAAGTCTGTTTGGATTACATCCTAAAAAAAATATATTTTGTACATGGACATAAGTGCGAATAAAATTTTCATCAAAATCATAGAAATTTATACTAACCCAATATGCTTCATCCAATTTTCATAAACTTATATTCTTCCGCTATGCCACCACATTTTACATAGGGGTGCGTGGATCAGTGTATTGATGTTTAATTCAATACTTATTTTGATAGGATTTAAAATTATTATATGTAGACTCTTCTTCATTTTTGGTTCTTAATTTAATTATATAAACACCCAACTCTTTTTCACCTTATATTCTAAAAAAACTACACATTTATGCAGCCTATGATTTAGGATTCATAAACATAGTGTTTTAAATTCATGTGAAATAATCAATATAATAGATAAAGTAAAAATCGTAGTTATTCGATTGATTTATCATTGGCCCACACTGATCTTAATGAAAAAGTACAAGAGGCCTGATATATTGAATTTCAAATTTATTATAGATTTTACCAGTTATCATCACTTTTTGACATATTGTACAAAAATAAACTTATTTCCTTTTAAATGGTGGAAATTTTCTTACAAAATCTATCTTTGAATTTATCTCACACTTTTCTTGCTATAATGCATGATCATATTATGCCACTGCTTGTTTTCAGATTCAACATTCAAATAAAATGTGTTAAAAGGTTCTCTAATATGAAAGAGATTTACTTTTTTTCTTTCTCCCATGGTTAAAACATTACCATAGTCCACACCTCTAATGATACTTGAATCATTCTGGAATATCATTTCATTTCAATCAAAAAAAGTTAAATCACACTAATTAAGTTGTTTTTATCCCTTCAATATATAAAACTTCCATAAATTTTAGTTTTTTAACTTCAATATAAGATGTTCATATTCTTTTATTTTTAAGGAACTATTATTTTTGAAATTAACTATTAACTATACGTGTTTATCTATATTTAAAAATACTTTCATATCACCCATCATGTGTGAGGAACAACCACTATCAATAATTTATGGTATGACCTCATTTCTTTCATTAATAGTCATCTCAATAAAAATGATCATTCTTTCAACTTTTTTATTTTTAAAATCCTTTAATTTTATCACATAAAAACATTTCACTAAGGTGTAGACAAACATTATTATAAAAAGTTTATTTTTTGGGGATCTCTACCACAAAAATTCTCTAAGATGAAAAACTATTTTTTTCATAGGAAAATTCCAAGCATCTTAGGATTTTGACTTTATTTTTTCCCATAGATTATGAAAGATTCAATATTTACTTTTACAATTTCTCTCCCACAATTAATACCTTATATTATGGATATACCTATTTTTAAACCTATTTTAATCTCTTTTATTAATTATACCATATCTCTAACAACATCAACTGAATCATGATCTTCATTAGAAATATTATATTTCTATATAATATTTAAATTGAGGTTTAAAAAAGTTTATATTTTTCTCCTCCAAGAATATGGATTCTTTGAACAAAATGTTATTTTAATTTTGTTTTGATGTGATAGATTTGTCAGATCATTTATCAATTCAATATTCCATAATGTTTTTTCTAACACATTGATTGTTAGTAAAATGAGATGAATTTTTACAATTAGTGGGTGAGGATTTCACCTGATTCTTGGAATGATTTTTCTTAAACGTTTTATGTGATTAAACATTCATATATAAAACTTTATTGAAACTTTAATCTCTCTCGATTAAGGTACTTTCATCCTCAGAAAGTTTTGATTTAGTTTTAAAAAACTCATATTCCTTAACAAAAATATTCTTATTTACTTCTTCCACTATATTTCCATGTTAAAAAACGTTTAGTTTTAGGATTATAATTTTTTGAATATACTCACCTTTATATTTTAGAACATCCTTACAACATTCATCGGTATTTACATCCCATTCATCATCATTAGGATTTCGTTCCTGTGTTTAGAGTTCTTCTCTATTCATGCCACGTGTTCTGATCTAAGATGATATTCCCTGTAAGATTCCTCACCTTCTTCTTCTTATCCATAATTTATAGAATATCTTCCTTTCTTAAAATTTTCTATGATGGTTCTATGTTTTTTGAACTCACATATTTTGAAGAATTTCTTTTATTAGAGTGAAATTAAACTTTCTTACTCAACATACTTCTTATATATCCAACAAAACTTTTCATACCACTATTGTACTTATTATCTTCTTTAAAATTTTAGTTCCATTTCTTCCATTACGGTTTTTATTCAGAACAATATTCATATTTTCTAATTTTTTATTGGGTTAATTTATAGAAAAATAACTAATTCAATTACACTCAAAACATGTTATTGGAAGTTATCATTCAAACTTCCCCTACCTCTTTGATATTTTTTTTCAGATAAGGGATATGTTATTTTCATTAATTTAACTTCCTTATTTATCCTGAGAATAACTAAGGTCAAAAATCTCAGTATATTGTATTTCCATCTTCCTCATAGATTAATAAACCATTTCATCCTTGATATTATTTTTGAATTCTAGATATTTCCTCGAATCAGAAGCAAGAATATATCAATAAAATTCATCAACTGATAAATAATTTTTTCATACAAGGAAGAATTTTTAGATGCAAAATAGTTAGGGAAGTTTATTAGGAGTTTTTTAATGATTGTATAATCTACCAAGACATATTCGAATACTAAGATGTTATAAAAACATTATTAAATATAGTTAAGTATTCATAAATTGTTTATTCATCCTCCATTTTGATATCTTAAAACTATCTTTTCCAAATTTGTAACTTTTCCTCTTTTACTTTGGGTTTACCATCGAAGATACATTCATGTTTTTCCCAAGATTACTGACCTATTTTGATACCCATCACCGTTATGAAAAACTTTTATGAAAAAGACATTAGACTAATATTTTTATCTTTCCCATCAACCTCAATGTTTCTATTATTAGCAGAAGTCATATGATTCATTTTCTAAATGGGGGTAAATCCAGTTGTTGCTACATTTATAACCTCCTAGACATGTATCTGAAGAAAGGTTGTCATAATATTTTTCAACTAAGATATTTTGTACATAAAATGTAGAAATACCTCAACTAATGACTGAATTGATATTTTCCATTTAAAAGGATTCGACAAGGGAACCTTCCCTCTAATACCAATTAAAGTTCATTAAGAATGTTTAACTAATAATGGGGGGTGTAAACAAGTGGTTTTATTTTTAAAAATGACAATATTTATGAAATTTAACCACTAATGTGTTTTAGAGTTATTCTACTATTAACGTTTATATTAAACTCACAAGAATGAAATGATAATAAGTTAAAAAAGGAATAAAATATTTATATTATCTCAACATAGTGTGAAGAAAAATATCATTTCCACAGTGAATTCGATTAGTCAATTGAAATTAAATATTAAAAACAAGTGAATACTACATTCATTCAACTCTTGTTAGACTCCTATCTCTATATTGGTAATAATATATTTACTCATGAAAATTTATATGTTTATCTTAAACAATTATCCTACGAAAAATGATGAAACATGGTAAGTTCAACTACCTAAAATGTATATTATGAAATATTTTTCTAGTTTTCTCTGTCAAAATATGTATTCCCACAACACCCATTTATATATTTGGTGAATAACCATAGTTTTCATCTCACTAAAACTTTTCCTGATTTATAACATGTGTTCTATCTATTTATCAATAATCATAACATTAGAAAAATCTACATAGAATCTCTATCTATTCCTCTTTATCTAGTTTCTATGAACTAAAAAACTATTTATAATACATATGATCAAAACTGTATCTGGTAATCTTCTTCAACCCAAAACAGAAATTCAATTGGAAACTCGGACTGACACAAATTTTACAACATTTTGAATTTTTTATATGGATGAATAGTGACAAGTATGATTATAATATGCACCATAATTTGTGGTTATCCCAAGATATGAAAGGTCGAAATCAAATTTAATTTTCTTACTCATGAAAGTTAGAAAATAAAATATTCTTGCTCAAAATAAATTTATTATATTCTGCTCAACTCTTCTATAATATTCATGAAAAATCATTGAAACTTTACAAATTCTCCAGTATATCCAATATTAATCAAACATCCCTAACTTCATTATTTTGGAAATAACTCAAAATTATTTGATTTTGAAAGATAAAAAACATTCAAACAAATTTAAAAACATATAATCATCTCATTATTTTCAAGCGTTGGGACATTACAAAGTAAAGCAAAGTTTCTCGTTAAAACTATTTCCAGTGAAATTATTTGTCCAATGACGTCAAAATTAAATATCCATCCATATATTATTTTTTCAAAAAAAATTTATCATTTTTTATTCATCCATATATACTTTATTCGATGTTCATAGAAAATACTTATTTGATAGATTAATGTTTCTTCATATGGTCACTTTTCCCCACCTCAAACATTATACATCACTTGGTCCACTATCGTTAGCAAAATTTATATTATGTTCTTAAGAATGTTCATCTGATGCTCATCTCCCTATTAAATGTGTTTCATTGGAATGTTTGTCCACTAAAATTTATATCAACAACACACATCTTATCTTCACAAAATCAAACATAAGTCGCTATGTATGAAAACCATGCCATTAAAACTATATATAAACTATATGTCTGAAAACTAATTTTCTGCTATATATTACTCTTGACTGACTAAAAATGTTAAACTACATTATTACTAATTCTTGAAACTTTAGTTAAATGAAATATTATCTATTTAGTTCATTGTAAAAATTTCTCATTTTTATTTCTTCCTTTGAATTGACAAAAATATTGTGATTTGACTCATTGTTTCACTTTGTATTTCAATATTTTTTTCAAAATTACCCAAGCTCAGTAAAAAATTATTTTTTCGACCATGTTTTTCTAATGCTCTGTGGCAGGATTTTCCAGTGATAATAAGAAACCTTCCCTATATACTAACACAAAAAAATTAAATTTTTATTTTTTATGAAAACTTTTTCTAGAAGGTTTTTTATGTACTAAATTTATTACTTATCTCCCTTTAAAAATTTTTCATATGAAGTCCTTTTTAAAGCTTCTACATCTTCCAAAAATCAGACATGATTATCTATCCAAAAGACATCTTCTGGTGTCTCAAAATTCTTTTTTTTACAAATTCATAGAACATGATATTTCCACGATGTTTGGAACTTTTGGAACAGTTTAGAATCGCATAATGTTTTTCAAATGTTTCTTGATAAAATTTCTAAACAAACATCTGAATTCCTCCATAAATTTCAAAACAAAACATTCTAAAAAGGATCATGAATTTATTTATCATTTTTCATTCACTTATTAACAATTTTTTCAACAAGTGTTTTTGTAAAAAAAACTTTTCCATGAAAACCTTACAAGGATCATTAGATTAACAAATTTTTTATTCAAATAATATTTTATATATATTATTTCTCACCATACCATTAACCATGGTCCACCATTCTTCCAAAATATTTATTAGACCTAGATTAATGACTATTTATTTAATAATTAAATACTAATTATTTATTATACAATATATAAATTAATATTATAATCAATAAATATTAAATAAATATTTCTTAAATATTATGCTGAAAAAATTCTAAAATAATTAGTGAAAGAATATTTTTATCTTAAAAACATGATTAATTATTGTACCATACATTGGAATAATATTTATTCACAAAGATAAATAAAAAATACAATTATTATTTTACTGAGGTTTTTCATACATTTAATGTGTCACACTCTGTGCTTCTTTCTCAATAGCCTTATGCGAAGCAAGGAAAAGTCCAAGATTGGAATCTAGTAATATGATAACGAACTCATAAAGAAATAATTCAATGTTGCAATAACATAAAACCTTATATAGATGCTTACATTGTAATATAATACCTTTATTGAAATATATCTCATCAATCTAGTTATATGATGCTGTGATCAAGTTATGCTTCCGATATCTCTTGATTAGAAATTATTAAAATTGAACATTCTTAGAGAACCTCATCACATGGATTTATTTAGGCGATATCATTTCCATCAAATTGAATGAGATATCAAATTCCATTATGGAATAGAAGGTATAAACCCTTTCTTGAATTATTTATTAATTGAATATTACTTGTGATTCACACAATATATCCCACTTCACTACAAACAAATGTTGCCAACGTTCTCATCATTACATAAAAATACATGACTCATAATATCAACTATTAATATTACTAATGACTAAGGATCCATAAACAGATTCATAAATAGAAAAATATAATGATATATATAAATGTGGATTTTTAACTGGCATGTCCTTTTCTCATATTCTTTTATATTAGAAATTACCAAGGCTTTACACAGTTAGAAGGTTCAAAAAGTCTTATAAGTCTCTAACCTTGATATCCTATATCATTTATTTCACTCAAATGATTTAATACATCTATAAAAATTATATTTTTGAATACTATCATGAAACTGCTAGTTTCTCATCATAATAGGGAACTGCTATAACCAATCAGTTCGATAACTATTCTTAGGACATTATCACTTAATACATAATATAGAAGAACAATAATGATACAATAGTTAGTTAATTAATATTTAATACTATTAATATAGATAATCAAAAAGTACATATGTGTTTTTTCAATGTCATGAGATACAATATTTCAGTCTGTAATGGATCTTCAATCTTATGCTATAATAAAGGTTGTATATGCTATTGACTCTGACATGTTGACACTTCAACGTAAGCCTTCTTATTGATTTTTCTATTAGGTTTCTCATATCCACCTATCTAAAGTTTAGAAACCACTAATTTGAACCTCCTCCTATTTCAATTTCATACCTTGATAATATTAATTTCATGTTTTGATATAATAAGTTTATATTATTATCATATATAAATAGAAAGGGATTATTAGTATCATGGACCATATATTTTTGGATAACATTGAATAATTTTATACTCTTACATATTCATTTATTAGTAATATTTATCATTTTAGGAAAAAAATTAATGAGTGAATTAGTATGGAATATATTCCTCACATATGATATAATATTCAAAACTTTAACCCAAAATCCAATCTTCCAACAATATTTTATATGATTGCATTTTTTAATATATAGAGCATTCATCCACCATGATCATAGATGGGAGATCAATATATGGCCAGAAATAGAATTATTAGGAAATTAAAAATTCAGTGATAAATTTTTTCTGTCCAGTGAATGAGGATGAATTTTAGAATGGTTTAGAATGTATGACCTGAATCAACATCAAGGGATCTTTAGTGGTTTCTGGAAGACATATGCATAAAAGTGAATAGTTATCCACACATAAAATTATTCAATGGTTTATAAAAATGATGAAAAAAACATTATAGATATATATAATCTGAATACCGGTAGGTTTTGGATAAAATTGGAATTATCAAACAAATCAATTTCACATCCACTAGACATGATGGTATTATAAATTTACCAATCCACATGCCATTTTTCGAATCCCAAATGAAACTAGTTGAATAATTAGAAAAATCATGGGGGATTTTAATGTTTGTTATTAAATAAACCATATAAAAATACATTTTATTATTAGTTGTCATAAAAAAGATGTTAAATACCTAAAACACATGATTTCAAAGTCAGGATTATTTTAAATGACATTAAAAGTGAGAATATAACATAATTTTTTTAAAAAAATGATGTAAAAAATCTTTTTAGAAAATTTAAACACACGATTTTGGTCTTACACATCATTTTATTGGTTCCCATTTTATAAAAACCAATGCACCATGAGTCCCCAACACCCTCTAACTACCGATGACCACATGTCACCACCTTTTTATGATTATAGACTCCTTCGAATACCTTGTGACACCCCATGTCACTATTTTAATTATTATTATTTAATTTTGACCTATTTTCATATTTTTAGGTGTTTCTATGGTTTTTTAGGTGATTTGTTATGTCCCAAGGAGTTGTAGGATAATTTAGTAGTATGCTGCGATGAAACCTCCAGAGACCATGATGAAACCACATTGGTTTCCTTTGCGAATTTTTAGGGGACAAGGGTGGCTATGATGATGTGGGTGTTTTATATGAGTGTGAGTAGGTGTCTAGGAGAGAGTATGTGCTACAAGGATAATGTTATAGTGTGGGGTTTAGAATTTTAAAGTGATGAATTTCCCTCACATTGGTTAATGTGTAAATGACTATGGTGTAGGGAAAGGGGATGCATGGTAGGAATTGGTTGGTTGATTTCTCTTAATTTATGGAAGAGAGAGGTTACACTATAGTGGATCAAGAGATCTAGGGGCCTTAGTTCAATTAAATTATGGTGGTCTACATTGTAGGATATGGTTTTAACTATGGGGGTGAATTGTTGGGGGTAATTATTGCATAATACGTAGACTCTACATCATAGTGGTTACTCGGGGGATGGATCAATACCATAGTGATAGGGTTATTACCATGATTTATGTTGACTATGGTTTCAATTTTATGAATTCCACATTTTCCTTATATATTTTTATGGGTTTCACCCACATTCCCTCCTCCCATTCCCATGCCAGAACCTAGGTAGATCCCATATAGATTCCTCACTTGACTCTTAATGTAATACCCCATGTCCACATGGGTTGATAATTCCAAAGGAATATTTAATTTCCAATATCGTGTGAGTTTTATTTTAAAACTGAGATTTAGAATGGAATTTAAAGAGTTTGAATGACATAAATGGGTGTTTTTGGATATGTATTGGGGGCAAAAATGTGTATTAAGATCCCAAATATTTCTATGAATATTCTGGAATAGGGTTTGGGTTTTTTAGAGTTGCATCCTAGGGCGCATAGTAAGTGCTAATCATGCATCCCAATCATGCAATATATTTTGTATATGTGCACACGTTATATAAACCATTTTAGAATCTAGAAAACCCATGTACTTTTATATATAAGAGATAAGGGACCCAAACAATTGTAATAAGGTTTTTAAACCATGTTAGGCAATGATTATTTGGGCATTGAGTCTGCATAGTTGGCACACAGTTTTCCAAACTGTGTGACAAAATTGTTCAGAATATTAAAATTTAAAAAATCAAGTTTTTAGCCTATAAGATTCAATGGGTATCACTAAATGTTTTTTCATTTTTCAACCATAGACCTCTCCCACATAGGCCTCTCATTTATCATCTTCCTTTGGGTGGTTTTTGTCTTTTTCACAGCCGAATAAAAAATTGACTCCTGAAGTCAAAAGATCTCGATAAGTCTATCCCTCCAAAATATCCTTTTCCTTATTTCTTTAATTTTATAGTTCCACCATGACTGCTTTGGTTAATATTCCCTATTTAACTTTTTGGGTTTGGTTTCTCATTTTCTCTTGATTTGGTCCAAACTGGAGGCTATTTATAGATGAGTAATATTTCAAAAGGGTAATGTAGGTGGTCTAGTAATCCTTTCCATAATGTCTTGTTGATTTATAAATCATAATAGTTGTGTATAGATATAAAAACCCAACGTCAACTTAAAATTTGAATCCAAAATTAATTCATATTAATTTATATCCCCATAGAAAAAATCATGCTTCCTAACCTATTTCCAAAAATTATCAACCCGACCAAGGACCAAGTATGGTTCATTGGTGTTTTATGACCTAATCTTCACCTTAGAACTAAATTGGAATATTTATGACCCTTAATTGACAATTTCATGTTAGATAATGTTTTGTAATTTTTTTGTTCCATGGTCCTAATGATGTATATGGAAGAGTCTTATCTAATTAAATGAGTTACCCATGAGTATCCCTTTCTTTGTATAATTTCATAGTAAATTAGTAGAGACTATTGGATCAATACCAATAAGAGAATTACACCAGATAACCATTGAGTAATCAAGGATGATATCTATGATCACATAATCAGTTTTTTTATTTAATATGAAAATTAATTAGTTAAACCTAATGTGAAAATAAATTTTATGTAAAGAGATTACTTTGAGGTATTTTGACTATGGTGAACTTATCATAACGAGGGTGCATTATCCCAGTACATATACAATTAAACTTACGTCCCTTAGGATCCTGGGTGTGCCCATATTCTTGTAAATAATAATGGTATATCCTTAAATCTCTTTTTTATTAATCAATTCATCAAATACATATTAATGTAATATAGAAACATTTTGTTTATAATTTACAGTAAGGATGTTAGTGAGTCAGGTTTCTCTTAAATAAATAACATGAGTTATTAAATAAAAATTGTAAATGTAATGGGTTAATGTCTAATGAAATTCATATGGTGTGTTTCAAATTGAATGGATTTAATCAATGTTGTAAGGTTGTTTAAATTAAACTACCTTATTTCCCAAGGGGACTATATGCCATATATTTATTCTTATATAAAGAAACTTATTATATTATAGGAATGGTTATGGTTTAAGAGAGATACATTCCATAGACAAGACCTAGAGTCTAGTTTCAAATTTAATGTGCGGACCATATAGATACTAAATGTTTTACTAATGTGAATTTGATGGGGGTAATCACACATTGTATCTAGTCAATGCATTATATTAATGAATGCCTTGGCCTGATGGTGATAATTTACATGGAAGCTCTGAAAAATGAGAATTTCTACGATAAACAATTGAATTTTGGTTGATTTCTTCAAACACAGAACACATTGGATTTTATACTTGCATTCCAATACAACCACTCCCTAGATTACCTTGGACATTTTCCTCAGGACTAGTTAGAGAAATTTTTAAATGTGGAACACTATAATGTTCTAGAATTTCTATGTATTATTTTTAAATATTATATAGATAAATCTTGAGACCAAGGGCTGAGAAGACATGTAATTTTGAGACCCAGTGTGTCCTGTATAAATTTTTGAATAATATTAAAATATTAAAAATCATGTGGAAGAAATTTACCTAAAAAGATTAATAACTTCTAAACAGGTGCCCCAATAAAAAATATGAGGGAACCATTGTGTTCAAAACAATGACTTTACCATAGGGATAACCTAACATTGGGTGACGTGGGTAAGTTGTGAAATGTAGTTTTTGAGAATTTTTAAGGAATTAAATAATTTTATTACTTAATTAATTTCTCTATTTCTTAAACACAATGATGTAGTGATTCTTCTTATTTTATGTAATCCATTTGGTAGGGATCCATGGTTTTGCTCATAACCCTATAATTCCCAAGAGGCTTGGAGAGAACCTTAAATATTTTTATCGACCTATGATAATGGAATTGTCGGTCGAAGATCAATGAAAGTCATTCTTGATTGATATCCCTAGAGAAAATCGATATTCAATACTGAATAATCTAATTACTAGATAGCATGCATTATATTTTATTTTCATTACCCATTCTTAAATTTTACAAAGAATGTGGACCAACCAACAAACAGGTTGATCCGAAGTTCTATCATTCCTTGTTGGATGGGTTATACATTGCAGCATTATTGGATTTTTTTTAATTTGAGAATTGATTTGATTTATTGATTGTTCTTACATGAATGGATTGATGATGCTACCAAAAATGATCGAGGTTCGTTCCTTGTATTTGTTCCTTATGTATTTATCTCCCCTATTTTTCTATGTGCGCCAGTCATTCATCAACATGTTTATGGATGAACAATAGTTTCACCTTTTTTCATGGGGAAAATTATCTAAAATTGAAGATCCAACATTGTGTAAATGTGACGAAGGTGTGACAATGATGGAGACGGACAATCCGAATGGATCGGGAGAAATAATTCTTCAATCAGTTTGTGTCAGGATGAAAATAAATTGACTTGTGAACCAATTGAAGGACCAAACCCATTGATTCGATGAGTAAGTCATGAGAAGATTCTTGATCTGAAGTTTCAAGGTGAATAGACCACTAGATTAGAACCTGAGATTCCATTCAAGGCACAGGAGAAAGAACTCAACTGTTCTGGAAATTCCAAAACACACAGTGTGTAGTGTAGAATATAAAGTGTGTGTTCATCATAAGACTACTCAACGTGTACTCTTGGAGTACATAGGCACGAGTGGTGAACATGAGATTCCTACCCAATATGTACTCCCCACATGACTTGTCTTGGACCATATATATGTACAACCCTATGTACTAGTACACGAGAATAGATACACCTGCTAACACTATATTCTGGAAGATGACAAGAATACTTGGGTGGACCCCATATGGAAGTAAATGGCGTGTGACTCCTTCTACATTCCATGTACCCATATTTTACATGACACAATTTGTAATGACATGGGCCATTGTACATGGGAAGTACCCAGGGTCAAGGAACACTATGTGTGATCCTACTACAAACCATGTATCCCTTTCTACACGGCTTCATTATCTTGTACTCTATATCTTGAAGAAGTTTCGTTAGGGTTCATTCCCTTATCAATTCCATGAAGGTAGGTAACAATAATTTCATACACATGGGACTATGATCCCTTCAGCAATAATGGATGGATAGAGTTTTTGGAATCCTCTCAAAGGCGCAGATTAGGATACTCTATTCATTCATCGTGCCCTAAGTAGATTCCTTTATATTGATGTACCAAACTTCATCGAGCATCTATCCTCTACATAGAAGGTTAATACAGATGGAGTTATTGGTATTACCCCACATTCATGGATGCGGTCCTAATTTGTGGTTTCATATTCTCTTTAGATATACCAACATATCTATCTTGTGACGGTTCCCGATGAAGTATACTTCTCGAATGAATGTCACTAGTGCTATCAGACACAAGAGTGTGTTATACCGGATGAGTGCTTCATGGAATCTTCAAACGGGATCCCTAATGCTGCCATATTTTGGTTGTGACTTACCTCTAGAATTTGTGTCCTTGATTGAGTATATTGCGATATTCTTGCAATATGTGTTTTATAACTACACTTTATAAAGGTGACTATATCATTTATTTTTGTATTTCTTTATGGTTTCAAGGTGTCATACTGAGTATTTTTATACTCACCCCTACTTGGTATTTTCTTACACATGTGATGTCTTGTACATACGAGAAATGTTTGGACGGATTCCTAGGTGGACTAGGACCAGAAGGTGCCTTGTGAGATTAGAAAGGAGAAGGTACATTCCTATGGCTACAAATAGTAGTCTGAGTACCATCTTTTTATAGATTGGACTTGTGGTTATAGAATTATTTTCATTGTGCATGTATTCTAGCCTAGTTTAATTTACATCACTTTAATTTTCTATTGCACTCTAGTTGGGATATATTGGTATGAATGAAATTTTTTCTTATTGGTTTCTACATTTCTTCATTTTGTGGGTTTGGAGATGTGTGTGTGCATATAGGTACATAGGACATGCCTCCCATCTTAGTGATATTCCTACTTGGTGGTAGTCACTAGCCCATATCCTATTGGATGTGGTATTGGGGAATCTCGACATGAGACCCACTGGGGCGGGTCATGAAAGAGTGGTAACAGAGGTGGTCAGTTCTCCTTTAGGATAGAGAGTCTATGAGATAAATTTGGGGAAACAATGTTTAGTGTTTCATGTTTATATTTATGGTCGGGGACTCTAGTATTGGTGTGGTTTCCAACATATCCATACAACTGAACTCTGATAACTGTATGTTTAACTTGGTACATGAGAAAATTGGGTGCAGGTAGAATAATGGTACGTGCATCATAAAGGAATGGGTTGTGGTTCCATGTAAATATTGAGTCAACTCTCCAGATATACTCATTATCTATGGTACTTCGTGTTTTCTTACATGGTTCCCCAAATTGTATACTATTAAGGATTCAGTAGCATGATCATGAGAATGAACCCCTTAGTGACAAGGTTTCAATATAGAGACTAGTTCCCCAGATGTTTCCTCCTGGTGGATCAACAACAATACCACCACCTGTTGGGAAGCATGTGGTACCCGTAGTACCAAAAAAATAGGATGAAAGGCTGAGCATGTTTCACGTGTTTTAAACAAAGATAACCCTCATATTTTGAGTCAATCCCAAACATCAGTCAGATAAGGACATTCTTGAGGTGCTGAATTGATTTTCTTTGTCTACTGATGACACCATTGGATCATATGGCGGACCTTGTGGCATGCCTTCTACAGGGTTAAGTAGGGTGATGGTGGATTTTGGTTATCCAGACTCATGAAGAGGTGACTCTTTCATAGATAGAGTTTAAGCGTCTCTTCAGAGATAAGTTCTCACCGATTATGTTGAGAGCAGTGGGTATTTATGAGATTCTTAATCACCAGAAGGGAGCCATGCCCATGGATGATTATTCATTGAGGTTGAACAACCGTTCTAAGTACTCTATGGATATGTTTATAGATCAGTACCCTAGGGATCATACCTTCGAGTGAGGTCAGTGTAGAGACATCCAAGCAATTATTATCCATCTATGAATTCCTACTTATGATGGGGTTCTTGAGAAATATTTGGTGGTTCAAATATTCTTGAATGAGAAGATATAGCATGTGATAGTCAACAATGGATGAGCAGGTCTAGAGACCTCAACAGCATGAAGCTGACGAAAGTCTCATGGATCCTGACATGAGAGATTTTTCAGAGGACATATCAGGATAGTGGACTTGTAGTTTTGGACTCCCATGATGGTTTTAGTCTATATAGGAAGAGGCAATTCCATTAATGTAATAGTAGGGGACATCTCCATCAATATTGTCTAAACCCCCAAACCACTGGGTGGGAGACAGTGGATAAAACACTAAGGTAGAGATAATGATTGGAGAAGGAAAATCAGTAAGGTGGAAGACATTGAGGAGGAGTTATTAGAGAAGAAAGAGGTGGTAGACATTTCGACATGATTCCACCATTATCCCCAGGTGGTCCACACTAGGCTCAGGGAGCTAGAGGATAGGGGAAGGGAAAGCTGCATGCAGTGAAGAAATATGACCCAGGGGCTCCCAAAATAATTCAAGGTACAATCTATGTATTTTCCAGTTTGGCAATAGTACTAATAGACATAGGTTCTATTCATTCCTTGCATTCCACATATCTTGTTCATGACCTAGAGATTCCAGCTGAACTGTTGACTCGGACACTACACGTGGACACGCCTATTAAATAAGACTCAAGGATCATTCATTAGTACAATAGTGTGACATGACCCTTGGAGGAGATAGTTTTTGTTGGTACCTCACTTTGTAAGGGTTATGGAATTATGATTTAATTATTCATATGAATTGTTCATATACAGTCAATGCCCAGATTTACTATTTTAGGTGAGGAGTGTGGTTTTTTTAATGATTGATTGAGTTTTTACTTTTATGGTGGAAAATAAATACAAGCAGCAAAAGATGGAATCATGCATAGGGTGTTCCATCCGATTACTCATCAATTTTCTATCCTGACCCTCGGTGTAGTTAATGCTATGAGTTTCATGTTTCCTACAATGGTGGAAGAGTACATAGACATCTTACCAAAATATGTTCAATGATTACCACCCTGTCGAGAGAAATAAGTCTGCATTGATTTACACCATAGAATGTAATTCAAACAGGCACTATGAAATGAGATGGATCCCATCGAGCTTCATGAGATGAGGGTGTAGTTGGAGGACTTGCAATAGAAAGTTCTCCATGAGGCCCATTTCCTCACCCTGGGTGGCCCTTGTTTTGTTTTTCAAAAAGGAAGATAGGATATTGAGGTTGTGTGTGTAATAATTAAACTTGAATGAGGAGAGCATGATGAAAAAGTATCCAATTATGAGTATTGATGATCTATTCAATCAATTGATAGGGGCATGATGGTTCTTGAATGTTAAAATTCAATAAAGATATCACCATCTATGAGAAACATATGAGGGTAGATCAAATATGACCTTCAAATGTCATTAAGGTCACTATGAGTACATAGTGATTCCCTTTAGAATGATGATTGCCCAAGAAGTGTTCATGGGACTCATAAACCAGATATTCTAGCCTTAATTAGACTGGTCAATGGTTGTCTACATGAATGGTATCCTTGTGTACTTAGTGTCTATGGAGGAGAATTAAAGACACTTAAGGATGGATTTGTAAGTCCATCAGGAGCTCCATTTTTATGGGAAACTATAGAATTGTTAGTTTTGGGTTTTGGTGGTCCACTTTATGGGACACATTATCTTACTGGATGGAGTGGTTGTGGACCCAACCAAGGTTGAGGTAGTGTTACAAGGGTATCCACAAAAGAGTGTGATGATGGTGAAGAGCTTCCTCAGGCTATCAGGATATTATCAAAGATTGATACTTGATTTTTCTAGGATATCAAAATCTATGATAGCTTTGAATAGAAAGGGTCATCCTTTCATGTGGACAAAGAAGTACCCATAGGGTTTTCTATAGTTGAGGTAGAGTTTTACTAGTGCTTTGATCTTGAGATTTCTGAAAGAGGCTATCCAGTATGTAGTGTTATATGATGCAATGAGAATTGGGCTTGGTTGTTTCATGTTGAAGAGGCATGCCGTCATTTCCTATGGTTTACACTATTTGAGCCTACATGAGATGAACTATGTGACCCATGATATTATGTTAGTAGAGATAGTATTATCATTAAATATGTGGAGACACTACCTGATGGAGAACTAGTTTATCAACCACTCTAATCACAAGAGTCTCAGGTATATCTTCTCTCATAAGGACCCAAACATTAAATAGTTCAATGGAAAGAGTTTCTCCTAGACTATGACATTGAGATTGTCTATACTTTTGGAATGAGAAACATGGTGCCAGATTCTATCAATAGGATATCAAGTTCATAGTTACTAAATGGGGAATCTGATTAGTTGGCCTCACTGTAGTTATCCTTAGTGGATAGAGATGGAGTAGATTAACTCAAGTCATTGGATGTTACACCTCCCCTATTATAGGGATTCATAGAGTCACAACATTGGGGTAACGACTACGAGACCCTCTGTGATCAGATTTACACAAGTCATTTTCCTCATAGATAATAAAATTTTGAGGAGAACATCATCTTATTCAGGGGATGTCCAACAGTACAAGTGGATTTGTGAGGAAGAGGTTCTAAGGGAGTTCCATACCTCCCATCTAGAGGTACATCTAGGTGTGGATAAAATTTACTAGGACATTAAATGTCAATTTTTGTAGCCAAGGATGAATAAGGGAGTTTCATATTTTGTCTTTTGATACCTTACATGTTATAAAGTGAAGACTGAGCACCATGTTCCATCTGGTTTATCTCAACACCTTAAGTTGTCAAAATAGAATTTGTATGTGATATTGATGAACATAGTGATGGGTATACCACATATATCCAAGGGACACAATTCCTACTAGGTGATCATTGACTGACTCACAAAGTCAAACCACTACCTAGCTATCTGAGAGAAGTGTTCAACAGATATCATAAGATATCTCTACGTTCCATAGATAGTTCGACTCCATGGAGTCCCATCGTATATAGTTTTCGATCGTGATGCTCATTTTACATCCCAATCATCGAAGGGATTGTAGGAGGCATTTGGGAACAGGTTACACTTGAGCACAACATTCCAGCCAAATATGGATGGCCAGACAGAGTGAACCATTCATGTTTTGGAGGAAATGTTGTGGGATTTCATGTTGGAAGTCAGCCATAGTTGTTTGTATCACCTACCACTAGTAGTGTTTTCATGAAAAACAACTACTATTCAACCATTGGTATGTCACTATTCATAGATTTGTACAGAAGACCCTACTGGTCGCCACTGTACTGGACTAAACCAATATAGTTAACACTTATGGGCCCATAATTGGTGTGAGCTACTATAGAGAAGGTGTAGATCATCAAGGAGAGAATGTGGTCTACCTAGAGCCATCAAAATTCATACACTAATAGGAGGTGGAGGTATTTGGAATTCGAGGAAGGAGACCATGTATTCCTTTGGGTTTCACCTCGATGGAAATTATTGAGATTTGGATGGGGTGAGAAGTTATCTCTGAGGTCTATATACCCTTTTCAGATACTATGTATAGTTAGAGAGCCCATAGCTCAACCCCTACAATTAGACTAGGTACATGCTATCTTCTATATGTCACATTTGAGGAGGTAGGTGCATGATATATCACAAATCCTTGACCAAGGTGAGATAGAAATCGATGCTGGTGCATCTTTTGCTGATTAACAAGTGGAGATCAAGGATTAAAAGGAATGATCCTTAATGGAAGGGTCAATCCTTTAGAGCACGTTCGGTGGGATCACAAGAATCTATAGGAGAGAACATGTGAGTAGGAGGTTCAGATTCTTGCTCAGTAGCCTCATCATTTTTTTGAGTAGCCTTTGTTTTGGAATTTTTGAGATGAAAATACCCAATGTGGGGGAGAATGTAATGTCCTTGACTTTTCATGTAATATTTTTAAATATTACTTGGACTAATTTCAAGACCATGCATTGAGATAACAAGCTATCTTGTGAGCCAGTGTGTCCAAATTATTTTTGAATAATATTGAAATATTAAATAGAATTCACAGACAGTTTTCCTAAAAAATTATAATAACTTCTAAATAGGTACGTAGATCAAAAATATGAGGGAACCACTGCATTCGGAACAACAACTTTATCTTAGGTGCGACCTAAAATCGGTAAGCTCTAGTCAGTTGTGAAAAGTAGTTTCATGAGTTTTTAATGAATAAAATAAATAAAAGATATATTTTCATTTCTCTATTTCATTGGTGAAATGACTCAATGACACTTCATATTTTAGTTAACACGTTATTGTCTGATATAGGGTTCTAATCATAACCCTTGAATTCCCTAGAGGCTCTGGATAAAACCCTGAATATTTCTCTCTGTGGGTGACAGCAAAATTATGCATCAAATATCAACAAATACCATTTCATGTGGATCTTTCTAGTGACAGTCGTTCTTAAATAGTGAATGATCTAATTCCTATGTAGAATGTGTTATTTTGGATTTTCTTTCCCTTTTCATAAATTCAATGATGAAAACAGACCATCCAATGAATATTTTGATCCACGGTTTGATCGTTCCATGTGGGATGGGGTATACATTGCGACATTATTGGGGTTTGTCTATTTGATAATTGATTTTATTTGATAATCACTCATACTTGAATAGATTGATGCTGAAATAAAAAACATTTGAGGTTCATTCCTCATATTTGTTCCTTGTGTATTTCTCTCCAACATTTTTCTATGTGTGTTCTTTGTTCTTCAGCATGTTTATGAACGAACGATTATTGTGCCTTCATTTATTTTCACAACAATCCAAAATTGAGGATCCAATATCAAGATAACCTAACAGAGGTGTGACGGTGATGATGATGTATGAATTAGAACCTTTCAGGAGAAACCCTTCATGGAGTAGTTTATATCAGGATAAAAATTAACAGATTTTTGAGCCAATTGATGGCCTAAAACCCACTAATTCAATGTTTTGAGGGTGATATGACCTTGGATCTAAAGTTTCAAGGATATTAGACCACCAAAGTAGAACTCAGGAGAACAACAAAGGTGATAGAGGAATAACTCGACTGTTTTAGTAATTTTTTATTGCACGACATATAGAATGGTCTACATGGTGTGTGTTCATCCTCAAACCACACTTCATGTACTATGGGAGTCCATGTGCACAGGTGGAGTACATGGGTTTCCTACATGCTGTGTACTCCACCAAACAACTTGGCACAGACCGAGTACATGGACTACCCTAGGGACTAGTACATGGGTAGAGATACACGGGTTGACACCATGTACAAGAACACAGCCGAAGTACGCCAGTGGGCCTGGATGTAATGACACAGTATGTGACTCATTCTACACGTCATGTAACTATATTCTACACAACAGAGCTTGGAATGACATGGGCCATTGTACACGGGAAATACCTAGGGTCACGGAACTGGGTGTGTGATCCTAATACATGTCTTGTTTCCCTTTCTAAATCACTTGATTTTCTTGTCCTCCATATCTTTGAAATTATTTTTAGGCTATAATACCTTATCATTTCCCTGAAGGCACGTACGGATCATTTCCCACACATAGGACTATGATACCTTTAGAAGGGTTTTCTGGATATAGTTTTTTGGAATCCCTCAAGTGGCTTGGAGATAGATCCAGTATTCTTTCTTTATTCCATAGGCATAGTCTCTGGTACAGACATGGCCAACTTTACTGAGTTTCGACCCTTTACATAGATGGTTAATACAGATGGAGTTATTGGTATCACCCCATGGACCTGGCTATGATTCTCATCTATTGTTTCATATTCTCCTCAGATCTATCAATGTATTTATCTCATGATGGTTCTTAACAAACATCACTTCTCAGATGGATGCCATTACTTTTCTAGGAATTAAGAGTGTGTTATCCTAGATGAGTGCCTTGTGGAATCTTCATACGGAATCTCTAGTGTTGTTATACCATGGTTGTGACATACCTCTAGAATTTGTGTCCTGGCTTGAATATATTTGGATATTCTTGTTATATATTTCATAGAGATATACTATGTTGATCCCACAATATCTTCTCCGTGTGTAATGATTTGTGGTTTTGGGGTGTCATACTGAGTATTTTTATACTCACCCCTGCACATGATTTTCCAGCACATGTCATTACATATGTAAAAGGGATACCTATTGACAAAGTGCTTGGTGGACTAGGACAATACAATTCCTTTTGAGATCAGACAGGCCTATGTGTGTTCATATGGATACAAACAAAACTCATAGTACTTTATTTTTATAGGTTGGACTTGTGGTGATAGACTTCTTTTCTTTGGGATTGTATTCTGGCCTAGTATACTTTACTGAACTTTACATTCCTTTCTTACTCCATCTTTGAAGTAGTGGAATACATGCATTTTGTTATTAATGTGTTTTACATTTCATCATTTTTTGGGATTTGAGATGTGTGCATGCGTACAGGTACATAGGCAATACCTCCCATGTTAGTGATATGGCAACACATTTATAGTCACTATCCACTAGACTATTGAATGTGTCCTTTGGTAGTCGTAGTCTGATCCCGGCTGGGATGGGTCATGAAAAACACTGAGGGTTCAACCTGTTGATTCTATTCCATCCATAAAGTCCATGGATTGATAACCATGGGCCTCATGGCCAATTTCCAACATAGAATTCAATGTAATCCGAATATTAACCTCGTTCTAATATATGTTAATTTATAGACTCATTTCATGGATTTACCTATTCTTGTTCTTGGACTCCTTAGCTTGTAGCCTGGTGTCCTATAACTTATCTATTTTTTTAATAGTTATAGATATACAACTTAGGATGAATCAGTTTATATTCCTTGGTTAACCTTTATCTTAATTTATTCATAATTTTTATTCTACACACTATCATGTTGTATACTCATAGGTTGCAAATGAACTAGACATCATTGGTGGTGGCCTACTATGTTTTAGTCACACACTTTTTGAGCAGCCACTTGATACCCGAGCAGATCTCTTAGATGCAGGTTAGGACGTGGATGGTGATTTTTGTTGTTACTTGTATATTTATAGGACTTGTAATAAGATACATGGACCAAGAATATATTTAAAATGTCTATAGTATTTTATTTAATCTGTTTATTGTTTTTATAGAACTGTACTTGTGATGTTAGATGTATGTACTTTTTCTTACAGTTCTTCATCATAAAAGGTGTATGGGTACTTATTATTTATTTTTATGCTTATAAATAGATTATTATTCATATATAATTTATTCATTTTATTTATTTATCCATTATATTTAGTATTAATCTATAGGGTATAGTGTCCTCACCATACCATCATTACCCCCTCACCATTAGTCGGTAGCCTTTGGCATGTAGAGAGGCATACTTGAGGCTGTGTGTCCAATTAGGTTAGTTATTTATGAGTGAACAGGGTAGTGGACGTCACAATGTGGTATTATAGGTTATTTTTCCTTTGTATTAATATTTTGGGTTGTTATATAGAAGATTTTGAATGTGTCAGAATGTGGTAAATAGCTCATGTCTAGGAATGTCCAACCCACACATGGGGAAAAAAAATTTCCATGGATAAGTCTATTATTAATACAGTTCACTATAATAGTTGGTTTTTATTTCATCTTGAGTGACTATTCATTTTTTTATGGTTATTTATTTTTTGTATTACTACTCAGAGTCTGATATAATCTGAGTGAATTTGTTCATGCATCCATTCAGGCACATAAGATTCATATAGAATTAGCATGGTAAATTTGTTTATTGAATTCCTTTCTTGTGTGATTTATTTCTTTCTTTATAGCTATGGTGTAGGGTTGGTTAAATAAAGTGTCTTCACTGTGATAAATGATATTTTACCACATATCTGGTGAATGAAATTATATTCACCCAAATTGAAATAAATTAAAGAAATGAAACAACATTAAAATAGTTAATATATTATCCAGGATGAAATATTTACATGTCAAGCGAAGTAGATTAAATTTTAACTAATCGAAGTAATTTTTTATTTATTTCAGTTAAATGGGGATCCAATTAATGATGATGGAGAGGTTTCCTATATAACATGGAAATATATACCCACATAACATAATCCATTTATGATTATTATATCTTTGTAGGTTGATCTTATAAATGTTTGTCTATATAATAAACTCCTTAAAGGCTAATGTAATTGTATGTTGTATTTATTAATAAATATAACTATTTAGTGATGGATTTAAATTAAATGGTGTTATAATTACAACTTTTATATGCTCTTTGGTTAATAACTTGGTAATTACAACTCATATAACTGAATCCTTTTATTCATGAAATGACCCATGTAGGTCATTCTAAGCATTATATTCATATAAAATAAACCAATTAAGGGGGTGTATTAAAAATCATCAAGGATATATATATATATTAATGGGTATCAATTATATGGAATACCAATTGTAATTTATAGAGTGTCTCCTCCATACAATTTGAATGGCTATCTGTATAAAACACCCAAGTTTCCATGACTTGACCCTCATAGGTCAACTTTTTTACTTACATGCCTTAGTAAATAACCACTTTGGGGGTGTGTATATATATACCGAAAGAATGGTTTTAGTTATTTAAAGAGTCAAAATCCTAAAAAATGTTTTCCATATTAATTCATGGTGGAATTAAACTTAGTTGAATCTTTTAAATTTTCTGACTTTAGATAGATATCCAAGGGTGAACCCACTATATTTAACTAAAAAATGATTAATGGTTATATAATTGGATTAGTAAAAAATGTTTTATTTAAAAATGGGTTGTTTTAATTATGGAATAAAACAAACCTTAATGCTTTTATAAAATTTGAATTGAAGAAATGGATTAAAGAACCCCATCCAGTTTATGTGAGAAGACCATAGTTTAGTCATTATCTTGAGACATGATAGAGTAATGCCTTAAATAGGAATGTGGATGTTGATAGTGATTATTAGTTACCATTTTTCTTTTGTTGGGATTAGTAGCCAGCCTAGTGATAATTTAAGAAAGACCCCATACATAGAGTTGATGCCTCTTATAAGTGGAGGGTTAGCCTAGTTTTGGGAATCACCCCTAGAAATAGGAATCATTGGTGGAGTCTTTTATTGGGATTTAGGTAGGTTAAGTGCTACTCATGTGTCGTTTGTGATTGGTTAGTAATCATAGTTTGTGAAATGAATCCCTGGGTAGGTGGGTGGTGATGAGTTAAGTTGAGTCTTGTTGGAGACTTGGGAATCATGAATGTTGTACTTTTAAGGTAATAACATGCCTAGGTCAGGGTCGGTCACTTCGTTAGTCATGTGACTCCTCTATTTTTTCAATAACGTATGATTCAATACTCATCATACATGTAAATTTTCTTGTGGGATTATGTGACCCTATGTTAATATTTTGTGTTGGCTTCCAAATATGTGGAATGCATGGTGTCATTGGGAATATGAATCAATTCAAATTGGTATGGGATGCCCATGGATTTTACATGAATTTTTAATAATTATCGAGTATAGTTTTAATTATGTTTCTATCCCATTTTCACATTATTAGGTTATTTTTTGTAGTTTTATATTGTTTTAGATATTTTGATAATTTTTAGTTAATTTTTATACTACTATATTTAATTTATTCTTATTATTGATTATATTAGTTTTATATTTTATTATTATTTAACATATAACACTTATATTAATTTTTATAGTTAGTTTATATTAGTTTATTAATATTTATAGTAATTATTTTAATTTCTTATATTATTATTTTATATATTTTTAACATTTTTTATTATTAAAAGTGTTATTTTTATTATTAGTATTATTAAATAAATTAACATTTATAAGTTGAATTATTGAAATATTATTATTTGTATAATTATAATTTTGTATACTTATTTCTATATTTTATGTGTTATTATTAATATATATAAATATTTGTATATATTTATATATATGTATATATGATATTATCTAAAATTTGTTTTTATATAATTAATTATTTTCATCTTAATTATTAGTTAAATTAAATATTTTTAACAAATTGTTATTATTGTTATTATTATTTTAATCTAATTATTTTGTGGTTATATTTGTTTGATCATCGCGATTCTCTTCATCATATCGATCCAGGGGGTAAACCTAGCCACTAGAAGCCTCTACAAAACACCATCTAGTCGGGCCAACCTATATCTCCATGATCACACCCACTATAGATCACACATCACCATTTAGTATTCCTCCCATGTATAGGTAGCCTAATTTCATCTATCATTTCTAGCTGGCTCCATTCCACCATACATTGCCTTCATGGAATTGAAAAAGGATCAGGTGTTGTAACACCATTGATCTATGTTAGATTTCAAGCTTACCATATATCACTAATAATGAAAATGAAAATGGATTGGGATAGGGTCACATGTACTTATATGGATGGTCCTATTCAACTAATGATTATAAGTGGTTGGAGTACATCCATGTGGTGAATAGTGCACAAATGGCTATTCATGGAGGGCACCATCATCAAATATGAGGTTTCAATGTATTCCAAGGCTCAAGATTCATGTTGGCACATGGTATAAGTGTGAGGAACATATCCAATGACCATTCTCAGTGGGTTAGAGAATGTAATATAGGGAATTGAATGAATTTCATTCAAAAGAGAGGGAATGTGGCCATATAAGACCAGTCATGAATAGGAAAAATGAATTCTAGAATAAATTGACCATGTAAATTTTATATATATAGTCTTATAGATGGTGTTGATATTTAGAGTCAGGTATTAGTTTGGATCATGTCTGGATGATTGGTTTAGTATTGGGATGTAAATTCAATATGGGTTTTGAAAGAGATTAGTGTTGTGTCAATGATTGTAGTAGATGCTGATCATTAAATGGTTAGTTGATAATGTACCTATTAATATGCTTCATGTGTTAGGGTTTTACATTGGTGGTTATGTTTTAATGACCACTAGTACATTTTTATTTAATGTAATATTATAGATACCTTAAGTAATGTGTCAGATATTAAGCTAGACTTTCTATTAAGTGGTCGACATGAAGTGGTTCGACTACTGTTTTAGTATAAAATTGCATGCAGTGAGCTAAGACCATTTTTATAACATCATATTAAGTAGATTGAGTTATTTTGGGGGGTTTAACCTTATGTATGATCCATATAACATGTATCACAACTATATAAGGAGGATTGAGTGATCTTGGGTGTGATAACTTTTAAATTAAATAACCAGAGCTTGGATGTGTTGGTGTTAAACTAGTAGTGATATCCAAAAATGTAATAATCATTGGATGATTGGAGTCACATCGGTGCTTATGGAAAAAAAGGGAGGAAATGGTTGGATGAAGTCTTGATCATGATATATCACTAGAAGGTTGTGGTTAAACCTTAATGTGTTCTTGGGATGACCATCAAATACCTCAAAAGAAGACGGAAACATGGTCGAGAGATTTAATGGTATGTTAGTAGTAAAAGATGAGCATTATTATTCTATGTAAGATAAAGGAAGTATAAAAACCATTTTTCAAGGGATTCAATGTTTTTTGTTCCTAACAACATAAATATTGTCTATTGAAAGTTAGTAAACCTTGTTTTATGGTTGAAAAATATTTTCATGGATGATTTGATGTGTTTAGTTTACCATAGGTGGGGAGGGAAAATCCATTTGGTTTTAGAGTAATAATTAAGTGATGGTTCTTGGTTGAAATTTATATTTTGCGTCTTGAGGTAACATATGGTGATGAACATACTAATAACCTTGGTGAACCAGTGATAATGTTCTTGACATTAAATGTTTATGTTTAGAATCACCATGTTTCAGAATTAGCCTTATAAGATAAGCTCTACAGTGGGAGCACCATGAGATGGTTAATTGAAAAGAAAAATGATGTAGGTGTCTCAAGATATATGTTATATTTAGAGGATCATCATGGTATTTGGTGTGTAACAATAGACGCAAATCAGGGTCCAATAATCTCATCTGTTTTCATGATGTTGTGCTTTGGGAGAATATCAGGCAATTAAAAATGGGACGGTGCTGATTGAATGGGTTTTGATGACCAGTACATGTTGAGTGATCTTTTTGGATATCCAATAGGGAATCTCATGGATGAGAAGTTATAATGTGGTACGGTTTCAGGATCTAACGTCTATATGAGTTGATAATTGAATATGATTTTTTAGGTTTTTTTAATTTGGAGTATGGATCGTTTTAAAAACAAGAATTTTAATGGAATTACATGATTTTGGAAACATTAAAGGGGAATTTTTTGGATACATTTTAGGGATCAAGTGGTGTCTTGAGAGACTGTCTAAGCCTTATGATTTTCAGGAATAAATTATGTGGTATTTAGAGTTACAACATAGGATGTGTGGGTTGTAAAAACGATTCCCCCCATCCATGTGAAATATTTTGTATAGGTGAACAATGTCTTCAAGTAGTACAAGGGGGTCATTAAACGAAGTGATTTTCTACAATGTTAAAGGGGTTATGCATGGTCAGAAAACTGTTTTGTAAACCATGTGTTGTAACCATTCAAGGTGGGTGTGCATCATATATTGAGTCCACATGGTGGACACAAAGTTTGAAATATCATGTGACCAAACCATATACCTCATTGGAATTAATAAAAATGATCCATTATTGTAGCTTCTGGGTGTTGAAAAAGCCCAAGAGGGGTGTGTACCCAACATCGAAAATTTCCATGATCAATGATTAATCCAGGATCAATATAAAGATAAATTCTAGTATCCATATAATTGAATAAATTATAAATTACAAAAGAGAGAACCCGGAACCAATAAGAGAGAATCAACATATTTTGTTTATAATTATTGTAATTAAATTTAATAATTACATCCAATGTGATTATTTCTTCATTGATACATTCAATTGTGGGTCTGAGGTTAGGATTCTTTGTGATGTAGAATCCAATAATAGGATTCCTCTAGCATGTGATCCACATGTGATCCACATATATCCGGATGTTTCCAAAGGATTCCTCGAGTTCTAGTATGAAAGAACATTTTTCATGTGATGTATGCCTTTGACCTCTTTCAGAATTGCTTCCAATGTATACTTTTAGATACGTTGGAGGATTATATAACTCATTCATGAGAATGTTCTTGGAGATGAAAGAGTTATTTAGGATTGAGATATTTTCTCCAAGGATTTTGTGCACACAACCATTGGTTAGCCGATGGGATTACCCCTTGGCTAATTAGTGAAGAATAATTTAACATGGATATTAATTCACTATATAATAATAAATAATTTTCCCATGTTTCATTACTTATTTAATTATTCCATTTGAAACCCCATGTCAAATAATAATAATAATGTTATTATTTCCATGACATGTTATTAACATTAACATTATATTTAAATCTTATTTAACCAAATTATTTTTAAAAATATGTCTCACTGGACCCATAACATGGTCTGCTAATCCTCCTCAATATTTACCAAGCCTTGAATAATGACTATTTATTTATTGACTAAATATAATTGTAGTGTTTTCTGATAAATAAATATTCCACCCACAATATATTATCACAAATAAATAGCTATTAAAAAAATATTATTATACATAATTGAATATTTATTAAACCACAATTGAGAATAATATTTATTCAACTTGTTAAATACTAAATTATTTAACTGAGATACTAGCTACACTTAGTTTTGACCCTCTAGGACTCTTTCTCACTATCATTAGGTGGGCTTTCTTAAAGTACAAGGTTACTATATATCAATGGGTGATGACACCGAAGATAATGAAGTTGATGTCACAATGACATGTCACTTCATACAAACGCTTTCCGTGAAATATAATACCTTTTTCCGGATATCTATAATCCAAAAGGTTGAATGAAAGTACCATCAAACCATGTGATTGATTTCTCATTCTTTGTCTTCTCGAAATTGAACTTTCCTATATAACACCGCGGAGATTCATTTAGTTAGGCTATATAATATCCCTCAAAGGGCCTAAGATATCTACTTCTTTAGAAATGGATAATCCTTTCTCACATTATTCATTAATGGAGTATTACTTGTGACACACCCAACATATCCTAGCTCACCGCAAACATCTCTCATGATGGTTCATTACAATACATGTAAGTTTGTGAGTCATAATACCCATTAATAATTATGATAATGTCTAATGACCAATACACACATCCTCAGATAAGAACATCAAATAAACTTTATGAATGAGGATTTCTTAATGGCGAGTCTTGTTCTCATAAGATTATCCAAGATATTACCAAGGGTGTACACCTTAAGAAGGTGCCTCAAAGTTTTATGAGTCCTAACCCCTGATAGAATATATCATTTGAGTACCTTTAAATGATATAATTAGTCTATAGAACATATATTCAAGAATAGTTTCATGGATCTTCTATGTTCTCATCATAGTTGGGATCCTCAATGACCTTTTAGTGCAATATCTATTCTTAGGAAATTATCATATACCATGTCACATAGAAGAAGAATCATTATGTGATAAAGAGTTTATTAATATTCAACCAATGAATAAATGTTCATCATAAAGTAAAAATAATTTGGTTTTTAGGGAACAAACACCAATAGAATCCCACTTGCACCCGATCTAACTACATACAATTGTCTGTCTGCTACCTCTCACATGATATTCATGCTTTTACAAAGATAGGCCTTTAGTCAAGGGGTCCACTGCATTCTCTTCCGTGGACACTCTACTCACTGCAACATCGCCCCATATATATAAATACCTCTATAGTTGATAATTTCAAAGTATATGCTTTTTCCATTGATGTGACCTTGAATCCTTTGCAAGATCGTCTATTGCAGTATTATCATAGTACAATGTAATGGGATCCAAAATGCTAGGTACCACATAATTCTCCAAGAAAAAGTTACAAATCAAGATGGATTCCTTGGGTGCATCTGAAGCTGCTATATATTCAAACTCTGCTATAGAATGAGAAAAAACTGGCTACATTTAACTCTTCCAGATCATAGCTCCTCTATTGAGATATAAAATATATCCTTATTGCGACTTCAGATCATTCTGATCTATCTTAAAACCAGCATTGAAACACCATATAATGACAAGATCTTAGTGTCCTCCATACACGAGGAACATATCATTAGTTCTTCTTAGTTACTTAAGGATAGTCTTACCAATAGTCCAATGTTATACTCCTAGATCTTATTGAAATCTTCCTACAATGTTTAGTTCATAGGGAACATCATGTTTGGTACATAACATGGCATACATGATAGATCTTATCACTAAAGTGTATGTAATCCTACTCATCCTATCTTTCTCATGTTGTGTATGGGGGAACATTTTCATAGAGATATGTATACCATGTGACACTAGAACCAATCCCCTCTTGGAATATTAAATACTAAATATCTTTAGTATCATATCAATGTATGTACTTTGACTTTGTCAAAGTAGCCTCTTGGACCATTCACGAAGGATATTGATCCCTCGAATGTTGGTTTCTTCACCTAAGTCCTGTATAGAGAAGCACTTATTCAACCAGTCCTTAAATGATAGCAATACTATTATGTCATTTTCAATATGCAATATTTTTTTAAAATACACTACTAGGATAACGAAAACATTCCCATTAAACTGCTTTTAAACACATTTCTCACATTCTTTCATAATAAAACAAAAATCTCTTATAGATTCATAAAATTGAATGTTCCATGATCTATATTCTATATTTAATCCATAATGGATATATGAAAATTTTATATCCTTTTAACATCACTTGGTGTGACAAACCATTCTTGTTGTGTCATATAGACATTTTCCTAATGGTTCATGTTAATGAATTCAGTTTTGAAATCAATATTCCAAATATCGTAGTCATGGAAAGCTGTTATGAATAGTATGATCCTTATGGATTTTAACATGGAAAATGGTGAAAATGTTTTATCTTAGTCAATTCCATGATTTTGTTTAAAACCTTTATCAACTAACCTTTCTTTATAGGTACTAAATTGACCATCCATGTCCATTTTCTTCTTGAATACCCATTTACACCAAACAAGATTTACAAAAACATGTACATCAAATAGAACCTTGACTTGTTTCTAATACATGTAATCCATCTTATAATTCATAGATTCTAGAAATCATGTATCTTTTGAGCTCTCTATGACTTTCTTGTAGGATATAGTTTCATTATTGTCCAAAAATAATGAGTTACCATCCTCAGTGACAAGGAAACCATATCTCTCTGGTTCCCTTACCTCTCTTGTACCTCTATAGTGTATTTGTGTTTTAGGAATTACCTATTATACAAAGACTTGTGGAACTTGTTTCTGTACTAACTTTTATGTATCTTGATCATAAAATTCATCGAAGTCAATTTTTATCTAACTATTCTTTTTGAGGTTGTTCTCTCTCTCAGGAAAGACGACCTGTATGGAAACAATAACTTTCTTATCCGAGGTGTTTTGTGGGATGTATCCCTTTTTTCAAGGGATACCCTATAAAGATACACATCGTGATATGGGGTGCTAGTTTGTTGCATTAGACATCCTTATGAAACACATCTCATCCCTATACACATGTATATGAAAAATTGTGTTTCTTTCCCCTCCAAAGCTCATTGGGAATCCCATTTTCCACCTTAGTTGGTTCTTGGTTTAATGTGTATGCCACAGTTTACAATAAATACCCCCAAAAGGATGACAGATGATCTGCATGACTCATCATTGACCTTACCATGTCCAAAAAGGCATAAATCCTCCTTTCACTAACACCATTAAACTATGGTGTATAAGGTGGAGTGAGTTGAGATAGAACCCTAGACTCCATTAAAAGGTCATTGAAATCTTGGTTAAGATATTCTCCACAACAATCTGATCAAAGATTCATTATATTTTTAACAGGTTGAATCACTAATTTATTCTTGAACTACTTGAATTTCTCAATAGACTAAGACTTATAACTCATTAAGTGGACATATCCATATCCACTCAAGTCATCAGTGAAAGTAATGATTTATGAATATCCACCTCTAAATTCTAATGAAAATGGTCCACAGACATCAGTGTGTACCAATCCTAGAATCTCTCTAGATATTTCACGCTATCCACCAAATGGTGGGTTAGTAATTTTCCATTATAATCAAGCATGTCATATATCAAGTAGTTTTAGCTCAGAAGATACTAAATAACCATCATGATAGAGCTTTGTCAGGTGATTCTCGTTTACATGGACAAGGAGGTAATGTCATAACTGGGTGTTATATGAGTCATGTGAACTTGGTTCATTATCAATTTCCAACTCCTGGTTCTCATAATTTAATACATACAAACTTTTATTTAAAAGTTCCATACTATAACATATGTTTTCCTTATAAAATAAATAACATTTATTTCTAAACATGAAAATAAATCCATATATTTAAAAAATAAATATAGAAATTATGTTCTTGGTAACACTAGGAACATAATAACATCCATTTAAAACCAAAATAATTCTCATGAGCAATGTGAGGTTGTAGTCACCAATTGAAAGAGCAGCCAACCTCACACCATTAGCGGCTCATAGATCCACCTCTCCTCTATATATTTTCTAGAGTCTACTTGGTTCATGTATTTGAATACAGATGTGATATCTACATACTTTATCTAATATCGAATATGTATAAATGGAAATATTTCTCTCGATAACGAATGAACATTCAGATTCCCCTTACCTTTGGGTGTGGATCCTCTTCTAGTGGCCTGACTCCCCACATGAAAATCATACTGACTCCTTTTCCTTTCCTGACCTAAGAATCATCTTCTTATTGGTCAAATTATGATCATAGTCTTTATATTGGTTATAAATCATAAGTCCCATTTTCTTGTCCATCATCTCACTATTCTCCATAAGGACTACAGGGTTTTCATGACCCATGTCGTCATCCACTTGGAAAATTAGGGTAATAATCCCTGATAGACTCTTATCATTATTGTTCATATTATAATTCACCATAAAACTAGAGAATATATTGGGATGTAATGATAGTATGAGATCTGTAAGTAACTCATTCGGGAATTTAATACCTATGATATCTAGATGCTCAATGTAGCCAATAAGTTTCACTACACGTAGTCCAACTAGCATAGACTCTCCAAGATTAGTAGTGAACAAAGCGATGGAGATATCATACATCTCTTGTCTCTAATTATATTAATAGAGACCTCAAAGGTGAGACATAATTATATAAGAATCCATTTCCTTATTTTGCATCAACAAATAATTGGTCAGGGATGATTGCATGAGGAATTTAATATATGTATCACCATTTAGATGTTTCTTATACATAGGTAGTTCCTCATCACTCACCTAATTTCTAGGTGAAACTGGTAAAGGCACTTCCATCAACGAAAGTTTCCTCCCATGGAGAAAGATAACCTGAAAGTTCTTTTTCCACTCCCGTTATTTAGTGTTGGTGATAAGGTTTTCCTTATCAAGCATGGATCAAAATTACATGTTTGATGTCTTTTTTATTTTGTTTCTAAAAATAATAGGAATATAGTAATAGTAATTTAACTTGATAAATATAGAAAAATAAATAAATTAATATCAATTAGTCTCCAACAATTTTGTCGAAACCAATAGCCCTCGCCACTAGTTTCAGAATATCTTGTATATTGGAAATTAAAGTGGAAAGGATCCATATTTCCCATCACATTACACCAACTAGGGTTGGTCAAGCAAAATGAAAGGTTTTAGGTAGGAATTCAAAATTCCAATTTCATTAATTCACATCTCGTTGATCTATTGAGTGAACTCCCCAGTCATAAAAGCCTTATTTTTGGTTTTACTCAACCTTTTCCTCTCAGTATTACCATGTAATTCTAGGATAGTGAAACCATGATTTAAAAGGTTATGTCAACCCAAATATTAAAATTATAATTCATGGATAATTTAATGCATCCAAACTAGTGATGGTCAAGCACTTTAAACTGTGGTTTTATTATAATCTATGTAATGGAAGGCTATACCGATTTGATATTTAATTGAGAGAGTTTGTCCTTTATGAGTAAATTGAGACTTTTTATAAGGCCCCAGCCTTAAACCTTACTTAATCTTGAGTTATTAAAAGATTACACATTGACAATCTTTTCAGGTTTTGAGTTTTAGAGAATTAGATCATGAAACATGCATTACATTCCACATTTAAACAAAGTGGTTACATAAAAGACAATATTCATTCTTCCCATCAACGTAAACAAATTTAAAATAAAACATGGATTCTTTCTTGACACATCCTTGACACTATCATCACATCATGTACCTTTCCCTTGACCTGTGAAAAACATTTCAAAAACTTGGGATGAGCATAAAATGCTCTGTAAGGGTTATAAAAATATAGAAAGGAAACATGAGTTCATATATACATAAGAATTAAATCATACTTTACCCATAAAACATAGGCACTTTAACATACCTCATCAAATCATGAATAAATCTTGGAAACCATAAGACATAAAAGGTAACTTGAGGCATTCATAACATTCTTACGTAGGGAGTAACCCTCTTGGTTACGTTTGGAATACCCACCACAATATATTCCCTAAATCTCTTCGGAGAAACCTTAACGTTTTACTCCTTCATGTTAACCAATTCATTGGAGAGCTATATAGGGCTCACCCACCCTTATTTTATCACGGAACCACCCGTCTTCATAACAATGCCCAAGAACCATAACATAATCTTATCACATAAAACATGCATAAAGAAAACATAACATTTACACCTTTCAATAATATGATATCAATACAACACATTGATATAAATACATTATGAAAACCAATTTCAATACCAAAATAAAAAAAAAGTAAAACATGGTATTTATTTTTCTTTTAAAAAATAGGTATGGCTTGTAGAGGAATCCGAAACTCAAATATTGGTCACTGTGGCGGAGAAGTCGTTGTCACTGCATACGTATGACACAAACATTCCCTTTTGTTGTTTTGTAAAACGCTTCATATAAAAAGATTCCTTTTGGATAAACATAAAAGTAGAAGGGGTTTATACACTGTATAAAATAAGGTTGTGTATAAAACAAAATATTCCTCAATGAATGGAGATTGAGACGAAGTCCCTTACAAAGACGGTATCCTTGGTTTAAGGATAAATCAATTACATAATTATGTGTGACAAATGAATACACCAAATATAAGTGGATATTAAGTGTAAAATAATCAAAGTTCATTCACACATATTCAAAGGATGACATATTCAATAACTACATGTTGAAGCCAAAGAAATCGAAATTGGGTTAAGAAGTTCCCTTGATAGCCTAACGACGTCACATCAAAATGAGTTGATGAGAGATAAAAAAGGGTATCTCATCACTTGGAAATAAAATTTACATCAATAAAGATATATGAGGACATATCCCAACATTACAATATGTAAATTAAAAGACCCAACAAAAGAAGTCTTTTAAAAAGAGGAGGGTTAAAGGTTCCCTTACCGACATGGGTATCTTTCGAAACATACACCTCGTGAAAGAAGGGCAATACAACATTGATATAAATACTCATAAAAGAAATTATATTACACAATGAGTAAAATAATGGGAAGTTCATACACCACTCAAAGGAAATTATGGAAAATGTAGCACAAATCTCACGGGAATAAAAGTGAGATGAAAAATCCCTTACGAAAACTCGGCAGCCTAACGACGCCACTTAAAACTTCCAACAATGGATTGATGAGATCAAATAGGGTCTCTCATCATATTAAAATAAAGTTTACAGGAAGAGGAATATAAAATAACATCCCCCAACATAACAAAGAAGAGCTTAAAATAATTGACATAAAAGATAGTACTTAAAAAGAAAGAGAGAGGATAGATCTCTTACGAAAATTCGGCAGCCTAACGGCGCCACTCAAAACATCGAAAATGGATTGATGAGAGAGAATAGGGTCTCTCATCATATGAACATAAAAATTACAGTAAGATTAATATAAAATAAAATCCCAATAACAAGAAATATGATATTTAAAAGGAATGACATAAAAGAGTGTACTTAAAAAGAAAGAGAGGATTAGGATCCCTTACCTCAAGTCCAACTTGTCTTGTTCGTTTCTTTATATTCCTGAATAATAAATGTTGGTAAATTAATAATATCCTAATTACCTCCTTTAGATATTATTATTCAGTTCATATCACATATTATAATGTTATAATAATTGTTTAATAATGTTAGTTCATATCAGACGTTTTTGCCGATGTTTGGTACATGAGTCAAAAATGAACTTGTTTGAAAAAAGATTGCCCATGTAGTTAAATGTAAATAATTTCCAGAATATTATTAATGATTAAAATATCATATATATCCAGTAAATATTCATTTTATACTATTCCATATCATTTGGAGATAAAAAACAGAAAGCATCGTTCATGGAGACGGTAGGCCGTACGTACGCATGAACGCTACTTTCATTTTTTGTCATATTAATGGAATTAAAACAAAATGAGAGAGAGATATATATGTTATAATTCCAGAATGATATAAATAATTTAGAACTAATATATTACATATATATCCATTATATATATGTACTTATAATATTACATAAAATTTTGAGATAACAAATGAAATGTACCGTTCATAGAGACGGTAAGCCGTACGTACGCATGAACGCTACTTCCATTTCTATTTCATATTTAATGGAATTAAAACATAATGATAAATAATAGTATTTTAATTCCATTATGGTATCATATGTAATATCATTAAATATATCCTTTATACATACCACATATGGTATTAACGAATCAAATCACTTTGAGGGGGCGGTAGTCCGCACTTCCTTAAATGAAGATATCACGTTTACCCATAATGGAAACCATAAAGGTACGCCATAAATGAAAAATACAGAAGCATAAGTAAAACATAAACATATTAGATATCATATATAAATATAGTGTCATCTTAATGTCCACCTTTGAAGGTGTTAGAAGAATGTTGAACAATCATCGTTTCGGGAGGCAGAAATTCACCATCCACGGAAACAGTATGTTCTTTAACCATTAGATGTAGGTGTGTGTAAGTTTAGCTAGAATACTTCTTATAAAAACATCCTATTATATTGAAGATACTGGATTTATTACAAAATATATGAATAAAAAGAGTTTAGGGGGTTGGAGAAGAAAAATAAAACAAAAGGACACAAGTGAAGACAGTACCTTAAAATCGGGTAACTCCCTTTGGTTTGAGCTCAAAGGCTTTCTTGGGAAGTCTTCGGCCCAAAGTGAGGCTTCAAGGAGTAAGAGAGGTAAGTGGATAGACAAAATGGGAAGAGGTTGGCCAACCAAAGGCTTTGGAGTGTGGGTAAGGAGGTAGAGTTGGGGGCCTTTTATAAGAGGAGAGGAGGGTCACTCTTGTAATGTTAGAAAATGTTACTTTATTTTCAAAAGCGTTTCGGATTTTAAAGGTTCCACATTGATGTATTTCGAGGATAAGTTGATAAGGGTTCTAAATCCACTCATCTAATAGGTTTTGGACATGTTTAGGTCTTAGATATTACATTATCTCTACATTTTATTTAAATCGTTAAATAATGAGGTCATCGCTGCATCATCATGATGTCAAAAATAATTTAATTTATTAAACGTCTAAAAATTATAAAAAATCCTATGATGTATTAAATCTTTTTAGCTTTCCAATGATTATTTAGAGTCAAAAATATGACTTTATAACACCATGTAAAAATTGTTTTAGTAAAACATCTCATGTTTGTGTCATTTTTACTTTAACATTAAATAAAAAGATATTTATGTCATTTTCCAACCAAAGTGGCTCCATGGGGTCCTCAAGTTGACCCATGGATTGTCTTGGTCGGAAATGACACATCCAATGACAGTAGGAAATGTGTCTAGGTCATTTCATGTTATTAAAACATTATTCTAACCATAAACTACACTAATTACCTCTAATCGCGATTAAAAACTTAATAAGTTACTATTCACAAAAAAATTATTTTTATCCCATTGAACCACATTTTACTTATTAATGACAACCATGTATGTCGGATTTTTGAAATTGAAAACACAAAGATGGCAAAATTTCATTTAAACGGAAAAATCAGTTTTTATAAGTACCACTTAGTGGTTTCACTATTCATCAAAAATTGAAGTCTTTCAGAAAAATCCCAAAAATTCACCCTAAGCTATATTTGATATTAAGAATTCAAAAATGAAGTCAATTTTACAAAATTAAAAACATATAAGTAACACTAATTAATTTAATAATTAATTCCCGCTGTCAGAGCAAATAGCGTGTTTTTATGAAACAATAAGTAACAAAAGATTGGCACTAGTTTAAGTCTGATTTCAAAGTGAAATTAATTCCAACGACCACTATTGGATTTAATGGTAAAAATATATTCTAATTTCACTTTAAAACCAATTCAGAGAATAATATAATCATATAAATAAATTAGATTAAAAACAGGTTTTGAATTAAAATACAACATTTTACACTATTCATTAAAAAATGAACTTTATCGGAAAGATACCAAAAAGTTACACAAAGTAAATTTTGATGTCCCAATTCTTAAGAAGATTTTTATTTGGTCCAATAGAATGTTTAAGAGTGAACAAAACTATATTTAATGATGGTTCTCCATCAAAAGGCAATAAGTGAACCTTTAGTGAAAACTAGGGCATATACGCCTAAAATTGAATTCTTTCCGTATTTTAAGCATTTATCTTTTATTGGATAAATTTAAAAATATTTTAAAACATATATAATCATATTTTAGTTATTTATATCCATTCCCTCCAATAAAACAGCTACATGTTAACTACCATTTAAAATAATATTATTTTATTATTAGAGTGCAACGTAAGATTCCCAAGAAACTCGTTGTTGTGTGTTGGGTACGCCATCGAGCATAGCGTCCCCTTTAAAGTCATATAAATATTTTATTCACAAATATGGATAAATATGAAAATTTCATATTCTTTATTTACCTAGGGTGTTACATCCTTCCCCCCTTTTGGGAATTGCATCATCACAATTTTTAAAATTGAGCTTGGAAACATCCTTGAAAGTCCCACATCGGAACAAGAGTCGGTAAAACAATCACTTTAAAATAAAGGAAGATAAGTACAGAGGTCACCCGAGTTAACCCATACTAGGATTCTATGTAGAAAAACATGGACATGGAAGAAAAAGCAAAGGGTCGTGTTCTTGAAGGAGAGTGATAGTAAACATGTCTAGGAGAATGTTAACCATAAGAAAATTACAAACTTGTGATGGGTTAAACGGTAATCGATTCCCCAGTTGGAAAAGTTAATAGACTACATTTTTGTTTTAAGTTACTTTTTATTGAGGAATTTATTCATAAGGAAACATAATCACTTATCATGTTGACTTTCATCTTTTACTAGATTCCTTATTCAAACTCATATTTTTTTCCAAAAGACGAGTATTTAGGGAGACTTCTTCGCATTAAGAGTACTATAATCAACTTCTAGAGAATCGCCTAATCCACCAAAGAGAACTATATACTTCCCCTATATTTATACCTTAACCAAAACCAAAACAATAATGGTTAGTACAAGGTCAGATAATCCAGAAAAGGATAACCCTTTAAAAAGAAAATCTATGCTTAATCTCCAAAATTTGTCCAACAAAACCCAAAGTTCAACGAGGACCATCCGATAAACAATTTGTCCATAAAATTCATCAAAGTAAACCAATCTAAGATTGAAACCCAAATATTTGAAGGATTTAGTCACATAGTCTTCCAAGTTAAATTGTAACATTTATCTCCAAACAACATCAGTTGCTCCTAAAGTCTCGTATTGAAAAGTAATTAACCTAATCACATATCCTCCATGATAGGTTAATCATTTTCATAAATAACCCAAAATCAAATTACTATTAATTCCTAAAATCATATAACTAAAAAGAATCAGTCAAACTAACCAGGGACTTCACATAGTCCAGTGGTAGGCGATAAATACCAGTCGCACTTTGGTTGTGGTTTCGATTCCCGCAGCTTTGTCCGATGCGACGGTAGTCACACGGTCTGCGTGTTGTCCTTTTTCCAAAACTATATAATTCTCAAATCATTCCCCAAAAAGAGATAAAATCATCAAAAATAACCATAACATAATTTAACCTCAATTTTATCTCATGCCTTTCACTTCCATCATAACATATAGTAACCCATAATTACCTCAAAAGTAAGGATCATATAAACTATAATGGTTACCTTTATAATTATTACCTGAACTTCCACATCGATTGGTCATCTCGTAGATGATGAATTAAAGATCATACCAAGTTTCAAGTGGTTGATCATGACTCCTTGATAGTTGGTTTAGAACAACCACGAGTTTCCTCATTGAATACCCCATTTTATCTAGTATCTTAATCATAGAACCACCACAGTTTCCTTCAAACCTGTTGTCTCTTTGGTTCCTGCTAAATCCATCCATTCACTAAAAACAGAATAGTCAGTGTGAGTATATCAACAAAACAATCATGTACTGATGAGGAAGGTAAACACTAAGATACACTTACTCATTCACTATATCTAAAACTAGGACTCCTTCTGAAATCCTAACCATTATGGTAATGCCACTAATGCTTAAAGAATACCCTAACCTCTATTGTTATCTAAACCGACCTTTGATACCAACTATAAGGCCCCAGCCTTAAACCTTACTTAATCTTGAGTTATTAAAAGATTACACATTGAGGATCTTTTCAGGTTTAGAGTTTTAGAGAATTAGATCATGAAACTTGCATTACATTCCACATTTAAACAAAGTGGTTACATAAAAGACAGTATTCATTCTTCCCATCAATGGAAACATATTTAAAATAAAACATGGATTCATTATTCACACATCCTTGACACTATCATCACATCATGTACCTTTCCCTTGACCTGTGAAAAACATTTCAAAAACTTGGGATGAGTATAAAAAGCTCAGTAAGGGTGATAAAAATACGGAAAGGAAACATGAGTTCATATATACATAAGAATGATATCATACTTTACCCATAAAACATAGGCACTTTAATATACCTCATCAAATCATGAATAAATCATAGAAATCATAAGACATAAAAGGTAACTTGAGGCATTCATAACATTCTTATGTAGGGAGTAACCCTATTGGTTACATTTGGAATACCCACCAGAGTATATTCCCTAAATCTCTTCGGAGAAACCTCAACGTTTCACTCCTTCGCATTACCCAATGCATTAGAGAGATATATCGGGCTCACCCGCCCTTAGTTTATCACAGAACCACCCGTCTTCATAACAATTCCCAAGAACCATAACATAATCTTACCACATAAAACATGCATAAAGGAAACATAACATTTCCACCTTTCAATAACAAGATATCAATACAACACATTGATATAAATACATAATGAAAACCATTTTCAATACCAAAATAAAAAAAAGTAAAACATGCGATTTATTTTTCTTTTAAAAAGTAGGTATGGCTTGTAGAGGAAGCCGAAACTCAAATAATGGTCGCGACGGCAGAGAAGTTGTTGTCGCCACATACGTATGACAAACACATTCCCTTTTGTTGTTTTGTAAAAAACTTCGTATAAAAAGATTACTTTTGGATAAACGTAAAGGTCAAAGGGTTTTATAAACCGTATAATAGAAGGTTGTGTATAAAACAAAATACGCCTCAATGAATGGAGATTGAGATGAAGTCCCTTACATAGACGATATCCTTGGTTTAAGGATAAATCAATTACATAATTTTGTGTGAAAAATGAATACATCAAATATAAGTGGATATTAAGTGTAAAATAATCAATGGTCATTCACACATATTCAAAGGATGACATATTCAATAACTACATGTTGAACCCAAAGAAATCGAAATTGGGTTAAGAAGTTCCCTTGACAGCCTAACAACGTCAAATCAAAATGAGTTGATGAGATAAAAAGGGTATCTCATCACTTGGAAATAAAATTTACATAAATAAGGATATATGAGGACATATCCCAACATAACAATATGTAAATTAAAATACCCAACAAAAGAAGTCTTTTAAAAAGAGGAGGGTGAAAGGTTCCCTTACCGACATGGGTATCTTTCGAAACATACACCTCGTGAAAGAAGGACAATACAACATTGATGTAAATACTCATAAAATAATGTATGTTACAAAATGAGTAAAATAATGGGAAGTACATACACCACTCAAAGGAAATTTTGGCAAATGTAGCATAAATCTCACGGGAATAAAAGTGAGATGAAGAATACCTTACGAAAACTCGACAGCCTAACGACACCACGTAAAACTTCCAAAAATGGATTGATGAGATCAAATAGGGTCTCTCATCATATTAACATAAAGTTTACATAAAGAGGAATATAAATTAACATCCCCCAACATAACAAAAAATAGCTTAAAAGAAGTGACATAAAATAGAGTACTTAAAAAGCAAGAGAGAGGATAGATCTCTTACGAAAATTCGGCATCCTAACGGCGCCCCTCAAAACATCCAAAATGGATTGATGAGAGATAATAGGGTTTCTCATCATATTAACATAAAAATTACTATAAGAGTAATATAAAATAACATCCCAATAACAAGAAATATGATCTTTAAAAGTAATGACATAAAAGAGTGTACGTAAAAAGAAAGAGTGGAGTAGGATCCCTTACCTCAAGTCCAACTTGCCTTGTTCGTTTCTTTATATTCCTGAATAATAAACATTGGTCAATTAATAATTTCCTAAGTACCTCCTTTTGAGATTATTATTCAGTTAATATCACATATTATAATGTTATAATAATTGTTTAATAATGTTAGTTCATATCAGATGTTTTTGTCGATGTTTGGTACATGAGTCAAAAATGAACTTGTTTGAAAAAATATTTCCCATGTAGTTATATGAAAATAATTTCCAAAATATAATTAATGATTAAAATATCATATATATCCAGTAAATATTCATTTTATACTATTCCATATCATTTGGAGATAAAAAACGAAAACCTTCATTCATGGAGACGGTAGGCAGTACGTACACATGAACGCTACTTTCATTTTTTGTCATATTAATAGAATTAAAACAAAATGAGAGAGATATATATATGTTATAATTAAAGAATGATATTCATAATTTAGATGTAATATATTAAATATATATCCAATATATATATGTACTTATAATATTACATAACATTTTGAGATCAGAAATGAAATGTACCGTTCATGGAGACGGTAAGCCGTACGTACGAATGAACGCTACTTCCATTTCTATTTCATATTTAATGGAATTAAAACATAATGATACATAATAGTATTTTAATTCTAGTATGGTATCATATATATTATCTTTAAATATATCCTTTATACATACCACATATGGTATTAACGAATCAAATCACTTTGAGGGGGCGGTAGTCCGCGCTTCCTTAAATGAAGATATCGCGTTTGCCCATAATGGAAACCATAAAGGTAAGCCATAAATGAAAAATACAGAATATTAAGTAAAACATAAACATATTAGATATCATAAATAAATATATTGTCATATTAATGGCCACCTTTGAATGTGTTAGAATAATGGTGATCAATCATCGTTTCGGGAGGCAGAAATTCGCCATCCACGGAAATAGTATGTTCTTAAACCATTAGATGTAGGTGTGTGTAAGTGTAGCTCGAATAATTCTTATAACAACATCCTAGTATATTTAAGATACTGTATTTTTTACAAAATAAATGAATAAAAAGAGTTTAGGGGGTTGGAGAAGCAAAATAAAACAAAAGGACACAAGTGAAGACATTACCTTAAAATCGGGTAACTCCCTTTGGTTTGAGATCAAAGGCTTCCTTTGGAAGACTTCTGCCCAAAGTGAGGCTTCAAGGAGTAATATAGGGAAGTGTAGAGACAAAATAGGAAGGGGTTTTCCGAGCCAAAGGCTTTGGGAGTGTTGGTAAGGTGGTAGAGGTGGGGGCCTTTTGTAAGAGGAGAGGAGGGGCACTCTAGTAATGTTACAAAAGTTTACTTTATTTTCAAAAGAGTTTCGAATTGTAAAGGTCCCACATTAATGTATTTCGAGGATAAGTTGATAAGGGTTCGAATTAAACTCATACAATAGGTTTTGGACATGTTTAGGTCTTAGATATTACATTATCTTTCCATTTTATTTAAATCGTTAAATAATGAGGTCATCGCTGCATCATCATGATGTCATAAATAATTTAATTTATTTAATGTCTAAAAATTATAAAAAAAAATACTATGATGTAGGAAAGCTTTTTAGATTTCCAAGGATTATTTATAGTAAAAAATATGACTTGTATAACCCCATGTAAAAATTGTTTTAGTAAAGCATTTCATGTTTGTGTCATTTTTACTTTAACATTAAATATAAAGATATTTATGTCATTTTCCAACCAAAGTGGCTCCATGGGGTCCCCAAGCTGACCCATGGATTTTCTTGTTCGGCCATGACACATCCAATGAGGGTAGGACATGTGTCTAGGTCATTTAATTTTATTAAAACATTATTCTTACCATAAACTACACTAATTACCTCTAATCACGATTAAAAACTTAATAAGTTACTATTCACCAAAAAAATTATTTTTATCCCATTGAACCACATTTTACTTCTTAATGAAGACCATGTATGTCAGATTTTTTAAATTCAAAACACAAAGATGTAAAAATTTCATTTAAACGGAAAAATCAGTTTTTATAAGTACCACATAGTGGTTTCACTATTCATCAAAAATTGAAGTTTTTTAGAAAAATCCCAAAACTTCACCCTAAGATATGTTTGATATTCCGAATTCAAAAATGAAGTATATTTTACAAAATTTAAAACATATAAGTCACATTAATGAATTTAATAATTAATTCCCGTTGTCAGAGCAAATAGCGTGTTTTTATGAAACAATAAGTATCAAAAGATTGACACTAGTTTAAGTCTGATTTCAAAGTGAAATTAATTCCAATGACCACTATTGAATTTAATGGTAAAAATATATTCTAATTTCAATTTAAAACCAATTAAAAAGATAATCTAATAATATAAATAAATTAGATTAAAATGAGGTTTTTAATTAAAACACAACATTTTAAACTATTCATTAAAAAATGAACTTTATCGGAAAGATACCAAAAATTTACACAAAGTAAATTTTGATGTCCCAATTCTTAAAAAGAGTTTTATTTGGTCTAATAGAATGTTTAAGAGTGAACAAAACTATATTTAATGACGGTTCGCGATCAAAAGGTGATAAGTGAACCTTTAGTGAAAACTAGGGCATATACGCCTAAAAGTGAATTCATTCCGTATTTTAAGCCTTTATCTTTTATTGGATAACTGTAAAATCATTTAAAAACATATATAATCATATTTTTGTTATTTTTATCAATTCCCGCCAATACAACGGCTACATGTTAACTACCATTTAAAATAATATTATTTTATTATTAGAGTGCAACCTAAGATTCCCAAGAAACTCATTGTTGCGTGTTGGGTACGCCATCGAGCATAGAGTCCCCTTTAAAGTCATATTAATATTTTATTCACAAATATGGATAAATATTAAAATGTCATATTCTTTATTTACCTGGGGTGTTAAACTTTTTATCTATTCATATGATTTTTCATATTATGTGAGACACAATTAAGTGACTAACCATGTATAGACATTATTTACACATAGGCCATTTTATTTTAGTACCATCTTGATGTTTTTTAGTTCATTAATTATGTGATTGCATAAAACATCCATAATTAATCACAGTACAACTGACAGAAATAAATAAAGGGTATGATCATTAGATTTACTATAGGTTAGTCTATCTAGCAATTAATAAAATGACCCTAACCAAGGGGAGAAACACATTGAAACGTTTATGGTTCGTGTTTATATATTTCCACTTATACACCTTTGTAACCCCTTGGATGGGTTTCACCTCAGCTCATAACTTGAACTGCCTCCACTAGCATGGGAGATCTATCAATTACATTATCTTATAACTCATATTTAGGTAAGGGGTAAAAGGGGGATTACATAAAAGAAACCATGGGCACACATGCCCTACATATTAATGTGGAGAAAGAACACATGCCAACAATTTCAGTTTAATAATTAAATAGAAACCAATACCATACAAAGGTTTGGTCTAGATCATGATCATCCACATACATGTAATGAGTTACTCCTTTAATAAAAATATAATTCAATTATTTAATCATTATTATTAAGGTAAATTAAGAATTAATTGATTAATTATTATCTTTAATTAATCAATAATTTTTATCATAATCCTTTTTATTAATTTCCTTGTGATTCTCATCCATAATATTTTAAAAACTGGTACCTTGGAGGCAACCCGGTGAATACCCTTTAAAAACATCCCATCATTTTTTATAATTTTATACACATTAATCTTTGTAACATGTAGCATGCACACAGAATTACAATTTTAATACAACTCATACATTATGTGAAGATCTTTGAACATTACGTAGATGTATAATATATATATATATATATATATAATAGCCATCACATGTTGTGTCCCAGCTTTATGTCCACATGAAAGTACATGTCTCAAAGGTTACATAATATAATAATAAATTTTTAAATCAACATAATCGGAAAAAAATATATTCTGTGTAGATCTGACTACATGAAATGTACCCTCCTCACCATCCATCCTAGGTACACTCTGGGGGAAACGACATGTGGGGTGTACTTTTGAAATCATTGGAGGACACAACATGTCTAGTGGGAGTCAGGACATGTTGACTCCATGTTATACGATCACCTACCGGGAAAGCTGTGTATGGGATAAATGACTTGACCCTGACCTAAAGGGACTACACACCGTGTCTAGTAGGCCACACAAAGAGTAGTCCAGCTGACCATGCACTAGTCTATCCTGGTCAACATGCGGTATAAGAATTAATTAGATCATATGTCATTAATTCACACAGCTTGATTAATTCTCAAATTACTCCCAATTCTTGGAATAAAACTACACGGTGTGTGATCTGAATTACAAGGCATATATGGAATATGATATGATCTATAACTCCTAATACACGACATTTACTATGGTGTTACTTGGGCAGAATCATTGGCACCTCCTGATGAGATCCTCAATTTAATTATAATTCAAAAATTATTCATTCCTATTAGATCTACAAGAAATTATGGGGGAAGATAAGATATTGACATTTATATTACAATAACAATTAAACATGAATTGACAAACTAGATTATTAATTCATAAATAATCAATTTATTTTTTAAATAATTATAAATAAAAACATGACAAATATGATACCATTTTAAGGTTCTAGGAACAGATGAAGTGCATGATGGGTGTGTATCTAACATTAAAAATTTCAATGATCTATAATTAATATGGAATCAATACGTTAATAAACTCAAGTATCCATGGAATTGAATCAATGTTAAAAGACAAAGGAGAGAACCTAGAACTGAGAATAGAGGATAGAAATATTATTTTTATTATAATTAATTAAATTAAATTAAATAATTACCTCCAAGGATAGTCTTTATTCATTGATGCATTCGACCATGGGTTGGAGGTGTAGCATCATTATAATGTTGAATCCAAAGATATAATTCATCTAGCATTGATCTGCACATGTTCCGCTTATCTCTGTATATCTGTATATCGTCGAAGGAGTATTTGAGTGCTAGTGCGGAAGAACCTTTCACTTATGATGTCTTCCTTTGTTCGCCTTCGGAATCATTTCCAAAACATTCTTCTAGATCCATTGGAGTGGGATATCTCTCATTTTTGAGAGAGTTCTTCGAGAGGGAAGAGTTCTCTACGATCAAGATATTTTCTCCAAGGATGTCTTTCACACAACAATTGGTTAACCGGTGAAATGGGACCTCATATAATTATTTAACAATAACATATTAGGGAATTTAATTCACCATGTGATAATAAATAATTCTCACAAGTCCAGTTACTTATTTTATTATTCCATGTGAAATCCCATATCAAATAATAATAGCAATGCTATTATTTCCATGACACGTTATTAAACTGCACATTATATTTAAATACTATTTAACCAAATAATATTTAATATATTTTTTTACTAGACCGATACCATTGTTCGAAAATCCTCCCCAACATTTATTGGTCCTTCAATAATTACTATTTATTTATTAATGAAATATAATGACATAATTCGCTGATAATTAAATACTCTATACACAATTTATTCTATTGAATAACTAGAAAGAAAATAAATGTGAACTGACATTCTTGAATAACTATTAAACCAAAACTAGGAATAATATTTATTCAAAATGTTAAATAATAAATTATTTAAATGAGATACTGGAAACAATTATTACATAACCCTATTGGCCTCTTTATCATTGGCATTAGGTGGTCTAGCCTAAATCCCAAGATTAATGTCTAGAAATAGGTCAAGGCACCCAATATAATGAAGTTGATAATGCAATGACATGTAACCTCATATGAATGCTTACTATGTAATATAATACCTTTGTCCTGATATCTCTAATCATGCGGGGTTCATGTAAGTTCTATCAACCCATGAGCTCGATTTTTCATTATTTGACTTCCCAAAATTTAACATTCAAAGAAAACACAATGGACATGGATTTCATTAGGCTATATCATTTCCATAAAAGTGCCTGAGATATATACATCTATAGAAGTGAAAAATCCATTCTCACCTTATTCATTGATGCATTATTACTTGTGACGCACCCACCATATCGTACCCCACCGTGAAAATTTTTCTTCAAGATTATCGTCAACACATCTAAGTGAATGATTCATAATATCCATTAATAATAATTATAAAGTATAAAGACCTATATACACATCCTCATATAGTAATATTACATGAAACATATGATTGTGGATTTCCTACTGGTGGGTCTTATTCTCATAATATCTTCTGAGATATTACTAAGGGTGCACACCACAAGAAGGTGCCTCGAATATTTATGAGTCCCCACCCCTAATACCCTATATTAGTTGTGTCCATTAAAATGATATAATTCAGACATAGAACATATATTCAAGAGTAGGGTCATGGTACTTTTGGGTTCTCATCATAGTAGGGATCCCCTTTGACCTTTTAGTGTGACAGCTATTCATAAGACATTATCACATACTATGTCACGCATAAGAACAGTCAGTATGAGAGAATAAGTTTATTAATAATCATCCAATGATTATAGGTTTATCATAAAGTAAAAATAGGTTGGTTTCTATGGCACCAACTCCAAACCTTTTACCATACTTTAAATGTGTTTCACCTCTTTTTTATTCTTCATTCACCCTGAGGGCTCTCCGACACATGCCTCTCCTGTATCATTTTTTATTGGGAAGTATTCCAATATTTATAAGATGAATCAAACTCTATCACTTGTGATCAAGATCCCTAGGTAATTTGATACCTATTTTATATTCCTTTTATTATATATTCCATAATCTAATTTTCTCATTCTTTTTATGATAAAATGCCGTATTTTCAGGGTTTTTTCGGTCACTCATTTTCTCTTTATTCAGGCCAAATTGGATGATGTTATCAAATGAGTGACGGTTCCTAAGGCTAAGTTTGGTTTTATAGTTATTGTTCCCAACATGACTTATTGATTTATAAATTAAATTATTTGTGAGTTAAGGGACATATTGATGTCGAATTTAATTTTCAACCCAAAATTCATTTATTTTAATTTATATCCCCTTAAATAAACTCATGATTCTTAAGTAGTGTACTTAAATTAAAAATCTGACTATGGAAAAAGTATACATGATGGGATTTTGACACCCTAATAATGATACAAGAAACAATGTTTTCTATTTATTACCCTTTTTAATAATAACAAGACATAGGTGGTTATATAATTTATTCAATTCATTATATGGTCCAAGAAATGTCCATGGAGGTGTCTGGACTAATTAAATGAGTCTCTCATGATTCACCCTTGCTTGGAATAATTTACTGTGAAATAATTAGTGACTTTTACAATGATATAGACTATAGAATTACTGAAGAAAACTATTGGTTGGAGTAGATACTCAAGAGGGGGGGGGGGTGAATTGAGTTCTAATTAAAATTTCATTTTAGAAAATTATGATTAAAATCCCCCAAATTAAAAAAACATAAACTATAGTGAATTTATAATGATTGTATGTTTTCAATTACTTTCTCAAAATATTGATTATTTTTAAGTTAACTCAATATGAATATTAAATAACTTTTGAAACTAAAAAACTATCTAACAAAATTTATAAACACATGCTAGATTAACTATAAGAGTAACTTTAAAATAGATTTTTATTTAATGTAATTATCTGTGGAATATTTAATATAGTTTTAACTAAAAAAACATACACAATAGTTTTAACTGAGAGGTTAATTCTCAAGACGAGACTTAGTCATCTCAAAAAGTTTTATATTACTAAGATCCACACCTAGGATCGGGGAAAAGAACAGTACACAGACTGTCCAAGTTGTAAGACCTCTACCACATTTCTTCATGGGAAAAACAAAAAAATATCACACAGTCTATCCAGGTCACACTTGACCTCTACCACTATACACAGTGGAAACAAAAATAATTCATAAGGTTTGAGTGAGGATTTCAGATATCCTCCAATTATGCTCAAGAGTCAGTTTGTGTCTAAGATGAAAAAAATCACATAGAGTACTCAAAAAGTAAATAAGAAAATCACAACAGAGCAAAAAAGATATGATATGGGTTTAGAAGGATCTGTGTGATGGAAATGTAGATCTGGACTCCTTTTGGATTGAGCAGATGTTGTTTGTGTCCTTATCTAAATTTTTCTAAGAAAAATAGTGTCATAGTATTGTTCCTTGACTTCCTTGTGTTGATGTTTTGCTCGAGGTTATAGTAGGATTTGCAGCACAACAATGTCCCTCAGCTTCTAGCAAAGTTTTTTCTCTTCTTTAAGTTCTGTTGCATAGGTTATTTTTTTATCAGATGCGTACCTTTGTATATCACCACACTCAGTAGCTTTTTCACTTTTTTTCCACACTTTTTAGGTGCTGATTTTATCTTTACTTTTATAGCTCAAGTGGTCCGAAAAAAAGAATGATTGCTTCTACAGGTATGAGGTATGGTTCCCTGGCATTTATCACACATTATTTAATTAATAAAATTTTCATTAAAAGAATCAAATATGACCATTGTTAATAAGAAAACATAAGTAGGGTTTAGATATATAGTGACTGGTTTCCATCGGTATCTCTTTATATCAGTGAGCTTGTATCAGTGGACTTGAGTTAGTATGTCTTGTGTTGGTTGTTATGACTATTTATAAAAGTTGCTCTATGTATTAGTAGCACTTTCCATCGATTTCTCCTTTTATCGGTAGCATTCTTGTATTGGTAGACCTTATAATGGTAGCCATCTGTCTGTATCAGCAGACTTGTATCGGTAGTTGTTTGTCTGTATCAGTAGACTTGTATTGGTAGATATCTGTCAGTATCTATCTATATCGATGGACTTTGTATGTATGTATCATTATATGTGTATTTGAATCGGTGGAATTCATATAGGAAGCTATGTATTAGTGACCTTGTGTCACAAGAAGTATGGTCTATCAGTGACCTTTTCTTATCTGTAGACTATTTACCGGTAGGTCTGTATAAGTTGACTTGTGCATACCAGTAGACTTCGTACCGGTGAACTTAGCCTTATTGGTAGCTGTTTGTATCGGTGGACCTTTACGTATATCGGTGACATACTCTATCGGTGGTTCTATATCAGTGACTCATAATCTTAACACTGATCTGTTCTATTCAAATCATTTCCAAATTGAGTTATAATTATTTCAAAGCATGTATAACTTAGATAAACATTGATTAACATATTTTAATGAATATTTTGACATTGTTTTCAACATTATTTACCCTATATATAAGATTATAAACACATATTAAAACATAATTGAGATTATCAAAATAGATGAGGTCAATAAAAACCATGGATGAATCAATGTAAATCTAAAATATTATGAACTCATATTGTTAATTATACAGATAAATTAATTTTTCAGACATAATGTATAAATAACTCATAAGTAAAGAGATACCTTTTCGGTGCATGAACTATTGTGAACTTATCTTAATTGGGGTTCTTTATCCAAGAACAAGGAATGATAACCATATGTCCCTTTGGTTTTAGGTTGTGCCCAGATGCTTTTCAATAATAATGGTAGATTCTTATATATCTTCTTTAAGTAATAAATTCATCAATTTCATATTGATTATTTTAAACAACTTGAGGTTTATAATTTAAATTAATGATAATGGTGAGTTATGTTTTCCTTAATTAAATAAGATAACTTATAAAATAAGATTGGGAATTTTTTTATTGTCAAATGAAAGGCATTGAGTGTGCTTCAAAATGAATTTCCTTCAACCATGTTGCATATTTTTAATGAAACTACCTTCTTTCTCAATGGGATTTTATGCCTTATATACATTATTATATAATGAATCTAGTTATATGATGTAAATGGTTATGTTTTAAAAGTTATACATTCCATAGATAAGATGTGGACTTTAGATTCAAATTCCACGTCAAAACCTGATAGATGCCACATGAGTCATAGATGTGAATGACAGGAGTTAATCCAACATTATATTCATTCAATATATTAACTTCATGGATTCCTTTTCCTGGAACTAAAAAATCACTCAGAATCTTCAAATAAATTAGAATACATTTGAAAATAACCCAAATTTGGCTTGATGTTTTCGAACACAGAATGCCTCATATTATATCCTTAGATACCAATCCATTCTCTTTAAATATTACCATGAACATGATCCTAAATCTTCGTTAAAGACATTTTGAAAAGTTAAAAAATGAGGGATTATCCCTCAGATTCTACTATAGAGCTAAGAATCCTGGCTTAATGTTTCTCATGCTTTTTACAGTGTTATACATCATCGTAGAGACATGTATTTATTGCCCTACATTCTCTATTTCCAAAGGTAGGAGGAATTTAACACCATGGATTATGATGTTGGATTCATGATTTAAATGCGATGATGGAATGTTGGTTCCTCCTTCCATGGATTCCTCATTTGAGGCCGTCACATAGTCTGGTCTACCTCATAGATTTTAGTCATATTCATGAAACTCATTCCTGGTTCTATCTCAAGGTGGATGTTGGTTAATTACACTGCATCTATCTTAACATGGATGAAAACTTTGGTTGGAGTATATGTTAACATTCAGAATCCTTGGTAATATATGGGCATTCAGTGTTCCGTTCACCTATAATGTGTTATCGTTTTGATGGTTGAGAGATCTCATACAATGAATTTAAGGTGAGAAACCTATGGAATCTTATTTCATCTATGAGTTAGTTAATGCTAGGTTTGTAATACATCTAATGATTTTTACCCAAGGTATCCCATGTTTATTTTATTGAGTAGGTATTATATATTAGGTAACAAGGTTAACATCTTATGAAGATGGATGGGTTACAGTTTTAACATCATGTGGGGATAGATTGGTTAAAAGTTTAAAGCATTATGGGGACCGATGGGTCACAAGTTTGGCATCTTGTGTGGACATATGGGTTGGTTTAGTATATCTTTAGGGGGAAATACTGCTCACTTTGTATTTGGTTATGTGTTCTCGCAAGGGGGATGATTTCACATTTGGAGGGTTGGTGGAGTTTTTACCCAAGGGGGAAGATTTCACACTTAGGATTTTGTGGAGTGTGTCCCCCTCGGAAATGTTTTCACACTTGGTATTTGATTGAGAGTGTATCTAGGGGGAAGATTCATAGTAAATATTTGATGATGATTTTGGGGTTTCAGGATTGACCCTCCAGGAGCTATCCTATGTGCCCTTTTTAAGAGACATGGATCAAACCCCACGTATTTCAATGTTGTTGTTTATGGTCATGTGATTGGATTAGTACCTGAAATTGATTTTTATGATGTATGTACGCTCAGGTTATGGGAGGAGTGTTAATGAGGTATGGGGTGGGGTTTATGAATAGAGTTCCCCCAAGAACTGTAGTGGGAAATGATGATGTGGTTGAGGATTACACATGGAATCTCCATAGGTACTTCAAGGAGCATCGATGACATGGTTGGGGCTTACGCTAGGTATCATCCCAATAATTATTAGGATAAAATAATTGTAATATTAGGGATTATGTGCTGGGATATTCCCATGTTCTTCTACGAGTAGTGATGGTAGGATCATATTATACTTATCAAAAGAGGTATCTCTATCTCATCACATGAGTAATCAAATGATTGTTACACATGGAATCCCATGTTTGTTTCATAGGGTATGAATATAGTTTAATTTCATTCAAAAAGAAATTGTGTGCAGGGGTTATGCATTGAGATTCCCATTATTCACCGTCATTTTAGGTTAAGAGGGAGTCCCATGTTCATTCAATAGGGTAAGGTTATAGTTTCGAATCATGTGAAAGGATGTTATGTGTGGGGAGTATGAAGTGAAATTCCCATCCTTATTTTCTCATGTTGGGTAAAGAGGGAATCTTGACCCACTTATGAGTCAGGGAACGTTATTGGGGATTATTCCTAGGGAGGATGCCAATGAAGGCTACTTGGGAGTAGTAGGGATTAATGTGGGGATTACACTCTAGGAATGTTTGTTCTCCTTCCTCATGCCATGTCATAAGGGAATATCAAACCACTATTGGGTTTTGGAATATGATTGGGGGGACTACACAAGGGGAAGAAGACCATGGTGGCTATTTGGTGATTATATCAAGATCATGGAATGATGGATATTTCCCTTCATTCATAAGAAATCTCATATGTATCATTAGAGGAAAAATATACCTTTTTTATATAGGCTATACTATAGGTTAAATTCTTGTAATGAGTACTATGTGGAAAAATATTCGTATAAACGACTGGTGTGGGACATATGAAAGCGTGTCACTCTCTGGTTCAACCTAGAGTAAAAGATAGGTGATGGGTTTTATTGAGTTTCTTGAGGAGTGTTTTCACTCAAGGTATTCAGGGAATACAAGAAGAGAATCTCAACTCAAGACATGAGAAAGGAACCGAGAGAATCATGATGACTCAAGGTATTTTTAGGAGTGTAGAGAAGTATCTAGAATAATGGTGTTAAGTGGGGGGGGGGTGTGGACATTGGGGATGTATAGGATACAACAGAAAATATCATCGACCAGACATGAAAATTTCATGGTGCAACTCCTCATTTTATAATATGGTCAATGAAAGTAGTGAAGGGATGGGCCAAAAGCCATGTAATGATACTGAGAAGGGGTGAGATAGTGTAGACCCTGTGGTATGGGCTAGTTGGAATGTGTACAAGCACTCTTTCATGCAACTGGGCACTGGGGAATGAAACCATGAACTGATTTATGCATGTATACACTAGAATGAATAACCTTACATTGTGTGGAACAACTTTTTAGTTTCCCACACAAATGAAATTTGCACAAGACTTGGTCTTCATGCATGATTTTGGATAACAGTATGTTATGAAATTTATTTTCAATTTAAAAATATAGGTTCATTATAGTGAACCAAGCTTGACATACATGGAAATTACATCGCTTTTAAGGAATACTTAATGCATGACATAAAAGACACCAAAAACCTTATTAGTTTATTTCTTTTTGAAACATTAAACATAACATTCTAACTTGGTTGAAGTTCTTCAACATCTCCCATAAATATCAACCCCTTTTTTACCTTCTAAACACATTTATTTATATCCTTGGGAAAAACAGAAAAAGGATGAGATTAAATTCTCAGAATGGGTAAATGTGGATAACATAAAATAAACCATAAACATAAGAATGAAAAATCATGAACACAAAGTTTAAATATCAAAATCATGAGTTATGAAATAAATCCTGGTAGTACATAAGGTATAGATCATAAACGAACATTAACAACGATCAAATAGAATTGGAATAGAATATAGAATTATGGAAAAGAAATGAGAACATAATATGATTACCATAGTAACCAAGGAATTTCTTCCAAGACGATCATTGTATACAAATTCCTTTATAGAACCGAGTTTATTTTCCATTCTAGATATATAATAAAGAACAAGATTTACCTAATGTTTCAGTCATATCTATCTCATGAGATATAAATCTTTACCCAATGCATAGGACGAAGATCTAGGTCCCACCCTTCTCATAAAGAAATCATTCTTACATGTGCCACAAAAACATAAATCATCCATCATAGAATAACCCATGAAAGAAAATAAGTTTATCAAACATCATTACATCCTAACATAATACATATAAAATAATTAGATATCATAAAAATAATTCCATCATAAACACAATCAAATCAAATTAATATAAGGTTTAGGAACATAACCCTATTTCATCTTAGATGGAAAATAATTTTGATAAAACACTTGAACTTAATTCTTAAGGAAAATATGCTTTCTTTTTAAAAATGTTTTCTTTTCAAAAAATTCCATTAAATTTCAAAATAAATGAATTTATATGAAAATAAACCTGAGATATTTTATAGTAAGCTTCATGGAAATATGGCATTATGAATACGTAAAAATAATTTCATTCCGTATAAGTTAAAATAACATTCTTATCACACTCTTGTATGAAAAATCAAAAATTACCTTGTATGGAAAACAAAATAATGATTCCTTCCGTACCATTTAATAAAAATTTACCAATGGGTAAAATTGACCTTAAAAAATAATATAATAATATAAATAATATTATATATTTAGTAAAAATAGATGTGGATGATAAATATACCCCAATAAATACTTAGGTTTACAGGATATCGGAAAATAATGAGATTGTAAAATTATCCCTTACCATAGGTCTAATATGCTTTATATGTATCAGAAATTCATGTATTGTTGGTTTAAACATATTAATAAGTTTCCAAATAACAATAATAATATTTATTATATCATATATGATTCATTTATGTCTTTTTATTACCTATTCAATTATCAATTCAATGTTAAATCAATATTTTCGGTAATAATCATTTTATTTATCATATGTGTTTTGAGTTGTTATTCCTGATCTTATTAAATAGATTGGGATTTAAATAATTCCAGAATGTATAAAATGATATATATATCATATATATTTATTATATAAATATGTATAATAGATATGAAAATGAATTCTAATACTCTTTTAATGGAGACGGTAAGTTGTACATACGTATGAACGTTGTTTTCGATTCCTTATTGAATTAAATGGATGCAAGTAAATGACAGACAGACACACACACACATATATATATACATACATAAATAAAATATCATTATTATTTCATATATTTCATTATTATTTATCATATATACTTTATAATCATTCTTGAATGGTTATAGTGGAAAATGAATCTAATCGCGTTGTGGAGACTATAGGCCGTACATATGCACGAGCGACGATATCATTACCTTTGATGGTTAAATGGTATAGAATTGGATGGTTTATTAATTATATAGAATAATAATGTTGTTATATTACATATTAAATCCATTATACCCATCATTATACCCATCCAAATAAAGAATTATTGAATAACATATTACACCATAGAGTGGAGAAGATAAGCCATATATACACATGCATGGTGATATTGTTATTCGTAGGATGCATACAAGGATGTATATAGTTAAAGAATAACTATAGTAATATCTCTTCATGTACAATATACTGGATTTATTTCATTATTATGGAAGAATCATAAAAATAGGATGTAGAAGAAGAAAAGGATTTTGAAAGAGGTGATAAAACAATTACCTCTTTTTCGTGGATCTTCTTCTAGTATGCACAAAAGGACTCTTTAAGATGGATTTATGCCAAAAGCATGGCCTCTAGGATGAATGGAAGAAAATTGGGGGGATATTTGGGTAGGTTTTGGCTGAGATAATGTTCTTTGGAGGTGTGACTAAAAGAGAAGGAGGGGTGTCATTTTATTAGAGAGGGGAATGGATTCTTTAGAACGTCTTTAAATAATAATTTATTATAAATTGATATTCGATTTATAATTCTCTCAAACTAATTTATTTCAATGATAATATAAGTATAGGATGAAATAATCTCATAAAATAAAGTTTATACATTTTTTAGTTTATTTTAAACCTCATCATTTTAATTGATAATTAGTTATTCTATTTAACATTAATTGAGATAACAAATGTATTAATATAAAAAGGGTTCAATATTTACTTATTTGATTTAAATTATTTCATAAAATATTAATTTAGAACATTTTTGACCATATAATAAATATTATATATTTTTAAAATTGTATTATGGTTTTCAAATAAGTTTATGAAACATTATTTAAACAAAATATCAATTATGTCAATTTTGACACTATTCATTTCCTGGATTTTCAGGAATATTAAGATAACAATTAACCATCAATAAAAATATTTTATTATATAAATAAGGTGTAAAGGTATTGAATAATATTTATTTTACATCACAATTATAAAAATTATAATTATTAAAATATTTTGATAATATTTATTTGATTGCTTCATTAATAATATAATTACTACATCAATATTGTGTAATTATTTAATATACATATTTGTTGAATAAAAATTAAAAATAAAATAATATTGTGAATATAAATCCATATTATTTAGTAATTTATCTGCCATAAAATCAGACATAAAAAATTTTATACTTATTAAAGTATGAATGTGACAACATTAACATTACTCTAAATAAAATAATACAAAAGACATAATCTATTATATAAGCCACCAAATTGTCACTGTATTGAAATTTATATGATTATGTTAGACATACACTCAATAAAGAAGATTTGGTAATGTTTTTGAGTATTTTTATGGTTATAAGGATTTTAATAAAAATTGTTTCATTGATTTATCATCAATTAATTAATTTTTTATATCAATAAAGAATAGTAATTTAAGGTAATTATTTAATTCCTAAAAATTAAAAATAAATTACCATGATGTAAGTAATTATTTTATATTTCCATTTACTATTTGTTTTTGAAGATATCACCTGGTTTTATTTATTTTATAATTATTATATTTATGAGAAATACGAGTTTGACATTTTGTCACTTTCAATTGTTTTATTAATATCTATGTCATTTTCATTGTCAAGTGGACATTAAGTGACTATGTTTCAAACCTAATATATTATGGATATAATTTTATTTATAAAATAATATTTTTTCATGTTTTTTGATAATCATATTGTCCTTATAATAATATTTTTACAGTAATTTTCATTATTTACCTTTAACCTCTTTAAATAAATATTATAGTAGTTACTATTCATAATATACAAAATTAAAAGCAGCCTATTAACATAATTTGGACCCACAAGTTCCAAATATAGAATCCATTTTTCAAAATTCAAAACATATAATTATCATAAATTAATTTAAAATGATTTTTTTTGTTAAAAACCAAAAAAGCGAGTTTTTAAGAAGTAAAAAACATTTCAAAATATTATCATGTGTTTATGTACTTTTTAATTGTGAAATTATTTCCAATGAAAAATATTGGATTAAATTATGATAACATAATCCAATTAAACTTTAAAACCAATTAAAATATAATCTAAATATATAAATAAATTATTTGAAAATGCATTTTAGAATTAAAATTCAGTATTATTAATTATTCATTTAAATATGAATTTTATGAAAAAAATACCAAAAACTAAAAAAAAAGTAAATTCTGTTCTCCCTATTCCAAATAATAAAAATTTATTTTTTCAAATAAAATATTTAAATGTTTAAAAAACTAGATTTCCAATTGGTGCGCCATCAAAAGGCGACAAAACTGCATTTTTTTGAAAAATACTTCTTTTATTAGAAAAATTGAATTTGGTCTTATATAATTTCTATAAAATACATAATATAAATGTTAATGTTATATAAAATTAAAAAATTTGTTAATAAAATTCATAAAATCTTGTTTATATCTTATTAAATAAAAATATTATAAAAATATATCATTGTTTAGTGAAACTCAGTCTTGCATACAATGAAAGCTATTTGGGAAGGTTGTACTAACATGTAATGCAAGCCAAGTCATTTTTACGTTTAGTGAAAGATTACTTTAGTATTTCACATAATAGAATTCAAATATATTTCTTTTATACATTGAAAAAAAATCCATACTCAATGTCGTGTGAAATGAATTATATAAAATAACATGTAATTGTGTATAACACAATCCATGAATAATGTTGCGTAAACTACAAGATACTAAATTTTTTTGTAAAGTGAAACTAATATTTTTTTATCATGAAACACAATACATAAATGAAATTAAAAATAATCAATCTCATAAAATATCAGTGTGTAATATTCTACCCCCTTAAAATAAATTTCACCCTCGAAATTCATCAGGGTTATAAATGGCTTACTAATGGAAGGTTTATTTCTTGGATACCCACATCATAAAATGGATACTAAAAATTCATTTTCAAAATAAAATTTAGTAACATAATGGTTAACAAAATTATCTTATCATTGGTTTTCCACATAGGAGATCATATATGGGAAGCGAATACTTGGATGTGGAAGACAAATAAAAAACATCATGTTCTAATGGATAGTGATAGAGCATAAGGATTAGATAATGTTAACTACCAGAAAGACATAAATCTAAAATGATTTAGGGGACCATATAATTCTTCATATAAGAATGCACTATGATAAAATTTTTGGTTTTAGGATATTTTTTATAATGTTGATGAATTGTTTCATGTGGAAAAATACTTACTGGATTTCAGTAAGATCTCAATGTTTGACATTGCCTGAAAAATATCAAGTTCATCTATTATTTAAATAAATGATGTTGAATTTTTTATTCTTTAAGTGTTAGAAGATCATGTGATAGAATGATAGGACATTTTATATATCTCCAAAAAGGTCAGAATAGGTTATTGAATATTCATTTTTCTCCTATGGTGATATAAGACATTATTATAATGAAACTAAATCAATGTTTAACTTAAACATTCCATAAATTTATAACCTTATAATACTTCTAAAACTAAAAAAATATATAGAGGTGAACTAAATAATCTTAACATTTATCTTCCATATATCATAAGGTATCTCCTGGTTGTCACATGTAAATACCTTAATCATTTATTCTCTTGACACATGGTAATAACTTGAATTATTGTAGAACCTTAGTGAAAACATGAATTCTGTCAAAATTAAACCTCTTTACACATAGTAAATATACCAAAACATCTATATAATCAATCCATGATATCACTTTCTTCGTTATATAAGTCATGAGTTCATTAATACTATCAAAAATTGCATTATCTCTTTGTCCATTTATTATGCGCATATCATGTTATTTAAAAAAAATCAATCACTTTTCATGGTTAACGGTAAAATTTAATTTATACTATAAAATAATAAAGAAAAAAATAGTGTAACAATCCTTAGATGTTTATTTATTCCTTAGTACCATAAAATTACTTATACATTATTTTACTTTATAATCATATTATCATTCCACTATCTTCTTAAACATTGACTGAGATTCATCATTTTATTCCTCAACACTTATTTCATCTCATATATCATTTTTAGTCTCTTCATTATCATCAACATAAATACTACCCATGCAACCATGCTGATTCTCTTCATGAGATTTTCTCTTAGGAAATTTCATTTCATAATTCTCGTACATTCCACATTTAAAACTTTTAACTGTCCTTGATATATTAGTAATAACAATATCCTTGTCCATTAAGTTAATTGAAGCTTTTCCTTTGTAATTACTGGCTTTGTGTCCTTATTTTCCACACCCAAATCATCTTCCAGTTCCATTGAAACATTCACCTTGATGCCTCTTCCCACATGATTTACATGAAGAAAATTGAACATTATTTCATATATGATAATGATCAAACTCCATATTTCTCTTATTAGGTTGGTCAAGATACTCACCAAATTTGAGATTATTGATCATATTATGAGATTAATGATTATGCATAATAATAATGTTTTGCATTCCAAGTCCCATTTAATTTTATTTTTCATGAGAAATATCATTCCATTGTTCTAGCATATTCTCCATTAACATGATTCCTCTTGTTTCTATCCATTTTATAAAACTCAAAATGAATATTGTGAGAGGAAAGATTTATAGAAATAAAAAACATAATAATGGAGGAGTACTTTTAATCTCTAAAATATTAGGTTAAAGACTATTTTATTCATGATCATTACCATATTTCTAGGATTTTAACCTATAGTTAGACTTACTCTAAGGGACATTGGTAGACATTCCTTGTAGATATATCTAGGGATACCACTAATGTTTCCACATCCTAGTATCCAAAGATTAAATAAACTTTCGATATGATACCAACTGTAGTGAACCTTTCTTAACGTACATGAAAATTATATTACTTTTGCGGAATACTTGATACATGACACAAAATATATCGAAAACCGTATTAGTTTAGTGCCTTTAGAATCTTGTTACATAATATTTTAACTTGGGGAAAGATCTTCAACATCTCCCATAAGAATTTCCCCCCTTTTTTCCAACCTAAAACCTTTCTTTATATCTAGGGATAATAAAACATAAAAAGGGTGAGATCAATGCCCAGTAAGGTTAAACATGGATAACATAAAACAAAACATTAATATAAGAATATAAAAACCCGAACTCAAAGTTTGAATATCAAAATATTAAGCCATGAAAAAAATCTTGGAAGTGTGTAAGGTATATATCATAAAGGAAGATTAACCATGATAAAATACCATTATATAAGAATATATGATTCAATAAAATAAATTAGAACATAATATTAATTCCATAGTAGCAATTAAATTGCTTCCGATACCATCATAGTGGACAAAGTTCTTTACTGAACCTGGTTTATTTTCCATTACAGACATGTATTACTAAACCGAATTTACTTAACATTCCAGTCATGTCTATCTAATGAGATATAAATCTTTACCCAATGCATTAGAGGGAAAAATTTGTTACACCCTTATCATAATAAAATCATTCTTACATGTGCCACAAAAACATAAATCATCCATCACAGCATAAACAATTAAATAAAATGGGTTTCTCAAACATCATTTCATCAGAACATAACCCATATAAAATAAATGGAATTAATAAAAATAATTCCATTCTAAACATTATCCAATAATATTAATAATAGGGATAGAACCATAAACCTATTCTGTCACGACCCATCCTCGGGGCCCGTGCCGTGACTACCCCAAGCCCGCCTTCCATAGGCCAGGGGCTGGCGACTAGAACCAAGGCGTAAATCCCAGTAAAAAGGGAAGGCATTGCCTTTGTAATGTAAACAAGCACCTCAGAGTAAAAAAGAGGAAAAGTAAACACAAAGTAAAAAGCTGGTACAACAGTTAGTCCGGAAAAGTAATTGGGCCATTATACAAACCCAAACTGAAAGTAAAGTACAACTCGAAAAGGAAAACAGCTACTGAAAAGTAAAAGCTGCAACGCCGAGCTGTCCACTGGGAATCCCACCTAAAGGGTGGGTACAGATAGCTCCACTGCTCCTTGGGTCCCGCTGTCCACTCCGAGTACATCCCGCCCAGTGGTCCACCTCCAGGAACAGTCCTGCTCTGCAAGCCTCAACCACAATCAACGATGTCCATCGCCTGCAACCAACACAACGTAGTGCGGGCATAGCCCGTGCAGGGGTGAGTATAAGCTACTCAGTAGGGACCCCGAGACCCCTGAAGGTCTCCCAAAATCCACAAAGGATAAACCACAAAGGAAAGATACAATCACGAAGTAAAAACCGACACTGCTTAGGTATATTCCCATACATATACCTAAGTCATCATTTCCAATACGCTCCAACCTCCGAGCCCAAGTACAACTCAGTCCACACAGGAAAGTAAACGTATTCCACACAGGAAAGCAAAACATAATCCACATAGGATAGCACAACACAATCCACACAGGAAAGAAAAAAGGATTCAGATCACACATGTATACTTCTTCAAGGACGATAGAGATGATCACTGATCCATCTAAGTCATCGGACCCATAATAGATCGATAGGTACTAACCCCCGCAAAGACCCACACAGTATCAGACCCACACAGGATCTGTAGGCGCTGGTTCACATAGGACCGCTGAGCGATGACCCACACAGGATCAGACCCACACAGGATCGCTAGCATTGATCCACACAGGATCGCTGTGTGCTGTAGTCGTCGTCGTCGAATCCAATAAGGATCTCTGCACAGTCGTCGTCGCAGTCACAGTAGCAGTCGCAGCCTGCTCTAGGGTTCCCGCACACAGCAAGCTCGTTCGGGAGGATCTGCTCCACGAGCCGAGAGGCTGATACATCAATTGTCACATAGACCAGAGTTGATGTATCCAAAAGTTCCATATCATCAACAGAAACTCAACGTAATAGACGACGCGTCAATCGGACGCCTGGTCTGGGAGTTATTGTCTTTTTCATTCCAGGGGCCCGGTTGGTTTTTAAGGCAAAACCAACCCGATTGTACTCCACCTGCGTCCAAACCTCAGGCAGAGTATGCCAGAAGATCCATCTCACTATGAGAAACTCAACAAAGCTGACGGCACGTCAATCGGACGTCTGTAGCTTAAGATATGAGTGTTTCCACTCCGAGGGCCCGGTTGGTTTCGTGTACGAACCAACCCGGCCGAACTCAAAGTAATCCAAAACCATGAGTGCGATATACCGAAACGACCGTCTCGATCAAAGCATCGCATCGCCGTTGCCGGCGCATCGTTTGGAGGTCCGCAGCCTGAGTTATGGGCATTTGAACCCAAATAGTTTGGTATTGGGGGTTTCGGGCCTGGGCCGACCCGGCCCGAGACCCCCCCGGCTGGCCCGAACCGGTTCGACCCGCCACGGACAGGGTCGGCCTGGCCCGGCACGGCTCGGCCTGGCTGGGCGCGGCCCGGTGCGGCTGGGCTCGGCCTCGCCTGGCGGACCGGCAGAGCGCACCAGTCCGACTCAAGGCAGCGCGCTGCCAGCTCGGCCTTCGGCCGATCTGATTGAGAAACGGGGGGCCCCTGCCCCCCTTTTGTGAAACCGCGGCCCCCCTCATTATGGGGGGCCATTTTTATACTGGCCGGGGGAATTTAATTCCCCCGGCTTTCCCACTTCCAGTCGGCCCGACCTGGCCGGCCGGTTCCTTCTCAACGGGACCGGCAAAGGCCAGTCCCCTTCCGGCTTCCGACACCGGTGGCCCGGCTGGCCGCCGGTCAACTTCTACCGCCGCGGCCCGGAACTGGCCGCGGCCTTTGCCATCCGGCGCGGTGCGACGACACCGCACCCCTCCTCCGCGGCCCTGCTCCGGTCGTGGCGCCTTCGACTTCCTTCGACACAACGGGACGGCGTCGCGTTCTTGAATTTCTTTCCACGGCGCGGCGCGACGGCCCCGCGCAATACTTGCCCTGCGATTCCTGCGTGGTGCGACGACACCACGCCATCCCATTCCATTCACAAAGAAATCAAACATGAACAAAGGAGGGGGGTTCGGGTGTGTTTGTGCGGTCCGGCCCCCCCTCTCGTTAAACGATAACATTTAATCGTTTATCCTCGAAGTTCGTCATGCTAGAATTAAGAAACGGAAATAATTAAAATAAAACCCCTACCTTAGTTTCAAGAGCGGAGCACGTCAACAAGCCGTGGAATACAAGCGTCGCAGATGTCGGCGTCGCGGTAATCGAACGTCGATACCGTTGACGTCGAGGTGCGTCCGAAGAGGTACGTCGCTGGTGAAGCTTCGTAAGCTGATGAAGAAAGTATGAGGAGGAAGTGGTGTCTCCTTTCGTTGACACGGGAAGAAGAACCAAATAAGCGGCGTCATCGATCTTCAGAAACACACCGGCTGCGAAGAAGGGAAGAGATGACACATCTTTCTCTTCTTATGGTGATGGCGTTCTTCGTCGGAGCCTAAGTGTTCTTCGCATTCTTCGTCATGGTTGAAGAAGATAAAGAATGCTTCCCAAATTCTCTCAAGGTGGCAAGAGAAAACTAACCAAAATAAAATAAGCTTAAGACTTATTTTATTTACACAACTTCACATCTTTGAATTTCAAAAGTTTGAAAAAAACAATAACTCATCTCAATTAAAACTCAGGTTGTCTAAATTAAATTGAGTGGAGTTATTGGGAGTTTAAAGGGGAGTTGAGGAGTTAGGGTTCGTGTGGGCCCCACCACACTTAATCCTCTCAAGGGAGGTTAAGTGGATGTGGGTCCCATCTCTAACTCCATTTGGGAGGATATAACCAACATGGATGAAAATAAATTGTGTTTCCACAGTTTATTTAACTTCATTTTATTTCCCCCCAAAACTAACTCTCAACCCACATAAAACGCAACCGCGAAAAGGACTCCTTAAGCGAATATCGACACTGCGAGTTTATCGGTGCCCTCGGAATTCGATTCCGGGCACCGGTTCAAAAGTTAGAAATTCCCGCTCGTTCATTCACTGAACGTACCCGAGCCAAATGTAACAGCTCGAGATTTTATGAAAAATATTGTTTTTAATTTTATTAATGTCTTGTGTTGTACGCTACACCAAAAGGAGCTTTCACAACACACATCCTTGACTTGCCTTACATTACACGCAATCGCGACCTTCCTCGATAGCGTGTGTAGTACGCAATACCGAGTTTCACTAAACAACGATATGCTATTAAAATATTATTATAACTAGCCGTTATGAATAGTAATAACCACCTTTTAAAATTTTAGATATTTTAGCTCTCAAAATGGACTTCATTTTTGGATTCGGAGTATCGAATTTAGCCTATGGTGAAATTTTGGTACTTTTCGGATAACTTTCATATTCTGATGAATAGTGAAAATTACTAAATTATAATTAAAAACAACTTTTTTAATCAAAATAATTAATAGTGATAAATTATTAATTTGAGTGGTTTTAAAGTATATTTAGAATATATTTTTACAATTTAATACAATGTTGGTCATTGGATGTAATTTCACATTTAACCCAGACATAAACAAGTGTCAATCTTTTGATAGATATTGTTTCTTAAAAACACGCTATTTGTTTTTACAACGGGATTTAATTATAAAATTAATTAATGAAACATCTATGTTATGAATTTTGTAAAATAGACGTCATTTTTTGAATTCGGAATATGAAATATAGCTTAGGTTGAAACTTTGGCATTGTTCTGAAAAACATCAATTTTTGATGAATAGTGAAACTACTAAGTGGTAGTTAAAAAACTGAATTTTTCATAAAACTTAATTTTACCGCTTCTGTGAATGGAATTTCAAAAATCCGAGAGACACGGTTGATGTCAGTAAGTAAAATGTGGTTCAATGAGATGAAAATAATTTTTGGTGAATAGTAACTTTTTACTTTTATTTACCACGGTTAAAAGTAAATAGGGTAATTAAGGGTAACAATGATATTAATATTACCCTAACACATGTCCTAATCCTATTGGACAAGTTTATCTCGACCAAAAACAACCTTAAATGTAAAATATTATCATTTAGGCCCACTTGGATTAGATTAGGACATTTATTATTATTTAATTTAAAGAAGAGTTAATAGAGTTAAAATCAAAGTTTATTTACTAAAACATTTTTAATATAGGGTTATACGTAAGATAAATTTGATTGTAAATATTAATTAGAAAGCTAAAAATCTTTCCTACATAATGGTATTTTATTTGTAATTTTTAGACATCAAATAAGTTAATTTATTTATGACACAAAGATGATGCAGTAATTATCATATTAATGAAATATTGACATAATAGATATTATAAATACCAAAATTAATGAAATTTAAGACTTTTTATGAATTCCACTAATTTTCTAGGTTACTATGATATATTAGTGCTGATTTAATCAACTTTTTTCAAACATATAATTCTGTTATAACTTTCACAAAAATCATATATCAAATAGTGTCAAAATTGACAAAAAATAGTTTTTAAATCCAATATTATATTATTAATTGTTATTTTATTCCTAAAAATCTAAGGTTCGGCAAAATGACTTAGATAAGGATATATATATTAATAATAAACAATTTGGGGTTCGTTTGTCATTTTATAGTAAGTTTATTAACCATATAGTGTAAGAAAACAAAAAGACACGGTAAAAGTTAAATTATTTAACTTAAAGTTAAATCTAATTGATAAGGTTAAAATAATAACCTAAACTTGTCTAAATCCTATTGGTTGATAGTATTTCGACCCATACCCACTTTAGCTTCTAAATAAGACCCTTTGGAACCATTATAAACCGATTTTGACTTTAATATAAAATAATATTTTGAGATATTCCTAAGGTGCCCCTCTCCTCCCTTATAAAAGGAAACCTCCTCCCTCTCTTCCTTACACAACTTTGTGCCTTCAAGATCGGCCAACCCCTGCCAAAATCTCTTCTCCACTTCCCTAGTATCATCTTAGAGGTCCTGGTCTTCTTCAAAGACCATCCTTAGTTCTTTAGGTGGAGGATAAGTGAAGGCGCGTCAAAAAGAGGTAATATCCATTAACGATCTTTTTCAATTTCTTTCTTCTTCAACTTCTTCTTATTTAGTTGTTTCATGATAAAGTAATAACATCAGTATTTATTTTATACTGATATGTTATTATAAATATGAAACAACTCTAATTAACTTTCTATCCATCCTATGGAAAAAGGAAATCACCGCGCGTGCGTACGTACGGAATACCGTCTCCACACCGTGGTGTAATCTATTTTCCGTCACCTCCTTAATTGGATGGGTATATTGGTGTAATTAGTAACTATATATGATTATTATAAAGTTATATTGATACTGAAATAGTATACATACACTTCAACACAATTCCACAACCATGGGAACGATATCATCGCTCGTGCATACGTACGGACTACCGTCTCCACGACGCGATGAGATTCATTCTCAATGATTAACCATTCATGAATGATTATAAAGTATATATAATAATTACTAATGAAATATATGACATAATAATGATACTGTATTTATGTATATTTATATGTATGTCATCTACTGAATTCTATTCAATTCAATAAGGAAACGAAAACAGTGTTCATGCGTATGTACGGACTACCGTCTCCATGAATGGTGTATTTCATTCCATTTATCAAAATATTATATATATGTATATTCTGAATATATATGTTTTACATTCTGGATATAAGTAATCATTATCCAAGTAATCATATTAATAATTACAAGTTAAAAACACCTACGATAAATGAAACGATTTTACCCAAAATGCTTCTTTAACATGAATTTACAAAAGAACGGGTAATATAAAGTCATAAGTGGACCATATATGATATAATAACAATGAATATGATTTTGGAATAAGTCAATAACATGATTTAAGTCATTATACAGGAGGTTCGAACACGTACAAAGCAAGTCGGACCTAAGGTAAGGGAAATATCACAATCTAATTTTTATCCGAGATTGTTTATTCATAAGTATTTACTGTGGTGTATTTTATCATACACATCCATGTTCCCTCAATAGGTAATATTTTTTTCATCCACATACAATAGTTTAAATCCAATTTTACCCTTCGGATAGTTTTTAGTAAAGAATATGAAAGGAATCTTTTGTCGTTTTTTCGTATGAGGTACTTTTTGACTTTTCCAAAAAAAGTATGAAGAATGTTTTTTTAACTTATACGGCAAGAATGGATTTGTAAAACATTATTTCCAAGAATATTCCTTTATAAGTTTTCATGTTTATTTTTAATCAACTTCTTTTAGTTTAAAATTTTATGACATGTTAAGAAAAGAAAAGTGTTTTTGAAGTAGAAAGGATATTTTCCTCAAGAATGGAGTTCAAATGTTTTATCAAAATTATTTTTCATCTAAGATAATAATGGTTCTTTTTTTATCCCTATTATTACATTTATTTGATTATGTTGTGAGGGAATTATTTTTATGAAGTCATTTACCTTATATGGTTTGTTTTATGATGTCATGATATTTCAAGAATCCCATTTTTGTTACACGTGTTATGCGATGATTTATGATTATGTGGCACACATAAGAAAGGATTCATTATAAGATGGGTGGGACCTATATCTCCCTCCAATGCATTGGGTAAAGATTTTATATCTCATGATATAGACATAGCTGGAATGGTAGGTTATACCGGTTCAGTGAAACAGGACTGAAACTAGGCTGACTCGGTTCAGAAAGGGACTTTGTCCACTAAGATAGTCTTGGAAATGAGTCTTGACTAACAAGAAACGATTCTCTATGATTATGTGTGTATGCCACAAAGTTTCATGTTTTAAGTTATGCTTATTGGGATTTCATTTCACTACTATGATTTATCCCATGATATGAAATTATGCTCTCTTTTGCAGGTTAAGATTTCCAAAAGTTATGTTCTTATGAATATGATGTGATTGATTTTTCTTTTGCTTACCCTTACTGAGCATTTGAGCTCACCCTTTTATGTTTTCTTTTCCCCATGATATAAAGAAAGGTTTTAGGTAAAAAAAAAGGGAAGATCTTTATGGGAGATATTGAAGATCTTTCACCACGATTAGAAGATTACGTTCCGAGTTTCCAAAGACACTAAACTATTACGATCCTTGTGTGTGTGTTTTTGTTATTTACTAAGTATTCCGCAAAAGTAATGTAATGTCCATGTACGATAAGCTTCGGGTCTTTACAGTTGGTATCAGAGGAAAGGTTTAGTCAACCTTTGGAAACTAGGATGCGAAAACGTTATTGAGATCCCTAGAGATATGTCTACGGTATGTCTAGGGATGTCCCTAAGGTTAAGTATACGTATATGTTATAGCACTAGAACTACGCTAACGATCATAGAATAAAACCTAAGATGTTAGATATTGAAGGTACTCCCCCTTTATTATGTTGTTTCCCCTAACATGATTTTTGCCTCTCACACTATTCTTTTTGGGTTTTAGACGATGGCTGGAACCCGAAAGAACCGTGTTGATCAATGCAATGGACAACGCAATGATTATCCTCTTGAACAAACAAATGTTATGGGAGATGGAGTGCAAAATCTTATTGCTATCCTTACACAAGCTATGAATCATTCTGGACTTCCAAATGAGCAGAGAAAGGAATAGTATTCTATTGAGTCCTTCATGAGGCAACGTCCACCTTATTTCAGTGGGACTTCCGATCCACTTGTTGCTGAACAATGGATCAGTACCACTGAAAAGATATTTTCAGTTTTTCAATGTTCTGAACATGATAAAGTCATCTTAGCAGTATATCGTTTGGAAGGTGAAGCTGATCAATGGTGGAATCTTATCAAGAATACGAGGCCAAGAGATGAAATTGAGTCCATGGAATGGGACGAGTTCAAGAACTTGTTTTTCAGTAAGTACTTCCCTTGTATTCTTCGAACAAAGTTGGAGAAGGAGTTTCTTGAACTGAAGCAAAAGGATGATGAATATGTTGGTATATACGAAGCAAATTTTACAAGACTTTCAAGGTATGCATCTGGCATTATCATCCAACCTGAAAGTAAAGTTGATCGATTTTTCAGTGGCTTAAAACCAAGTCTTCGAAGGGCATTAGCTATAAGAGACTTCAGTAGCTATGAAGAAATTGTGCGTTGTGCTATCAAGGTAGAAATGGAAGTTGGTGTTACATATCCATATCATGGTTTTGACAAGAAACGAAAGATGGAGTTCAAGGAGAAATCTCAGAATAATGGTGAAAAGAAGATGAATGTTTCCTTATGCACAAAGTGTGGAAAGAAGCATGGTGGAGATTGTCTTAAAGGGACTAGAAACTGTTTTAAGTGTGCAAAAGAAGGTCATCGAGCAGCTGGGTGTCAATGTAATGGAAAAAGGGTTTCTAATGATGTGAATAAAGAAAACACTACAGAGAACGCACCACCAACACTTCAAAGCTTCAAGTGCAAGGAAATGGGGAATTATGTTAATAAATGCCCTAATCCAAGGGTTAGTGATGATCAACATGAGAAACCACTGAAGGCAAAGGACAAAGGGAAGTCACATGTGATCACTATTGGTGATGTTGAATATGACAACGATGTGGTGAAATGATTAAGTCTTTATGTAATGGGATTCCAAAATAATATTGTTTCATGGAGTATTGGAATATTTATGTATTGGTCTAATGTGGTATTCAAAGTAACTGAGATATTTTTGGAAATAAGATGATATGCGCATAATGGAGGGAAAATGAGAAAACAAAATGTTTAACAGTATTCATGAGCTCATGATTGATATAAGGACTAAGTGATATCATGGTTTGAGTATATAGAATTTTGAGGATTTTGGTATGTGGAAAGTGTTAACTTTTAACTGCATTCATGTTTTCACTAAGGTATTCAAGAGAATACACGATTAAGGACTTTGAATGTTTGGAATGTGACCAACAAAACATACCTTATGATATATGGGGATCGATGATGGTGTTAAATCTCTGGTAATCGTTTTCACTATGTTATGAGAGTGGACTGCAGTATTATGGATAAGCCTAAAGATTGGAATGGACTATGTTGGACATAAGTTAGTATTGTTCAAGGATAAAAGTTTTTTCGATATTATTGATGGGATGTTATAGTAATATAGTTTTAGAAAAAGGACAACCTGCAGGACGGGTGACAGCCCATGGCGTCGGACAAGGCTATGGGAATCGAACCCACAACCGAAGTGCGACTGGCCTTTATCACCTACCACTGGCCTACAGGAAGTCCCTATTTAGTAGAAAATAGTTTTATTATATTAAGCAGTATGATATATGAAGTATAAGTCCATTTTAGGAACCATATATGATTAAGCTCACTATAGATCGACTTATGTATATAATTTTTGCTAACCTTTTGTTTGAGACAGATGGAATGACCCGTCATTCTATCACATGATCTGCTAACACTTCACGAATAACAAATTCAACTTTATTTATTTAAGAGATGAAGTGGAAATTGTTCAAAGCACGAACAACAGTAAGATTGTACCAAAATAAAGTAAGTATTTATTCTAAGCAAATTTTCAACTTTAGGGAAATGATCTTGAAAACCAAAAATGTTGTCCTAGTGATCTTATACCTGATGAATCAGATGGTACCTTATATCATCACAAATCTATGGATTTGTGATTACTGGCTTTTTCATAGCCATGTTCTCTACCACTCTCCATCAGAACATGATGGTTAGATTTCTCTTCCATATCCATATTTTCACCTATGTGGAAACCTAGTGATTAGTTTATTTGGGTAATCGTTACATTTTAAACTTTAGTTTTTAAAGCCAAGTTTTGGTATTCTTTTTTACGATGTGCGTTTCTATTAAAGAAATTTATGAATAGTAAACCATTTATAACCCCGACGAATTTCGAGGGCGAAATTTATTTTAAGGGGGGTAGAATGTAACAGCCCGATATTTTATGAAAAATATTATTTTTAATTTTATTAATGTCTTGTGTTGTACGCTACACCAAAAGGAGCTTGCACAACACACATCCTTGACTTGCCTTGCATTACACGCAATCACGACCTTCCTCGATAGCATGTGTAGTACGCAATACCGAGTTTCACTAAACAACGATATGCTATTAAATTATTCTTATAACTAGCCGTTATGAATAGTAATAACCACCTTTTAAAATTTTAAAAATTTTAGCTCTCAAAATGGACTTCATTTTTGGATTCGGAGTATCGAATTTAGCCTAAGGTGAAATTTTGGTACTTTTCGGATAACTTTCATATTCTGATGAATAGTGAAAATTACTAAATTATAATTAAAAACAACTTTTTTAATCAAAATAATTAATAGTGATAAATTATTAATTTGATTGGTTTTAAAGTATATTTAGAATATATTTTTACAATTTAATACAATGTTGGTCATTGGATGTAATTTCACATTTAAACCAGACATAAACAAGTGTCAATCTTTTGATAGATATTGTTTCTTAAAAACACGCTATTTGTTTTAACTGCGGGATTTAATTATAAAATTAATTAATGAAACTTCTATGTTATGAATTTGGTAAAATAGACTTCATTCTTGAATTCGGAATATGAAATATAGCTTAGGATGAAATTTTGGCATTGTTCTGACAAACATCAATTTTTGATGAATAGTGAAACTACTAAGTGGTAGTTAAAAAACTGAATTTTTCATAAAACTTAATTTTACCGCTTCTATGAATGGAATTTCAAAAATCTGAGAGACACGGTTGATGTCAGTAAGTAAAATGTGGTTGAATGAGATGAAAATAATTTTTGGTGAATAGTAACTTTTTACTTTTATTTACCACGGTTAAATGTAAATAGGGTAATTAAGGGTAACAATGATATTAATATTACCCTAACACATGTCCTAATCCTATTTGACAAGTGTATCTCAACCAAAAACAACCTTAACTGTAAAATATTATCATTTAGGCCCACTTGGATTAGATTAGGACATTTATTATTATTTAATTCAAAGAAGAGTTAATAGAGTTAAAATCAAAGTTTATTTACTAAAACATCTTTAATATAGGGTTATACATAAGATAAATTCGATTGTAAATATTCATTAGAAAGCTAAAAAGAGTTCCTACATAATTTTATTTTATTTTTAATTTTTATACATCATATAAGTTAATTTATTTATGACACAAAGATGATGCAGTAATTATCTTATTAATGAAATATTGACATAATTGATATTATAAATAACAAAATAAATGTAATTTAAAACTTTTTATGAATTCCACTAATTTTCTAGGTTACTATGATATATTAGTGTTTATTTAATCAACCTTTTTAGAACATATAATTCTGTTATGACTTTCACAAAAATCATATATCAAATAGTGTCAAAATTGACACAAAATAGTTTTTAAATCAAATATTATATTATTAATTATTTATTTATTCCTAAAAATATAAGGTTCGGCCAAATGACTTATCTAAGAATATATATATTAATAATAAAAAATTTGGGGTTCTTTTTGGCATGTTATAGTATGTTAATTAACCATATAGGGTAAGAAAACAAAAAGACACGGTAAAAGTTAAATTATTTAACTTAAAGTTAAATCTAATTGATAAGGTTAAAATAATAACCTAAACTTGTCTAAATCCTATTGGTTGATAGGATTTCGACCCATAACCACTTTATTTTCGAAATAAGACCCTTTGGAACCATTATAAACCGATTTTGACTTTAATATAAAATAATATGTTGAGATATTCCTAAGGTGCCCCTCTCCTCCCTTATAAAAGGGCACCTCCTCCCTCTCTTCCTCACACAACATTGAGCCTTCATGCTCAGCCAACCCCTGCCAAAATCTCTTCTCCACTTCCCTAGTATCATCCTAGAGGTCCTGGTCTTCTTCAAAGACCATCCTTAGTTCTTTAAGTGGAGGATAAGTGAAGGCGCGTCAAAAAGAGGTAATATCCATTACCGATATTTTTCAATTTCTTTCTTCTTCAACTTCTTCTTCTTTAGTTGTTTCATGATAAAGTAATAACATCAGTATTTATTATATACTTATATGTTATTATAAATATAAAACAACTCTAATTAACCTTCTATCCATCCTACGGAAAAAGGAAATCACCGTGCGTGCGTACGTACGGAATACCGTCTCCACGCCGTGGTGTAATCTATTTTCCGTCACCACCTTAATTGGATGCGTATAATGGTGTAATGAGTAACTATATATGATTATTATAATGTGATATTGATACTGAAATAGTATACATACACTTCAACACAATTCCACAACCATGGGAATGATATCATCGCTCATGCGTACGTACGGACTACCGTCTCCACGACGCGATGAGATTCATTCTCAATGATTAACCATTCATGAATGATTATAAAGTATATATAATAAGTACTAATGAAATATATGACATAATAATGATACTGTATTTATGTATATTTATATGTATGTCATCTACTTAATTCTATTCAATTCAATAAGGAAACGAAAACAGCGTTCATGCGTACGTACGGACTACCGTCTCCATGAATGGTGTATTTCATTCCATTTATCAAAATATTATATATATGTATATTCTGAATATATATTTTTTACATTCTGGATATATGTAATCATTATCCAAGTAATCATATTAATAATTACAAGTTAAAAACACCTACGATAAATGAAACGATTTTACCCAAAACGCTTCTTTAACATGAATTTACAAAAGAACGGGTAATATAAAGTCATAAGTGGACCATATATGATATAATAACAATGAATATGATTCTGGAATAAGTCAATAACATGATTTAAATCATTATACAGGAGGTTCGGACACGTACAAAGCAAGTCGGACCTAAGGTAAGGGAAATATCACAATCTCATTTTTATCCGAGATTGTTTATTTGTAAGTATTTACTGGGGTGTATTTTATCATCCACATCCATGTTCCTTCAATATGTAATATTTTTTTCATCCACTTACAATAGTTTAAATCCAATTTTACCCTTCGGTGAGTTTTTAGTAAAGAATATGAAAGGAATCTTTTGTCATTTTTTCGTATGAGGTACTTTTTGACTTTTCCGACAAAAGTACGAAGAATGTTTTTTTAACTTATACGGAAAGACTGGATTTGTAAAACATTATTTCCAGGAATATTCCTTTATAAGTTTTCAAGTTTATTTTTAATCAACTTCTTTTAGTTTATAATTGTATGACATGTTAAGAAAAGAAAAGTGTTTTTGAAGTAGAAAGGATATTTTCCTCAAGAATGGAGTTCAAAATTTTTATCAAAATTATTTTCCATCTAAGATAATATTGGGTTCTATTTTTATCCCTATTATTACATTGATTTGATTATGTTGTGAGGGAATTATTCTTATGAGTTCATTTACCTTATATGGTTTGTTTTATGATGTCATGATGTTTCAAGAATCCCATTTTTGTTACATGAGTTATGCGATGATTTATGATTATACGGCACACATAAGAAAGGATTCATTATAAGATGGGTGGGACCTATATCTCCCTCCAATGCATTGGGTAAAGATTTTATATCTCATGAGATAGACATGGCTGGAATGGTAGGTTATACCGGTTTAGTGAAACAGGACTGAAACGAGGGTGACTCAGTTCAGAAAGGGACTTTGTCCACTAAGATAGTCTTGGCAATGAGTCTTGACTAACAAGAAATGATTCTCTATGATTATGTGTGTATGCCACAAAGTTTCATGTTTTAAGTTATGCTTATTGGGATTTCATTTCACTACTATGATTTATCCCATGATATGAAATTATGCTCTCTTTTGCAGGTTAAGATTTCCAAAAGTTATGTTCTTATGAATATGATGTGATTGATTTTTCTTTTGATTACCCTTACTGAGCATTTGAGCTCACCCTTTTATGTTTTCTTTTCCCCAGGATATAAAGAAAGGTTTTAGGTAAAAAAAAGGGAAGATCTTTATGGGAGATATTGAAGATCTTTCACCACGATTAGAAGATTACGTTCCGAGTTTCCAAAGACACTAAAATATTACGATCCTTGTGTGTGTGTTTTTGTTATGTACTAAGTATTCCACAAAAGTAATGTAATGTCCATGTACGATAAGCTTCGGGTCTTTACACCAAACTTCGGAATTTGATTCCGGGTACACCGGGCCTCAGAATCAGGTGTCGTCAGAAACCGCGCTCTTGTAAAATTCCAAAGAAAATTAAGAAAAAATTTCCCTTGAATTTTATGGGTCTTTACATTACTCCCACCTCAGGGATTTACATCCCCGTAAAGATACATCAAAACTAGAGATAGAAATGAGGGTATTGAGCATCCATCTGAGCCTCCCGCTCCCAAGTGCTCTCCTGGAGATTCTCGTGCTACCATCTGATGCGCACTATAGGAATCGACCGTCCACGTAGGACCCACTCCTGTCGATCCTAGATCTCCACCGGAACCTCCATAAAAGTCACCCCATCGTCAAAGTCAAGCTCCCCATGGTCAATGATGTGTGTCAGGTCGTGCACGTATCTCCTCAGCTTAGAAACATGGAAGACGTCGTGCACCCGGTGCAACTGAGGTGGTAGAGCCAGGCGATAAGCCACCTCTCCAATCCTGCTGAGGACCTGTAAGGGTCTGATGAAGCGCAGAGATAACTTTCCGCCTCGGCCAAATCTCCGTATACCACGTCGAGGTGAGACACACAAGAAGACGTGGTCACCATCCTCGAACTCTAGTGGCCTCCACCTCCTGTCAACGTATGACTTCTGCCAGCTCTGAGCTGTCCTCATCCGCTCCTGGATGATCTGGACATTCTCTATCGTGGCCTGGACTCTCTCTGGTCCCACAAGTGCTGACTCCCCAGGGTCTGTCCAGCACAAAGAAGATCTGCAAGGTTGGCCGTACAACGCCTCGTATGGTGCCATCCAGATGGTGGAGTGGAAAATGTTATCGTACGCGAACTCCATCAAGGGAAGGTGGTCCTCCCAGCTATGACCAAAGTCGAGGACACATGCGCGGAGCATGTCCTCGAGAGTCTGAATGGTCCTCTCCGTCTAACCATCCATCTGTGGATGAAAGGCTATACTCAAATGTAGCTGCGTCCCGAACGCCTCCTGCAATCCCTTCCATAGCCGGGAAGTAAAACGAGCATCTCGATCGGAGACGATAGATGATGGCACATCGTGAAGCCATACAATCTCCTGAACGTAAATACATCCCAAGCTCTCCACTGAGCCCTACTCTCGGATGGGTAAGATGTGAGCCGACTTGGTGAGTCAGTCGACAATCACCCAGATGGAGTCGTGACCTCTGGAAGTGCGTGGAATTCCAGTCACGAAGTCCATAGATATGCCGTCCCACTTCCACTCCGGAACCTCCCAGGGCTGAACCAGGCCTGCTGGTACCTGATGCTCAGCCTTCACCTGCTGGCAGGTGAGGCATCGAGAAACGAATTCTGCCACAGCCTTCTTCATGCCTGGCCACCAGTGCTGTCGTATGAGATCCTGGTAAATCTTCGCCACTCCGGTATGTACCGCCAAGGGAGAAGTGTGAAACCCTCTCAGCACCTCCTCCCGAAAAGTAACTGGTACCATGGTACGTCATCTGAAAAGGATGTCGTGCTCTGCTCCAAAGGAGAAACCATCAGGTGCCAGTTTTGAGGATATCTGTGTGCGTCGCATCTCACAGTCAGCGTCCCCACGCTGTGCCTCTCTGACCCGCTGTAGAAGTGGAGGAGTGACTATGAGAGACTGAAGGAAGGCTGCTCCATCTCTATCCACGAAGGATATCTGCAAAGAGGCTAGCTGCTCCGTCGCCTCCTCAAGTAGCTGAATGCCCGTCCTCCTGCTGAGGTCATCGGCTACTACGTTCCCTTTCCCAGGATTATAGACTATCTCAAAGTCATAGTCATGGAGGAACTCGAGCCATCGCCGCTGTCTCAGGTACAGGTCCTTCTGTGAGAAGATATACCTGAGACTCTGATGATCAGAAAAGACTGTAAAGCGCTCGCCCATCAGATAGTGTTGCTATGTCTTCAGAGTGAAGACCACTGCTGGTAATTCCAGGTCATGGGTGGCGTAGTTCTTCTCATGCGGCCTCAACTAACGTGATTCATAGGCGATCACTGCCTGCTCCTGCATCAGGATGCAACCCAGTCCAGTCTCTGATGCATCACAGTAGACTACGTACCCTACTCCCTCCTCAGGAAACCTCAAGATAGGTGCGCTTGTCAATCTCTGTCTCAACTCCTGGAAGCTCTGCTGACATCTGTCTGACCACACGAAGGGTTTCCCCTTATTCATCAAAGCTGAGAGTGGTGCCGCAACTCTAGATAAGTCTGGAACGAATCTCCGATAGTATCCAGCTAGACCCAAGAAACTCCGAACCTCTGTCACGCCCCTGGGTGGCTCCCAAGCTAACACTGCCTCGATCTTCGTAAGATCCACTGCAACTCCTGCCTCAGAGATGATGTGTCCCAAGAAGTGGACCTCACGTATCTAGAACTGGCAATTCGAGAGCTTACCATAAAGCTGGTGCTCTCGGAGTGTGTCTAGTACAACCCTTAAGTGGTAGGCGTGCTCTTCCTCAATCGTCGAGTAAATAAAAATGTCATCAATGAAGACCACGACAAATCAATCGAGGTATGGATGAAAGATCCTGTTTATGAGGTCCATGAACACTACTGGAGCATTGGTTACCCCGAAAGGCATAACCAGGAACTCATAGTGGCCATACCGACATCTGAAGGTCGTCTTCTGCACGTCCTCGTCTCAAACTCTGAGCTGGTGATAACCTGACCTAAGGTCTATCTTCGAGAACCACCGCACTCCCTTGAGCTGATCAAAGAGGACATCAATCCTCGGTAGCGGATACTTGTTCCTCACTATCACCTGGTTCAGGCGACGATAGTCGACACACAGTCTCAAGCTCCCATCCACCTTCTTGGCGAACAATATAGGGGAAGCCCAGGGTGAAACACTGGGTCGGATGAACCCCTTGCCCTGCAAGTCCTCCAACTGTACCCGTATCTCTCGAAGCTCAGCGGGGGCCATCTGATATGCTGGAGTTGATATCGGGGTTGTCCCTGGGTATAGGTCAATATAAAAGTCTACCTCCCTGCGAGGAGGTAACCCTGGGACGTCATCGGGAAAAACGTCTGCACACTGATCCACCACTGCAAGAAATCCAGGACACCACACGTCAACTGCTTCTAGGATGAGGCTAGCCAACTGATGAGTGATAGGATTTCCTCTCCTCCACGGAAGTCCATCTTGTGCTGCAAAGGCTCCCTTCTCACTGGTGAAGGTGAACCTGCTCCCGTCGGTGCGTACACATCTCACCTTGCGCCTAAAACAGTCAATCTGTCCATGGACCGTAGATAACCAATCCATGCCCAAGATGACGTCGTAAGGCCTCGACGCTGCTACAAGAAGATCTTAGCCGAAGCTCATGCCTCCTAGAGTAAGCTCACACTGCCAGCACCAGTGCGTAATCGTCGAGTCTGCTCCCGTAGGAGTCTCTAGCTGTAAGGATCGAGCCAATGGCTCTATCGGAATCTCCGAGCTCTGAATAAGGGCAGCGGCTATAAAAGAGTGACTCGCTCCTGTGTCTATAAGTACTGAAGCAAGGGTGGAATAGACATAGATAGTACCTCGAATCATCTCTGGTGCACCATGGTCGTAGTCCTCTGCTACATAGAGCTGTGCCTGTCTCTGCCCGCCAGCTCCCTGTGGTCGGGGTGGACCTCCTGGTGGTGGTGGTGGTAAAGCCTCAAAGCGTCGCCCACCACCTGCTGCTCAGCCAGCTCCCCTGCCTCATCCACCTTCTCCCTATGGACCGCCATAGTTGACCCTCTACCTCTGCCTCGGTGGTACCTCAACCGTCTGCTTCTCTTCAGCACGGCGGGTTGGGCAGTCACGAGCCATGTGGCCCTGCCCGCCGCACGAGTAGCACTGTGTGCCTCTCGAAAGACTGGCTCCGTGCTGTGTGCCCCGCACTGCTGAGCCAGTGTCCTGAGGTCGTCTGCCTGATGGTATTGTCTTCTTGGACCCCTGAGTCAACCGTCGACTGCCTGCTGCAGAAGACTCTGCTACGTGCTTCCATGCGGTGGGTCTCGGTGCTGGTGTAGACTCAGCAAGAAAGCTCTCGAGCAATAGGGCCCGCTCTAGTACTCCATTCTGAGTCGGTATGCTGAGGGAGATCAGTGATGCCCTGATCTCGTGTCTCAATCCCTGCTCAAAGGTCCGGGCCCGGATGAAGGGGTCTCGTACCATGTCAGTCGAGTAGCGCGAGAGATCAGTAAATCTCTCCAAGTACTGAGTGACCGTCATGCTTCCCTGCCGCAGATAAAGAAGCTCCTGAATGCGCACCGCACGGAGGGTGGCTGGGACAAACTCTGAGCAGAAAAAGGCTCTCAAAGTCTGACCATAGTAGAGATGCCTCATCGTGCACCTGGAGCATCAGGCTCCACCATCGGCCCGCTGCTGCATGCAGTAGGCTCGCAGTGAGGATCACCATGAGGTCTGCTGGTGTCCTCACTTGCCTGAAAACCCATACGACTGCCTCCAGCCAGTCCTCGGATGCCTGGGGGTCCGTCTCCCCATGAAACCTGGGAGGTCACTGGCGCTGAAACTCATGCAGTGTGTTGAGGCGACGTGCATCGTTAGCGGTTGGTGCTGGAAGTATCAGGGGCTCGGTGGGTAAAGCTACCGCCGGTGCCACTGCTGACAAAGGGCCATGTACCGAGGCCTCGTCGCTCGGTGGGCTGTCATCACGCTCGACTCTTCGAACCCTAGCTGGCTGCCGTCGTGGGGCCATCCTGAAAAGGAAACAGGTGCGCCATGGTCAGAACAGTATACCGGGTGAGCTGATACAAAGTAATCATAAAGAAAACTTGAAACATACATGCAATCAATGTTTTCGTGTATTAAGTCGGAAATCAGAAGTCAGGGTCCTGGTGTACGGATACGTCGGCCGCCGCACCAACACTGGACTCCCTGGACTGATAACCACACCAAATACGCTAAACACTATTGCTTCACATAGAAGAGATCAGAGTTCGCGGTAGAACCAAACTCCTCTGATACCAATTTGTCACGACCCGTCCTCGGGGCCCGTGCCGTGACTACCCCAAGCCCACCTTCCATAGGACGGGGGCTGGCGACTAGCACCAAGGCGTAAATCCCAGTAAAAAGGGAAGGCATTGCCTTTGTAAAGTAAACAAGCACCTCAGAGTAAACAAGCGGAAAAGTAAACACTGAGTAAAAAGATGGTACAACAGTAAGTGCAGAAAACTAAATGGGCCAGTATACAAACCCAAACTGAAAGTAAAGTACAACTCGAAAAGGAAAACAGCAACTGAAAAGTTAAAGCTACTACGCCGAGCTGTCCACTGGGAATCCCACCTGAAGGGTGGGTACAGATAGCTCCACTGCTCCTCGGGTCCCGTCTTCCGCTCCGAGTACGTCCTGCCTAGTGGTCCACCTCCAGGTACCGTCATGCTCTGCAAGCCTCAACCACGATCAACGCTGTCCGTCGTTTGCAACCAACATAACGTAGTGCGGGCATAGCCCGTGCAGGGGTGAGTATAAGCTACTAAGTAGGGACCCTGAGACCCCCGAAGGTCTCCCAGAATCCACAAAGGATAAACCACAAAGGAAAGATACAATCACAATGTAACAACCGACACAGCTTAGGTATATGCTCATACATATACCTAAGTCATCATTTCTAATACGCTCCAACCTCCGAGCCCAAGTACAACTCAGTCCACACAGGAAAGTAAACGTATTCCACACAGGAAAGCAAAACGTAATCCACACAGGATAGCACAACACAATCCACATAGGAAAGCAAACAAGATTCAACTCAAATAGGTATACTTCTTTGAGGATGATAGAGATGATCACTGATCCATCGAAGTCGTTGGACCCACAAAGGATCGATAGGTACTAACCCCCGCAAAGACCCACACAAGATCGGACCCACACAGGATATGTAGGTGCTGGTTCACACAGGACCGCTGAGCGCTGACCCACACAGGATCAGACCCACACAGGATCGGTAGCACTGATCCACACAGGATCGCTGAGTGCTGTAGTCGTCGTCATTGAATCCACTAAGGATCTCTGCACAGTCGTCGTCGCAGTCACAGTAGAAGTCGCTGCCAGCTCTAGGGTTCCCGCACACAGCAAGCTCGTTCGGGAGGATCCGATCCACGAGCCGAGAGACTGATACATCAACTGTCACATAGACCAGAGTTTATGTATCCAAAAGTTCCGTATTGTCAACAGGAACTCAACGCAATAGACGACGCGTCAATCGGACGCCCGGTCTGAGAGTTATTGACTTTTTCGTTCCAGGGGCCCGGTTGGTTTTTAAGGAAAAACCAACCCGAACGTACTCCACCTGTAACCAAACCTCGGGCATAGTATGCCAAAAGATCCGTCTCACTAAGAGAAACTCAACAAAGCTGACGACACATCAATCAAATGTCCGTAGCTTATGATGTGAGCGTTTCTGCTCTGGGGGGCCCGGTTGGTTTCATGAACGAACCATCCCAGCCGAACTCAAAGTAATCCAAAACCTTCAGTGCGATATACCGAAACGACCGCCTCGATCCAAGTATCGCATCGCCGCTGACGGCGCATCGTTTGGAGGTCTGTAGCCCGAGTTATGGGCATTTGAACCCAAACACTTCGGTATCGGGGGTTTCGGGCCCGGGCCGACCCGGCCCGAGACCCCCCCGGCTGGACCGAACCGGGTTGACCCGCCCCGGACAGGGTCGGCCCAGCCCGGAATGGCCCGGCCCGGCTGGGCTCAGCCTGGCCTGGCGGACCGGCCAGGCACGCCAGTCCGGCTCAAGGCAGCGCGCTGGGCGCGCTGCCAGCTCGGCCTTCGGCCGAGCTGATTGAGAAACGGGGGCGCCTGGCCCCCTTCTGTGAAACCATGGCCCCCCTCATTATGGGGGGCTGTTTTTATGATGAACGGGGGAATTTAATTCCCCTGGCTTTCCCACTTCCGGCCGGCCCGACCTGGCCGGCCGGTTCCTTCTCAACGGGACCGGCAAAGGCAGGTCCCCTTCCGGCTTCCGACACCGGCGGCCCGGCTGGCCGCCGGTCAACTTCTACCACCGCGGCCCGGAACTGGCCATGGCCTTTGCCGTCCGGCGTGGTGCAACGGCACCGTGCCCCTCCACCGCGACCCCGCTCCGGCAGCGGCGCCTTCGACTTACTTCGACACGACACGGCGGCGTCGCATTCTTCAATTTCTTTCCTAGGCACGGCGCGACGGCGCGACGCAATACTTGTCGTGCGATTCCCGCGTGGTGCGATGGCACCACGCCATCCCATTCCATTCGCAATGAAATCAAACATGAACAAAATAGGGGGGTTCGTCCGTGTTTGTGCGGTCCGGCCCCCCTCTCGTTAAACGATATCATTTAATCGTTTATCCTCGAAGTTCGTCATGCTAGAATTAAGAAACGGATATAATTAAAAGAAAACCCCTACCTCGGTTTCAAGAGCGGAGCACGTCAATAAGCCGCAGAAGACAAGTGTCTCGGAGGTCGGCGTCGCGGTAATCGAACGTCGATTCCGTTGACGTTGAGGTGTGTCCGAAGAGGTACGTCGCTGGTGAAGCTTCGTAAGCTGACGAAGAAAGTCCGAGGAGGAAGCGGCATCTCCTTTCGTTGACACGGGTAGAAGATCAAAATAAGTGGCATCGTCGATCTTCGGAAACACACCAGCTGCGAAGAAGAGAAGAGACGACACATCTTTACATATTCCATCTTAGATGGAAAATAATTTTGATAAAACATATGAAATGAATTATTGAGGAAAATATCATTTCATCCAAAAAATGCCATCTTTTATCAAAATGCATTGAAATTTTAAAAAAATTGAATTAAGTTGAAAATAAACATGAAATCATGTAGATGAATATTTATGAAAATAATTTGTTATGAGGATGTAAAAATCCATTCGCGCCGTATAAGTTAAAAAAACATTTTTCTCATATTATTGATGGAAAAGTCAAAAAGTACATCGTATAGAAAACGATAGAAAGATTTCTTCCATACCATTTAATGAAAATTTACCAATGGGTAAAATTGAGATTAAAAATATTATAATAATATAAATAAAATTATATATTTAAAAAACATGGAAATGGATATATATGTACCCCAGTAGAAACTTATGTATAAATGATCTCGGAAAACAATGAGATTGGAAAATTATCCCTTACCTTATGTACGATATTCTTCGTATGTGTCTGAAACACTTTTATAGTGCGTATAAACTTGTTATTAACTTGTAAATTAACTATAATAATATTCATGATATCATATATGATTCACATAGGACATTATTTTACCCATTCATTTATCAATTCAATGATAAAGCAACGTTTTGAGTAATAATCATTTTATTTATTGTATGTGTTTTGAATTGTTATTCATGATATAATTACTGAGATCATGATTTAATTACTTCTATAATTTAATATATAATTTATATATCATATATATTAATTATATAAATATGTATAATATATAGACAAATCAAATGGAATACACCATTCATGGAGATGGTAAGCTCTACGTGCACATGAGCACTATTTCAGTTACCTTATTAATTCGAATGGAAGAAAGTAAATGACATGTATATATGTTAATAAATACTATAGAATTATTATATCATGTATTTCATGCTTATTTATTATATATACTTTATAATCATTCTTGAATTGTTATTGTGGAGAACGAATCTCATCGTGTCGTGGAGACCGTAGGCCGTACGTATGAATGAGCAACGATATCATTCCATTTGATGGTTAAATTTTGTGGAATTGGATGGTATATTAATTATAAAGAGTAATAATCATATTACATTAATTATTTAAATCCATTACATCCATAATTATACCCATCAAAATAATGTATTGTTGAATAACAAATTACACTACGACATGGAGACGGTAAGTCGTTCGTACAACCGCATTGTGATATTATTATTCATTGGATGGATAAAAGGAGGTAAATATTTTTACCATAACTATAGTAAAATTTAATAATGTATATGATAATTTTTTTATTACTTTAGTATGTAAACAACTTAAGAAGTTTAAGTAGAAGAAGAAAATAATTTTGAATGAGGTGATAAAACAATTACATCTTTTTCATGTATCTTCTTTTGGTATTGAGAAAAGAACTCTTTAAGATGGATTTCTTCTCAAAGAGTGGCCTCTATGATTAATTGATGGAAGTTGGGATTATATTTTTGTAGGTTTTGGATGAGATAAAGATATTTTTAGGTGTCATTAAAATAGAAGGAGAGGTTCCCTTTGATAAGATAGGGGAGGGGCTCGTTTGGAATGTCTTAAAATACTAAATTATTATAAATTGATTTCTGATTTATGATGTTCCCAAACTCATTTATTTATAATATAAGATTATTATGGGTCTAAATAATATCAAATAATAAAATTTATACATGTTTTGTTTTATTTGAAACCTTATCGTTTTGATTTATAATTAGTTATTCTATTTAATTTATATTAAGATAAAAAATGTTTCAATATAAAAAGAGTTCAATATTCACATATATGAATTCAATTATATCAAAAATTAATAATTTAGAACATTTTAGTATATATAATAATTATTATATATTTTGGAAATTGTCTTATGGTTTTTATATAATTTTATAAAACATTATTTTAAAAAATATCAATTGTGAAAATTTTGACACTATTCATTTCATGTATTATTAGAAATATCATGATAAGAAGTAAAAACTGATAAAAATATTTGATAATATCCCATAGGGAAAAAAGTAATATAAAAATATAATTGTACATAATAATTATCCCAAATTTTATTTATTAAAATATTTTAAATAACATTTATTCGATCTCTTCATTTATAAACAAATTATTACCTCAATTTTATGTAATTATTTAATAAAATTATTTGTTGAATATAAAATCAAAATAAAATAATATTAAAAAGAAAGATATATAATATTTCATTATAATACATTTATTATAATTTATCTTCCATAAAATCAAACATTAAAAATGTTATACTTATTAAATTATGCATGTGTCAACTTTAACATTACTCTAAATAAAATATAATGCTCATAATCTATTCTATAAGGATTGAAATGGTCACTAGATTTAAATTTGGATGATTATAGTAAATATACAATAAAAAAAATAACAGGTTTTTATATTTTTTCACCTTTTTATGGTTATTATCATTTTAATAAAAATTTGTTCATTTATTTCTCATCAATTAATAAATTTTTTTACATCATAAAAGAATAAGTCTTTAAGGTAATTATTTTTCTCCAAAAAATATAAAATAAATTACCAAGATGTATTTAATTAGTTTATATTTACATGGACTATTAATTTTCTATGATATCACCTGGTTATCTCCATATTAAAATTATTATACTTATATGAAATGTGAGTTTGACATTTTTGTCAATTTTATTGGGTTTATTAATATCTATGTAATTTTCAATATCAAGTGGAAATGAAATGACTATGTTGAAAAAATAATATGTTAAGGGTATAATTTAAATCATAAAATAGTATTTTTATGGTTTCTGGATAATATTATTGTTCTTTATAATAATATTTGTAACATTAATTTACCTGATTTACCATTAACCGTGTTAAATAAAAATTTCCATTGTTATTATTCATAATATCAAAAAAAATTAAAAGTAACCTATTAATATAAGTTGGAATCAATGATTTCAAATATATAATAAATTTTCAAAATTCATAACATATATGTGGCATAAATTAATTTAAAATTAATTCCAATTTTCCAAAACAAAACAAATGCGTTTTTAAGAAGTAAAATCATATCAAAAGATTGTCATGTGTTTATATCAAATTTATATGAGAAATATATTTCAATGACCAATATTGTATTAAAAAAATTACACTTTAAAACCAATTTAAAAAATAATATATCTATATAAATAAAATTCATGAAAAGACAGTTTTTGAATTAAAATGTAGAATTTTCACTATTCATTAAAATATGAATTTAACAATAAAATACCAAAAAATCAACAAAAGTAAATTTTGTTGTCCTAATTCCAAATAATAATTTAATTTTTTCAAATATAATATATAAATGTGTTAAAAACTATATTTAAAATTGGTGCGCCAATAAAAGGTGATAAAATTGCATTTTTCGAAAATACTTCTTTTTTAAAAAACACTGAACTTGTTCTTATATAATGTATTTAAAATACATAGGATGAGTGTTGATATTATTTAAAATTAAAAATTTGGTTAGTAATATTCATAACTTCTAGTTTATATCACATTAAATTATACTATTTTAGTAATATATCATTTTTTAGTTAAACTTGGTATTGCGTAAAATGCAAGCTATCGAGGAAGGTCACTCTTGCATGTAATTCAAGCCAGGTAAGAGTTACGTTTAGTAAAAGATTCCATTGGTTTTGGATATAAAATAATCCAAAAATATTTCTTTTATACATTGAACAAAATCTATACTTAATTTCACATGAAATGAATTCAATCAAAAGAAATTGAATTTGTGTGTAACAGAAGCAAAGAATAGTGTTTTGTATGCTGCAAGCTAATAAGGTGTTGTGTATAGTGCAGGAAAATCATGGTTTAGAGTACCACAAAATATATAAAATAATTTAAAAAAAATATATCTCATAAAATCTTAGGGTGTTACATTCATGAATGATTGGAATTTATGTAAAATCATGATCCTATTGGATACATTTGTATTAAAATATCTAAGTAGAAGACCATGATTTGAGGGATATTGCTGAGGTATTTCACACATGATCAGGTCTTTAGGGTTGCACAAAGTGGGAATCCCTGAGTTTTATGAGATGGAGAGATATGAAACTCACGTCATAGAGTCCCACCTCCAATATGAGGGGTTTATATCATATATATAGGCCTCTTAACTGTATAGCACAACTTATCCCATGTCACACAACATTATGGAGTTGTGAACAAATGCATATATTTTTTGAGGCCTAATCATGTATACATGAAGATTATTAATTTGAAATATCAATTCTTATGAAACATAGTTGAAAAAAATGAAGGAGTTTCATTCACTTTTGGAATGTTTCACACAATTCCATAAATTTCTCTAAAATCACCCCAACTAGATTCTTTTAGAAGTATGACTTTGAATGGATAATAATTTCAATACATATGTCTATTTATGTTACAAAAATAATTAAATATATGACTGAAAATTTCTCTAGTCTCTTGTATCTGGTTATTCAACATTTGGTCCACCATTGGATGCAATTTTTCTAGATCTAAAACCTGGTCTACATGAATTGGATCCCCAGTTCTATACATAGAATTCTATAGAGTATTCCATTGATTTTAATAGTTTTGATATATGGTAATTCTTAGTGTAACATATTGTTACCTTATTTTAGATAATTTTTAATTGTTATTTTGAAGAACTCTTTTTTTGGGAATATTTTTTGAATTTTGAAAATCGAGAGAATAAGTGTAGGAAAATGGCCAAAAGTTTGGGGATGTATATTTGGAATCACTATAATCTAGGTATAAATGTGTTAGTAGGGAGATACTAAATTGTGTATGGGAAACCACATGGAGATTTCCAACTATACCATGTACCATCAGGCTATAAATTAAGGAATATTGAGGTTTTCTAAAACTTAGTCGTGGGTGGTTGAATGTGTCATAGAGACTAGGATGCGGATTTTTAAAACTACTTCTAATTTTAGCATAGTTGATCCATAAATTTTTTACTACACTATAAATACATATTTTTTAAATTTAGGTGCTACTTTATATTTAATAATATATATGGAATGGTTATTGTGAATCTTTGTAGTTATAACCTAGGTGAAGCATATCTATGCAAGGTATGAGGAGTTTTTTCAGGAGGCCGGTTGACTTGGGGTGACTACTTTTTGATTTAAAAAGATTGTGCTATAGTATGACTATTTTCTACCATTTTCCACCATGGACATGGGGTAGTAGTATGGTCTATATTATTATATAAATAAATTACACAATACCTTTTTTATATTAAATTTATCTCACTAAACTATAATTATAAATTTTTGGTTTTGAAGGCTCCCAAGAGATGTTTGAGCTCATCCTAACTCCTTTATTATCTGATCAAGTATCTGTTGCAAGTGTTTAATTCCTCTCTAGTGAGAGATATTTCCTTGATGGTAAATCCCATGTTTTTTTCTGTCATTCTTATATAGTTATAGATCATCGTGTTATTGATGGATATAATCTTCTTTTTTATGGACCTTGATTTTATGTTGGATTCCTTGATCTCATATGCCTTTGTTCTTCATTTGCGGATCTTGTGGTGGGAGTTGAGTTGATTTTCTCATGTGTTTAAGGGTAGGAAGGTCTATAATATTTTTAAGTATAATTAAAAACATTAATTTCTTGATTTATTTGAGATGAGTTTTTAAATTATTTGAAATTCCTTATTTTTCCTTATTGAAGGATGATTCTGAAAAATGAATGAAGATTATGAAGACCTCCAATTTCAAGGGAATTAGAATTTGTGGGTGGATTTCAGAAAAATTGTAGTCTTGATAGGGAAATTAATTTGATGAAATTATTTGATATGGATTAAATTAAAAGTGGATTTAAAAGGGCACGAATTGAAAAAAAATTCTGATTTGGGTTTGAAATGAGAAAAGCATGTTGAAAAATAAAATTGGGTAACTATATTTGGAATTGATTTGAAATGATTGATTTTACCTTGATTGATTGATTGATATACTGTTTGAAGCACTTGTGATCATAGGTAGTTTATGGGTAATTAGGATAATAATTCTAGAATAAGAACCCCTAGTGATAGATTGATAATGAAAACACCAGAATAAACGTACGACGGCATGATTTTTTCCTAGATGTGGAGTTGAGTCCCAATGTCCTGAGTCATGGGATGTGTGAACAAATTGAGACAAGATCAATGATGAGTAATGTGAGGATCACATTACTTTGAACTAACATACCTCATGGCTTGATTAAGGTTTCTATGGTATATAAAATTTTATGATTTCAATCCTTGGATTTATAGAACTATTTTATTCATGCATATTGATTTATGTAAATTTTTTATGTAAAATGTTAATTTAGTATAGGTTTGATATATCTTAAAACATTTAATTATGAATACTTGTTTTTATAAAAATATATAAATGTAACTCCATGCCTTAGTTTATTTAAATTGAATGAATTATTGGTTTAGTTTTTATAGAATTGATCATCAAACACATGGTGAGACCCTACTAGGATTTATATCTCACAACCTAATTATTACTTTAGGATTTTGTAGATTACATTATGCCAGGTATAAACAAAAGAAAAGTGCCACATATTGGTTGTAGATGTTCTTGAACCATGGGACCCTGAATGATGGAGGTGACTATTGGAGATGATATCAACATGAAAAATGGGTTTATCGTTAAGCTTTATCTTGGAATATGTTAGGTATTTTGATAATTTAATGTTCTTGTTCTTAATTACCTATTTGATTATGATACTTTCTCCCCATAGAGTGTTGATAATACTGATATGTATCATCCATCCTCTAAACATTTGGGAAAAAATTATTCCCTCATATTTTATAAATTATGTTAGGTTCTAGTTTCCAACCAATGGGGATCAGGAATTGCCTTCATTCTATTTGATGGCCAGATTAAGTATCAGGGCACCACAATATTTGACAATGTTCATGAAAAAGTTGAAGAAATGGTCTAGGTTGGGTTGTGATCCTTTTCATGATGTCAGTATATAGTTGGGTTTTCAAGATTGATTGGTTGCAAGATTAATGGGACATAGGTGGTAGTTGTGATTAAGCTTCGGACCATCACTCATCACATTCTTACCCTTATCTGTTGGCTTTAATCTTTAGTGAAACTGTTTAACTCTTACTATGACAACATAGAGTTTTTACTATTAAAGGGTTAATATAGTTACTATAAAATTAAAAATGAATCATAAATGGATCATTGGGGACATATTTAACCATATAAAAATTCTTTTTCATTATTTTATATTTTTAGAAAATTTATATTATTTAATGAAATATTATTTATTTTAAAATATAATAAAGGTCCATTTTGACAATATCCATTTCATGGATTCATAAACAATATCAATACACCGGATAACTATAAACCAAATTCGCTAATACATTCCTAATATTTCCATTTCATATATAAAATACATGGATGAAATTAATTATTATAATTTATAATTATTTTATTATTTTTAATATCATTTATATGATATTTCTATTAATTAAAAAATTACTCTATCATCATTTGGTAATCCTTTATGGTAATTATTTACATCCTAATAAATAAAAATAAATTAAAATGAGGAAATTATTTTTTTATATTTCTAATTACTTTTTAAATATGAAGATCTCTTCTAAATAACCACCCATAAAATATTTAATACTTATTTAAAACAGAAGTATGACATATTAGACATTCCTTAGAATAAAATAATGAAGAAAAGCATAATGTAATCCAAGTGGAACCAAAATTCCATTTAATTTCCTAATGGATGTTTATGGTTGACAATAGCTCATCTAATAAAATTAGGACATGTGTTAGGGTAATTTTATAAAATTTATCAAATTATTTTTATGCTTAATTACTCATTTTACCTTTAATAGTGAAAAATAAAAAAACAATATTTATTATTCATAAGTTAAAAAAATAAAAGGAAACTAATTAAAAATATAATTTAACAATTTTAATTATTTAGATGATAAATATATTTTACATTAATATAAAATATTTTTTTTACTATTCATAAAAACATGAAACCTATCACAAAATTATGAAAAAAATCATGAAAATTTAAATTTGACATTTTACTTTGAAATAATATGTTTATTTTATCAAATAGAATTTACAAAATTGTAAATAACTAGATTTAAAATAAGTATCCCATTAAAAGGTGTCAAAACAGCCCTTTTATAAAGATACGAGCTTTTATTCTCAAAAATGGTTTCATTGTTATCTTAGGCCTATCAAACTTATTAGATGAATTTAAAAATATTTATTAAAATATATAAAATATATATTTTATTAATATCTTTCACTAATAATGATTAATTTAATTTATTATGATAAAATTCCATTATGGTAATAAAATAGTTTTCTATACAAAACCTCCTTTATATTAAATTGGTTTTTATTTTCATTTGAAATTAATTTGTAATAAATGATTTCATTTTATAAAAATGTGTGAGGTATATTTTCGTAATTTAGTTAATCATATTCACAACATCCCACTTAATGTATAGTTTCAAAATAATAATATTTATAATATATTGTGGTATTTTAAGCATGATGTTATGTGCAATGTAATATATTGAAGAAATTAAATTTGTTTTTAAAAGACATATCATAAAATATAAGGGAGTTATATAATCATAGTACCATCTCAAAAATTGGATATTCATATTACAACAAAATCCCATATTTTTTTGATGATCATATCCAAATTATATGATTCTTTACCAGTTTAAGTTAGTGGGAATTGTTTTTCTTATAAATCGTTATAGTATTCCCCTAGTTGAATTTGATATAATTTTACACTTGGATTGGATTTATTTACATAATCCCCATATCAATTTTTGACGATGGAAAGTTGTGTTTGATATTCCAAACCAATCTATGATCTATTATTAGTGTAATGAAAATGATTTACTTCTGATAGAGATTAAATCCATGGAATGTGAAATGTTTCCTCTTCAATAGAGGAATTTATCTCAGATGGTTAGGGAGAAAAAAAACATCGATGTTATGCCAACTATGTGGGAGTTTGTTTATGTCTTTCTATAATATTTTCACGGTATTCCACTAAATCTAGAAGTCACATTTTCAATAGAACTCATACTTTGTGCTACACCTATTTCTAATAATCAATATAGAATAGCCCAACTGAGTTGTAAGAATTAAATAAAAAAATCCAGGATAATATTGATAAGGTATTAATTTGGACAAGTGTATCACCTTAGGGTGAACCTATTCTATTTTTATGAATAAATATAGATAAATGAGACTCAAATTAATTATTAAGAACTTCACACGATCACTATCAAGAAATGTATCCTCAAACATGTATTGAATTCATTTTTCTTCAACTATGCAGAGATTAATAATTTCCTATGAATGAAACTCATTTTGGATATCATCAATTGAGTTTAAAGAAGGAGGATATATCTGATACAACATTCCATAAATGTTATGGACACTATGGGTTTAAAGTGACCCCATTTTGTCTAACTAATTCCAACACTATCATTATGGATTTAATAAATTGTTTATTTAGAGACTACCTTGATCATTTTGTGGTAGTCTTTATAGAAGACATTTTATTATATTAAAAGAGAAAGGAAGAGCCTAAATATCATATTTTTATTTTGTTCAAGACCATGAGGAAGTATAATCATTATTAAAACATTAACAAGTGTGAATTTTCCTTTATGAGGTTTCATCTTAGGTTAAATAATCTCAAGTGAGGGTATATCAGTTGACCCCTCAAAGGATAATTTATCTAACACTACCCCTGACCAACCATGGTGAATTTGATCAGTATTTTTCTTAGTATGGATAGATAATATCGTCACTTTCTGATGAATTTTTCATAAATATCTAATCCACTCACCATGTTAACTCTGAACGGATCCAAGTTCCTTTAGATGGATGATTATGAGGAATGTTTTATGGAACTTAATAAAAGTTTAGTTATCACATCTGCGCTTACAGTACTCTATATCAGAGAAGGGTTTTTATTATATAGTGATTCATCAAATAATGTTATTTTGTGTTTCCTTTTGAAAAATAATGAAAAGTAATGTTCATTTATAAAAATTACCCAACTCATGATTCGTCGTTAATCATTATAATGTCTTTCATTAAATATAGATAGGCATTATCTATATAGATAAAGGAGTTACATGTATATTGATAAAAATGTTTAAATTATATTTTCTATCAAAAGTAGATGAACATGATCAAAAGAATGTGGTTGTAGATGACTGAAGAATAGGATTGATCAATAAATTACCACCCTAGGAAGGAAAACAATTCGGGGGATTATCTAAGTAAAAAGGATTTTGATTTCTTATCTATGATTACTGTAAAAAAGAATACAATATTTATGGACTAGAAAAGTGTGGATCTTGATGAATTTAAGGAATGGGAGAAATTTGATCTTTCTTAAATGAGTGTTAAACTATCTTTCTAAATCATTATTAAAGAAGTAAATATTTAAGATAAGGAGATAAACAATTATGGAAATGTCATTAGGATCAACCTTGATTATGATGGAATGATCATATATAGGAACTATGTTTATGTTCCTCAGGTACAATATTTTAAAAAGGATTTTATGGATGAAGTTCACAGTTATTTGTTCTCTATTCATCTTAGAAATATGAAGATGTATAAGGATTTGAAAGAGATTTTTTCTTAGGACGGATTAATGAGATACATTTCAATTTAAAATTCTTCGGGCTTGGTAATATAACATTTTAAGGGTGTGTGATAGAATTATAATGGGATGTTACAATCATTACCCACACCAGAATATAAATGTGGAATCATCACCAAGGATTTTTTTTGTCATGCTCCCCAAGACATCTAAATATTATAATGATATGCGGGTTTGAGTTGATCACCTTATGATGTATGAAAAATTCATTTCCCTTAGATAATATTTATCTCTCAATAAGCTTACTCTGTTATACAGTAATTATGTTATAATATTTTCTGATATACTTCTATTAACTGTATCTGACCAGGATCCTAGTTTTACATAATTGTTTTAGAGACATCTTTAGTAGGATTTTGATATAATTTTATGTTTCATAACTACCCATCATCCTCAGACATATGGTTAGTTTGAGTGAACTATTAAAACTCTAGAGGATATATTGTGAAAAATCTATATATATTTCAAATGCGGTTGGGATAAAAAACTACATTGATGTAATTCTATTACAATAATTGATTTTACTCCAATATTCAGATATTTCCTTATGAATACCTCTATGGTAGAATGTGGATAAATTCATTAGGATATAAACATGTTTGAGAAAGAAAGCTATTGGGACTTGGTTTAGCTGAGGAAATAGAAGATAATGCTAAATCCATTCAATGACCCATAAGAGTAGCTCGAATTGAAAATAATAATTATGCAAAGAATCATAAAAAATATTTGAAGTTTGAAGTTGGGGATAAGTTATTCCTATTAATATATCCGTAAAAGAGTGTTATTATATTTGAAAATAAGGGAAATCTAATCCCCATGTGTATTGTTCCTTTTAAAATTTATATTTTTATTTAGATGGTAGGATATCAATTAGGGCTTCCACTAAATCTCTCTCAAGTTCATGATCTATTCCATGTATCAATCATGGGGAAGTAAAACATGATCCTTCACATGTCGTATACTCAGAGATCACACCATTAATGAAATATATTTATTATGTAATGTAACTAGTAGAGAATCTAGATCATATATATAATGTTCAACAAAACAATACCTCTAACTTTGTCAATATTTATGGAAAAACACTAATTTGAGGAAGCTATGTGGGATCATGAGGATTTGATAAGGCAGAGCTATCCTCGTCTATTTGTATTAGAGTAACAAATGTTAAGCGATAAATTGAATTTAATGTGGATATTATTTAACACCCTAATATTTTTATGAAATTTGTATCTTTAAATAATTTTTTTTGTTCAATAGCTTGTGTCACAAGCAATAATGCGTTTAAACGAACTGTAATATCCAATTTAAAAATTATTATTTAAAATGAGATTTATCACCATGAATTTTAATTATTTGGCATTAATATTAATAAGTAAATTAGAAAAAATTATGGTTATATATCTATCAAATTAATTTATTAGTTATGAATTTCTTATAAATGAAAACAAATCATCCAAAAGGAAAAGAAATATTTTTCTAAAAAAAGTTTTTATGTGTGTAATGTATTTTTATCTTGATAAATTAAATTAATCCCCATTATTGAATTATTTTAATGAAATGTATATATTATTTATTTGATCAAATTTTTTAAGCAATCAAATTTTTTTTCTAGGCATATGATAAGAATAAATGAAGTTTTATGCTTAAAATGTATATTTAATAAAAATAGTTTCTTAAAATTTTGTGCACATATATTAAAATTAAAATTTAACATTTATAGGTATTTAAATATATTAAATTAATTGTATATTTATAAATATGAGGTTTAAATTTTGTAAATTTTCTCCCCTTTATTTTTGGTCAGTATAACTAGTAACAGTGTTAAAATTTATCTCCATAGTAAAGTGAAAATTAGGTAAATGTAGATTAATAATAAATTATTAGGCAATAATTATAAATAAAAATTAGTATTGGTGGAAATAAATTAGACCTTAAAAATATTAGCCACGATTTTTATTTAATGGTCACTTTCCCATTAAATTTTATATATATTATTTAAATCAATGAATGTTACAAACTATCACCATCTTTTTTATTGATATTCTTATGTTTCCATGCAGGGAAAAATAATTTAGGAATAAATAAAAGTGATTATTTTATCTTAATAAATTTAATTTATTTATAAAAATGTAATTTTAATTTTTAGTAATTATACAATGACCTTAATATCTTATGCAACTCTCATGTAGTATGTCTCCTTTTAATAAAAAATATAATAAATGATTTTAACAATATAAAAAGTGATATAATTTGAATGATTTAATGTTACCATTGAATTTTATAGATTTATATGATACATTAAAGAGATATTAAAGAATTATATTCATATTTCTCCTTATTTTCATGTGTTTAAAGTTAAATTAAATGAATATATCCAAATTTCTCAATAATGACATTTTAGTACTATAATATTTTCTTAAATTAATTAAAAATAATAAAAATTCAAAAAATAAGTTATATTTAAAAATATATGATCTAAAATTTAATTAATTAGATATTATGGCCAATTTTCCCCTTATAAGTAAAATGGACACCCCTTTAATATTGAAAAAGGAGTTACCGTAGCTAAAATTAAAATTGGTTAACTAATGGTTGATCAAAATGATAGGTATAAAATGGTACAAAAAGTGCCTAAATTAATTTTTTTTGTGTTATTAAAAACCTACCACACCATATCTTTGAATTCACATCCAATGTGATGCATTTACATTGACAATTACTTTATTATAATTTAATATTTTGAGAAATTCCAAAAGTGACACTCACCTCAATTATAAAAGGAAACCTGCAAACTAACTTATTAACACCACTTTTATCCTTCTATATTGTCCATAATATACCAATTTAACTTATGAAATTTCCTATATGAATCATGGAGGGTTTTCCTTCTTAAAAACAACCCTAGACCCCTTCAGAGGAGATCCAAAGGAACCATTTCTAAAATGACATAATCGCTTTAACCAATCACTATTTTTATAATCATTATTACCTTCTCTAAATATATTTTATATATCATAAAATAAGAAAACAAATTCCTAGATATTATAAAATATCATTATTATTTTGAAAAGACAAATATACACCATCATTCACAACAAATGAGAAGTGAAAATATAGCTCGTGCGTACGTCAGGTTTACCATCTCCACAAAGCGATACAATTAATTTTTTACTAGTATATTTTATGGATGAGTATTATGATGGATTTAATGTTTATATATGATATTAATGAAAAAAATATAATTTGTAATAATAATATCATCAATGCCTTTATACCATTCAATCTTTTGAGAAACAATAATTTTACTCATGCGTACTTGTGGACTACCACCATTATGAAGTGATATTATTAATTTTTCATTTATATTCTACTTGTATGGTAGTTAAGATGAATTTTATGAATAAAAATTATATATAAATAATAATAATATTTTTAATTTAAATTAATGTTTAACTTTCTTTCCTTTCATATATTGAAATGTTCAGAATAAAATTCATGTGTTTGTATAACCTACCCTCTCCACGAACTACGTAATTAATTTTTATATCTATAACTTTTATTGAAAAATATAAATATGTATATATGTTATATATGTTATATTTATATTATTATAATTATTTTATAGATTTTTTATATAAGAAAAATTTTTATGGACCAGAACTAATAAACTGATATACTAATGATAAATAAAAGAATTAACACCCATAAATAAATATTTTAATATATAATTATTCCAAAAAGAGGTGTTGAAATGTTATAATGGGATGAAATGTGATATTATAAGTTTTAAAATTATTTTTTTGAAGATATATAATAAATATAAATTTATTATATAAGAGGCCAGTGTTATTTCAATGAAAAGATAAATTTAGGAAATAGTTTATTTATCAATTTAATAAGTATTGAGGATTTTTTATGTTTGAGTATTCGATGAGGAATATATATATATATATTCTAAATCCATGTTTTTAAAAATTTTAATACCATTTGAATATGATTTTTGAAATTTATTTTAACAATGTTTTAATTTACTACAAATTACTTTGAATAAAATATTTTTTTTTTATTTTCTAAATACGGTACTCTATGACAATATCTAAACAATATGGAAGCAATTATTTATTAACATATATGAAATGAATGGATTTCCCCAATATAATAATTATATTTTTATTTTAGAATTAATTTAAATTTTTTCATGTTTCTTTTCTAATAAATTGTATTCCACTATAGTTGAATAGTTTTTATAGAGAAATGATTTTTAAACGAAGTGGTTATTTTCATCAAGAACTATTGAAAGTCGTATTTAAAAATATTTTACAATTTATGATGAAATTATATAATATTAATTATGATTTAAAGGGGATATTGTCCAAGGGTACAATATTTCTTTTATCTCCATGTGGTTTCTATTAATGATGAAAGGATGAATTGTTTATGAAATCCATATATTTTTCATGTGTTCTGTTATGATGAAATGATTATGAAATACTTTTATTTTTATGAGTTTTGATATAATAAAAAAATTTCATCATTTTTTTAAAAAATACAAATGATTTTTATTACATTATTAGGGGAACCAATTTTTCCATCCAATGAATTGGGTAAAGATTGATATCACATGTGATAAACACGATAAGAATTGGGAGTGAACCATGTTAAGTAAATAACACTATCCAAAGTTAAATTATTAGGAGTGAACCATGAATAAAATGATGGTTTTGGAATGGATTAAATTACACTAACATATCTTCAAAAATGATCCCTGACTACTAATGAAATAATTTTATGTTCTTATGTATATGCCGAAATTCCATGCTTTATGCCTATATTATGATCTCATAGTTCAGGTTCTTGGATTTCATTATGATTCATTTCTTATGAGCTCTCACGATTTATTCCATGAAATAATTTTATGATCTATTATATGTAAGATATGTTTTTTAAAATGTTAATATAATGTTCTTATACCCCTATTCTCATGTTATGCTTTTGTGATCATTTATATTTCCCTTGTTTACCCTTACTGAGCATCTGATCTCACCCTTTTCTTTTGTTTACATTCCCTGGGTTATGAAGAAATGTATTCAATATGATTTTGAAAAGGAGGGGTATAGTTACAATAAAATAATTGGGATATAATGTACATATTTAATGAACTATTTGTTTATGTTTCTATGTTTCCAAAGATACTAGACCTACATGATTCTTGTGTGGATTAAAATGTTATATAAGGAATATTCATCCTTCAAAATTAAATATATATCAATGAAAATTATGGTTTCATATACTCCTAATTCCAAATATGGATGAAAATTATCAATGTTAGATTTCTAGAAGTTGAATAAATCAAATTTAATATATTTCTGTAAAACGGACTAAGAAACAGTTTATAGAAAAATGTAATTTATGCCCAAAAATGTGTTTATACCGAAATCAAGTATTACAAGGATTACTATTTAATTAAATATATTATATCTAATTGCTGTTTAATTATGTTACTTTAAGATAAATTCAAAGCATAATGGGAATTTAAAATTAGTTTATTTAATGAAAAGAATAATAGTTTTACAAAAAACAGGTTTTTCATTATTCACTTAAAAGTAAATATTTTCAAATAAATCACAAAAATTCAACCAAAGATATTGAAAACACGATGAATTAAATTTTTTTAAATTTAATCAAATAAGAAGTCTAATAATAGTAAAAATTAATCATAATTATTATGCACCAAATGAAATAAATATAATTTTTTAAGAAAATTCAATTTTGAAGCATAAAATGACTTTAATTATTTTTTAAATTATTTAGTAAGAAATATTCATTAAATTTTTATTAAATAAATACTTTATATTTTTTATTTCATAATTTAGTTATTGAAATTTAATGTAATAATCTAATGTATTGTTTATAATAGACACATGATAATATTTTAATAGTCTATCATTGTTTGCATAAATCCTGGTATTGCCTGTTAAGAAAGTTATTGGACACATAAAATTAATTTAAATATAAATATATCAAAAAAATATTTGGGTGTTAAACCAATTGTTTTTTGAAAATTCTAGATTAGATCATTCAACACAATTAGAGTGCTTTTAATGGTTGTTTGACACTGAATTTAGTATTTCAAATGAATTTTTTTGTTAACAAATATGATTTTTTGAAAATATTTTGGAAGACTTTTTGAGTTGTTTTAAAACAATTTGATAATTGTTCAGAACTTATGGTGTTTTAAAGTGATTTTAAGGGACATATTTTTCTTGAAAGTGGTTTTTAGAACAATAAAAATTTTAAAAAATAGTTATTTATTGAATGGATTTGTAGGTGGATAAAGTAGAATGTTATTCAAGCAAGTTTTCAAATGAAATGTTGATTTTTTTAAAAAAAAATATTTAATTAAACATTTTAATAACCCTGGATTGATTCCCTATTTATATTTTATTTTGTATGGATTTTGGTACCATGGGAAAGTTTTTTTATTTATTCATATGAAAGGATGTGGAAGACGATATTTTTTTCGTCGGTGTTGGACGCGAGATGAGGCTTACTTCTTGATTTATTTATGTGGTGATATTATGATTCATTAGTTTTGATGACATCAATTTATTAATATCATGAGAGTATTGGGTAAATGCATAGGTTATATGGATGATTGAAACCCCTATTTTAGATATTTCTCTAATTAGGGTTAGTGGCCCATGTATTATGAGATCTCTAGAGAAGGATTACATGGCCCCTAATAGCTTGGATGCTACCAGGATAGATTATAGATGGATTAAATCAACAAGACTATTATTACCTTGAAAGGTTCTTTAGTGCTAGCCTAGGGTTCCATGTATCAAATTTAGATCACGTTTCTTGAGTCATAATGAGCGGTTTATGATGATAGATCCTTTTAATTATGTTCTGGGGATCACGTTATATGATTTTTTGTGCCCCTAGATTGATTCTATTGTGTAGAAAATTGTCTCAATTGATGGTTGTTTAATTTTCTCATTTTATTACATGGTACATATTTTTCTTATGCCTTTTATTTGGATGAGGTTTTCTTTTAAGTTCAAATATATTGATAAATGGTTTGCAAAGTGGAGTTTTAAAAACAAAGTGATGTGTATTTTAGAAAATGTTTTTTCAGAACTATTTTTGAGAAAAGCCGAAAATATATTATAATTTTTAAGAGTTTAGATATACTATCATAAAATTTTAAAATAAATTTTAAATGAAAAATTTAATTTATTATTTGGATTTAAAACCGTGGTTTTATGCCAGATGATCCTCATTTCTTCATCCATGATTTTACATGGTTTGGAATGAAAGATATAAAGAATGATATTTGTTTTCTAAAAGTTTTTTATCGGAAAAAAGAACTTTAAAAATTACCTTCACACAAGCATTTTTGGAATGTAAAATTAATGGAATTACAAAAAATATTTGGTCGAATCCTAGTAGGCATGTTTAGCTGATACCCTGCATATACACCAATGTTTGACTGTATTAAACTCTTCTATTTTATATTAAGTTCCCAACATTGATACTTTTCATTGGGTATATGATTGGAATAGTTGAGATATGGTGAGTTATCTTGGTCAATGTGGAGTTCCGATTGGAGATGTTTTGGTTCTATTGATCATTCAGGGAATTTTATCAGCTAGTTTAGTTTGGTGTATTTTTTATTCATCTATAACAATGTTGAACACATAATCTATGATCTAGTGCTAAAAAATTATCCTTAAATTTATCTATTTGAAAAAAATTATTGTGACCAATTTTTACCATCCAAAAATTGGAACAAAAAAAAGGAAATTTTGGATCAGTTACATACCCTAGGACCTTTTTCCTTTAGAGTTTTAGTGAATTTGGAAAACAATATTACATAAATAATACACACGAATTCAGCGGATAATTTTCTCACTATAAACGTCTTTTCATATTACATATTAAGCATTTATGTTCTCCCAAATTCATCATCACATTAGAAACATATCTAGAAAAAAATTCATTTAATCATCATTCATTATATCAAGGAAAATATGAAACATAAGAAGGGTGGGATCAAATTCTCATCAAGGGTAAACAGAAGAATTAAATATTTAATGTCATAAATGGGAATAAGAAGAAATTCTTGTGTATGATGAAATAATAAAAGTTCATGAGAATAACATAATAATATTTATATAAATCAATACGTATAAAATCATTCATGAATAATGAAATAAATATTTAACAAATGAAACAGTCATCTGAATAAAAAATCATGAGGCATTTGATATCAATATTGATGAAAGGAAAAAATTTAAAACATATAAAAGAATAAATAAAATGTTTTGGTATCATGGAACGCCAACTTCATAACCCATTTTAAAATTTTGTTATAAATATATTACCAGAGAACACCCTAAGAGGGGAGGGGTGAATTAGGGTCTACAAGTTCTCTTCAAAAGTGATGCATCTTATTTCCATGTTGATAGAAACATGTTAAGCCCATATGATGAAATTTTAAAGTAATTAAACATTCACATATAGAGATACAAGACATATGTTTAACTTCGTTCAATACTAGGGGATATTCTTGCTAGTATACACCGACAATGTTTTGACCATACAAAAATACACAAAGATTCACATGTTATTTTGAAACACATACGTTTAGATAGAGTCATTATGTTCCAAAAACACTACCTTTACATGATTTTAGAGACAACTCACTTCCTCCCTCAAAAAGTTTCAATTGACTACTCTAAGATCACTAAATTGGGAAAAGTCTTACTCAGTTTAATAAATTGAAGCCTGCTTAAATAAATTTACATTTAATTCTTCATCACCAACAATCTTGAAACTATACTTGCACCGATTTCCTATGTTAATTCACTTGAAAATATTATTCACTTAATTTAGAAGATCAACACTACTGTTCATTAAGCTCTCAACCTTTGTAAAACCCTATTAGTGTTCCAATGAAAAAAAAAATCGTTAACCCACATAATTTCATGAATTTCTATTCCTTCATGAGGAAATTAGTCTTCACAATGATCAATGCATTCACAGAACACAACCTATATCTAGGAAACATTATTTTATGATATCACCTAGAATAAATCAGTTCCTATCCATTCTGTTCATGATGTTTAATCTCATAAAGGATTCCTGATTCATGAATATTATCCAAATAGGTAGTAGTTTAAAAAATTATAAAAAATAATCCATTTCATAATCTCTTTTTGTGTGAAATGATGTGGGGGTATATGTCTATTTATATTATCAACACATTTTATTGATCACACACCGCAAGTATATTTTTTTCAAACCTCTAATTTTTTTTACAAAGATCCTATATTCTTGAAGCACCATTGAAATTTATTCCATTCATGACGCTTATTATGTCCATGTAGAATCACCATCACTCAATCAGACATTCGCAAAGCTTCTCATAGACATATAGAATCACCATCAGACCATTGTGAATTCATGAAGCTTCTCATAGTCAGATAGATTCATTGTTACCACATCAAATGTTCATGATGATCCACTTATTTGGGAATCGTATCCTTCATGAAACTCGGTGTTCACCATACTCATTGTTTTATCAAATATGAGAATAGAAAATCATAGAAATTGAGTGCTGATTGACAATAAAGAAAATCTACACTCTGTTTCTAGATACCATCTATGAAATGTCTTGGTTCCATCAATCTCCATTTTTTTATTTTTTGTAAATATGATAGATAAATTAAATAAATTATGATACTTGAAAAAAACTGAAAGTCATGATATAACTCATAAAACATTATTAGTATACATGAGAAAATATTATTTTAGAAAACAAGAAGGAAAGAACGAATGTGGTTTTCATGTTTTGGAATAATGAATTATATCCTAGCTATGATATGAGAAACATAAACTATTTCATCATAACTCTAAATGATCATCGTGTCACAGAAGTATTGAATACTATTTCCTCATAGCACCCAATTCTCACTATGTCACAGAATTATAGCATAATTTTTCCTCATAACACATAATTATCATCGTGTCACATAAGTATTTCATGGTGTTTATAAATATTTCGACAATTAAACATTTATAACGTTGAATTTATCTATCACCCCCTTTCGAAATAAACCCAATGAACCTATATTTTTACTTATAGAGCTCAACAAGAACTCTTCATGGATCATATCTCACCCATAAACCTACATCACTTCCCAAAACATATTAAGACAGCTAACACAAATGGAGAGATGGGAACAAATATATCTTCTTCATGCACTAAGAGGTTGATAAGCATAGAGCTTTTATTGAGGTTTATCAAACACATGTGATAACAATAGATTAGTCAAAATGTCATCCACATGGTCATCAGTTCCAAAATGATCAATTTTAATCACACATTGTTCAATTTTTTCCTTGATGATGTGAAATATGATCTCAATATGTTTTGTATGATAGTGATAAAATGGATTATTCATAATATTTTTTAGGATCTTTTTGTAAGATTGAATTACCATAGACTATTTCACCTCATCAGCAATATCAGTTAATTTTTTCTTCCTCAAAAATAGTTGAGTGTAATCATTTGAAGTAGATATATACTGTGCTTTAGTCCCACTAAGAGAAGTGATTTTCTATTTCATTATCACCAATCAAATACATTTTTTCGATGAAGAAATCACCACCACTTGTGGAATTACGATCCACCATATCTACAGCTCAACCAACATCAGAAAATAACGATAATTTATCATATTTTCCAAATATAATATATAATACAAGATTGAGTGTACTGTAAATATTTCTCATTATGAATTTATCTACTTCCAAATTCTCTTCCTCTGGATTAATTTGAAAGAGATCCACTAAGAATGTTTCAAACACAACATCTGGTAATGTTTTATTCAAGTAAAATATGTGTCCAATGATTCTCTTATACATGATGGGATTCATAAATGTCACATCTCCATGTTTTACAAGTTTTTTTCAAACTTCAATAAAATATAATATTTATCTGGAATCATACATGTTGAATATATTCAAAAGCTCTCTTTTATATTTTCCCTAAGAATGGAGGTCATAATCCTTATTTTGAACCACCTATAGGCCCAAAAAGTACGTGAGTTCACCAGTCAAATGTATTTCAAATTATAATTTTATGTGATTAATAAATTATTCCACTGATACATGCCTTATTCCACATAATATAATATCATACACATACCCAATAACCATAAATTGATATTTATATGAATTATTCAGATAGAGATTATGATATAGATCTCTTATCTTGACTTCAATCTTATTCATATATACATATAGTCAATGGATATCATGCTTGTGATGCCTTCTTTGTACCATAGAGAGCCTTCGTTAATACAAAAATATTTTATTCCTCATTTCCAATAAAAAACCCACTGGTTGTTCGATGTATACTAATTCTTCATGAAATATATTTTGAAGAATGAAATTTTGATATCAATCTGATAAAATTTTTATCCTCTTTGAATTATCATTGAACAAAAAATCTTGATCGACTCTAATATAGATTCTGAATAAAATCATTCTTCAACATTAATTCCTTTAATATTGGAATAGCCTTTACACACTAATCATGATTTCTTTCAGATCACATTTCCATTCCCTTTAAATTTCATAAAGATCAACTTTGTTACAATTACATTGTGATTTTCAGGTCTCTTAACAAGATCCCCTATTCAGTTCATTTCAATGTGAACTTGTTCATCAACTATTTCCTTATCCCAAGATTCATCATTCACTATTTCATCAAACGAGGAAGGTTTTACAACTAATAAGAATTAATAATGTGCCTGATTTATCATTCTCCTTGTCTTCTTAGGTGAGGTAAAATACTCAATAACGTTGGATTGATTAATTTCTACTCTTCTATTTCTCATGCGATGTTTTAAAAATATTTCTTTAGCCATGGTTTCCTCTTCTGATTCTTCTTCTAAATTATCATCCTTTTGTGGGAACTAATTGTTTTGCAAGACCTCTACTATTTCTTAATTTTAATTATTCCATTATACCTGTTCTTATTTATCTTCAATCATATCAGTATATGATATCCTTGATTTATTAATGGTTTTGTCTTAAATGATATTTAAAACACTTCTTTCCAAAAAATTTACAATACAATTATTATAAAATTTGTAGTCTTTAATCTTCATTTTATATCCGATGATTTTACTTCATCTCCGGCATCACCACACTTTCATTAACTGCCTTCATTATTTCCAATAAAATATTTACTTCCAAAAACATGAATATAATTCATATAGAAATTTCTTCTATACCATAACTCATATGGGGTCTTGGATTCTCCCATATAAATCCATGCTCAATTTTTAGTTTACACCACTTCTTTATTATCCTCTTTTATGTAATGATGAGAAATATGACTCTCAATCAGTATAGTTCTAGCCATATTGTTCACCTATGAATTTATGTGTTCAACAAATCCATTTTTTGTGGGGTTGTTATTGAAACCAACTCATGATTTATTCCTTGTTTTCATATTAATTTTAATATTCAGTGGTTTTGTATTCTCATCCATTATTATATCATATAATATCGATTCTATTGAAATTTTCTCTCTCAACTATTCGATAATAAATTTCCATACAATAAGTCACTCACTACATTCTCTGCATAACCATTACACAAGAAATTATAATTAAATAATAAATTAATATAATTTAGTACCCCGATCTATATGTTTTAACCACATTTGATAGACAAAATATGTTCATGTGGACATGATAATGTTGTTTCTATTCCCTTTTGTTCTTTAGATGATATGAACTCCCAACCATCTTTCCTCACATGCATAAATAACTTGTCTGTTCTTAATCATGCATTAGATTTGGAATTTAGAGAGCTCTCTTAGTCATAGATATATATTCCATGACAAGATGATTAATGTGACCCAACCTCTGTTTCCCCAAATTATCTTCTTCTTCAATTGAAAAATATAAAATTTTAACTTTAATTTCATATTGGAATAAATTTACATATGTTTTACATCCTATAATGATATAATTACATTTATTTAATTTTATAGTGAACCCATTATGATTAAATTTCACTATTAGTCCCTAGACATGGAGCTGAATCACACTCAGGTTATTGTGACACAACCCATCTACATAGTGAACTTTATTTTTATTCAGCTCATCATTTTCCAGTTCTATACTTCCACTTCCTTTGGTCTTTAAAGCACCATCATTTCCAAATCTCATTGGTCCATAAAACATTCTCTTAACATTATTAAACATATTTTTTTCCTATCATGTGGGATACAAATCTTCTATTAAGAATCTAGGTGTCACTATTCTTTTTATCTTTGAGGACTATTTCTACAAGTTTTGATATCTCAATTTCCATCTTATTCTTCAATGAGATACATGTTAGAGTGAAGGAAAAAGATGGAATTTACTATATATTTTCTATATGATTGGGTACATCCTATTAATATTCTTTTTCTAGAGGATAATACAAATTTTCATGAGAAATTAAGTTTGGTTGACATGTATTGGCTTTCCATAGAGATCTGTATTTATTGGTCCCACCTTTCCTCTTCCATAAATGAATATATTAAAATCCTTAGTTAGAACAATGAAAATAATATCCTCAAAATTAATTTATTCCATATGATGAATGATATGGTCTCATTCTATTTTTTTAATAACAGGGACTTAACCATTTAGATATCTCCATGACTCTTCAATGTTGAATATTTTAAGGCCTAGAAGGGCACAAAATTGATACATCATAATGGAAAAAAATATTCTTAATTAAATTCATCTAGATGTACCCTTATATTGTAATGTTTTTTTTTCTAGAAATACTTTCTAGACACATAGGTATTACTTTCAAATATATTTTCTATTTGATTTGAATCTTTCTTTGATGTTATATCAATAACATTTGTGATTTTTTCAACATTCTAATAACCTTTATTTTAGATTATCCAATATCATGTCTTTGATGATTCTACAGCAAGTTTAATTACACCTTTACCCATACATGTGGAACTATAATCAATCAAGGAGTTCTATATACTATTTTAGAACCATATTTATCTCTTCCTGATATCTCTTCATATTAGGATCTTATAAACATTAATTTATTGTTTGTTTCCCTTGGGTTGGATTTAGTTTCTGTTTTAACCTTATATTAACAACCTCTTGTTCAAGTCCCTCAACTATCTTATCCGTATCCTCCAGTATGGATGTATGGTTATTGATGGCTTTTTACTACTCTTAAATCCTAATAATAATTTACACAACTTCTTCTAAGATTCAAATATTTGTGAAATATTATTCTACCCCTATTTATAGTCGATAAATTTCTACATCAATATGACCAAATTTCTATAATAACTCTTCTAGAATAGATCTCACCATTATATTTATATTTATTTGAATTTCTAGATTATCCAGAGATCCGTAAAGTTCAACATTGAGATCAAAAACACCAATAAAATGATTATCTTTATACTTTTAACGTTATACCTTTTCAACCGTTTCAAACATTGATGCTTGGGGTTTAGATTTGAACTCTGGTTCTACATCCTCCAAAAATTCATTATAATCTTTTTCTTCTTTATAGAAGAAAATAATTCTCTTTTATTTATTTCTTAACATGAAGTATCCCTTTTAGGGAAACAATTTCTGAGACATTTTTATGATTCCTTCTTCGATTTATTCACCATCAAACATCCTTCATCATCAATAGGAAATGTTCCAAAATATACCACATTGAAATTTGGTTAAATGAAGCTTTCCATCAAATAACTGTTTTTCATATCCTGATTTCCTTTAAAATAGGGAAATAATTTTTTAGTCCTCATTATCTTCAGCAAAACTATATTTGGAAGTCTCTTGTTTTTCCATTGAATTTATTTCTATTTCCTTTATTACTTGATTTCACCATCTTTTGTTTAGACTCTGATTTCAAAATCCACCGACTAATCAGCATATCATCAGGAGAAAGCTTAGAAAATTTATTTTCATTAAGGGGTGACATTTTTTTATTATAAAGAGGTGGAATATGTAGAGACCCGAAGCCTGACATACATGGACATTACATTACTTTTGCGGAGTACTTAGTATATAACAAAAATACACACACAAGGATCGTAATAGTTTAGTGTCTTTGGAAACTCGGAATAAAATATTCTAATCGTGGTGAAAGATCTTCAATATCTCGCATAAAGATCTTCCCTTTTTTTACCTAAAACCATTCTTTATATCCTGGGGAAAAGAAAACATAAAAGGGGGAGATCAAATGCTCAGTAAGCTTAAACAAAAGAAATATCAATCACATCATATTCATAAGAACATCACATTTTGGAAATCTTAACCTGCAAAAGAGATCATAATTTCTTAACATGGGATAAATCATAGTAGTGAAATGTAATCCCAATAATCATAACTAAAAACATGAAACTTTGTGGCATACAAACGTAATCATAGAGAATCATTTCTTATTAGTCAAGATTCATTTCCAAGACTATCATAGTGGACAAAGTCCCTTTCTGAACCGAGTTCACTACTCGTTTCAGTCATGTTTCACTGAACCGGTATAACCTACCATTCCAGCCTTGTCTATCTCATGAGATATAAAATTGTTACCCAATGCATTGGAGGGAGATATAGGTCCCACCCATCTCATAATCATACCATTCTTATGTGTGCCACAAAATCATAAACCATACATCATAACATAACCCATGTATTAAAAATGGGAATCTTAAACATTGTTACATCATAAAACAATTCATATAAGATAAAGGAATTCATAAAAATATAATTCCATCACAACATAATCAAATCAATGTAATAATAGGGATAAAAACAGAACCCTTTATTATCTTAGATGGAAAATAATTTTGATAAAACACTTGAACTCCATTCTTGAGGAAAATATCTTCTCTACTTCAAAATACTTTTCCTTTCTTAACATGTCATAAAATTATAAAATAAAATAATTTGATTAAAAATAAACTTTTAAACGTGTAAAGGAATCTTCTTGTAAATAATGTTTTAAAAATCCATTCATGCCGTATAAGTTAAAAATTACATTCTTCGTACTTTTGTCAGAAAAGTCAAAAAGTAACTCATACAAAAACGACAAAATATTCCTTTCATATCCTTTACTAAAAACTCACCGAAGAGTAACATTGGATTTAAACAACTGTAGGTGGATGGAAATAATATTACATATTGGGGAAACATGGAAGTGGATGATAAAATACACCCTAGTAAATACCAAAGTATAAATAACCTCAGATAAAAATGAGATTGAAAATTTATCGCTTACCTTAGGTCCAATTTGCTTCGTATGTGTCCGAACCTCCTGTATAATGATTTAAATATTGTCATTCACTTATTCCAGAATCATACTCATTATTCTTATATCATATATGGTCATATTCTTATCTTATTATTAGTAATATTTCATTACTACTTGTTATTCGGGTGTTTATTGCTTTTTGTTCTTATGCGTGTTTTGTCGAATAAATTCTTATTCTTCTCTTTAGGTTATAGATATCTAATTTCCAGAATGGTATTAGTGTAATATATATCATATTCATTCATTAAATTCATTTATATAATCATTATGAAATGAAGATCATGTAGAACGAGTCACATCACATCGTGGAGACGGAATTCCGTACGTACGCACGAGTGATGATATTCTTCCTATGATCGTGGAATTGTATTGGAGTGTATGTATACTATTTCAGAATCCATATCAATTTATAATAGTCATATATAGTCATTATTTACACCATTATACCTATCCAAGTAAGGTGGTGGTGGAAAATAGATTACACCACGGCGTAGAGACGGTATTCCGTACGTACGCACGCGCGGTGATTTCATTTTCCATAGGATGGATAGATGGTTAAATAGGGTTATTTCATACATATAATAACATATCAGTATATTAGTGATACCGATGTTATTACTTTATAATGAAACAACTAAGGAAGAATAAGTTGAAGAAGAAAGAAATTGGAAAGGATCGGTAATGAATATTACCTCTTCTTTGAAGTGCTTCCTTGAGACCTCCTTTTAGGGAACTAAAATTGGTCTTTGAAGAAGACCAAGACCTCTAGGATGTCTCTAGGGAAGTGGAGAGGATAATTTGATAGGGGTTGGCCGAGCTTGAAGGCTCAAAGTGGTGTGAGGAAGAGAGGGAGGAGGTGCCCTTTTATAAGGGAGGAGAGGGGCACCTTTGGAATAATGAAAACTATTGTTTTATTATAAAGTCAAATTCGATTTTAAATAGCTCCAAATTGATTTATTTCTAGGATAAGGTGGGGATGGGTCGAAATCCTCTCATCCAATATAATTTAGACAAGTTTAGGTTCCTATTTTAACCACATCATGTAGATTTAACATTAAGTTAAATAATTTTACTTTTACCGTGTCTTCTTGTGTTCTTATACTATAAGGTTAATAAACTTACTATATCATGCCAAACGAACCCCAAGATGTTTATTATTAATATATATAAACTTATATAAGACATTTTTCTGAACTGTAGATTTTTAGGAATAATAGAACAATTAATAATATAATATTTATTTTAAAAACTATTTTATGTCAATTTTGACGCTATTTAGTAATTGATTTTTGTGAAAATCATAACATTATGATAAGTTCGAAAAAAGTTAATTAAATCAATAATAACGTGTCATAGTAACCTAGAAAATTAGTGTAATTCATAAAAAGTCTCAAATTATATTTATTTTGGTATTTATAACATCGATTATGTCAATATTTCATTAATAAGATAATTACTGTATCATCGTTGTATTATAAATAAATTAAATTCTTTAATGTCTAAAAATTACAAATAAAATACCATTATGTAAGAAATTTGTTTATCTTTCTAATGAATATTTCTAGTCGAATATATCTTATGTATAACCCCATATTAAAAATGATTTAGTTATTAAACTTGGATTTTAACTATTTTAACCCTTCTTTAAATAAATTAATAATAAATGTCCTAATCTAATCCAAGTGGGCCTAAATGATCATATTTTATTCCTAAGGTTGTTTTTGGTCGAATTACACTTATATAATAGAATTAGGACATGTGTTAGGGTAATAATAATAACATTTTTACCCTTAATTACCCTATTTACTTTTAACCGTGGTAAAAAAGTAAAAAGTTACTATTCACCAAAAATTATTTTCATCTCATTGAACCAAATTTTAGTCCTTGATATTAACCATGTATCTCGGATATTCGAAATTCCACTCACAGAAGCGGTAAAATTAAGTTTTATGAAAAAATCAGTTTTTTAACTACCACTTAGTGGTTTCACTATTCATCAAAAAATGAAAGTTTCCAGAAAAATACCAAAAATTAGATCTAAGATATATTTGATATTATGAATTCAAAAATGATGTCTATTATATCAAATTAATAATATATAAGTTGCATTAATTAATTTGAAAATTAATTCCCGTCGTCAAAACAAATAGCGTGTTCTTAAGAGATAATAACTATCAAAAGATTGGCACTTGTTTAGGACTGGTTTAAATGTGAAACTACATCCAATGACCAACATTGTATTAAATTGTAAAAATATATTCTAAATATACTTTAAAACCACTCAAATTAATAATTTATTACAATTAATTAATTCGATTAAAAAAGTTGTTTTTAATTATAATTTAGTAATTTTCACTATTCATCAGAATATGAAAGTTATCCGAAAAGTACCAAAATTTCACCTTAGGCTAAATTCGATACTCTGAATCCAAAAATGAAATCCATTTTGAGAGCTAAAATTTCTAAAATTTTAAAAGGTGGTTATTACTATTCATAACGGCTAGTTTTAATAATATTTTAATAGCATATCGTTGTTTAGTGAAACTCGGTATTGCGTACTACACACGTTATCGATGAACGTCATGTTTGCGTGTAATGCACGTCAAGTCAAGGATGTGTGTTGTGAAAGATCCTTTTGGTGTAGCGTACAACACAATACATTAATGAAAAGAATATTTTTCATAAAATCTCGGGGTGTTACATTCTACTCCCCTTAAAATGAATTTCACCCTTGAAATTCGTCGAGGTTATAAATGGTTTGCTACTTGAAAGTTTCTTTAATAGAAACCCACATCATAAAAATGAATACCAAAACTTGGATTTAAAACTAAAGTATGAAATGTAACGATTACCCAAATAAACTAATCACTGGGTTTCCACAAAGGTGAAAATATGGATATGGAAGAGAAATCTAACCATCATGTTCTGATGGAGAGTGGTAGAGAACATGGCTATGGAAATGCCAGAAATCACAAAGCCATAAATTTGTGACGATCTAAGGTACGATCTGATTCATCAGATATAAGAGCACTAGGACAAAATTTTTGGTTTTCAAGATCATTTCCCTAAAGTTGATGAAATTGGAATTAGAAGAAATACTTTCGTTATTTTGGTATAGTCTCACCGTTTGTCGTTCTTTGGACAATTTCCACTTCATCTCTTAAAGAAATGAAGTTGAATTTTTCATTCGTGATGTGTTAGCAGATCATGTGATTGAATGATGGGTCATTCCATCTGTCTCAAACAAAAGGTTAGAAAAGTTATCAAAAAATACATAAGTCCATCTATAGTGAGATTAATCATATATAGTTCATAAAATGGACTTATACTTCATATATCATACTGATTAATATAATAAAACTATTTTCTACTAAACAGGGACATTTTGTAGGCCAGTGGTAGGCGATAAAGGCCAGTCGCACTTCGGTTGTGGGTTTGATTCCCACAGCCTTGTCCGACGTGACGGGCTGCCGCCCATCCTACAGGTTGTCCTTTTTCTAAAACTACATTACTATAACATCACATAAATAATATCAAAAAAATTTCTATCCTTAAACAATACTAACTTATGGTTAACATAATTCATTCCAATTTTTAGGCTTATCTAAAATACTTCGGTCCAAGCTCATAGTATAAAGAAAACGATAACTTGAAATGTCGTCAACCAAGCATGTGAATACCCTGATTTATCCCCCATATATCTTGTTGGTCACATTCCAATCATTTGAATACCTTTATGATGTATTCTCTTGAAAAATGAATACCCATTAAACCTTAGTGAAAACATGAATGCTGTCAAAAGTTAACTCTTTCCACATACCAAAATCCGAAAATTATATATACTCAAAACATGATATAACCTTCTCCTTATATCAGTCAGGAGCTCATTAATACTATCAAACATTTAATTTTCTCCTTATCCCTTCATTATGCACATATCATCTACATTCCAAAAATATCTGAATAACCTTTCATGGATAGTAGTAACATTAATCATACACTTTCAAAAATCAAGGAAAGGCAACAGTGAAACAATCCTTAGATGTCTCTTTATTCCATAGTACCATGAGATTACTTATACAACATTACACATGATAAATACGTAATCATTCTACTACATTATTAAACCATTGACCGAGCTTCAATAATTCTTTCATCTCACATATCATTTGTAGTCTCTTCATCATCAACCACATAAATACTACCCATACGACCATAAAGATTCTCTTCATGAGACTTTCCCTTAGGGCATTGGTTTGCATAATCCCCGTACATTCCACATTTAAAACATTTAACCATTGTTGATGTCGTAGGAATACCATTATCCCCATCCCTGGTGTTAACTGAACCTTTTCCTTTGCACTTACTGGCTTTGTGTCCTTCTTTTCCACACCTAAAGCATCTTCCAGTTCCTTTGAAACAATCTCCTTGATGCCTCATCCCACATGATTTACATAGCGGAAATTGAACTTTCTTTCCTCTATGATCATCATGAAACTCCATCTTTCTCTTATTAGCTGAGTCAGGAAATTTACCAAAATTTACTTTATTAATCATATTATGAGATTTCTGATTCAGCATAATAATGATGTTTGGACTTCCAAATCCCATTTCATTTGGTTGCTCATGAAGAATATCATTCCATTGTCCATCATATCCTCCATTATCGTGAATCATCTTGTTTCCAGCCATTTTCTAAAACCCAAAAAGAATAGTGTGAGAGGAAAAAGTCATAATAAAGGGGGAGTAACTTCAATATCTAACATCTTTGGTTTAATCTAATATCGTTACCATAGTTCTAGGACTGTATCCTATACGTATACTTATCCTTAGGGACATCCCTAGACATTCCTTAGAAATATCTATAGGGATCTCACTAACGTTTTTGCATCCTAGTTTCCGAAGGTTGACTAAACTTTTCCTCCGATACCAACTGTAGAGACCTGAAGCTTGACATACAAGGACATTAAATTACTTTTGCGGAATACTTAGTACATAACAAAAAACACACACACAAGGATCGTAATAGTTTAGTGTCTTCGGAAACTTGGAATAAAATCATCTAATCGTGGTGAAAGATTTTCAACATCTCACATAAAGATATTCCCTTTTTTACCTAAAACCTTTCTTTATATCCTGGGGAAATGAAAACATAAAAGGGTGAGCTCAAATGCTCTGTAACGGTAAACAAAAAAAATATCAATCACATCATATTCATAAGAACATCACATTTTGGAAATCTTAACCTGCAAAAGAGATCATAATTTCATAACATGGGATAAATCATAGTAGTGAAATGTAATCCCAATAATCATAACATAAAACATGAAACTTTGTGGCATACACACATAATCATAGAGAATCATTTCTTATTAGTCAAGACTCATTGCAAAGAGTATCTCAGTGGACAAATTCCTTTTCTGAACCGAGTTCACTCCTCATTTCAGTCTTGTTTCACTGAACCGGTATAACCTACCGTTCCAGCCATGTCTATCTCATGATATATAAAATCTTTACCCAATGCATTGGAGGGAGATATAGGTCCCACCCATCTCATAATCATTCCATTGTTATGTGTGCCACAAAATCATAAACCATACATCATAACATAACCCATGTATTAAAAATGGGAATCTTAAACATTGTGACATCATAAAACAATTCATATAAGATAAAGGAATTCATAAAAATATAATTCCATCACAACATAATCAAATCAATGTAATAATAGGAATAAAAACAGAACCCTTTATTATCTTAGATGGAAAATAATTTTGATAAAACACTTGAACTCCATTCTTGAGGAAAGTATCTTTTCTACTTTAAAAACACTTTTCCTTTCTTAACATGCCGTACAATTATAAAATAAAAGAAGTTAATTAAAAATAAACTTGTAAACTTGTAAAGGAAGCTTCTTGGAAATAATTTTTTAAAAATCCATTCATGTCGTATAATTTAAAAAAACTATTCTTCGTACTTTTTTAGGAAAAGTCAAAAAGTTCCTCATACGACGAAACGACAAAAGATTCCTTTTCATATCCTTTACTAAAAACTCACCAAAGGGTAAAATTGGATTTAAACAATTTTAGGTGGATGAAAATAATATTACATATTGGGTAAATATGGATGTGGATGATAAAATACACCCCAGTAAATACCAAAGTATAAACAACCTCGGATAAAAATGAGATTGAAAATTTATCCCTTACCTTAGGTCCGATTTGCTTCGTATGTGTCCGAACCTCTTGTATAATGATTTAAATAATGTCATTGACTTATTCCAGAATCATAATCATTGTTATGATACCATATATGGTCATATTCTTAACATATTATTAGTAATATTTCATTACTACTTGTTATTCGGGTGTTTATTACTTTTTGTTCTTATGCGTGTTTTGTCGAAAAAATTCTTATTCTTCTCTTTATGTTATAGATACCTCATTTACAGAATGGTCTTAGTGTAATATATATCATATTCATTCATTCAATTCATTTATATAATCATTATGAAATGAAGATCATGTAGAACGAGTCGCATCACATCGTGGAGACGTTATTCCGTACGTACGCACGAGTGATGATATCGTTCCTATGATCGTGGAATTGTATTGGAGTGTATGTATACTATTTTTGAATCAATAACACTTTATAATAGTCATATATAGTCATTATTTACACCATTATACCCATCCAAGTAAGGTGGTGGTGGAAAATAGATTACACCACGGCGTGGAGACTGTATTCCGTACGTACGCACGTGCGGTGATTTCATTTTCTGTAGGATGGATAGATGGTTAAATAGGGTTGTTTCATACTTATAATAACATATAATTATATGAGTGATACTGATGTTATTACTTCATAATTATACAACTAAGGAAGAAGAAGTTGAAGAAGAAAGAAATTGGAAAAAAATCGGTAATGGATATTACCTCTTCTTTGAAGTGCTTCCTTGAGACCTCATTTTAGGGCACTAAAATTGGTCTTTGAAGAAGACTAGGACCTCTAGGATGTCTCTAGGGAAGTGTAGAAGAGAAAGGGGCAGGGGTTGGCCGAGCCTGAAGGCTCAATGTGGTGTGAGGAAGAGAGGGAGGAAGTTCCCTTTTATAAGGGAGGAGAGGGGCACCTTTGGAATAATGAAAACTATTATTTTATTATAAAGTCAAATTCGGTTTTAAATAGCTTTAAATTAATTTATTTCGAGGAAAAGGTGGGTATGGGTCTAAATACTCTCATCCAATAGAATTTAGACAAGTTTAGGTTCCTATTTTAACTTCATCAAGTAGATTTAATATTAAGTTAAATAATTTTATTTTTACCGTGTCTTCTTGTGTTCTTATACTATAAGGTTAATAAACTTACTATATCAAGACAAACGAACCCCAAGTTGTTTATTATTAATATATATAACCTTATCTAAGTCATTTGGCCGAACCTTAGATTTTTAGGAATAAAATAACAATTAATAATATAATATTTGTTTTAAAAACTATTTTATGTCAATTTTGACACTATTTAGTAATTGATTATTGTGAAACTCATAACAGAATGATAAGTTCAAAAAAAGTTAATTAAATCAATAATAACATGTCATATTAACCTTTAAAATTAGTGAAATTCTTAAAAAGTCTCAAATTATATTTATTTTGGTATTTATAACATCAATTATGTCAATATTTCATTAATAAGATAATTTCTGTATCATTGTTGTGTTATAAATAAATTAAATTATTTAATGTCTAAAAATTACAAATAAAATACCATTATTTAGGAAATCTTTTTATCTTTCTAATGAATATTTATAGTCGAGTTTATCTTATGTATAACCCCGTATTAAAAATGATTTAGTTATTAAATTTGGATTTTAACTATTTTAACCCTTCTTTATATAAATTAATAATAAATGTCCTAATCTAATCCAAGTGGGCCTAAATGATCATATTTTATTCCTAAGGTTGTTTTTGGTCAAATTACACTTATAAAATAGAATTAGGACATGTGTTAGGGTAATAATAATATCATTTTTACCCTTAATTACTCTATTTACTTTTAACCGTGGTAAAAAAAGTAAAAAGTTACTATTCACCAAAAAATTATTTTCATCTCATTGAACCACATTTTAGGCCTTGATATTTACCATGTCTCTCGGATTTTCGAAATTCCACTCACAGAAGCGGTAAAATTATGTTTTATGAAAAAATCAGTTTTTTTAACTACCACTTAGTGGTTTCACTATTCATCAAAAAATGAAAGTTTCAAGAAAAATGTCAAAAATTAGATCTAAGCTATATTTGATATTATGAATTCAAAAATGATGTCTATTTTATCAACTTAAAAACATATGAGTTGTATTAATTAATTTAAAAATTAATTCCCGTCGTCAAAACAAATAGCGTGTTCTTAATAGATAATAACTATCAAAAGATTGACACTTGTTTATGACGGGTTTAAATGTGAAATTACATCTAATGAACAACATTGTATTAAATTGTAAAAATATATTCTAAATATACTTTAAAACCACTCAAATTAATAATTTATCACTTTTAATTAATTCGATTAAAAAATTTGTTTTTAATTATAATTTAGTAATTTTCACTATTCATCAGAATATGAAAGTTATCCAAAAAGTACCAAAATTTCACCTTAGGCTAAATTCGATACTCCGAATCCAAAAATGAAGTCCATTTTGAGAGCTAAAATTTCTAAAATTTTAAAATGTGGTTATTACTATTCATAACGGCTAGTTTTAATAATATTTTAATAGCATATCGTTGTTTAGTGGAACTTGGTATTGCATACTACACACACTATAGAGGAAGGTCGCGTTTGGGTGTAATGCAAGGCAAGTAAAGGATGCGTGTTTTGAAAGCTCCTTTTGGTGTAGCGTACAACACAAGACATTAATGAAAAGAATATTTTTCATAAAATCTCGGGGTGTTACAGAATAATTCTCAATATTTTATATAAAATATCAATATATTAAATTTCTTGACAAATTTCTTGTATTGATCTAACAAAATCAGTAATTTGATTAAAAAGAATTCAAAATTTTCATCAAGAAGTATTTTCTGATCATCAGACCTTTTGTACAAAACATTGAGTTTGGAATCCTTCTCATTTTTATCATCTTCATATATATTTTATATTTTTTTCCATATAGACATGGGTGATGTGAAACTCGTCACCATATAATAGATTTGATCCAATGGAGTTGTAGTAGTGGAATTTTGTGATTAGCAAATACATAAAGAACTTTCGTATTTGTTTCAGTCATAGAAACACCAGTTGTATTAGTGTCCTGAATCACCTATTTATTCAAAATAATAACTTACATCCAAGTAATATCATATGATATCTTATTATATTACTCCAAATATTGATGTTTATTCCAGTAAAGAGGGGTAAACCCTTAATATTCACTAAATTATCCATGAAAAAATAGTGTACATATTTATCTATAATAACATGTACCCTCTGATACCAGTTGTAGCACCCCAAAATAAGCTATGAGGGGAGGGGTGAATAAGGGTCTGATCTTTTTATGTTAAAGCGACGAATCTTGTTTGAACATTTGTGGAGACTTGTTAAACACAATTGATGAAATTGTGAAGTAATTAAACATTCACATGTAGAGAGACAACACATCAGTTTTAATTCGTTCTCCATGAAGGGATAGTCTAATGATAATATGGAGATAGTGCATTTGTTATAACAAAATATACTAATATTAACTAGTTATTTTGGAACACATATGTTCATACACAGTCACTCAGTGCTAGGCACACTGTCTTTACATTGTTTTATGGACAACACAATACCTCCATAATAACACTTCCATCGACTCCCCATGGACCACTGCATTTGGAAAATTATTACTAAGTTTAATGAATTTAAGGTCCCTTAATTGATTTGAAATTGCACATGAGCCTTATCCCGGTTGGTTAGGACTCCGTAAGTGTATCCAAGCGACCCGGGATGCAATCCAGGAAGAGGCTTAATTTGGGTTAATATAGCAGTATTGTAGCAGTACTATAGAGAGAACTGTAGCAAGCACTGTTTTCACTGTAGTAGCCCGGAATATGCCTCCGTTTGGGCCTTCGGGCCACAGATTTGGTCCCTGAGTTCTTTATGGCCCTCGGGCCACCCAGTCCTTCGGGTTAGTAAGGCCTTTGGGCCACCTCAATTCCTTTAGGCCACCTTAAAGTGTAGATGAAAACCAGACAACTTAAATGTAATAAATTCTACAAGGAGGATGATCAAGGAGCTTTCACCGCATGCAGAAGCTAAACAGATTACAAGAATGAGAGGGTATGTCTCCTGCCATCCGGACAAGCATGTGCATGCACAAGAATTCATAGACTAATAGCCATGTGGAGGTGTAGAGCTGATTTCATAATGAAGACGCTGGGGAGGAGTAGTTCCATTTAGTTAGTCTCGTTGGTATGTAATGTTTGAAGCCTACGGGCATTGAATTCCTCTAAGGCCTATGAGCCCTGTAATACATACACCTACATGCCTTGCAAGGGTTCCACCTCACCCCTTTAAAGGTTTATTATCAAAAATCAATAAAAAATGAAGTCATTTAGTCCATTGGTGGCAATTAAGTATTTTTCCTTGACATTCTTGAATATCAACTTGCACCGATGTCCAGAGTTGATGCCCTTGAAAGAATTATTCACTTAAGTGATATGATCAACACTAATTTTCATAAATATCCTAGAAATCATGAAACCCTCTTCATGTTTTATATAAAAAACATAATCTGAGATCCTACATAATTTCATGAATATCCCAATCTTTATGAAGTAAAAAATATTCCTAAAGCTCCCATCCTTCACAGAACAAACCATGCCTTTCGGAAACATCCTTTTCTGATATGCCTCTGTATCAATAAGTTCATATCCATTCCTTTCATGATTTTTAATCTTGAAAATTATTCCTAATTTTTAATTATTTCTTAATTATTTAGAACTTAATTAAATGAGATCAAATCATCATTTTATTCAATTATATTCATGTGAAATAAAGTGGGGGTAGCCAACTATATATAGGTAGCTCCATTCACGATGATCCCATGCCTACAGTGTCCCTTTAAAAAACCTCTAGAAATATTTTTGTAATGATCCTCTATTCTCAAAGAAACAGTAAAATTTACCCCACTATTGAAGTTTCTCATATTAACAGAGAATCACCGTCATGTAATTACACATTCAAGAAGCTTATCGTAGCTGTGTAGAATCACTATCATGCTATCACACATTCATAAAGATTATCATAGTCCTGTAGAATCACCATCATGACATCATAAATTTTCAATTATCCACAACTTCATGATGTTCAGCATTCAAGAATGTCAGTATTTGTGAAACTCATGCCATTACCTTATTTGATAAGTGAAAATACCAAAAAACCACCCTTTTTATAGCTTGGTCCTTCCTTTTTATTTTGAGACACAAAATTTGGAAAAAACTAAGAAAAGGTTCCACCTTCGACACTGTAACCATATTGTACTATAGTATAACTTTCCTTGAATTCCCCCCATAAAACTAGAATGGATTGACAAGAAACATAATATAATATCTATTTCTAGTTGGCACCTCTGATAGGACTCGGTTCTAATAAAAACTAATTAGAGCTCAGTTAAATGTGTAGGAGAAACCCAATTGTTACTCCCTCTTTCATTCCTCTAAATAAAAAGAAAATTACCAAATGAATTGGAGAACTATATAGGCATATCCATAACATAAGATATATTAGGCTCACTCAATGCTAATTGGGAACACTCATCATATAAGATATATCGGGCTCACCCCATGGTATCTTATCACAAAAATGATCATAAATAATTTCTAGGTACCAGTCATGAATAAATTTTTTAAAATATTTCACTTTTTGATATAAACATAATTATGTTTCTTTCATTTCATGATTCACCAATAAAAAAGAAATGGTATCCATGTCAATCACATAATCTATCTGGAGAATGAATAAGTATGGTGTCAATACCACGTATCCCTAGTGTAGTTTAAGTGACAACAATGTTTTTAGATGTAGAATATAAGGACCCGACATTATTATATACATAATATTGAATTTAGTCAATAAATAACATCCTTTTACATTGAATATCTTTTCATGTTTATATCTTTAGCTAATTAGGACTATACATTCATGACATTACACATTATTACAGGGTGGATACCATAAGGAGAGTTTCTATTTTTTTCGAAATATAAAAATTTAAAATTTAAAACAATAATCCTTGATAATTATTAAACATTTGACATGGATTCCATCCTTGTATTACACATACATTAACCTATGAAAAAACATTTAAAAACATGTGATGAGCAAAAAATCTCATTAAGGAATGGAAAAGAATGAAAGATCACAGAAGTCCATGAATACTCGTAAGGAATGAAAGCATTTTCAAAAGACATTCTTATCACCCATATATACTTACTTTATGTAACATGAGATTTAAACAAGATAAAAAAAACATGAGAACATAAATATAATCATAAAGGTATCTTGGGGCATTAAATACATAATCTTGTAACCATTCTTGGCTACCTTATAATTTGTAATCCTCATAGCTACCTTACTTTGTGTAACCATCGCAGGTACACATGGAGTAACCATTTGGTCGACCACAAACATAATCATACCCAATGCATTGGAGGGATATATAGGTCCCAACCTTCATCATAAATAATTACCAATAAACAGAACATAATCATAAATCATGAATAATTCCATAAAATCATTGCTTTGGAAATTCGTAAAACTGAATTTAAAAATATGATTTTTAAAAAAATACCCTTATAAATATCATAAAATTGAAGAGAGATATAATAGAGTTGATGGGGTTTGTATATATAATGTAAATATATATAATAAAACATAATATAAATATAACCCATCACACAAACAATTTAAATAGCACATAAATAATGAAGTAGACAGTTAACCTAAAGAATGGAAATCAGGTTAAGAATTCCCCTACCGCGGGTTTGTCTTACTTCCAACTTGTTTAAAATTCATGTATAATGGTTAAAAGAGTGTTATTATTGGTTTAAAGAAACATGTTCATGTTTATAGCAACTTATATTATCATTTCAAAACATCAATTTACCATTTAATTGTTAGTATTTTGTTCCTTGCACAGTTTTTGGGTGAGTTCTTAAAATGATTTCAAGGATTGGTTCATGGTGGATGTTATTGTTGATTGGAAGTGAAATTCCATAATTTGATTGGAAAGTTATTTACATATTCCCAGTACAATAATTTATACCATTTATAATTTTGATGTTTAATATGAGGATGATTCATAAGATAAATGTTAATGATGTTCATTTAGATCATTTTAGTGGTTCTATGATAATAACGACCTCATTTGGTTTTATAAATTAAAACCATGTGTATAAAGGAATTACAGAACCATTTATGAGTCATAAAACATATATTATAACCTGTTTCAACCATATAAATGGTTTCATGGCTATAATTTAAAGAATTAATGAAAATTAAAATTACATCATCCAAGATGTCGGCAGTTTGACACATCATGGATAATGTTTTTATTCCATGAATAAGTGGGAGAGGAGAAAAATAATGATGTGGAATCTTCCATAAACATGATACCATACAGAACATACAAGATTTGTTGAGATTTCATGCCTCTTAGGTAAGTATATATGAAGAAAGAATAATTAAGGAACTCAAAATAAAAGAATAAGTGAGAAATCTCTTACAAAAAATTCGCCAGCCCAACAGCTATGCGACAGGATTTTAGAAAAAATTAAGAAGAATGGGAAAAAAGGTCACAAAAAATTCTCCAGCCCAACCTCTATGCGACATGATTTTAGAAAACATTAAGAAGAATGGGAAAAAATTCCACCCATACAGAAGAAAATAATAATACAGAATAGATCAATAATAGTATGTAAATAAGAACATGGTATAGAATCTTTAAAGTTATACCACATAAAAGACAACATGAATGGAAATAGAAAGAAATTGATAATTTTCTTACCATGTAGAGTAACCCATAGAACATGAAGTATGGGACCTTTGGGCCTGTGGAAACCTTGTAAGGACTACTATGATGGTATGAATGCTAGATATTCTTTGAGGAGGAATTGGGAATGAAGTTAATGATGAAATGGGTTGGTATTTATAGAAAAGGTAAGGGAATATTTTAATAATTTCCAAGGGACACCTCATGGGTGGTATTTGCAAAACCATGGGTTTGCCCATGGTTTTTGACCATGGTATAATCCACATGGGACACCATGAATCTTATTTGAATATAAAAAAGTCTACCAGATTGATTACATCATTATTATATCACTAATGATGTCATTTACACAACAAAACTAAAAAACTGTATTTTTTACTATTCACCAAAAAATCTATTTTTTTAGAAAAATTTCCAAAATTCACCCTAACCATTTACCATTATGTAGAATTGAAAATTGAATTCCATTTTCTGAAAATAATTTTTTAAATATTATTAATTTAATTTTTTAGTAATAACATACTTAATTTAAAAATTAACAATTCTAATTCTTTAACAACTTCTATATCACAATGAAAAATTAACCAATATGTTATTATCTTAAATCATTAAGAAAATAAAATAATAATAAAATTTACAACTCATTAGGGTCATATTACTATAAATATTACAATTCATAATGGTATGTAATTATTCACCAAAAAAACAAAATGATTTCAATAGACTCTAAATAACACACTAAATATAATTATAGATGACCATTTTTCAAAACTCAAACCCTAAAAGAAATAAAATTATGTTTAAAGTCTATTTATAAATATCTACTTTAAAAAAATATTCCATGAATTTATATTTATTTTTAGAAAAACATGGGGAGTTACATAGATTAACAAGTATATAATTAAAAGTTCATTAAAAATATTTATTAGTAAACTAGCCTCTTAATTTTAAAATTCACTTATTAGAATAAAAAAATATTATTTAGTCTGAAATGAATATTTATTAAAAATATCATTTGAAAATTAAAAATAAATTTTCCAAAATAAATTACTTTAATGGTGGTGGGAAAATATTTTCATGTTATAAATGTTAAAAAAAATCTTTTCTATAATTTTGTACAGAAATTCAAAAGTGACATATTGGAAAATTTTTAAGAGGTTTCCTTTGAATTTTTTTTTAAAAATATAGTCAAAAACCATGTTTAATATATTTAAAAACTAAATTCTTTTTAGAAAGTCATTTCTTAAAACATTTTATAAAATATGGATGTCATAGAGAAATATAACTGATCAAAAAGAAATTAAATAATCAATATCAAATAAAATGTCTTTATTGATGTTTAATTAATTAATAAGGGATGAAATTAAAATAAACATCTTAACCACATTTATAATCAATGGATAAAAATGATACGAGGTTCATGAAATTATGATCATATTATTTACTCCAAAGAAACCTGGACCTTAAAATGTTCCAAAAGAAAAGAGATTATAAAATAGAGAATTTTACACTTTTTAACTCTTTAATCACAATCCCATGAGATAATAACATCAAATTACACTAAAAATATGATGAAAATAATGAAATTCATCATATAACAAGTCAAAAGGGTAGTATATACACCTCAATATAGAAGATAGGTGTATATCATAAACATATGTCCCAACAAATGTAATTTGGGATGATTAACCCTTATAAAGATCAAATCATGGAATTGAGAGTTAATTAATGGATATATTATTTGAAACAAATGTATATACACACAAAACATGTTTAAATATAGAATAAAACAATTTATAGATCAATTGACACATAATGTTATCATAAAAAAGTAACCAAAAAAGGGTTATAACCCAAAGAATGAAAATTGAGTTAAGATTAATTTACACATGGGTAATATTCAAGTAAAATCTCCTTGTATTAATTAATTCAAATTAAATAATAAAATACCACGAAATATTAATGATTGATGGTGTTACATATAAAAGGGGAAACATACACACCATATATAATAAATTTGGTGCATTAAATTACAATATTAAATAATTAATTTTAAATAGTACGTACTTTATTTAATTAATTATACCAATATATATATCATCCTTGTGATGTGGTGATGAAAAAAGAACCACATCGCTTTATAGTGTTTCTAGTCTACACATACACACGAAAAACATTTTCATTTTTCAGTGAGTGGAAAGGTAAAAATGAAAATTATATATAATGTTTTCTTAATTATAAATGTCTAATGAATATCATAATTTTTTCATATATATCACATATATTCATTAATATTATCTTTTTTCCCTTCTATGAATGTCTTAATAAAAAATGGATCACAGTGCCTTGCGTGGCGGTAGTCCATCATACACATGAGAGACATTATCGTATCCCCTAAGAAAGGAAATGTAAGAAGTTATATGTTATATAATAATTCCAGGAGTATTATTATGATTAAAATATCATATATGTACTATAAATCTTACAATATAACATTTTTTAAAAGAAAAATATGAAAAATGAATTGCATCTGTTCGCAAGGCGGTATTCCTTCACACACATGAATAATTGTTTTATTTCTAATTTTATGGAATTAAAGATGGATTTGGTTTATTAAATGAAAATAATAACATATCAGTATATGGGATATACTTGCAATATTATATAATCACAATTGAAGAATATTTTAAGGAGGTGGAAAAGAAATAAGATAAACATTCTCTGTTAAGCTTGAAACCTCTTATTCGAACAACCTTCTTCGGTTATTACTAAAAGCCTTTTTGGGAATTCTTTATGATAAAACCAAGGATTATATGATGTGAGAAGGGAATTATGGAAGGAATTTGGGTCGGTAATGGATAATCCAAAGGGGGTTTAAGGGTGTGAACATGATATGAATAGTGGTGTCCTTTTATAAGTGTGGTGAGTGACACTTGTAATTGTAGAAATGAAAATGTGATACCCACATTTTTCAAATGAACAATGTCCACGAAATGGATTATTTTCGTATCTTAGACATGATATGGTAAATATAAGGATATAAAATTAATTTTATATACTAGTTTATGACATTTTAAGACATTTATATTTAGTTTAACCCCCAGTAAATCCATTTTTTACTTTAACTGTGAAAAAAGATTTTTACTCTTTTTACCATTCATTATGAACATAAATTTATTCTAATTTTTAATATAATATGAACTATATTAATTCAAAATATGGAATCCATTTTACAAAATTAAATTGATATATTTGGTAGAATATAATTTAAAAATAACCCAGTATACATGATGAAAAAAAGTTTTTCAAGATATGTATTTTATCAAAAAAATATGGATTTATATTAAATCCAAAAATAATAATAACAATTAAATGAATTTAAATTAATATTTATTGAAATATAATATATGTATTTTATTTAAAATTTTCATTATTAGGAGTTTTTGAAATTAACTAAAATAGTGAAACATTATTCACTTTAGAATAATTTTAAGAAAAAAAACTATTTTTTAAAACAAAAAATAAACTTATACTAAAAACAATATAAATTTGATTAAAAAGAAATTAATTTTATGAAATATATAATTAACAATTATATTAATTAAAATCATATTATAAATGAAATTTGACAGTTATATTACTTAATTTATTGAAAATAAAATATATTTTTAAAGGAATCGGTATTTTCTCTATTCACTAAAAATCAATATTTTTCAAAAAAACCACAATTTCACCATAAGATAATTAAGAAATGTTGAATTAAAAGAACAATAAAGTTTTTAGAATATATTTTTTAAAAGTGTTAAAAATTAAATTTAATGTTTGTGCAAAGCATGATGAAACCACCTTTTCAAAAAATACAATTTTCTTTTATGGAATATTCTTCATCTTTATAATGATTCTTATTTTCATTTATAATAAATAGAATAAAATTTAATTTATATAATACATTTCTAAAACATTTAATTTTTATAATTTAGTTATTTATATTAATGTACACAAATTTTATGCATAAGTTATAGTTGTACATTATATTATAGTTCATTTATAATTGGTATCCAAAAGATCTAGGACTGAATCCGAGTGGGGGAAAAATTATGTGTTTCTATAGCGACACTATATTAGGGAACTATATTAGTATTTTAATATTGGAAGACTACAGGAAATATGACACTGTATTGGTGGAGGCACTATAGCAGTTACTGTAGCAGTGTCGATAGTGTAGCATCACAAGTATTCTAGAAGTACTATTCACTGAAGGGACCTTTGGGTCAAAATGGGCTTCAATTATTTGTATTTAGGACACAATTCCTTTGGAAATTAGGCTATGTAATGGGTCTCCCTCTACCAAGAAAAAAGTGGTACTTTCCTTAATAATAAAAATGAGTCTTCTACCCCATCATTATTTATAAAAAAAGCCATTTATGCTCAGTGTTTATTTAGTAATACACTATCAAACATGAATTCATTTTTTTAAAAATCTCAGGGTGTCACATTCTCACCCATTTAAAAAATTATACTCTCTCAAATTTAACTTTATCTCTATAATCAAAGGTTTTAACCTTTGAAAATACCTTTCTTGAAATCCCACTAATACTTTTTAACTTATGGTCAAACTAAATATTATATACCTATGACAGTATCCAAAAATATAAATATAACATCACATGAAAAAACATTAATCTCCAATGTTTTCGAAATAGTTTTTTGATAACAACTATATTATCCTTGAACCAGCTCTCCCATATCTGGTGCTGAAAACATTATCTTTACATTTATAGTTTTGATACCAATAAAGGTAACCCAATTTTATCCAACTAAGAAATACAACATCAAATGGAAATATTGGTTCACTTACTTACCCTTGTAACTTATAGGTTTAGTGTTTTAGAGAATTAGGGAAAAATTATACATAAATAATATATATGAATTAAATGGTGTAATTTTACCACTATATCCATCTTTTCATATTCCATATTAAGTCTCAAATTTCTCCCACAAAATTCATCAAATTAAAAATCTTTATAGACCCAAATAATTTAATCATTATTCTTCAGAAACTGGGTAAATATATAAACATAATAAGGGTGATATAAAACTCTTAGTAAGGGTACTCATAACCCTTAAAAATTTAATGTCAGCAATGAGAATAAGAAAATAATATGGGTATGATGACATAATCAAAGTACATGGGCATAACATAAGAATATTCATACCCATAGATATTCATATCATCAATAAAGAAACAAGGAATAATGTATTAACAAAGGAAAGAGTCATCAGAATCAATAATCGTGAGAAATTTGATATCCATCTTGATCATAAGAAAAATTTAAAACCGATAGGAAGAATAAAGAAAAAATGTTTTAATCTTGGAACAACATCTTTATAACCCATTTTAAATCTTCAATTAAAAAACTACAGCACAACTAAATCCATTAGAGAAAACCAATATTAACTCTCTCATTCTCACATCAACATACAAGGAACATTCCCCAATGCATTGGAGTTATATCTATGATCACCCATCGTATAATCTATATCGAACTCAGCAAATGCTATCTGGGAACACCCACGATCATTAATAATATCCATGTAACATTAATGAATAACAAATTAAGAATATTTTACATTTCCACATAAAAATAATCATTATTATTTCATTTCATGATTTACCCATGAAAAAAATTGTATCCATGTCAATAACATAATCCAAACAGAGAAGGAATAAGGATGGAACCAATACCACATATCCATAATGGAGTGTAAGTAATATCAAGGGTCTCAGATGTTAATGAATGAAAATACCATTAAAAGGTAAATATAACAATTCTTGAGGAAAATAACAATAACACCCCAATATTTTTTGGTATGTATCTTCTTAAATAAATCAATTTATTTTATTGTTTACGCTGCACAAATGGACCATGATATACTATTAAATATTAACATGACAGTTAGAATTGAAATGTAACCCTTAGGAATAGTAATGTGGCCATTATAATAATAACATCACCAATTAAATTATAACTAAAATTTAGGTTTCACCTAAATTAAAATAGGATATATTTATATCATATAATAAGAAAATGAATGTTTTTAAAATGATAAATTAATTTTTGGAATTTTAATAAAACTTAAATATAAATTGACAATTTTGTATCTAATAAAATGTTTTAAAATAAAATATATTTTCACTACATAGATTCATAAATTAATATTTTGTTTTCTTATAAATATAATATAATTTTTTGAGACCTTAAATAATTTTCAAACGTGTCATAAAATTAGTTATAATTTTAAAATAGGCATTTTATGAATAAATGATGATTTTAATTAAAAATTAAATTTATAATATAAATAAAATTATTTTCATAAAATGGAGTCCATTTATGAATTCTATATGATTAAAAATGGTTAGGGTTAATTTTTTTTTCTAAAATAGTTGAATTTTTGGTGAATAACGAAATACAGAAATTTATGGTATTAAACATTTCAGCCAAATACATGAATTTTTGAGTCATGGTTGATTCATTAATGATGTAAGTGGCCACAATTGCGATCTCACATTCAATTGTTTTTTATTTTAGTCCTAGTAATCAAAACTATTAATATTTTTGAGCCATCATAATAAAATAATGAAAAAATAATAAAAAACAATCCCCTTCTCCAACTATAAATTACAACCCTCACCACCTCTTCTCCTCACACCTTATAAGTTTTGGATATTTCTAATATTTCTTTAAATTCCTCTCCAAAACTGCATCCCCATGTTATGGTCTTGGTGGTCTAACACAAATATCATTTCTAAGTCCCTAAAAGAGGTTCTCAAGGAGGCGACACTCAAGAGGTAGAACCTTCCCCCCCTCTCTTTAAATTTATGATCTTTTCTTATCCATCCCAAACCTACCCTATTAAAAATAAAATTATAATTCCAGTACCATATGTATATATATATTATTTTATTTTATTATTTTATTGGTATATCCACCATTAATTATCTTCTCTCCCCCTTTAGTTCTAAAAATGAAAACATCGCTCGGGAGGTGTCGATTCACCGCCTTCATGGATGATGATTGTTTTTAATAAAACCATCAAGGATGGTCATAAAACTATTATAATGGTTAAAAAATATTGTAAAATTTATATTACAACTTATTTGGTGTTTTATTACTATTATATACAAATAATATTAATTAATAAAAAAACTAGTTCGTGATGATTAAAAATTTCCAAAATAATCAAAATGGTTATAATTAACATTTTATCTAATAAATAATCCACATATATGATAAAAATAATTTATAAGGCCATTTAATATTATTTATTATCATTAATAAAATATAATTTCAATTATGGATATCTATTCCCATTTTTCATGATCATTCTTACATGTATACGAGTGAACCAATCATGAAACCCAAGGAAATGAACACTCCCAGATGAAGAATTTAAATCTTCTTACTCATCAAAATTTCCATAAATAAACTTAATAAAATTATACTTAATAAAATAAATGTTTAATAGGTTATAAATTAAATAATTAACCAATCTAATTTTATTATCAATGACATTAAGGGTAATTTAATAACACTCTCTAACATATGGTAGAAGATTATTTCTGAACATCCTTTTTTCCATAATGTTATGTTTTCACTATCTTTATCCTAATGTAATAATTAACTCTTTTTTATGTAATCCTCCTAAATTTTGTGTGTATGATCCAAAAATTTGTACCTATATCAATTCTTCTATCTTTTATGGGGAAATACAACTATTTATAATTGTTACCTTCTCAATTTCTTATTATAAGAAATACAAATTTAGGGGAACTTCCCAATTTATTACGCATTTTCAAGTACACCACATAATCCATTATAATCTGAAAATAATTTTATATAATAACTATTTTTATCCTAGAAAGAAAATATTGTTTAATTTTTCTTTTTAGCAAACAATTATTCTTTATCTTTTTAAATGATTCTTTCAAATTTTCCGGTAACCAACACTAATGTGGTTTATTTCTAATGTTTATTAAAAAAAATTTTTTTACTTAATTTGAACTTATTTTATCATGATATATTCTTAATTTATCTTATGAATTTCCATGTATGATTTAAACACATAATTTTATGGACAACATTATGATATTCTATTTTTTTATTCATTATTCACCACTTATTCCTTGTGTGTGATGTATGTATAGTTTCAATTTTTTATGATCATAGTTAATTGAAGATTTTATTAAATATTCATATTTATTGTATAATAGATATGATTATTTTTTTATCCTTATACCATTTTTACATACATTGTTTTCGGTGAATCTTGTTTTAACTGTGGAAATATTGATTAATATGTAATTTTTACTCAATATGGATATTTTTATAAGTCATACTTTGTGGGAATTAGATATACGTGTAAGTAATTATTTTTACATTTAGTGATGGGTGGGGTATAATTATATATAGCCCCTTAATGCATCAAAAGGTCTCATATGACAAAACAGTTTGATACAAACCCTTCATGTTTATTTCCTAGTAGAATTAGAAAGGTTTCTACACTCATACATAAACCATCATATCTTGAAGATAGTGATTCATGTTCTAGATACATGTCATCCAATAATTATGTATTTTGTTCATTCAGTATTTAGTTTTTAATTTCCATGATATTTTCTCTATGAAAAAAATATATGGATGCATTTTAATTATGAGTGTATTGATGGCATGTGTTTTTCAGTTATTTACCTTTCTATAATTAATATTCCTTATTTACATTTCTTTAGTTATTATTGATTCATGTAACCCTTACTGAGAATTTGAGATCAACCATTTATTTTGTTTCCTACCCTTCATTTTTGGGATAAAATATTTAAATATGTTTCAAGGAAGCACATTATTTTTTTATGTTCTATGTTTAATTAACAATTTTATATGGAACAATATATGTATCATGTTCTTAAAGGCTATTAAACTGATTAATCCTTGACGATATTATCTCTTGTATGAATTCCATTATAATAAAATAACGACTGACTCTGGGTACTAGGGTTAGGGTTTTAATAGTTAGTATCAAATTAGGTTTAGTAGAATCCTTGGGAATTAAATGTTGACTAAACATGAGAATTATAATAATTACAAATAATTAATTTTTGTGTCAATAATAATAATTATTATGAGCTAACATAGCGTGTTATATTATTTGTTGATGGCGCCTAATGGAAGAAAGGAAATCAATACTTTTGGATAGTGAAGGCATTTCCCCACTAAAAAAGTTAACAATATTAATGTTGGAGTTGACTAGATCAATGCCATATGAATAATTATTACTCAGGTTATGATGAATAACTATACTAAACCTATGTTGTATAATGTTTTTATGAATAACCCATATTTCAGTGGGACTACTAATCCATTGGCAGCTGAGTAGTGGATGAATTACCTTGAAAAGATATTTCTAGAATTGGGATTCAATGAAAATGAAAAGGTAGTACTTGCAGTATATTGTCCTATGAGAGATGGTGATAAATCTTGTTTATTGATCAATAATATCAACGGGGAAGATTAAATAGAGTACAAGGAATAGATAGATTTTAAATAATCATTTAGTGTAAAATATTTCCCTCTTGAGAAATGAACTGAAATAAAGATAAAATTCATTAGCTTAAAGAAAAATGAAGCAGAGTGTGTTTCAGTGTATGAGGATACATTCAAAAGACGATTCAATAATGTTATAGATTACATAAATGATTTGAAAAACAAAATTGATCTTTTCATTTATGGTCTTATTCTATTACTTTGAAAGAAACCAGATTATAAAACATTTTCCTCATATAATTAAATATTATTAAGTGCCATCAAATCATAGAATGAATTAGATAGAACCTAAGTGTTCAAGGTAAATAAAGAGAAGAATAGGTCATCTAATAACCATGGAACAAGTGAATCATTAAATAAGAATATGGGAATTAATCACTTAACATTACGTGAAAATTTTGGAATAAATCATCCTGGTAAATTCTTGAAAGGCATGGGATTTTGTTATAAGTATGAATAAAATGTTCATTGAGCTATTGGATGTAATGGGTAGAAAGAAATCAATGATTTTCCTACTTCAACTGTATCAAAATAGGGCATTACTTAAATCAATATCCGAAGCATCAGGGTAATCTAAATAGAAGTGGCCAAGAGGAGATGGTTAAGCTTATGTGATTGACATAGCTAAAGTAGAAGTACCCAATGATGTGGTGAAAGGTATATTAATGCTATTGATAAATTTATACAATGCAATATTTGATTTTGGATCAATAAAATCTTTTATATCTACCCAATTTTACTATAAAACAAGACATTTCCCTTTAGATTTAAAAAGGAAGTTGTCAGCCAAAACGCCAAAGGATTGTATCATTGAAACAAAAATGTGTCTCTTTGTCCCTTTTGCGACCCTTAGAAAAACATTAGTTGCTGACCTTATCATCATACCTATGGATGAATTTTATTTAATCCTTAGTTTGAATTAGATTTCAAAATATTCTTCAAATTTTTTTGATGGATGAAGGAAATTACAATTTGTGAGGAAGATATAAAATAACATATCATTATGGATGGAACTTCATCATTTGATTCTTATCTAGATCCACCCCAAAAGATCTATTGAATGAAATTATTGGGGATAAAGAGAAAAAAATCTTGGCATGAAGAAATAAATATTCAAATCAAGGATATACCAATTATATGGTAATAGATTGATGTATTTCTAGAGTAATTTCTTGGACACCCCTAAAATCACGAAGTTGAGTTTACCATTAATTTAATTCCTGATGCAAGACCAATACCAAATTCTCATTATAGAATGGAAACTATGTATTTTGTGGAGATAAATAAAAAACTCTAGGAGTTGAGCAATAAGGTATTTGTTACCCCTAGATCTTCTCCATAGGAAGCCCATGATCTATTTATTAAGAATAAAGATGGATCGTTGAGGCTGTGTATTAACTATAGAGCGATAAATGCTAGGAGAAAAAAGAAAAAGTACAATTTTCCTCACATTGAAGATTTATTTGATCAAATAAAAAGAGATTAATATTTTTCAAAGTTTCACCATCATTTTTGGTATCATCAACTATAAGTAAAGAACAAGTATATTCTGAAGAAATATTTTCAAACAATTAATGAACATTATGAGTCTACTTTAATGATATTTGGATTGACTAATTCACCATATTATTTCATTGATCTAATTAATATTGTGTTCTTGTAATATCTTGTTTATTTTATTTTAGTATTCATTGGTGATATTTTAGAGTATTCTAAATGATATGAAGACCATGAAAATCACTTGCAGATTATTGATGAGACTCTAATAGGGAATGAGTTATATTGAAAATTTAGCAAGTGTGAATTTTGGCTCTGGGAAATTTATTTTACTATCCATATTAACTTTAAGGATGGAATCCTAGTGGATCCTCTAAAGACATATGAAATCCCAGAATGTCCTACACCCCATAAAAACTTAGGTATGTAGCTTCATTAGTTTAGAAGGTTACTATCATTATATCATTCTTAATTTTTCCCAATTGGATTACCTATTAAGAAATCTCACATGTAATTGGGTTAAGATCATATGTAAAAAAGAATAAGAATACTGTTTTGAATAATTTATGATGAGATTAGTCAATGCTTTAATGTTTACATTACCATCAGGAAATTATGGGTTTTTAATATTCAATGATGCATCAAATAATGTAATGGGTTTTGTATTTATGAAAAATGATAATGTTATTGCATATGAATCAAGGTATTTGAAGATTCTAGAACAAAATTATACAACTCGTGATCTTGATTTGTTTTCCGTAATTTTTTCTCTAATGATATAGAGAAAAAACATTGTGTTGAATTCTATGAGATATATATAGATCATGTGATTTTTAAATAAATAATTAGATATAAATAACTCAACGTGAGGTAAAGAAGATGACTCTATTTATTGAAATATTTTTATTTCTCAATACAGTACCACCCATGAAAATCAATTAAGGTAGAAGATGCATTCAGTATGAAAAATCATTGACTTTTAACCCGAATGGGGATTGAGGAAGATCTTATGATAATGTATTTAGTGATGATGGATATGGGAATTTTCAAGGAAGTGAAAACATAAATCCTTTTTAAAATTTATTACTAAACTATATTTAGTGTAGATTATAAAATGTTTCAATCTAATGAGGAGAATTTTCAAAAGAAAATAAAAGCCATTAAGAATGAAATATTGGAAGACTATATGTATGAGGATGGAATTAAATTTTTTTGAAAGAGGTTATATGTGCCATAAATAACTATTATAAAAATGTAACAATTAGATGATTCTCATAGATCAAATTTTATTATACACCCTGGTAGTACCAAGATGGATTGAGATATGATGGAACATTTTAAGAAGGATAATATGATGTGAGAAATTATTGTCTATTTTTAATGATGCCTAGTTTGTTAACAAGTTAATTACGAGAGACACTATTATAGAGGATTCATGCCACCTGTATCTATTCCTATGTCAAATTTTGATGAAATTACTATGGAATTTTCTATTAAATTACAAAATATCCTTTGAACGAATGATACGATATGGGTTATTTTTGATCTCCTTAAAAAATCATCACATTTTCTTGATATAAGAGAAGATTTATCTATTGATAATATTTAAAGAATCTATATTAACAATTTCATAATTCTTTATGGTGCACCTCTATCAATTTTTTATGATGAAGATCCATGTTTTACATTATAATTCTAGAAGATTATTTAGATGGCTTTGCATAATAATCTTCATTTGAGTAAAACCTTTCACCCTCAAAATTATGGGTAATATGAATGTAGTATTAAAAAAATATAATACATGTTGATATTATGACTACTTGATATTCACGGTTTGTGGGATTAATATTTAACTTTTATATAATTTGTCTATAATAACAGTTTCCATGATGTTCCTCAAATAGAGCCATATGAAGAATTATATGGAAGATATGTCGAACTACAACTTGTTGGGATGATGTTGGTGAGAGAAAACATATAGAGACATAACTTATTAAAGAGATAATGATATTGGTAAAGAAGATTTAGGCACATATTAATAAATCTAAAAGTTGGAAAAAGAGTTATGATAAAAACTATAGAAATGTTTTTGAATTTCAAGTAGGAGGAAATGTATTTCTGAATGTATCTCCATTGAATGGCGTCATAAGGTTCAATAATAAAAGGAAACTTAGCCCCATGTACATCGATCCATTTAAAATTATATAAAGAATTGGATCTATAGTGCACTAATTATAAATTACACTAATTCTCTCCAATGTCTAGGATGTGTTCCACATATAATTGTTAATGAAATATGCACCAGAACCAACACATGTACTCAACTATGAAGAAATATAACTGGAACCTAATTTGTCTTACTGTGATGATCCTATCATTATTATTAACAAAGGGAGTAAGTATTGAGAAATATGAAAAATAAACTAGTAAAGATTATTTAGAGAAACCATAAAATGTAAAAAACAAATGTGGGAACCTAAGTATAGTATAAAGAAGAACCACATATATATATTTAGAATGAAATATTTGTGAAACATTTCAAGGATGAGATTACTGAAGGAGGGAATAATATGACACCGCATGATTTTTTAGTATGTATATTTTTATGAAATTAAATTTATAAACAATAATATACTAATAAATATTAACATGATCGTTGGGATATAAATGTAACTTTTGGTAATTGTAATTTGTCCATTATAATAATAACCCGATCTATGGAATTATAAATACAATTTTTGTTTTCCATAAATGAAAAAATGATATATTTATATACCAGGAATGTTTATGACTGAGTGTAAACAGTCCTAAAATATTTATTGAATATTAAAATGCATAAATTAAAAAAGAAAATGTGTGGTCCAAAATGTACAACCAAATTAGAGAAAAGGAATAAAAATTACACCTAAGAAGAACATGATCCAAAGACCAACAAAAAAAGAAAAATTGGCACACATGACCAAAACCATATCCAAACATTTATACCATATTACCCCCTCACCTTGGGCCATTAGCCTATTCCATGACCTACCTGCATGATGCTTGATACAGAATAAATCCAAATCCTCCCAATAGTCATGTCCAGCCTATGAAATCACTTTCATCCCTGCATCCCAAGGTCTTCTAGGAAACTCCCAAAGTCATAACATTCCCACAACCAAGGTTCATATCTTCTCATCACCATAAAAACCTTCTCATATTAGACATCTCCCCCACTATAAATTGTCACCAGATCCATTATCCACTGTTTTCACATAGGGTCTCCACAGGGATTTCTCGACTGTTTGAGATGCCTCCACAGCACCCATGCCGCCCCATTGACATTTTTTGTAAAGCCAAAATGTTTATTTGTAATTTTATAAATAATATTTTTTTTAAATCAAATTAAATTTCATAAAATATATTTGAAAATTAGTATTTTTTTGATTATAAGATACTTTTATGGGACCTCAATTAATTTCTGAATGTGTCATAAAATCAGCCATAATTTTAAAATTATTATTTTTTGAATAAATGATAATTTTAGGATAAAATTCAATTTCCATTATTCAAAAAATATTTTTTTTAAATGGATTCTATTTTTGAATTGTATAGGTCAAAAAATGGTTAGGGTGAATTTTTTGGTTTTTTCTAAAGTAGAAGAATTTTTAGTGAATAATGAAATACAGTACTATATGGTATTTAACATTTTAGCCAAATATATGAATATAGAGTCATGTTTGAGTCATGGATGATGTTAGTGACCATTATATCAAACTCATATGATTTATTTACTAACTGTAGTCATAATAAGCAACATTATTTATAGTCTTGAGCTAGAATAATAAATAATTGAATAAAATAATCAAAACGCCCCTCTCTATCCACTATACATACCACCCCTTACCATATGTTATCCTCACACCATCTAAGACTTGATGATTGATAATATTTTTATAAATTAATCTCCCAAAAATATTCCCCAAATTATGGTCTTTTTCGTCTCACCAAAATACAATATCCATGTCCCTCAAGGATGTTCTTAAGGAGACAACACTCAAGTGGTTAAACCTTCCCTCTATCTCTTTTAATTTCTTTTATTTTATTATAAATACCTCATATATCTTGTAAAAAGTAACATGATTACTCCATTAGCATAGATATTATTAATTTTATTTTTTAATTATAAATCTTCCATCAATTCTCTTCTCTCCTCCTTTTGTTCTAAAAATGAAAACATCGTCCGAGAGGAGTCGATTCACCAATATCATGGATGATGATTTATAATTTCATAATACCACATACAAGTCTTGAAATAACACCACTATGAAGGTTGAAAAATATATAAAAATGTATATTACAAAATATGTAATTTTTTGGAACCAATCTATATACATAATATTAATTAATCAAACAATACTAGTTCATGCTGATCGAGAAGATGCCAAAATAATCAAAATAGTTATTATTAATGTTTTATCTAATGAATCATCCCAATATCTTGAAAAAAGACTATATATAAGACCATTTAATATTATTTATTTTTATTAATAACATTAAATTTAAAATTTTCCAAACTATTCTCACTTTAAATGATATTTCATACATGTATACAAGTAAACCAATCCTGAAAATAAAGGAAAAGAACAATCCCAAATGGTAAAATTGAAGCATATAACCCATAAAAAGGCCATTAATGAACATAATAAAATTATAATAAATAAAATAAATGTTTTATAGGTTCTGAATAAAATTTTTAATTAATAGAATTTCATTTTCCATGATATTAAGTGAAAGTTCAAAACACTTTTAGACATAACGTAAGAGATTATATCTGAAGCACCATTTTTTCCTTTGGGTTACACTTTCTCTATCGTTACCCTAATAAATTATTAATTATTATAATATAATCCTCATAAACTATATCTGTATACTCCAAAAATATGTACCTATCTCAATTACTATTTCTTTTATGGGGAAATACTTTTTTTATAAACATTCACTATTCAATTCATTCAGATAAGCAAGCCTGATTTAAGGAAAATTACCAAATTCTTACCAATTTTCAATTACACTCCAAAATATTTTTTAATCCAAAAATACTTTTATAAAATCAATATTTTTATCTTTAAAAACTAACTTTTTTAGTTTTTTGTTTTATAAATGAAATTAAACGTTTTCCCACTTCAAATACTCTTTAGTATTTTCCCTTAGACCACAACAAAGTGGTCCTTTGTAAAGTTTATTAAACACTATTTCTATAGGTTTTTACTTTAATTTGTAATTATTTATCATGATCTATTATTATTTTCTCTTATTAATTTCCATGTATTATTTAAATACATTTTTCATGAACACCTTTATGATATCCCCTTGGGTTATGCATTATTTATAACTCCTTCCTTGTGTGTGGTGTATGTATACATCCATTTTATTTATGATCATCGTTAATTATATATTTAATTAAATATACATATTTCTTGTATCATGGATTTTATTATTGTCTTACATGTATACCATTTACAAGTGATGTTTTTTGAATGTTTTTTAACTAAGTAAATATTGATTAATCTGTATTTTTTACTCAATATAAATATTTTGAAAATTCATATTGTTAAGGAATTAAATATATGTATGAAGAATGATTTAGGATAAAAATGATTCATGGGGAACAATTATATATATCCCTTCTATTAATCTACAGGTCTCATGAGACATAATAGTTGGCGATAAACCCTTTATATTTATTTCCATGTAGAATCAGATAGGTTTCTACCCACTTATTTAAACTAAATTTTTATGATAGCCGTACATGTTATAGATACATTATGTCCAATAATTATTCATTTTCCTCATTTTGTATTCAGTTAGTAATTATTCTCACATTTTCACTATTAAAAAATCTATGGATGGATTTTTATTCTCAATGTATTGATGGAATGTGTTTTTTAGATATTTACATTTCCATAATGACTATGTCTTATTTATTTTTATTTACATAATATTTATTCATGAAACCCATATTTAGAATTTGATATCACCCTTTTATTGTTTTCCATTCCATAGGTTATGGAGATGATATCATTGAATAAGTGTTTAGAAAGAAAATTATTTTCCCTTTATAAGTTCATTGATTAATTAACAATATAATAATGGAACCATATTTGTATAATGTTATTTAAGAATACTGAATTGATCGAACCTTTATAATTCAATTTCTAATATCTATGACATTATAATTAAAAACCATTAAACATGGTCTACTAGGGTTGAAGTTATTACAAAAACCTTCTCAATTTGAAAATAAATTTTAGAAAATTAAAAATACAAAAAATATTGTGAAAATTCATTTCATTGAACATAAAATTTTAAATAAAAAATTGAATATTTAAAACAAATAATGGAGTTCATAGAAGGAAAATACTTTCCTGATTTAAAATATAAAATAAAACATTCATTTCAAATATTTTCTAAAGAGAGTCAAAAGAGACCCATTTAGAAATTTTTACGAAATTTTATTTTAAAATTTTGAAATATAATGTCAAATACTATGTAAAATTTTCTTTTGATGCCATTTATTTTATTAAAGAATATTTTTTAAAACATTTTAGAAAACATGGAATTTGAAGCAAATTTTAACTAATCTAAAATAAGTCACAAGATCAATATCACTTACATAAAACATTATTTATGTTTTTTTAATGAATACGAGAGGAAATAGAAATAATAAAATATAACCACATTCATAAATAGTGGGGGAAAAATATGTGTGGTTTAATAAATTTATATTATATTATTTCCTCCAAATTCACCTTGAACATAAGAAATACTGAAAGAGAGGAAATTATAATACGGTGCATTTTCCCTTTGGAAACACTTGAATCAGATTCCCCATTAAATAATAACATAAAATACTAATTTAAATGTCATGAAAATAAGGATATTCATGATATAATATGTCAAAACATTGTTATACATACCACATAAAAGAATATTGGTGCATATTTTAAACATATGTCTTGAATAAAATAATTTCGTATGATTAACCCATACAAAGATCATATCATTGAATTGAGAGTTAATAAATCGGGGAATTATGTGTAAAAAAATGTAAATAAAAAAATCCAAAATATTTAATAAAATAATTTATAGACTAATTCACACATAATCTTATTATAATGAAGACAATAAAAAAGTTATATAACCCAACAAAAATAAATTGAGTTATGATTCCTTTTAGCAGTTAGTAATTTCTAGGAAAAATAACCTTGGATGAAATAATTCAAATTGAAACATAAAATATCATGATAAATTAAGGATACAAGATATTACAAGTAAAAGGTGAAACATATACAAGAGATAAAATAAATTAGGTTCATACCATTTAAATATGTATAAATTAATGAAAATTGAAACGAAATCACTTACCACTCGGTAACATTGAAGTAAAATACCCTTAAATGAAATAATTATAATTAAAAGATAAAATAACATGATTTATGAATTATTCATTATGTTATGAGTAAAATGGAATGTATATACATTATAAAAAATAAATTGGGTTCCTAACATTACAATATGCTTTAGTGAAAGGAAATTGAGATAAAATTTATTTTATCTTTGGTAATCTATGATTAATAACCTTTTGAAAGGGAAAAAATTATATGGATTTGAAAATAACCATAATATTCATGAAATTAATCGTAATATATGTTCATGGGTAGTATATAGTCCACAATATAAATATAAATGGAAAATATTGAATATGTCTCAAAAAAGTGAAAGTGTGATAGGAAACCCTTACCTTGAGTCCATATTTTCCATTTACGACCTTCAAATAATATATAAAAATTTTATAAAAATTATTTTTTTAATAAAATATTCAAGGTACAAAACCTTATACTTATGTTAATTATTTTATTTATTTCAATGAAATAATTAATTACTTAATAAGCTATCTTTATTTTATGTGTTTTGAGGATTTTAAATTTATTGTTTAAAAATGGATTTAGTGTGTTAACCGTGGTCGAAGATGTAATTGTTATATAATCTCATAGAAAATGGAAATTAAATATTTATCACATTTAATTGTAAAATATAATTTTAAAATCAACTATGAATAATGGTAATGAAAAATGAACTACAATGGAATCATAGAGACTGTAGGTTGTACATACAGATGAGTAACGTCTCCATTTTTCAATGATCATTACGGAGAAAGGTAAGTATTATTTAAACATTATAGAAAATAAATAATATCATTAATACCATATTATTTCATTAAATATATATATATATATATATCATCCATGTGATGTGGTGATGAAAAAGAATCACATCGCTTCGTGGATGTGATAGTCCACCAGTATGCATGAACGATGCTATTATTGTTCTTATGAGTGGAAAGGTAAGAATAAAAATGATAAGTTATCTATTAAGAATGATAAATATTTCATGAATATCATAATTATTTAAAAAATATCAAATAAATTAATTAAATCTATCCCTTTTACCTTCAATGAATAAATTTGTGAAAAACTAATCACATTGCTTTGGGAGGTGGTAGTTCTCCATTCACACAAGTGACGCTATTATATCTTATATGAAATAGAAATATAAAATGTATATGTGATATGATAATCTAAAAATTATAAGTATATTTCTAATATAAAATATATTATATAAATTCATCATTACAACATGATATGAGAGATGATCATGGAAAATGAATTACATCGGGATGTAAGGTGGTAGTCCACCGTATACATGTATGTTGGTGTTGTTTCCTGGTTGATGGAATAGGAGTTGGATTTTGGATATTTAATTTTAAAACAAAATATCATTATATGAGAGTTAATTTTGATATTATATCATATTAATAGAAAAATATTTTAAGGATTTAGAAAATAAATAAAATAAACATACTCGATTAAAAATGATACATCTTCTTCACAAAACATCCATAGGATAGCACAAAACCTTCATAAAATATATTTATGATAAAAACAAGGATTATATTATTTTTTTAAGGTAACTGAAGAAGGTATTTGGGTATGTATTTTATAAATAAAAAGGGCTTTAAAGATGTGAATAATATATGTAAGTCGGTGGCCTTTTATAAGTGAGTTGAGTGGCACACTTGTAATTTTACAATATAAAAAAGTAATATCCCCAATTTTAACATGAAAAAAGCCCAAACAATTGAATATTAATGATATTTAGACTTAATTAATTCTATATATGCGTATATAGTATATTTTTTATAGGAATTAATGACATTTTAACCCTTAACATTTTTGTTTAACACCCCGATAAACCCTTTTTATGTTAATCATAGTAAAATATTTTCACAATTTTTACAATTAATTATTATCATAAATTAAGTTAAAATTACTAGATAATTTAAATTAATATCATTAAAAATATTTAATCAATTTTAAGAAATAAAATTCATATAATAGGCAAAATTTACTTTAAAATTCAACCCACATATGTGAAAAAATATGGGTTTCAATAGATGTATTTTTTATGAAAAAGATTATGTTATATTAACTTAATGGCTTGTAATAATAAATGTATAAATTTAAATTTATTTATATATAATCTATAGATTACATTTAAATTCTTTTTTATAATGGGTTTGTTTAAATAATAAAAATAGTGAAACATTATGTACATTAAAAAAGATTTCAGACAAACCTGTTTTTTATACCAAAAATTTAACTTATAATAAAATAAAATATAAAATTTATTAAGAAATAATTAAGAAAATTAAATATAAAAAATTAATATTTATGTTAATTTAAATAATTTTTTTAACATAATTAATCTTTTTTAATTACTTATTTTTCGAAAAACAAATTATATTTTTATAAAAATATGTATTTTTTTATTCAATGGAAAATAAATATTTTTTGAAAAATAGAAAATTCCAACCTATTATATTTTATATATAATGAATTAAAAATTAAATTAAATTTTTTATAATATATTTTATAAAAATGGTAAAAATTAATCTTAATTTATGTGTGCAAAGCGTGATGAAACCACCTTTTTTAAAAATACAGTTTTTTTCAGAAAGCATTTCTTTCTCTTTTAAATGATTGTTAGTTTATTTTATAATCAAAATATAACCATTTAATTTCTTTTATATATGTTAAAACCATATAATTTTCATAATTTAGTTATTTCTATTCATACCCCCAACATAATTTCTAGTTCATAATGGTATACTATATTATGGTTCATTTATACCCAGGGTTTCATATACTGCAATCCATTTAATGTAATATATTTTTTAGGTCGTTTATAGATGGTTTTCATATAAAATATGATATTAAACATATATTTGTTATTTTAAATAAATCATAGGGTCCTGCACCTTTATTTAATGTATAAACTTCTTCTTTATTTTATTTTAGTGATCCAGTTGTATTCTTTTGAGGGTTGTTTATTTAATTATGAACAATTTTGTTGGTTTATTTATTTTTTATAATTGTTTGAAATCTTTGGATATACAGTATGTGGATAGGTTATTCCAAATTTTTTTAGTTTCTACTGGTGGATTATTTATTGATGAAATAGTAAAATAATTACCTCTAGTGTATGTTAATACCCTTGAAACTTTTGTCTAGCCTATTGGGATACAAAATGAAAATCATGCCTTGTGGATAGCTAGGTTGTGTATTAACTCTATGGTATCTTGGGATGGTTCATTGAAAAATTGTATTAGGGACTAGGTTCTAAAAATGGACCTATGTTTTTTAAACAAAACTTTATTATTTGGGTCTTCCATGATCTAATTTTGGTTATAATTTTCATTGGTACATTGGAGTTTGGTCCTGAGTAGGCTCTAAATCACCACCTTTTGAGAAGAAACATGAGTTTCTATCATTAGTTGATATTTAGATTCTGTTTTGGTTATATAATTGGATTATGGTTTGAGTTTTTCATTACATAATACACATTTTAATTATTTTTTATTCCTTGTACAATTGGTTTAATTTTTTGATGATAATTGTGGAAGAGTTAGTGGCACATAATCATATCTCACAGCCTGCCAACAATGAAGTGTCTATGTACAGGATATATGAACTATTTTGAATGATGTTTCATGATTAGAACACAGCCTATCAAATTATGTGGCCATGTTATACATGGTTCTATATTTAATTGTATTTTATATTTACACTTCTCTCTCGAGTTATTATCAATAATTAGATATAGATCAATCAAATATTTATGATTATTTGATAACACGATTGAGATTATTTTGGATTGTGGTATGTTATTTCTATGCAGCTTTTTTGAAAACTATTTTTTTTGGAGAGGGTGAATTTAATGAAAAAAGTTTTTTCATAAAAAAACAAGGTCTTGGGGCTTCATTTTAAATACAATTGGTTTTCATGAATGTTTTTGTAAAATAAATGATTTCATAATGAAATATAGAAATTATTATTTTTAAACAGATTGTTTGGTTCTTCAAATATGTTCTTATCCTTAAGGTGTGTGTTCCAAGGGTGGTCACTTCTGAAGTGAAAACCTAGATGTCCAATGAAATTTAATAAAAGTTGATGTGTTTTGAAATATAATTTGGATTATTATATAAATATTTTCAAATAAATAATATATTACGAAGCTCGACTGTGATTCTTATAACAAATCAAACTGAGTCAACTAGACATGTCACCCTACCAATTCATTAATGTGCTATGGTAAAACATGATAACAAAAAAATATCATATTTAGTAAAAAAGACATAAAACTAGATGAAAACATGGAATAAAAAGAGATATATCTAGATCTATACAAACAAATCCAAACAAAACAAAATAGTAAAGAAAGAATCATATAAGTTGAAAATTTCTGCATGTGACCAATGATCACCACCAAACCATCCAAAACCAAATTCTATGACCACAAGAGAAACTAAAATTTTATATTATAACATTCTCATTAAATAGATATTACAATAAAACATATACAACTACACAAAGAAAAAACTAGTATGTGAGAAAAAATCTCATTTAATACCACCAAAAAGTTTACAAAATCCCAAATATCAGGACTTCAACAATTCATTATTTGAGAAAAAATGGCAATATAAAATTATAAATCCGAACCCATTTAGAAATAATTTTCCTAGGGTTTTTCATAAAATCATTTCATATTCACAAATATAGTAATATGATAAGTATAAGTGACAAAAAAGGGATGCATGCACACACAAACCATAAGGTTTGAAAGTAAACCATACCCATGAAATAATATATCATGTGAATCCATCTGATACAACCACATATAGAAACAATGAGAAATTATCCATGATAAAATAAATCATGAAACAAATAAGCATAGATCGAAAATCATTCTGTATTGTCCCCTATTTTATGGGAATATATACTAGACATAAAATATACTTCCGTAGGTATATGTTGTTACCAACTAATTTGAAGTCATTATACAGTCCATCAATACCAAAAAGAAACCACTAGTGGTGCCACATATACTAGGGTAACTAATATCCCTTTCCTAATACACCAAAGGTTCCCAAAGTTCTATGTTTTTCAAAATCCATTAAAAACCCAAGATCACAATTTATAAAAAAAAATCCAGAACCAAGGCAATTCACTTCAGTGTTTGGAAATTAATTTCCAATCTAAAACCTCCATTCAAGAATCTAATCAAACACTTGGTGTGAAAAAAAACATTTTATAGAAAAAAATTTAAAAACATGAATATATCACAGAAATAAATCGAAACTATAAATCTTTTAAACTAAATTAATAAAAAAAGTAACAATACAAGAATGATAAAAAATTAAAATAATTACCCCATTAAATAGAAACCACAACTTGAAAAAGAGGTATCTCAAACATCCTTAAAAATGGAATCTAGGGAAATATAGATCGAGAACATGGGATCTTAGATCCACAAGGGAAATTTTTAAACCTCTGTAAATCCCCTTAGATCTTTCATAAACATCCCCTTCATCTTCCACAAGATAAGAGGAGGAGATATTTCAGATGGATCTACATTGAAGAGGATAAATAAGATAATAACATAACAAAACTCAAAGAGATCTATTAGGAACAAAGGAATTATAAAAATAATCCAAGGGGAGATACCACTAAAGCACTATGTAAGGATAATGACAAGACATAATGGTTTTAGGGGTTTATTAGGCTTTAAATAAACAAGGAAAAAGGGTAAAATACCATTTTTAGCAGTTCAAAGGAGGTTATTAGAGTTTCTAAGAAGAGACCACACGTTTAAACTAATAGTACACCCCTAATATCCACTATGTATTAGGATTGAACCGTTTTAATTGGGTGCCAAACATTTTGGGTACATCATGGTCAAACTACATGAAACCCATGTAAAACCACAATATAGCTTGTACGGTTCCTTGGGAATGCTGCACGGTTAGAATAACTATGAAAAGCTCAGGGAAAATGCCATTGGAACCTCAAATATGCATACTGAATGGTTACCACATTGTTAAAATAATTGTTTACATTAACAGTGTGCCTTTACGAGTTTTCAAAACAAATACTTGTTTCCATCCTATGATTCAAAAAATATTCACAAAATTCAAAAGAGAGAAACCAAGGATTAACTATGGTAGAATTCTGACCTGGAGGTCTTCACAATTCTTCTCTTTAAAAGTGTTAGATATTTTGAAGATAGAATATATTTTTTAAAATTCCATGAGAGAAGTTATTATTTTTAAATCAAGTTCAATGTTTTCAAGTGATCAGTAATTTCTAAAAATTATATTAATCTTTGGAAAGAATGTTTTTAATTCCTTAGATAATTTGGTATATTTTAAATAAAAGGTATAAAATTTTTAGATAAGATTTTTTCTTGATGAATGGTTACTTTTGGATTTTATCCCTTCATGTGTTGGGACTAGTTTTTACTAGTTTAATAAGCATTAATAGTTTGGATTCATGCTTCATATTGTTTAAATTATTCCTCATATAAAGGTTTAAATAAATGTAGAAATCATGTATTTTGAGATTTTCCTTTGGGTGAATCCTCATGTTTCGTGAGTGTGGTCCTCTAGGAATTTTTAACTGTAAAAGATATAAATATAGTCCAATGTTTCACTTTTACATTTATTCTTATATATTTTCATCTAAAATAATTATTCATGATGGAGTTTTTCTATAGAATTATCACGAGACTCTATTGGTGAAGAAGTCACCAAGTTCTTGATCCTTTCATTGTTGTGAGAGAGAAGTGAATGTTATAGATCTTCTTTATGGGTTCATTAAATAAGTTCTTCATTTCAGCATGGGATTTTCTAATGGGATCTGGTGTAAAACCACTAGAATTAGGGTCCCAATGCGTATGATCTCTTGGTGTTGGGTGGAGGTGGATGTAAAGGTCATTATTAGTAATTTATTATGGTGATATTATTGTAGGAATAATGGATGTGGTCATGAATTTGGAATGATGTTTTTGTGATTTTCGGATCAAGGATCCTAGAGAAGTTTTTATTTTGAGGTGATCGACATTTTATGTATCCTTTGGGTGTTTTTAGTTTCTCTTACATTAGTAGTAGTTTTTTGGGATGCTTAATTGATTATTTTTGAATTTTTGGATTTATTATATATGTATTCTTCATAGGGAGAGCAATACATGAGTATTTTTTTGGATAACATGAGTACTCATTTATGTGTGGTAGAGTATTAGGGTTTCATTTTTTTTATTTCCAATTAGTCCTTGAGTACTAACATGTCTGTATTTTCTCTTTGGATCACCTTGAGTAGGTGTTTTTCAAGTTTTTTCTTGAGTTACCCTTCCTTTCAGTTTCATATCTTAAGGCCAAACCCATGTTATTCGCTATAGATAAATGGTTTTTTAGATATTATTATCCTGTTCATTGTGAGATAATGGATTTAGTTACATTTTTTCTAGTCTTGTAGATATCCTTGTCAAGATTGATAACCTGGCCTAGTGACCTTTCAAATGTTTGAGGAGGATGTGTCTCCATTATGGTATTTTTTGTAGTTTGTGTTTGTGATTGTATGTGGCTGGTGGAATTATATCCTTTCCAATTTCTAATAGTTGATTTTTCTTGGTTATGTTTGTTTACTTTGGTGTGATTATTATTTTTTTTTCAATTTTAAGTTATTTTCAAATAGTATATATACCACTGTTAAGTCTCTATCATCTTATAGATTCATTATTCGATATTCGTGATTTGAGTGATTCTTGAGGCTGTTGGATGATGTTGGGTATTTATTCAATAGATTTTGTGGACTTTTGGTATGTGTGGTGTTCCTTTTTGTAGGAAAATTTCTTGTTTTCCCCACCATCCCACCATATTTTCAATTTTTATTTATTTCTTCCTATGTCAATGAATTATTAGGATCATATAGTAGCATGGTGGGTACAATATTTCCTCCTCTATGTAATTATTTTATTTATTATTATGTAATTTTTATTTTTTATGTTTCTTGGTATTTTTATGGGTTTTCAGGTGATTTTGGAAATCCCTGGGTGTTGTATGGTACATCATCTAGGGACTCCATTTTAAATAAGTGAGGTTATGCCCCAACCAACTAAATACCATTATGAATTTTTAGGGGTGAGAGGTGGTTTTTATATAGTAATTACTTTTTATATGTGTTTATAGGATACACGGAGAGTGGCCTTATAGTTGGGGTGAGGTCACAATTTGGGGATATGAATTCTCTTGTTGGGGATCTATATCAATTTTGTCGAGGATAAAGAGATTATAATATAGCGTATTAGGATTTTCATTAGGGATTGCTCAATCGGAAACTCTTAACTCATGAGAAGGAGATGCTCCACTATAGTGGCCTTAATGCTTGATGGCATTGGTTTTGTTAAATCAAGAAGGACCACACCATATGATGGGGGATGTGTTATGGAGGTTATGTTAAGGGGTTTTTTGTTTGGTTAAATAATCCATAATCCATAGAGGATATTTCTTAGTGGGTAATCGAGGGAAGGTTAAAAATTTTAGTGGTATGGTTTGCGTCATGGTTTCAGTCCTTGTGGGTAATTTTTTTTAAAATTTAATGTTTTCCCCAATATGGATATTAGTGTTAAATCCCTTTATCTCCTACTTTACTCACATTTAGAACTAGGGTGTTACCTTCTATATCCTCTTTTCTCCTCCTCCTCCTACCTTGATTCATAACACATTATCTAATGATTTTACGTCTTCTGTTGAGGTATTTTCCCTCTTTATGCCTCTACTCTCCTTTCATTCTCTTTTCCCCTTGATGTCCCCCATAAAAACCGTAATCACATTGTGGGTTTATTTTAAGGTTAAAATGTGTTCCAATGTTTTGGGTATGGATGTTTTTGGCTTGTGGAGGGTGTTATATTGCTCGGTTTGGTATTCTATATCAATGGAGATGTGTTAGGATTGATTTCCACTTGAATTGAGGTAATTGTTTTTATAACCTTGAATTATATTATAGGCCATAAAATCCTTGAATTATTAAAATGGGTTTAATTCCAAATTATTCCTATGTGTAATACCCAAGAGTGGATAAAATGGTTTTCAGTTATCTTACACACTTGGAAAAGAGTTATCTCATGTCAAGTATTTGTGAAAATTCATGAGTGGGTCTTTAAAATGAAATAAGATTTTTGAATGGGTGTTTAAAAATAGTATTATATTCAATGAAAACTTATGGATCTTAAAGTTTTTTTTAAAAAATTGGGTCTTGTGGCCTAGTTTGAGTTATTTTAAGACCATTCGTCCTTTATAAAGAACTTATTGAGTTCTAATGTGATTTCAAGGGACATGGATGTCTTGAAAGGGTTTTTTGAAACAATTTTATTTCAAGTAATCTTTTTTTTATACTGGATATAATGGTGGATAGTTTCTTAGAATTAAAAGGGTGTTTCCAAAGGGGAATTTGGAACATTATTAAAATGATGTAATTTGAAATTATAATTTCCCTCAACTAATCCCCTATTTATGTTATGTTTGTTATAGATTTTGGAGCTATTGGGGGAGTTTATTATGGATTCTTATATTGAGATGTGAAAGAGGTTTTTTTCATGAATGTTTTCTAGATGTGATATAAGGTTTACTACTTGATTGATTTATGTGGGGATATTATGATTATTTTTTTCTCACATCCATTTATTGATATCATTTGATTCGTATGTAACTAAGCGAGAGATTAGGTTAAGAGACATCCTTTTTTTAGATTGTGAACACTCAATAGTTATTTTCCCATGGATGAAAAGTGCTATAGGGATGGATCACACTACACAAGGTAGCATGAGTTCTCTTGGGATGGATTATTTCTTAAGTTTCCACAAGACTATTGAAACATTGAAATGTTGTTTAGTACTGACCATGTATTCCATATCTCATGTAAAGATCATATTTTTTAGTTCTTCGTGGGTTTCCTATGATGCTAGATTGTTTGTGGATGACTTAGGGATCTTGTTATATGATTTTGTGTGTCCCCAATATTGATTTTGTTGCATATAACCTTGAATTGGTTTTTGGTTTTTTATTTTACTTACATTACTACTTAGTGCCTATTGTATTTCAACCATTTATTTTGTGTATTTTTTGTTTTATTTCAATATTATGTATAATGGGGCTTAAAAGGGGGATTTTATGTTCTAAAAAATGGATATGAGAATAGTTTTTTGGGAAAGGGGGAGAAATAATTTTTTTCTTACTATAATTATGATCCTATTTTCTTAGATTGAATGATATTTTGTAGGATTAATTTAATTATTATTTTTGGATTTAAAACAATGGTTTAGTCTTGATGAGAATTGTATCATCTTAAATGGGTTTTTGTTAATGGATATAAAGATATAAAACAAGATATTTATTTATTGTGTTCTTGATCATAAGCAATACCTATTTTATAAATTATGTTCAAACTTAATATTTGGAATTTATATATAAAAGGAACTATATAGACACTTTTGTGGAATTCAATTACACATGTTTGGAATACACATTGGATATACCAGTTATGTGTGTATATATGTATCTATTCAAATTTCTATTAGGTTCCATGATCAGATATGGTTTGTTGGGTCTATAGTTGGATGATTTGGGATATGATTAGTGAAAACGGTCACATAGAGTTATTATTAGAGCTATTTTGGTTCCATTATCCTTTTGGGGACTCTTATCGGCTAGTTTATCCCGATATATTTCTTATCTTTTACTTTTTTTATCATTTTTTATTTTGTTTTTATTTGGTGATATAGTTTTATTCTTTTGATTGATGTTTATTTTATTATTCCATATTTTCTTGGTTTGTATTTATCCTTTCTTATTTATATGCATGGATTTCCAAAATATAGATATGTCATCCTAGATTCTTGATATTTTACACCACTAATTTATATATATTTATTGGATGATGTAATTATTCCCACTAACTCTTATTGATATTCATATCACTTATCAAAAAGACCGGGGGATTTTGAACTCCCTTCATGGCTTGTGGGGATCAAGGTTGGGTACCTATTTGATGGTATCCCGAGTTGATTTGTTACATGCCTTTTACCACCCTTGACCTCTTTCCTTGGTTTTTCATCTTCTGTTCAACCTATTTTAGTAATGGATCACATACTCATATCCCCGTTTATTCATATCTTTTAACTTCTTAATTTTTTTAACATGTATTCATGATTTATTATTATTTTAATGTTTACATTATGATATTTAGGTGATGTTATTTTTGGAGTATTTGATATATTTTTTAATAGAAATAATTAGTATATTATTTTAATTTATAAGTAAATTGATTTAATAAATAATTGTATTCATTGATAGAAAATGTGAAGAATTATTAATCATTAGTGAATAATCTATTATTCTTTCTCTTATTACATGTTTATATATTTTTATATAGAAAATTACATAACTATACATTCAGATATGATAGGTCTTGGAGGATTTGTAATATCTTAAATGAAGTGGAAGAATAATTCCCAACCCCAATTAATTATAGAATCTATATATAAATTTATAATGAATATAAAAAATTAACAATAATGAAACCCCTTACACTAGTCACTCTGGACAATCAAAAAATTTCAAAATAACATTACCAATATCACTGTGAAATCGCAGAAATAATCATTCCACTGGAGGGATTCATGAATCCAAGAAATCAATCGATTATTTTTTAGGATATCACTCAACTCTACAGTCTTATAGAACATTATTTAAATATTGGAGACAATGATAGTATATAGAAATGAATTTGAGGATTTATAATGATCAAAACATTTTCCATGATCATTGATCCGACTTATATACCCATCTAAGAGAATTAAAAAGTTTCCCATAATATATAAGGAATTTTATAAAGAGTTTAATGGTAATAACTCAATATAACATTAAACAAGATCCTTAATCAATTTATATAATCGCTAAAAAAATATTTAATTTTATACTCCCATAATCAACATATTATGGTCATTAAAAATGAGAACGATATGTGTATTAGAAGATAAAGGCTAAACAAATAATATTCATATAATACGATAATTTTCAATCATAGCCACCACAACGTAGTGTCTCAGCCGTGCTAGTAAGAGATTCTTGGATCGTTATCAAAAATATAATTTTTCTTTAAATTTATATTAAAATTTTCTTCTTTCATGATTTAGTGAATCATATTTTGGTCTTCTAAAAACTCCTCAAGCCACAACTATTTTGGTAATTTTTTAGGTTAGTCCCTTATTATTTTAGATTTAACCTATTTATCCCTAACATATTTATCTAATCTATGATGGAGAACATGATATTTTGTGTAAGAAATTATATTTCCAAAAAAATTCCATATGCAGTTGGTTGCCCTCATTTTGAATACAAGTAGACCCATGTGTTAGTTTACAATGGCATAATTTTTTCAACAATTATTTGTTTTCTTCTGATTTTCTATCAATTTTAAAAATTCATTTTTCACTTGTATTATAGATTGGCATTATAAAATTTAAAAGGAACAAACATTTTGTTAATTTTTTCATGGAATGGATAAGAAAAATAAAGAACTCAAACACATGATTATAAGGGGATATACAGTGGGAACTAGAAAACTAATGTTTTGGGAATTTTCACTCATCTAGAGATCAAACCAAACCTATATAGATCCTTTTGATTCCACTGAAGGGTTTTAGATAGATTTATAATATCCAAAATATGATATAACAAATACTAAAAAACTTATTAAATGTATTACTTTTCTATATGTTTGGAATGAATATAAAATAAGAAAAATAATGGTGTAACTTATACTAGTTTATCTAAATAGTTTTTTTTTTCAGGTTATAAATAATGATTACCAAAAATTATCTGAATGAATACTTGTATAAAAGGTATCAATAGATCATTGGAATCACCCAAAACATTGGTATGATCTCCATCAAAACCATGGTTTTCTAGAACCATGATTAAATGTGGGTGAGAATGAGATAAAGGATAATCAGATTTGAGGAGTTCTAATGATCTCAAATACTTATATTTGGATGGAGCCAAATTATGGCATTAAATATCCATAATTTCATTATGAGGTGTTTTATAAACATATATTTTTATTAGACCTCTTTGTAATATTCAACCCGATCCATCATTAATTTATATAATGTTTAAATAAACATGTTATATGATAAGCTCCTTATAATAATTATCTTATAATGATTGTAATCGATTATGAAAGCTAAATTGGAAGATGAATTCCAAAAAAACTCATCACGATATACGATAACTCTCATTAATGGCCACCACAACATAGTGTCTTACACTATGTCATAGTGCACGTAATACAAAAACACAACATGCTCCAAAACTATATGACGTGGTCAGAATTTTAGTGAATATATCAATTAATATATAATTTTATATGTCTATATACATATATATATATATTTATAAACATTAATAAACATTCATATGTATGTGTGCGTATACATATAAACATGTCTATAACTTTATATGTTTGTATCATTATATATGTTTCTGAAGATTTAAATATGTGGGTGAACATATATGTGAATATATATATATATATGTATATGTATATATAATATATATATATATATGTTTATGTTTTAAAATTATATTTTTATATTTTTTAAATATATATGTTCTCAATTTATATTTATATTTATATTTTTTTATTTTTCTGTATATGTTTTTTGAATTTATATGTTTATATTATTTAATTTTATAGTTTTTTATATATTTTAATTTTATATGTTTTAAAAATACATGCTCATATATTTGTATATTTTAAATTCATAATGTTTTTAAATTTTATATACATATATATATATATATTCTAAATTTAAATTTATATATTTATATAATATTTTTTTTAAATTAATATGTTTTAAATTTATGTGCTTATATATATATATATGTTTTACATTTTAATATAAATTCGAATTTTCTATTTCTTTTTTAAGTGATTAATATATCACAATTGAAAATATTCACGTTATAAAAAGTTATATTATTATTTTTAGTGAATAGTGTATTATTACAATCTCATTATGTGATAAAAATACCCGTAGATGAATCCCAATTAGATTATGATCAAAATTGCTTATATTTAACTTCAAATCATTAAGTGATTTCACCCAAAATTGCTAAGAACCCATGAATATTCAACTGAGTGACTTACCTCTAGAAAAACAAAATAAAATGGATCACATTAATCCTATTATTGACTCCAATAACTTATTTTATGAAAAATACTGATCATATAAGTTTTATTTCACCATTATCTGGTGAAATCACACCCAAATAAATTAAAAAATATTTATAAATTATAAGATAATAATGAAAAAAGAGAAGAGGTATAATAAGGGAGATACTTCACCTTATATCAAAATACCATACTCTATTTAGATCTCCACTCACCAACAAAAAATCAATTTTGGGGTAAAAAGGGTAAATCCCCTTCCTGTTATCATTTCATTTACCATGTGAATAAGATGATCAGTTTTAATGAAACTCCCTTTTGAATCTCAAAAATCAACCCACAAAAATATTGTACATGGTAGTATATAAGGACTTGATTAGACCTTACCAATGTTCTGATGGACCACTACATCCCTAATGACCATTATTAGACCATCATTTGATGGGTTCATTAACCTTTTCAAAGACCCTTGAAAATATTTGGCCTCTGTTAATGTGTTCATGGATACTACAATTGTCTACCCAAGCATAGTCATTTACTATTTTCCTAGAAATCAATTCAATGTATTTTCTACTAAAATTTTATCTTATAAAACATCCTTTTAATAAAATATATCACATCCAAATATTCAATTTCCTAATCAAAATTTGAAAATTTAAAATTATACCCATTACCATTTAAATAGATTGTTATTCTATAGTACACTAGCACTCAAAGGCATCAGTCGTTATAATTGAAACATAATAAATCATGAATGGAAATCCATTAGTGTTTAAAAGTGTATATATGATACATTAGTTATTTTATATAAATATGTTTAAGGGAAGACTATTGATGATCAAATCAATGAATTTATTCCCATCACAATTCATTTGAAATCATTGAGAATCATTTTAGACGATGATTTATTTGTATTGGTGTTTTTTCTCTAATATTTTATACCTTGGATGATATGATAGTATACATGAGTACCTATGATCCACTATAAAGATATTTAGAGTATATAGTTGGTGGTAATCTCTAGTTTTTCTCTAAACACTAATAGAAGGGGTCACTTTATAAAGTAGTATAATCATATAAAGAGTTATACATAAAGAGGAAAGGGTTAAGGAAAGCCATAAGGGCATGGTAATACCCTCCATTGTTACAATAATAAGGGTATCATCCAAAATTATTATAGTTATGAGAACAAGGAACCTAAAAAAATCGTAAAACATAAAATCTAATTACAATGATGCTGGTTTTATGATTATGGACAATCCCATATAGTCATGTATTGAGAACATAGGGTTATTAAAACATTACATGTTTGAGAACTATTTTCCAAAAAACAATCTTTTAATAATTTTTTATTATTGCATATTATGGATTATAAACCCATACTGAAAAAATAAAATCATGATTTACTAATCGAAACTCACTGTAAATGCTTTAAATTTCTAAAAAATATGTAACGAAACCCAATATTGGGAATGAATTTGATATCATTCGGATAGCTTTAAGATGTAGGTTATAGTAAAACTTTTACTACAAGTAATATGATGATTATTCTGTGGGTTATGTTCATATTTCATTATGAGATAAATGAAACACTACAAAGTATGTAAAATAATTATATACACATCGTTACAATAGAAAACAGTGAGATTCAAATATATATCATTACAAATTAGGCAACAAAATTGAAAAATGATAAAGGTCTAATCCGTAAAGGGAATGTTTTCTAAAATTAATCTGATATAGTTTAATTATAGAAGCATTAAATTGTTAGAATGAAAATTATGGCTTATTTTATTAATAGAGTAAAACCATTAATGCTATAAACCTAGACATGGTTAACAGTGTTTTTTGGGACCAAAATTAGTTTAATACCTTGAAGGATAAATTTATTGTGTGAAATTTATAGGAAAAAAAAAATAAGTATTGATTTCATTTTATGAAATGAAAATATGATATATTTACTATGTTACATAGGTTTAAATATTTATTTGGAATTTAGTCAATGATAAACATCAAATACTTGAGGTCAGAAAAGGGTATCGAAAATGATGGAAAAAGATTTAAATGAATGTTGTGTAATTATTATCACCGGATGGTTGAATGATATTATATTTTTAATATTGTTGAGAATTATATAAAATAGGATAAATAGGATATTAAATTGATTAACTTGGAGTTTGAGGCAAGACTCAGTGATACCAAATTTTTTTAGGGATAAGGCTATAAATATAGTAGTTTATTTGGTCAATAGGATTCCATATATGATAGTGGGATAACATCTTAAGGATGATATTATCCAAAGTAAAAGTAAATCATATATGTGTATGGATATATTGTACATGCAGATATGGATATGTCATGTGATATGACATATATGTGAATGAGTCATATCATATTTCATGTTATGGGAATATCATAAGGCACAATATGTTGATATTATCCCATTTCTGCAATATATATCATATGATATAGTGTTATCACAATTCCATGACATGGGAAAATCATTTGGTATGACTAATATAAAAACACTATTTTTGGTAATGTATTTGGACATTAAATGCTAATGTTAAAATCCCTTCCATGTTTGTGATACTACCATTTTATAAATACATTTTTGATATTAAGATACATCAATTTTAGATAAAAATGCTTAATTATTTCATGAATAATTATTGAAATTTTTCATATTTTTGAGGACAAAACAAATTATGGAAATTGATAAAGTAGGCTAAAATGGATGTGATTTCCATAAAAGAGGGATTAACTAGATAATGGAAAATCATAGATGATTCTATGAGTTTAGAACTGAAGAAACAAGATGAAACAGAAGTATCAGGGCTTAAAAACATTATTTATGTCATAAAATTTCAACTTACAGTGAAATAATTATATGAGAGAATTCATAAGGCCAAGATATGAAGATAAAACAAGACTAGGGTGAGAAAAAATGTTTTAAGGTGTGATACATGTGTCACATTCTTTGACATAATAATTTATTACATGTTTAATTTTATGATGCAAATTCACTTTCAAGATGAATGTCTAAAAACATATGATGAAAAAACATTGTTCACAATGTAAGATGGTCTAAATTTTCCATGAAATGGAAGATTCAACAATTATTTCAGTAGTGGCCTCACCATAAAGTCATGAGAAGGCCATTAAAGAACTCTGGAATGATTATGGATATATTTATGGGAGAATTAATTTCAACCCAGTCACCTTGAATACCTATAAATAATGAGTTTTTATGATGCTAATAATTTATTAAATTTATAGTTACCAAATCTTGGGTTGAGAAGCTACGATGTGTAGGGTTCTCACTATATTTCATCTCCACCTTTAAGTTTTTTATATTTCTCATTTTGCCTTCCCTCTTAATCCCTTATTATTAGAATATGGGTGTAGTTCTAGCCTAGTCCTATGGTAATTTACCCATTAGGGGAAAGTGTGTTTGATTATATTTCCATATTTTATTCATATTTGGTTTGATGTAAAAAATAAATCAATTTTTTTTATTTTAATCTTCAACTCTCATGATCATTTAATGAAACATGGAAATCAAATTTTAAATTTTTGGAACTAGTCACCTTAGATCACACCATGACCATTGGCTAATCTAGGGCAATTAGGTTTAAAAATGGTATTGAGAGAAACTTGATTCGACAATTCCCTAAATTACAGGACCAAGGGAAATGAGGTATTATCACATTATGGAAGGGATCACCAGACCTATGGATCATCATGGTATGAAATATTAAATATAATTTAATTAATTAATTTAATTTCTAAATCAAATTACATATGAACCCTAAAAATTATAAATCCTTGACATGCCTTCAAACCTAATTATTAAAACCAATATGATTTTCATTTTATCTCTCTTTATTTAAACTATTTCAAATAAATAAATTTTATTCTTTCATTATATTTTTTAAATTAAATACATAAATTTTATTAAAAATATAAAAATAACTAATTTCACGGTCTTGTTTGTTTGATCTCGACTCATTGCATCCGATGTTTTGATTAATTAATCACACTTGTTGAGTTTTACAAATTATTTATTTTGTATATCCCTATAGAGAAATAATAATTACCTCCTGAGCCTATAAAAATTAGTGCTTTTACAGGGGACAATTTATTTTAATTTCTAGGTTTTTAAAATATTAATTGATTTTATTTATTTGGATTAATGTATTTTCTCAATTTACAATGGATGTTATGTGATGAATTTATTAGAATTTTAATTATTAAATGAATGAATAACACAAATGGGATAGATTAAATGATGTCTTGGAACTCATCCCTAAGCGTTAATAGAGTCTAATGTAGGGAAATTATAAAACCATGGATAGTATAAAGACAAATTGACAACTAGATGCTAGAGGAGTTCAACCAACGTATCTTAGATATAGATCATATGATGACAATAAAAACCATTGAACACTAGTTATCAGAAAAATATATTCATTAGTCTAGTATCTAAAGCACATTTAAAAATAAAACATGCAATCGTATAAATGATAGAAAATACGATACAATTTTCTGGACCCCCCTTGAAGATCCAAACTCACATCTTGGGAGTTATCTCATGATCTGCAACATATTCCAAATATCCATCATTTCAAGCACTATAGTATGGTTCTGATTATTTTGATTTTCTTTATATAAGTGGGAATTTAAATGGATATTGTTATTCCCAACTCATTCTATAAATTTATGGGATCAATTGGAAATAATATTTCGTACAAGTTTCTTCCCTCTATCAAAATTAAAGGACCTACTATTAAACATTCTTAATTTTAATCAATTTGCGTAATAGCAAATGTAAAATTATTGGGAGTGAATTATAGAGATAATTTTAAAATAACCACTTTGTGGAACATAAATTTATAGACTAATCCAAAATTTCTATAGGGGTATTATATAGGGAAATAGTTTAATTATGGATACAGCAACATGAGCATTGATAATGAATAAATCACCAGAGGAAAGTTACAATATTCTAGATAAAATGTAATGAAGTATATTCCAATAGAATTATGATGGAAAATAATGAAGATTAATTCAAATTATTGAAAAAAATAGTTGTATTGTTATAAGGCCCCGTGCCTTAAACCTTACTTATTATTGAATTAAATGAATAATTCACGTTGAGGATCTTTTCAGGTTTAGAGTTTTAGAGAATTAGAACACAACTATTACATCTCAAAAGATTACAAAGTAGACACTTCTACCAAGTTTCCATAGAATAAATAAATAAAAACTCTTAAAAAGAAACATGTCTAATTCCATGTTTTATAAAGCATGACTTTCCCTTGATCCCATCCTTGAACCTATTCCACATTAAGTCCTGTGAAAAACATTTCAAAAAAACTTGGGGTGAGCACAAAAAGCTCAGTAAGGGATACACAAAGAATAAAAATTGTTAGTTTATCAAAACAACAAGTAAACCATGTATACTTTATCAAAGTAATACTTTTCACCTTTATGAAGTAATAAAAACTCTTCACTAAATAAAGTATCATTACTTACCTTTTTGTATCCAAAGGATTACCATAAAACCCATATAAAGAACACATAGAATATATAAAGGTAACTTGGGACATAAACATACTTAAGTGGAATAACCATATGGTTGACTTCCACACATATCACTTAATGGAATAGCCATACGGCCAATTTCCATACATACTTAATGGAATAGCCATACGGCAAACTTCCATACCCAATGCATTGGAGGTTATAACGTAACCACCTGTCCTGGTATTCACGGCACCACCCGTCATATGGTTTATAACGTAACCACCCGTTAAAATGTCCAAGTACCAATATAAAATCATAAAACATAAAACCAATATAAAGGAATGAAAACATTTCCACATTTCAATCACAATATATCATAAATATATTGACACAATAGAATCCTTTATCAAAAACCATTTTCAATACCAAAATACATAAAAGAGTATATGGTATTTATTTTATTTTAAAAACATTACGGCTTGTTGAGGAAGCCAAAGACCAAATAATACTCGCAACGGCGGAAAAGGTCGTTGTCACCGCGTACGTTAAAAAAACATTCCTTTTTGTCGTTTAGTAAAACGCTTCGTAGAAAAAGATTCCTTTTGTATAAAAGTAAAAGTCAAAGAGGTTTATACACCATATAAAATAAAGTTGTGTATAAAATGAAATATGCCTCAATGAAAGGAGATTGAGACGAAGTCCCTTACCTCGGGTCCGACTTGACTCGATCATTCTTTAACGTCCTGAATAATAAACTTGAGTTAATTTATACTTGTTTAAGAACCTTTTTAATGTTCATTATTCCTTTTATATCACTTATTTCCATGTTATAAACATTATGTAACCATTTAAGTTGATAATGTTTGTTTTGTCAATATTTGGTTCTTAAGTCGAAAGTTGACTTCTTACAATTACATGTTGTTCGTGTGGTCAAAAGTTCTTTATATCCAGAATGAAATTCCTGGTTTGGATATCATATATATCAAATATATCCAGCATATACATGTATTTATAATATTACATAATCATTTAGAGGTAAGAAATGAACTGCACCGTTCATGGAGACGGTAAGCCGTACGTACGCATGAACGCTACTTTCATTTCTTTGTCATATTAATGGAATTAAAACTAAATGAGAGGTATGTATATTTTAATTCCAGAATTATATTCATCATTTAGATATATCATTCATTATATATATCCATTATATACATGTACTTTTAATAGTACATTACATTTGGGGATAAGAAATGAAATGCACCGTTCATGGAGACGGTAAGTCGTACCTACGCATGAACGCTACTTTCATTTCTATCTCATACTTTAATGGAAAGAAATAATAATGATATAGAAGTATATTATAATTCCAGTATAATATCATATATAATAACTTTAAATCCATCCTTTACACGCCCCACATATGGCATTAACGGATCACATCACTTTTAGGGGGCGGTAGTCCGCACTTCCTTAAATGAAGATATCGTGTTTACCCATAATGGAAACCATAAAGGTATGCCAAAAATGAAAAATACAGAAGCTTAAAGAAAACATAAACATATTATATATCATATATAAAAATAGTGACATCATAATGGCCACCCTTGAAGGTGTTAAATGAGTATTGAACAATCATCGTTTCGGGAGGCAGAATTTCGCCATCCACGGAAACCGTATGTTCTTTAACCATTTGATGTATTTGTGTGAGAGTGTAGCTCAAATAAATATTATAACAACATCCTAGTATATTGAAGATACTGGTGTTGTTACAAAAGAAGTAAATAAAAAGAGTTTAGAGGGTTGGAGAAGCAAAATAAAACAAATGAACAAGAGAGAATGAATTACCTTTAAAAGTGTAACTCCCTTTTGATTTGAGCCTAAAGGCTTTCTTTGAAAGGATTATGCCCAAAGGGAATCCTCTAGGATGAGGATAGGGATTTGGAGAGAGTAATTGGGCAGGGGTTGGCCGAGCCAAAGGCTTTAGGATTGTGTGAAATGAGGTAGAGGTGGGGGCCTTTTATAAGAGAAGAGGAGGGGCACTTTTGGAAAGTAAGAAATATTACTTTATTTGAAAATGTGTTTCGGTTTCAAAAGGTCCCACATTTATATAATTTGTGGATAAGGTGATAAGTCTTAGAAATCCACTCATCCAATAAGTTTTGGCCATGTGCAGGTTTTAGATTTTTCATTATCTTTCCATTTTATTTAAATCGTCAAATAATGATGTCATCGCTGCATCATTATTATGTCATAACTAATTTATTTTATTTAATGTCTAAAAATTATAAAAAAAATACTATGATGTATTAAATCGTTTTAGCTTTCCAATTACTATTTATAATAAAAATTTGGACTTGTGTAACCCTACTTAAAAATTGTTTTAGTAAAACAACTCATGTTTGTGTCAATTTAATTTTAACATTAAATAAAAATATATTATTGTCATTTTCCAACTAAAGTGGCTCCATGGGGTCCCAAAGTTGGCCCATGGCTTGTCTTGGTCGGCCATGACACAACCAATAAGGTTGGGACATGTGTCTAGGTCATTTCATATTATTAAAGCATTATTTATACCTTAAACTACACTAATTACCACTAATCGCGATTAAGAACTTAATAAGTTACTATTCACCAAAAAATTATTATAATCTCATTGAACCACATTTTACTTCTTAATGACAACCATGTATGTTGGATTTTCAAAATTCAATACACATTAGTGGTAAACTTTCATTTAACTGAAAAATCAGTTTGCTTGATTACCACTTAGTGGTTTCACTATTCATCAAAAATTGAAGTTTTTCAGAAAATTACCAAAAATTCACCCTAAGCTATATTTGATATTCCGAATTCAAAAATGAAGTCCATTTTACAAAATTCAAAACATATAAGTCAAATTAATTAATTTAATAATTAATTCCTGCTGTTATGACAAATAGCGTGTTTTTGCGAAACAATAAGTATCAAAAGATTGACACTAGTTTAAGTCCAATTTCAAAGTGAAATTGATTCCAATGACCACCATTGGATTAAATGGTAAAAATATATTCTAATTTCACTTTAAAACCAATTCAAAATATAATCTAATCATATTAATAAATTAGAATAAAAAGAGGTTTTGAATTAAAATACATCATTTTACACTATTCATTAAAAAAAACTTTATCAGAAAGGTACAAAAAATTTACACAAAGTAAATTTTGATGTCACGATTCTAAAGAAGAGTTATATTAGGTCCAAAATAAAGTATAAGAGTGATCAAAACTATATTTAATGACGGTTCACCATTAAAAGGTGATAAGTGAACCTTTAGTGAAAATTAGAGTATATATGCCCTAAAATTGAACTCTTTCCGTATTTTAAGCCTTTATCTTTTATTGGGTAAATGTATAAACATTTAAAAACATATCTAATCATATTTTAGTTATTTCTATCCATTCCCGCCAGTACAACGGCTACTTGTGTAACAGCCCATGATTTTATAAAAAATATTCTTTTAAATTTTATTAATGTCTTGTGTTGTACGCTACACCAAAAGGAGCTTGCACAACACGCATCCTTGACTTGCCTTGCATTACACGCAATCGCGACCTTCCTCGATAGCGTGTGTAATACGCAATACCAAGTTTCACTAAACAACGATATGCTATTAAAATATTATTAAAACTAGCCGTTATGAATAGTAATAACCACTTTTTAAAATTCTGTAAATCTTATTTTTCAAAATGAACTTCATTTTTGGATTCGGAGTATCGAATTTAGCCTAAGGTGAAATTTTGGTACTTTTCGGATAACTTTCATATTCTGATGAATAGTGAAAATTACTAATTTATAATTAAAAACAACTTTTTTTAATCGAAATAATTAATAGTGATAAATTATTAATTTGAGTGGTTTTAAAGTATATTTAGAATATATTTTTACAATTTAATACAATGTTGGTCATTGATTGTAATTTCACATTTAAACCAGACATAATCAAGTGTCAATCTTTTGATATATTTTGTTTCCTAAAAACACGCTATTTATTTTAACAGCGGGATTTAATTATAAAATTAATTAATGCAACTTCTATGTTATGAATTTGGTATAATAGATTTCATTTTTGAATTCGGAATATGAAATATATCTTAGGATGAAATTTTGGCATTGTTCTGAAAAACATCAATTTTTGATGAATAGTGAAACTACTAAGTGGTAGGTTAAAAAAACTGAATTTTGCATAAAACTTAATTTTACCGCTTCTGTGAATAGAATTTTGAAAATCCGACAGACACGGTTAATATTAAGGACTAAAATGTGGTTCAATGAGATGAAAATAATTTTTGGTGAATAGTAACTTTTTACTTTTTTTACCGCGGTTAATAGTAAATAGGGTAACTAAGGGTAAATATGATATTACTAATACCCTAACACATGTCCTAATTCTATTGGACAAGTGTAATTCGACCAAAAACAAACTTAGGTATAAAATATGACCATTTAGGCCCACTTGGATTAGATTAGGACATTTATTATTAATTTATTTAAAGAAAGATTAAAATAGTTAAAATCAATGTTTAATAAGTAAATCATTTTTAATATGGGGTTATACATAAGATAAATTCGATTTTAAATATTCACTAGAAAGCTAAAAAGATTTACTACATGATGGTATTTTATTTGTAATTTTTAGACATCAAGTAATTTAATTTATTTATGACACAACGATGATGCAGTAATTATCTTATTAATAAAATATTGACATAATTGATGTTATAAACACCAAAATAAATGTAATTTAAGCTTTTTTATGAATTCCACTACTTTTCTAGGTTACTATGATATATTAATGTTTATTTAATCAACTTGGTTCGAACATTTAATTCTATTATGACTTTCACAAAAATCATATATCAAATAGTGTCAAAATTGACACAAAATAGTTTTTAAATCAAATATTATATTATTAATTGTTATTTTATTCCTAAAAATCTAAGGTTCGGCCAAATGACTTAGATAAAGATATATATATTAATAATAAATAATTTGGGGTTCGTTTGGCATGTTATAGTAAGTTTATTAACCATATAATGAAAGAAAACAAAAAGACACGGTAAAAGTTAAATTATTTAACTTGGAGTTAAATCTAATTGATAAGGTTAAAATAATATCCTAAACTTGTCTAAATTCTATTGGTTGATAGTATTTCGACCCATCCCAACTTTAGCTTCGAAATAAGACCCTTTGGAACCATTATAAACCGATTTTGACTTTAATATAAAATAATATTTTGAGATATTCCTAAGGTGCCCCTCTCCTCCCCTATAAAAGGACACCTCCTCCCCCTCCTCCTCACACCAATTTGAGCACTCAAGCTCGGCCAACCCCTGCCAAAATCTCTTCTCCACTTCCCTAGCAACATCCTAGAGGTTCTGGTCTTCCTCAAAGACCAATTCTAGTGCCCTAAGAGGAGGTCTCAAAGAGGCGCTTCAAAGAAGAGGTAATTACCGTTACCAATTCTTTCATCTTTATTTCTTCTTCCACTTCTTCTTCTTAGGTTGTTTCATTATGAAGTAATAACATCAGTATCACTCATATACTGATATGTTATTATAAGTATGAAACAACCCTATTTCACCATCTATCCATCCTACGGAAAAAGAAATCACCGCGCGTGCGTACGTACGGAATACCGTCTCCACGCCGTGGTGTAATCTATTTTCCACCACCACCTTACATGGATGAGTATAATGGTGTAAAGAATAACTATAAATAGTTATTACAACATCATATTGATTCTGATATATTGTATAATCCACTCCAATTCAATTCAGTATTTATGGAAATGATATCATCGCTCGTGCGTACGTACGGACTACCGTCTCCACGACGCGATGAGATTCATTCTCCATGTTAACCATTTAAGAATGAATATAATGTATATATAAGAAATAATAATGAAATATATGACATTATAAAGCTACTGGATTTATGTATATATATACATATGTATGTCATCTACTTACTTCCATTTCAAGACAATAAGGAAAGAAAAACAGCGTTCATGCGTACGTACGGACTACCGTCTCCATGAACGGTGTTTTTCATTTTATTTATCTATCTATTATATATATATATATATACTGAATATATATGATATATAAATCATATTTTATATTCTGGAAGTAAGTTAATAATGATATAAGTAATAATTATGTCAAGAACAACAAGTCAAAACACCTACGATAAATGAAACGATTTTACCCAAAACGCTTCTTTAACATGGAATTTACAAAAGAACGGGTAATATAATGTCATAAGTGAACCATATATGATATCATAACAATGAATATGATTCTTTAATAAGTCAATGACATTATTTAAATCATTATACAGGAGGTTCGGACACATACGAAGCAAATCGTACCTAAGGTAAGGGAAAATCTCGCAATCTCAATTTTTATCCGAGATTGTTTATACTTTGGTAATTTACTGGGGTGCATTTTATCATCCAAATCCATGTTTCCTCATTATGTAATATTATTTCCATCCACCTACAATTATTTAAATCCAATTTTACCCTTCGGTTAGTTTTTAGTAAAAGATATGAAAGGAATCTTTTGTCGTTTTTCTTATGAGGTACTTTTTGACTTTTCCGACAAAAGTATGAGAAGAATGTTTTTTTAACTTAAACAGCACGAACAGATTTTTACGGTTTTATAAAGCCTTATTTTCATGAAGCTTCCTCCAAAAGATTTCATTACTATTTTCAATAAAATCTCTTTCTTTTAAAATTGCATGATGTTTTGTGAAAAGAAATTGATTTTGAAGAAGAAAGGATATTTTCCTCAAGAATTCAATTCAAGTGTTTTATCAAAATTATTTTTCCATATAAGATAATAAAGGGTTCTGTTTCTATCCATATTTTTACATTGATTTGACTATGTTGTGATGGAATTATGTTTATGAATTCCTTTATCTTATATGAATGGTTTTATGATGTCATGTTGTTTAAGAATCCCATTTTTATTACATGGGGTATGCAATGATGTATGATTTATGATTTTGTGGCACACATAAGAATGGTATCATTATGAGATGGGTGGGACCTATATCTCCCTCCAATGCATTGGGTAAAGATTTTATATCTCATGAGATAGACATGGCTGAAATGGTAGGTTATACCGGTTCAGTGAAACAGGACTGAAACGAGGGTTACTCGATTCAGAAAGGGACTTTGTCCACTAAGATAGTCTTGGCAATGAGTCATGACTAACAAGAAATGATTTTTCATGATTATGTGTGCATGCCACAAAGTTTTAAGTTTCATGTTATGATTATGGTGATCTCATTTTCACTTCTATGATTTATCCCATGTTATGATATTATGAGCTCTTTTGCAGGTTAAGATTTCCAAAAGCTATGTTCTTATGTATATGATGTGATTTATTTTTCTTTTGTTTACCCTTACTGAGCATTTGAGCTCACCCTTTTATGTTTTCTTTTCCCCAGGAGATAAAGAAAGGTTTTAGGTATAAAAAAAAGAAGATCTTTATGGGAGATGTTGAAGATCTTTCACCATGATTAGAAGATTACATTCCGAGTTTCCAAAGACACTAAACTATTATGATCCTTGTGTGTGTGTGTTTTTGTTATGTACTAAGTATTCCGAAAAAGTAATGTAAGGTCTATGTGCGTCAGGCTTCGGGTCTCTACAGTTGGTATCAGAGGAAAGGTTTAGTCAACCTTTGGAAACTAGGATGCGAAAACGTTAGTGAGATTCCTAGAGATATTTCTAAGGTATGTCTAGGGATGTCCCTAAGGATAAGTATACGTATATGATATATTCCTAGAACTATGGTAATGATATTAGATTAAACCTAAGAAGTTAGGTATTGAGGATACTTTCCCTTTACTATGTTGTTTCTCTAGCATGATTTTTGACTCTCACACTATTCTTTTTGGGTTTTAGAAAACGGCTGGAATCAAGATGATTCACGATAATGGAGGATATGATGGACAATAGAATGATATTCTTCATAATGAAATGGGATTTGGAAGTCCAAACATCATTATTATGCCGAATCAGCAATCTCATAATATGATCAATAAAGTAAAATTTGGTAAGTTTCCTGACTCAGCTAATAAGAGAAAGATGGAGTTTCATGATGATCATAGAAGAAAGAAAGTTCAATTCCCCCTATGTAAATCATGTGGGAAGAGGCATCAAGGAGAATGTTTCAAAGGAACTGGAAGATGCTTTGGGTGTGGAAAAGAAGGACACAAAGCAAGTAAGTGCAAAGGAAAAGGTTCAGTTAACACCATGGATGAGGATAATGGTATTGCTACGACATCAACAATGGTTAAATGTTTTAAATGTGGAATGTACGTGCATTATGCAAACCAATGCCCTAAGGGAAAGTCTCATGAAGAGAATCAGTATGGTCGTATGGGAAGTATTTATGTTGATGATGATGAAGAAACTACAAATGATATGTGAGATGAAAGAAATGTTGAAGCTCGGTCAATGGTCTAAGAATGTAGTGGAATGATTACATGTTTATCATGTGTAATGTTGTATAAGTAATCTCATGGAATAAGGATACATCTAAGGATTGTTACACTGTTGTCTTTCCTTATGTTTTGAAAGTGTATGATGAATGGTACCAGTAACCATGAAAGGTTATTCAGATACTTTTGGAAAGTAGATGATAAGTGCATAATGAAAGGATAAGAAGATAATGAGATGTTTGATTGTATTCATGAGCTCATGATTGATATAAGGACTAAGTGATATCATGGTTTGAGTATATAGAATTTTGAGGATTTTGGTATGTGGAAAGTGTTAACTTTAAACTGAATTCATGTTTCCACTAAGGTATTCAAGCGAATACATGATTAAGGACTTTGAATGATTAGAATGTGACCAACAAGACATATCTTATGGGGATCGACGATGGTGTTAAATCTCTGGTAATCGTTTTCACTATGTTATGAGAATGGACTGCAGTATTATGGATAAGCCTAAAGATTGGAATGGATTATGTTGGACATAAGTTAGTATTATTTAAGGATAGAAGTTTTTTTTCCGATATTATTGATGGGATGTTATAGTAATATAGTTTTATAAAAAGGACAACCTGCAGGACGGGCGACAGCCCATCGCTTCGGACAAGGCTGTAGGAATCGAACCCACAACTGAAGTGCGAATGGCCTTTATCGCCTACCACTGGCCTACAGGAAGTCCCTGTTTAGTAGAAACTAGTTTTATTATATTAAGCAGTATGATATATGAAGTATAAGTCCATTTTAGGAACCATATATGATTAATCTCACTATAGATCGATTTATGCATATAATTTTTGCTAACCTTTTGTTTGAGACAGATGGAATGACCCGTCATTCTATCACATGATCTGCTAACACTTCACTAATAACAAATTCAACTTCATTTATTTAAGAGATGAAGTGGAAATTGTTCAAGGCACGAACAAAAGTGAGATTGTACCAAAATAAAGTAAGTATTTATTCTAATTCAAATTTTCAACTTTAGGGGAAATGATCTTGAAAACCAAAAATGTTGTCCTAGTGATCTTATACCTGATGAATCAGATGGTACCTTATATCATCACAAATATATGGATTTGTGATTACTGGCTTTTCCGTAGCCATGTTCTCTACCACTCTCCATCAGAACATGATGGTTAGATTTCTCTTCCATATCCATATTTTCACCTATGTGGAAACCCAATGATTAGTTTATTTGGGTAACCGTTACGTTTCATACTTTTGTTTTTAAAGATTGGTTTTGAAATTCCTTTTTACGATGTGGGTTTCTATTAAAGAAACTTTCGAATAGTAAACCATTTATAACCCTGACGAATTTTGAGGGCGAAATTCATTTTAAGGGGGGTAGAATGTAACAGCCCAAGATTTTATAAAAAATATTCTTTTTAATTTTATTAATGTCTTGTGTTGTACGCTACACCAAAAGGAGCTTGCACAACACGCATCCTTGACTTTCCTTGCATTACACGCAATCGCGACCTTCCTCGATAGCGTGTGTAATACGCAATACCAAGTTTCACTAAACAACGATATGCTATTAAAATATTATTAAAACTAGCCGTTATGAATAGTAATAACCACTTTTTAAAATTCTGTAAATCTTATTTTTCAAAATGAACTTCATTTTTGGATTCGGAGTATCGAATTTAGCCTAAGGTGAAATTTTGGTACTTTTCGGATAACTTTCATATTCTGATGAATAGTGAAAATTACTAATTTATAATTAAAAACAACTTTTTTTAATCGAAATAATTAATAGTGATAAATTATTAATTTGAGTGGTTTTAAAGTATATTTAGAATATTTTTTTACAATTTAATACAATGTTGGTCATTGGTTGTAATTTCACATTTAAACCAGACATAATCAAGTGTCAATCTTTTGATATATTTTGTTTCCTAAAAACACGCTATTTATTTTAACAGCGGGATTTAATTATAAAATTAATTAATGCAACTTCTATGTTATGAATTTGGTAAAATAGATTTCATTTTTGAATTCGGAATATGAAATATAGCTTAGGATGAAATTTTGGCATTGTTCTGAAAAACATCAATTTTTGATGAATAGTGAAACTACTAAGTGGTAGGTTAAAAAAACTGAATTTTGCATAAAACTTAATTTTACCGCTTCTGTGAATAGAATTTTGAAAATCCGACAGACACGGTTAATATTAAGGACTAAAATGTGGTTCAATGAGATGAAAATAATTTTTGGTGAATAGTAACTTTTTACTTTTTTTACCGCGGTTAATAGTAAATAGGGTAACTAAGGGTAAATATGATATTACTATTACCCTAACACATGTCCTAATTCTATTGGACAAGTGTAATTCGACCAAAAACAAACTTAGGAATAAAATATGACCATTTAGGCCCACTTGGATTAGATTAGGACATTTATTATTAATTTATTTAAAGAAAGATTAAAATAGTTAAAATCAAAGTTTAATAAGTAAATCATTTTTAATATGGGGTTATACATAAGATAAATTTTATTGTAAATATTCACTAGAATGCTAAAAAGATTTACTACATGATGGTATTTTATTTGTAATTTTTAGACATCAAATAATTTAATTTATTTATGACACAACGATGATGCAGTAATTATCTTATTAATAAAATATTGACATAATTGATGTTATAAAAACCAAAATAAATGTAATTTGAGATTTTTTATGAATTCCACTAATTTTCTAGGTTACTATAATATATTAATGTTTATTTAATCAACTTGGTTCGAACATTTAATTCTATTATGACTTTCACAAAAATCATATATCAAATAGTGTCAAAATTGACACAAAATAGTTTTTAAATCAAATATTATATTATTAATTGTTATTTTATTCCTAAAAATCTAAGGTTCGGCCAAATGACTTAGATAAAGATATATATATTAATAATAAATAATTTGGGGTTCGTTTGGCATGTTATAGTAAGTTTATTAACCATATAATGAAAGAAAACAAAAAGACACGGTAAAAATTAAATTATTTAACTTGGAGTTAAATCTAATTGATAAGGTTAAAATAATATCCTAAACTTGTCTAAATTCTATTGGTTGATAGTATTTCGACCCATCCCAACTTTAGCTTCGAAATAAGACCCTTTGGAACCATTATAAACCGATTTTTACTTTAATATAAAATAATATTTTGAGATATTCCTAAGGTGCCCCTCTCCTCCCCTATAAAAGGACACCTCCTCCCCCTCCTCCTCACACCAATTTGAGCACTCAAGCTCGGCCAACCCCTGCCAAAATCTCTTCTCCACTTCCCTAGCAACATCCTAGAGGTTCTGGTCTTCCTCAAAGACCAATTCTAGTGCCCTAAGAGGAGGTCTCAAAGAGGCGCTTCAAAGAAGAGGTAATTACCGTTACCAATTCTTTCATCTTTATTTCTTCTTCCACTTCTTCTTCTTAGGTTGTTTCATTATGAAGTAATAACATCAGTATCACTCATATACTGATATGTTATTATAAGTATGAAACAACCCTATTTCACCATCTATCCATCCTACGGAAAAAGAAATCACCGCGCGTGCGTACGTACGGAATACCGTCTCCACGCCGTGGTGTAATCTATTTTCCACCACCACCTTACATGGATGAGTATAATGGTGTAAAGAATAACTATAAATAGTTATTACAACATCATATTGATTCTGATATATTGTATAATCCACTCCAATTCAATTCAGTATTTATGGAAATGATATCATCGCTCGTGCGTACGTACGGACTACCGTCTCCACGACGCGATGAGATTCATTCTCCATGTTAACCATTTAAGAATGATTATAATGTATATATAAGAAATAATAATGAAATATATGACATTATAAAGCTACTGGATTTATGTATATATATACATATGTATGTCATCTACTTACTTCCATTTCAAGACAATAAGGAAAGAAAAACAGCGTTCATGCGTACGTACGGACTACCGTCTCCATGAACGGTGTTTTTCATTTTATTTATCTATCTATTATATATATATATATATACTGAATATATATGATATATAAATCATATTGTATATTCTGGAAGTAAGTTAATAATGATATAAGTAATAATTATGTCAAGAACAACAAGTCAAAACACCTACGATAAATGAAACGATTTTACCCAAAACGCTTCTTTAACATGGAATTTACAAAAGAACGGGTAATATAAGGTCATAAGTGAACCATATATGATATAATAACAATGAATATGATTCTTTAATAAGTCAATGACATTATTTAAATCATTATACAGGAGGTTCGGACACATACGAAGCAAATCGGACCTAAGGTAAGGGAACATCTCGCAATCTCAATTTTTATCCGAGATTGTTTATACTTTGGCAATTTACTGAGGTGCATTTTATCATCCAAATCCATGTTTCCTCATTATGTAATATTATTTCCATCCACCTACAATTATTTAAATCCAATTTTACCCTTCGGTTAGTTTTTAGTAAAAGATATGAAAGGAATCTTTTGTCGTTTTTCGTACGAGGTACTTTTTGACTTTTCCGACAAAAGTATGAGAAGAATGTTTTTTTAACTTAAACAGCACGAACAGATTTTTACGGTTTTATAAAGCCTTATTTTCATGAAGCTTCCTCCAAAAGATTTCATTACTATTTTCAATAAAATCTCTTTCTTTTAAAATTGCATGATGTTTTGTGAAAAGAAATTGATTTTGAAGAAGAAAGGATATTTTCCTCAAGAATTCAATTCAAGTGTTTTATCAAAATTATTTTCCATATAAGATAATAAAGGGTTCTGTTTCTATCCATATTTTTACACTGATTTGACTATGTTGTGATGAAATTATGTTTATGAATTCCTTTATCTTATATGAATGGTTTTATGATGTCATGTTGTTTAAGAATCCCATTTTTATTACATGGGGTATGCAATGATGTATGATTTATGATTTTGTGGCACACATAAGAATGGTATCATTATGAGATGGGTGGGACCTATATCTCCCTCCAATGCATTGGGTAAAGATTTTATATCTCATGAGATAGACATGGCTGAAATGGTAGGTTATACCGGTTCAGTGAAACAGGACTGAAACGAGGGTTACTCGATTCAGAAAGGGACTTTGTCCACTAAGATAGTCTTGGCAATGAGTCATGACTAACAAGAAATGATTTTTCATGATTATGTGTGCATGCCACAAAGTTTTAAGTTTCATGTTATGATTATGGTGATCTCATTTTCACTTCTATGATTTATCCCATGTTATGATATTATGAGCTCTTTTGCAGGTTAAGATTTCCAAAAGCTATGTTCTTATGTATATGATGTGATTGATTTTTCTTTTGTTTACCGTTACTGAGCATTTGAGCTCACCCTTTTATGTTTTCTTTTCCCCAGGAGATAAAGAAAGGTTTTAGGTATAAAAAAAAGAAGATCTTTATGGGAGATGTTGAAGATCTTTCACCACGATTAGAAGATTACATTCCGAGTATCCAAAGACACTAAACTATTACGATCCTTGTGTGTGTGTGTTTTTGTTATGTACTAAGTATTCCGCAAAAGTAATGTAAGGTCTATGTGCGTCAGGCTTCGGGTCTCTACAACTTTTTAACTAACATTTAAAATAATATTATCTTATTACTAGTGTGCTACGTAAGTTTCAAAGAAACTCATCGTTGCGTATCGGGTACGCTATCGAACATAGCAACCCCTTTAAAATAAAATTAATATTTAATTCGTAAATATTAATAAATATGAAAATTCTTTATTCTTTATTTACCTGGGATGTTACATCCTTCCCCCTTTTGGAAATTGCGTCCTCGCAATTTTATTCACTTATCAAAATAAGTGGGGGTATTTATCCCTCATAGCATTTTCAGATTCCCACGTTGCCTCTTCAATCACATGGTTTTTCCACAAAACCTTTACCTGATGAATCACCTTATTCCGTAACACCTGCTCCCTGTGGTCAAGAATCTGGACCGGTTGTTCCTCATAAGATAGGTTCTCTTCCAGCTGAACTACCTCTGGACTCAAAACATGAGATGGATCTGGCATATACTTTCTCAACATCGAAACATGAAAAACATTGTGTACCTGAGATAAACTCGGAGGTAAAGCCACTCGGTATGCAACTGATCCAACTCTTTCCAGAATTTCGTATGGTCCAACCAACCATGGACTCAACTTTCCTTTCTTACCAAATCTCATCACACTTTTCCAAGGAGAAACCTTGAGAAAAGCATGATCGCCTACCTCAAAAGATAGATCCTTCCCCCGGTTATCCGCATAACTCTTCTGCCTGCTCTGAGCTGTTCTCATGTGTTTTCTGAATCAACTGAACTTTTTCTGCCATCTCTTCTACCAATTCTAGTCCCATCAACTTCCTTTCACCCACTTCATTCCAAAATTCTAGAGTTTGACACCGCTTCCAATATAATGCCTCAAATAGTGCCATCTGTATACTGGAATGAAAGCTGTTATTATAAGAAAATTCAACCAAAGAAAGATGTTGGTCCCAACATCCCTGATAATCCATAGAACAAGCTCGTAGCATATCCTCCAATGTCTGAATTGTTCGTTCTGACTGCCCATCTGATTGAGGATGAAAAGCTGTACTAAAATTTAATTCAGTACCCAACGACTTCTGAAGGCCTTTCCAAAAGTTAAAAGTAAACCTGGGATCACGATCCGATACAATGGAGAGAAGAACTCCATGTAACCTGACTATCTCTTTAAGATACAAACAGGAAAGTTGATCTAGAGAGAAAGTATCTCGTATAGAAAGGAAATGAGCAGATTTGGTCAAGCGATCAACAATAACCCAGATTGCATTATTACCTCGAGATGTCCTCGGTAATCCCACAACAAAGTCCATGGATATATTCTCCCATTTCCACTCTGGAACTGGTAAAGGCTGAAGCATCCCTTTCTGTAACTGCCGCTCTGCTTTAACCTGTTGACATGTCAAACACTTCACAGTAAAATCAGAAATATCTCTTTTCATTCCATCCCACCAGTAATACTCCCGCAGATCTCTATACATCTTAGTACTGCCAGGATGAACTGAAAACGGAGAACTATGAGCCTCACATAACAACTCATTCCTCAACTGCGAATCACAAGGCACACATAATCTCTTCCCAACCCTCAAAACACAAACACAAACTTATCCAAGAACTCGTGGAAAATTTTATTCATAAGGTCCATGAATACAGCAGGTGCATTGGTTAACCCAAAAGGCATAACTACAAATTCATAATGGCCATATCTAGTACAGAACGCAGTCTTCGGAACATCTGCTTCTTTTTCTTTCAACTGATGGTACCCCGACCTCATGTCAATCTTTGAAAAATACTGAGCTCCTTGGAGCTGATACCACTTCATTCGATGGCCCAACATCTGCTGAAGTAGTTGCAAAGGATTTCACCACCCCTTTCTGCTTGTAGTCTGGCTGCATTCCCCCCATTGAGTTCTTCGTTGGACACTCATTTGCATAATGACCCATTTCATTACACTTAAAACATCTTACCGTTGGCTTCTCATTTCCTGCTTGATCATCTTCCTTATAGTTACGAGCAATATTACTAGACTTACCACACCGAAAGCACTTACCAGACTTGGATAAACATTCTCCAGGATGCATTTTACCACACTTCTCACAGGATGGATATTTGGTTTTCTTACCTCCTTGCTTCTTTGATGAATTCTTCCCCTTTTCCTGCCAACTAGACCTCTTATTCTGTTGTTTGTCATAGAACACCTGATCATCGGAAAACTCCATTTCTACCTTCTCAGCACATCGAACAAGCTTTTCAGAACTTTTAAACTCACGAGAAGCTAATGCCCTTCGATATTTTGGCTTTAATCCTGAGTAAAAACGATTGATTTTACTATCAAGGTCCCGGATAAAATTTGGAGCATACCTTGCCAATCGAGTGAACCTTTCCTCATAGGCAGCCACTGAGTCTTCCTCTTACCTCAATTCCAAGAATTGCTTTTCCATCCTAAGTCGAACAGCCTTAGGAAAATACTTCTCAAGAAACATACCTTTGAATTCATCCCAGTCAAGAGCATCAATTTCATCGGCGTCCCTGATATTCTTAACCATAGACCACCACTGATCTGCTTCACCCTCCAAATGGTAAATAGCAAGACTAACCTTTTGATTGTCTGAACACCCCATGACATCAAAAATTTTCTCCAGTTCTTTAATCCACCCTTCAGCTTGCACAGGGTCAGATGATCCTCTGAATGATGGGGGATATTGCCTCATGAAATGTTCCACCACTGACATGTTCCTCTGTGGTTGATCTGGCTGATCTCGTGCATGGATACCACCACCTTTTATAGCCTGAGTCAACTGTGCCATCACTGCAACAAACTGTTCAGTTCCGATTCCGACCATCTCAGGTTGCTGATTTGGAAGTTTATCTTCCTCCTGATGTCGTCCCAACATAGCTGCTTTGTTTCCTCTGCGGGAAACCATTCTGAACACAGAAATATCTTAGGTGAAGCAACATGGTAATCCGTAAATGCTATATCATTTCAATCATATTATAATTTAACACTTTTCTAACTCCTAAAGTTGTCTAAACCGACCTCTGATACCAACTATAAGGCCCCGTGCCTTAAACCTTACTTATTATTGAATTAAATGAATAATTCACGTTGAGGATCTTTTCAGGTTTAGATTTTTAGAGAATTAGAACATAACTATTACATCTCAAAAGATTACAAAGTAGACACTTCTACCAAGTTTCCATAGAATAAATAAATAAAAACTCTTAAAAAGAAACATGTCTAATTCCATGTTTTATAAAGCATGACTTTCCCTTGATCCCATCCTTGACCCTATTCCACATTAAGTCCTGTGAAAAACATTTCAAAAAAACTTGGGGTGAGCACAAAAAGCTCAGTAAGGGATACACAAAGAATGAAAATTGTTAGTTTATCAAAACAACAAGTAAACCATGTATACTTTATCAAAGTAATACTTTTCACCTTTATGAAGTAATAAAAACTCTTCACTGAATAAAGTATCATTACTTACCTTTTTGTAACCAAAGGATTACCATAAAACCCATATAAAGAACACATAGAATATATAAAGGTAACTTGGGACATAAACATACTTAAGTGGAATAACCATACGGTTGACTTCCACACATATCACTTAATGGAATAGCCATACGGCCAATTTCCATACATACTTAATGGAATAGCCATACGGCAGACTTCCATACCCAATGCATTGGAGGTTATAACGTAACCACCCGTCCTGGTATTCACGGCACCACCCGTCATATGGTTTATAACGTAACCACCCGTTAAAATGTCCAAGTACCAATATAAAATCATAAAACATAAAACCAATATAAAGGAATGAAAACATTTCCACATTTCAATCACAATATATCATAAATATATTGACACAATAGAATCCTTTATCAAAAACCATTTTCAATACCAAAATACATAAAAGAGTATATGGTATTTATTTTATTTTAAAAACATTACGGCTTGTTGAGGAAGCCAAAGACCAAATAATACTCGCGGCGGCGGAAAAGGTCGTTGTCACCGCGTACGTTAAAAAAACATTCATTTTTGTCGTTTAGTAAAACTCTTCATAGAAAAAGATTCCTTTTGTATAAAAGTAAAAGTCAAAGGAGTTTATACACCGTATAAAATAAAGTTGTGTATAAAATGAAACATGCCTCAATGAAAGGAGATTGAGACGAAGTCCCTTACCTCGGGTCCGACTTGACTCGATCGTTCTTTAACGTCCTGAATAATAAACTTGAGTTAATTTATACCTGTTTAAGAACCTTTTTAATGTTCATTATTCCTTTTATATCACTTATTGCCATGTTATAAACATTATGTAACCATTTAAGTTAATAATGTTTGTTTTGTCAATATTTGGTTCTTAAGTCGAAAGTTGACTTCTTACAATTACATGTTGTTCGTGTGGTCAAAAGTTCTTTATATCCAGAATGAAATTCCTGATTTGGATATCATATATATCAAATATATCCATCATATACATGTTTTTATAATATTACATAATCATTTAGAGGTATGAAATGAAATGCACCGTTCATGGAGACGGTAAGCCGTACATATGCATGAACGCTACTTTCATTTCTTTGTCATATAAATGGAATTAAAACTAAATGAGAGGTATGTATATTTTAATTCCAGAATTATATTCATCATTTAGATATATCATTCATTATATATAACCATTATATACATGTACTTTTAATAGTACATTACATTTGGGGATAAGAAATGAAATGCACCGTTCATGGAGACGGTAAGCCATACGTACACATGAACACTACTTTCATTTCTATCTCATACTTTAATGGAAAGAAATTATAATTATATAGAGGTATATTATAATTCCAGTATAATATCATATATAATAACTTTAAATCCATCCTTTACACGCCCCATATATGGCATTAACGGATCACATCACTTTTAGGGGGCGGTAGTCCGCACTTCCTTAAATGAAGATATCGTGTTTACCCATAATGGAAACCATAAAGGTATTCCAAAAATGAAAAATACAGAAGCTTAAAGAAAACATAAAAATATTATATATCATATATAAAAATAGTGACATCACAATGGACACCCTTGAAGGTGTTAAATGAGTATTGAACAATCATCGTTTCGGGAGGCAGAATTTCGCCATGCACGGAAACCGTATGTTCTTTAACCATTTGATGTAGTTGTGTGAGAGTGTAGCTCAAATAAATATTATAACAACATCCTATTATATTGAAGACACTGTTGTTGTTACAAAAGAAGTAAATAAAAAGTGTTTAGAGGGTTGGAGAAGCAAAATAAAACAAATGAACAAGAGAGAATGAATTACCTTTAAAAGTGTAACTCCCTTTTGATTTGAGCCTAAAGGCTTCCTTTGAAAGGATTCTGCCCAAAGGGAATCCTCTAGGATGAGGAGAGGGATGTGGAGAGAGTAATAGGGCAGGGGTTGGCCGAGCCAAAGGCTTTAGGATTGTGTGAAATGAGGTAGAGGTGGGGGCCTTTTATAAGAGGAGAGGAGGGGCACTTTTGGAAAGTAAGAAATATTACTTTATTTGAAAATGTTTTTCTGTTTCAAAAGGTCCCACATTGATATAATTCGTGGATAAGGTGATAAGTCTTCAAAATCCACTCATCCAATAAGTTTTGGCCATGTGTAGGTTTTAGGTTTTTCATTATCTTTCCATTTTATTTAAATCGTCAAATAATGATGTCATCGCTGCATCATTATTATGTCATAAATAATTTATTTTATTTAATGTCTAAAAATTATAAAAAAGATACTATGATGTAGAAAATATTTTTAGATTTCCAATGACTATTTATAATCAAAATTTGGACTTATGTAACCCTACTTAAAAATTGTTTTAGTAAAACAACTCATGTTTGTTTCAATTTAATTTTATCATTAAATAAAAATATATTATTGTCATTTTCCAAATAAAGTGGCTCCATGGGGTCCCAAAGTTGGCCCATGGCTTTTCTTGGTCGGCCATGACACAACCAATAAGGTTGGGACATGTGTCTAGGTCATTTCATATTATTAAGGCATTATTTATACCTTAAACTACACTAATTACCACTAATCGCGATTAAGAACTTAATAAGTTACTATTCACCAAAAAATTATTATAATCTCATTGAACCACATTTTACTTATTAATGACAACCATGTATGTCGGATTTTAAAAATTCAATACACATTAGTGGTAAACTTTCATTTAACTGAAAAATCAGTTTGCTTGATTACCACTTAGTGGTTTCACTATTCATCAAAAATTGATGTTTTTCAGAAAATTACCAAAAATTCACCCTAAGCTATATTTGATATTCCGAGTTCAAAAATGAAGTCCATTTTACAAAATTCAAAACATATAAGTCAAATTAATTAATTTAATAATTAATTCCCGGTGTTATGACAAATAGCGTGTTTTTGCGAAACAATAAGTATCAAAAGATTGACACTAGTTTAAGTCCAATTTCAAAGTGAAATTGATTCCAATGACCACCATTGGATTAAATGGTAAAAATATATTCTAATTTCACTTTAAAACCAATTAAAAATATAATCTAATCTTATTAATAAATTAGAATAAAAAGAGGTTTTGAATTAAAATACAATATTTTACACTATTCATTAAAAAAAGAACTTTATCAGAAAGGTACCAAAAATTTACACAAAGTAAATTTTGATGTCATGATTCTAAATATGAGTTATATTTGGTCCAAAATAAAGTATAAGAGTGATCAAAACTATATTTAATGACGGTTCACCATTAAAAGGTGATAAGTGAACCTTTAGTGAAAATTCGAGTATATATGCCCTAAAATTGAACTCTTTCCGTATTTTAAGCCTTTATCTTTTATTGGGTAAATGTATAAACATTTAAAAACATATATAATCATATTTTAGTTATTTATATCCATTCCCGCCAGTACAACGGCTACTTGTTAACTAACATTTAAAATAATTTTATTTTATTACTAGTGTGCTACGTAAGTTTCAAAGAAACTCATCGTTGCGTATTGGGTACGCTATCGAACATAGCAACCACTTTAAAATAAAATTAATATTTAATTCGTAAATATTAATAAATATGAAAATTCTTTATTCTTTATTTACCTGGGATGTTACAATTGTGGAATAAGTGGAATTACTAACAAATAATATGGAAATAATTATGGTAGAATAACAACAACCCTAAGGTACATATAATGAAGAATAAATGATGATGATTTTAATCATGGTAATAATATTTAGGATAAGTAGTCATAACAACTAGGTTAAAGATACCATAATAGAGAACTGGGTTTTTAAGTGTAATAAGAACCATAATTGTAGATCCAAGTACACACATTAAACAAGACATTGGCTAAATTCATGGAATCCACCATATCATCTATTAAATAACAAATAGCCTATAACAAAGAATAAATTGTGTCAATAAAGGATATTCATGGTAACTTAAAAAAAAATAAACACTTTAGAATCTCTAATTCTAGTTTGTTTAGATCACTAAGTATCGTATATAGAGACCAAGATGAATACTTCTTTAATTCCATGATATGAATCCTTGATAATATTTTAATGTCGTCACTCTATAAAGTGGAAAATTTAAAAAATATAATCCTAAATGAATAATGAAAAGATGAAAAAATAAATTTAGAGAGTTGGAAAATATTTTAAAAAATATATCATATTCTAATGTATCTTAAGAATAACCACCACTATACAAGAAAATATTTCTATTTCTAAAGTGTTTGGCATAAGAGAATATCAATATTTAAAATTATAATTTTTTTAGAAGACTTTAAAAAATTTCATATCAATATTCATTTTGTAGAGTCTCTAATAATAATTCCAACATAAAAAATATTTATGAAAGAGTTGGTGACCAGTAAGAAAAATATTGAGGTTATTGTCACCATTACACTCACATGGTACTGCTCAACACTAGTATCAAAAGACCTAAATGTAAAGAAAAAGTAACCTATTTATTCCATTCTAATTTTATTAGAGATGATAAATTTGTAAATCATTATGTGAATTTGGTGTGAGATTAAATATCATGTCAATCACAACTTATATGATACAAAGACTAGAAAGACTATATATTACAATAGTTTCACTTCAATTAGAAAATTTAATATTGAAGAACCCTCAAGGGGTCATCAAATACAATTTGATTAATGTCAGAAAAATTGTACATTATGGAATATTTATTACTGTTTTACATAGAAGAGGGGAAAAACAACTAATTTTTAGAAGACCATTCTGGGGTACCAGAAGAACACAGATATATGTTCAAATTAAAGAACCCTATAAAAGAGTTATATGTTAATAAGTGAGTTTTACCATTCATCGAGTGATGAATAATTTTGATATGGGAGAGGATTATTTTATAGAGGATATTCTACTAGAAGATGAGGATGCTACTGAAATTGAATAATTCATTGAGGTTACTACTATTGTATAGAAGAAGATTCAAATTGGAGATTTTGAAAATAAGAATGATAAAAGTAAAGACATAAGATGAGAAACAAATTAAAAAATGTTTGAGAAGGTAAAACATATATAGTTGGTACATGAATTTCAATTTAGTTCTTATATATTAAGTAAGAAATATTTAGTCATCCTGATAGATATTGATAAAATAATTCCGTTAGAAAGATATATCTTTTTTAAAGTGTAGAGGCCATTTTTAGACCCATACTAGGTAATAAATTTTCAATATACCATAACATGATCTGAATATGATTGTGGTAAGCTTTACCCAAGGATGTTAAACAGATTCTCTTTTGGGAGGCAACCCATGTGTTATTTATTTATTTCTTATTTATTTTTAGTTTCATTCACAATCAGTAAATAATATTTTAAATATCATTGTTAATGGAATGTACTCTTACTTGTTTATTTATTATTTTTCTGGTCAATCAAAGGAAATAAGGTAGTAGAATTAATGAACAAAATTTGAAAAGAACATCATTAAAATAGGAGGAATCATTTCAAATCATTATTTTTTTAACTATGTTTCCCATAATAAATTGTTTCTAAAACTTTCTACTATAAATTGCATGCCCTTAGTTGATTATCAATTAAATGAATTGAACTATAAGAAACAAACTTGTTTATATACATTCCATTTCATGAATTTAAATTTCTTTATCTGTATTTTGAATGGGAAGAATTGGAAAATCAATAAATATAATCATGGGGATTTTGATTTAGAAAATCATTATTTAGGAGTCATATTAATTTTTGTAAATGAAATTTTTACGAGAATTATAACATCATGAAATTATTATATGTTCATTAGGTAATTTAATTATTATTTTTTATTTCCATGAGTTATTGACCCAACCATTCATCTCATTCCCAAGACATTCCCATAGCCCAATATTTCCCATTCTCTCTATTATATATTTCTTAAGAGACTCAAGAATGTTCTCTTCTTTAACTATATTAGAATATTATCAATGATATGAGTAAATTAAATCACATTTAAAATGAATTAGTTATCTTATGTTCAAGTATTTATCCATGTACCCACCTTTCACTAATCCTTTTTAATCCCGTAGAATCTCTGAACAAGCTTGTTAGGATATGAGCTGAGTTACAATCCTATTTTACCCATTTTAATCTTCTTCTAAATTTAATTCATCATATTTAAAATAATTAGTATGGGGGAGAAGTTTCCCATTGTAGGATGGGATATACATCATTAAAGAGATTCCTAAAAGGGTTTTTAATTTTGATTAGAGAGTTTCCATGCTATTTTTTATGTCATCATTCGACTCTCTTTCTAGAAAAATATATTTGTAAAAATAAGGCTACATATTTAGATGATATAAAATTACCATTGCCAGATCGAAGATATTTTGATCAAATGTGTCAAGGTTCTATTTGTGGGATGTTTCATAAAAAAATTTCAAAAAAAATTAAAATATAGAGAATGATCCATTCATTGTGGTTACTTTTATCATGATCCCAATATTATTTTTTTGTAAAGAGAGAGATTTAGTCTATAAAGGGATATGTTCGTTAAAAAAATCTCTTTATTTCTTGAATTCTACTTCAAATTCAAACCTCCTATTTGAGATTTTTTTTCACACCATTAACCACATGGCCTAACCCTCAGATTGATTTGAAACTATCAATGAAGCCTTCACGATCAGTTTTTGTTCTATCTTTACATAGTGGAGATGCTTGATGTCATGCAAGCCTATGTTAAGTGACATGATCTTAAGGTATGTACTAAATAATTTTTAAAATTTTACCATAACAATGATAGAAAAATTCAAGAGTGGTAAAATGAAATTGTTGTTCTTATTAGCAATGTATTGAAAGAACCAAAGAAAACATAACATCTAAGTGTAGTGATGATGTTTTTTATGAATATGGACAAGCCAATAGAGTCATGGATTGAAGATATAAGGTTTCTAGAATATTCGATATAAGAGAAATATTTTCTGAAAAATTAGGTTCTAAGAATTTTTGGCATCATACATATTATGGATTATAAACAATTAATATCTATAAAAATGGTGATGTATTGATCAAAACCAGTTGTATAGTTTTTCATGTGTCATGTCATAAAATGTGTGCTTCTCAACCTAGGATTATTTATAGATTGAATTTTCTGATACAAAAATTATTACAGGGAGACTGTCCATGAAAATATACAGTGTAAAAGCAATTTCCCTGAAGTAAAAAAGGTCTAAATACCTAAGAAATGGATTATATAATGATTATTTTATTTTTGGACGCACCATAAAGATCTACAATGTACATTAAAAACCATAGGTATAACTACTAATGAATTTATTATAAAATCAAATGAAACTCAAGAACATTAAGGACTATAAATAAGGACATGTTGTGATACTACCGATTCATTCATTTTATAGAGATAAAAGCATGGGGTGAGAAGCTGTACTATACGGGATCATCACTAGTTTACATCTCATCCTTATATTATTTTTTATTTCACATTCCTTTACACCTCTTACTCCCTAGTTATTATAATGAGGGGTCAATTCATAAATAGTGATATGGTAATGTAGTTGATGGTGGTTTTTGTGTCAAATTGTATTGCATTATTTTTTTCATGTTTGGTTTTCTGCATAAAAAAAATAAACTTGTTTATTTTCCTCTTCCTATTTCAGAATCATTTAATGCAACATATAAATAACTTTTACAATTTTTACAATTTGTCAAATTGGACTACACCATGACTGTTGTAACACCCCAAAACATTAAAATATTTTCCTTTTAGAATAAATATATATATTTTTATCATGATTTATACCCAAATTTAAGCTTATTCTACCAACAACAATGAATTATATTTCATTACACTTAAGATCGGCTTTACCACCATTTAATTTCACACATTTGTTTAAACTAAAAGTTGAATATTTTAAAAAAATCATTTGTCAAAATAAACACCAGTTTTGAATTCTAGATTTCATAAATATCTTACGGTGAATTTTTGGTATTTTTCTGAGATGTTTAATTGTTTTATTAATAGTGAAAAATACTAAATTTTAGTTAAGATTTTCCTTTTAGTTTAAATAATTAACAATATAAACTTATATTTAAAATTTCTATTAAAAATAGATCAATTATATAAATTTTAATCCAATTTATTTCATTGGAATCATTTTTATATTAAAATTATAAATAAAGACTGATTGAACTTTTTGATGTTTTACATTAAAATCCGACTTTATCACCATGTATATGGGATTAGAGTAAATCTCTATTTTCCAACTTCAGTGATTTGATTTAAAAAACATACGCGATTGTAATCAGTTCAATAATTTTGGTTCAATAAGATCAATATAATTTTTGGCAAAAAAATATTAGTGAAATTAGTGAAAATTAATTATGGTGATTAAGGTAAAATTAAGCTTAATAAGGGATTAAACCTTAATATTAAGGATCAAAATTACCGGGAAACTTGTCTAAAATAAATTTTATTCTAATAAATCAACCATATCCGAACATGGATAAAATTATTTGGGTTATTGGGATATTATTAATTGGAATTAATCTATATAAAAGGTTATGTAAGAAAAAAGACATTAAGAGATATTTCCTAACCTATAACATTTATAAAAATTTTAGACATGTAAAAACCATCATATATTCAACTATACATATAATTTTTAATGATAAATCAGTTAATGTAATCATAAAAATTTATTATTCATTTTTATAGATTACTTAGTTACTTAAAATGCTTAAGAAATGACAAAAAATGATTATATAGTTATTAATTAAAAAAACTAAATTATACTATAAATATTAAAAATGAATTTAAATGATTAAATTATTATATTTATTTATTTTTATACGAATATATAATGTTACACATAATGAAACATAATATTTTTTCATTCTAATATTATATTGATATTTTAAATTTTAAATTAAATAGATAATGTAGAAACTGACATTATTTTTATTTTACAATAAATGATATTTTATTAAATGATGTAAATTAAATAAAAAATAAGATATCCTTAAAAGTTGTTTTAAATATATAATAAATAATAAATATGAAATATTAGTGAACCAATTTATATTTTTCAATTAAAAAATTGACCCATATATTGTAAAAATATTGTTAACAAGGTCTGTGTTTAAGTAGTGATTTAGCGCATCACATGTGCTTGTTTGAAAAATTAATTTCCAAAAATTTGTTTTTATTTTAAAAATTAGATATCCTATTAATAAATCAGTGTATATATTTTTTATAATAAATCTAACTATAGTTTAGTCTTAATGGTTTAATTAGATAAGTTATAAAACTAGATGCTTTAATAAAAACCCAAATGATAAAATTTGGGAATCTTAGAAGTTACAGAATCATCTTATTAAAATGAAAATAATTTTGCATGTTGGAGGTGTTCATAGAATCCAATTTACATTTAATATATTTTATTTTACATTTTTGTGTCACATTAGGTAAGATATACCTCTTATTAATGAATACCATGTGGTATTAACAAAAGTGCACATCCCCCACAACTATTAAAAGAAAGCATTCTACCCATTCCTCACACATCTCAATCCACTATGGATCTAACAAAATCTTCCCCAAAAGTCTCAAAAATTCATTCCCCTCTACCTATAAGCCTCAATATTAGAATAAATCCACATAAGGAAACCTTTTCATATAAACCAAATGAAGTTACTAAATTAAGAGGTAACAAACTTATTTATGATTTTTAGTTTTAATTAAATTTTTGAATCCCTAAAATAATATTATTTCATGCTTATATAAAAAAATAGTGTACTAAATATACGAGGATTTTTAAATAATAAGGTTTTAAAATAAAATCACACACAATATCATCTAATGGGTAACAAAAATAATATTTTTGTGTACATCGAACAACTACCTCACGAAACGATGATTGTTAATTTTTCCTTTACCACATCTCATATTGGAAATTGTGATGGAAAACATATATATATGATATATATTATACTTATAATTTATTTATTCTATTTTATGTTTTATTTAGTATATAAATGTATGTTTTACATCTTTTTTAAATATGACAATTTCGTTTGAGGAAGTGTGGACTACTGCCCCCTCAAATCATTGTGTCTCATTCATGCCATAAAAGGAATGTATAAAAAATGGTATTAACAAACCTATGTAACATATATAATATGTATATGATACTGTAATTATAATATAAATATATCATTTATTTTAATTATTTTAATACAACATATAAATGAAAGTATCGTTCATGCATACATACGACCTACTGTCTCCATGAATGGTGGATTTCATTTATTATCTTCATTATTTATAGATTATCCGGAATTAATATATATGGAATATATATAATAATTAAATCATGTTTAATATGTTTTAAATGATTAAATAATTATCTCTATAATAGGAACATCAAATCTAATTTCAAAACATACTTGAGGAAACTTGACAATTAACAATAGAAATAGTTAAAACAACGAAAAAGTGTTAACAAATGGGTACAAAGATATTTTAAGGAATTAATATATTCTATTATAAACATTATTATGGTTTTAGTATAAGTTAGTAACATATTTTGTACCACTATATAGGATAATAAAGGCCACAAAATAAAAGGATGGTTAATGTAAGGGATTTCATCTCAATTTACATTCCATTGAGACTTATTTGTTATTATACAACAATTCAATTTTATTTGATGTATTACTATACATTAAAATGTTATATAACAAATATAATTACTCTCATGATATTCTAAATTTCATTTAATATTATTTCTTCATAGGATTTATGATTTAAATGTTTCAATGTGGTATGGGACACATTGGAATATTTAAAATACGATTTCCCTCAAGATTGTTTTTTTATTCCTTAAATGGGATTTCATTCATTAATGTGAACAATCCACGTTGATATTTATCCTCCACTGAGAATTTATTGATAAATATATATTTTTATTCAATATAGATCTTTTGATAGGGTATATTGTTCATTAATATGAGGAATTCTATGGACTAATATGACATGAGAGGGGTCTGTTTATAGATAGCCCCTCGATCTGTTGGTAGTTTAATGAGATGAATCATTTGAACAAATCAGATGGGGTATTACATGATATGTTATAAACAATCTTATGAACAGTATTTATAGTAAATGTAACATGTACCTATGAAACATGGTGTCCAATAATTAAGAATTTTCTTAATTTAGATTCAATTATTATCCATCACTGAGATTTTGAATTGTCATATCATTAGATACATTTTACTCTAATTTCATTGATTTATATAGCATGAATTTTTGTTTCTTACCTTTCTATATTGATATTTATTTATCTAGTTATTTGAATGGAATCTATTTTCTATTATTTACATTTTCCATATTATTTTATTCATATTTATTCATTATTTTTTTCTTTACTTAACCTTATTGAGCATTTGAGCTCACCCTTCTTATGTTTCCTTTCTCTAAGTTGTGAATAATATATATATATATATGAATAGGCATTCAAGGATTTAGTTTATTTAATTTTATTTTGTATCATTTCTTATTTTATATTTCCCAATGTAGTATGGGTAGCATGTATGTAATATAGATTTTCAAGATGGATCAGATGATCATTTCATCCAGATTTGATTCCTTGTAATCATACCAATGCAAAAAAATAATGTACAGGCTCTGAGATTCTCGTCCAGAGGTTTATAGTTGGTATCAATGTAATTTTAGCATCAACCATGGAAACTAGATTTAGAAAACCATGATTAAAGTGAATAAACCTAATATAGACATTGATGATAAGTATATAAGAACATCATAGAAATTTGGTAAAGTAGTGATTGTGTGGGTATTCCAAGAAATAAATCTATGTTTGGATACTACAAGTGGATGTGGTTCTTGCATAGATGTACCTAGGCGTAACAACTCTGAGATGTTGTCCCATGTCAAACTCATGGTAACTTGGTACATGAAAATGGACCTTTATAAAAACATGGTTTGAAACTTCTAGGGTATATGCTTATGATAGTTCACATTTTCTAAAACTACAATTTTGAAGGATTTTAATGTTATGATTTCCCCAATGTTACCAGATTTTATGATTCTATGATTCAAGATGCATTAATTTAGGTTTTGTGAAATTAAATATTTGGAATTAATAACTATATTAGGATTTAATCCAGTATATTACATTATTTATAAATGGTTCATAGTAGATGGAATGATAAATCCACTAATGCACTTGATCCATAGAGTAAGAAGGCTTATATATTTTATTTTCATACACAAAAATTTCAATGGGATGTAGTTTCCCATGTATTCTCATCGTATAAAGAAATAGTATCATGCCTTAATGATATAGGTAACGAATTATCCAAGTCCTATGGTCTTGAAGATATGTTATATTATAATATGATGATAGTGAAAAAGATAGATAAAGGGAATAAGGGAAAAAAATATTTCCCCACATGTGATAATATTGGAAATAATCACCGTGATAAATTAAAGAATGGAATGAGAGTTTCTTATAAGTGCGGATTGAAAGGAAACTATGATTTTATATTTCAAGGGTAAGAAAAAGGTTTCCAATGTTCAATGATTATATTGCAAAGATATGAGACATTTTGAAAATCAATGTCTGAAGCATCAAAGGAATATACCAAAAATGATTCTATTGGATAATAGTCTTGTTATGATAGTATCATAGATGAATATGAATGAATAATATTCTTGTTGAATAATTATATAATTTGATTATTTTTTCAGTGATTTACTAGTTACATGGATAATGTCATATATAAGGATTATACTACAATACATTTTTTAATTATGGATTTGAGAACATATGGTGAATAGTAACAAAAACATTTATTCAGTAAAAGGTTATATTTTTATAATACATATGATTGAGGGAAATAATCCCCTTAATATGTTTCTGATGTTGATATAATAAATAATAAATGATAAATTTGACAAGTTTTTAATAACATGGAACTAATTAATGACTTGTCTTCAAGAGGTCTATGTTATTGTTGATGGAGTTTACATAAATGTTTTTTATTTAAGGAATATATCCCATAAAAAGTGTTTTACTTAAGGAATAATAAATATTGCATGTTTCTAATATTGTTTTGTGGGGTTTTGATTTATTAGAATATTTCAAGAGGATACATGTTGAAGTTATTCAAATTTTTTAAATGTGAAAATCTAGAGCAACTTCATGTTGATTAAAGTCTAATGATAATCTCATTTTTGAAATTCATTGTAAATCCTTCTAATGTTTTGGATCATAATATTTTAGAAAATTTGACTATTTATGAAATGATTTTACTTGATATTTGGATGATATTTTAGAGGTTAATTTTTTGATTCACTATATGATGCATCTTGTGACATTAGATAAAGTATAAATATTTCAAGGCATAATCAAAGGAAAACTTCATGTTTATCGAATAAATATTTAATTATATTGTTAAATATTTAATTAATTACAAAACAACAAAAAAGGGTTTAAATATTTTTCCTATTATCATTATTTTTAATGATATATATAATCTTTAATCACCCCTCTGGTTTATGATTTTGTGGTCTAGAACCTTCAACAAAACATGTTCTCAATCACTCTCCACGAGAAAATGATGGTTTGGTTTTTATTACATGTACTTGTTTTAAATAATGTTCACCTACTCTAAGAAATATTTTTGTGGTTATATTAACATTTAACTTTCCCTCATATTAATTTTTTGTGTTATTGAGCCTATTTATGATGGGGGTCTTTCAATAATAGTATTTTCAAATATCAATATCTTGATTACTAAAATCAAATTTAAATTGTGAGGATGAAATTTAATTACTGCAGGGAGAATGTGACACAAAAATACATTAAAATATTTTACTTTTATAATAATTATAATTTTTTATCATTTTATTATACACAAAGACAATCTTACGCTATACACAACACTGAATTAGTATGCGTTATAGGCAAGGTTGAGTTTTACCACTTTTTAGTGGCATGCCTTTTTTAAAACTAAAATTTGACACTATTATAAATTTTATTTGTCAAATTAAAGACAATTTTTTATTTATGTATTTCAAAATTACCTTAGTTTGATTGTTTTTTATTTTTCTAAGATCAGTTTTTGATGAATTGTGAGAGATATAACATTTTAGTTGAATACTGTATTTTTTTTTAAATAATTATTAATGTTAAATTATATTTTAAATTAGAATTTAATGTTAAAATATATTTATTATATATATATATATATATATATATATTTCCAATTTTGGTCATTGGAATCATTTTTATATTAATATTAGATATAAACGCTTATTGATCATTGGAATGTTTTTTGCTTAAAAAACTCGCTTTCTCACATAATCTATGGGATTAGTGATAATCTTATTTTTTCCACATCTATAATTTAAATTTTATTGAAATAGAAATAAAATATTATAATTACAATAATATTTATGGTCTAAAAATTTAAACTTATAGTTTAACTAAAAGTATTAGTGAAATCGATTAAACTTAATTATGGTGATTCAGGTAAAACTACACTTAATAAGGGACTAAACCTTAATATTAAGGACCAAAATGATCTAGAAACTTGTAAAAAAATACATTGGATTCCAATAAATAGATTATATCCCCAATTTTATGTAATTTCATGGGTTATTGGGATATTATTAAATGGATTCTACTTATACAATGTTAAGGTAAAAAAAGAAAAAAATAAAACATTCCATACCATTAAAATTTAAAAAAATTTGAGATATGTACAAAACATCATATATTAGGATATACATATCCATTTAAAATTTAAATGGGTAAATTTTATCCAAAATATTTATCATTAATTTTTAGAGAATATTTAGTTACTTAAAATGCTTATGAAACACCATCATATTGATTAATTTGTTATTAATTAACTAAAAATTGATACTATAAATATTTTAAATGAAGTGAATTGATTGAATTATTGTATTTATTTTATACATGAATATTAAATGATAAAAATATTTAAAAATAATATATTTGAATTCTAATATTATATTGATATTTTAACAAAAAATTAAATAAATAATGTCAAATATGATATTATTGTTATTTTACAATAAATGATATTTTATTAAATGATTTAAAATTAATTAAAAATTATTAGTAAATAATATTTATTTTAAGTGTTAATAATTATTAAATATTATCTATTAATGTAAAAATTAATATTTTATAATTAACATATTTAACCATATACTATAAAAATGCTGTTAACACGGTCTGAGTTTAAGTAGTGTTTTAGCGCATCACATGCGCTTGTTTTAAAAATTAATTTCCAAAAAATGGGATTTTTAATTTACAAATTTGATTTAATTTTAAAAACTAAGTGTATCTATTTTTTTAATAAATATAACTTTAGTTTAGTTTTAATAGTTAAATTATGTAGGTTAGAAAACATGACTCCTTAAAAAACCAAAATGATAAAATTGGTGAATCTAAGAAGTTAATGAAAAAATTATTAAAATGAAAATATTTTTGTGTGGTGGTGAATTTATCAGCATTTATCCCCCTTTAATTGAATATTTGTGCATTTAGATGACACATTAGGTAATATAGACCTCCCATTAATGAATACCTTTTGATATTTATAAGAGTGACAACATCCTATAATATAAATTACAAGCCCTCTACCCCTTAATAACACCTACCAAGCCACATTTTATTTTAAAAAATCTTCCTAAATCATCTCACAACATCCCTAACCTTTACCTATAATCCTGTATTTGGTCATAAATCCTCCTAAGGAATGTTTTTTGTACAAACTAAAAGAAGTTACCTGATTAAGTGATAACAAACTTCATAATGATTTATAGTTTTATTTCAATTATCCAATCCATAAAATATTATTATTTCACACTTTTATAAAAAAATGTAACCTTAGTATACTAGTATATTTTAATGATAATGTTTCAACTTACCCCTACACACACATCCATTTAATGGGTAACAAACATATTTTTTTTGTGTATGGTGAACTACTATCTCAAGGAATGATGATTGTTCATGTTACCTTTAACACCACTCATAGTGGCCATTAGGATGAAAAATCTATTGACATAATATGTATATTATTTTTATAATGTCTTCATGCTTATTTAATTTTTATTTATATCATTACTTTATGATTTATATCTTTTTTAAGTATAATAATTTCGTTTGAGGAAGTGTTGACTACCTCCTTTTCAATGGGATGTAACTCGATCATTCCACACGTTGAATATATAAATGATGGTATTAATAAATATATATAACACATATAACATAGATAAGATATTAGAATTATAATATACATGTATAATTTATTTTCAAATATTTTAATAAAACAAATAAATTTATGTAGCGCCCATGGGTATGTACGACCTACTATCTCTATGAATGGTGTATTTAATTTATTATCTCAAAAATTTATAAATTTAAGAACCCAGATCATTATTTTAGGTATGGATCTTGATTTTGGGTTGTTTTGAGGAAAAAGGATGAAATGAGAATTTTCTATATACATGCCACGTACTTATGAGTTCATGTCGTGTACCCAGGTACCGTATATAGCTGCGTATTGGCTATGCAACAACCAAGTACATTGTTGTGTGATAACCTGGATGACCTATTTATCTCGATGCCGGTTGAGACCAAAACATGGCATGTACAATTAATGAAAAATCCATTTACATTTCTATTTATTTGATAAATTGGACCGGGGTTTCATATCATCTTTATGAACACCTTCTTCTCCCCATGGTTCATACATGAGCGTGACAGAACAACGAACAGAGTTGGATCTCCCAATTCTCCATCAGAGCTCCGATTGAGACACTCTCGGGTGAGTTGGAATCCCACCATTGAGTTATCAAATCCATTAGAGCCTCTATTACTGATTATTAATCGCTCATAAGCTATTAATGGTTGATATGTTTTCACTTTTTTAATGATATATCCAATCTAGGCTGATTGAAGGGACGACGTTCATGTATATCGATCATACGATATTGAGGTAGGGGGTTTGTGAATTTAGTTGTTCGTATTTTATTATATATTCATAAAGTGATGTTTACTCACATTTGGTGTATTTTTTGATTTATAATTTAAACATTTCATTCACTTTCTATGGATTATTTAATTGATAAAGTGTTGTTTCATTTGGTAAGGTTATATACCTTTTTTTTGGGACACCCCATGGGTATGTTCCCCTTGTTTGACTATTTATGGTAGTTTGGTCTAGAAATATTATTAGGTGTACCATGGTTTCCATGGATTGGTTGATTAGGATAGAGTTTATTGATTATATTAATTGTATGTGGTATGCTTTTTCAATGTTTATAGAAGTAGTAGTTATAGATTACATGTGATGATTTGATATGATATGTGTTCTATTTTTCAAAGGACCGTGAGATCCTTGGACCTAGAAAAATATGGGGGTTTCCATGTTTATTAACACAGGACCTTGATATCCTTGGTCTAGATATTGACCCAGGGGTATTGGCCATGGAAACTACCCAAGAGGTCGTTTATGATTGTTTATGCTATGTTGAACCAAGGTCATTGACCATGTGTACTATCTAGGAGGTCGTTTATAAGTTATTGATGTGATGCTGACCTAGTAGTATTGACCGTGAGAGCTACCCTCGGGGTTTTTTGTAAATGATTTGTTCTATGTGATATCAAAGGGGTTGTACTGTGGGAACTTTTCTAGAGGGTTGTTTATGATTTATTTAATGATTATGAGGAGTCTGTCGAGCCAATAAACACACTTGGACTAAGTCTTACTAGATTGTTTAGATGTTATTCTAAGACAACTACTTTTTAATCAACATTGGAGGATATAGAGCATAGGATAGATTTTAGGGTCACATTTTTTAATGGATTAAATTATTGATAAATTAAAATTAATGTAATTGAAAAATGTAGTATTGCTTACTTTGAGTACTTCCATGTTTATTGATTTATTTTTACATATTAACTACTATATATATTCACTGAAAGTTTGGCACAATTATTCTGGTGGTTACCTATTGATATTCATTTCACGCCTTGTTTTATTCATGATTTTGGACGCAAATAGGTTATAAGAATTCAAGTACAGATAAGGGAAATCACCCTTCTTCATCAGGTACTTGATTGATATCAGAGCGAGAGAGCATGGAATAAAGAAAAATCTTGCGATGCTATTGGAGTTTACTATTTTCTCTACTTGGTTCCATTGTTTTATTTCTAGTCTTATGATTTTTTTGGATTATTTACTAGAAAAATGTGACATGAATCATTTATATATATATATATATTATAGTTGTATTATTACTATGAGTCTTTTTTGTTTACTTCTTTTTTTATGGTATTATTTCTCTTTTTATTGTTACTATTAGTTTTATATTGTGTTTACTCGGACAATGAATAAATAGTTTCCCCACTATCACACCTTAGTCCCTATATTCTAATTGACAACCTTTGGCATTGGAAGAAATGCACTTGAGGCCATGTAGCCAACTAGATATGGGGCACCATTGGGCAGCTCTCAGATATGGGATGTTACAAAGTGTTATCAAATTCTTTTTATGTTCTTCCTTTCCTTACTATTTGGAGACAATAGACTGGTATAGGAAGAAATAGTTAGTTGTTAATAAGTCGTGCTCAAGAGTAGCTACCCTGTGTATAGGGAAATGCTAATTTACCTCGAATATTTCAAATTTTCTGGTTTTAAATTTATTACTGTTGATTTGATTTCACCATTGGGTGATTCATTTGTTTTATGATGTTACGATTGATTTCATTGTGGTTTTATTTCTATTGAAACATTATGAGATGAGGGTATTATATCTCAAGAATCATATAGGAACTTGCTATAGATCACATGTCATGCATCCATGTCATGTCATTTAGGGTTAATTACTGATTTCATGTTGTTCTGATAGATGTTGTGTTTGATATACATGTTATTATGATATATAACATGATAAAAATACCTACAGTTTTTAGAGGGTATTGGTATATATAAAGTTTCATTTTTATAGATTCCATGATTTTTTCCCTAAGGTATTATTGTCCCTCTTGGATCTGAATTCTGTTGATCATGTTTGAAATTTAATTTAATTATGTTATGTTGTAACATGAACAAGGATTCCAAAATTTGATTCATGGGGAGTATGGGATCTCATGTATTAGAAGTTGGCATGCCTTGGCCATTTTTTAAGATTTTCGAGGTTATAGTGATGTTTCAGAGACTTACTATCCGGAACCTCGGACAAGACGATGTGTGATGTTATGAACACATGCCATGTGTTCTTTTATTTTGGATGAACTTTCTTTTCTTAAGTACACATTTTGTACCATATGTACACGCTGTGTAGTTGTTGACCATATGAAAGACTACGTGAGTAGAGATATGAGGATGGTAATCTCTTGGTGGAATACACCATGTACTCATAATACACATCGTGCTGAAGTCAACCATATATGTATCCATGTGACTAATGAAACAGGTGGATAGAACATTAGTTGTACATTCCATATCTTGGGTGAACATGTCATGTAGTGTTACACAAGGAGAAGCTGTGTAGTTTCATCCATGTTGGAAAAAACCCTTTGGTTGTTGACTTTTGTTAAGAACACTCCATGTAGCTTATGTACACCCTGTGAATTTTTCTATAGATAGAAACCATGTGTGTTTGGCCATGTAGATGATCATTACCAAGAAGAAGGACTTGAGTACACACTGTGTTCCAATATGGCACGCCGTGTGCCTATGATGTTTACCTGCCTAGGAAGGTGGGAGTACACGCCTATGTAAAAGAGTGAGTGTACACACCCTATATGAGGTTTACACATTGTATATTCATCTTTTGTACCCTTTTAAGGTATGTTCTGATTTTATCCCCGGATGTCAATTTTGCACTTGTGAGTAGACCTTTCTATGTTGTTTTCTGTGTAAATTGCGATGGATAAACCTGTGGAGAATTATGAGGACTCATAAGAGTTTTCTGGTGTTTTTTATAATTTCAGAGGTTCTTCCTCTAATTACATTTTGTAGTTGTCTTCTGAGAGTGAGACTAATGAATAAATGATCAATTGGGTGTTCATACCAAACTAGTTAAGACCTTTAATCCGAGATGAGCTGTGAGATAAATATCATGAAATTTTTCTTTTGATTAAATTTACCATATGAGATATGGCTACTGTCCTATGAGGAATTGAAAAATGTTGCTTCTAGGGATTCCCTAGTAGGATCCCTCGTGTGTGTACCATTTTGATGATCCCCATCGTGGGATTCCTTTATTTTTTTCGTTTGAAGATCTCTTGTAGGATTCCACTATTTTCCTGGATTGGAATATAATTTTGAGCCTAGTGAATATGATTTATGTTAACTAGTATTGGACGTTGACACTCATGCTACGTTAGATGATATCCCATGGTAGGTAACACTCTTAGATCTTCTTGTAGTGTTTAATGCTGAAACCTTTTGACATTGGTATGGTCCATAGGTCATTTTCCCTGGTAGTAATTTCAGATTTAAATGAAATCCTTGTTCGAAGTGGTGGTCAATATACCTTGAATTTTGATGTGGGAACAATCTTGAGGATTGTATGGTTCTCTGAGATTGACATGCCCCGATCATGGTCGGTTTTTTGGAGGTCATGTAAACCTACCTTTTGTTAGTGATGGATGACTTGGAACATCATCACTATAGTTAAGGGTTGTGTAGATGATTTGATTTTGATCTCGTTCCAGTGTTAGACATCTGGTACTAGGATGTATGGGGTGGAAAAACTATGAATAGAACCCCATAACGTTCCACTATTCTTGTAAACATAGGGTAGTGTATGTCAACATACGAAATACCCATTGAGTGTTAAATGTTTAAATGAGATATTGAGTTCTGTTACATCGTTGGGCTTTGAGATATACTTTATGTTCATGGTTTATCTTTGGTGTAGAGTGACCAAAGATTTATGGAATCTTTTTCTTCACACTTCTTGAGAGGACATTCTGGGATATAGGTGTTTTGACATTATCTTTAGTTTATCTTTTTATCTTCGTTACAAGTGATGTGACATGGTGATCATGGTTCATGTAATGACATGCATTCGTTTATGTATCTTTTGAACTAGATCACTTGGGAGAGGTTAGTCCCTCTCGGTGTATATGAAACTCCTAGGTAGGAAGAATCATGTTGACTCTATTACAAATATGTTCTTTCAAGGTAGAAGGATTACAAAAAAGATCCAATAAAAAATGGTCATTTTTACTTGAGTGATTTTGAGTCTTGTAATTCTTTTATCATGTTGGCGCTTTCTAAGTAGAACAACGTGGTTGAGATTGGATAAATGATGTTGAATCAGAAATTAAAGCCTAGTTTTCTTTAGGATGTTTACCGGTAGGGGTTTGACAAGACTTTTCTGGTAATTTTTTATGACCTCTTAGTGTTCTATTTCTTAATAATGGAGCATATACCCTATATTGACATCATCCTGGGTAGGCTAAGAGAGCATCAGTTATTCTCTGTTCTTCAGTTGGAATTCATTGGACTAGTTTGTGATATCTTTCCATGTTGTGTGTTGGATGTGTGGTTTCAGTATAGGCCTGGTTAATCATGATTGATACTAGATTTATCATATAGGAACACCTTGGATAGACTCTTGATGCCTACCACCTCCTTGAAGTGATAGCCAGGTGGATTCTGTTCTAGGTTCTATCAGTTTACTTTTTTGGACTTTGAGGCTTCACACCAAAGTTTCACTTGTACAGGGAGTATGGACCACCTTGGTGAGTTCCTTACACTCTAAATTGATTAATATGAGGTTATCTTAGACTCTTAGTGGGGATCAAATGTAATGATTAGTGGGTTAATAATTCTAGTTGGATGGATATGGAATTATATTTTGGCTCATGCTATGGAATGGTCTTTTAGTGTTCAAGGGATGGTGTGACATAAGTGCTTCATCAAGAGATAGATATGGGATTTGGTGAACGGGTTCACTATGAGCATGTGGTGCCTTTGGAAAAATCATTCTATTTTTGTTGGAATATGTAGACCTTCTATGTTGGGTGTTTTTGTGACAAATCATTCAGTGATGGTTTGGCTCGTTATCTTTCTTGTTTAGTGGGTATGGTTTGAGTGAGAAATTTTGAATACCCCTCCATTTAAGGATGGGTGTGTTGTGAAAGTACACAATTTAATTGGAGGAAATATTGTGTGACCAGTTTTGCTGATGTCGATAGGGGTTCGACCATTCCTTGCTATGAGGCCATGGTTATTACCTCAGTTGTGTTCAGGTTCACCCAATTAAAGGAAAACATGTCAGTAGCATCTCTCAAATTCTTAGAGGACTTCCTTGTGGATTTTTTCAACTGTTGGATGTATAATGGTAACAATGCTATGTGAGATTATCTTGATAGGCTCACAAAGTTTTCACATTTCCTACCAACTAGGTAAACCTTTATTGTTAATGAACACAGAAAGTTGTACATCTGATAGATTGTAAATTTTCATGGGGTTCCACTCTCAATCATTTCATAATGGTTTGCACGGTTAAAATCTCATGTCTTGCATGGAGTATAGAGGGATTTGGGTAAACAAGTACTTATGAGTACAACTTTCTATCCCTAAACAGATGTTCAGTCCGAGTGCACGATTCAGGTTTTAGAGGAAATTCATCGATAATGCATCCAAAATTTAGGGGGATCGTGGTAGATACACATACCCCTAGAAGATATTTCCAAATATAATAGTTTTCATTCTACGATTCAGATGGAACCTTATGAGGATTTGAACAGTTGGCCATGTTGATCTCCCTTATACTGGATGGAGTCCATGGAGGCAGTTATGCTGAGACTTTGTCTTGTACATGCGACCACTGAGTAGGTGGATTTGATTTGTAATAGGATGTATATTGTGAAATATTGATAGAAAAATTATACTTATTGATAGAAACAATAGATGGTTTTTGAGATCAGAGATCAGGTTTTCCTATGTGTCACACTGAGGTTGTGACACATGTGAATTGGGAGATAGGGGAAACTTTCACCGAGCTATGTCGGGCAATTTGAGGTATTAGAGAGGGATGATATGGTTGCCTATCGATTGTATTTACCTCATAAGTACAAGTCTAGGCATGGCATAATTCATGTTTCTCAGCTATGATTTTACTTTTCAGACCCGTCTCATGTTTTTCAACCCGAGGAGGTTGAGTTGGAGGTGGATGCATGCTTCCAAGAGAACCCTATTAAGAGAGTGGATCAGAAAACTATGTTTATACATGGATATTACATTCCTTTGGTATGAGTTCTATGGAAGCACGAGCGATTATAGGATGAGACTTGGGAGAGGGAGGCCGACATACAATCACAGTGGTTGAAGTTATTAACTTATTCATTTTCAGCATCCTTGGAAGGGAAATTCGAGAAAGAATTTCTTTAAATGGGGAAGTTGGTAAGAACCCAAATCTTAATTTACGGTATGGATATTAATTTCAGGTTTATTGTGAGAAAAAAAGGAAGGAATGATAGTTTTATATGTATAATCCATGTACTCGGGTACCCTATACAGCCGCATACTGGCCGTGTAATGGCTGAGTACATGACCATGTGATGACATGACTGCCCTACTTATGTCGAGGCTAGTTGAGGATAATACACTATAAGTAATATTGATGAAAAAACTTTGTAATTTTCTTGTTATTCAATAAATTAGAGTGGGGTCACATCTCATCTTCAGAAACTCCTTCTTCTCCCCATGGATCGTATAGGAGTGCTACGGAACGACGAACAAAGTTTGATCTATTGATTCACCATCCGAGCTCTGATTGAGACACTTTCAGGTGCGTTGAAATCCCCCCAGTGAGTTCTAAAATCACTTAGATTCTATCTTCATAATTATTCCTCCATCATGATTTATTAATGGTTAGGAGTTCTTTACTTTTATGTAGATCAACACTGATCTAGGCCGACGTTCAACTATATCGATCGTACAATATAGAGGTAGGTGGTTTGTGCCTTTTTTTTATCGTATTTGGATATATATGCTTAATGTTTTTCATACCCATGATTGGGGTATTTATTTATTTAGAATTAAACCCATTTATTCACCTTCCATGGTTTATTTAATTGATAAAGGGTAGTTTCTTATGCATAAGGTTATATACTGTGCTTATGGGACACCCCATGGGTGTGTTCCCCTTATTTGACTATTTATGGTCATTTGGTCTAGAATTCCTTTTAGGCGTACAATGTTTTCCATTTCTTGGTTGATTAGGATGTAGTGGATTGATTATATGAAATGCATGTGGTATGATTTTCTAATTTTTATCCATGTCATAGTTATAGATTACATGTGCTGCTTTGATATGATATGCATATTGTTTTTCTAATAAACCATGAGAGCCTTGGACTAGGAAAACATTAGGGATTTCCAAGTTAATTTACAAAGGACCGTGAGATCCTTAGTGTAGATATTGAACCAAGGGTATTCATTGTGAGAGCTACCTAGGTGGCCGTTTAGGATTTTTTATTCTATGTTGACCTAGGTGTATTGATCGTGAGAGATACCAAGGAGGTCGTTTATAAGTTATTGATGCCATGTTGACCCATGGGTATTGACTGTGATAGATTCCCAGGTGGTTGATTTCAAATGATTAGTGCTTTGTTATATCAAAGGGGTTAAACCGTGAGAGATTTATCAGAGGGTTTTTTATAATTGATTGAATGATTCTTACGAGTCTGCCAAGCCGAAGCACAAGCTTGGGCTCAATCTTATTAGATTGTTAGATAATCTTCTTAGACATTTGATTGTAACATAACATGGGTGGGTAAAGTGTTTAGGCTAGATATCATGGTAAAATGTTTTAACATATTTGGTGACTGATAAATGAAAATAAATGTAATCGAAAAATTTAGGATGGTTTACTTTGAGTAATTTTCGTTTATTGCATCATTTTTACATATTACCTGCCACATATTTTTACTGATAGTTCTGAACACATATTTAGGTGGGTGCCTACTCGGATTTTCCTCACACCCTATTTGGTTCATGCTTTTATACCCAAAGGGGTTCTATGATTGTGGGTATTGATAAGGTAAATCACCCTTCTTCATCATGTACTTGATTTCTATTAGAACTAGAGAGCATGGGACCAAGGTGAGGATTGGGATTTTGTTGGATTTTACTTTTTTTGTACTTGGTTTCATGATGTATTTCATGAATTTTGACTTTTTTCGATTCATTCCTAGACACATGTTACTTGTTTCATTTATACATATGCTCCAGTTTTTGTATTACTATCAGTCTTCTTCTATTTACTTCTGTTTTATGGTATTGTTGCTTTGATTATTGTTTCTATTTATTTTCTATTGTGTTTACTCTACAAATGAGGGAATAGTTGCACCACTATCACACCTTATACCCTCGCTTCTAGTGGGAAACCTTTAGAGTTTGATGAAATGTCTATAAGGCCATGTGGCCAACTAGATATGGGGCACCATTGTTTGGCACTCGGATGAGGGGCATTAATATAGATTATCCTAAATGAAAATTTACTGAATATATATGATAATTAAATCATGTTTCACATTGTTGAGCTGATGAAATAATGATCTACGTAATAGTAAAAAAATGAAATATCAAAACATATTTTAGAAAAATAGGAAATTAACACACGGAATAGTTAAAATAGAAAAAGAGTGTTATCAAACATGTAAAAAAATATAATAAGGAATTAATATATGATATTATGAACATGTGTATGGTTTGGTTATATGTTAGTAACACATTCTAAACCACCATACAGGAGGATTAAAACCACAAAACAAAAGGATGGTTAAGTTAATGGATTTATTCTCAATTTACATTCAATGGATACTTATTTGATATTATGCACCAATTTAAATTTATTTAGAGTATTAATGAACTTAAACATGTTATATTAGGAATCTATTTACAATAATGACATATAAGATTCATTTAACACTATTTTGAGTTTATAATTTAATTGTTTCAATGTGGTATGTGAAAGATTGGAATTTTTAAAACTATATTTCCCCCAAGATTGTTTTTATGATAACTCATTGGTATTTCCATCTATTAAATGTCAAAAACCCTTATTATTTCTTAGCTCCACTAGGGAATTATGGATAATATTTATCTTTTATTCAATATCAATATTTTGATAAGGAAAATTGTTCATGAATATGAAAAATGCTATGGACTGGTACAACACAAGTGGGGCCTAGTTACAGATATCCCCTTGAAGCATCAATAGTCTCACGTGTCAAATAATTTATCAAAATCAGATGGGTTTTTACTCAATATGTTGTAAACGTTCAATGAAAGGTATTTATGATACATGTACATTGTACCTTGGAAACATCAAGTCCAATAATTAAGAATTTCCTTCATTTGGATTATGTTGTTATTCATCCATTATATTTTTTATAGAAATATCTATGGATAAATTTTATTCTCAGTTTATTTATTTTGGTGGCATGAGTTTTAGTTTATGACCTTTCCATGTTGATATTTCATTATCTAGTTATTTTAATGGAATTTTTTTCAGTTACTTACCATTCCATGTTAATTTATTCCTATTGATTCATTATTGCATCCACTTTAGTAATCCTTACAGGGCATTTGATATCAACCTTATTATGTTTCCTTTATACATGTTATGAAGAATAAAGCTTTGATTATGATTTCAAGGATGTAGTTTATTTAATTTTTATTACGTATCATGTTTTTATTTTCTATTTCCAAAAGAAAAATGGGTCTCATATATGAAATTTTAAATTCCAATACTGCTAAACCGATTGGTACTTTGGGATTTCAGTCTCCGTAATTTGGGAACTGTATTAAAATAAATCACCAAATATTAGTTTCTAGTTTTGGGAGTTACAACTATTTTTTAGTCTAGAGAAATTATTTTTAAATATGGTATCAAGAAAAAATTGATTCCCCAATGACTTGAATTACTGGGGAAAGGGAAAAAGTGGGATTGACACATTAATGAGGGAATATCCATACCTTAAGATCCTCCACATATCAACTCTGAAACAACCATGACTTATTCAATTTAATTTCTAAATCATGTTTCACAAGAACCCTTAAAACTAAAAAACCCTTACACACCTTAAAACTAGATTTTCAAAACCAATATTATTTTTATTTTCACTCTCTTTATTTAAACTACTTAAAATTAATAATTTATCTAACTTCATCATGTTTATTCAAAATATGAAAATATGATATTTTAAATATATAAAAATAATAATTTCACTGCCTCATGGGTTTGACCTCTACTCACTCTGTAATGTATTTTGATTAATTATTTTCACTTGTCATGTTTTATAAGTTTAAAATTTTGGTGAGAACTGTAAGGAATCTACAATGCACTCATAGTCCTTTTAATTAACTATCATGAGTATTTCATAGGATAAAACATATGGGAAATTACTTATTTAATTTATATGATAAATTACATGTTGACTAATGGTTAAAAACACAGGAATTTACATTCCTTTGACACACACATTATGATCATATGAATAAATTCATAGAAGGATCAAGTGTGTCTTGAGGCCTATATGAATGTTTCTAATACCATGGAGATGGTTATAGGAATTGGAATAATACTTTGATCAATTATTATGAATTTAGATTATTCTTCTTTGAGCGGTAGTAGAATACCATATAAGTTGAGGTGGATCCCACCCAATTTTTTGCTGATTTAGATGAAATGTGGATACATCATAGAGAATATATCACATTATTTACTTCTCAATGATCTTCATGATGACCGTGGGTAAAGAGAATATATTCAAGTAATATAGGTGTAATTTTTACATGTTCATCATTTTTAAATTATATAGGTTTTTAATTTTCTATAATATATATCTTAGATTTTTATTTATTTGTTACTTCAACAGCTTTAATAATTGTTATTCAATCCTTATAAACACAACAGTGGTATCATTGAATATATATAATTCTTGATTCAAAAATTATTGTTTAAAATTATGGAGAGTTAGATATATATTTTTGAATATAATAAGAAATTTTATATATTTTCCATTAAAAATTTGATATCATAATTAGGAACATAATAAAAGATATGTAATTCGATGTATGGATTATCTTGTGATATGTGATATCAAAATATCTTATTGGACCACAAAATATAATATGTGATATTGTAACATGAATTCTAATGAAATTACTTTGGGTTTCACATATAATAATGTATGATATATATTGTTGTAGTGTATGATAGTTCCAAATTATACTATTTAAATTTTGGACAAATAAAGCATTTTATTGTTAATATAAAATAGGGTATATCATAAGATAAGATTCTTATGTTATAAAATTATATATATATATTTATATTTAATAAAATATGATTTAAAATATTGGATTATATATCATAGGTGGTGTCGGGAGAATTGTTATTTGTGATATAAATTTTGAGTTGAATCATATCATAGGGTATAATGTATATTATTAAATATGATATATATAAAAATATGTTCTTTCTAATTTTTAACATATTAATTGAATTATATATTTTTTAAATAGTTTAAAAATCATATAAAAATGTATTTTGGTGTATTTAATAATTTTAAAGGTGTTTATAAACTAATAAATTTGTAAATGATTATAAGAAATTATTTATTTTTTGTGAAACATTTTTTAAATAATAACCATAATATTATTTTTGTAATATTTAAATACCTTTTATTTGTATTGTATGAATTATAATTTTGATATAGAGTGTGTTTATAAATTAAAAAATAAGGAAAACTATAAAAGAGATTATATTGATATTACAAATAAAATATAAATAATAATATGAAAATTTTAAATTAAACTCACTCTTTTGCAAAAAATGTTTAATCCATATTAAAATAAGTATTTATTATTGGTATGACTAAGGTTTAAAAAATATTAGATGTATGATATATTTTATTATGAAAAATGTTTACATAATATATATGAAATATAATATGGCTATATTTTAAGTATTACATGTTTGAGTAAATTCAACATGAAAGTTTAATATAAAATAATATATATGGAAGGAATTATAAAAGAGTTAAAAATAAATTTAGTAATATATGGATCTCTTATTTATCATTCAAATTTAATTGCATTGTTTTTTTATATAGGAATTTGAAATAAAATCAAATATTTCATGATAAAACTAATCTGAATAAGGGTTGTTTATTCCTATTTTATTTCTATTTTATGATAAGAAAATTTACATATAAATAAAGAGGTTATGGGATTAAAATGAGATTATACATTGTTTATGATTTATCAAAATCTATTATATATTTTAAAAAAGAATATAAGGACTAATAAAGTTTAACAGACAATTAAAGTGATTATCCAATATATTTATTAACATATATTAGAAAGTGTTCCTACCACACAATGATGAAATATTTTAAATAATACTACATTATTTTAAAAATATTTCTCCATACATATATACTGGTAAATATGTTTTTATTTGTATTATTTTATTTGTTAAATATTCAAACTAAATAAAATTAGTGTCATTTCTTTAAAAAGTAATTTTTATGTATCTTAAAATGATATTAATAAAATAATAAACTTCCTATGATTAATGCTTGAGTATTTATGGACTAATAAAAGTTTAAATATGAAAAAATATTATTCTAGTCAAGATCCAAAGTTATGAAAATTAATATCAAAAAATAATTTTGAATATATTTGAAAATAATAAGATAAAGAGTTATATATTTTTTTCAAGACGATCTCAAAGAACAATTATACATTATTTTCATATGTTATGATAATGAACATTCAAATTGTTCTATGTATACAAAATAATTTATTAATAACATTATATTTTATTTTATAATGTAAAATAGTTTGAAAACTTTTTTAAATAGTTGAACACATGGAAATTATTTCTTAAACTCACAATTATTTAAACTATATTTTTTCATAGATTTTATATACTAATAGAGTTATGTGATAGGGATTTATTATATAGTCACATATAGACATGGTAGGAATTATGAAAATATTTATTTAGTATAAAAATCTTAAAATTACAATAAACATGCAGGGTTTCAGATAGTCTATCATATAGTATGACATTTTTAGAAAAACAATTATCCTATTCTTTGTTATTATCATATTATAATGAATAACATATTGGTATAACTCCACTCATTCTATATATCATTTCATTAGATGTAGTGATATTATAATTCATTTGTGTGTGATAATAATATGGTATAATTAACATAAACACCATACAACATATAAGGTGTCAAAAATGTGAATGTTTGTGATTTGATATCTTACACATTGGCTGTCAAAGATGTATCATATGATGAAACATATGGGATATTATAGAATAAATTTATTTAATAAATACATGGAAATTTATTTATTAAAATGTTTCTAATACACATTCCATTCAGTTGTATGAGTAAATGCAGGTGAGTATCTGGAGTATTTCGGGGCCTAAATAAAATAAGAAGAAACCTTTAATATTGTTGTTCTAATTTATTAAAAAAATTAACTAATTATATTGAAGTTATTTTATCATTCTTTATTTTATTTGATAGGTACTAGTATAAAATAGAATTTATGTAGGATCCCACCCAACTACAATGTGATTCAGTTGGCTCGTGGATACTTCATTGAGGAGGAATCTCATTAATTTTTTATGTGATCTTTTTCAAACTCAAGTATGTAGCAAGTATATTTTACCAATATAATTATAAGTTATTCATGTTATTTTTTTTATATTACACGTGTTTTTTAATCGGAAATGATGAGGTCCAATGGTTTATTTTGGTGGGTTGAATATAGTAGAAAAATATTCAAGTCGGGTGACTATTTTATTTTTATGGGATTTAATAGGTTTTTTTCAGGGAGAATGAAATATCCAATAGATCATACATCCATGATGAGAAATGTTTCAACGGACCTAAATTCCCAACATGTGTGGTTACTAGGTTTTCCTACCGGTTATTTATTGGAAGTCACATTGGTCAACATAGTGGGATTCTAGTCCCCTTATACCATCATGAAAGGAATTATTTTCTAATATAATACCCGCTTATAAATTTAAGTAATATTCATGAATCCTTCACAAATTTCCAAGATGAGACCAGTTATCCCCATTCTAATGATATATCATAACCATTAAAAGAGTTTGACATTAATAAGTATTAGAGGCTCTCCATATATATTTTACATATTTGTGATTCTTAGTTTTGGGATCTATGAATTAAAGACAAATAGTTTGGCACTATACATTTTTTTTATTGCCATTTCGGGAGGTAGTGGCTATACTTTTGTTGGGATAACACCCCTAAGATGGGATGCATGTGCATAATTATTAAAGGAATTGTAACTAATGTAGTTCAGGGAGACATAATGGGACACATTGTATCCTTTACAGTTGTGTCATAAGGATATATCCATGTAGTTTATCATCCAATTATAAGGAAGATATGTGATAATGGTTCCTAATTAAGGCTGGTGGGCGACTTATGAATGATAAATCATTTATAATTATCCTCAAAGAAAATATATTCTTGTGATTTTTGGTATGTTTTACAAGGAATATGGACTTTTCATGATGATACCCACTAGGAATATGTCCTAGAGAGGACAATAAGATACAAAACATATAAAATATGACCCAATTGGGATGAGTTAGGACAATATGGGAAATATTTCTTAATAATTATGGTTCTTAGTTAATATAGCCTAAGAGAATGGGATTTTTAGCCTCACTAAAATTTTGACTGATGAGGGTACATCACAAATTACATAATAAGGAATATAAATCCTGGATTGTGGGAATGAATTGATTGATGATGTTGGGTTTAAAATTTAATATGTAATCCTATGAATCATATTGGTTCATGAATAAAATCCACAACATTTTGAAAGAATTTGTTTAAGGTTATATGATAAGAATGTATCATGTAGTTTAATATTAAAGGGTATGTATGTTTTCAGGTAGTTTTACATTATGTGATTAGGATTTATTTTTCTTGAAAGGTTATAAAATATATAACGCAGAAGGGATTATTCATGAAGCTACCTCAGAGGATAGGTTAGAAATTATGCATATTTTGGGGCCTAAATATGAACCTTGTCTCATAAAACGGTTGACAATAGAAGGATGAACAAGGATTATGCATGGGATGCCCTTCTAGTAGATTTGGGGCATGAACTTAAAAGGACCAAATTATAGGATTTTTAATCATATTGATGATATTATAATATAATATCTTTAAGGTAAAATCCCTATATTTTATAGTATATTCATTTTAAATTAATTTAATTTATTTAATTACTTCCAGTATACACAACCATGATTCTAAATGAACTAGAATATAGTCAACCATTATAAAATATTCATTAAATTTTTGGTTTTGAATATGAATAAATAAATTATGAAAAAGATATGGATAACACATGTGTAAAATACATTAATTTTTAATTAGTCTATTATAAATAAAAACAATAATTAAAAACATTTGAATGTAAATGAAATATTTTTCAGAAAAAACTATTTTTAAACGTATAGTGTGTCTTATATTAATCAATAAAATTAGTAACTATTAGTGCATTATAATAATGAAATTTTTATACTATTTATTCAATAAAATTTTTTAACACTCATATAATATTTTTAGGCATGAGATAATAATAAATCCAGTTGAATACTTAAAAATTCTGGTTTTATGGAAAGAAATTTCTTTTCATAATGTGAAATTATATTAAATTTATTATTTACCATTTTTAGAAAATGTATTTGTAAATATTGGAATTAATTTTATAAAAAAACATATAAAAATTATCCTAGAGTATATTTTTGAGAATTTTATGAAAATATCAATTTTTTATGATTAGTAAAAAATACTACTTTTTTTTTTAAAATTGCCTTTTCTTTTAATGAATTTATAAAGATCCATTTAACTATAAAATTGTTTTAAAAATTATTATTATTTTATTAATATTACCAATAATAAAATTTATATCTTTAAAATTTATTTAATGTCTAATTTTGATATAAAAATTTTTTGTATATGAGAAATCTTTTCCTCGGAAAACTGTATTTTCATTGCGCTTGTGGTTATAATTTCAAATAAAATTATTCCCATTATTTTAATTTAATTTGAAAAAATTTATTAAATATTTATATTAATCATTATTAATAATATATTATATGGTTATCTTAAAGTTTTTTCATAATTATTGGTAAAGATATCAAAATTTATTTGCTATGATTAATGTTAAAATAGGGTTTTGCTAGATACATGTGTCTATTTTAAAAATAATTATTCACAAACATAGAGTTTTTATTTTGTAAACTATATTTAATATTTATAATATTTTGGTCCAAATTATTTAATAATTTTCAATTTATTTTATTCTTAAAGGATTAATTATCTAGGTTAATAGTCTTGTTACCATGGATAAGATTTTGATGGTAAAAGTGAGTGACATTAGTGGTAAAGGAAAAAAATTTAAAAACTATTTTTTTTAATTTGTGAGGAATGTATATAACTTATATTCCATAAACACATTTATTTATAAATTTATTAGGCACTTTTTTTTGAAAGTGACATCCAATTATGGAAGTGTTTTGGATATTTTCAAAACTCCACTCCTCCTCAATTGTAAAAGAGAACCCCTACCATCACATATTCACACCTCTAAATCAATTAATCATGAAAAAACCTAAAAACAATATCTTCCTAACATTTTTATACACATTATTGAGCATTATTTATTTCCAAAATACCAACCCCATGGTCCTTAACATGTGATATGAAGATGGTGTTTCAAAGTGAAGGTGATCGTCTTCACTAAGATACTTTTTTATACTTAATAATTTTCTACATTAAATAATGTCTAAAAAATAAAAATATAATTAAAATAGTATAAAGAATACTATTCTATTTTATTATAGTTAGGAAAAACTATTTCTTCATCTTCTTCTCCATAAAATGGGAAACAAATCCATCACTCTTGTGTGTTGCGGACTACCGCCTCGTGAACCAATGTAATTTATTTTTCACAATTGAATCACATTTATTTTAATAATTTTGAAGATAATGAATATTTATGAAAAATGTGAAATGTTATGAATTATTTATTATTAATATTTTTGTGAGTTGTATATTTTAACCATTTGATATGTTATATCATGAATATATTTATGAGAAATATATTTTAACCATTTGATATGTTATATCATGAATATATTTATATTCATAGTATCTAATGGTTCAATTAAATTTATTTAATTGAGGGGTTTATGATTCAAATGTTACAGAAGTGGTAAAGGTTTATGGTTCAATATCATTTTAATCCGAATTTTTTATTCATGAATTTATATTAAAGGTACTTAATTGATAATTTTATAAGAAAACAATTTAATTTTTTCTTCTCTATTTATTTATGAAATTTTAATGCAAAATTTCGTTTATCCTCTTTTTCATAATTAATAAGGTTGAGATTTTTTTTAATAAAATAAAATTTTCTTTCACTTTTGGATAAAAAATAGTTTTTAATTTAATATCCATTATATTTTTTAAAAAAAATTCATGATTTTTTTGATGATTTTATAAAGATTTATTTAATGATTTTTACTAATTATTTATTTGTTACAAAATGTATTAATATGAATATTCTTTTTGTTTTCTGAACATAGTACCTTTTGAATTTTTACCAAAACTGTGAAAGGAATCATCATTTTAACGTACTCAACATGATCGTAATATTACCAAAATCCTAATCACTCATTGTTTTGAATCATACATTATAATTTTAAAAGTATATTTTAAAATAAAAAGTTTTTCCTAATATTCTAAAAAAAGTTTGTTTTTAATAGTTATTGACAAAGTGGAAAGGTTATTTTCCTTAATATTTTTTTAATAATATTTTTGTTATATTTATATTCATTAATGAAAAAAACCCTCATAATAATTATAATAAAATAAGGATATGTTGTAATTATTCAACTAATATCCATTATTTAGATGCTTAATGATCTTCTTAACCTAGTAAAGTATTGACATTCAATTTATTGATTAATTTTGTTATCATGAATGTTTCCTTGAAACATTCACTTTTTATGATAATTATACATTACATTCGTCTTAAATATCCATATTATTTTGTATTATATATATGATTATTTCGGAAAATGAATACCATTTTTACATATAGTTTTTTGTTATGAAATTTATTTGATTGACCAAAGAAAATCTAGAAAATTATATACTTTTTACAAAATATAGATATTTAATGATAAATTATATTGTTTATTAATGAAACTTATCATTTAATATATGAGGATTAAATTAAAAAAGAAGTGATGGGTGAGGGATAGAATTATATATCCCTTAGATGCATAGAGATGTCTCTTGAGCAAAATTAGTAATCTTGTATTAAATGTATTTTTTGGTGCATACCTAACCATCAATTAAACATTATTTGCACAAGGTTTTCATGAAATATATATCATAATCTTTGATATCATGATGTCCAATATTAAGAATTTACTTCATTAATAATTCAGTTATTATAATCATTGAGATTATTTCATTGATATTATTCATTTTTTTTATTTTTTGATAAAGTTTCTGATTAAATGACATGTGTTTTTAGTTTTTTGTCTTTCCATATATATTATATATTATATATTCATGATTGATTAAACTATATATAACCATTAATGAGAATTCAAAACCCCCCTTATATTTATTAATTTCCCCTAGATATGAATAAGGAATAATTAAATGACTTTAAGGATGAAAAAGATTTACTTGCACTATATTGTAATTTATGTTTTCAAGTGTAATGAATGTCCCAAATATGTAACTACATTATCGTGATGACTAAAATATTTAGTCATTTAGGATGCAATCACTTATATCTTAATTTAGTGTAATAATGTACCCATTGTCTTCCAGCTAATGGATATAGTGCATTTACATTTGGTATAATAACAAGTTCATGAGAAACCATCGGAACTAGATTTATGAAAACAAAGTTTATGAGAAATATCTCTATCATTGAATTTTCAAATAATATTATGTATAGGATAACATCATAATGTGTTTCTAAGGTGCGTATTACATGGTTTTCCATTAAAGAATTATTTATACGGATAATATTAGTTGATATGGCTCTGGCCTAATTATAGCTTGTCGTAATAAACCAGAAAAGTTTTCATTTGGATTTGAATCGATACTCACCTCATAAAAAATAACATGACTTCAGGTAAAACTATTTTGATACTCTTAAGGGATATTATTGGGTTAATTTACATTTTCATTATAATATATTGTTACATATTTAAATAGATGATTAAAATGAATGAACTAGGTAAAACCTAAGGTTGATTTGATTAAAAATAAGGTTTCATGACTTAGAAAACATATTAATGATCATATTGTGCTCTATTATGATTATAATTGATGAAACTATGTTTTTTAATTTTAGTCAAAATATAGAACCCAAATAACTGTGTGAGAATTTAATTTGATAGAAAATGTGGGGACTATGAGTAAAAAATTGGGATGATTTATGGAATAAAAAATATCATGATTATAAAAAATCAGTTATCTCGATACATGATTAATAAACTACGCCTTAACTAACTTTCATACTCACTAAAGATGGGATTTATGTAGTTCACTAAGATCTTGAGTGGTAGAGACAATGGAGGGAAGAAAGGTTACATTACTTCATGTCAGAAATGTGGGAAAAGATACTTGGGAGAATGTCTAAAGGAACTATAAAATGTTTTACGTATGGAAAAGAAGGGAATATAATAACTAATTTTAAAGGAAAAGTGAGGAGTATACGGTATTGAAATAAATTTCTTATAAATACATTTATAGTTCATTGTCTTGAATATATGGATCCTATGAATTATCATGGAAATTACCTATTTTAAAGGTTAAATCATAGTCAAAGAAAGATATTATATTGAAGAAAACGGGTTGGAAATTTTATTTATTATGTTCATGTAAATTTAGATGTATTTTTTAACAATGATAATTTTGTTATAATAATCATGAAACATCTAATGGTTGCGTTAATTTTTTTAGAAAGAATTTATGTCTTCATATATGATTATATCATTAATTATGGATACCATAATAAATTTATAAATTTATGGTGTATCATATGATCAATGTATTATACGCTATTTTTTAGGTTTTAAGTGATGATATTTTCCTATGATTACTATTATTTTGGGAGGCATTTTATTCAGTTGAGCTATATCTGACCCTTAGGTTTAACATAAAGTATTATTTTAGGAATAATCCTATCTTTCTATTTTTAAGGGTATATATATCATTTTTGGTTAATAAGACCATTTATGTTAAAGAAATAATTTTAAATTTATATTATTTGATTTGAGGAATATATAAATCCTATAGAAAACCCAATAGGATAAAAAGTTATATGATGACTACTATTATTTTTGAGGATGTTAATCATATTTTTGTGAATATCATAGGAATTATAATAATATACTTTTAGAAAAAGGGAAACATGTATTAGAAGTGACAATTCATTGCATCTGGTGAGGTCATGAGGCTTGAACCCACAACTAAAGGGTGACATGTGTGCAATTTCTACAACTATCCTACAAGATGATTTAGTAAATAATAATTGTTTTAATTAAATGTTTCCATAGATACATATTAAGTTGAATATGGGTTTTTACTGTTGAGGTTTAAATATTAGTGTACCGTATTTGATAACTCTTACAATCAATTTTGGTATTGGTGAATATTTAGAGACATATGAAGGGGCTTGTTACTTTTATATGGATCTTATGATCTGATAAAATTTATTTTTATCATTTTAGTAATAAAAAATAATGTTTAATATTCAATCATTTTAGTAAGAGGTGATGAATAAATTTATCGAATCAAAACCAAAGGATGAAGATCTTCTTATAAAATAAAAAGATATAATGTATGTATATTTCTATTTGTTCTTAGTATATAGAGTAAAATAACTCCTCAACTTCAGGAAATGATATTGAAATAAATATTAAATCCTTTTAACATAAATTCTAATTAATTTATGGTCTCTTCAAAAATAAAATATTTATGGTCTTATAATTGAGAACATTATCCCTCCATTGTTTTCTATCGCTGTCTATTTTCCTTGGGAATTAAATTTCCCCTCTATGTCAATATTTTATCTTCCCATAATTTTTTTCGTTTTTTTCATCCCTGTTATGAATTATTCAAGAAGAACTCTCTACTTCCCTTTTTGTCTTATCAAGAGGAAGTTTTATTGATGCTTTTTATGATGAGGGTTTTAACGAATGTAAATTTTAACTATAAAAACATTATATTATATCACCATGTTTATATTGTGAGGACACAATCTATAAAAATTAGGGACAATGGAACACCTTAATATTTCAAATTATATTTCATTTAAATAATTTTAATCACTTCAATAACTTGTAGTACACATAATCTTGAGTCTAAATGAATAGTAATATAGTATACCATTATAACATAATAATTATATTGGATGTTATGAGTATGAATAAATAAATTATTAACATTCTATGTTTTAAAAAATATAAAATTAATAAATTGGTTATAAATAAATTAAAAATAACAATAAAAATGTTTTTATAATAAATTTAATATTTTTTGAAAAAAAACCTTTTTTACGTGTGTTGTACCTTTTTATCTTAAGAAATAAAATTATTCATTATTTGTTGATAATTTTAATTAAATTTAAAAATAATTTATAAATAAAAAGTTTTATAATTAACCTATTATATTTAGGTATTTTATAAGAATAAATAAAATATTATTCTTGAAAACTATATTTTTCTGAAAATTAATTTCGTCGCATTTTTCACACTTGGTTTAAAATTATATTTTACACTTTTAGAAAATATATTTAAAAAAATTAAATTCATTTTTACTAAAAGAAAAATACACCATAACAATGGTTAAGAGCTATTGGTATAGGCCTACAAAAAATTGGTATAAAAAATCCCAATAGTTTGGATGCCTGTTGGCTAGTTTGGCATTATGATATTTCTATACTAATGGTTTCATGAAAATGTTGGTATAGGTAATACAAAAAACATGATAGTTTTGATCCTATAACCTCCTGTTTATAATCCAAAGACCAATTAGAATTATTTCATAAATATATATATATCTCTATTCATAAGTATTTTAACATTTTATTTATTTAATGCTATTTGAAAATGTTTCCATAAAAAATATGTGTACCTATACCAACAGTTTTGCGAATCGTTAGTATAGATTCATTGATTTTTAAGTTATACCCATGGTTTTTGTGAAACCATTGGAAATGGTTGGAACTATACTAACGGTTTGGCCAAAACCATTAGTACACACTATTGGAGAATTACGTTGTACCCAGAGTTTGAAACCACGGGTATAGCCCACGAAACTCTGGGTATAGGCTATACCCATGGTTTCATAAATCATGGGCTACCAAGGTGTTGTGAAAACCTATAAGTTATACCCATGGTTTAGGAAACCATGAGTATAGGTCCAGTACACCGTGTCACTCACCATTCCACTATGCCATTAACCAATACCCGCAGTTCTAAAACAATGGGTATTATTTTGAAAAAAAAAACACGGTTGTGGGATTAAATTACTAGACTTTTCATTAATTCCTCTTGTGCCTAACCACAAGCACATTTTTATTATTTGTAGATAAATATAAATATATATATATATATAGTTATATATATGTATATAAATCATGTTCTATATGTAGAAAACCATGTGAGTAGTTTCTCCTGTGAATTTTTTTGTGCCTTGTATATTTGTTTTTTCACGCCATAAGGCAGAAAGGATATACCCATAGTTTTGTAAAAATGTGGGTATAAGACTTCAAATAACAACTCTATACCCATTTTTTGTTAAAATGTGGGTATATGTCTCAAAAAAACTACCATATACCCACAGGGTTTCTAAAAGAGTGGGTATAGAGGATCATATGCCCATGATTTTGGAAAATAGTGGGTATAAGTTCCCATACTATACCAATACCCACTTTTTTTCCAGAACCATGGGTTTAGGGATCCATATACACATCGTTTTGGGAAAACCATGGGTATAAGTTCCCATACAATACCTATACCCATGATTTTTTCCCAAACCGTGGGTATATGACCATTTCCCAGTATTGATAGGTCCATATAAGTGACCTATAACAAAGGATTTGGCCAAATATTTGTTATAAGTTATATTTATAGTATTTTTTGAAATTAAAATGTAAACATTATATTAGAGTTATTTTTTTATAATTTTCTGAAATATTTTTTGTTGAATAGTGAATCATAATTTTGTATTCTAAAATCACCATTGTTTACAGAATTCACATATTTAAATTTTGTTTTAAAAAAGTTTTAAACATTAAATTATTTCATTTATATTATTATTAATCCAATTTAGGTAATTATAATTTAATTATATTTAATTTTGATTTAAAATTTCCATATTTTTTGGAAATTGATTCTTTGGAAAACCGATTTTTTTATCATTTTCTGGATTGTTTTTAAATTAATTTCTTCCAATTAAGTAAATTGAATTTTAAGTATAGGATTTCGTATTTTTTTATCTGAATAATTAATATCATACAATATTTTCAACATAATTTTTTTAATAATGATAAGTAAAGGTAGTTAAATTAATTTATCATGATGAAGGTTAAGTTACATTTTTCGTACGTTCCATGCACTTGTGTTAAAATTAATTTTTCACATACATATAATTTTTATTCTATAATATTGATTCCCTATTTTAAGTCATTGGGTCCAAATTATTTAATGTGAATTGTGTTAGTTTAGGAATAATATATTTATTATCAAGGGTAAATAACTAGTTACCATGGTGAAAAATAAAATGTTAAAATCGAGTAACCTTTGAGTTATCGTAGTGAAAAATAAAATGTTAAAATCACGTAACAGTGGAGTTAAAAGAAATTACATGTTTAAAACAATATTTTTTAGTGTTTTAGGTTTTTATAAAACTTATACTAATCCTAATGAAATTATTAGTTAATTTTTGAAGCACTTGGGTTAGGAGTGACACCCCATTATTGAATAGTTTTGGGTAATTACAAAATACCACTCTATATTAATTATAAAAGGGCACCACATCCCCTCACTTAATCTCACATATCTATCTATGAATATTATTCAAAATAAGAAAAACTATATCCCCAAAATAATTATCCACAATATAGATATATGTTTATTTCCAAAAGACCAACTGTAGTGTCCTTAACACGAGATCCAAATGAGGGTCTTTTAAGTAAAATAAATCACCATCACTAATCTCCTTCATTACGTATTTGTTTTCCACCTTCAATTATGTCTTAAACATTCCCGTAAAATATCAAAATTATCAATCATATAATTATATTATATTATTTTTTGATATAATATATGTCCATCTGTTTTTTATCAAATGGGAAATAAATCCATCACTCGTGTGTACGACACACTACCAATTCACATACCAATGTAATTTATTTTCCCTCACCAAAAAATATTGATTTTAATAATTATGAAAAAATGTATATATTATAAATATTAAATTATATTAATTATATAAAATCATATATCATCCACTTCTTCACCCTTCACCCATTGATGGATTGATATCTTCGTTGGGCATACGTATAACCTACCATCTCTACGAAGTGACCCAATTCATTTTCCATGTCCAAATTTGTAAAATGATTATACAAAGTTATATAGTTAATTAATATTATATTAATAAAATTATAATATATTTGGTTATGGTCGATCTATAACCTATTCACAATTACTAGTACTTCAACAACAAAACATGCATGAGAAAACGAAGTAGTTAACACCCATATTAATTGTAATAATGAAATATTATTAACAAACTTGTGATAATATGAAGTATGTAGATCATATATCAAATTATAAATATTATATTTCATTTTTATAAATTAATAACAAGTTTAAAACCATTATACATGAGTTTAATGCATGATCAACTTATATTAAATATGAGGTAAGGGACTTCGTTCCAATTTCACTACACTGAGGCATATTCTATTGTTATGAACCAAATTTATTTTATAGTCTATATATTGAACATTTTACATATTATGTCATGAATCCTTAATAATTAATTTTATTCTATGATAAATTTTTTTTACTTTATCAAATGTGGTTTTATTTGAAAATTAATAAGTGATAAAATTTTTTATAACACAATTGTTTCGATTGGGTAATATTACATCTTCTTTATATTTGAGATTATAATATGATGTGTGTAATTTATTTTGATTTTATTATTTTTCAATAACACTTGTTTTATGTGGATATACATTTTAAACACATAATTTATTAATTTATTAATCCCCACTTCAACGGTATGAGAATTGTAAGAGATTTAATCTCACTTTACACTTAATTGATATGTATTTTCTTTTTTGTATCTATTTATTTTTATATGGTTTATATAATACTCCTTTTATAATTTATATCATTATTATCTTTATATTAATTGTATTTAACATTTAATTTGATCTTATTTCGTCCATGGGTATCATAATTCACAAGTTAGTAAAGTGGTAAGGGTTTATGTATTATTCTTATTTTAATTGGAATTTTTTATGCTTGAATTTCTATTGAAAATAATTATTTAGAAATTTTCTAATAAACCAATTCAATTTTTTTCTCCTATAGTTATTCATGAAATTTTAACGTAATAGATCCATTTTCCTCTCTTGGGTAATTAAAATGACTGACAAAATGTTTTTAAGAAAATCCAACTTTATTTCTATTTTTGAATAACAATTTAATTTTCTTCAACATCCATATTTTCATTAAAATTTTTCATAGAATATTCTTAATGTTATAAAATTATTTATTAAAGAATGTTTTACACATGTTTTAGGTTTAAAAAATGGTTTAAAATGAATAATTTTGTTGCTTCCTAAACAAGGTACCTTTAATGATTTTACCAAAAAATGCAAAGGGAAGATTTTTTAAGTGAACTAATTATGAAAAAAATATTGCCAACATCATGGAAAATAATTATGTGTGTGAATAATTTACATGTTTACAAGGTTACTATCAAAGAATATTATTTTCATCATATTTTGGAAATTCTATGTTTTTAAAAGTGATTTTAAAAGTAAATCAGTTTTTTTACCACTCCTCCACATCATTTTACCCATTTTCTAAATAAAGCACATATTAGATTAGTGAGAAACTCACAACCACAATTTCTATAAAATAAATAATTCAACCCAATTAAATTAGATTAATGTGCCACAAAAAACCAATAATGATTCAAAATTCAAAGTGAAGAAGAAAAACATGCATTGTTACAACACCTTGGGAGCAAACATCATGTGGGTAGATAAAACCATTCAGTTGCCTCAAGCCCTATGCAAACCATCAATACTGCCACTGGCCAAAAATCACTTTTCATGATTCAAATTTCAAAATTCCATCACCATGTTCCTCATCACATACAATCATCAATAGATGGTTGCAACCATCAATGCCACTAGTAAAAAAATAACATGGCATTTCCATCCTCAAACTTCCACCATGGGTATCTCAAGACTATAAAATGTTCCGAAAATCTCCCTAGAAATGATGAAAAATGTAAAACAAATATCCATCAAAATAGAACCTGAACATTTTGAAGGGACACAACCAATAAAGTTGAGCCGCCGAGAACCCCGTCAACTGTTAAAGGTCACTGCCCAGAACTTCTTCCAAACAAAAACTCCAGACAAATAGGGGGAGGAGTTATGGAATTCTAAAGCTAGAGAAGATTAGAATAATCCGAGACCTCAACAAAGAGCTATCATACACTCTAGGATTAAATCATTACTTATCCACCTCGATTCATGAATGTCAAGTGATGACCCACCTCGAACCACACCCCTAACCATATTCACCTTTTTAATTTCCACTTTCTAGAGAGAAACCACCATATATAATCACATAAAACATCAAAACACATTACTAAAGACACTGTTAACCTTTCCATCTCTGTAACAAAATTAAATCTTCCAAAAATCCAGAGTCGTCGTTGAGGACCCATGAACATTTCCCAAGAATAGGATCTCATGAAGAAAAACCTACAAAAAGAGTATAGGAAAAGAATAACATAATGAATAGGATGGAATTGAAAAATTATACATCCAACAGAACCCCAATCCTGTAAACCTCCATTATAACAAACCAACATGGGGTTTTGAAATGATTGGTAAGGCAATCAGATTATCAAAGACACCATTCGAAGCCCTAAAAAACAAGATGAAAAAGATGCAACATGCCATCAAACAAAAAAACCCTATTCCTAAACTACCTGAGTGACATCCTATAAAACAAAAATGGTGATAAAACACAATATATATAGCGATAAAAGATGAAATAAATCATTTTATCACATTGAAACACCAGTAAAATAGCAACGGCAATAAGAACTGTGAGGAAAAGGGGAGGATAGGAAGCACAAAAAATCACTCTACATCAGAGGGATGATGAGGGGTGAGAAAATGAAGGAAGGGGTAGGGAGAGGCACCATATTCTAGAGGAAACCCTAGAAGATGCTTGGAAGAGAGTGAGGGAGAGGACTAGTGGAGTGCAGCACCATCACTAATCGCTTATTTTACTCAATAATGATTTTAACAATCTATTTATTCTATTTATATTAATAAATTAAAAAACCCTTTTTTTCACATATAATCCACTATATATATGTTTTAATGATACCTTATATACCCTTTATCGATATGGATATGACCAGTTTAATGAGGGGAACTATTGAAATTCATTATCTTTATTAATTTTGTAGTCCCTAACTTTCCCTTGAAACATTCACTTTATTTTGGTCATTATACAATAAATTTATCTGAAGATAAATAGATTATTTTTATCATAGAAATGATTATTTCATAAAACATAATCCATTTTTATATTGGGTGTTTTTTATGAATTTTATTTGATTGACTAGAAGACATACTGATAATATTATTTTCATTACTTGATACAACAATTTATTAAAAAGGAATATTGTTCATGAATTAAATAAAACATTCTATATATGAGGCATTAATTGGAAATTTTTTGATGAGTGAATCTTCTAATTATATCCCCCATTATGCATCAACAAGGATCATGAGGGAAATCAGTAAGCTAGTAATAAATGTGGTTTTTGCATACACCTACCCATCCATTAAACTATCTTGGTGTAAGGTATTGATGTTATAAATATCATAATTACAGATAGAATCAGATTTATTATAAATCAATTAATTAATTAAAAATATATTTATTATTATCCATGATAATATTTCATTTATATTAACCATGAATGAATTTTTTCTCTAGTTATTTATTAAATATGATGTTTTTTAGTTATTTACATTTCCATATTGATTATGGATTATTTATTCATGATGTATTCCTCTATGACTAACCCTTAATGATCATTTTAGCTCACCCTTTTTTAATTTCCTTTCCCAATGATATGATGAAGGAATATTTATTTGTGTTCAATGATAAAAAATATTTACTTCCACTATGTTGTAATTTATGATTTCATATGTATTGCTAGAGTCATGTATGTATCTATTTTATGAAGATTACAAAACTATTAGGTACCTTGGGATTCATTAAATTTTGTAGTATTCCAATGTAATAAATTAAAAACCATATGATCCTTGACGGTCGATGGCGGTTCCCGATGCTCCCGAGGCCTCCCCCGATGGCGGAACGAGATGAAAACCTAGATTGTCGATGGCGGTTGCTGTGCCTCCTCCTCCCGCAGCGGGGGGAGGGGTTTCTTTGTCCTCTGGTTTCACAAATAGAGGTATGCTTGAATCTGGTTTTTTCTTTCCTGAGGTAAAGGTAGCGCCGAGGGTTCCAGGATGCATTTCTGGTCAGCCCATCGTTCCAGTTTCAGTTCGAGAGTTTTCCGAAGCTACTTCGATGCTTTCCACAGCCTTAATCGCAAGGTTTGTGCGGCGTCGCCCTTTGATTGAGGATTTTGGGAAAATGGTGAATGAAGATTGGGGGTTAAAGAATCTGGCGTCGGTCGGGATTTTTGGGCCTCGACAGATCCTCATCATCTTCTCTGATGAGGATGACTTGGGGAGAGCATGGTCTAGACCAAGGAAAGCCTCCACGTTTCATCTTCTTCGGTGGACTTTTGAACATCATATGAATCGGGATTCCCCAAATCTTGCCATATGGTTGCAGTTGCTGGGACTTCCTCTCCCGTTCCAGAACCCCGGGCTTCTGAAGTCGATAGGCAACTCCATCGGGCGCTTCATTTGCTCTGATCAGAGGACGGCCTCAATGAGTAACCCTGCATCTGCACGAATCTGTGTGGAGATGGATCTCTCAAAGAAGCCACCTGGTACTGTCTGGATCGTGGTGGAGGGTGAGTGCAGGTATGCACAAAAGATTTACTATGAGTCTTGGATGCCATTCTGTTCCTTCTGTCATAAGCAGGGACACGAGAGGGATGATTGTCGAAAGAGTGGCAGAGCTGCACGAAGAGTGGATGCCTGTGCAGAGCTGGCTGATCCTGTCCCAGGTGCACACCTTGAAGATGATTCTCATCCGTCTGTCACTGCTATCATGGAGCAGGGAATATCATCAGGGGGTTTGATGAATGGAACCTCTTGGACTACTGGATCTAGGCAGATTCTTGTGGATGGTGCTAGGGGAACCCCACTGGGCAAAACTGGAGTGGCTATGTCTCAGCCTGGGGAATCAATTTTGATTGAGTCTCACTCACATTTGAAGGTGACAGAAGATTCAGATCTACATAAGATGATAGGATCTGTGAATACTGAATCCAAGGTTCAGCATGAGATGGAGAGATCAAGCACTGACTTCCAGCATAGTGGCAGGGGGTCTGCTTCGAGGCAGGACAATTCTAAACCTGTGGAACTGGTGTCTGAACCGAGGAGCACACCTGATGTCATGGTGCAGGTAAATCCTAATGAATTGTTTAACTGTTCTATAAACAAATTTGCAGCACTGCTTGATGTTGAAGAAAATGAGACAAAGGAGAATGATATGGCAGAGGAAGCTGGAGAGAAAGAGGGGAATGTTAGCCTGGGTGGTTTGAGTGAGGAATGTAAAAGCCCCTGTGATGATGACAGAACCATGATACCTCAAATGGAGGGTGGGAAGGATGGAAATGTCAGTCCTCCTTTGGCCCATAAAAAGAAGTGGGGGGATAGATCTGAAGAGGAAGAAGAGCCCCACAGTAATAAAACATCCTACAGGGATGCTGTTAAGTATGGAATTCATGAGACCCAAAGAAAGGAAGTGGAGGAAAAAACTCAGAGCAGGAGGAAGCCAAGGAGAGATTATACGGACCTACCCAAATCAATGGTGACAAGATCTGCACACAAGAATGTAGGGTCACAAGAAACTGTCATTGTAAATGGGTACAATGGCAAAAAAAGAGGAGGGCCCCCGAAGTCAGACAAAGGGATCAGTGGGAAGAGGCCGAGCAAGGATAAATTGTCTGATGAAATGCTTCGGAAGAAAAACATGTATCTTGAGATGATGCGCAAATACGAGTCTTCTGAATGGGAGTCAGCTGACCCTGATGATGAGCTATCTGATGATGGGGAGAGGGGTGCTCATGCCTTTGATGTAATGTAACGTCTTTTCTTTCTACTGTCTCTAATTGCATCTTTTCTTCAATAAATTTGCGGGATCAGGCTTTCGCCTGGTTCAAACTTTCCTGGTAAATTAAAAACCATATATAGGATACTGGTGTTAGGTTTGTTACATATAATCCTATATGAGTTATACATGGTGAGAGAAACAAGAGATAAAAGATATGGAAAATCGTATGGAATTGTTAGAAAGAGATTAAATAGGGCTTAAAAATTGAGGATTTATAATGAGTTTATACTTTTCCCATTGATTATGTTTTTGATGGTAACCATCTTTAATCTTATGCCTGAAGAGGAAGGCCATCCGACCATCTTATTAAATATTCAATTGTTAGGGTAGGGTTTTAATGTGGGGGGAATGTGACATCCTTAATGAACGAATTAGGGATCACTCCATGAGGGACAACTTCACTCATACCTTACTACCTATTAATAGTGGAAGAGGGAAAAAAGAGCCTCCAACCTTATGGGGGACAAAAGGGTATCTATAGGTATTATTTTATTTCTGGATGCCTCCCTTAGTAAGAAGTCACAAGCATCAACCAAGGACCCATTTCGATTAAATTTAACCATGAGTCAGCCAAGTGTCACTGCATGGTCCTAGGATGGTCTCACCACAATCCTTATAAAGTAGAGCCCTATAATAAAGGTAACATATAACTGAAAAAATCCCCAAGGACCATATCAGTTAAGTACGATTGGAGAAACATTTTATCTAGGGTTGATTGATTGAAAGTTATTCATGTTGGTATTCTTTCCCTGGTGCATGCACGTTATGTGGAAATTTATGGGGGCCTTAATGATTATATGATTGAGTCTGTTTCTTGGGAGAAGGGATACTCTAATAGTGAAATAATGGAATTCATTATTTTTTATGGGAGTGTGAGATGATGTTATGTCTTAATAAAGGGAATAAAGACGGCTTCACCCAAATTATTCTATTGTGAGAAAGAGGTTTATCCTGAATTATTTAAGGGATATGGAGAAAGATCACCCTATATGGTACTCTAGGGAGATTGGTTTCTCTAGTGTGTAGGAGAATACCATAGTGACCGGCTAGGGGAAATTACCACCCTAAAATGTGTACTAGAGAAAATGGTTTCCCTAGGGTGGATGAAAACAACCCCGAAAAAAGTATAGGGTAATTGAAAACTCGAAATGGGGTGTGAAATTATATGGGAAATTATAGCTCTAGTGTTTCTAAAATGTCCCTAGTGAGAGGATTGGGTTAATGGCCACCTTAAATAGGGGATAGGGTGAATTGAAACCCAATTATGGAGAAATTGGTAGGCCCACTCCTTGGTTTGTTCCCTCGAGAAACCTTAAGTGAATTCAGCCATGTTTTATTTTCCCATATCTATTTCAGTTGAGAGGTTTCCGAGTGTTTTATAATATCGATGTACATCACCAAAATTTTATTCCACAAGGGTCGATGTTGTCTTCTAAATGGACCTTTTTATATTTTCATCCACTGATATCTCCTCCAGTCTATCAATTAGTTTTTTCTTCTAGGTTTTGATACTTATTCTAAGATACATAGGGGGAGTCGAATAGTAGAGAGAATAGATATACAATCATCACCCCTCTTCTAAAAAGTTTAAAATGAGGACCCCTAGGGGTAAATTAATAAGGAAAAGTGTCTCTAATAACACATTGTGGTGGATAATTCCAATTTAAACTATGTGATCTACATATGTATATTTGTTGAATGGGATAGTGGATTTCAGTGAGTGGTATAGGGATTGAGAAAGAAACTTGTGAAAGGATTCTAGGATATCTGTAAGGGTTCTTGCCCTAGGAGTTGGAGAAAATGGATGGAGACCATGGAGAATGGCTTGGGTGGGTATTTTTTATTGCACAAGTTTGTAAGATAATTTATAGGGAATGAAATATTGAATGTTTAATCTTTAGTGAATTAATTTTATAGATCATCTATATATTCCGTTGCGTCTTCATTCCATTGAATTACTGGAGTTCTAATAAATAATCCCATTTGAATTTGATCAGAGTTGAAAAAAGAAGTCAATTATATGGTAAATATAACCTTTATATGAAAATGTAATTTTAATGGTATTTGTGTTCTTTTTATAGGGCAAAATTCCATCATTCTCTCTAAATTAATTAGAAGTGTTCTCACATTCACACACACTACTCCGTTGGATAGTCTGTCACATGCAATCTTACATATGAGGCTATATAAAAATAAATGTTGTATACCCCATTTAAAACATTATTTGTTTTAATAAAGAGTAACTTGAAAAATTCCAATCACTATTATTATAGGCTACATGCATTAATCAAGGTGAGCATGTGATTTCCTTATATCTCCTTACTCATTAAACTGAGCCATTGTGAGAATTATAGGGAGAATGTATATGTGCGAGGCACTTCTGTGAAAAGTATGGGAGAAGATATACGGTGAAACTCTATATTGATGCAACATGGTTTAACACTCGGTATAATCACATTAGAGACAGAATATACTAAATCATTACACTTTAATTTCTACCTTAGTAAATTTCTATGTCATAGTTTCTTCACTTTCTTAACACACTTTTATTCTTCTATACTTACATATCATTTGGTGATGACCCTTTCAATTTTTTCTTATAATATAACTTTTATGCTATGTAATCTAAACATTTCCCACAACATTTAGTTTTCTACTAATATTTAAGATATTATCAAGGGTGTTGAACCCATCTTTCTCAGAATAGTCACTCTACCACACCAAACTCAGGAAACCCTTCACGAACTAAATTTAACAAAATACCCACTATCAAATAGAAATCCTCTTTATAGATTTGGCCTTTCAATTGAAAAAATAAATCCTATATGGGACCTTACAACCATTCAAATTTTATCAACATTGGGTATTCCCAAGTCAAATATTTCTCTCATTGGGTATATAATTTATGAATTCAGCAGAAAACATTTTTACAAACAATTTCAAGCTCAAACATTAGTGAAAGAAGTGTTTAATTCCTAATTGGCTGTTAGGAAATATTCTATGTTGAATTATATAGGAGTATGGAGTCTTCAATGAGACCTCCAATAACGAGGTAACATTTTTGATGAATGGGTATGGCCTTATTGGGTGAGCCGAATTTACATTGTGTAAGACGATTTTCTTCTAGGATATCGAACTTCATGAGAGTTGTGGACACCATATTTTCTTATATAAAAACATCCAACTATCATACCCAAGATAGTTAGTTAATAGTTATCCAAATAATGTTTTTTTTCATCTATGGTATGAGTAGGTTGTAATCCTTTTGTGTGATATCCATACGATCTACATCACCCCGTCAGAATGTATATATTTAATGAATTACTTCCCCTCACAACAATTGGGGGGATTTTTTGAAAAATCATACACTAAGAAATCATATATTAACACATTACTAGGGATACATGAAGAAGGAAATATTTATATCCATCAATGTCTCATTTTCAAGGTGGACTAAAATATTCCATCAACCCCATGTGTCAAGACCTATAGTAAAGAGACTGAGTGCTTATCCTACCGAACATGGTAATAGGTCCTGGAATATATACTGGGACATCCTTGATGATAGTATATATATCAATTTAGGATTTCTAATAAGTATAGCTATTTTCTCAAATATTTTACAACAAATACTTCTTTCTATATTTCTTAGTGGATGGTTATTAAATACATATGATGAAGACATTATGATAAGGGAATACACATTGTTAGTTGATGCTCAACTTGAATTTTGTACATTAGTGAATGATTTCATGCCATATTTATAAAACATTTCTCATGTACTTGGTTTAGACCAATGGGGTAAATCTCAAAACAGGACCGGCAACCCTATCTAAAACTTACATTATAGGATAATAGTGCATCATGGTAGTAGTAAGCCAACGAAAACCCCTTTGGCCCCTCAATTTCTTATTGTCCCATATTGCTTGATATTTTAGATGTGTGTCTTATGGGAATGGATACATAAGATCCTGATCACCTCATAGAAGAATATTTATTTTTATCTATTACCCTTTAATTTATAATATTGTAATGTCAATGGCCATCATCAATGACTCAACCATAACTATAAGGCCCTATCATTAAACCATACTTAATCTTGAGTTAATACAAGATTACACATTGAGGATCTTTTTAGGTTTAGAGTTTTATAGAATTAGCTCATAAAACATGCATTACATTCCACATTTAATAATAGTGTTTACATAATGATAGTATTCATTTTTTCCCATCAACAGAAACATATTTAAAATAAAACATGGATTCTTTTTTGACACTTCCTTGACACTATCATCATATCATGTACCTTTCCCTTGACCTGTGAAAAAAATTTCCAAAAAAACATTGGATGAGCATAAAAAGCTCAGTAAGGGATATAAAAATATGGAAAGGAAACAGGAGTTCATATATACATAAGAATGAAATCATACTTTACCCATAAAACATAGGAACTTTAACATACCTCATAAAATCATGAATAAATCATATACTTCATAAGACATAAAAGGCTACTTGATGCATTCATATCATTCTTACGTATGGATTAACCCTCTTGGTTACATTTGGTATACCCACCACAGTATATTCCCTAAATCTCTTCGGAGAAACCTTAACGTTTCACTCCTTCGCGTTACCCAATGCATTGGAGAGCTATATCGGGCTCACCCGCCCTTAGTTTATGACGAAACCACCTGTTTTCATAACTATTCCCAAGTACCTTAACATAAATATATCACATAAAACATGCATAAAGCAAACATAACATTTCCACATTTCAAACACAATATAACATTTTAGTATATTGAAATAATGAATCCATTCAAAAAGAAACAATTTCCAAAACCATTTAAAACATTTAATAAAGAGATTTTTGAATCAAAGTGTCCTATACCACCTTGAAGCTTTTAAAATTGTAAACCATTAATATCCATATAAATAAATCCTTAAAACCATTTTTAAAACATGGATATTAATAAGAACAAATAATTAAACATTTAAAGCGATATTTTGGTTAAAGGGGTTTTACCAAAATTAGAGACACTTGAATACAATAATTGAGGAATAACATTTAGTCCGAACTTTTTAATATCATCAGAATAAATGGATTCATGATATAATATTCCGAAGGACAGTATATACATCATATAAGAGTGAATTTGTGCATAACAACAATGAAGTCTCAATAGAAATGTCAAATGTGATGAAATCCCTTATAAAAAAGGTATCCTTAAATTAAGGATAAATCAATCTCAAAATTATGTGTGACAAATATAAATACACCCAATATAAGTGGATATTAAGTGTAAAACAATAAAAGGTCATTCACACATATTAAAAGGATGACATATTCAATAACTACATGTTGAACCCAAAGAAATCGAAATTGGGTTAAACAGTTTCCTTTGTAAAATTCGACAGCCTAACGGCATCACATCAAAATTCAGAAAATGAGTTGCTGAGAGATAAAAAGGGCATCTCGTCACTTGGAAATAAAATTTACATCAATAAGGATATAAAATAACATATCCCAACATAATAGTATGTGAATTAAAAGACATAACAGAAGAAGTCTTTTAAAAAGAGGAGGGTGGAAGGTCCTCTTACCGAGTTGGGTAACTTCCGAAACGTACACCCCATGGAAGAAGGGTCATACAATGAAGATGTGAATACCCAAAAATGAAATTATACTACAAAAAGTTTAAATAATTGGTAGTACATACACCACTCAAAGGAAATTGTGGCAAATGTAGCATAAATCTCACGGGAATAAAAGTGAGATGAAAAAATCCCTTACGAAAACACGGTAGCCTAACGACACCACATAAAACTTACAAAAATGGATTGATGAGATCAAATAGGGTATTTTATCATATTAACATAAAGTTTACAGCAAGTGTAATATAAAAGAACATCCACCAACATAACAAAGACGAGCTTAAAAGAAGTGACATAAAGGAGAGTACTTAAAAAGAAAGAGAGAGGTTATATCTCTTACGAAAATTCGGCAGCCTAACGGTGCCACTCAAAACTTCCAAAATGGATTGATGAGAGAGAATAGGGTCTCTCATCATATGAATGTAAAAATTATTGTATGGGTAATATAAAAGAAAGTCCCAATCACATGAAACATGAGCTTAAAAGGAATGACATAAAAGAGTGTACTTAAAAAGAAAGAGAGAAGTAGGATCCCTTACCTCGGGTCCGACTTGACTCGATCGTTCATTAATCTCCTGAATAATAAACTTGAGTTAATTTCTACTTCCTTAGGAACCTTTTTCAAGTTAATTACTCATTTTATATCACTTATTACCATTTCATGAACACTATGTAATTATTTTAGTTAGCAACGGTCGTTTAAACGATCATTGGTACTTGAGTCAAAATATGCTCTTTATAATTACATGTTGTTCATGTATCCATTATATCGAGAGTTATAATAATGATGTATATATCATATATATCATATATATCTAGTACACATTCATTTTATACTATTCCATATCATTTGGAGATAAAAAACAAAAAGCACCGTTCATGGAGACGATAGGCCGTACGTACGCATGAACGCTACTTTCATTTTTTTCTGTTTCATATTAATGGAATTTAAAATAAATGATATATATATATTATAATTACAGTATAATATATATGTTATATAGGTCACATATGTTCATTAATTTCATTCTTTATACATTCCATGTATTGTATGTACGAGTCACATCACTTGAGGGGGCGGTAGTCCGCACTTCCTCATATGAAATTATCGCATTTACACAACATGAAAAGAATATTGGTATGGTTTATATATAAAATAAAGAAGAATATAGTAAACATAAATACCATATATATCATATATAAATTATAGTTACATCATAATGGCCACCTTTAAAGGTGTTAAAATAATATTGTACAATCATCGTTTCGTGAGGCAGAAAATCGCCAACCACAGAAACTATATGTTCTTTAACTATTAGATGAAGGTGTGTGCAAGTGTAGCTCGAATAAATCTTATAAAAAAATCCTAGTATATTGAAGATACAGGAGTAGTTACAAAATATATGAATAAAAATATTTTAGGGGGTTGGAGAAGAAAAATAAAACAAAAGGACACAAGTGAAGACATTACCTTAAAATCGGGTACCTCCCATTGGTTTGAGATCAAAGGCATCCTTGGGAAGGATTCTGCCTAATGTGAGGCTTCAAGGAGTTAGAGAGGGATGTGGACAGACAAAATTTTCAGGGGTTGGCCGAGCCAAAATCTGTGGATGTGTGGGTAAGGAGGTAGAGGTGGGGGCCTTTTATAAGAGGAGAGGAGGGGCACTCTTGGAAATTAAGGAAATGTTACATTATTTTAGAATGAGATTCGGATTTTAATGGTCCCACATTGATATGTTTAGAGGATAAGGTGATATGGGTTCGAAATCCACCCATCTAATTGGTTTTGTACATGTGTAGGTCTTAGATTTTACATTTATCTTTCCATTTTATTTAAATCGTTAAATAATGAGGTCATCGCTGCATCATCTTGATGTCATAAATAATTTAAATTATATAATGTCTAAAAATTATAAAAGAAATACTATGATGTAGGAAATCGTTTTATCTTTCCATTTATTATTTATAGTCAAACATCGGACTTGTATAACCCCATGAAAAAATTGTTTTAGTAAAACATCTCATGTTTGTGTCATTTTTACTTTAACATTAAATAAAAAGATATTTATGTCATTTTACAACCAAAGTGGCTCCATGGGGTCCCCAAGTTGACCCATGGATTATCATGGTCTCCCATGACACATACAATGAGGTTATGACATGTGTATAGGTCATTTCATTTGATTAAAACATTATTTTTACCTTAAACTACACCAATTATCTCTAATCGCGATTAAAAACTTAATAAGTTACTGTTCACCAAAAAATTATTTTAATCCCATTGAACCACATTTTACTTCTAAATGACAACCATGTATGTCAGATTTTTGAAATTGAAAACACAAATATGGAAAATTTTCATTTAAACGGAAAATCAGTTTTTATTATTACCACTTAGTGGTTTCACTATTCATCAAAAATTGAAGTTTTTCAGAAAATTACCAAACATTCACCCTAAGCTATATTTGATATTTCGAATTCAAAAATGATGTCTATTTTACAAAATTCAAAACATGTTAGTTTCATTAATTAATTTAATAATTAATTCCCGCTGTTAGAGCAAATAGCGTGTTTTTAGGAAACAAAAAGTATCAAAAGATTGACACTAGTTTAAATCCGATTTAAAAGTGAAATTAATTCCTACGACCACTATTGGATTAAATGGTAAAAATATATTATAATTTCACTTTAAAAACAATTAAAAAGATAATATAATCATATAAATATATTAGATTAAAAAGAGGTTTTGAATTAAAATACAATATTTTCAGTATTCATTAAAAATTGAACTTTTTGGGAAAAATACCAAAAATTTACACAAACTAAATTTTGATGTCCCAATTCTAAAGAAGAATTTTATTTTGTAAAATATAACACATAAAATTGTCAAAAAGTGGATTTAAAATAGGTTCGCCATCAAAAGGTGGTTAATCGATCTTTTAAAGAATATTGGAATGTTTACGCTTAAAATTGGATTCATTCACATTTTTAATCCTATAACATTTATTGTAAAGAGTAAAAATATTTGACAAACATATATATTCATTTTTATTTAGTTATATTCATTCCCGCCATTACAACGGCTAGTTGTTAACTACCATTTAAAATAATACTATTTTATTATTAGAGTGCAACACAAGATTCCAAAGAAACTCATTGTTGCGTATTGGGTACGCCATCGTGCATAGTGTCCCCTTTAAAGTAATATTAATATTTTATTCACAAATATGGGTAAATATGAAAATGTCGTAATCTTTATTTACCCGGGTTGTTACATCCTTCCCCCCTTTTCGGAACTGCATCTTCGCAATTTTTAAAATTGGTCATGGAAACTTCATTGAAAATCCCACATCGGAACAAGAGTCAGTAAAACAATAACATTAAAATAAAGAAAGATAAGTACTATGGTCACCCGAGTTAACCCATACTAGGATTCCATGTATGAAAATATGGACATGGAGGAAAAAACAATGGTTCATGTTCTTACACAAACTCATACTTTCCCCAAAAGAAGAGTTTTTAGGAAGGCTTGTTCACATTAAAGGTACTATAATCAACTTCTAGAGAATCACCTAATCCACAAAAGAGAACTATATACTTCCATTATCTTTAGACCTTAACCAAAACCAAAACCACAAAGGTTAGTACAAGATCAAATAATACCCAAAAAGTATAATCCTTTTTAAAAAAACAAATCTATTCTTAATCTCCAAAATTTATCAAAAAATACCCAAAGATCAACAATGACCATTCAATAAACAAATTGTCCATAAAATAGTTCAAAGTAAACCAAACTAATATTGAAACCCAAATATTTGAAGGATTTAGTCGCATAGTCTTCCAAGTAAAATCGTAACATTTATCTCCAAACAACATCAGTAGATCTTATTGTCTTGTATTGAAAAGTAATTAACCTAATCACATATCCTCCATGATAGGTTAATAAATTTCCATAGATAACCTAAAATCAGCTTACTCTTAATTCATAAAATAATCCAACTAAAAAGAATTAGTCAAACTAACTAGGGACTTCACGTAGTCCAGTGGTAGGTGATAAATACCAGTTTCACTTTGATTCCCACAGATTTGTCTTGCGCGATGGGTTGTCACACGGTCTGGGTGTTGTCCTTTTTCCAAAACTATATAATTCTTAAAACATTCCCCAAAACGAGATAAAATCTTCAAAAATAATCATAACATATTTTAACTTCAATTTTATCTCTTGCATTTTATTTTCCATCATAACATATAATAACCCATAATTACCTCAAAAGTAAGGATCATATAAACCCAAATGGTCCTTTATAACTATGTCCAAAAAAGAACAGATAACTATTCATTGAATAAAATTTTCATATATTAAACATCAGTGTTACACATACTATAAAAAGTCTTCTAATGTAACCCCATCATCAAAAGAGACTTAATACTCTTAAGAATTTAACCATTACTCTTGAAGCCCTTATTTGTTGACTTCTTACTCATTCAACATTATTCATGATCCATTAACCATTCCTTTCAAACTTATTCTGAAATACTTCTTTCCTACAAACAAAATCATGAATCATATCCTAAGATTCCAAAATAGGAAAACAAAAGTTATGAAATAATCCATACCTTTGATTAGTCATTTTCAGTTTCTTCATCCTCAATCGGAATGGCATTAGGTATTGATAGACGAATATTTGTACGATCTTGGTGATCCCATTCACGAATCTTCTTCATAGGACATGTTTTTGCATAATGACCATGCATACCACATTTAAAACATTCAATTGATCCCTCAGAAAGAACTTCTTTCCCTTTCCTCGAGTGAACTAGATGCTTCCTTTTTCCATGGTAGGTTCTTGCTTTATGACCTTCATTTCCACATCTATAGCATATTTTTGTCCCTTTGATACATTTTCCTAGGTGTTTCTTTCCACATCTTTGACACAAAGGTTTTTGAACATACTTACCTTTATGATTATTTCCCATAGTTCCGTAGGGATTTTTTTCTCGCATATATGATGCCTTATAGAAATAAATAAGGTTTAGGTGGTCAATCATGACTCCAGATAGTTGGTTGAGGATAAACACAAGAGTTCTCATTGTAGCTCCGATATCATTCAGTTTCTTGCTCAAAAAACTGTCACAGTTTCCTTCACATCCACTATTACTTTGGTTCCTGCTAGATCCAGCCATTTACTAAAACGAAAAAGGTCAATGTGAGTATATCAACAAAACCATCATGTACTAATGAGGAAGATAAAAACTAATATATACCTACTCATTCACTTTATCTAAAACTAGGACTCTTTCTGAATTCCTAACCATTCTGGTAATGTCACTTGTGCTTAGAGAATACCCTAACCTCTAATGTTATCTAAACCGACCTCTGATACCAACTATAAGGCCCCAACCTTAATCCTTTCCTAATCTTGAGTTAATACAAGATTACACATTGAGGATCTTTTCAGGTATAGAGTTTTAGATAATTAGATCATAAAGCTTGCATTGCATTCCGCATTTAATCAAAGTGGTTACATAAAGATAGTATTCATTTTCTCCCATCAACAGAAACATATTTAAAATAAAACATGGATTATTTCTTGACACTTTCTTGACACTATCATCATATCATGTTCCATTCCATTGACCTGTGAAAAACATTTCAAAAAAACATGGGATGAGCATAAAAAGCTCAGTAAGGGATATAGAAATATGTAAAGGAAACATGATTTCATATGTACATAAGAATGAAATCATACTTTACCCATAAAACATAGGCACTTTAACATACCTCATCAAATCATGACTAAATCATAGAATTACTAAGACATAAAAGGTAACGTGAGGCATTCATAACATTCTTACGTAGGGAGTAACCCTCTTAGTAACATTTGGAATACCCACTATAGTATATTCCCTAAATCTCTTCGGAGAAACCTTAACATTTCACTCCTTCGCGTTACCCAATGCATTGGAGAGCTATATCGGGCTCACCCGCCCTTAGTTTATCACGGAACCATCTGTTTTCATAACAATGCTCAAGAACCATAACATAAACGTCTCACATAAAACATGCATAAAGGAAACATAACATTTCGACATTTCAATCACAATATAACATTTTATTATATTGAAATAATGAATCCATTCAAAAAGAAACCATTTCCAAGACCATTTAAAACATTTAACAAAGAGATTTTTGAATCAAAGTGTCCCATACCACCTTGAAGATTTTAAAATTTTAAACCAATAATATCCATATAAATAAATCCTTAAAACCATTTTGAAAACATAAATATTAATAAGAACAAATAATTAAAACATTTAAAGTGATATTTTGGTTAAAGGGGTTTTACCCAAATTAGAGACACTTAAATACAATAATTGAGGAATAACATTTAGTCAGAACTTTATAATATCATGAGAATAAATGGATTCATGATATAATATTCCAAAGGACAGTATATACACCATATAAGAGTGAATTGGGGCATAACAACAGTGAAGTCTCAATAGAAATGTCACATGTGATGAAATCCCTTATAAAAAGGGTATCCTTAAATTAAGGATAAATCAATCTCAAAATTATGTGTGAAAAATATAAATACACCCAATATAAGTGGATATTAAGTGTAAAACAATAAAAGTTCATTCAAACATATTCAAAGGTTGAAATATTCAATAACTACATGTTGAACCCAAAGAAATCAAAATTTGGTTAAATAGTTCCCTTGGTAAAATTCAACAGCCTAACGACATCACTTAAAAATTCAAAAAATGAGTTGATGATAGATAAAAAGGGCATCTCATCACTTGGAAATAAAATTTACATCAATAAGGATATAAAAGAACATATCCCAACATAATAGTATGTGAATTAAAATACATAACAAAATAAGTCTTTTAAAAAGAGGAGGGTGAAATGTCCCCTTACCGAGTTGGGTAACTTTCGAAACGTACACCCCATGGAAGAAGAGTCATACAATGAAGATGTGAATACCCATAAATAAAATTATACTACACAAAGTGTATAATAATGGGTAGTAAATACACCACTCAAAAGAAATTGTGGCAAATTTAGCATAAAGCTCACAGGAATAAAAGTGAGATGAAAAAATCCCTTACGAAAACAAGGCAGCCTAACGACGCCACTTAAAACTTACAACAATGGATTGATGAGATGAAATAGGGTCTGTCATCATATTAAAATAAAGTTCACAGAAATTGGAATATAAAATAACATCCCCCAACAAAACAAATATGAGCTTGAAAGAGGTGACATAAAGTAGAGTACTTAAAAAGAAAGAGAGAGGTTAGATCTCTTACGAAAATTAGGCAGCCTAACGGCACCACTCAAAACATCCAAAATGGATTGATGAGAGAGAATATGGTCTCTCATAATATGAACATAAAATTTACAGTAAGAGAAATATAAAATAACATCCCAATCACAAGAAATATGATCTTAAAAGGAATGACATAAAAGAGTGTACTTAAAAAGAAAGAGAGAAGTAGGATCCCTTACCTCGGGTCCGAATTGAATCAATATTTCTTTAATCTCCTGAATAATAAAATTGAGTTAATTTATAATTCCTTAAGAACCTTTTTCAAGTTCATTATTTCTTTTATATCACTTATTACCATGTCATGAACACTATGTAATTATTTTAGTTAATAACGGTCGTTTAGACGATCAATGGTACATGAGTCAAAATATGCTCTTTATAATTACAAGTTGTTCATGTATCCATTATATCAAGAGTTATAATCATGATTTATATATCATATATATCACATATATCCAGTAAATATTCATTTTATACTATTCCATATCATTTGGAGATAAAAAAACGAAAAGCACCGTTCATGGAGACGGTAGGCCGTACGTACGCATGAACGCTACTTTCATTTTTTTCTTTTTCATATTAATTGAATTAAAAATAAATGATATATATATATATTATAATTACATTATAATATATATGTTATATAGGTCACATATGTTCATTAATTTGATTCTTTATACATTCCATGTATTGCATGTACGAGTCACATCACTTGAGGGGGTAGTAGTATGCACTTCCTCGTATGAAATTATCGCATTTACACAAATGAAAAGAATAAAGGTATGGTTTAAATATAAAATAAAGAAGCATATAGTAAACATAAATACCATATATATCATATATAAATTAAATTGACATCATAATGGCCACCTTTAAAGGTGTTAAAAGAATATTGAACAATCATCGTTTCATGAGGCAGAAAATTGTCAACCACAGAAATAGTATATTCTTTAACCATTAGACGAAGGTGTGTGTAAGTGTAGCTCAAATCCTTATTATACCAACATCCTAGTATATTGGAGATACTGTAGTTGTTACAAAAGAGATGAATAAAAAGATTTTAGGGGGTTGAAGAAGCAAAATAAAACAAAAGGACACAAGTGAAGGCATTACATTAAAATCGGGTAACTCCCTTTGGTTTGAGCTCAAAGGCTTCCTTGGAAAGACTTATGCCCAAAGTGAGGCTTCAAGGAGTTATAGAGGGATGTGGAGAGACAAAAGGGGCAGGTTTTGGCCAAGCCAAAGGCTTTTTAAGTGTGGGTAATGAGGTAGAGGTGGGGGCCTTTTATAATAGGAGAGGAGGGGCACTCTAGGAAAGTAAGGAAATGTTACAATATTTTATAATGAGTTTTGGATTTTAATGGTCCCACATTGATGTGTTTCGAGTATAAGGTGATAAGGGGTAGAAATACACCCATACAATTGGTTTTGGACATTTGTAGGTCTTAGATTTTACATTTATATTTCCATTTTATTTAAATTGTTAAAAAATGAGGTCATCGCTACATCATCCTGATGTCAAACTAATTTAATTTATTTAATGTCTAAAAATTATAGAAAAAATACTATGATTTAGGAAATCGTTTTACCTTTCCATTTATTATTTATAGTAAAACATATGACTTTTATAACCCCATGTATAATTTTTTTTAGTAAAACATCTCATGTTTGTGTCATTTTTACTTTAACATTAAATACAAAGATATTTATGTCATTTTCCAACCAATGTGGATCCATGGGGTCCCCAAGTTGACCGATGGATTGTATTTGTCATCAATGACACATCCAATGAGAGTAGGACATGTGTCTAGGTCATTTCATTTTATTAAAACATTATTTTTATCTTAAACTACACTAATTATCTCTAATCGTGATTAAAAACTTAATAAGTTACTATTCAGCAAAAAATTATTTTAATCCCATTGAACCACATTTTACTTCTTAATGACAACCATGTATGTAGGATTTTTTAAATTGAAAACACAAGGATGGAAAAATTTCATTTAAATGGAAAATCAGTTTTTATAAGTACCACTTAGTGGTTTCACTATTCATCAAAAATTGAAGTTTTTCAGAAAATTAACAGAAATTCACCCTAAGATATATTTGATATTTCGAATAAAAAATGATGTATATTTTACAAAATTCAAAACATATTAGTTTCATTAATTAATTTTATAATTAATTCCCACTGTCAGAGCAAATAACGAGTTTTGATGAAACAAAAAGTATCAAAAGATTGACACTAGTTTAAGTCTGATTTCAAAGTGAAATTAATTCCAACGACTACTATGGGATTAAATGGTAAAAATATATTCTAATTTCACTTTAAAACCAATTCAAAAGATAATATAATAATATAAATAAATTATATTAACAAGAGGTTTTGAATTAAAATACAACAATTTTCACTATTCATTAAAAATTGAACTTTTTCGGAAAAATACCCAAAATTTACACAAAGTAAATTTTGATGTCCCGATTCTAAAGAAGAATTTTATTTTGTCAAATATAACACATAAAATTGTCAAAAAGTGGATTTAAAAGAGGTTCCCCATCAAAAGGCGGTTAATCGACCTTTTAAAGAATATTGGAATGTTTACGCTTAAAATTGGATTCATTCGCATTTTTAATACTATAACATTTATTTTAAAGAGTAAAAATATTTGACAAACATATATAATCATTTTTTAGTTCGTTCTGTTCATTCCCGCAATGAAAACGACAAGTTGTTAACTACCATTTGAAATAATATTATTTTATTATTAGAGTGCAACACAAGATTCCCACGAAACTCATTGTTGCGTATTGGGTACGCCATCGTGCATAGCGTCCCTTTTAAAGTAATATTAATATTTTATTCAAAAATATGGATAAATATGAAAATGTCATATTCTTTATTTACCTGGGATGTTACAATAACTCATTCATTCTAGAATTCTCTATAAGATAGATTCCTCACTACAAGGTTTTATGGGGTCCATGATTGAAAGTCACACATTCCATCTAGGTTTTTTCAAATGTTTCAATGTGAGTAGTAGTTTAATAGGACGTTTTTATGTGGTTTTTGTAGAGATTGACACCCAATGGTCCTACACCAATTCTGAATAATGATGATGTAAAATTATAGTAGCCCCTAATTTATTTTCCACAGGTTAAGGATATAATAATCTTATCTCTAGTGTATTCTAAATAATGGGTCTAACATTACAATGGTATGTATTTGAGGTGGGATACTCTATGAATACATGGATCATCATACCATATTAAAGTGGAAACATAGGTATAATCATCTTGGTATGCATGCATTATTTATATGGGCTCAAATAGTGAAAGAAGCATCCTTACTTCTAGACATGGTATCATGGTATTTTTATTTAAAGGTAATGAAATAAATGTAATACCACAAAAGGAACATGTAAATATTGATTATTGTTGTAGAGTTATTATCAAATACCACCTTTTTAATGATATTATTGATTGAGAAATTTTAAAACCTCATTCTGATCATGTTCCCATCAGTATCTTAGAGAAACATGGCTACTTTTTACAACCAAAAATATACTTCAATTCCCATGGATGAAGTAGTTTATGATTCTATGGATTATTCCCTGAATAAATTTAATCATGAAAGGGAATAGAAGGAAATATATAACCTGATTACATATACCTTCATTAAAGATATAAATAGAAAAACTGACATCCTTTTTCAATAGTTCATAGGTCATGACATATAAGGGTATGTCTGTAGTGATCTATATAATATTTTAAATAAAATGAAGGATATGAATATGTGAATGATATATCAATATAATAATATATAATAGATAAAAGTGTTAACCATTAATCCTCTCTTTAATAGATAACAATCCAAGGGTTGGATCAACAATCTTTTGAAGAATTAGAACATCAATGGAAGGTTTCATCCATGAGAACATATGTTAAGTGACATGAGGACCTTATGTTGAAGGTAATGGACAATCTATTAGAGGTAATAATTGAGATTTAGTCAAATTAAATAGATGAATCATGATCAGAATGATAAAGTAAAGGTGATATATCCGCTAGATGAGGATAAATTTGCTATAGTCATGAACCATCAACAATAAATTGTTGCCTCTTACCAAGAACTGAATGATTTATTTCATTTTTATAATCAGTTACTTTCATAGATATTTTATTTTCACCTACAAACCATCATTTGTGGGAGAGTTAAATAATCTGTATTTTTTCTAATATATACTCTAATTAATAAATTAATTTCCTCATTTAGTTAAAACAAAATGAAGACCAATTTTGTGTCGAATTTCTATTAAATTTTTTTGATTTATTAATCGAATTTTGTTATTATCCCTCAAGAACTAATAAAATCTAACAAGAAATATTAGGATAACCTAGATCCATATGAACATCAAAAATTAATGAATTGAATCAACTATGACTCCTATAAATTTGATTTATATGTATTTACACTAGGGCCTAGATCTTGAGAGGATATAGAAATACATACCATCAATGTGACACTATAGTTGGTCCATTCAGATTAATAATATTACACAACATTATGAGGACCATAATGAAATAATTGGGAATAAATAATCCACTATTCAATAGGGTTTGAATATTCTAGGTTTATGTTTTTATGAATTTTTCATAGATACTATGGATGGACAGACCATGGATGGGAGATTAAGAGAAATAATTATTTGTATTCTAATTTGAGGGGATTAGTGTCATAGTTTATATTTTTCTTGGGTTATATTATGGACCCACAATATTTTTGTTATTTTACTATATTTACTTAAATTTTTCCTAGTTCTTAATACGAGGGTATTTTTAGTAGATAAGGACATGAATTTTTACTAGGGATCCTTTATTAGTTCTTAACCTATCAGGATGTATTCCATTTCATTTTAAAAAACTCTGTATTTCTATGATTTCACATGGTGTGTGTATAGAAATTATAGAATTTACTTTTTCCAGGTTTCATTTATGGGGTTTCGACATGATGTGTTTTATAAATTATTCACTATGTAGTTAAATATTTTATAAATTACAAAGATAGAGATGTTATTTAATTTTAGGAAGCTTTTAATAGGGTTTATGATGTTGTAGGTAAAATATATTTGATGACAAGGAAGATACGGGATTCAATTCATTGTCATGATGCTTGTAACTCTTTATCTTATGATTTAAGATCATGTGATGAGGACCATTAAAGTTTTATGAATAAAATTTTACATCATATCCTTTATTTGAGAATAGTTATGGTGCATGGAGGTATAACATCAATAGAATTTAAGTATACTTGAATAGTTGAGTTATGAAATATATAAATCCTAATTTTTGAATGATTATTTTTAAAAAATATTGATTTTATGATAATAATTCTCTAATAATGATAAGTTTTTCTAAAATAAAAAATCCACATTTGTTGAAAAATACTATTTTTTAACTATAAAATTTTTCCAACCCTTATAAAAAGAATATTTTTTCTTCATAAAATTATATTTTATTTTTCATATAATAGATATTACTTAATAATAAAATTTTATTAAAATATCATTTATTTCAAAATTTATTGAATTTAGTAAAAAAAGTGTCTTCATTAAATCTAATTTTTTCCCAAAAATACCATTTTGTGTTTCATCAGATCAAAATACAATTTTTATCGTAGTTATTATTCAATCCATATAATGTAATAAAATATAAGTATAGTCATTATAAAAATAAAAAAATCATTATATTAGGCTCAAAAAGTTTGACTAGGTATGTTTTCTTTTTATTGAACATTGTATCTACGATCTAATATTTGCAATGGATTGTCATAATATAAAATATCATTATCCAATGGTACCACATTTGTATTGAATACATGTGTGGTGTATCATATGTACATCCTCATAAGGATACATGTAACATATCTTGTACTTGAGAAAGGTTAGTTGGGAGTAATATTTGACAGGTTATAAGTCTGATGTGATCATGGACTTGAATGGAGATAATTAATCTTGGAATAAGATTTTCTTTCTTCATAAACATCATAAATTTATTATACAATGATATATGAAGGAACACTTTATCTTCAAATTCAAACTCCATATTAAATTAATATTTGAATGCATAGATTTTATGTTAACTTTTTTTTTAGATTTCATATGATGATAAATGGTTTGAACATTATCTATCATATCTTGGAAAAGATAAGGAACCATTAGCTTCTGATCTCCAAAAGCATACATGCATGTTATATTCATACACCTTTTACAATACATAGAATCATAAGGATTTATTTGAATGATAGAATTTAAACACTTGTTATATAAGAACTTCACTAGGGTAAGGTATTTATCCCAACATACTTGGTAATATATTTAACATGATCTCAACATATCCTCTAATGTTTAAATGGTTCTCTTAAACTATCCATCTGTCTGATACTCATCTCTACATCGAATGCTTTATAGAGGCCTATCAAGAACCATTTTTTAAATCAAAGATCTTGATTATGTAAAATATATAGTGGATCTCAAGTAATTCTTACCACTTACCTTATGTATATCCTGTCATGTTATTCAAGAGATAAATATTCCATTATAGAGATGAGATGCATTGAATTTGTAAGGTGATAAACTACAATCGAGCTGGTTTTATTTCTTTTAAAGGTTCAAGAGAGTCCTAAAAATGAAATACATGGTCATGTTTTACAATTTTTATACAGGTATGAGAAATGGTTGCATTATAATGTTATAATTTTTTCATTTATCCTTCACTTGTTGTCATACCAATCATCAAGATGAAAACTCCGCAATCTCCCTCTTCATGTTATCCTAGCATAATTTTTTAATGAAATATATATTGATCAAAGTTCATCCTATATGAATAGAGAACGATGATCTATAAAACTCATCTAAAAGATACCTCTTCAGTTCTAGTTATTGTCTGAAACATATCCAACTTCTAGATCATATACCTCAATCTTTAGAAAAGTTGATCATCAAAATATTTTATTACTTTTTCCAGATCAAATTACCATCCTTATGAGTCTCATTGATCCTATTAGGAATATATGGGTGTGTAGTAATTTGATAATTGTAATATGGGAATCCACTTTTTATTCCAATATCAATTCTTTTGAAGTACAATAACATTATATACATTTCAATCAACATTATAGATAGTGTTACAGAATAATTTATACTCAGAGAATCTACCACTTTTTTTCCTTCCCATGATATTAATAGATTTAATAATCATAATCCTTGATCAACTATAACAACCATTTTAGTTCATATTATTCTCCATATGTGTGAATATATACTGTGGATTGTAGGATATGAATAATTGTCACACTTTTCTCCATAGTGATAATGTATCAAAATATTTGACACAAAGATAACTACATGCTAGTCAAGATCATGAGTTGTGTGGTTATAATCATGGATATTTAATTTTAATGTGGAATAGGCTATAAATATTTCATCTTGACTAAGTACACAAACTAAGCCTTATTTGAACGAACCACTGTGTATCATAAGTCATTCCCCACTATTGGGTAATTGAAGCACATGTATAGGGATTGAACTCTTCTCCTTATCATTAAATCATTATTTTTATTCACAAATCTTGAAAAACATTATTTCCTTCTCGGATATTTTGTATAGTGGGTTTTAAAATTGTGATAAATTTCTCATAAATCTATGATAATACTTATCTAATCGATAGAAATAATGGATTTATATAGAAGATGTTGACAATTTACATCCGTTAATTTCCTTATTTTTTGAAGGATACATAAACACCCATTTTCTGGCGGTATTATTCTCTTGGAAGTTTAACTTCTCTATCCAAACCTCAAAATTTATGTTTTTCACAAATAACTATCCCTTTCGCAAAGTCCTCAGTATGATATTCATATGATTCTCATGTTCTTATTTACTTTTAGAGTTATAATAGTATCATCTATGAATTATACCCAAAAAAACTTCTAGGTAATCCCAAAATTCTTTATTCATCATTTTAATGAATATTTTTGGATTATTAATTAGTGAAATGGAATCACCATGAAATCATTATTTCTATACCATGATGGAAAAGTACTCTCAAGGATACCTCCCTCGTTTACCTTTACTTGATAATAGCATGTCTAAAGATCCACCCTAGATATGTTTTAGGCTCCACTTAGCTGATAGAGAATGAAATTAATCCTTATTAGAAGACAATTTTCCTTATCACGGTATTATTAAACTTGTTATAATAAAATCATAGTCTCATAGAACAAAATTTTTACATGAAAAAAGGACTGATGCACCCAAAAATAAAGAAATTGGGTATCTAAACCCTTTATCGAAATTCTACAATATTTTTTTATTCATATCTTGATGTTCAAAAATGAACATTATATATGGAGTCTTAGATATTGGAAAATATTCAGGTAAAAATTATGATCAAGAACTCAACCTCCCACCCCAGAGGAAGATCATAAAATTCATCAAGAAACACATCAAAGAATTACCTTACAATTGGAATGTAATCAAGAATGGAATTTTCTTTAGTATAAATCATTTGATATAGGTAAAAATTCTCCAAAGTAAATAATATTCATTCTTTAGATGATGATTCCCAAGATGATTAATCCACCTTATTTTCACATGAATATAATCATAGGGTGCTTTGTGATATGAAGGGTAATTTACTTCTATAAAAATTTTTATTTTCTCTTTACAAGGAAATAAAATCCATGCTCAAAAAATACTCTAATAATGATAAAGGCAAAATCACAGGGTTTTCTGGGGAATTCAACTCATAAATTTGGATAGGGGAAGAATAATATCCTTGGGATGTAATTATTGGCCAAATTTTCCCCTCATCAAAAACGTTATTTTCGAGTTTTGTGATAGTGTTTGATTATTTATTCTAATCTTTAATGATGAGAAATAATTTTCTTAACTAGAATAAAAAGTACATTATGTATTATAAAATGAATAACTATGTAATGGTATGGCTTTTTGGGGTCCATTACTTTGTTAAAATCTCGTGTTGGGTTTTCTGGTCTGGGAATCTCGGTGTAACAGTAGGCCGCCTACTAGTAGCTGGCCTACCGGTAGCTCGGTCTATCGGTAGCCGCAGCCTACCGGTAGCTCTGTCTACCGGTAGCTCAATCTACCGGTAGCTGCAGCTACTGGTAGCTCTGTCAACAGGTAGCTCGGTATACCGGTAGCTGCATCCTACCGGTAGCTCGGTCTACCGGTCATTGCAGCCTACCGGTAGCTCGGAAACCAGTGGCTGATAGCCACCAGTAGCTGTCACCCACTAGTTGCTCTCAGCTACCGGTGGCTCTGGCCTACCCCACGGGTTCTTTCTAGTGGCGCTCCTTGCGCAATTAGGGTTTTAAACCCTATTTTGACTCCTTTAAGCATGTTTTAAAGCCCGGTAACACCCATGTTTTAATAAATTATTTAATGAATTAACCTAGTGTGAGAATCAGTTTAAACCACCCAACCCCTTTAATAACGTGTGGGGCCGCGTGGTCAACCCACGACTCCCACTCCTTACGCAGTTTCACATTGTTTTCTCAACCGCCCCAGACCCTTATAAACTAAATTGTTCGCCATGGGTTTCTTCTTTTCTTGTTCACCCTGCGCTAGATTACCCTTCCTTCAGGCGAGCCGCATCGCTATGCATGAATTTCTGTGCCTGGTCTAAGTGTTGACGAGGCGATTTTCGTTCAGGCGAGCCACATCGCTATCTGTGAAGTTCCACGCCAGGCCTCAACGTTGATCATTGACCAAAAAGTAAGGAATTTCTCCTTCGTCTCTCTCTTTTGTGTATCATGCAGGGTGGGCGTGCTTTTGATTCTGTAGAATTGGATAAACCATAGCTAAATAAAGATAATGAACTAGATTCTATAAAGGAATAAGGGGGGGGGGGGGCTGTGATCGTTGATGCTATTTTATGTTATGATCTTCTTTGTGAACTTTGCGGGCTTACGCCTTCTGTAAATCATGGCCGTTGGTGGTCATTTTATGTGCACTAACAAACCCTTGCATCTAGTGATGTCTAAATGGATTTTATTGTGGTTGTGAACCCTTTCTGTGTAAAGGAATTTTATTTAATTACATATATTCGCTATATGAATTGGAAGCATGAGGATAAATCCTTTTCCTTGATAACTCCCAGTTAAAGCACACAGATATTGAAATCATGGAGTGTGTTAAATCTTATAAATCTGAAAATACCGACATGGCCCTACTTTGTGTTGGTGTTAGTGGTTTGGTTATTTTTTTTACGGGCCGATTGGTGGAGATGTGGGAGGGGATGGGATCCCGTGTTTTTACTCTCAGTGGTTGTGGAAGTGGGGATAGGATCCCCTGTTGTTATGGATTCAGTGGTTGTGAGTTTTAAGACCGGGTGGTTACCTTGTTTATATCACGAATTGGGGTGGGATCCTCTATTAATGAGAAATTGTTTTGGGGGACACAAGGTAGTGTCGTGGGGTTGTCTTTGGTTCCAGTACTTCGAGGGATCTCGCTTATTTCCTTTGTTGTTGTGACTTTACAAGATAACCGGGTGTGGATACTTAATTGACGTTTGGATGGTTTCTTTTCCTTGGTTATGCTTATGGTATTAGCCGCCCAGTAGTGATTAAACATATTTGAACATCATTAATGAATATGAACACAAGAAAGGGACAAATCGGTTTGTTGGCGAGAGTCGTGACTCAGACCTGAGTGATGTTTGTTTACTTTAGGCCGGCTGAAGAAAAATATAACTTGGTTGAGTGCTTATTACCTATATATACATGCTGGTAGTTTTCTTATTCTTATTCGCACCCCACCCAAGTTGAGCACTTAGTGTCGAACACCCCCATTTCATGGGAGAGGGTGTTTTTCCCAACACTATTATTAGTGGTTGGTTATTAGCTCCTTTTCTGCTCCCTTTCCCGGATAGCCCAAGTGTCTTTGGGCAGGCTGTGATGCCCTGAGGTCCATTAATATCCCAAGAATCTTCAGGAATGGTAGTTTGGGGGTTGTCCAGGAGTGTGCGGTAGGTGGTTTCCCAAGTGTCTTTGGGATGAGGCCCAGGTGACTTCGGGCATGGTAGTGGATCTTCTAGCCCAGGTGTCTTCGGGTGTGGTGGTGGTTGTTCTGACCTAGGTGTTTGCAGCCATGGTTACGTGTGACAGTTGTGGCCCAGGTGTTTGCGGGTGGGATTCAGCAGTGGGACTGCCTGTGGTTGTGGCCCAAGTGTGTGCGGGTGGGTGTGGTAGTGGGACTGCGGTGAGAATGGCGGGATTGGTTCGATGCATAGGATGTCTCAATAACTAGTGGGAATGTGGTGCGGGGTACCCAAACATTGATGTTCTCTTATTATATATATTACATGACTTGTATTATTTGGGGAGTGTGCCTTGGTGAGGCTTGGGTGGATAGTTTACCTTGTTAGGTCTATGGTTTACTCCTTTTTCTCACGGGACTTTTGTACGTTCCCCCACTTCTGTACAAGAGTCTTTGGTTTTCCCTACTGAGTTTAATTGTATTCTTGCCCTATGTATAAAACTGCTTTCAGGTTTCTAGGAGGACTTTAGAGATAGCACTGGACAATACTAGCTCGGACCTTTGGGTCAGTTGTTGTTGCTATTTTCTCTCTTTCATTGGTACCTACCTTTGTAGTCACTTTTTTACCTTTTGGCTTTTAATTTTTGGAACATGCATGTGGGAATGGTTTACTTTCATCTTTTCTTTTCTTTTAGTTTTGGTGTTGTTGGGTTTCATTATCTTATCTCCCGATCTTATAAAATAAAAAGGGGTAATGCCTTCCATTTGTGTGTAATTTCTAAACCCTTAGTGCTAGTAGCCACTCTGGTACCTATTAAAGGCGGGTCTCGGGGGTCATTATCTCTCCTTCAACTGAAAGAAGTAAGGTCCTGACAATATGTTGAACCTTCCCTCCTTTTGGTGAAGGCGGTCCGTGATAGAATGGTACTAGAGGTGATGGTTGAGAGATAGGATGGAGTGTGGAGTTATGAACAGTGAGGATTGGATGGGAAGGTAGGGCAACAGTGTTGGGTGACATTGGTGCGTGAATTATGCCAGGGATGACCGGCTAGGACACTGGATTTTAGCCCCCCCCCCTGTGATCTGATGCAAGGTCTCTAGACCTATCGAACGACCAAGTGAGGCCACGCTGATTGCAGGGTAGAGAGAACCTAGGAAAGGTACATGCATCATAATGACTTGTGTTCTTGTGTTTCTGGGGTGTTATGGGAATGAAGAATAAATGAAATGTTTATGAATTATTAAAGACAATATTCTGCAGTACATGGGCTTAAGCATTCCTTGTTTACCTTGCATCTATGGCTCCTGGAAGGCGACCGCGTGTGGTACAGGCGATCGAGGCCCCGTAGGATACCTTGGCCGATCGGCAGAGAGCTATCTGGGAAGAGGAGGACGACAAGTGGTAGAGGACTCTTCGGGACATCCAGCAACAAACCCTCGAAAAGTATGAGGGCAACACCTCTGACATGAAGACGGAGAGCTGGCTAGAGGAGCTGGTGATAGCCTTCGGCTTGCTCCGGGCTCCGTCCGAGTACTGGGTTCCTCTGGCCGTCAGCCAGATGTAGGGAGTGGTGCGTCAGTAGTGGACACTTTACCTAGGGGAGAGGAGAGAGGTTGAGGCGGCATGGTCTGATTTCGAGAGGGAGTTCCAGACAAAATTCCTCTCTTCGACAATGAAGGCGGAAAAGAGACAAGAGATACTCTCCCTCCAACAGGAGAGTATGTTAGTGAGGGAGCTAGGGATCAAGTTCAAGGATCTCCTACATTTTTCTCCGGCCCTCTTTCCTGATGAGGAGTCTCGGGCAAGACATTTGCAGGAGGCTCTTCGACCCTCCCTCCAATATGTTGTTACCCCCTTTACCCTCCCGTCGTACGTGGAGGTCCAGAAGAAGGCTGAAGTGGTGGAGAGGATGCATGCTCAAGGAAGAGTGTCACGAGAGGGGATCTAGCTGGGTCCATCGATGGGGAAGGCTGTCAGCACCAGGCCTCCACCATCAGGGCCCTCCAGGTTCTGACAGGAAGGGAGCAGGCCGCAGCATTTCCAGTTTCGATCCCCTGGTCCTCGCCCTTTTCCATCGGGCCCGGAACTGCGGTACTTCGTCTGTGGGAGCCCTGGACACTCCAAAGTCAGTGCCCGGAGCGGGTATATTATGGTGGTGGCGGATAGCCCCACCACCCGCCCCAGCAGCAGCTTCCAGCCAGGCCTTTCCAGCAGCAGCAGTAAGGACAGCGATCTCCCGCTCCTCTGAGGGCAGACATAGGAGGAGGATGCTGACCTCAGGGTGTTCCTCAGAGACCTCGACCGGGGCGTGGTCGGGGAGGTGGCCGATAGCTGAGGGGTAGATGAGCTGGGCGCAGACAGTTACACACCATAGAGGCAGTAGTTCCAGTAGGGCCGGAGGTTGTTTGAGGTACGATCAGTTTGTTTAGTACCCTTTCTTATGCCTTGTTCAATACTGGAGCTTCTTACTCCTTTGTTGCACCCAGTCTAGCCTGTGCCTTGGGTCTAGATGCTGAGAGACTCCCAGTGCCCCTGGTGTTGAGAAAACTAGTCAGGGGTCAGACCAACTTGTTCTTTGTTTTTTGGGTATGAAGACTGATGATAGGGCCACATCAGTCAGTTAAGGATCTTCTTCTGCTATAGATACAACAAGATAATGTCATCCTAGGCATCGATTGTCTATTCTATGTGTGTGCAGTAATAGACAATATCCATGGAAGGGTTGTGTTCTCGAACATGGGCAGCCGATGTGTTACCTTCACCGGCAAGCGGAGCATTCGGAAGGGGAGTAGGCGAGAGGAACCCCTCCTCTCCTTGCTAGCCGAACTGTCAGTAGAACCAGTAGATGCAGAGATGGTTGAAGTGCCAAAGATCGTCCGTGAGTTTATGGATTTCTTCCTCGAGGAGGTGATGACTCTACCACCTCGACGTGATATCGAGTTTGGGATAGACCTGCTGCCCGACGCTTGTCCGATCTCGATGTCACCATACCAGATGGCACCTTCAGAACTACGGGAGTTGCGGATCCAAATTGATGATCTGATGAAGAGGGGTTATGTTCGACTGAGTGCGTCACCATGGGGTGCTCCAGTCGTGTTCGTAAAGAAGGCAGATGGTCGTCTCAGGTTGTGCATAGACTAATGGAGGCTGAATCAGTTGACGATCAAGAATTACTACCCTCTTCTGAGGATAGATGATCTTTTCGACCAGGTGAAAGGGGCAAGATGGTTCTTGAAGATTGACCTACGGTATGGGTATCACCAACTGAGATTGAAGGAAAGTGACATCCCGAAGATGGCGTTCAGGTGTAGATATGGACACTTCGAGTTTGTAGTTATCCCTTTCGGCGTTATGAACGCCCCAACTGTCTTCATGGGTCTTATGAACTCCATCTTCTAGGAGTACTTGGATCAGTTCGGGGTTGTGGTCATCGACGATATCCTGATCTATTTGAGATTAGAGGAGGACCATGCAGAGCACCTGAGGACGGTTTTGGAGGTCCTCTGACAGCACCAGCTCTATGGTAAGTTGTCAAAATGCATGTTCTAGACACGAGAAGTGCACTTCCTCGGGCACGTGGTGTCCGAGCAGGGGGTAGCGGTGGACCCATCAATGGTTGAGGCAGTTATTTCTTGGGCAGCACCTAAGAATGTAGTAGAGGTCCGCAGTTTCCTCGGGCTGGCAGGTTACTATCAGAGGTTCGTACCAAGCTTATCCCGAGTAGAAGCCCCTTTGTGAGCCCTAACCAAGAAAGACCAGGTTTTAGTGTGGGGTGAGCAGTGCGAGTCATCCTTCCGCTATCTGAAGGAGAAGTTGGTTAGTGCCCCAGTGCTAATATTACCAGAAGAAGGAGAGGCCTATGAGGTATTTTGTGATGCTTCAGGACAGGGCCTGGGATTTGTGTTGATGCAGCGACAAGGGGTAATCTCTTATGGGTCCAGGCAGCTACAACCTCATGAGCGTAATTACGCCACCCACGACTTGGAGCTTACATCGGTCGTTTTTTGCACTAATGTTATGCTGGCACTACCTCATCAGAGAACACTTTTTGGTCTTCATAGATCACAAAAGCTTGAGGTATATCTTCTCCTAGCGGGACCTAAACAAGTGATAGTGGAGATGGGTGGAGTTATTCTAAGATTATGACTTCAAGATATCTTATACGGAGGGCAAGGGAAATGTAGTGGTTGATTCCTTGAGCAGGATGACACAGAAGGATGCAGTATGAGATTCGGCGGATGCCTGGAAGGCGATGGAGGAGTTGGCTGCCTTACACATGGATGTGAGGATGGATAGTAGTAGAGTTTTCCTATATCAGTTGACAGTGCATTCATCCCTATTTCAGCAAGTGGAAGAGTCTCAGTGGGGAGATGCAGAGTGCGAAGTGATGCGTGACCGAGTTGACCAGGGAAATGCTCCAGAAGGATGGAAAGAGGATGGTCAGAACTAGATGCTTTTCCAGGGAAGGTTGTTTATTCTAGAAGTGATGTGTGACAAGGTTCTCATTGAGTTCCACAACTCACCCCTGGCGGTACACCCAGGAGTTTCCAAGTTGTTCCAGGCACTAAAGAAGCAGTTTCGGTGGCCCAGAGTTAAGCGAGTAGTGGAAGAGTTTGTGGCCAAGTGCTTAGTGTGTCAGGAAGTGAAGGCCAAACACCGAGTTCCAGGCGGCCTACTCCAGCCTCTAGATGTCCCCAAGTGGAAGTGGGATGAAATCTCGATTTATTTCGTCATGGGACTACCTAAGGTCCAAGGGGGATATGACACCATCTGAGTGGTAGTGGACCAGTTGACGAAATCAGCTCACTTTCTAGTGATCAGGGAGTCGAGTGTAGTGGATGCTTTGGCATGAAGGTACGTGGATGAGATGGTGCGGTTGAATGGAGTTTTGAGGTATATAGTCTCAGATAGGGATGCCTGTTTTACCTCACGAGTCTGGAGGGGTTTGTAGCATGATTTTGGCACCCACCTATGCCTTAGCACTGCTTTCCACCGCCAGGCAGATGGACAGATAGAGCGCACCATCCAGACCTTGGAGGATATGTTGCGGGCATGTGTTCTGGACTCAGGGGCATCATGGGTGCGATACTTTCCCCTGGTAGAGTTTTCCATTAATAATAGCTACCACTCTACCATTAGTATGGCCCCATTTTAAGCATTGTACGAGAGGCCATACCGTTCACCTGTGTGATGGACCGACGTAGGAGAGGCAGGCATCCTTGGCCCGGAGGTGGTGCAGAGCACGACAGAGAAGGTTCAGCTCATTCGGGAAAGGCTGAAGGCTGCCTAGGATTGACATATGTCGTATACTAATACCATTATGAGGACGTTGGAGTTTGATGTTAGAGACCACGTGTTCTTGAAGGTCTCCCCTCAGCATGGGCAACAGAGGTTCAGAATGGGGAGTAAGTTTTCTCCCAGGTTCATCGGACCCTTCAAAGTGTTGTGGCAGGTTAGCGAAGTGGCTTATCAGCTAGCGTTACCACCACTACTACTGAGGATACATGATGTATTACATGTATCCTTGCTCCGTCAGTATCTGCAAGACGATTCACAAGTCCTTGATTGGGGTGAGCTGGACATCGTGGACGACGTGACTTTTGTGGAGAGACCAGTGATGATCGAGTATTGTAAGGAGAATGAGCTTTATGGTCAAACCATTCCCTTGGTTCATGTGTTGTGGAGACATGGTGGACTTTAGGAGAGTACATGGGAGAGGGAAGCACAAAGGTTTACCCAGCTCCCAGAGTTGTTTTGAGTTTTTTCCTTTTGTTGTGGTAGAACATTTGGTCTTTTTTTCTATGAAATGTACGGGTTTTATTTCCTATTGTGAAAAGCGCTGACTGTGGGGGAGGAGAGAACCTGACCCCTAGTCAAGATTCATTAAGGTCGATGCGATTAAACACGTGAGAGTGAGTCAGTTCCACCCAAAGCGGATAATATCATGACATGGGGGAGGAGACTCCCAAACCCACATGCCTGGGTAGTTTGATATGGTATGTTTCTTGGTTCTTTACAGGAAAGTGTTTTTAATTTTCATGGGTTCACTCCTAAGAAGTATCTTTTAAGGTGGTTGTTAGGACCCTCTCATTCCTTCTGCTTTGTTTTGATTCTCGAGGATGGAAATCGTGTAATAGGTATCTGATGTAATGGCCTGGGTTTTTGGGGTCCATTACATTGTGAAAATATCGTGTTGGGTTTTCTGGTCTGGGAATCTCGGTGTAACGGTAGGCTGCCTACCGGTAGCAGGCCTACCGGTAGCTTGGTCTACCGGTAGCCATAGCCTACAGGTAGCTCTGTATACCGGTATCTCAGTCTACCGGTAGCTGCAGCTACCGGTAGCTCTATCTACCGGTAGCTCGATCTACTGGTGGCTGTAGCCTAACGGTAGCTCGACTACCGGTCACTGACAGCCATTAGTAGCTCAGCTTCCAGTCGTTGTCACCCACCGGTAGCTCTCAGCTACCGGTGGATCTGGCCTACACTGCAGGTTCTTTCTAGTGGCGCTCCTTGCGCAATTACGGTTTTAAACCCTACTTTGACTCCTTTAAGAGTGTTTTAAAGCCCAGTAACGCCCATGTTTTAATTAAGTATTCAATGAATTAACCTAGTCTCTACATCATTTTAAACCACCCAACCCCTTTAATAACATGTGGGGTTGTGTGGTGAACCCATGACCCCTGCTCCTTACGCGGTTTGATGTTCTTATCTCAACCGCCCCAAACCCTTATAAACTAAATGGTTCACCATGGGTTTCTTCTTTTCTCGTTCACCCTGCACTAGATTTCCCTTCCTTCAAGCGAGACGCGTCGATATGTGTGAAGTTCAGTGCCCGGTCTAAGATTTGATGAGGGGATATTTATTCAGGTGATCCACATTGCTATCTGTGAAGTTCCACGCCAGGCCTCAGCGTCGATCGTTGACCGACAAGTAGGGAATTTATCCTTCGTCTCTCTCTTTTGTGTATCATGCAGGGTGGGTGTGCTTTTGATTCTGTATAATTGGATAAACCATACCTAAATAAATATATTGAACTGGATTCTATAAAGAAATAAGGGGGTCATGTGATCGTTGATGTTGTTTTATGTTATGATCTTCTTTGTGAACTATGCGGGCTTATGCCTTCTGAAAATCATGGTCGTTGGTGGTCTTTCTATGTGCACTAACGAACCCTTGCATCTGGTGATGTTTAAATGGATTGTATTGTGTTTGGGAACCCTTGTTGTGTAATGGAATTTTATTTAATTACATATAGTCGGCTAAATTAATTGGAAGCATGAGGATAAATCATTTTCTGTGATAACTCCCGGTTAAAGCACATGGAAATTGAAATCATGGAGTGTGTTAAATATTACAAATCTGAAAATACTGTCTTGGCCCTTCTTTGTGTTGGTGTTAGTGGTTTGGTTGTTTTCTTTTACGGTCCGATTGGTGGAGATGTGGGAGGCGATGGGATCCCCAATTGTAAAGGATTCAGTGGTTGTGAGTTTTAAGACTAGGTGGTTACCTTGTTTATATCACAAATTGGGGTGGGATCCTCTGTTAATGAGAAACCGTTTTGGGGGACACAGGGTAGTTTCTCGGGGTTATCTTTCGTTATAGTACTTCAAGGGATCTCACTTATTTCCATTGTTGTTGTGACTTTAAAAGAGAACTGGGTGTGGATACTTAATTGATGTTTGGATGGTTTTTTTCCTTCGTTATGAGTATAGTATTAGTTGCCGAGTAGAGCTAAAACTTATTTGAACATCATTACAGAATATGAAAACAAGAAAGGGAAAAATGGGTTTTTTGGCAAGAGTCGTGACTCGGACCTTAGTAATGTTTGTGTCCTTTAGGATGGCTGAAGAAAAACCTAACATGGGTGGGTGCTTGTTACCTATATATACATACATGTAGTTTTGTGTTTCTTATTCACGCCCCACCCAAGTTGAGCACTTAGTGCTGAACACCCCCATTTAATGGGGGAGGGTGTTTTCCCAACACTATTATTAGTGGCTGGTTATTATCTCCTTTTATGCTCCCTTTCCCAGATACCCCAAGTGTCTTCGGGCGGGCTATGATGGCCTGAGGTCCATAAATAGCCCAAGAATCTTCGATCAGGGTAGTTTGGGGGTTGGCCAGGTGTGTGCGGCAGGTGGTTTCCCAAGTGTCTTCGGGATGAGGCCTAGGTGTCTTCGGGCATGGCAGTGGATCTTCTAGACCAGGTGTCTTCGGGAGTGGTGATGGTTGTTCTGTCCTAGGTGTTTGCAGGCATGGTTACGTGTGACAGTTGCGGCCTAGGTGTTTGTGGGTAGGATTCGGCAGTGGGACTGGGTGTGGTTGTGGCCCAGGTGTGTGCGAGCGGGTGTGGTAGTGGGACTGCGATGAGAATGGCGGGATTGGTTCGATGCGTAGGATTTCTCAATAACCAGTGGGAAAGTGACGCAGGGTACCCAAACATCGAAGTGCTCTTATTATATATAGTACTTGACTTGCGTTATATGGGGAGTGTGCCTTGGTGAGGCTTGGGTGGATAGTTTACCTTGTTAGGTGTTTTGTTTACTGCTTTTTCTCATGGGAAATTAGTACATTCCCCCACTTGTGCACGAGAGTCTTTGGTTTTCCCTACTGAGTATACTTGTATGCTAACCCTACGTACGAAACTGCTTTCAGGTTTCCATGAGGACTTCAGGGATCTCTCCAGACAATACTAGCTCGGACATTTGGGGCAGTTTCTGTTTCTGTTTTCTCTCTTTCTTTGGTACTTACCTTTGTAGTCACTTTTCTACCCGGTGGATTTTACTTTTTGGAACATTCATATGGGAATGGTTTACTTTCGACTTTACTTATCTTTTAGTTTTGGTACTGTTGGGTTTCATCATCTTATCTCCCAATCCTATATAACAAAAAGGTGTAATTCCTTCCATTTGTGTGTAATTTCTATACCCTTGGTGCTAGTCACCACTCTAGGACCTATTGAAGGCGGGTCTCGGGGGTCATTATCTCTCCTTCAACTTAAAGAAAGAAGGGCCCGAAAATCTGCTAACCCTTCCCTAATTTTGGTGTAGGTGGGTCGTGACAAACTGGAATACCTGTCACAAATTTTGGTTAAAATTCACCTTATCAGTTGTGATGGAATAATCTCACCCTTTCTCTTTAGTCTATGTGGGTTGTTAACATTTGTTATAATAAAAAACCCTTAGCTTAGTGCATTTCATCAAGTGGTTTCTATATTAATTTTAGTTGAAACATTACATAATAGGATTATGGTTGACCATATCATTCCTTTATTCCATTAAAATGGCGGGTTTATCCTGTCATCAATTTCTAGCTTGGTTCCCTTCCATATCGCAACTAAATCATTTCCTTTTATCCTTTAGGAAGTTTTTGGGATTCTTCTTCCCACACTTTTCACATGTAAGATATTAAACATTATTTCTCCATGATACATGTATTTTTTATCACCATAATTAAAATATACTCTTTACTTTATATCTATAGATACATGTGACCCTTTAGATTCACTCATCTTTTTTTCAACATTGAGTTCACATGAAAACATTTTTATATAGCTGTAAATGTTATAAATTTTCCATATATCTTAATATACATAGATTTATCACACCAATAAAGTGGTAAAATTTAGTTTTGGAGTTAATGTTTAAGTTAGAGTCATATTGTGAAAATATTATGATGCTCTCCTCACATTATTTGATGGATTCATCATTCTTTTTCCAAGAGTCTTAGTGAGGAACTCTCCATTATTAATAGTAAAGTGTGAGGAAAATATTTATTTAGGAACAAATTTTTAAATTCATTAGACTCCATCACTTTAATACCCTCACTGATCTTCTTATTTTTGATTAATTCCCTCAATTGACCAACTTCTCCATCTATAAGACTAACATCCACTATGATATTATCTTTCTGTAAGAATTGATTTATGGATAGGATCTTCTCAATGTAATTCATCCATTTTTCCGCTAATAAGGTATATAAAGATCCATTGAATGTAATAAGAATTTATCATATAATAGAATAAATTTTAACATTCTATTTCTTAGGCGGATTTTTGATTCCCTTATAATACATGTTTCTATTCAAATCCCGAGTCAATTAATAATGTATTTTCATAAATTTCATGATTCTGGTTCCCATCGAGTTAGGAATCTCATTTGGGAAGTCATCACATTTCCCCTTACATTTGTTGACAAGTTTCCTCCTATTACCATCCCTAGAATAAAAATGGGGAAATTATAGATAATAATTATTAAACTATAAAAAATAATGATATGAATCCCTGAACATAAATGTGATAAATTATATAATATTTAGCCTAAGAATTTTTAGGTTTTATTATTTGTGATGCACAATTTATTTCCTAATATAATGTTTTATTGGAATTTTTGTCCCATTAATATTGGTTTCTAATGAGATTGTAAATTTACCAAAGAATAACCCCTAGGAGTGTCAAACCAAGTGTTCAAAAGGCATGTTTTTGTGTAATATTTCGTGATTGACTCTAGCTCAATTCACCCTTTTTGGGGTTATTACCCCATATGTTCAACTGTTTCGGATCCACATACATTTTTAGTTTCCAAATAGGGATGATTTTTTTTTTCAAAACCACTTACTCAATAATTTACCAAAATTTAGGTATGTATTCATATTTTTATTATTATATTTAAGTATTTAATTAGGGTTTTCTAATTATTATCCCAAAAAAATAGACATAAATATAATATAAAATCTAAGAACCTATATTTTAATTCACTTTAATTAACGATTTGTTACACAATGATACACAAATTATAGCCCCATAATATAGAGGCCAAGTGTATTTGGGTAATTTGATACATATCATAAGTTTTTTAAAATAAATATAACCATGTTATTTTAAAAATCAATAAACATGCACTTATATTCCTTGAATATTCTAAAATTTCATGGGATAACTTGGGAACATGAATAGGAAATGGAAAATATATAAATCCCAGTGAGGTAATAATAAAATAATATCATTATGAATTTACTACATGTGATTAAATTTATCATTGAGAAAAAAAATTAGACAACAATAATTATCTTTAATAGTGAGGCATGATATAACATGATAACATCATGGAAACATAGGGTAGTGGAAAAAAATATAACACTTGACATAAGAATAATCCATGTTTAACTACCAAGACAACATAACATGGTATAAAAAGTCACATAATAGATTATATTCACTATAAAATCCATATATAACATTTATTGAGATAAAAAAATAACTCAATGCATTAGAGGGCTATAAAATTCTAGGCCGACCTGTTATATTCAAATAATGTACTTATATATATGTGTCTCATAGGTCAATCAATATATGAATGTATTTTACAGGGATTCATACCATGATTAAAGAGTGTGAGATAAATAAATGGAAGTATCCAATCAATGATAAATAGGTTCATCAAGGTGAATACTCTTGAGTGGAAATGGGGATGGGTATTCAGTACACCATTGGTTGGCATGAAAAATCATAGGATAATTTTTGTGTTATAATAGTGGTGAATAAATATACATAAAGATTTTAAAGAGTGTTATACAAGTATCTTTTTCACCTTTTAATCATATTTATAATAATATAGATATTTATGAACATAACCGAACCTGAAAAATTGGAAATTGATTGGAATAATACGATGAAGGTGCTTTAATATAGAGGAGATGAAGAGGATCCCATACATTGAGAGGGAAATTCTAAAAGAATGGGAGGATATTATTAAGCGATTTAGGGATACTTTTGTGGAAAATATAGATATAAGGATAGAGTAAATTCAAGATCTAATAGTTTTGAGTGAAGAGGAATGGGAGGTTGGATGATTTTATATAGGAAAATGGTGGGGAATTATTTATTAATTTGTAATAATAGGCATTGGACTCTATATTATATAGTAATCAAAACCACATAACTTGAAATTATTTTTAGCATATGTAACATAAAAAATATGAGTAGTTTTAATTATTTTATTTGTTGATGAATCTAACTCACTAAAATAACATCATTGGTTATGTGGAAGTGATTAATGTTTATAAATAATGGCTTTTAAAACCTTAAAATATAATATAGATTTTGGAGGATTCATTGCGTATATATAAAATTAATAAAATAACATAAAAAAAATTATCCTAAATGGGAAATATATATATATGTGTGTCAATTTATACCATTTATGACATATATTACATCACTTTTGGATATTATTTTCTTTTAATTAATAGTATATATTTATACCATATTTAATTTGTACCCAAAACATTTTAATATCTCATAATATTAAGAAAAATTCCCTATTTGAGAATTTCAATATTTTTATTTCAAAAATAATATTTATTTTTTGAAGATAACTCTCTAGATATGATAGTCAAAAATTTTAAATAAAAATTTCAAATTTATTAAAACATATTGGTTTTTTTGAAAATAAATGTTTTTAGAGACTTATGAGAATGACATTTCACTTTATAAAATTATATTATAATTTATAATTAATAAAAATTATATAATAATAATTTTCAATTAAAATGTAATTTGCGTAAAATATTCTGGAATTCATTAAAAACGATTTCTTGATTGAAACTATATATTTCCCAAAAATACAATTATTGTTTCATCATATAAAAATATAATTTTCTTTTAAAATGTTATTTATTATTTATAAATAATTAAATTATATGTATAACCATTATAAAAATATAAAAATCATACTATTTTGGTTTAGATACATGTCCCTTTATTACACAAGTAAATTCCCTAACGGTATGGTGTGTGATGATGAGACTCTGTTTGGGTGTTTCAATGAACATGGTTTGGGTAGTGATATTGATGAGATTGAGATTATTAAATTTAGGGTTTCAGTCATTATTTTATTGTTGAATCCCAACTTGGACCCATTCACAGGAAAGTATAGATGTTTCTATGACCCTTAGAAGCTATGATAAATGGGCTTCTTGGGGTACAATCTCTCTAGTTGAGGCCATCACTTTTTTGTATATATTATTTGGATTTATAATAAACCTTAAAATTTACAGATAATACAATAAATTTTTAATTACTATATTATCAATGGTTTTGATTCATAATAGTCATTAAAATCTCACTAGATATAACATATAGCAACCTAAAATTACCAAATTATATTCAATATTTTTATAACTACATTACCTGAGAATGAATTTATTCATTCAAAAAGGAGTTTCATTTATAAAACATAACTATATTATATCATAGGATAGGGGATCTAAAATTCACATAATAGTCTTCATATATTTGCAACTCAACATTGATTAATATCAAATATCTAGGTGTGTGATTTGTTGATGAAATTTCAGGTTAGGATTAGGATATGAGACTCGAGAACCAATATATATCCTAATGTAAGAGGAATGAATACGCAAATAGTTTTTGATATTTCTATGAAGCAATCTAGATTATATTAAGTGGAACAAAACGAGTCCTAACTCAGTGAAACACCATTGGGAAGATGATATATGGCTTAACGATCCCAAAAAACGAAGGTGGGAATTGAAAATTTAGTTTATCAGGACTCACATCTAGGCGTAGGGGAGGAGATTTGGGTATCATTACATATATTATGAAGACATTAATCAATAAACATGTAGGGTTTATAAGGAAATTTTCCATGTAAATTATTCCTATATGTTATTAAAGGAGAATTTGGATCTTCATAGATTCATCGGACCACATCATTAGGTTCTTGCTAATATGGATTTTGAATTTTAATGAATTCGTATATAGAATGATTTATTATGGAGGGAAAGGGTTTTTCTTAATTTAAAGCTGATATCAGACTAATATATTTATAAACCACTTAATATCCAATAAGGAGAAGAGTGAAGCTACATGTAGTTCTCAAAAGTAAATCCCCTACATAGTCCTAGATCATATGCAATGAAAGGGGAAATTATATTTTTGTTTATGTTGATGTGATGAAAATAACATGAAATAAAAAATACTACATGGATAAGAATATCATGAATGGAATTTTGGCTGTACAAATAAGGAAAATCTGAGTATTTTAGAGTCATGTAGGTGAGGTATTTAATTTAGAGTAATAGTTCTGAGACCCACAAGGTTTCTATTGAAGTTCATGTGATAAGAACTTCTAACATGTAGTTTAATGTAATACAGTTGGGATGTAATGTTTTATAGTTTATTTTTATTTGATACGAATTAGGGATATTTTTTATAATTCTATATAATATGGTTTCTTGAATAGGTGAAATATCATGAATAATAATTCTCTAATGATCCTTCATTGGTAGGGGTGTGAATAATTTATCATCTATCATGATTAGGGTATATGCTCCATGGGAATAGAACGTATATATAGAATAATTTCCCTTCTAGTTTTTACAAATTTTTAGGTATTGCTATATTGTATCATTGAGGTTCTAAGAACCAATACTATCTCTCCTATGAAAAATTAGTTAAGGAGAAATTTTTAATTAATAGATTATGTAATTTGATATTGATGGATTTCTAGGTTGTGAAACGTGTGCAAACTCATATCATTGAGTCCATAATGCTCATAAAAATTCTTCTATTATTTCACATATTTTTATATTTATCTACATACATCAATTAGGGATGAGTTAAGTTGAATGTTGAGGGGTAATACCACCTCTGTTATATAGAACGACAAGTATGGGGTCAACTACATGGATGAATGAGTTATGGTGTGGTATGGAAACCCATCTTGTGAGGGTATAAGATGACATATATTTTAGATCATCATACTTTCAGGTAGTTTTGATTTCATTTATCCTCTTCAATTCATAGAAGATGATTGAGAAGCCATCCATAATGTATGTGAGGCGAAAAAATATTTCCTATATATTGGGATATTCTAGTTATGAGATTCAATTGTCTAGGTAATTGACATAATAATTCTATAATTGAGTGATATTCTACTATATTAGATCAAAGGGGAATTCTTCCATTGGTACCCCTTTGTAACAAATTATGGGATCCAAAAAATTATTTTAGAAACATAATCATTGTTAATCAACATAGTCACCAGATCCAAATTGACTTTAAAATAATGATGGGATACCTACATGTTTAGGGTTAAATAGAACCCTATAATGAGAGTTTGGTATTATTCATTTTTGTTGGAGAATACATTATATAATATGAAGGAATATGGTAAAAATTCTTTTTATTGGGAGATAAATACAACCACAAGACCAAATATATTGAGTTTTGGGCTTTCTATTATTTTCCCATTCATAATTAGAGAGGAACCATCTTATTATATCTCCCACATCCATGGAGTTTCATGGGTACAAAAACTCTCTTCATCCTGAATCTTGGGGTTCACTTGTGTGATTTGTAAGGCAGAATTCTCTATGAGAAAATCAAATACAACTTGTCCATTGATTTCCATTTATGTTGTGAACTAAATTCCATATTATTTTAGGATAACTAACCAATGAGATAGACATCTATTTAACATTTAAAAATCAATGATGTACTTGAGTGGGTTGATTTGAGTGGCCAGGAATACCTTATAGAGATACAATAAGTTCCTCAAACGATTTAATTTGATGATTATTTCATAGAAATATTATCAACATCATAAATTCAAAAATAAATATATAGAATTTTTCTACAAGGATAATAGAGACTGTCTTTTTTATCGCATAATTCTTTTGAGTAAGGAAGGAGCTGAGCTATCTCTCTATGATGGTCACCAATCAGATAAGTGGATTCTATTATAATAATATAATTATGGCCAATGGGTTTACTAGATATTACATGAGGAATTTAAACACTTATTGATACTCATTGTCTCATAGGTATGTTACTAATTTCATCGTTAACTATTTGAAGGGGAGGAATTTTTATTCCATATTGGGTATAAAATAAATAATTTTGGTGTGTAATCAAGGATTAAGTCTCAAATAGATATAGTTGTAATTAGTTGAATTTCGTGGATCACACTAGTCCTCTTATGGTCGACCTCGATTCAATGGTTTTGTAATACAATGATGTGATATTTTCCCAATAACACCCTGAAAACACACTTCATAAGGTTTATTTTCATGTTGGGTTGTCAGATTTTTTTAGGATTGTTTAATGGTCAAAAATATGATCAAAGAGATATTGGGATGGAACTAGAATATCTCCAATATAAAATTCCATGATATTTCCTAGGAAGTTATTTAATATGTTGTTCATGGAACATTAATGGATGGATATGATATTATATAAATTGTAAGGAATGAAATGATAGTTGAATATCCACTAGGGTTCTATAAATGAGAAGGATTCCACTTCCATCGGATCTATTTTTTTCATTTTATAGTGTGAGTACCCATCCATTAAATAAATAGATTAAAATCATGTGGTATCATTGAATCATATTTTTTGTGATTGAGATGAGGAATTCTTCTTTCATGTAGTACTAAATGAGATCCCTAAAATCAATGAATACCCTAATCCTGCTATAATGTTTCTCAATGGGGACAATATCATTGGTGCATTTGTGATAATGAACCTACCAAATAGTTTGGATTAAATATCATATCAAATTATGATTCAACCATAATGGTGTGTGTTAGGTAAATCATCATGTCTATATGCTTGAAACGACAATGATTTTTTAGAAATACTAGTTGATGGGTCGCTACATAGGGGTCTATCCCAAATGTCTCTATGTAATTCCATGAAAATTTATAATGATATTTATTTAAGAATGAAATATATGTTTCCTTTTATTATAAAGGCATGGAATCACTAATCAATGTGGGATGATATTTCTATTTTTTACAAATATTCACTTACCTTTGTTCATCGATGGTAGTATATGTAACAACCCCGACCCCAGTAGACCAAATTCAGTTGTTATTTTATTATAATGGAATAGACACAAAAGATAAAATCATTAAGGATGTATTATTTTATTAGTCTTAAAGAATTAGGCACATACATTGTTCCAATATTACATTGGTAATTAAACATAGAAGAAAACAAAGGAAAATAAATAGTATCCCTGATAATTATTCAAATATTTCATCTTCATAAACTAGGGATGGAAAAAATTGAAATGGTGAGTCAAATTCTTATTAAGGGTTACATGAATAAATACTAAGTGATGTTAAGTCAATAAATAATAAGCATCATGGAATGATAAATAACTAAAAAAACATTCTACCAATACAATAATAACTAAAATGCATACATATATTTTTTCATAATGAAAATATAATGAAGAGTAAAAACTATATAATAAATGAATAAAATGATTAATTATTGTACATCATGTATATAGAATATGAACCACTACCATCAATTCCTTTCATAAGATGGTTTAAGTCTATGTGTATAATCCTATCTAATTCTTCTTGGAATAAAACATGAAGGTTTTGTATGTGGCCATAGCCTTATACATTACATATTCTTGAATTATGTTAATAATTTACATTCAGAATCTTTTATGGTATAGTGTTTTAGAAAATAAGGCCATAACTATAGCATTACATCTCAAATATTACAAAGTAGACAATTCTACTCAGTATCCACCTTTTTCATAAAATAAAAACTCTTGAAAAAAGAGTAATGTGTAGTTCCATGTTTTTAGATATCTTGAATTTTCCATAATCCCATCGATGACCCTATACATCTTTAAGTCATATGAAAAACATTTCAAAAAACGTTGGATGATCACAAAAAGCTCAGTAGGTGATACACAAAGAAGTAAAACTATTAGTTTTTTAAAACAATATGTAAACCATGAATACTTGATCATAAGTAATATTTTAACTATTATGAAGTTGAATATACTCATCACTTAATAATAGATAATTGCTTATCCTTTTGTAACCAAAATATTACCATAAAACCTATAGAAAGAACAGATAACATAAAAAGGTATCATGGGACAAAAAAAATACATAAATAGAATAACCATATGGTCAACTTCCACACAAATCACTAAATGCAATATGAATATGACCAACTTCCACACCCAATGCATTGGAGGTTATAATATAACCATCCATCCTGGATTATCACATCACCACTCGTCATTTGTTTTATCACGTAACCACCAGTCAAATGTCCAAGTACCATTATAAAATCATAGAGCAAAAAATATTTCAAATATAAATATTTCGCCAATAACATTTCATTTTCAATCATAATAAATCATTTCATGAAATTGAAATAATCAATCAATTTCAAAAACATTTTTCAATACCAAAAAACACAAAAATAGAATAAGGGGTTTGTTTTTCATTTTAAAAATCATTAAGGCTTATAGAGGAAGCCAAATAAAAATTACGACATTGAATTGGTCATTGTCTGTACATACAGTAAAAAAATTCATTTTTTTCATTTATGGAAACTATTAATAGAAAAAAACTCACTTTAAATGAAAGTAAAATTAAAAAGGTTTTATTATACACCAGGTAGAAGATGGAGGTGTATATTATCAAAACAAGCCTCAATAAATGGAGATTGAGATGAAGTCCCTTACCTTGTGTCTGACTTTACTTATTCATTCATTAATTTACTGAATAATAAACTAATTTTAATTTCTACTTTCTTTTGAATATTCTTCAAGATTTTTACTCATTTTATATAACTAATTTCTAAGTTATAGACATTACATAATCATTTATATCAATAATGATCGTTTTGTCAATAACTAAATGGCTTTCAAAGGTAAAAAGGTCTACCCAAGGATTGTATTGGTCATACACAACTCATCCAATAATTTTAGGACAACTGTTAAGGTAATTTTATATTATTATTATATTATTTTTAATTTGAATTACCTTATTTACCGTTCACTATAGCAAATAAAAGTAAAGAGTTACTATTCAATAAAATTTATTTTCATCCTATTGAGTCACATATTACTTAATCATGACAACCATGTATGTTGTATTTCTGAAATTCAATTTACAGAAGTGGTAAAATTTCATTTAAATGAAAAAGTCGGTTTTTAACTACAATGCAGTGTATTCACTATTCATCAAAAAAATGATCGTTTTTTGAAAAATATCAAAAATTGACCCAATGATTATTTTGATATTCTGAATCCAAAGAAGTTTTATATTTTATAAAATTCAAAATTATATGTTTCATTAATTAATTTAAAATTAATTTCCATTGTCAAAACTAGAAAGTGCGTTTTTAATAAATAATATCTATTAAAAGATTGACATTTTTTTATCTTAAATTTCAAAGTTAAATTACATCCAATGAACAACATTGAATTAAATAGATAAAATATAATCCATTTAAATATTAAAACATATTAAAAAGATAATCTAACAATACAAATCAATTAGATTAAAAGATCATTATGAATTAAAATGATGTATTTTTCACTAATTATTAAAAATGAATATTATCAAAAAAATACATAAATTTCATCCAAAAGAAAATTTGATGTCTCGATTATAAAAAGAATTTTATTTTTACAAATAGAACATATAAAAGTGGAAAAAACGATATTTAAAAACTGTTTTCCATCAAAAGGTATTAAATTGACCTTTTAAAGAATATTAGAGTATTTGTGCTTAAAATTTGATTCATTGACATATTAATCCTCTAACTATTATTGGATAAATATAAAAACATTTAAATAACATGTATATTTTTGTTGTATTCAATTCTATTCGTTCCTTCCAATACAATAAATATGCATTCACTACAAGATTAAATAATAATATATTATTATTTTTACAATATAAACCAGCCTTGTGTGCAACATAATATTTCAGTGAAACCCATTGTTGCGTGTCTAGTATGCTATCAAACATAACATCCCCTTTAAAATAAAATTATTATTTAATTCAAAAAGATGAATAAATATGGAAATGTCATATTCTTTATTTACTTGTGATGTTACATCCTTCCCCCATTTTAGAAATTTTATCCTTGAAATTTTATTTACTTAACAAATAAATGGGGGTATTTATCAATGAAAACATTTTTTAGATTCCCATGTTGCATCTTCAACCATATAGTTTTTACAAAAAACTTTTACCCGTTGGCTTACCTTATTCCGCAACACTTGCTCTCTGGGGTCTTGAATCTGGAATTTTTGTTCCTCAAAAGAGAGTTTCCCTTTCAACTGAACTACCTCTGGACTCAAAAAAAATGATATGGATCCAGAATATACGTTCTCAACATTGAAACATAAAATGCATTGTGTGCTAGGGATAAAAATTGGGGTAAATCCACTTTGTGTGCAACAAATCGAACTTCTCTAGGATTTCAGAAGGTCCAATGAACATCTAACTCAACTTTTCCTTCTTACCAAAATGCATCACACTTTTACATGGAGAAACATTGAGAAAGACATGCTCACCTACCACAAAAGAAAGATTCTTCCTCTGGTTATCTGCATAACTTTTCTTCATTCTCTGAGTAGTTCTCATGTGCTTCTGAATCAATTGAACTTTTTTTTCCATCTCTTCTACCAATTATGGTCCCATGAACTTCCTTTCACCTAATTAATCCCAAAAAGATAGAGTTTGACACGGATCTCTATATATTTCTTCAAATGGATCCATCTGCATATGTTAATGGAAACTGTTATTATAAGAAAATTTAACCAACGAAAGTTGTTGGTCCAAAATTCCCTGGTAATCTATTGAACAAGAACATAGCATATCTTCCAATGTCTGAATTATTCATTCTAATATCCCATCGGATTTTGGATTACAATATTTACTAAAATTTAATTCAGTACCCAACGATTTATGAAGGCCATTCCAAAAGTTATAATTAAACATTGGATCATGATCAGATTCAATGGAGAGGGGAACTCCATGCATCCTGACTATCTCTTTAACATATAATAAAGAATGTTGATCTAGATAAAAATTATATATATATATAAGATGGAAATGAGTAGATTTAGTAAATCAATTAAAAATAACCCATTTTGAATTATAACCTCGAGATGTCTTTAGTAATCCCACAAAAAAATACTTGGGAAAAATTTCCCATTTCCTCTCAGGCACTGGTAAAGGTTGAATCACCCCGTTTGGTAACTGCCACTCTACATTAACCTATTGACAAATCAAACACTTCATAGTGAAGTCAGAAAAATATCAATTAATTCCATCCAACCAATAATACTACCAAATATCTATACACGTCTTATTACTGCCTAGATGAACAGAAAATAGAGAACTATGAGATTCACATAATATCTATTTATTAAACTTTTAATAAAAAGGAACACATAATCTCTTCCTAAATCTCTAAAAACACTCTCTATAAATATTAAAATCAGGTAACATACCCTTCTGAACCAAATATACCTTTTTCTATAACTCACTATCTTCTTTATGAACTTTCATAATTTTATCTGATAGAGATGATTTCGCTAACACCTAAAACAAAATAGAGGAATTTATTGCACCAACAACTTCTATACAAAAATTCAAAAAATATTTAATCAAAGGATTTTTTTACAAACGTAACATGGTTAATGTAAAACTACTTTTCTGACTCAATGCATCGACCACTTTATTTTTCTTTCCCAGAAGGTAATGGATCGTCCAATCATAATACTTGATTAATTAAAGCCATCTCCACTATCTCATGTTCAATTTTTTCTGAGTGAATATAAACATAAAACTTTTGTGGTCCGTATATATTTAACATTTTACTCCAAGGAGATGAGGCCTACATGTTTTTAAAGAAAAAACAATAGAAGCTAATTCCAATTCTTGTTTAGGGTATGTCAACTCATGATGTTTCAACTGAAGTGAAGCGTAATAAATTAGCTGGTTATTCGACATTAGGACACAACCATGTTATTTCAACAAAGAATAAATGTAGATAACAAACTAACCATTTCTAGAAGGCAATGTTGAAACTGGATCATCCACCAATATTTTTTTTCAAATCCTAAAAAAATCATCACATTGTTTTTGCAAATAAACAAAACACCTTTTCAATTTAACTTAGTATGTGGGTCAATCTTCTGTGAAAAATTCTCGACAAACCTCCGATAATAACCCGTTAATTCATGAATACTAAAAATCTCTATGATATTGATATTAAATGGCCATTATTCAAAAAATTTTGTTTTATCTTGATCAATAGTTATGACATTTTTTGAAACAATGTGTCCAAGGAATGAAATTTTCTGTAACCAAAACTCACACTTTCTAAATTTACAATATAGTTTATTTTATTTTAATGTTTGAAAGACAACCCTTAAATGATATTTGTGTTCATATTTACTTTTAAAATAATCCAAAATATCATCAATAAATAGAACCACTATTTATCACCTGAGTCAACTAAGCCATCACTACAGTAAACTATTCAATCCTGATTCTGACTATCTCAAGATGCTGATTTGGAAGGTCATTTCCCTCTATATTCCTTTTCAGGATAGCTGCCCTATTTCCTCTATGAAAAACCATTATGAACATAGAAATATCTTAGGTAAAGAAACATGGTAATCTATAAATACTATATCATTTTAATCTTACCATAAATTCATTTGGAGATTTTAATTTAACAATATCCTAACTCTTAAAGTTATCTAAACCAACCTATGACACCAAATATAAATCCCCAGCCATAAACATTACATAATATTGAATTATGTTAAAAATTCACATTGAGGATCTTTTCAGGTTTAGAGTTTTTGAGAATTAGGCTATAATTATTACATTACATATCAAATATTACAAAGTTTAAACTTATACTATGTATCCAATTTTTAATTAAAAAACACTTGAAAAAACGAGACATCTCTAGTTTCATGTTTTTAGAAAACATGAATTTCCCTTGATATCATACTTGACCCTATTAATCTTTATGTCATGTGAAAAACATTTCAAAAACTTGGTATCAACATAAAAATCTTAGTAAAGGATACATAAATAAGGAAAACTGTTAGTTTTTCAGAACAACATGTAAACCATAAATACTTTATCATAAGTAAAAATTGTCACCTTTATGTAGTAGCAAATACTTTTCAATGAATAAAATATCATTTCTTTCCAATTTTTAAGCAAATGATTACCATAAAACCCATAGAAAACACACGTAACTTATAATGGAAACGTGGTACAAAGACATACTTAAATGGAATAACCATACGGTCAACTTCCACACATACCACTAAATGAAATAGCAATAATACTAACTTCCATACCCAATGAGTTGGAGAGTATAACATAACCACCCATCCGGGATTATCATGGCACCACCCATTATTTGGTTTATCACGTAACCACCCTTCAAATGTTCAAGTTCCATTATAAAACCATAACACATAAAATATTGCAAATATAAATATTTCACTAATAGCATTTCATTTGAAATAACAATAAATAATTTCATGATTTTGAAATAATACATCCATTTCGAGAACAATTTTAAATACCAAAACACCGAAAAATTGAAAAATCTGTTTATTTTTTATTTTAAAAAACATTTAGCCTTATAGAGGAAGCCAAATAATGATTATAGAGGCATAGAGGTCATTGTCATCACATATGGTAAAATAATTCCTTTTGGTAATTTAGTAAAAAAAATCATATAAAAATATTCCCTTTAAATGAAATTAAAAGTAAAATGTTATTATTATACACCTCATAGATGAAGGTGTTTTATATTATCAAAACATTCCTCAATAATATGAGATTGAGATGGTGTATCTTACCTTGTCTCCAACTTGATTTGTTCATTCTTTAATTTCCTGAATAATAAACTAATTTTAATTTATACATACATCACAACCTTTTTCAAGTTTATTATTTCTTTTATATCACTTATTACCACGTTATAAACATTATATAATCATTTATGTTAATAATGGTTGTTTTTTCACTATTTGGTACGTAAGTCAAACATGAACTTCTTATAATAACATGTTGTCCTTGTGGTAAAAATTCCATTATATCTAGAATTATATTCATGATTTAGATATCATATATATCATATATATATATATATAGTATATATATTTATATATAATAGTACATAACATTTGGAGATAATAAATAGAATGCAGTGTTCATGGAGACAGTAATCTGTACATATGCATGAACGCTAATTTCATTTTTATTAATTATTTAATGGAATGAAAACATAATGATACATAAATATATTATAAACCTATTATAATATCATATATAATTTCATTAACACTATGTTTTTTACGTTCTATGTATGGCATGAAGGAGTTATATCACTTTGAGGGGGCGGTAGTCCGCACTTCCTCAAATGAAATTATCATATTTACCCATTATGGAAACTATAATGGTATGATATAAATTAAAAATAAATAATCATAGAAGAAATATATAAATATTAAATAGTACATTAAAAAATAGTTCCATCATAATGGCCACCTTGAGAGGCATTAGGAGTTAATCAAACAATCATCATTTTCTGAGGCAGTAGTTTTCAGTCCACAAAAACAGTACATCATTTTCCCATTAGATGGAGGTGTGTGTAAGTCACGTTTGTATCCTTATAAAAAGCAACCTAGTATATTTAGGATACTTTTTTATTTATGTAAAAAATGAATAATAAGAGCATAGGGAGTGAAAGAGTAAAATAAAAGAAGAGAATTTGAGGGAATATGTTACATTTAAATCGGGTAACTCCCTTTGGTTTGAACCAAAATGATTCTTTGAAGTGCCTTCTACATATATTACAATTTATAGGATGAATATAGGGACCTTGGGATATATTTGGGAAGAGTTTTGATGATCCAATGGGATTGATAGGTGTGAGTAATGGGTTTGAGGTGATGGCCATTTATAAGTGGGGAGGAGGGTCTCTTTAGGAATGTTTGAAAATATTATGTTATTATGAACTGAATTTCTTTTTAAAAAGGCCCCAAACTCAATAAATTTTAATATAAGATAAAATTAATTTGAAATAAAATCCTCCAATAATAATTGGATAGGTTTTGGATATTTTGTAATCCTTATCTTCTTTATTTAACCCTTTGTTAACTTATTTAACTTTTACCATGTCTTTTTTTATATTCATACTATATGGTTAATATATTTACTATAAAATTCCAATCGAAATACAATTAGTTAATTAATGAAATTATCAACCATATATAAGTAATTTTTCCAAATCATAGATTTATTTGGATTATTATATCCTTAATGAAATATTAATTTATTTAAAAACACATTTTGTCAATTTTTTTACTATTTGTATCATGAATTTTTTAAAAAATTCAAAAAAAATTTATTATTAAAAAAAACAACATTAATTCAAATATAACAATTCATACTCATATCTAAAATTAGTGGATGGCATAAAAAGATAAAAATAAATTTATTTTGACTTTTATAATATCATTTATTTATAACGTTCATTAATGTGGTAATCATTACATCATCATTGTGTCCTAAATAAATAAATTTATTTGATGTCAAAAAATTATAAATAATTTACCATGATTTATGAAATATTTTTATATTTCTAATTTATATTTATAGTCAAATATATAAATTATATATCCCCACATTGAAATTTTTTTTAGCATAAAAATACATGTTTATGATATTTTTATTTTTACTATAAATAAAAAGTTATTTATGTCATTATGTTACCGAAATGGATTTAAAATGCCAAAGGTTCTACCCAAGGATTTTATTGGCTGTCCATGAACCATCCAATAAGGTTAGTACATGTTTTAAGGTAATTTTATAATATTGTAATATTTTTTTTCATTTAATTACATTATTTAAATTTAACCACTATAAATAAAAGTCAAAAGAGAGTGTTCAGAAAAAAAATCTTTTAACATTATTGAACAAAATTTTACTTAATGATGACAAAAATTTGTATCTTATTTTTTAAATTCAATTCACAGAAGTGGTAATATTTCATTTAAATGAAAAAGTCAATTTTTAAGTACTATGTAGTGTTTTCACTATTCATAAAAAATTGAACGTTTTCAGAAACATATGAAAAATACACCCCAAGATAATTTTGATATTCTGAATTCAATAATAATGTCTATTTTACCAAATTCCAAACATAGATGTTTCATTAATTATTTTAAAATTAATTTCTGTTGTCAAAACCATAAAGCGCGTTTTTATGAAATAATAACTATCAAAATATTTAAATATGTTTATGACCAATTTCAAAGTAAAATTACTTATAATGAAAAAAATTGGATTAAATGGTAAAAATATAATCCAATTACACTTTAAAATTAATTAAAAATATAATCTAACCATATAAATAAATTAGACTAAAAGAAAATTTTGAATTAAAATGCATTATTTTTCACTATTTATGAAAAAAGGTGTATCAACAGAAAATAACAAAATTTCATCCAATGTAAATTTTTATGTCCTGATTCCAAAGAAGAATTTTATTTTGTTAAATATAACCAATATATGTGAAAAAACTATATTTAAAAACGGTTTTCTTTCAAAAGGTGGTAAATTGATCATTTAAAGAATATTAGAGTATTTATGTTTAAAATTGGATTCATTCACATTTTAATCCTCTAACATTTATTGGATAAATGTAAAAACATTCACAAACATGTATAATAATGTTTTAGTTAGTTTTTTTCATTCTCTCTAATACAATAGCTAGGCATTAACTACCATTTAAAATAATATTATATTTATAGTTTTTCAATATGACTCAGCCTTGTGTGCAACAAGGGAGTTCAGAGAAACCCATTGTTGCGGGTCAGGTATGCCATCGAAAAAATCATCCCCATTAAAATAAAATTATTATTTAATTCAAAATTTTAATAAATATGAATATGTCATATTCTTTATTTACCTAGGATGTTACAGTTTGTTGCCAACTTTTTTGTCTCATGAGACATGTTGATGCATCGACGGGATATATAATGATATGCCCACCATTCACTGAATTTAAAATGAATTATCAATATATATATTTAATTAAAGAAAAATATTCCTTTTCAAAACATTCATATTGAGTATTGGATATAGATTCAATAATATTTCCCTAGTTAAAATAGCAATAAAAGTAAACACAATATTTAAAAATCCTATACGGTTTAGAAAATAATCATATCCATGATAAAAAAATATTTATTTAATGAAATATTTAATTATTGATGATTTTAAAAAAAATTGATAGAATATATACACCATACCCATGAAATAAGTGGTGAATAAGACAGATCTCATTAAAATAAATGTGAGATGGGAACCCCCATACCTGATGTCCAAAAACATTTGGCACTTGTATTTAGAAGCATGGATAATAAAATTAAAGTCATTAATTACTTAATTTAAAAATAATTTACCTGAATTTTATTTAGTATAATTATAATATGGTAATTTATGTACTTTTAGATGAGTTATAAGATTCAATTTTGTTTTTTAGGGAGCATTTTTTCATGACTTTATTGGCGGTTCCCTTGAGTTTAATTATAAGAGTTCTTGTATAATTGGAATAACTTATACAAAAGTGAAATTATTTAGTATTATTGAAAATAAATAGGATTAAATTGTCTCATAAATCATTTGGTTATATAGTATGAGGATGACTCATTAGATAAAATGTAATCAAAATATGATCGGTTTAGTTTGGGGGGGTTTTACGACCATTACGAAGTAGTGTCATTTTATTTGATATTATGTTTATATACTAGTTAAATAATATAAAATTAGTTGTAATACACATATTATAATCATTTTTAACTGTTAAATATGGGTTTATGAAGATCTTTGAAGGTTGTAATGGAAAATCAAAATGTATTGTCCATGATGGCAGTAGATCGACACATCACATGTGTTGTTTTTATTTTTAGAATAAAAGGGATAGGAGAAGCGTTGTGATGATAGATATTCCATTGACAAAAAAAAATAACTATATATATATTGGAGTATTCATTAATTTTTTTATATAGGAGGAAAGGATAGGATTGGAAAATAAAATAAATTAAAAACTAAAAGAAAACAACTGAGGATTTTACCTCCTGCATAACATCTCCTAGAAAACCTACTTAAGGAACATGGGATTGTTTTTTTGTGATTCAATAAAGGCTAATATATGGGTAAGATATTTGGAAGATTAATTTGGATTATTATTAAAAATTTAAACAGATTATAAGTTTTTAGGATTTTTTAAAGACAATGCCTTGCTCAAAGACCAATAAAAAATTTATTATAAACAATAAAGGAAACTACATGAGTCTAAAAAAGGAAATATTATTTCAATCATTTTTCTAGAGATGTAGAAGATCAACTAGCATATCATCATTCCATGTAATTTCCTATGAGTTATGACTATTGGTTCTAACATTATCCATATATCATCCTTGAATTAATAATTTATTTATTTTTTTAATACTTTAAATTACCATATTTCACAGTTAAAAAATCAACTATTTTAGAAAAATATCATATATTTTATCTAAATTTTTTGGAACATTTATATTTCAAAAATGTATTCCATTTTATGAAAATAAATTTATATATATGATAAATTTAATTTTTAACTAAAATTATAATTTATGAAAAATACTAATTTTTTAATTATCATCAATTTTATAACACTTTGAAAAATTATTTAAGATGTCAAGAAATTATCTTATAATATTAACAAAAATTAATAATTTATGAATATATTATATGAAAGGAAATTATATTTTTATTTATTATATTAATCAAAAATCTGTAAATAAACATATACATTTTACTATAATACTAACACTTAATTTATGATTTTGAAAAAATTATTTAGTTATCCCATAATATAATTATATCATAGTATCATTTATAAGATACCCAAATTTTATTTATACTCTCATATGTGAGGTTATTATTCTAATGGAGAAATTAATATTTCTAATGACCATGGTAATATTTAATAGAGCACCACAATACATTTTTTAAAAATAAACTATTTAATAATTTGAATTTATTTAATAAGATACATACCCTAAAATATTTTGGTGTTATATTCTTCTCTCCTTCATAAATTTAATCATTGAAATTTTTCATGAGTACTTCCTTCTAAAAAATGATAGTAGTTCTTGTTCATAACATCTTGATGTTCCCACATCTCTTCTCTATTTTTATGGTTTCTTCAATGTTATTTTACTAGTTGAGTCAAAAAACATTCCAATAGTTTCTATCTAATGTCAATAATATCAACATATTTTTCATAATAAACAAATCAGGTTCTACTTCTATTTATTAGAATTTGAGTACATGCATTGGATTTGGCATGTACTTATTTAACAATGATATGATGAACACATCATGCACTTTGGAAGTACATGGTGGAATTTTTAATCAGTAAGTACGACTCCAATTATTCTAGAATTTCAAATGGTCTAATGTAGATGGGTCTTAGTTTCACTTTCTTACCAAACATTAATACACACTTCCATGGAGATACATTCAAAAATTCATGATATCCCACATGAAATTCTAAATCTTTTCTCTGGTTGTTATTATAACTCATTTTCTTACATTGATCTAGTTTAATATGAGCCTAAATAGTCTTTACCTTTATCGTTGTCTCTTAAATATGTTTTGGGACTATTTTTTCCATCTCACAAAATTAATCCCAACATGTTTAAGTAGAAATTATCTTTCCATATAATGCTTCACACGGCTCCATTTTAATACTAGATTAGAATTATTATTGTAATAAAACTACACCGAAGGTAAATAATAATCCTACATATATTGAAAGTCAATTTAACATGATATAAACACGTCTTCCAATATTTTAGTTGTCATTTCCTCATATCCATTAGTTATTGAGTGAAAAGAAATACTCAAATAAAGTATATTATCAAAATCCTTATGAAGTATCTTCTATAATTTTGATGTAGAACAAGGATCTCAATTAGGCACAATCGATAAAGGTGCACTTTGAATTCTTGAAGATTTATTATTATAAAGTATTTCTAAGAAATCATGAGGTAAATATTCTCTTATAGAAAAAAATGTGATGATTTTTTATGGATATCAACAATAACCCATATCACATCTTTATTTCTAGTGTTATTTGGTAATATAGTGATAATGTCATTAGACATATCATCCCACTTTCAAATAGAAAATGCTAGGGGTTTCATGAGTCCTCTCTGATGCTATATATCGGCCTTCACTTGTTGATAATCTAGACATCTTGACCCATAGTCAACAATTTACTAATTCATATTATCCCACCAAAAATGTTCCTTCAGATATCTATACATCTTGGTAAAAATAGGGCATATGGATAAATTTGAGTATGTGCATCATCTAGTAGTTACCTTTTCTATCTTAGGTATTTATGGAATAAATAACATATTTTTTAATTTTAGAGTTCAATTCTCATACATGTTGTATTGCAATTATTCATCATTAAGAGCTTGAATTTTCTTTTAAAAATTCTCATTATCAGATTGATGTAGTTTTATCTTCTCTAATAAATATGACTTCAAAATCAATTAAAAAAGGATTTTCCCCTCTCTTAGGAAATACCATATCTATCTTTAATAAATCCACGATAATAGGATATTTCTCAATCCTAATTTGTGTTAGAATTCCATGAACATTACCAAATAATTCATCTTATATGTTAATTTATTATCCTAGGTGGGAGTGTATTGAGTTATAATAATACTTCATTAACTCAATCCATTTTCATTTACTCATATTCATTTATTTCTGTGTAAATATGTATTTCAAACTCTTGTGATCCATATATATCACATCCTTCACCATAGATATTGTTTCTCCATATATTTAGATTAAATATTATGGATGGTAAACCATGATCATGAGTTTCATGATTTTGTTCATGAATCATAAATTACCTTGAAAATTAAAAAATAATTTTATCATTTTTCATAAGACCACAACTCTTTAGTTTTTTATGCATCATCGTATATCAAAAACCCATCATTTCCGGGTGGTAGTGTCAAAATTAGTGGTTTTATTAGTATTCTATTAAATTATTAAAAACATTCTTCACATTATTATTTTTATATTAACACAACCACTTTATGCATGTTCTTAGTAATCATGTTATCCAATCTGGAAGAATTATAAACGAGACATTGATAGTAAGCTACTAAACCAATGAAATTATATAGCTTAGTTATGTTCATTGTCATAGGACATTATTGGATCTCCTTTATCTTTATTGGATCAATTTATATTCTATAATTAGAGATAATATATCACTAAAAATAAATTTCCTAATGTATAAATTCAATCATTCTAAATTAACCATATAACTCATTCATTTTGAGAATCCAAAGAAAAATACCCCAGTGAGTCTCATGGTCTTCAAAGATTTTAGAATATACCATAATATCATTAATTAATAGAAAAAACAACCTTAAAGATATTCATTGAATACTATGTTCATTAGATCCATGAAAACAAAGGGGGAATTAGTCAACCCAAATGGAATTATTGTAAACTTTTAATCTCCATACCTCATCTTAAAAGCTATCTTTGAAATATCATCCTTATTTACTCAAAATTGATGATACCCATAATAGATATCAATATTTAATAAATATTTTTCAATGTGAATTTGATTAAATAAATAATCAATGTGAGGAAGATGATACTTTTTATTTATTAAAATATCATTGATTTCTCTACAGTCAATGCACAACCTCAATGATCCATATTCATTATTAGCAAAGAGAACATGAACTCCCCATGGAGAAACATTAGGGTGACTAAATTCTTTATTACTCAACTAATGTAGTTGTTTCTTAAGATCCAATAATTCCATAGTGTACATTCTATATGGAGTCATTGAGATAGGTTTAACATCAAGGATTAAATCAATGATAAACTCAAATTCATGATCTAGGGGGTTTCTAGGTAATTCCTTATGAAATACATCAATGTATTCCAACAATATTGGTGCATCATAAACTTTAATGTTAGTTTCCTCATCCATAGATGAGTTTTTTCTCTTCCTCCCCAATAATTTTATTCAGTAAAGCTACAAGGGGTTGATCTAGATAAGAATCAAATAATGTAATTTATGCTCTAATGATAAGAGATTCAATATCATCCTCATAGATAATTATTTACATCATCTTGTAATAAATTTTAGACACAATTTTCGAAAGGTATTCCATACAGAGGATTATATAAGATTCAACTATAGGTATGGTGATATGGTCTGCAACAAAAGCATAATTCTTTGTTATAAAGGGGTCTAAACAACATTTTTTTTGTAATCAGACGTCCGTTTAGAGATTTAATGGAAAAAATACCTTATTAAATCAGATGTAAAATGTATTATTCTCTTGGAATATTTTGTAGAAATATAAGAGTGTGATGATATATAATGAAATAAATCATCTGTTAAATTTGAAGATTGGATTAATTCACCTTCCATTACATTACTGGATACTTCTACTTCAGATGTGGTGATCACATGAGCTTGGACATCTCCCATTGGCGAATTCTATGGTATATTCGCATGACCTTGGGACATTGATTTTAATAATTCACCATTTAATTACTGTTGAATAATTGAACATCATCAATTTTTTTCTTCCACTTTCATTTATTTGATCGAAACCCTTTTTTCTACACTTATAAAAAACTCTCTTTCTTTACAATAGTTTACCTAGATGAATCTTTCCACCATTTATGCATAATAGGAATTGATTTTTTTCTGAACTTATTTTTTAATATTTCACCTTTTAATGGTCATAAAAAACCTCTTATTCTATTGATTTTAATTGAACATATTAGATCTATAAAATTACTTCTCTATTTTGATGGCTCTTAACACTATTTCATCATATGATGAAAATATTTTAGAATCCAGTGACCTTCAGAGACCTGTCTTAAGACCTTATAAGAAATGAACAATATTTTTTTCTAAATCATATGTGTACTCTATATTATACCTTTCTAGTCTTTTCAAGTTATCCTCCTAATCTGAAATACACTATTCTTTATTCTTCTTTATTTTAATAAATTTTCTCTTTATTTTATTCCGTTTATCATAATGGATATATTTGTTTCTGAATTTTTATTTAAAATATCTCTATAACATTTATTATATTTAATCATCCTACTTAGTATTATTGATCAATGAACACTATTGATTAGCATCTCCCCTGAGACAATATAGTACCAGTACTACATATTCATTTTCATTTCATCACAATGATAGAAATATCTTTTCAAGGTAATTGATCTACTTATATACTAACATTAAATTTTTATCCACATGAAAATATAGGGGATTATATCACATGAAATGATCCATAATAGGTTTAATATGGTTATGTTTCATAACCAGAGTAAGCTATCCCAATATGGTCATGATCTGGTCAGCTCCTGTAATAATTGTGTTTACTTGCTCAGTGGGGAAATCCCTACATTGTCTACGAGTATTGATTCCCTTTCTCCCATTAAGCTTCATCCCTAAATAATGGAAGGCACTATGTAATATCATAATCACAGTGAGTATTAATCCAAACAAATTCTATAAGTAATTATTGTAATTTCTATGTTTACCTAATATCATGTTCCCAAGGTTTCTACTAAACATGATCTAATACCAACTAAGAAAACCCCAATCCCAGTAGACCAATGTCTGTGGTTATTTTATTAAAATGGAATATATAAAATATATCATATAACATAGGACCAATCATTATAGTAGTATTGATGAACTAGATACATACATGGTTCCATTATTTCCATGGTAATTAAACATAGAACATATCAATGGATAACAAACTACATGACAGAAATTGAAATATATCATCTTTAAAAGCTAGGGAAGAAAAAAATAATAGGGTGAGATAAAATTTTCACTATGGGTTACATGAATAAATAATAATTGAAGTAAATTAAATAATTATTAATCATTATCAAAATAAAAATAACTAACAAAGGCGTTCCATCAATAATTAGATAATGAAAATGCATCCATATATTCTTCCACAATGAAAATCTCAGGGAAAGTCATAACTAAAATATGAATGAAGAAAATGATTAACTATTGGATTTCATGTATTTTTAAGATGAACTACTACCATAAATACTTTTCATAAGACAATTTTATTATATGGATATAAAATTCTGTGATTATTCATAGAAAAGACATGGAGGGTTTGTCACCAACTATTCTGTCTCATAAGACCCATCGATGCATCGAGGGACTATATAATTTAAGGCCCCACACACCATTGGAATTATAAATAATTTTTCATATATATATTTCATTCAAGAACAATATTAGTTATCAAAAATCCTTATTGAGTAGAGGATATAGTTTGATTAATATTTCCCATAGTTAAAATAAAATTCAATGTAAATACTGTATGTAATAATGATTTACGAATTAGATAAAAATCACATCCATGACAAAAAATAGAAATTTAATGAAATATTAAATTAATTATGATCATAAATAAATGGGATATCATAAGTACACAACATTCCAAAAATAAGCGGTGAATAGGACATATCTCATAGAAATAAAAGTGACATGAGAAACCCGTTAACTTATGTTCGAAAGCATTATATACTTTTACTTAGTGTCCTATATATTAAAATTTGATTAATAAATAAATTAATTAATAACATCTTATACAATTAGTAGATTTATAATAATATTATTATGTTCATATATTTCTTTTTATATGATTTATAAGATTCAATTTTATCATTCTGGGAGAATTTGTTTCCTGATTTTATAGTCAGATCCCTTGAGTTTAATTATGAAAGTTCTTGTAAAATAGAAATAACTTGTATAGAAGTGAAATTATATAGTATTAATAAATATCAATATAATTAAGTGGTCTCATAAATAATTTTTTTATATGTTATGAAGACTATTCATTAGATAAAACATTAATGAAAATTGATTAGTGTATTTTGTCGGTTTTAACAGCCATTAAAAACTTGTATCATTTTATTTAATATTATATTTATATAATGGTTCAAGAAAGTTTAATAACTTATAGTAAAAATATTATGATATTTTTTAACAATAAAAATAGTTTTATGACCAGCCTTAATGGGGTAATGGAAAATTAAAACACATCATCCATGATGGCGGTAGAATGACATATCACATATGATGTTTTCATTTTTAGAGTAAAAGGGAGAGAAGAAGGGGTTTGACGATGGATATTATATTGAAATACTAAAATTAATTAATATATAATATAGTGGAGTTATCATTCATGTTTTTATAGAGGATTCAATGGGAGGATAAATAAGAAAATAAATTAAAATAAACTAATAGAAAATGAAAGACGATTTTACCTATTGTTTAATGTCTCCTTGAGAACATCCTTATAGAACATGGGATTAGACTTTTCATGAAAAAAAGACCATTACAAGGGTAAGAGGGTTTGGAGTGGAATTGAGCATAATATTCTCAAGCTATAAGGATTAAAATGTGTGAGGATAAGAGGCAAAGAGTTGTGGTATTTATAGTTGATGAGAGGTGTTTTTTTATTATTTTATTCGTTTTTTTGTTAATTGAGACAAATAATATAAATAGTGATTATTCATGTGAAAAAATAAAGAAACTAGTTTATGTGAGTTCTCAATAATAGTACTTAAAGAATACATATATCATCTTTGACTTGTTAATTCATGTATTTAGCTAATATTTAAAATTATCATATTTCACTATTTACAAAAATACAACTATTTCTGAAAAATACCAAAAATTCACCAAAACCATTTTTAAACATGTAAATTGATAAAATGGACTCCATTTTATGAATGAAAAGTTTTAAATATTAGAAATTTAAATTTTAATTTAAATCATCATTTATTTTAAAAAGTCTGATTTTATAATTATAATCTATTTTTTGACACATTGAAAAAATATTAAGGTCTCATAAAGTTATATTATAATAATAAGATAAAAAATATTAATTTATGAATTTAGTTTATAAAAATGAAATTTATTTTAATTTATTATATTTATTATAAAATTGTAAATATATATTTATGTTTCACAAAAATACCAACACTTAATTTATCAGTTTTAAAACATTTATTTACTTATTCCATGATATAAATATATCATATTTTCATTTATGTGATAAATATATTTTATTTACACTTTCAAATGAGACATTATTATTCTAATGACAACATTACTATTCCTAATGACCAATATAATATTTAATAGTTTATCATGGTTCATTTGTACAACGTAATCTATCGAATACATTGAATGTATTTAAAAATATACATACCATAAAATCAAGAGGTGTTATAATAGAGATTCCTTCCCCAAATTATATAGGGTAATATTCAAGTTTATATTTTTTTCTTCCTCTAATTAATATTTTAAGGTAGTGGGTGATAAAATAATATTATTTTGATTAAGAAATAGGATGGGGAATTTCTATCCACTGAAAATGATAAGGCAACATATTTGAGTTCTGATATTATTGTCTTTTGAGCATCATGTAAAATTGAATCATGGTTTTTCTCTCACTCTTATTTTCTATCATCAGGATGTAGATGAAGTGTTGACATCCAATGATTTATTTTATATCATAGTGTAATTTTATATTTTTTTTGGATGGTTTGGGATTGTGTTATAATTTATATGATTAGTCATGGATCTCCTAGTGTTTCTTCGATAAAGGAAGATAGTAATTTTCTGTTACATTTTCATTTTTGTTGTCAATCTCCCATGTTGTGACCTAACCACCTCTTAATGGGTCTGCCTTACCATACTAGATTATCACTATGTAGATAGATACTAGAGAAACCTTTAAACTATAAAGATTATCTGGATAGAGTTCTATTACATGTATCAAGATTATTGTAAATACATAATCATTGTTAAGTAACTTCATTGTGGTTTTTGGACATTTCCTAAACCGTCCGGAGATGTGACCCTCATATCACCTTCCATCATCAGTTTCATTCCTTATATAATTCATAAATTTATATTAACATATTGGGATTCCAAATATTTTAATGTGGAATAATCACTATATAACACTCATACTTCTATGTTGATCGGATAATTTATTCATTGAAGGTATGATGAAAATACCACTATATGGATGTGAATCCAAGTTCCTCCAAATAGAACAATATATGTTGTGTCCCACAAGATTACCATGAACTCCTATCTAAATACACAATATTCAAACTAATATTTCAGTATGATTCTATAGAGGGTATTTTTATTTCTTTTTTTTCATTTCCCTAAATGGTCAACATGGAGGGATACAAGTTAGCTTACTGATAACCCAAGCGCCAAAGCATCTAGAGTGGGATATGATTGATCAAATAACCATTTTTAATTAGAGATAAAAAATGTTGATATTTTCAACATTTTATGAGACATAAAAGGGTTGGATATATCCTTATATGGAATCCTCCCATTCCTACTCCTATAATGAGATAGTTTTGTTGAATTATACTGAATTAATCTCTATACAATGTACCTTATCTATAGTGACTTTAGTCTCAAATTATTTGAAGCTCTGAAGAGCCTTTAAAAGTGCCTCCAAAATAATTTTTGATAGTTGAATATCATCTAGGATTGAATTTTTGGTTCAGATATCATCCCACCACTTCCTAAGAATATATTTATTCTCTATAGGTTGATTCTTACTAGCATAAGGATTTTCATGGAAGGAGACCTATAGGTAGAGTAAATTGACATAGATGGATATGGTTCTTGGGAAGAAGTTAATTGACATTTTGTCTAGTGGGTTGAGAGGATTTGGTATTCCCACTTATCAAGGATTGTTATATAGTTTCGAACCGTCCAACCAATCTTCCAAGATAGTTGGATTTAGAATACTACAGTAGGATTCAAGGGTGTCTTCATGTTTATATTAGGATCACCTGAGTGATTCACATCATGTTTAAAATTTTCACATAGATTTAGTTGGTCCATCGATAAATTGATGGGTGTGGATGTGACTTCATCTTCTTCATTTACCATGGATTATATGAAATCTTATTTTGGACCCTTGTTCTATTCACATGAATTAGCATCGTATTAATATTCAATATTAGAGAAGGTAATTTCTATAATAATATAATTGAAATATATCAATATGGATTCTTCATCTGAAGAGGGATTCATTTAGAGGGTAAGTTCATGTGATTCAAATTATTGGGGTATGAAGTTTATGAAATTGTATACTTGTTTTGGAGTTAATCAATACCATTATCCCTGAATCATATTATACTTCTTAAATATGCTTAAATCAAAATTGTATGGGTTAAATGGATTCGATTTGGATAAAAAAAATAGTGGCTGGGTAAATAACCATTTTACCCTATTTTTCCCTCAGAATAGATCAAATCGATCAACTATATTTTGATTCATCCTATTGTTGAACTTTATTTCATCTTTAGTTGCGAAATCCTTTAGGAAATATTCCTTATCTAATTGTATTGTTAACACATGGTTGAAATTTGTTGAACTTTTTTCATATGGTTACTAATATAAAATAACTATATTATGGAGGATTTTCATGAATTAAAATTATTTATAGTTAGTGTGATGTATCATTAAATATAAATTGATATAGTTATAATGATAACTACAGATAGCTTCACCAGAATTACAACTCTTAGAAAACATGAGAAGATAATTTTTTCTGGAGAAAATTATGTAATAATGAACATTATATTTTTTAGAAATAGTGAAACTAGTTTCCTTATTCCTAATATCATGGGATACCTTAATCATTACATGTGTCTAGAATGGGGTGATTTTCATGTTTCTATCACTATGCAGTAGGTGTTGAGATGCTCATTACATGTATGGAAACCTCACTAGTCACTACTTCCAACATAAGTTTGAAAATGTATTTTTCTACTTTACCAGGACTTTCTTCCTTTATTAGTGAGTGTATGATGATATTTGACCTTAGTTCACTAAATATCATCCCTTATACGTTGTATCATGTTTGAAAACTACAAAAAATATTCCTAGGTATTTAAATGATATTATCTGAATATGTATCTCATTAAAGTAGTTATTTATTCAATGATATAGTAGTTTCTCCTTTCAGAGATAAATTCTAAGGGTGTATGTCTGGAATTTATATATAGTGATGAAATTAGAGACCCTCTAATTTTCATTATTATTTTAATTTTTTTTGGCTCTCAGTCACTATCTTTATTAATACAGAGTGAAACTAGTAAATCAACTATTGGAAGTGGTCTTCCTAGACAAATATTTGTCTTGTGGGAAACTAATAGAATAAATTAAGGATAGACCAATAGGGATTGTATGAGTCACCTAATCGTCACAACTTCTAACTAATTGAATGGTCCCATCATTGGGCTACACCAAGATAAAAATTGTGATTTTTGATTCTCTAGGAATCCTATTACATCAAATACTAGAAATATCGTATTCTTGAGGTTGGGTGGATGATCAAAGTCCACCCATTTAGGGTATAGCATCCATTTAGTATATATATGTACAAAACATTCTTCTATCTCTTCCATTTATGAAGTTAGAGGCTTAATGGTATCAGATAATTCTAGAGGAAAAACTATTTGAGAAAAATCCAAAATATAGATAGTGGGAAAATCATGATGTATCTTCCCCATACACATTAATTATTTTCACACTATTTCATACAATATTGAGTGTATTATCCAAAATTTGGGAGTATATTATCAAATTTAAATAAAACCATATTTTTTCCATTATGACAAGGTGAATGTACACCAGCATACTATTCCTAGAGCCAACCTCATCCTTATAATATTCTTTTATGGTTAAATATACTTATTATTAATTGTTATAAGGATAAAAATTCACATTCTTCAGCATATTTTACTCAATAATGGATATTTTTCTTGATTAATTCAATATTGAGTTATTTTTAATGGTCAATCTCACCCTCACATTTCATTTATTTCTATTTTATGGAGAGAACATTGACTTATTTAGGAGGTGAGTGTGATATAACAACACATTTCCATTATCCACTATTAAAAGGGTATTTAATTGTGGAAACTAAATATTTGTACATACTAGGTTATGGGTCATGATCTTATTTCGTGTACGCTGACCTTCGACCATTATTTTGGTGTAAATCATTTCACAAGAATATATTTTTTCCTTACATGTCTCAATATCCTTGTCTTGGTCTTCATTACCTTCTTGATATATAGTGAAAAAATTTATTGACATGTATTGGGTGGTGGGAATGAGTTCATCATTATTTGTGTAAAAGAACAAATCCTTAATCCCTATGCCCTCTACAAGGGGCACATCACATTCCACTTATGGATCACCATTCTTTGTGGGTAGTTTAGGATTGAACCATTTGGAGGGATTGGACTTATTTGTTAGATGGTATCATAACATGGGTCTAGAGATTATAATCATAAAAGTCGTCTCTAACTATACATATTAATAATCCCATGAATGATATTTGTATGTTGTGTAATGACATGGCCGCACAGATGATGGTGGTTAGGGATCACTACCAATATTGGTAAAAGAACAACATCATTAGAGTATTAGGATATAATTCATCTATTCATAATAGATGGGTTTGTTTTAATTTCATCATTATTATATGCATGAATCGTTTAGGGTTTTATGACACCAAATGTAGATGTTGTGGTAAAAAGTCCCCATCTTAATAGGATGGGGTTGATTGAGATTCCCCACAATGATATCATGAACATGATCATGATTTGATGTTACCAGGGGTAGTGGTAGTGGAAAAAAATACCCAATATCTAAAGGAATGAATTTATAACAAATTGATACTAAAGAAGATTTAATTGAAATCCACATAATTTGGTGTATGTTTACTCATGCATGAGTTGAGTAAAATGACTCCTGTGAAAATGAGTTTCCTACTATTAGAGGATTGGATATAGTAAATGAGTCAACATTCTACATCTTGGATTCTTAAGAGACTTCACCAAATTATTGAAATATTATTTTATTTGTGGATCAATCCCTTTGTTCATGAAAAGTTTTCATATTATATGTTTGAGCGTTTTTTTGGATGACCCAACATAAATGCGCATATTTAGGCCCATGATCTCTCCTTAAAGAATGAATTTATAGAATATATTCTTCATTGGACATTACAATCTCTGGAATATGGTAAATTATAATGAAATAAGTTTTTCCCATACATAGAAACATATATTATATAGGGAATCTATAGTAATATACCATAGTTCCTCCAAGGTATAGAGAAAATCCATCTATATATTCTTATTGTGTTTCTCTATCATTAGATACTAAGATACCAATAATAATAAAAATTCTATATGAATGTTGATATTATTTATGGTCTGGTTATGGTTGTTATGCACTTTATATGATAGACACTGAGCCTTCAAATGATTGATGGTTTTTCATAGGTTTCATCATAGGAAGGGTATGAATCCCTTCTTTAGGATCTCCATGATTTCATAAATAGGGGAGGAAATGGAATAAAACATAGTCAATAGGTTTCCCAAAGCTATTTCCTTTAATATCTAAATAATAACCTTCTAAATATTTCTCATGGGAATATTATACCACTTAATATATCCAGAGTGGTTGCTTACCACATGTTTTATCATAAAGGGAACACTTTCCTCCTATTGATGTAAAGTATGTTTCTTATGTGGTGGTTGAGACAATGGGTAGGGGAGACCTTGATTGATCAAGTGTTTCTATGAATAAGAGAATTAACAAAGTATATTATATAAGCATAGGAACTTCTTGTAACATGATCTAAGGAAGACCTCAATAAATTGTTGTTAGAGTATTTCATGTAAGAGAATCATGGCTATGTCTGTTCTCAATTTCTGATAAAGAGTCAATATATTCTCAAGCCACTATAGGTAAATAATATTAAGACCCTAAAAATTAGTTTTAATTATCATATAAATATGTCCCAACTATAGGGTTGTGGTATTCCTTTCTTGAAATATTATACAAGATATCAAAATTGGGGTATAAGGACGATTATATTATATGGGAGCCTTAATGAATTAATCCCTTCATAGTAATAGAGATGACTGACAATATCCTTGGAACCGGATAGGAATATAAACATGTACTTTATTTAAAATTAGTATATGTTTAGGGATCACTTCAAACTATGATGCTTTATGCTCTAACATTTTAGTGGAATTTTTTATATGTCTTCGATCTTCTTTAGAATAAATAATAGTAATAATATGTGCCTACTAATGATCCTTTCTCTGAATATAATGACATGCCTCTAGGATAGAAATTTGAATATAAACCCACATTTATTTTACCATAAGAATATACTAACTATGCTCCTGAAATGAAGTGACCATATGGGACCACTCTCTGGATGATTTCAGGTTATTATGATGATATTTTTAAATATTGATAGGAATTGGAATATGGGCCTTATTCTTAGTGATCTCTAAGATATACTTATTACCACTTTATAATTATACCATCACAATATACTCTCCAATTTTTCATACAAAGGTAGGGATATTGTCTTATCCAAAAAATTATTCTAAGAGGTGTTAGTGGTATTCTATGACCTGAATGAGAGTTTGAACCTATTATTTAATGGGAGTTGGAATATGTACCTGACCCTATATATTATATAATATTGATAGATACCACAATGATTCATTTTCAGGGGTAATATATTACTACCCCATTCTTTATTCCATAATACTACAAGATGATTCCCTTAGAACCTCTAGAGTCAGCTAGAGGGAATAATGGGTAACATTAGGGGCATAAGCCAACTCAACTATCACCCATGAATTGTGCATATGGTATTCTTCTCAAGAAGCCAATATATAGTCCCACTACACATGATTAGAATCTATCAATTAATAATAATACCTCCTTGAATCCTGATTTAGAATTACTAAGGGAGAGAATTGTTATTTAGAATCCTCAGAAGGCTACTTAGAAGTGGTGGTTGTATGATGCTAATGGTGATGGTAATGATTAGGAACCCACCATGGAGTTTTGTATGTCATGGAAATGATTCAGATGAACTATTAGTCCACTATTCTTATTTAAGGGAGCTACTGATTATCACACTCTTGGGATAAAATTTTGATGTGGTTGAAGGTGGGTTTAAGCACCACTGGCTTTGTTGTAGCATTCCTTGAATGTATTAGTATGTATGGTTTCTATGCTTTGAGTACCTCATGTGTGACATAAAAAGTTATTATAATGACACTTTAATGGTATTCCATTACCATTTTGGTTTCCACATGGTGCTAAGGGAGAGATATATTTGAATTCTTCCTTCTATCATTGGGGGCTAGAACTTTTTTATGGTTTAAGAAAGGGGATGAAAGCATGAAAATGATTCCATTACATTGGATTGAACTAATGTCTAAATGATGGAATCTATAGATATATCATATCACAAAAAATAATACTGACCATTATTGTTAGAAATGTATTATTTCTACCAATCTTTATTAAAGTAGGATAATAATTGAGTTAGATTTTGGTGGGGTTCAAATTTTTTTTTCAATCCAAACTAGTGTGGTAAATCATTTGATTATATGGGGTTTATTATGGTTGAACAATATTCATATTATGTATAATGTTATTTTATATGGTCCCCAATGAGGTTTTTTTGTTGAACCATAAACACCCAATTACTCCCACATTCATGATAAGCGATTTCTCTACAGACAAACATTCAAAAAGTAGTTAGTCACTAGGGTTCCTTGATATTGACTCTTAGTAACCCACATTGGCTATGAATATTTGAGTTATTTATCATCACTCTATATTACGGGGAATTATTTAATACTTTGTGGATCTATTATAGGTTGAACTCATATTATTGAATCGTATCGAAATTCCCAGGACATGATCAATTACACACATGGATCTGATTGAATAAAACCATGTAAAAAAGTTGATCATATTTATATATAATAGGTTATTAATAATTATTTACTTCATAACAATAATTATTTTTGGGTGTTATGGTTTAAATCTATATATACGGGACATATGGATTTTAATCATCATTTAGGGAGTCGGTGGTTATCGTGGTGTTGTGATCACTCCCACAGGACATGCTACCTATACATCATTATGAATAGAATTTGAACCCATAAACATTTGTTCCATTTATCAGGAAAAATTATACCATTTTGGGTCATGTGGTAATGAATGATCTAAGGAGTTTATTTTCATGTGGAATGAATGATTTAGGAAAAATGTTCTTAACAAATGATGGTGTAGGACTTATACATGGATGGACATTTCTAATTTTCCTCAAAGAGAATATGGACCATTAAGGTGGTGTAGATTTTATATGAAATATAACATTTATGGATGAGACACACTTGTAATATAGAATGATAATAATAACATGGCTAGACCCAAACTAAAGATCACCCTTATAGGTGGAGGCATGACATTATCTAGAATACAACCTGACTATGAGTGTTAATAAAAAAATATTTCCCATAAGAAAGGGATGTTTGGGATCATGGGAATATAGAATGTTGAATAGAGGATGTAAATGAATTAATAAAGAATATATCCCTATTATGGTGGTAATTAATAGGTTAATTATGCATGGTTTGAACCTTAATGAGATGTCATACATATCCCATTAGAGCACGAATCGAATCCCATGTAGTTTGAATGACATAGTTCAAAGTAATATGATAGTAATATACCAGGAAGTATAATGTCATTATGTGCGGATGTTTTTTGGTTGTATTATATCATGTGAAAGAAAATTCAATTTCTGGAAAAGTGAAACGATAAAATATTTATTAGGGATGGTTTGGGAGAGTGGCGACCATGTTTTTGTTAATAGAGAGGTCATTTGTCCAAATGTTATTCCACATGGGTTGAAGTGGACTTACACAAAGAATCGTTTTATATTAATACCATCGAATAACTCTACCATACCCTCCATTAGTTGATATTTATCTTCCTATTTTCTTAAAATAAAACTATATTTGATGGTGTATACTTCACAGAGTATCCAACATAAGTGAACCATGGTTTCTTAAATATTAATATTATAACTTATACATTAAATCAGAAAGTATTAAAAAATTTAGTAATTTAATAAATATATAGAATGGTCCCAATTGATATATTTTATGGATAAATTCTAGGAAATAAGAACTCAGTTTTTTTAAGACATTTTAATCTTCAAAAAATATGTTTTCTTCAAAAGTGATTTTTATTACTTTTTGTGGGAAATATATTATAATTAATTAATTGCTATTTTAGAAATATAGTTTTATAAAATGATCATAATTTTTCAAATAAAAATATCCACATTAACCTATTTATAAATTTATATATTTTTATGAAATGATTGATTTTTCATTGAATAGTTAAAATTATAAAATTTTCAAATAATATCACTTGAATTTGGTAAATAAAGTTATTTAAAAGTACCATTATATTTTATATTTATTCATAATTTTATATATGAGCCAAATTAATTATTATAATATAATTAGTTTCATTTTAATGTGAAATTTTCATGATTTTTTAATTAGTTTTTTTACATATTAAAACACGGTTATTTAAAACTATTGTAGTGCAGAAAGTTTATTAATTTTAATAAAATAAAATAACCCACAGTGAAGAAATATTTTTTGAAAATTTATAGAATATATATCTTATTATATGAATTTTAATTCATATAATTATTATTTCAATTCTTATATTTAATTAAATACAATCTTACAATTGTAAAACAAATTTCATGAAAACCAGTTTTTCAGCACGTTTTATATTTTATTTTTTAAATTAAACAATACAATTTAAATGAATTTAATTTGATAAAATAAATTCATTATTTTAAATAAATAAAATTATTATTATTTAATATATTTAACTTAATTATTCTTTATAATTAAGAGTAAAATAGTAAAAATTAATTATTGAAGTTAAGGTTAAAACATTGTTTTCACGTTTCATCCACCTGTGTTAAAATTAATTTTGCACAAACATCTGTTCTTATTTGTTAATTTAGATTGAACATTTATAATAAAATGGTCAAAATTATCTGTCAAAGTTCATGTTTTTAGGCTTAAAGGATAAATTACCTAGATTAAAAACAAGTTACCATGGGGAAAAATTAAAATGGTAAAATAGAGAAACCATTAATATAAAAGAAATAAAATGTTTAGAAATGATTATTTTTAATGGTGGTGGTAAGGTTAGACCTTATATCCCCTTCAATATGCATCTTATCAAAAAAATTAGTAGTTCTCTTGAAAGTGGATTCCTATTATTGAATAGTTATTTGGTTATTTAAAAAAATACCACTCTTTATTTATAAAATGGGTCCCCCATTGAAATCATCTTCACACTTCAATAGACCTATGGTTTAGAAGAAGAAAAAACTAGGCCTCAATGATAGACCTATTCTTGGAAACTAATGTAACTACAATTCCCTACTGATATGATAGACACTATTCCCTAACAAGGCCATCAGATCGTAGCCTTCCAGGTACCACCAGTTTCCCCACAGGCATGAAGTTTCCCCCTTAGGACCAACCCACATGCCTGAATGTGTTTTCAAACTAATGAAGGTCCCCATAGGCAAGCACATGTTCTTTCAAGTGTTTTTTTCATCAGTCACACAAACCATGGGAAACTTACCTAAAGGTCACCCATCCTTATCACTACACTAGGTCAAGATCTTATAACTGTGGAGTTATAAATAGGTTGAATCCCAAAAAGAAAGGGGTACCTTTCTGAATTAACTCATATCATTTAGTAATTTAACCCTTTATCAGTCTGAGGTGTTATATTCACACTTTTGGAGAACATTATCCTCATTTTGGAACCTGCATCTACCTGAATGGACCATAGGCCTTCATTTTTTATTTATTTTTGATAACCCCCATTTCGAATAATGAGGGGGAACCCTTACAAGGCCCGTAGGTTCAGTGATTACATGCACTGTAGGCTTAGGAGATTACACGACCCGAAGGTCTTATGGAATTCAACCAGACTATATATAAGGAAATGCCCCTCCCCAGCATCGGTATCTTGCTAGTATCTATCCACCTTTGCATGACCTTCTATCTAGGCTTCCCGTGCAAGAACAGGCTGGTACCGATGGCACAACCATACCCTCTCATTCAGACAATCCATTTGGCTCTGCTCTGGTGAGTGCACCGGCTCTGAATCCTCTTCTGGGGCTGCTCCTTTTTTGTAGTGCATCTAGGGCCTACTTTCATGTGTAAAAAAGGCCTTGGGGTGGTCCTAAGGCCGTAAGGTGGCACAAAGGCCTTGAGAATCAACTGGCCCGAAGGCCTTGGGTGGCCCAAAAGCCTTGTAGGACCTGAGCACCAAACAAGTCGCCCCACTGACTGAACAATTACCCCGCCTTACCTTGAACATCGTGTCCTGGCCAGCTAAGTACCACCAGTTTCCCCATAGACATGTGGTTCCCTCTCTAGGGTCTACCCACATGAGTGAATAGGTCATATCACCAATAACCATCCCAACTTTCTAACAAATGTTCTTTACATTACATTTTTTCCTCACTCACACAAAACCTGGGAAACATCTGAGAAGAATACCGATCCTGATCACCACTCCAGTCCAAGAATGCAAAGTATGTAGTTATAATTAGTCAGACACCACGAAGTGAAGGGAATCCTTTTTTAAGTGAGTTATATAATTAATTCATTTAACCCTTTATCAGTCTAGGGTGTTATATTCACACCCCCATTAGAGCACAACATCCACATTTTGGACCCTAAATATCAACCCAGGTGGTGCCACAACACTTATGTCTGGGTTCCTTCTCTGATACCAATTTAATAACTGGGCCTCGTTGATAGTCCAAACACCCCGCCTTAACATGTTCATCAAATAATGGCCCAACATGTACCATTCTTTTACACATTGACATGTGGTCCCCTCCCTAGGGTATACCCACATGCCCAAACTATTCATCTGAATATTGACTATCCCCAGAGGGAAAACATGTTTTTCCCGTGTGTTTTACGATCATGCACTCACCTCCTATAAATATTCCTAGAAATTCACCCATCCTGATCACTAGTCTAGGAAAATCATGCATAATTGTGGATTTATAATCAGGTAGGCTAACGAAGATAAAGATGAACGATGTTTACAGGAGTCATATAATTTTTTATTTTAACCCTTTATCAATTTCGGTCATTATATTTACCACCTTTGCAGAAACATATCCTCATTGTGGGACCTAAATATCAACCAAGGTAGTGCCACTACACTTAAGACTAGGTTCCTGCTCGGATACAAATGTAACAACTAGGGCATGATGGCAACACAAACAACCTACCTTAACATGGATGTTGGGTCCTGGCCTTCTAGATACAACTGATTTTCCCACAGACACATGAACCCTCTACCTGGGGCCCACTCAAGTACCTAAATGGGTCATCTGACTAATTACTATGGAGTTGTAATCAGATTGGCTCTTGAAAAGAATAGTGTACCTTGGAGAACATCTTCCTTATTATGGACTCTAATCAAGACCCATATAGTGCCACCACACTTATGTCCATCATCCTAATTTGATAGAAATTTTACAATTATAGACCACTGATAACACAAACACCCAACCTTAACATATCCATCAAGTCCTAGCCCAAAAGGTACCACCAGTTTACCCACAGATACACGGTCCCATCCATAGGGCCCACCAATGTGCCTGAATGGTCATATGATTAATGATAGTGTAATTATAATCCTTTATGATCCCAAAAAATAAAGTTTCGACTTTTTTAAATGAGTCATATCATTTAGTATTTTAATCCTTTATCCGTTTGTGGTGTTATATTTATCCCCCTTTGGGGCATGGCATTCTCATTATTGACCCTGCATATCATCCCAGGCAGAGACACCACACTTAAGTCTAGGTTCTTAAATTGATCCCAATGTATCAAATAGGCCCCTATAATAACTAAAACCTAACACATTAACATGGACATAGGATCATGGCCTATTAGGTACCACAAGTTTCCCCGCAGGCATGTAGTCACCTCTCTGAGGCCCACCCACATTCCCTAATGGGTCATCTAACTAATGACTGTCCCCTCAAGCCAAAACATGTTCTTTCAAGGGTTTATTTTAATCAATAACACACTCCCAAGGAAACTTACTAGAAGTTCACCCATCCTAATCACTATACCAATCCAATCATGCTTAATTGTTGAGTTCTAATCTGGTAGGCTCCCAAAATAAAATGTGCACCATGTTGATAAGAGTCATATAATTTAGACGTTTAACCCTTTATCTGCCTGGGGTATTACAGAAATTCCATTACAAAACTACGTCTTTAATTACCTTAACACATCTTATAATCCCTGGTTTGATTATAAAACCCTCGATGGAGGTATTTTAGTACAAATATAACGAGGCTGTCTGAACAAAGGATATCATTCTTAATTTAGATATTTTATTTTAATTATTAGACATCATCCTTCAAAAATTATTAAACCATGATGATATAATAACATAAGTATCTACATTATAATGGGATATTATTATAATTTATAACCTACATCCATATCCACTTCAATAAAATAAGAAAAACCATCATTCATGTGTATGGTAGACTACCTCCTCACAAACTGTTGTAATTAGTTTTCCATCATCACCTCTCATGAATGCCTATGGTGATGGTTTTAATGTTATATATATATATATATATGATATTCATGAAATATTTATAATTATGGGAAATTAATATATCATATATTTTCTAAACATTCAATACATTGAAAGATGATAACATTGTTAATGCGTAAGTGTGGATTACCACCTTTAGGATGTGACATGATTCATTATTCATTACCACATCATATTAATGATATATATATGTTTATTTAAATAAATAATATAGTATTTATTATAAATTTATCATTATATAGGGATAAAATAACACCTTCCCTATTTTAATCAGGATCATTGGAAAATGGAAACATTATTCATGCGTATATTTGTCACACCCTCTCCATGACTGTAGTTTAGTTATTTTCTAAAAAACAATATTTAATGGTTTGTTTTAAAATTATAATTGATATATAAATGTGATAATTATTTAATTATTATTATTTTTTAAATGATGAAATAATGACCTTTTTGTCCATAGTCATCCTACTAATACTATTTTGTATTTATAAATTGAATATCATCAAAACATTTGAGGTAAATAAAATGATTTCGTGATTGAATATCACATGGTAAGAAAAAAATAAAAAAAATAATAAACATGGAAATGTTTCTTATCAAAAAGAATAATTAAAATATTTTTATTATTACAGAAGATAAATAACGTACAACTTGATTTAGACTCGAGTTCAGGGTTATCTCTAAACTATAATTTCCTTCCAGTTATTACCATTCTATCTCTAAATCAATTTCACTCTCTCTATAATATTATGGAATATTTCTAAATTCTATATATTTTCCTCTAATATATATATATATATATATATTATACCTCCCTTTTATAATTTAATTCATTTATTAAGTCCATGTCTCAAATTCCATCATTATGAAATTTCCTTTGAATATGATATGAGGAAAGATTATGAAACTAATTTTATTTCAATAATTTATGATGTGTGAACCAATATAGATATCCAATGAATTGGGTATATATTTTTTGTCATGAGACATTATGTATGAGATTAGGGAATGAAACTATTCAATTTTGGGACTATTTCCACCAGTTCATATTTTCTAGACAATTAGAATCTATTCATGTTAATGTCATATTATATGTTTCATACACATTAACATTGTTTCTATGATCTTATGATATTATGTTCAGTATTTCAGGGTTTTATGTGATTACTCATGATCCTTATATTTTTTTTATCATTTTATACCTTTAACACATAAATTATATTTACTTATCATGTTTTTTCCCTTATGACGATTTTTAACTCATCTCATTGTTTTATTTATTTCCTAGGTTTTTCTACTCACTTTTAAGTTCTCAAATCGATTTTGGTTCTTAGTATGAATAATAAAATAAGGATTTTATTATTTAATTAATTTTTGATGTATTATGAACATATTATTGCAAAGTAATGAGGCCTCATATTTTTTTGTTTTACTTATTGGATATTTGTTTTAAAAATCATGTAATAATAGTTGTGACATGATGTGGTATCTATATGACTTCCACTAGTGCAAAAACACTTTTTCGCGTCGGTTTTTTTTAATTTTTAACCTCGGTTATAAACCGACGTCTTTATAGGCGACGTTAAAAATACAGTTTTCGCGTCGGTTCTTAGAAACCGACGCTGAAGCTACATTTAGACATTATTTTCCACGTCGGTTCATTAAAAAACCGACGCGGAAAATATAGTCGACTAGGTTTTCGGCGTCGGTTTTATATAAAACCGACGCCGAAATATCGGTTTTCCGTGTCGGTTTCTCTAAAAACTGACGCGGAAAACCGCTTTAGACAGGATTTTCCGCGTCGGTTTTTTTAAAAACCGACGCAGAAAACCCTTTCGGCGTCGGTTTTTAAAAAAACCGACGCCGTAAATAATTTTTTTTTAAATATTCGGCGTCGGTTTTTAAAATAACAGATGCCGTAAATTTTTTTTTTAAATAAAATACATATATTTTCTCCTCCAAACAAATCGGAACCCTGAACAAAAATAACGAAGTATACAAAAACAATTAAACAGCTTTAACAGAAGTACTTGAGAAAACTCAAAGTAAAGCAGAATTAAAATACACGTACCTACATGGTGCATTTTCTTAATCTAACCATACTCAGTATCAATCATTGTAAGTTTCCTCCCATAGATAGCACCAATCCTGTCAAAACAGTAATGAAACTAAGGAGATGTGCGTGAAAAATCAATCCAAGATATTAGTGCAATGAATAAACATTAAATGAAAATGTGTAATTTATTTGAATCATTCATTTTTTCACAAAGTAAATTATCAAAATGAAATGTTACGACTCCTGATCAAAATTCCAGGAACACTCAGCCGATGCAACCTCTTCCTCACCTCCCCCACTGAAGATGTTGGGGGTGTCTTTTCACCATAGGATCCCCACCACCCCCAACCTCAGGTTTTTATATTTGCTCTGTATAGACGTGCATTACCCATTCACTATTGTTATTTGTTTAAGTTATGGAATAACAGAGAAATAAGTTTGAGTGCAAAAAATAGGTTAGAAAATTGAAATCAAATGCAGATTGAAGAGAATAAAGAAACATACCTTAAAAATTGACGCCTTCTATTTTATCTTTGTGCGAACCCACTAAGCGTTGTTTCAGGTATTATGTGATATGCTTCTCGGCAATCATTTTTCGATATTTATTTGCATAAAAAATAAAAAGGCCTAGAAGATATTGCTGTGCATTCAAGGGAGACAATTTTTAGTGTTTGTGAATGTTATTTCGCTATACGAATCTCTATGTTCATGATCCAAGTACCACCCTACAGATCTGTCACTGTACAGACAAATGATTTTAGGAAATAACAATGAAAAGAAATATAATAACTAATTCTGAATTAAAATACACGTACCTGAAATATACGACATGCTTATTGTTGGTTATTGTTGAAGGATTCATTTGATTATTAGTAGATTCAATAAAACAGTTTTTTGCAGAGGCACTTGAGAAAACTCAGTAAAGCAGAATTAAAATACACGTACCTGAAATATATGACATGCTCATTGTTTGTTATTGTTGAAGCATTCATTTGATTATTAGTAGGTTCAAACACCTAATATATCATAAGAGTTAGTTTTTTAAACCCATATATATTATTATTTATAAATATTAGTATACATACCTCAAATCTTAATCAGACTTAACAAATAGTCCGCAAAAGTAGATTGAATATGAATCATATCAGATTGAGAATATGACTGTGAATCATTGAATACCTACAATAATATTGAATGATATGAAATTAATAAATAGAAGAAAGTGGATGAAAATATATAAAAAAGTTAATACAACTAACCTTATGAAAATCAGTAGTTTCCCTAGTTGTGATTATCTCATACATAAATCGTAGAATATAATAACCACATTCAACGCTTCCATTTTGACGATGACACTGCAGTTATAAAACATTTAACTAATAATGAAACCCAATATATAACAAAAATATAAAAACTAATTACCTGTACTTCCACATATTTGATTTTCGTTGGTTTCTTTTCATTTGTAAAATGTTTCCATGAACTGCATTTTTTTATATAAGAACTAATAAAACTTTTGTAAACAATTAAAATTAAACATAACGAACTTCTAAAAATAAAAAAACAACTTACCTGTTTAATAAGTTGGAAAATGGTTTACGCACTTTTCCTAATAAAGAGAAAAACCAATATAAGGTGCATTCATTTGGGCAAAATACACCTAACATCCAATGCCCCCTATAATACAAAAAGTTCATAATTAATGAAATTATAATGATCATGAGTTCAAAATTATGTTGATATTCTTACTTATCAAGAAATGGAAAAAACCAGCATTGAATCTCTGTTTGTGATAATCTCTCGGATATATATTGAACTCTTTCATCATTTTTCACATGTTTGACTTCCAAGGAAATCTACTCTGGATCTATAAAGCTATAAATCCTTGTAGTTTCATTTTGTAAAAGAATCCTGTATAGATACCTAATTTAAAAAGAAAATATAGTTAGTCAATGACATAACAATATTTTATTAAAGAAATAGCAATTCAAACGTCAATTTACTTACATTGAAAACAACTGCACCACATTCAGCCCGATCTCTTCAAAATTAACTAAATTCATGATATCTTCTTTCAATATTCTCAATTTATAATTTCTTCCACATATATCGGACGTCATCCGAAACTCATAGATAAAATTCAAGGAAGAAGAGCACTGAGATAATCTTTTCAACCCAGAAGAAATATCAGAAGTATCTACAGCCGACTGTTTCTGAACATTTTGCTGCATTTGTACAGTTTCTTTTGCTTTCAGATATTCCTATATAAGTTAAATGTCAGAAAACATTATAAGTAATTTGGAATCATTTCTAATTACTAGTTAAAAAATCTCATTCCTCATGTGAAATATAACGAAGAAGTGCAGTTGGCCAAAGTAAAAAATGGCCCATGCATTCCCCAACACTGGTGATCTCCGCAGTAGGAAATGGTAGTAGAGCAATATGATCTATAATAACAAGTACTGATACTCTAACCTGACCCATATGCATAGGCTGATGATGTACCGAGTCCCCCAAAAAATACACTTGTCCTAACACAACAATATGTACATGAGGATCTCCCGCAAACAACTCACAATATAAGGTTCGATCCGATGGAGGAGGTGGAGGCTCAAAGTTAGCAGGTGGGGCAGGGTAGTCAGGGTGAGCAGGCTGAGAAGTCAGAAAAATGAAAAGGGTATATTAGTGTTTAAAATTTATAACATAGAAAAATTGATTAAAAATTAAATAAAATAATATACCTCAAATGGTTGCGTAGATGGGGCAGGGTAAGCAGATGAGGCAGGGTAGTCCGGGTGAGTTGGCTGAGAATGTTGAAAAATGAAAAAGTTATATCAGTGTTTATAATTTATAAAATAGACAAATTGATTACATTAAATAATATACCTCGGAAGGCTGCCCAGACGGTGTTGGGTAAGGATATGAGGCATGATAGTCTGAGTGAGTAGGCTGAGAATGTTGAAAAATGAAAAAGTTATATCAGTGTTTATAATTTATAGAAAAGAAAAATTGTTAACAGTAAATAATATACCTCAGAAGGATGAGCAGACTGTGACTGTCTTGCCAAGTGTTCTAATAAAGCCTTCTGTACTGCTGCTAGAATTTGATCACCCATAGACCGTTTCATATCCTACAGCTCTTCTTTTAAGGATTCGATTTCCGGGTCTCTTGGTTGCTTACTCTTACCAAAAACCTTCCGAATACTAACACCCGCCTGATATCCTCTAACACGGCCGGGGTGTTCAGTATTTCCCAAAGAAGTGGCTAGGATATCCATCCTACCCTCGGGGATAAAAGAGCCATGTGTCTCTTTCTCCTGAAGTTCATCCTGAAATGAAAAATAAAAAATTTATATTAGTGTTTATAAATTATAAAAAAGGAAAATTGTTAACAAAGAATTAATATTTACTTACAATTCTATCAGCCACTTGATGAGCTTCGTCTGTAAGATATTGTTCATTTTTTCTTCTTCTTGCTCGTTTCCATTTCTCATGGCGAGTGGGAGGAGATGGAGGACCATACTGGACCTCTTCTGAACCACTACTTGATCGAACTCTTAATGCTTCAAATTTTTCTTCAATAATTTTCTGCTCCAAATACGAGTATCCTCCACGTGATAAAGTATGAGGGTATACGTTTTTCAACTGGATCTCCTGATGAGATCTTCTGGAGGCCTGTTACATAAAAATAAACACATAAGTAATAAGGAAAATATAGCATAAATTTTAAAATATAAAACAATTACAATACCTGAAATTTCTCTTCCTGACGACTGTCAACAAATCGCTTCCATGTTTCTTCATCTATATAGGGATACTTAAGACATGGGCTTTCAAACCTTCTCTTTCCAAAAACATAATCTTTCGTAAGTTTGTTTTTAAAATCTCTCCATCGAACCGCCGCTAAAGAGAGATGTCTTTTCCTAATTTCTTTGGTTTCCTCAAAATTGAATGTCATCTGTAATTAAAAAAATTAAATATGTCATTTAAACTATATAATATTAAAAAAATGAGATAAAATAAATAAATAAAGATATTTTACCGTCACGGCCTCCCAAAGCTGTTGCTTCGCCGTCCTGTCCACTGACTTCCAATCAGGATATAAAATACTAATCCTGCAACGGCTCTGCATCGCTATATAACTGACAAACTGAACTGCATTTGGGCCAACTGCATTATTATTATCATCAAAACGGATGTGTAATTTGTTATCATCACGAGCGAGTGATAGTTTTGGTAAACGTGTAATACCACGTTTACCAACTAGAGAACTTGATTTTTCAGTAGTAACTGGAGAAGTCTCCTCTGCCGAGGACGCATCAGTAGTCCTGCAATTTTTTTAATAAATTAACAGTTTTATTTCATTAAATATGTATATTACTGAATATTTAATAATATGTCAAAATAGATATACCTCGGTAACTGCTCATCTCTATCTGTATTTGACATTGCTACTAGAAAGTGTAATGAAATTTTGGGTACCTGCATATCATTAGAAAACTGAATAATTATAAACAAGGAAATGAAAAATAAATATGTAAAAATAGAGGCATGCATTTGTAAGTTTTAAAAATAGACACAAAATATAAATATTTACCAGAAAAATTAGGAGACTAATTTAGTGTTTTCCCACGTCCCTTCATCATGATCGGTACGTACTGCATGCACTATGTCTGTCTTATATTCATTGTAATCATCTGAAAATTGCATAATAGATGAATAACGCTCATGTAAATCACTAGCATCATCAGAATCATCATCATCACCCAAATGATATCTTTTCCCTTGCAAAACAACTGACCACTGATCATTCGACGGATCAATGACATAAAATACTTGTTTTGCATGTGTCGCCAAGATAAATGGTTCCTCATTGTGATTAAATCTTTTCAAATCAACCAGTTTAAACCCATATTCATCATGTTTCACGCCACTATTACTACCAACCCAATTGCACATAAAAATAGTGACTCGAAATTTAATATAATCAATTTCCCATATGTCTTCAATAACTCCAAAATATGATGTTGATGCAGAAATTGGGTTTTTATCTTTGGCACTCGAAAAATGCACTGCTTCAGCGAATACCATCACACCACTATTCTGAACGGTACTCTTGTCATCCAGGTTTTTTTTGTAAAATGTGTAGCCATTGATATCAAAACCAGACCAAGTGATCACATTAAAAGATGGTCCCCCTGATAACCACTTCAATGTTTCTGATACAGATATATCTGAGGTGACTTTCTCTTTAAACCATGAAACAAATGTCTTCTTATGCTCAATCATCAACCACTTTTCATTTCTTTTCTGATATCGTAACTTTAATTCAGCAATATGTGAGGATATATATGGTTGAACCTCATCTGTGTTGTTCAAAATGTATAAATGTGCTTGCATCACTTCATCACGTGGAATGAACTTTACCTTTAAGCCTCGAACCCCTCTACCTTCTCTGTCAACTGTCATATGTCGAGATAGAGGGAGACCAATATGCTCCACCTCATTCAAATAATCAGTACAGAACTCAATCACCTCTTCTGATACATATTTTTGAACAATAGAGGCCTCTAGTCGATAAGGATTTTTAACATATCCTTTCAAAATTTTCATATATCTTTCAAAAGGATACATCCATCTTAAATAAACAGGCCCACACATTCTTATCTCACGCACCAAATGAACCAATAGATGAACCATTATATCAAAACATGTGGGTGGGAAATACATTTCTAGTTGACAAAGAATAAGAGTTGCTTCATTCTCCAACAAATCTAACAAATTTGGATCAACGACTTTGCTACAAATGGATTTAAAGAAATTACATAACCTGATGATTGTCTTCCTGACAGCTTTCGGTAATATACCACGCACTGCTACTGGTATAATTTGTTACATTAACACATGACAATCATGTGATTTCATACCTATTAATTTACAATCCTTCAATGACACAAAATTATTCACATTTGAAGAAAAACCGCTGGGTACTTTAATACCATGAAGACAATGACAAAAATTCATCTTTTCAATCTTGCTTAATGTGTGACAAGCCAGAGGTAAATATGTTCTTTTTCCTTTCACAGCGGGAGCTAACTCCAAACGAATTCGCATTAATATCAAGTCCAATCTAGCATGTAATCCATCTTTTGTCTTTCCTTTTATGTCTAAAAAAGTTCCAATCAAACTATCACATATGTTTTTCTCAACATGCATAACATCAATGTTATGTTTTATCTCTAAAAATCTCCAATAAGGTAGTTCGAAAAAATAGACTGCTTCTTCCAGATATGTTTTTGTAAACCAGAACTTTTTCTCTTTCCAAATGTTGAATCAATATCTTTCACTCTGTCATAATATTCTTCAGCTGACAATGGTTGAGGGGGGAGGTTGTATTCTTGTAAACCGTTAAATGCTTTTCTCAATCTACGATAAGGATGATCAATTCGCAAAAATCTTCGATGTCCCATGTACACTGTCTTTCTTCCATTCTGCAATTGATAATATGAAGTTTGTTCTTCACAAATTGGACATGCTTTATGTCCCTTAACACTATATCCAGATAAGTTTCCATACGCAGGAAAGTTGTTTATAGTGAACATTATCATAGCACGCAAAAGAAAATACTCTTTCTTGTATGTATCGAAAACTGTAACACCTTTCTCCCATAGCAGTTTTAAATCCTCAATCAATGGTGTAAGATACACATCAATATCATTTCCCGGTTGTTTTGGTCCAGAAATCATCAAGCTCATCATAACATATTTTTTCTTCATACATAGATGTGGGGACAATTTGTAAAGTACCAGCAAAACAGGCCATGAACTATGTTGGCTACTGAGGCTCCGATATGGATTCATTCCATCAGTACACAATCCCATTCTGAGATTTCTAACTTCACTTCCAAAATCATGAAATTTTTTATCAAAACTCTTCCACTGTGGTGAATCGGCAGGGTGACGTAAGTTACCATCAGAAATGCGCTCATTTGAATGCCATCTTAACCTTTTTGCATCATTTGAATTTGCAAATAGACGCTTCAAATGAGGAATAATTGGAAGGTACCAAAATGCTTTAGATGGAGTTTTGATTTTGGTACCAAAAAATAAATCAGAATTGAATTATCAGAATTGTTTGAAAAAAATATTGGATGATATCATTGGAAAGTAAAAAAATTGTTTTTTCATAACGTTACATGACATCACCTGAAAATGAATCTGAGTTGACTTTCTCATCCATCTTATAGCGCGATGTTCCACATGTAGGACAACTTGATAAATGTTCATTTTCTTTCCTATACAATACACAATCATTGGGGCAAGCATGTATCTTTTTATACCCCAATCCCATTGGGCATAATATTTTCTTCGCCTCATAATTGGAATCTGGAAGCCCATTGCCTTCTGGAAGAAGCTCTTTTAAGAGCTCAAGTAAACTGGAGAAACTTTTATCACTCCACCCATTTTTTGCTTTTAAGTTAACTAATCTCAAAACTGCTGATAACACTGTATATTTACTGCAACCTTGGAATAATGGTTTCTCAGAATCTCTATACAATCGTTCAACAGTTGGTGTTTTTTCGATGGTTTCAACACCTAAATCATGAATTAATTCTTCAATACGATCCTCTGCCTCATTATGAATATCGTCATCAACATTGGATGTTGAATTTTCAGTTCTTTCACCATGCAAGATCCAACGTGTATAATTAAGGCTAAAACCATAACAAATGATATGATCTTTGATTTCTCTGAAGTTTAACTTTCTCATATTTACACACTTCACACATGGACAGAAAATAAAATCAATATTTTTATTATGCCATTTAGCAAATTCCAAAAAATTGTCAACTCATCTTTCATATTCACTAGTAGTTCTTCGTAGATAAATCCAATTATGATCCATTAATACCTGATATCACAATATAATTGATGAATATATTAAAACATAAAAACATTTAAATATCTATCAGATAAATTGTAAACAAAAACATATTCCATAAAAACTATTGATAATCAGATAAAAGACATCAGATATGAAACACGTTTACAAACACAGTAAACAGTTAATTTTAATATTATATACATGTGTGTTATATTGAAATACAAGGACAAAATGGTTAAATCAAAGGTTTCATTTTTTGAAAATAAAGTTTCATGATATAAATATTATATGAATGACATAAAAGATAATATGATTTCTCACTATGACTACTATTGATCACACTATATTTATTTTTTTATTCATTTGATGTAACATGAATGAATCATTGAAAAATTAATGTGAAAAATAGTGCAATAACTATCCTTATTTAAGACAATGTGTATTAAGAGACATGATACAATTTTTGGTGACTATGATAACTCAACTCCCTCAATCCATGAGTTTTATAATAGGGAACTATGAACATATAAATTCATTATGGAGGGATAAAAATTCCATTGCATATTGTAGGTGACAACTTACACCCCCATCCATGGGTCGATTGCAGCAAAACATGTCAAGGAATGGATCAACATGAAGAGAAATATATTATCCATGCATGAAAGATTAGATCATGAGAATGTTTTATTTGCAGCCTATGACTTAGAGGGGGAAGTAAATCATTTCATGACTATTATTTAGAGGGAGAGAAAGATGAATACATATAATTAATGGAATGAGATTAGTTTAAGAGGACATTTATTAAAAATGCATGAATCTAACCCCACATATGAAAGTGGAAAGGTATTTTTGAACATTAATAGAGGGATAATGATTATATTATTATCTGCGAAGAAATAATTACAATACATTATGATTCTAGTCGTATTATGGACATTGCAAGAAAAATTATTTATTATATAATGGCATGAAAATAATTATTCAAATTTTTTTAACATAATAGATAGTGGTAATTATTCATATCGTAGTTAAATGATGAGACCCAAAAAGAATTGAGGAATTTGGCATGGTAAATCTCGAGAAGGAATGAAATAACAACAAACTACATGCAAAAATGTGAGTGAATTCATTTAACACAATAAAATTATTTTTTTGAAGAAGAATTTATTAAAATGGAAATGGAATTAAAAATATAGTACTTCATAATGTAATGAAAGATCATTTTAAACAGAAATAATGATAATACAAACAAAAAATTTGAAGTTCAACCCGAATGGAGATGTTAAATCGAAACTGCGACCGGTATAATTACTTCCAAAAACAAACAATATCAAATATACACCAACAATGATAATACAAACAAAAAATAATGATAAATTACAACTAAAATCTAACCAATAATCAAAATCACGCAAAATAGGGTTAATGATAAAGAAATAAACAATGGGATATAAAACAAGAGATAAATAGGAAGAACACATACCCAAAATCGTGCAGACGACAAAAAACCTTCAACAATGGCCGTCCAAGATCGCAAATCAAGTTCGAAGGTCGTCGGGAGTCCGAAGCGCCACAGCGGAACTCGATTTCGACGAACGAACAAAATGAGGGTTTCTGACCGTGAATATTTTTAAAAGACTTTTCGCGTCGGTTTTAAGAAAAACCGACGCCAAAATGTTGTTTTAAAATTTTCAGCGTCGGTTTTCATGAAAACCGACGCCGAAACATTTTAAAAATTTATTTTCCGCGTCGGTTCTCAGGAAAACCGACACGGAATATTTTTTTTTTGAGTTTCGGCGTCAGTTTTCATGAAAACCGATGCCGAAACATTTTAAAAATTTATTTTCCGCGTCGGTTCTCAGGAAAACCGACGCGGAAAATATGTATACTAATATTTTCCGCGTCGGTTTTCTTAAAAACCGACGCGAAAAATCAACGAATAATATTATTCGCGTCGGTTTTTAGGAAAACCGACGCGGATAATATGTATACTAATATTTTCCGCGTCGGTTTTCCTAAAAACCGACGCGAAAAATCAACGCATAATATTATTCGCGTTGGTTCTTAGGAAAACCGACGCGGATAATATGTATCCTAATATTTTTCGCGTCGGTTTTCTTCAAAACCGACGCGAAATATCAACGCATAATTATATTTGGCATCGGTTTTTTGTAAAACCGACGCCAAAAATTCCCCGCACATACTATTCACGTCGGTTTTTAAAAAACCGACGTTATTACGACGACATTAAAGCCCGTATTTCCACTAGTGTTAACTAGGTTTTTAACTATATGTTAATCGACCTAGAGGAGAGTTAGAGACTAGGGTGAATATAGTCCAAACCACTTTTACCCTTCCAAAAAAGTGACTAATGAGGAAACATTTGAGACTATTTATATGAAAAAAGTGAGGATAGGGTAATATAGAAGTGGTAAACACTACACGAGTCTGAGAAATTAACAGGAACACTAGTTACTCAAGCTAGTGGACTCGAGTGAGCAGTAAATGGATTGATTCAGATTCCCTGGAATTACATCTTAAATGGTTGTATGTGTTTTAGTGTCTGGTTCCTAGAAAAAAAGTGGGAAGACTATGTCAATGGAGGGAGTCCTAGTAAAATGACTTTGGAGGAAAAAGATTAATTTAAGAGTTTTCTAGATCACTAACATTGAATATAATCATTGTTATCAATAATTTCATGCATAAATTTTCTAGATCAACTAGATATTCCCTTACATATTTGCTCCTTAAAATGAAGAGAGATCCAATAACCCAGTTTCCATTTCATATCCTGTTGATCTTATTTTTTGGGTTTTTTGATTAATTCCATTATTGTAATAATGGTTGTTCAGTCCTTATAATCCAATCTTGTATATTAAAGGAACTCTATTTTGGAAAAGTGTAAATAATCTATCATTTAAATGTTTTTGTTTTTTCATTACAAGTATATAAAATTTTAATGCAATGGAAAAAATGATGATAATTTGTAAGTATATTTAATTGATGGATATAGGAATGGGGAGTTTGGATATAACTATTATAATGATAAAAATAGTAACATCACTATAAATAAAAAATTTTATATTTAATGAAGGTTCCATATACAAGGAAAGTATTATAGTTTAAACTATTAGTGGGAATAAAGAATATGGATGTAATGAACAAGTTGAACTTGATGGTGTACTGAAATATGCGACAACTGAACCAGTGGACACAACTCCATAGGTAGAGTCACCGATATAAAAATTTGTGTGAAAACCTATACATCATCCTTAATATATTTAGTATTTAATGCAAATATAGAGCATGTATGTTTTAAAAAATAAATACAAATGAAGGATACAAAAAATTATATCTTAAAGATAATAATATAGTCACCTAATCATATAAAAAAATACATGGGACCCCAATTCCTCACCACATCTCAACAAATAATTGTAAAAAATATGTGTGTATCATGCTAAGGATAAGAATAATGGTATGAGGAGATAAAATGTTAGGCTAGTTATAAAATGATTCTCATAGAACGAAGGTGTGTATTTTACTAAATTCCTCAAATGTATAAAATCTCACAAATATTATTATAATTATAATCACTTATAAATCATAGGATTTAGATATTAAGTGACTTAATGTCAATATTTCATTATTTTATTAAAATTTTTTGGGGGTATCTATAAGAAAAATCTAGAGATATTTGTTGGTTCATTATATAAAGTTCTCATGTGAAAACTCAAGTAATGTTTAAATGGATAGATATTGAAACCTCATTAATGGAATAATATGTTTGAATAATTTATTAGAAATAATTCTATACAAATTACATGGCATTAAAAAATTAAAATACATCAAGTTCTTTGATAATTGATGAAATATTTTTATTACATACTTATATGAAATTATTAAATAATTATCATACATTCAAAGGAATTGTGAACTAAAAGTGATGTATCTAATATAGTTTTAGTCGTAGGATATTATAGAAGAAACCTATATTCTAGGGATGAGTAACAAAGGATATTATGAAACTAAAACCTTTATTTATTCACATGCTGACTACATAGGAACCATTTCATATAGGTTTAGTTTGAATAAATCAAATATACTCTCTATTAATTTTCTACAACACTTAATGTTTCCCAAATATAAAGAATCTAATATTAAATAAGATGTTATGTATATAATAACTATTTGTTACATACTATATTTTAGACTATTTTTGTATTTCATTGATTTTACCTAATTGAATATTTCTCACGATGAGGTATTTGTAATTAAGGACATGGATAATAATGGAAAACAATATTGGAATCCATGAACTGGATACAATGTTGTTTGAATGGAAGTAACAAAGTACCTATGTGTTTTATAAAATAATATTAATTATCGGGTTATAAAGATTCTAAACATATAGGTGATGTTGTTGGAAGGAGGAGTTTCAAATGTTATATATCCTTTTTAAGTGATATTTTTGTATGTTGGACACATAATTTGAAAATTTGGTTACATTATATAACACATAGGTAAAGTATTATACTATAACTAATTTTTGGAAGGGTATTTTTTATTTGAAATGATTATTGGAGTAATTATAAAGGAAGATATTGAAAAATGTATTATACTATGATTATTAGTGTGTGATAAATTTTTAAAAGAAAAAAATGTTTTGTTTGATGATGAAGCATAATTAATTTATGTGAAACATTATCATGGGATGAATACATGATTATTCACAGATATTATTAAAGATTAATGGAACCCGTAATCCAAATAATATGTTGACGAAGTCAATGGTTACATTGAAGTTGAGTCATTATGTAAATTTTTTAATTTATTTTTATGAAATCATTAAAAGGAAGAATCATGAATACACACTATGAGATTATTTAAGGAATTATAATGTTGAATCATTTTATATATTGGAGATTATTTTTATTATGTAACATGATCACAAGGATGGATTTGAGCCATTTCTTGCAATGAATACTAGTTAGAAGTCCAAGACTAGTAGCATGTACTATGACATCATGGAGAACTATATAGATATATGAATTGCAACAATTCATGGTAACATTTTAACACATTATAATTTATGATTTATTCTCATGATAGTGATTGTACGAAGATTATATCCCATGTACTTTTGTGACTGGAAAGAATGAAATTGATTCTATATATCTAGAGACATAGGTATTATACTAAAGCCTTGTAAAACTACATATTTAATATTTTTTTTATTTTTTTTATAAATTAGAATTGTTTTTATAATATTTTTATAATTATGTATTACAACTTTATGACATATGTTTGTTGTAGTTGATGGTATACATAATTAATTAATGGAATTGAAGTTAACTCTTGATTCATGAAATTTATTTTGTACTTGAATAACAAAAGAATATTTGATTGTTTCTTAATGAATAGATCTATTATGTTCAATCATTTGAAGGAAATTAGTGGGTATATAATAGAATGCTTTGATTTCAATTATAAATCTAATAGAAAACTATCATGAGATTTATAAGGTAGAATAAAAGGTATTAATTGGATTGTTTAGGGAAATTATTTGGAGTTTTTCAAGTATTTAATATTATGGAAATTAATTTTACCTTTACTCTATATAATCAAAATGATATATTAGATAGTTCAAAATAAGTATACCAAACTCCCTTATCTAAAGCTGAGAAGAAAGTGTATATCATAATAATGAATTTATATCATCTGAGTAAAAATGGGGTATTCATGATTCTTGTTTTACTATTGTATGAGAAAATAATATTAGTGAATGGAATAATTATTATTTATTGAATAAAACTATTTTTATATGAGACATGTTAATTAATCAACTACCACACTCTAAAGAATTAATTTATTAGACTATTAATTATAATAACGTAGATGAAGATTATGATAAAATTAAGGCTGTAATATTTTTGTTGATATTTATCTACTAATATTGGAAAGGATTGATAATCAAGGGATAAATTTTGAAAGAGTTTTTATCCTTCACAAAATTTATTTGGGGTTATTTATTCAATGTTGGATCTCTAAAACTACCCATTTTGAAGATTTTATCACATGTACACCCAAAATAAACACAAATAAAATTTCATGGAAATTAAAATCTGATCCAAATAATAGCTACTTATTATTTTTTGTTAAAATAATATGTAGACATTATAATGACTATAGAGTTGGTATTATGTTTTTCACATTTTGAATATATTTTATGAACTTGGGAAAATAGTTTGTGCTTTAATTTTATATCTTGCATTATGGTGAACTGAGTACAGAAAGATATATATTCTGTTTGTTTACATTATAGTATATAAATCCTTTAGAATGGTTAATTACTAGTTTAGAATTTTTTTTTCAAATATTTTTTCTTAATAATTAATTATATGGTTCGTCATTTTTGGGTTGGACATACCTAGATGGGAAATTTCAATATTGGTTAACTTTCAGCTTTCCCCTAACCCATCTATTAATTACAATATTGTCTTGGTTTACTAGACGTTTTTCTCAATTATTGTATGATTATTTGACTCATCATATTCTTGTGTTTATATATTATTGTCTCAAAATGTTCTGGTTTGGAATTTTAAATAAACACTTCAATTGGTTTTGGTTTGGAGAAGAAATATTATTTTGATACAGTTTGGTGTTCTTTGTAGTTCCTTTACTCTCTCTAATGTTTCAGGAATTTATTATTCTAATGTTTCTAAAAATTCATTTACACAACCATAAGATTGATAAATTTATTACATTAGTACCTATCTGAGGTTATTCTTGTTATGGGGCTATTCTTATTTATATATTTCTAAAATACACTAAACATTTTTTTATATGTATATAATGAAAATAAATAGAAATTATTTACGTACAAATTCACATTTAAGAGAAAACATTTAACATTAATATAACAAATTCGAATAAAAGTTCCCCCATTTATCAATTATATAATTTTTTATTATTTTTCTTACTATGAATATATCATATTTAATTTGTATACACACACATAGAGATAGAGGGAGACGTACACATGTATGTTAACTAAACATTGACACACACACACACAGACATACATACATACATGCATATATACATACATACATACGTACGTACGTACTTACATACATACTTACATACATGAATGCATACATACATACATACATACGTATATAAATACATACATACATACATATATATACATAAGTACACATTTTTTTCTTTTAGTAAAGTTTTTGGGATTTTCAATATAATTTAATCTTTTAATAAATGATGCATGTTGGTTTCGCAATACCACCACAAATATAGTGTGAATAAAAATATCACGATAGTTTTTTATTTCATAATCTATTTTTATAATTTAGTTATATTTTATATTTAAATATTTTCAAAAATTAGATTAATTTAGACATATATATATATATATATATATATATAATTTCATATGTTTTTTTTCATATTATTTTTTTAATCCCTGGGTTTGATGTACCATGTTAAATGAATCACTCTGCCTAGTCTTCATCAAACCCTTGAGTGCTCAATATAAATGTTTAAATTTTTTTTATTATATATATATATATTAATAGAAAACCCTTTTATATATATACATGATGCTATAAAAAATTGATATAGACCAATAAATATGAAATTTTGGGTTTCAAAAGATTTTATTTATTTTTTTATATAAAGGATAAAATAGTAATTTTCTAGTTCCCAGAATGATATTCTCAAAATTCCATTTGATTAGTGGTATAATTTTTATCAATGGATGGTATTTGTTTAATATTACAAGATAGCTATAGTCTTCCATAATGTCAGGTGTCATAGTAATTTAATTAATTTATTAATCTATCTATTCTATTTTAGTGTGATTTTTTATAAAATAAATAATATGAATAATGTAACATATTATTTGTTTATATGACATGAAAATATTAGAGGACAAGAATTTCATATATTTTATTAATATTTTAACAATCATATTTAACATATTAATTTTTTGTTAAATATATATTTGAATAGGAATTATTGAAAATGAGAGAGGAGAATTCAACATAAAACATATAATAGAATTAATGGGAACATTAGAGGGAATTGATTTTTAATTAAAATTTACACTAAAGATATTATTCTCCAATATTTTTATTTTTCTCGATCTTTTTAATCGAGATAATTCATTATATTGTTTTAAAATGATGAATCATGATAGAGGATAAAAATAATGAGTTTAGATATATTATTAATAGTGATAAAAATATTGGGGACTTGATTTTATGATTAACATAAGTTTAGTGACTCAAAATTATTATAATATTTTATAATCATTGTGAATAAACCTTTATTTTTTACATATTTGTAATGAGATGATAATTAAAAATATTATTAATGAATCAATATATGTATAATTGATATTATATATGGTAATGTTTTGAAAACATTGAGGGACTATCCATATTTTAGTAAAACAAAAAATTAAATTTCCTTTTATAAATATGAAATAAGGAACCTAATACTTGATTAGAAGACCCAACAAGAAAAATGATAAAGTGAAACAAGTTTTTTGGGAACATGTGTGGTCCATAAAACCGAGATACCTCTAGACCAAAAAAATACATCAAAAAGGAAAGGACCCAAAGGCACATGATAAAGAAAAAATTATTCCAAAAACTATCATAGGATATGGAGAGACATTATAGACTCTAATATGGTAAAGAAACACTTTAATGTTAAGATCATATAACTTAAATATAAAGATATTGAAGACTTAAACATTGATGAACATCCCATAACTATCATTAATAATGAACCAATATGAATAAATGATATTAAATACTTCAACAAGCATAAAGATTTTTTTTAAACATTCATGGATTATAAAATAGATGATGAGCTGATTTTTTCTGATAAAGAAGAGAGTATAGAAGGGTATGCTAATACTCTCTCCCCAATGTCAATGAGATTAAAATATTGGGAAGGTATGTATAAAGGGATAATTATTTTCAATTTTTTACATTAAAAATATAATAAATTCTCTAATTTTGTCCATTGAAAAATATAAGTGAAATTTTAAATTATAAGGCTGCAAATAAATTCGCAATAATAGAGAGGCTTAAAAGGGAAATAAATTTCAATCAATAGGAAAGATGAATATTTATCAGATGTTATTCCAAAAGAATATTATATTTGTTGAAGTGTAATAAAAGATATGATGTTGAGGAAACCCCAAAATTGGCCTCCATAAATTTCATCATGGACCATGAAGACGTATACAATGAACCAGTAGGGAATGAATCACAAATAAACATTTATTTTTTAAAACCAAGATGGAAAATCAACAATGTATAAGACTATTATAATGAAAAAATTTGTGATTGAGGGAGATTATAAGGATAATATATGGAAATTCCTATCTTAAAAGGATGAGTGATTAAAATATTCAAATATATATTAATAATGAAAGTCTGGTCGAATAATATTATAGGATTAATCTATAAAATGATGATAAATAGAGTATTAGGTTTTTAATTAATTCAACTATTATTCTTAAGAATATATACGTTTTTAAAGTAAAAATAATAATTAATTTGAGAATAAAGAAATAAGATTTTGTGTTTGATTACAATAGTGTTTTCATACGAGCAAGTAAATGTTTCAAGAAATCATATAAGAAAATCATATATTCTTAACAACCCTGTAATTTTGACATGAATGATTTTATACATGAGAATTGAATCCAAATAGTGATAAATGTTAAAATAAAATTATTTTTTGTAGAGTAATATATTGAAAAATAGTAATCTAGATTAGCTAAAATGTATAGAGAAAAGGAGAAATATGATCATGTCTAAAAAAATTCCAAAAATGATTTCTACACCTATAAAAAATTGAAAAAGATGAGGTGAATAATATTGTTTTTTGAAACTATCTCATTAGAGATCTAAAATAGTACTTGGATAAAAACAATGAAAAATGGGCTTCTATAGTGTAATAAGATTATGGATTACTATTGGTCATATGGTTGGTTTGGCCACAAATATTATAGTAATTGGTAAAACATTTCCTTACCCAGATAAATAAGGGAGCATGAACCCATGAAAAGATAATAACAATATAGATAAAATCATTAGGTATAATAAATTGTGAATAAAATTTACGTAAAAAATATTTTTGAGTTTGTGAAGGAAGTTTTAGGATAATGTAATAAAGGATGAAACATATATAATTAGTTTACTATTCTATAATATTAATAAAATATTTCTTCTATAGTTGAAAGTATTTATAGATAAAATAACCTAAAAATGGTAAATCATGTTTAAGATTCTTTAATTTCAAATGAATTTGAAAGGGAATGTATTATGGATACAATGTTCTCCTACCATAGGTAATGTTATTTAATTATCCCAAATCACCTTTAAAGAGATTTAGGAGAATTTATTATCTTTAGAAATTAAAGTTCATTGAATATTATAGGAGTTGGAGTGGAAATATATTTTAAGAATCATATTTAATCAAAATATGTTCTATTTTTTGACTGGATGAAGATTTATCTATTTAGATTTTTATAACATTGTGATGATGGAAATGTTTTAATTTTTAGAAATAATTATTATTGGGTGAAGATGTTGAAAAATGGATACTTGATTAAAATAGGGTTGAAACCCCAAGTGGTGTTCCTTGATCCAAATGGGTTATTAATATTGAGAGACGGTGAATCTATGATCAATTTTTCTTTCTATGGGTTACTTCCTTTTAACCCATTATCCAAATATTTTTAATTTTATGATCCAATCAATATAATGTCTTAGACTCACCACATATTGAATATAATATAAATAATGCACAAAACACAATAATTTTTAAGGTTATTTATAAAATCACACTTATTACAATGATTTTTCAGATGCACCAATCATAGTTTCTCTACTATGTCCACAAGTGTTTGTAACTAAAAGGAACATAATAATCTTATCAACATAGAGTAGAAATTTCTTCCAAAAACTATGTCACACATGAGAGTCTGTAATTTTACACTTACAATTACAATTTATTTCTATAGTAAGAAATATCACCTATAATTCATGGAAATGTTTTGAAGCACATGAAATATTTATTCCTTTATGAATAGATGTGGTCAACACATAAACATGTGTTTAATTATTCAATTATTATAAAAATATGATTATTTTGGGGATGTTGACAGCTTAGTTTCTCACTACTTTAGATCTCCACATGAACTATTTCTTCTCATCACTTAGAATACTCATGAACTGAAGGCCTTGTTCATCTAATATGGTAGTTGACATTGATCACATATTCTCTCCTTAATAAAGATGTGTATTTTCATCCATATAAGCCTCTCACATAGATCTCATGAACTCTCTAAATATTCATCTCTACTAATTATTCTTGAGTACATGATATTTTTATATTCATAAAAAATATCACAATTATTTCAAAAATGTAATTTTAGAAACACCATGATCTTTCAAAATGTAAATTATCTCAATTTTCAACTATATTATATTTAATGTTTTTAAATATCATTCAAACTAAGATTTAATTGTATGAAATAGTTTTCTTTGAAATCCTGTAAAGACTTAAGTGTTTTATTTTTTATTCTACACGAAATCCAAAACATTGAAAACATTTATTTTATTGACATGTACATTGAACTATTATGTGGAACCTTTATCTTGTGTTGTGGTGACATTATTCACATAGATATTCATTGTTTATTATGATTTTAAAAGTTATATTATCTCCATAAAAGCTTGAAATTTTCACTATAAGTAAAATGATGGTTTAAAGTAATACTTTGAATAAAACTTGAATGCTAATGTCTTATGATCCACCAAACTCATATGACATATTTTGATAGTCTATAATAAATACATATTATCACCCATGAATGATTATATTGAAGTCATACATTATAATGTAATATTATAAGACATAAATTATTACAATCAATTATAAAATGCAAACAATCTGGAACTTTTCCATTTGTCATGTTTTAGCTCCTAAATTGTAGATTTGATCAGATAACTCTATGTCTTCCTCATAACTTCTCTAGTTATTATAATCATTATTTATATATAATCCATTGTATATTAACACACAATTCAATATAAATTATTCTCAACACACCATGAATGTATTATCATTTAATTTATCTCTTCCCTGTTTAATAAAACCATATTAAAACTTCCTCAGTAATAGATTAGGTAAGAAATAAAAATTATCTAATAGTTCTCCAATTTTTTTAATGATTATCCCTTTAGATACACTGCACTTATTATACCTATTAGAAGTTCATCTCAATAATTGTCCAAATTTAAGGAATTCTTTAAAGTTTTCCGTCCATTTTCTCTAGAGAAGAAACACATCTCTCATTATCTTTACTATGTATAATGGAATAAACATAATCGTCCTCATACAACCAAAATTGAATAAATGTTTTCCCAAACATATTAATACAAATACAACTATAAAAAATCTGGAAAAATAGATCTCCATTTTTTTGATTTTTTCTCAACACACCTTCCAAATTTCTCAATAAATGTTGTTATTCCCACTATTTTTATTATCCCCAATATTGAAAATAAATACAAAGGGAATATAAGGGGCCCCTAAAGTAAATTATGTTTTCCCCTATTCAATGATGAATAATAAGATTTAAGAACATTTTTATATAAGGATAAAACCACATACATACATATCCAAGTACATTTAGTTCATATACTCCAAGTCCACATGTGAAAACCCTATGTAAGAAAATAGATCGATTTTCATATGGAAAATGAGATGTACATAAAGTGTTAAAAATTTGATATCAACTCAGATTCTCTAAAATAATTCATCATTGAGGCAATATTGATTTTTATCAAGTTATGTTTATCCGTCACACATATAAAAAATTAATATCAAATGTCTAGTGTAAGAAAAATACACTCCATATGTTTCTAATTTAATCATCAACCATACCTACCCTTCAAAATAATATTTTATATAAATAATAATAATAGTAAAAATTGTGATTCAAATACCATTTTATCTAGTTTTTTATATCTTTATATAATTTTTAGATTCATTATATAAAAACAATAACTCATTTTTATCAACCACAGGGGATTTACTCCACATCTCCACTCCATGTTATTTGGGGTAATGTATAATGAAAATCCTATTTATTATCCTAATTTTAATTGAAATAATTCATTCTATTAACTACCTTATTTTCAGTAAAAATAAACACAACTCTTAGGGAATAATGGTAGAGGAATTATTTTCTCATAAGAAATAATGTGGCTGATAGTTTTCTCTGAACCAAGGAATGTTTTTTCTTCTAAACATAGTATAGAGATATTTCCATAGACTACAATATCTATTTTGATCCCAAAAACATTTATTTTTTTCTTTCAAACCTTTAATTACTTATTTATGTTGATTATTTTTACAGGCCCAAACTAAACAAACATTTCACATAATTTTTTTTTAAATTTCAAATATATTTATGTGGACAACTTCTCTTCATTGTAAGACTTTTTATATGTAACCACTTTTTTTTGTTTTCATATACCAACAATCACTTGTTTCTCCATTCACATAGCCATCTCCAAATTTTTTTTACAAATATCTAAGAATATTTTCTTGACCTAATCGATTTACATTTATTAATCTCAAAAATTATTGTCATCCTCAACATGAATGACTTCACTTCTATTAGCTTATAAATTTTCATTCTTTTAACACCATATATAACATCTATTTGTAACCCAATAATGTAATCCTCATATATTTTTCCTTTTTATACTCATCATCCACACAGTTCTTCCAAATACACCAATCTATTTTTTTGGACGTATTTGATACATTTTTTAGATTAGTTTTCTTATTCAATAAATATATACTTACATTAAAACCAAAAATCCCACTTGATTATTTCAAATTTCTAGAAAACAACATAATAAACTAAAAAAGTTTTATTCTGTGTCCATACCTTCTTCAATACTAGACGAGCCCTTGAAAATTAGATCTTTCATATTATTGATAAGTATTTCCTAAAAACTACTCATATCCTTCTTCATTATAAGCCATGTTTTTTATAGTAGGAAATATTCATGTAATAACATTCCTCTCTAATTGTAATGTTGAATATTTCTTTTAAATATTCTTTTTAGTCTAAATATATTTATTTTAATCATGAATACAATGAATGATAGAAATATTATATCAGTTTAGAGATAGATTTGGTATGTATTTACCATTTATATTATATTTATTCTTGTGATTAACATAAAGAGATTCACCATTTACTTTTCTAGATATGGTGAATTATTATCTAATCATATCTATGTCATTTTAACCTTCAAGGTAGATTGTTTTTGTCTAAGATATATCTTCTCCCTTTGGTGCTAGTTTCTCCTTGATATAAATTATAATATTCTCAATATTAGCCATATTTTTCTTTAATGCCTTGATTTCACCAATGAAACCAACTTTTGTCTTAATAAACTCATCTATATATTCATCAGCATTATTATAGTGTTTTATAAAAAAACATTCATCTTGGAGTTATTTGTTATCCTTAAGACCTACATATAACTCAACTTTCAACTACAACTCATGATATTTTCTTTCTCCTACACCAGTGTCACTATATGATGAATCAAAATCCTAATCAACACGAGAAAAGAAATTGACATCATCATTTGAACTTATAAATGAGTCTAATTTCAAATTATTTCTTATAAGACATATTATTTTTCTAATAAAGATCTTATTTATTTTAATTTTTATCATCTTTTAAGATATCTAATACTCTTTATATAATTTTTAATCACCATCATTATTTTCGGAAAATCATAGGAAATTTATCTGAAATAATTATAGTTGTAAAAATATTATTGTTTATTACCTCTGATACCAGAATTTACCTTCATTAATACCTATGAAATTACACCATGATTCTTATTGAATTCATCATACTCTTCCCCATCTTGAAGATTCATTGATTATACATTTTCATCATCATTTATTTTCATCCATTTTTCATGGCCTCAATATCTATCACATCCTTTATCTTTTTCCTAATAGATGAATCTGTTATCATTTATTGATAAATGAGAATATTTTAAATCTCATCAAAGAGAAATACCTCCCCATATTATAAGGATAATTTTACTGGATCAAATCTATTCATAAAATTTATTATGCCATTCTTGACAAAGATGGAGTCTTATATTCTATCACAAAACCCATTCATACTGCTCGAAATATCATTAAACATTTTGATGTAATCCTAAACTATCCTATCACCATATATCTTAATTATTTTTAATATTATCCTCTATATTTAATGTTTATCTTTCATTAAATTGATTTTTCTTCTGTAGATACTTTCCAACTTGTCCCAAAAATCATTAGATCTATGATGATCATGGAATATTTTATAGAATTTTTATATATGTGATATTAAAATTTATTTTTAATCATTATCATAATATTGAATATTTATATTATAAAATAGTTTTATTATATATTTATTTGTTATGGGAAGGAAACAAATTATTTTAAAATCTCTCAATTCTATGCCTTGCAAAACATGGAAAGGTGACATCATGTTACTTTGACTCTACTATTTCCTTTAATGTCGATGTTAAAATATTTATTGCAACTAGGGAAAGACCAAAGTCAAAACAATGTCAAGGAGGTCTAAAATAGTGAATACTAATTTCATAATCTATATAAATACTACCACACGTGTGTGGAAGAGATCCCAAACAAGAAAAATAATAGACACTGATAATCACATGTCACCTAGGAAATAAGGAATTCAGCAGCCTTATTCTCCTAATGCAAAGTATGACAGAGGGTCACTTGTGAATCCTTGAGTTTTTATTTCATTTGCGTATGAGGTATGTGATGGACTATGTTAATTTAATCATCTTAGGTAACGACCCATGAATAATAGTCGGGTCGTTTTACACTGACTACGGATTGATGTTGTGAGAATGGAACATCTCAATAGCTTTTAGAATCATATAGGACTCATACAAAAGGGAATCCACATATCCATTGATTTTTCTAAATGAATGATCCATCGAACTTTATGATCAGGAATGACACCAATATCATGAATGTAAACATCAATACATAATCCATACACATTAATCTTATAACCTCTATATTTTGGAATCCATCCCACCCATATTCCATATTTAGTACGATCCTAAGATGGAGAATTTGTGCATTTTACTTCTAGGGGTCTTCTCAATTAGGGTGAACACTCCCACCATTTAAAATTTAGGAATAGATAGGCCACCAAATAGATATTTTTTTACTACTATAACCAGTCATGGACAAGGAGTGCCTTCATGACATCTTTGTTTCCTCACACTCTAAATGCTCCAACAGACCACCACCAGAATTAGAGCTCTCACCATATATTTTAGTAAATTATTATTAGTCTATGAAAATCATTCTTATAGGATTTTTAATGATTAAATATATTGTCCATGAGCTTGATGAACTCCTCCAGACCACACCCGACAACATCATATCCATTCACTATTGAATAACATAGGAGAAGATGATTACTACTTTGGGTCATTATTGTATAAACACTTAGAAGAAAGACTACTAACTTTTCATCTAACATAATCATTTATAATAATTTTAAGTGTATGAAATTGTTATACTGGGAAGGTGAATATCATTGGAATGTTAATGCACTATAGAGTTCTATCCCACTAATCCTTATCATCATAAGCTTGAGTTACAATGCGCCACCCTTTCAATAAAAACAAACCTGATGAAAATCTCATGAAAATGAGATTATTTGGATCTAAATATAGATTAATACTCTCGAAGATCATCAGTTTATGGTGGTTGATAGTGGAATGAATGAATGGATTGAATGACTTTATTGGGAGAGGGTGATGTATGAGGTCGGCAAATCTGGAAATCCAAGCACTGAACCAACCCCATTATCATTATAAAAACTAATAGTTCCACATAAAACTATCTATTCTGAGTATCTCAAAAGAATAGGGACATGATTAGATATCATGATCTATGATGAATAAATTACCCCTTGTATAATCCATAATATTTCTATATCTATTAGTGATGATGTTTTCCCATAGAGACATACCCTCCAGTTAATACCAAACTTGTTTGGCTTGGATGATTTTCATAGACTCCATGAAAGACCTAAGATTAAAACTACCATCTTCCACCCTTATCCATTTTATCCCATGATTCCCAATTGTATCTTCCTTCAAAATTATAATCCTAGATGAAACCAGCTCAATTTTTTCAAGGTTTCACAAAACAACATTTGGGATGTATTGTCATGAAATGTGATCATGTTGTCACTTATGGATAAAGACAGTTATAGTTTCTTGAGATGAATTACCCAACACATGATTTGGAGTTATCAATATTAGTCCATTCTCTTAAAATTTTGAACCATTTTCATATTTTAGGTGAAAGTTAATGTGTTTACGGATCATAATAGTTTGAAACATATTATCTCAAAAAGATATTTGAACCTTAGATAAAGTATATGGATGGATTATTTCTAAATAATTTACTTTGACATGAGGTATACATCCTGTATAAGAAATGAAGTGGCAAATTCATTAGATATAATGTCATATAATCATTTGAAAAAATAGTTTCAGTTTAGTGGAAGTTGATGTTAGTAATAAAATAAATTAAATTCAAATGTGAAGACCAAGGTAATGTTTCATTTTTCATTCTAGTTTCATTCATTCATAATTTGTTGTAGATTGTTAAACATGAGTAGATGTATGATTGAAAATATTTTTCTATGAGGTGAAAAACCAATGGGGGGAGGCCATTAAGATATAGAAACTGGATGGGAGATCCATTTTGTGGTTTCAATATCAGAAGGTTATACATATTGATTGAAAAAAATAGCTTCCTCACGCTTACCACCATTTGAGATAGGTTGTCCATCATGAAATACAGAAGATGTATAAGGTATTTAATGAAAAGATTTTTTGTGTCAGTATGAAAAAGTAGGTGGATTAGATTTTTTTGATATGCTTAAATTGTCAGCAGGTCAAGGTAGAGCACTAGTGAACAAAATTTATGTTGTAGTATTTACGTATCCCTATTTGTAAATGGGAGTATATAACCATGAAAATTATAACAAGTCTACCAAGAAATGTTTAGAAACATATTACCATATAGATGATAGTGTATCTTCTCACAAAGTCAACCCATTTCATCCCTATTCATGATTCTTATTTGGTGGAGGAATGACTAAAAATCAATATCTGAGAAGTGGTAATTATGAATAGCATACCCATTTCGATATTTTCAAATAGATATCCAGGGATTACATCTCATTTCTATAAATCCATGTATAAATCTCTTGAAAATCACTTGACTATGATTATAGCGTATCATCCTTACAAGGATTGGAAATCCTAAATGAAAATACAAATATTAGATGATATGATGGATTCTTGCGAAATGGATTATGTTTGCTCATGTGAGTATACTGTACCATTATTGGAGTTATAATATTGCAATAGTTATTAGGCCTCAATATACATGGATAATTTTGACGCATTGTATAGACATTATTTTTTTTTCAACACTTTTTTGGGTGGAAACATTTGAGACATCACTAGTTGGGAAGACCATAGTCCAAAAGACAATAGAGATGGTTTAGTTTATAAGGAATAGGATGGTGATGACTTAGAGTCATCATATATCATACATATATCATCTTTTATGGACGTTGTTATTCAAGGTGAGTTATCATGTGTTGTTGTGGATCTCTCCAAGGCTTGGGAATCATCATTTTGTAATGAATGTAAAGTCAAATCCTAGATACATAGGGCATTTTGAGATACTTGAATGGGTTTGTGTGGGGGTAAGTTAGTTGGAATTTATATTAGGGTTTAGTGTTATGAAAAATATATTTCATGTATCTGATTTGAAAAATTATCAGCATTATCCAGACCATGTGATTCGATGGGATAAAAATGACCTAGATCCATATGGTTCATTAGTATATCTGATGATATTCATTGTGTATAAGAAAAAAATTTATTTTATAGAAAAATAATCGGTATAGTGTCAGGTTTGGTTCAACATGGTTGGATTCTTATAGAGTCTTGGGAAAGAGATAAGGAAATGCTCAGGAAATGACCGCAACTCTATCAAGATATTAGTGGTTTTATACTATCTGGGGATGGAAATACAAATGGTTGGGAGAATTCAAAACATCCAATTTCTTGTAAGTAACCTTTTATTTATGATTTTTAAGTATGCAGATTGTTTGGGTGAAGTATCTGTGTGTTTGAAAGACTTTTGGAAAGTTTTTATGGATTTTATAATGGTTTCTAGTTTGATCACAGTATGTGGAATCTATGATAATCATACATGAAACTATTGAGTGTGAGACATGGGCTAGTGGGAAGCCTCATAGTTAATGTGTATAGTTAGGATGAACGATGTGGCCACCCATGTGTAATTGTGAAATGTGGGACATAGGAATTTTGTGTGGTTGGAACATGATTTTTCTAACCATGTGATTGAACCGTGTATGGTGTTCCTTGAGTTTGAGACTATCATATGATTAACACATGATTTTCCAAACCATGAGACTAATCATGAAGAGTTTACAAGCGAGATCCATAAAATTGGATCTCACTCATTTTCACCCACAAACCCCTTTCTCGTCCATTTTATCTCTAACCAGAGATTTCATCCTTCCAAAGTCTGTGGATGGATCTAGTTTTTTAATACTTATAATATATGGATGTTTTGGAATAAGGGAAACAAATCTAAGGCAGTTTTTATAGATTTAAGCTGGTCTTGTTAAATAATTCACAACGTTCTTCGTTTTATTTATAATTCCTAAGGTAGTTTGACTCACTCTCAACTCATATTAATAGAGCATAAAGGATTACTTTCGAATTGGTTATATTTATTGAATTTTGTTGTGAAAATTGGTGTGAAAAGTATAGTAGAAACCTTATTTAGTGATGTTTTTTGAATTTGTTGATTTTTTGGAAATTTGTTGAGAAATGTGCATGTTTTCTTGATCTTAAAATATTGATTAAAAAACACGCCATTCTCAAGTTAAAGATTTTTTTTGAGTTTGTTAAATAAAATAATGCTTATATAGAAATGGTTTATTTGAAATAGTTTTTCAATACATGGGTTTATGTGATTTCATTCTTTAGATGTTCCCATAGATAAAGGTTGTTTTCCTTTGGGTAAAAGGGACATGAACCTTGGATAAGAGGCATATGTCATTGGGAAACAAGGAGATTGTACACTTATTGATGACATGTTGGATATATGACAAAATAATCATCAATATAGAATTGTCACCTATGCATACATGTAAGGGTGTGAATGTGAATCAATGAATTGGTATTTCAAAATATAATTTGAAATGGTTTTATGATTTTTTGTTTACCATTCCATGGAAGAAAAATTTGGTTAGAAGGACAATTTTATGTAAAAATTATCGTGTTTGATATAAAGTTTGAAACTATTTTAATGGGACTTTTATAAGTTACTTTATATAATTGTACTAAATTTCTATATAATAGCATCATGAGTAGAAAATTCATTTGTGGAAAAAAACTGAGTTTCATTACTCATCACTTATTGGGAAATTTGGCGGTTTTGAAAATGATTTTTATCTGGACACAAGTAATGGTAATGCATCAAACTTCTTTAGTGGTTCTTCACGATACTTAGTCATGTATTTGGAGATGAATAATAAAGTTATGTCATATTAAAGATGATTTCTGTTAGTTTTTTTCCTCTTTATACTCAGACATTAGTTGTCTTCCACTATAGTACTCATATTGTATTTGTTTTCGATATTTATTTATTATAATTTTAGTTTTATTCAGCATTATCATGCATTATTTAGTGAATATTTTTCTATGGTGTGTTTGGTTGGATTGTTTTATTTTTATAGGGAAAATCATCTCATAATTTGTATGAAGTCATTGGAATTTATTTCCAGCCTTTGGAGCCTTAGTGATGTTAGTTTAGGAAGAGATGAAATTTTTACTCATCTCAATTCATTGAAGAGGTATGGGATGTTACATGGTATGATTCTATAGAAAGTATAATTCTGGTAGATTTTAACATAAAAAATGGTGAAAAGGATTCATCATAGTATATTTCATATTGGCATTATACCCTTTTTCAATTATTCAAGTATTATAGGTAGTAACTTTCCAATATTATCTTTTTAATTTTTGAATTAAAATTTGTAAACAATGGAAATTACATCTAACAGATTATATACTAATGTCTATAAATTGTTTTGGTATATAGAATCTTTCTCATAATTTCTAGATTTATGCCACTTGGAATTTTCTATTCAATTACTACTTCCTTGAATGTTATATGATGATTTTAAACTAACAATAACCATTAACCATCTTTGGTGACTGGAAAAATATAAATTTTATGTTTTTTATCCCATCTTGTACTATTACACAATACTTTTGTCATTGAAAAATTATCTTCCATAGGGATCAGGGAAATTTTTTCATGTTTACATTCTTGTTGATATTGAGCTATGATTTAATTGGATCATATGTCACTCCCATTATCTCCCCTTTAGTGATGTTATCCCTCTCAACTAATACATTTCCTATTTCTAATATTACAAATTTTATGAGGGTTTATATAGGTAATCCACTTCAGTGTTTTAGGATATCCTATAAATGTATCATTATTGTAACAACCCAAGATTTTATGGGAAATATTATTTTTAATTACTCTGATGTCTTGTGTTGTATGCTACACCAAATTATCTTGTGCAATATGCAACACCGTATTAGCTTGCAGTATACACAACACTATTCATGGCTTGTGTTATACAAAATTTCAAGATCGTTTTGTGGGAATTATTCTATGCGACAGTTGGTATAGATTTTGTTTAATGTAAAAATGAAATAAGTTTTGATTATAATATATGCAACACCAAAGTGAGTTTGCACCACACACATCCCTTACTTGGCTTGCATTACACTCAATCGTGACCTTCCTCGATAGTGTGTGTAGTACGCAATACCGAGTTTCACTAAACAAGATATTATTATAATATTATCATGAACTAGCCATTAAAAATATTAATACCCACTTTTTAAAATTTTATTTTTCAAAATGGAATTAATTTTTGATTCAGAATATCGAAATTAGCATGGGGTGAATTTTTGGTATTTTTCTGAAAACATTTAATTTTTAATTAATAGTGAAAACACTGGGTTACTATTTAAAAACTGACTTTTTATTTCAAAAATTATTTATTTTATTTAAATTTATTTTAGGCCAAAATTTATAAATAATACCTCTATAAGTTCAATATAATTCATTGGAGTCACTTTATAATAATTTTAGATATATTAAAATTTTATAAAACTTTTCACCGTCTTTTACCCATCTCCTTGGAGAATTTGAAAATTTACATAAAACATAATTTTACCGCTTCTGTAAATGGAATTTTGAAAATCTGAGAGACACAGTTAATATCAAGGAGTAAAATTTGGTTCAATATGATAATAATAATTTTTGTTGAATAGTAACTTTTTACTATTATTTACCTCAGATAAAAGAAAATAGAGTAATTAGGGGTAAAAATGATATTATTATTACCATAACACATGTCCTAGTTATACTGGATAAGTGTAATTTGACCATAAAACCTTAGGGATAATATATTACCATTGAGGTCCACTTGGATTAGATTAGGACATTTATTATTATTTTATTTAAAGAAGAGTTATAAAAGTTAAAATCAATGTTTAATAAATAAAACATTTTTAATATAGAGTGATACATAAGATAAATTAGACTATAAATATTTATTCGAAAGCTATAATGATTCCCCACATATTGGTATTTTATTTATAATTTGTAGACATTATATAATTTAATTTATTTATGACACAATGATGATGAATTAATTGCATTATTAAAGAAATATTAAAATCATTCATGTTATAAATACCCAAATAAATGTAATTTTAGACTTTTAATGAATTCCACTTATTTTATAGGATAATATGACTTGTTATTATCGATTTAATTAAAAATTTTGGAACTAATCATTCTGATATAGGTTTCACAAAAAACAAGTACCAAATAGTGTCAAAAGTGACATAAAATAGTTTTTAAAACAAATATTATATTATTAATTGTTATTTTATTCCTATAAATCTAAGGTTCAGGAAACTGACTTAGATAAGGATATATTTATTAATAATGAACCACATAGGGTTATTTTGGCTTTTTATAGTATGTTTATTAACTATATAGTGTAAGAAAACAAAAAGACATGGTAAAAGTAAAATTATTTAACTTAGACTTAAATCTAAATGATAAGTATAAAATAGTAACCTAATATTTTATAAAACAAATTGATAGAGAGGAAATATATCCATACCCAACTTAGCTTAGAAATAAATCAATTTGGAGCTATTAAAAATGGAATATGACTTTATTATAAAATAATATTTTAAGTTTTTCCTAAGGTGCCCCTCTCATCCCTTATAAAAAGGGCATCCCTTCCCTCTTCTCTTCACACCCTTTTGAGCCTTGAAGCTCGGCCAAACCATGCCAATTCTTCTTCTCAACCACTATCATTATATCAGAGAGGTTATTGTATTCTCAAAAGTCCAACTCTAGTTCCCTAATAAGATGTTTAACAGAGGTGCTTCGAGGAAGAGGTGATCTCTTCTACTGACTCTTTCAAGTTTATTTCTTCTTCTACATCCTCTTCTTTAGTTGTTTCACTATAATCTAATAAAATCAGTATTAATTATATAATTATATTTTATTATAAATATGAGACAACACTATTTCACCATCTATACATTCTACATAAAACAAAATCACCGCGCGTGCATATGTACGGAATACCATCTCCACGCCGTGGTGTAATCAGTTTTTCCACGGCCCCCTTACTTGGATGGGTATAATGGTGTAATAAAAAACTATATATAATTATTATAAAATAATACTGATTCTAGGATATTATATCATCTACTACAATACAATTAAATAAATATGGGAATGAAATCATCGCTCGTGCGTACGTACGAATTACCGTCTCCACGACGTGATGAGATTCATTTTCCATGTCAACAATTCAAGAATGATTATAAAGTATATATATAATAAGTAATAATGAAATATATTACATAATAATTCTAATAGATTTATGTATATATATATGTATGTCATCTACTTAATTCCATTCAATTCAACAATGAAATGAAAAAATAGCGTTCATGTGTACGTACAGCCTACCGTTTCCATGAACGGTTTATTTTTTTTACCTTTATCGATCTATTTTATATATGTATAGTCTGAATATATATTATATATAAATAATGTTTTACATTTTGTAGTTATTTAAATCAGGATATAAGTAATAATATCAAGAACAACAAGTCGAAACACATATGATAAATGAAATGATTTTACCAAAACACTGCTTTAACATTGAATTTGCAAAAGAATGGGTAATATAAAGTCATATGTGAACCATATATGATATCATAAAAATTAATATGATTCTGTAGAAAGTCAATAAAATTATTAAAATCATTATACAGGAGGTTCAGATACATACGAAGCATATCGAACATAAGGTAATGGATAACTTTTCCAAACTCATTTTTATCCGAGATTATTTTACTGGGGTTATATTTATCATCCATGTACCTGTTTTCTAAAAATGGTTTCATGTATGTTTAAAGACCATTTTACCCATTATTGACTTTTACTACATGTTATGTAAGGAATATTTCTTTTATTTACCATACGAGGTACTTTTAGACTTTTCCGACAAAAGTATGAGGAGAATGTTTTTTTAAACTTATACGACATGAACAGATTTTTACAATTTCAGAATGCCTTATTTTCATGAGGTTTAATCAACAAGATTTCCTAGTTTTTTTTCAATAAAATCCTTCTATTTTAAAATTTCGTGGAATTTTGTGAAATGAAAATGATTTTTAAGAAGAAAGTATATAGTCTTCAAGAATTCTTTTTAAGTGTTTTATCAAAACCATTTTCCATATAAGATGTCATTATTTCATTTGAGTATGTTTCAAGTATAATTTCTTTATGATTAACATGGATTCAATTTTCTTATGATGAAATGATATCCATTTGTTTTATATGGATTATGTTATGATGGGATGATGTTTATGAAACACATTTTTATTCTTTGGGTTATGATGAATGATTTATGTTTATGTTATAGCACAAGTAAAAGTGATTTCATTATGACATGGGTGGGACCTATATCTCCATACAATGCATTGGGTAAATATTTATATCTTGTGAGATAGACATGGCTGGAATGGTAAGTTAATTCGGTTCTGTGATACAGGACTGGAATGAGGAGTGAACTCGATTTAGAAAGGGACTTTGTCCACTAAGATGGTCTTGGCAGCAATGCCTTGGAAACTATTGAAATCATATCATGTGCATAATTGTTTTCCACAATAATATGTTTTATTCCCATGATATTTTATCATGATTGATGTTATTTTATGATATATGCTTTATGTACTTCCATGAATTATGTCTTTGCTCATGGTTTTTATGCATAGATTTTATGTTCAGGTTTTTGCATTCAAATGTTTATGGATTGATTTATGTTCTCTATGCTTACCCTTGCAGAGCATTTGAGGTCACCCTTTTTATGTTTTCTTTTCCCCAGGATATAAAGAAAGGTTTTAGGAAGGAAAACCAAAAGGGGAAGATCTGAATGGGAGATGTTGAAGATCTTTCACTGTGATTAGAAGATTATGTTCTGAGTTTCAGCAGACACTAAACTAATATGGTCTTTGAGCGTATGTTTTTGTCATGTATTAAGTATTCTGCAAAAGTAAGATAATGTCCATTTACGTCGAGATTTGGGTCTCTCCAGTTGGTATCAAAGCAAAGGTTTAGTTATCCTTTGGAAACTAGGATGCGAAAACTTTATTGAAATCCCAAGATATATTTCTAAGGTATGTCTAGGGATGTCCCTAACGATAAGTATACGTATAGGTTATTGTCCTAGAATTACGGTAACAATCATAGAACTTAAACTAAGATGTTATATATTGATGGTACTCCCCCTTGATTTGATTTCTTCCTCACACGCTATACTTGTTGGGTTTTAGAAAATGGCTGGAAACAGGAAGATTCATGATAATGGAATGTATGATGGACAATGGAATGATATTCTTCACAAGAAACCATATGAAAAGGGATTTAGAAGTCCAAAAATCGTTATTATTATTAATCAGCTATCTCATAATATGATCAATAATCTCAAATTTGGTAATTTTTTCGACCCATCTAATAAGAAAAATATGGAGTTTCATGATGATCATAGAGGAAAGAAAATTCAATTTCTCTCATGTAAATCATGTGCGAAGAGGAATCAAGGAGAATGTTTCAATGGAACTGGAAGATGCTTTGGGTACGAAAAAGAAGGACACAAATCCAGTAAGTGCAAAGGAAAAGGTCCAGTTAACACCATGGACAAAGATAATGGTGTTGCTATGACATCAACAATGATTAAATGTTTTAAATTTGGAATGTACAGGCATTATGTACACCAATTCCCTAAGGGAATGCCTCAGAAAGAGAATCAACATGGTCGTATGGGTAGTATTTATGTTGATGATGATGAAGAGACTACAAGTGATATGTGAGATGAATGAATTGTTCAAGATTTTTCCATGGTTTAAGAAGGTATTGGAATGATTACATGTTTATCAAGAGTAATGTTGTATAAGTAATCTCATGGTACTATGGAATAATGAAAAATCTAACGATTGTTAAACTATTGTCTTTCCTTGAGTTTTTTAAAGTAAATGATGAATGGTACCGGTAACCATGAAAGGTTATTCAAATATTTTTGGATGGTAGATGATATGTCCACAATGAAAGGATAAAGAGATAATGAGATGTTTGATTGTATTAATGAGCTCATGACTGATATAATGACAAAGTTATATCATGGATTGAGTATATAGAAATTTTGGGATTTTGGTATGTGGAAAAAGTTAACTTTTGAAAGCACTCATGTTATCACTAAGGTTATACGATAATAAATGATTAAGGTATTAACATGTTTGGAATGAGATCTACAAGATATATCTTATGTTATATGGGGATAAATGTTGGTATTCACGTACTTGTTATATGACCTTTCAAGTAACCATTTTCATTATACTATGAGATTGGACAGATGTATTTTGGATAAGCCTAAAGATTAGAATGGATTATGTTGGACATAAGATAGTATAATTAAGGATAGAACATGTTTTTTGATATTATTTATGGAATGTTATAAGAGTATAGTTTTAGAAAAAGGACAACCCATAGGAAGAGCGATAACCAGTCGCGTCGGACAAGGCTATGGGAACCTAACCCACAACAGAAGTGAGACATGCCTTTATCGCCTACCAATGGCCTACATGAAGTCCCTGGATTGTATAATATAGTTTTATTTTTTTAAGAGGTATGATAGATGAATTATAAGTCATTTTTTGGAACCATATACGTTTAATATCGCCATATATGGACTTATATATATTTGAGATCTTTTTGCTAACCTTTTGTTTGAGACATATGGAATGACCCATCATTGTATCACATGATCTACTAAATTTTCATGAATGTAAAATTCAACTTCATTTCTTTAAGAGATGAAGTGGAAATTGTTCAATTCAAGAACAACGGTGTGATTATACCGAAATAAAGTATGTATTTCTTCTAATTCAAATTCTTCAAATTTAGGGAAATGATCTTGAAAACCAAAATTGTTGTCCTAGTGCACTTATATCCAATGAATCAGATGGTACCCTAGATCATCACAAATTTATGGATTTGTAATTATTGTCTTTTTCATAGCCATGTTCTCTACCACTACCCATCAGAACATGATGGTTAGATTTTGCTTCCATATCCATATTTTCACCTATGTTCTCTTATGTGGAAACCCAATGATTAGTTAATTTGGGAAACCATTATGTTTCATACTTTAGTTTTTAAAGATAAGTTTTTGTATTCCTTTTTACGATTGGGGTTTCTATTAAAGAAACTTTCAACTAGTAAACCATTTATAACCCCAACGAATTTCGAGGGAGAAATACATTTTAAGGGGGTAGAATGTAACAACCCGAGATTTTATGAGAACTGTTATTTTAAATTACTTTGATGTCTTGTGTTGTATGCTACACCAAAATTATCTTGTGCTATACGCAATAGAATATTAGCTTGTAGTATATGAAACACCATTCTTGGCTTGTGTTAGACACAATTTCAAGTTTGTTTTGTGGGAATTATTCTATGCGACATTCGGTATAGATTTTGTCTGATGTATAAATGTTACCAAAGGGAGCTTGCACTACACACATCCCTGAAATGGCTTGCATTACACGCAATCCTGACCATCCTCGATAGCATGTGTAGTATGCAATACAGAGTTTCACAAAACGAGATTTTATTATAATATTATTATGTACTAGCCGTTAGGAATAGTAATACCCACTTTATGAAATTTTATTTTTCAAAATGGACTTCATTTTTGGATTCGTAATATCGAAATTAGCCTTGGGTGAATTTTTGGTTTTTTTCTGAAAAATTTCAATTTTTGATGAATAGTGAAAACACTGGGTTACTATTTAAAAACAGATTTTCTATTTAAATAATTATTTATTTTATCTACATTTATTTTAGGTCAAAATTGATACATAATACCTATATAAGTTCAATGTAATTCATTGGAGTCATTTTATAATAATTTTAGATATATAAAAATTTTATTGTACTTTTCACCGTCATTTACCCATCTCCTAAGAGAATTTGAATTTTTACAGAAAACATAATTTACCATTTCTATGAGTGGAATTTCAAAAATCCAAGAGATGCGGTTAATATCAAGGAGTAAAATTTGGTTCAAAAAGATAAAATTAATTTTTGGTGAATAGTAAATTTTGACTATTATTTACCACAATTAAAAGTAAATTGGGTAATTAAGGGTAACAATGATATTATTATTACCCTAACACATGTCCTAATTATATTTGATAAGTGTAATTCGACCAAAAACATCCTTATGGATAAAATATTACCATTGATGTCTACTTGGATTAGATTAAGAAATTTATTATTATTTTATTTAAAGAAGAGTTAAAAGACTTAAAATCAAAGTTTAATAACTAAAAAATTTTTAATATAGGGTTTACATAAGATAAATTAGACTATAAATCTTCATTAAAAATCTAAAATTATTCCCTACATAATGGTATTTTATTTTTAATTTTTATACATTAAGTAATTTAAAAAGGGCACCCCTTCCCTCTTCTCTTCACACCATTTGAGCCTTGAAGCTTGGCCAAACCCTGCCAGTTCCTCTTCTCAATCTCTCTAGTTATAGCATAGAGGTTTTGGTCTTCTCAAAAGTCCATCTCTAGTGCACTAATAGGATGTTTAACGGAGGTGCATCGAGGAAGAGGTAATCTCTTCTATAGACTCTTTCATGTTTATTTCTTCTTCTACATCCTCTTCTTTAGTTTCTTTACTATAAAGTTATAACATCAGTATTAAATATATAATTCTATTTTATTATAAATATGAAACAACACTATTTCACCATCTATACATTCTACGGAAAACAAAATCACCGCACGTGCATATGTACGGAATACCGTCTCCACGCCGTGGTGTAATCAGTTTTTCCACCACCACCTTACTTGGATGGGTATAATGGTGTAAAGAATAAATATTTATAATTATTATAAAATAGTACTGATTCTATTATATTATATCATCCACTCCAATACCATTCAATAAATATAGGAACGATATCTCCGGTCGTGCGTACGTACGGATTACCGTCTCCACGACGCGATGAGATTCATTTTCCATGTTAACAATTCAAGAATGATTATAAAGTATATATATAATAAGTAATAATGAAATATATGAAAAAATAATTCTACTAGATTTATATATATATATATGTATGCCATCTACTTAATTCCATTCAATTCAATAAGGATGCGAAAAAACAGCGTTCATGCGTACGTACGGCCTACCGTCTCAATGAACGGTGTATTTCTTTCCATTTAACAATATATTATATATATATGTATATTATGAATATATATTATATATAAATAATTTTTACATTCTGGAGTTAATTAAATCAGGATATAAGTAATAATATCAAGAACAACAAGTCGAAACACCTACGATAAATGAAACGATTTTACCAAAACACTGCTTTAACATTGAATTTACAAAAAAATTGGTAATATAAAGACATAAGTGAACCATATATGATATAATAACAATTAATTTGATTCTGTAATAATTCAATAAAATTATTTAAATCATTATACAGGATGTTCAGATACATATGAAGCATATCGTACATAAGGTAAGGGATAACTTTTCCAATCTCATTTTTATCCGAGATTTTTTTACTGTGGTTATATTTATCATCCATTTCCCTATTTTCTAAAAATGGTTTCTGGTATGTTTAAATTATTTTTACCCATTATTGAATTTTACCACATGGTATGTAAGGAATCTTTCTTTTATTTACCATATGAGGTACTTTTGGACTTTTTCGACAAAAGTACTAAGAGAATGTTTTTTAAACTTATACAGCATGAACGGATTTTTACGGTTTCATAACACTTTATTTTCATGAGGTTTAATCAACAATATTTCATGTTTATTTTCAATAAAATACTTTTCTTTTAAAATTTCATGGCATTTTGTGAAATGAAAATGATATTTAGGAAGAAAGGATTTTGTCCTCAAGAATTCTTTTTAAGTGTTTTATCAAAAACATTTTCCATCTAAGATGTCATTATTTCATATGTGTATGTTTCAAGTATAATATCTCTATGATTTACATGGTTTCAAATTTTCTTAAGATGAAACGATATCCATTTGTTTTATATGGATTATGTTATGATGGGATGATGTTTATGAAACCCATTTTTTTTGTTTGGGTTATGATGAATGATTTATGTTTATGTTGTGGCACAAGTAAGAATGATTTCATTATGAGATGGGTGGGACCTATATGTCCCTCCAATTCATTGGGTAATGATTCATATCTCATGAGATAGACATGGCTGGAATGGTAACTTAATCCAGTTCTGTGATACAGGACTGGAATGTGGAGTGAACTTGATTCAGAAAGGGACATTGTCCACTAATATAGTCTTGGAAGCAATGCCTTGGCTACTATGGAAATAATATCATGTGATTAATGGTTTTACACAATAAAATTTTTTATTCCCATGCAATTTTATCATTATTTATGTTCTTTTATGATATATGCCTTGCGTACATCCATGATTTATGTCTTTGCTCAAGATTTAGATTGTTAGATTTTATGTTCAGGTTTTTGCATTCAAATGATTATGGATTGTTTTATGTTCTCTATGTTTACCCTTACTGAGCATTTGAGCTCACATTTTTTATGTTTTCTTTTCCCCAGGATATAAAGAATGGTTTTAGGTAAATAACCAAAATGGGAAGATCTTTATGGGAGATGTTGAAGATCTTTCACCATGATTAGAAGATTATGTTTCGAGTTTCCAAAGACACTAAACTAATACGGTCTTTGGGCGTCTTTTTTTGTCATGTATTAAGTATTCTCCAGATGTAATGTAATGTCCATGTACATCGAGCTTTGGGTCTCTACAGTTGGTATCAGAGCGAAGGTTTAGTTAACCTTTGGAAACTAGGATGCGAAAACTTTAGTGAAATCCCTAGAGATATTTCTATGGTATGTATAGGGATGTCCCTAACGATAAGTATACATATAGGATATTGTCTAGAATTATGATAACGATCTTATAACTTATCCTAAGATGTTAGATATTGATGTTACTCCACCTTTATTATTATTTTTTCCTCTCACGCTATGCTTTTTGGGTTTTAGAAAATGGCTAGAAATAGGAAGATTCAGGATAATGGAGGATATGACGGACAATAGAAAGATATTCTTCATGAGAAACCAAATGAAACGAGATTAGGAAGTCCAAACATCATTGTTATTCCTAATCAGCAATCTCATAATATGATCAATAATCTCAAATTCAGTAAGTTTTCCGACTCATCTAATAAGAGAATGATGGAGTTTCATGATGATCATAGAGGAAAGAAAGTTCAATTTCTTTCATGTAAAAAATGTGGGGAGAGGAATCAAGGAAAATATTTCAAAGGAACTGGAAGATGCTTTGGGTATGGAAAAAAGGACACAAATCCAGTAAGTGAAAAAGAAAAATTTCAGTTAACACCATGGAAAAGGATAATGGTATTGCTATGACATCAACAATGATAAAAAATTTTAAATGTGGAATGTACAGGAATTATGTAAACCAATGCCCTAAGGGAAAGTCTCATGAAGAGAATCAGCATGGTCGTATGGGTAATATTTATGTTGATGATGTTGAAGAGACTACAAATGATATGTGAGATGAAATAATTGTTCAAGATCTTTCAATGGTTTAAGAAGGTAGTGGAATGATTACATGTTTATCAAGAGTAATGTTGAATAAGTAATCTCATGGTACTATGGAATAAAGAAAAATCTAAGGATTGTTAAACTATTGTCTTTCCTTGATATTTTGAAAGAATATGATGAATGGTACTGGAAACCATGAAAGGTTATTCATATATTTTTAGAAGGATGATGATATGTGAATAGTGAAAGGATAAGGAGATAATTAGATGTTTGATAGTATTAATGAGCTCATGACTGATATAAGGACAAAGTGATATCATGGTTTGAGTATATAGAAATTTTGGGATTTTGGTATGTGGAAAAAGTAAACTTTTGATAGCACTCATTTTATCACTAAGGTTCTATGGTAATACATGATTAAGGTATTCACATGTTTGGAATGAGATCAACAAGATATATCTTATGTTATATGGGGGATAAATGATGGTATTCACGTGCTTGTTATGTGACCTTTCGACTAAACATTTTCATTATATTATGATATTGGACATATGTATTTTGGATAAGCATAAAGATTAGAATGGATTATGTTGGACATAAGATAGTATTATTTAAGGATAGAACATGCATTTTGATATTATTTCTGGAATGTTATAATAGTATAGTTTTATAAAAAAACAACCCATAGGATGAGTGACAACCCGTCGCGTCGGAAAAGGTAGTGGGAATTGAACCCACAACTGAAGTGTGGCTGTCCTTTATCGCCTACCACTGGCCTACAGGAAGTCCCTGGTTAGTAGAATCTAGTTTTATTTTATTAAGCGGTATGATAGATGAAGTATAAGTCCATTTTTGGAACCATATACATTTAATATCGCCATATATGGACGTATGTATATTTGAAAACATTTGATAATTTTTTTGAGACATATGGAATTACCCATCATTCTATCACATGATCTACTAAATTTTCACGAATGAAAAATTCAACTTTATTTCTTTAAGAGAGGAATTAGAAATTCTTCAAGGCACGAACAACAGTTTGATTATACCGAAATAATGTAAGTATTTCTTCTAATTCAAATTCTTCAAATTTAGGGAAATGATCTTGAAAACGAAAAATGTTGTCCTAGTTCCCTTATATCCGATGAATAAGGTAGTACCTTAGATCATCACAAATTTATAGATTTGTGATTGTTGGATTTTTCATAGCCATGTTCTCTACCACTCCCCATCAGAACATGATGGTTAGATTTTCTTTCCATATCCATATTTTCACTTATGTTCTCCTATGTGGAAACCCAGTGATTAGTTAATTTGGGTAACCGTTATGTTTCATAATTTAGTTTTTAAAGATAAGTTTTTGTATTCCTTTTTACTATGTGGGTTTATATTAGAGAAACTTTTGAGTAGTAGACCATTTATAACCCTGATGAATTTCGAGGAAAAAATACATTTTAAGGGCAGTAGAATGTACCAACCGGAGATTTTATTGGAAATATTATTTTTAATTTCGTTGATTCCTTGTTTTTTACGCTACACAAAAATTAGCTTGGGTTATACACAACACCATATTATCTTACAGTATACGCAACACCATGCTTGACCTATGTTATACACAATTTCAAGTTTGTTTTGTGGGAATTATTCTATGCGGCATTAGGTATATATTTTGTTTAATGTATAAATAAAATTAGTTTTGATCATGATATACGCAACACCAAAGGGAGCTTGCACTACACGCAGCCCTGACTTGGCTTGCATTACACGCAATCATGACCTTCCTCGATAGCATGTGTAGTATGCAATAATGAGTTTCACTAAACGAGATATTATAATAATATTATTATGAACTAGCCGTTAGGAATAGTAATACCCACTTTTAGAAATTTTATTTTTCAAAATGGACATCATTTTTAGATTCTAAATTTCAAAATTATCCTAGGGTGAGATTTTGGTATTTTTCTGAAACATTTCAATTTCTGATGAATAGTGAAAACACTGGGTTACTATTTAAAAACCAAATTTTTATTTAAATAATTATATATTTTATTTAAATTTATTCTAGGTCAAAATTGACACATAATACCTATATAAGTTAAATGTAATTCATTTGAGTCGTTTTTAAAAAATTAGATATATAAAAATTTTATTGAACTTTTCACCGTCTTTTACCTATCTCCTAGGAGAATTTGAAAATTTACATAAAATATAATTTTATCACTTCTATGAGTGGAATTTTTAAAATCTAAGAGACATGGTTTATATCATGTAGTAAAATTTGGTTAAAAAAGATAAACATAATTTTTGGTGAATAGTAACATTTTACTATTATTTACCACGGTTAAAAGTAAATAGGGTAATTAAGGGTAAAAATGATATTTTTATTACCCTTACACATGTCCTAATTATATTTGATAAGTTTAATTCAACCAAAAATAAACATAGGGATAAAATATTACCATTTAGGTCCACTTGGATTAGATTAGTACATTTATTATTATTTTATTTAAAGAAGAGTTAAAAGAGTTAAAATCAACATTTAATAACTAAAACATTTTTAATATAGAATTAAACAAAATATAAATTCAACTATAACTATTCATTATAAATTTAAAAAGATTCCCTACATAATGGTATTTTATTTTTAATTTTTAGACATTATCTAATTTAATTTATTTATGACACAATGATGATGCAGTAATTAACTTATTAATGAAATATTAACTTAATTTATGTTATAAATACCCAAACAAATTTAATTTCATAATTTTAATGAATTAAACTAATTTTATAGGTTAATAGGATATGTTATTATTTATTTAATTAACTTTCTTAGAACTAATAATGCTGATATAATTTTCACAAAAATCATGTACCAAATAGTGTCAAAATTGGCATAAAATAGTTTTTAAAACAAATATTATATTATTAATTGTTACTTTATTCCTATAAATATAAGGTTCAGAAAAATGACTTAGATAAGGATATATATATTAATAATGAACCACTTGGGTTTCTTTTGGCTTGTTATAGTAAGTTTATTACCCATATAGTGTAAGATAACAAAAAGACACGGTAAAAGTTAAATTATTTAAAGTAGAGTTAAATCCAAATGATAAGGATAAAATAGTAACCTAAGCTTGTATAAAACCTATTGATAGAAATTATTTCTCCCCATACCCACCTTATCTTCGAAACAAATCAAATTAGAGCTATTAAAAACCGAATATTACTTTATTATAAAATAATATTTTAAGTTCTGCCTAAGGTTCCCCTCTCCTCCCTTATAAAAAGGGCATCGCTTCCCTCTTCTCTTCACGCCATTTTGAGCCTTGAAGCTCAGCCAAACCCTAAAAAATCCTCTTATAAAATTCTCTAGTTATATAATATAGGTTCTGGTCTTCCCAAAAGACCAAATCTAGTGCCCTAATAAGAAGGTTAAAGGAGGTGCGTCGAGGAAGAGGTGATCCCTTCTTCCGACTCTTTCAAGTTTCTTTCTTCTTCTAATTCCTCTTATTTAGTTTTTCCCTAATAAAGTAATAACATAAGTATTACATATATACATATATGTTATTATAAATATTAAACAAACCAATTTCACCTTCTATACATCCTATAGAAAACAAAATCACCGCGCATGCGTACGTACGGAATACCGTCTCCACGCCGTGGTGTAATCAGTTTTTCACCCACCACCTTACTTGGATGGGTATAATGGTGTAAAGAATAACTATATATAATTATTATAACATAATACTGATTCTATGATATTATATCATCCACTCCAATACCATTCAATAAATATGGGAATGATATCATCGATCGTGCGTACGTACGGATTACCATCTACACGACGCGATGAGATTCATTTTCCATGTTAACAATTTAAGAATGATTACAAACTGTATATATAAGAAGTAAACATGAAATATAGGACATAATAATGATACTGGATTTATTTAAATATATATATATATATATTATGTACTTAATTCCATTCATTTCAATAAGGAAATGAAAAAACAATGTTCATTTGTACGTACGACCTACCGTCTCCATGAACGGTGTATTTCATTCCATTTATCGATCTACTATATATATGTATATTCTGAATATATATTATATATAAATCATGTTTTACATTCTGAAATTATGTAAATCAGGATATAAATAATAATATCAAGAACAACAAGTTGAAACACGTACAATAAATGAAACGATTTTACCGAAACGCTGCTTTAACATGGAATTTACAAAAAAAGGTAATATAAAGTCATAAGTGAACCATATATGATATCATAACAATTAATATGATTCTTTAATAAGTCAATAACATTATTTAAATCATTAAACATGAGTATCAGATACATACGAAGTATATCGGACATAAGGTAAGCGATAACTTTTCCAATCTCGTTTTTATCCAAGATTGTTTTAATGGGGTTATATTTATCATCCATGTCC